>CM035840.1:149061476-150356476 GCA_020510985.1 Pholidichthys leucotaenia
TGGCACACCAACAGTAATACATCTGCTGCTGTATGTTTCTGCACCTTACTGCAGCCATTTGCACCATTGCCATACCTGCTGCTGTCTGTTATTGCAGTACTGATTATGTGCAGTCCAATCTGTCACTGTCTACACCTACACTACCACACTGAACTTGCAACTACGAGTATTACTGCTTTTCTTCTGTATATAGGATTGCTGGGTTTTATCGGTTATCTTTATTTGCACTATGGGATGTCTGGGTTTTATCTTTGTCGCTATTTGCACTACGAGTAGCATTACTGTACATAAACTGCTGTTGTTGTTTTTCCAGCCTTATTCCTTTTTTATACTGCACACACCACTGAAGAGAGAGAGAAATGACGTTTCAGTTCTCCTGTATGTTCTGTATGTATAGTAATATTGACAAATAAAATCTTTGAATCTTGAATCTAAGGTTAGTGAGTTTTAGTGAGTAAACTTAGCGCTTCTTGTTTTCAATGAGCACACCATTAGTATGTGCTGTTTAAATAGTGTACCTGCTGTCAGACAATAAGCTCTCTTGGATGATGGCTGCTGACGGCTGAGCTGCTTCAGGTATGCTGGGCAATGGTAACTGTAGCTTACTCTTTTTCATCTTCTCTATAGAGAGCTTAAGTCACGCCCCTTCTACTTTCACATATGGGAATCAGAACGAATCAGAACAGGGGCAGTTCTAGAACATTTTTCATGGGGGCCAGGGTGGAGCACTTTCTCAGAGATCACACTGAAATAAAATTTTTTGGGAAAAAAATCTTAATTTCTAGATTCTAAGTAATAAACTGTACATTTTAATAATGTTTTACATGATGTTACTGAAATAAACAATGAAAGCCAGTTGAATTTTACTTCAGCTTTATTACTCTTTTACTCAATATCTTCTGATGACTACAGTAGGCAACACATGCTTCTAATAAATAAAGCCCACAAAGGTAACTACTTGAGTAAAATTTCTACCCCCTCTACCCAAATTTTTTTGGAACAACAAACACTTTTAGATGCTCTGCCAGCACAAGTGTTGCTGGAGTTCAACTCAGCTTTGACTGTGGTTTGCCAGACCAATTGTAACACCTACGAGGGTTAATTACTGGGAATAGGCTGTATAGTATGTACTAGCATACAACATAGTGTAATAGGACAACGATGATGATGATGATGATAGACCAGTATCAGAGTCTCCTAGATTCGACTACAGGAGCTGTAATAAACTTTAGATAAAGAAGAGACCACAGACCAGGAAGTATGTTTAAAATGTCGGTGACATGGTTTTATGACCCAGTGACCGGACAGACTCCAGAACAGATTCAATTAGGTTTATTAGCATGTAAAATGTGTGAATGCGTGTGTGTAAGTGTGAGCAGGAACTGCAGGGAACAGAGTAGGACACCGTACGGCCTGGCAACCCTAGGAACACACAGAAGCGGGACAGTTAGTGGTGGAAACTGCAGGAGAGGAACAGTTTAGTCTGAGGCTTACTGTATGCAGGGATGGTGGACGGCTCAGGGTCAGCGCGGCGGCTACGGTCAGGAGGACAGTGTCTGCAGATGAGGTACAGCTCCTGCTGGTGCGTGGGCTTGGAGATGGAGGTGTAGAGTGGAAGGGAAGAAGAGGAGTCTGCGGTCACAGAGGAGAGGAGAATCCGCCAACACGGAGCGCCGCCTGTGCACAGGGAGCTAGTAGACAAGGTGAGAAGGATGAATGGGCTTATGTGGGCTGCAGGTGAGGTCCTTCAGACTTCGGTGGCAGCAGGCTTGGAACAAGGTCAACAATAGGCTGCGGTAAGACGTCGAGAATGGCAGATGAAGCTCGTCTGGAGCACAATGAGACAACTCCGCACTGAAGCCAGGGCAGCGCGGTATAAATAGGCCAGGTCTAGATGGAGAGCAGATGTGCACGCAGCTGATGGCAGTAAGCACAGAGCAGACCATGACAGTTGGCTTATTATTAAAAGGACAAGAGGACAATGACATACATTAACATAGAAAAAAAATCCTCTTTTTTGTTTAGACAGTTTAGTTAGGGTTAAAAGAATTTAGTTTTGTCCTGTTTTAATAGGTTTCAACCTTTAGTTTCTTTTTAGTTCAGTTCAAGCTAGTACTTTAACCTACTTGAGTTATCTCTGTTTTGTTCAAATTAGTTTAGTTCTATTTCATTTCAAGTTCCTTTCAAGTTTAGTATAGGTACCCTTTAAGTTTAACCATCACCATTGTTTTGTTGTTTACAACCAAACAACATTGTACTGCAAACAATACCTTTACAGTATAATCGTGTATGGTCAATCAAACAAAATTGTAAAAAAAAAAATAAAAAAAAAATACCAAACTCAAACAACTCAGCAATAGACTGAACAAATCTGTTAACCACAGAATAAAAGTCTTTTCCTTTCAAGTCTACTAATCCTTTAATTCCTCTGAATTAGCAGTCCAGTGTTTTTATCCTGAATCCACTGTTTTTGATGGAAATGTGGATGGATCGTACCAATTCAGATGAAAAGCATGCAACGTTCAGTAGATGAGTTGCACGCCCCCTAGCTTCCTGGTTCATGCACAGTTCACACAAGGTCCCTTGGGTGGCTCGCCATCACAGTTCAAGCACGTATTCTCCAAATCTTCAAATCCAGTCCTAATTCGACATATTTTCATCCCAACCTAAATTGGCCAAACATAAACAACATAAAATAAGCATACATACTTAAAATAAAAAGTTAGGTAGCTCTAAAACTAAGAAAAAGTCCATTTCCAGTCTTAATTAGTGCTTGTTAAGATGGCGCTGAAATGGCAGACAGAAAAAAAAAAAAGAAACAAGGGCATTGACCTTTAAGCCACGCTTCAATTTGGCTGAAAATGTACCGAAATATTCACCATTTTCACATAAAATAACAAATTCACAACCTTAGCTTTCCATTTGCATAAAATAACCAATTCATTTCACAAATATAGTTTACAGAAAATAAAATACACGTTATCAACTCACCAAGTCCCGATAAACCCACGTACACAAATCTCCAGAACCTACGACTGGTAGGAAAACCCAACAATACCTTTGTAAAAGTGTAAAAATAACTTTTAGATAATTTTACACTCATTGCTTTACAAAAAAGAAATTATATTTTCCTCACTCACCAAGTTCTGTTACTTCATGTACAACCAGGACAGGTTAGAAAAAAAAATAAAAATAAAACCTTCTTCAGCGTGCAAAAATAGCTTTTAGGCTAGTTTACACTCATTTCTCTGCTCTCCTTTTTTACTTTTTTCCTCTCTCTCTCTCTGCAGCACTTTGTGTGTGTGTGTGTGTGTGTGTGTGTGTGTGTGTGTGTGTGTGTGTGTGTGTGTGTGTGTGTGTGTGTGGTATTTCCTTCCTTTTGCACAGGAAAAGCCTGCAGCAATCCGATTGGCTGTTGCTTGTGGCATGAGCTATACAGCAATGTATTCTTCAAAAAAAGAGTGTAAATGTATTTCAGCTATCTTAAAATGTAAATGACAATGAATTGGCATGTTTTAACATTTTTTTTTTTTACCCAAATAAAATGTAGTAACATGAAATATAACTTTGTAGACGTTTTTAGTAACATTTAACCATATGAACTTATTTATTGGCTTTTTACATTCAAGCATTTATTGCTGTTTTTATTAACAAGTTTTTGTTAATAAAAACAGCTGTGATTGTGTAACCTAAGACCGTAAGACGGCCGACCCTCACATTACATCTGCATCGGCGTGATAATGCCACCAAGTGTCTGCGTCACCACGCCGATATCAGCCAAACTTGTGGTTACACCACATTACACCCCCCCCCATCCCCTGGAAAACACAGAACAACCCACATGTCTGAATTGATCCTCCCCAGTCTGGTACCATAGGACCCCGATCTAGCTAGGGCCAGTGGGTAGACTACTGCATAGCCCAACTTGGCTGAGTGGTTTATTTTGCCACTGTGTTGGCAACCATGCCCCTAGCTAGCCCACAGTCCTTTTTTTCCCCTTTCTTGAGGAAGGCAGTCCAGTTGGAGGGGCCTTGTAGCGAGCTCGTGGTGGACGCACCCCTGGAGGTGCGGAGGCCCACGGACTGGGATCATCTCTCACGAAACTCCAGTCCAAGTCCCATACCGTACGAGTCGCCTCCCACGAAGCCCTGTCATCCAGGGCTGCTGTTCAAACCTGACGCAGATGGTTGGTGTACCACACCAAACCATCTGCCAGCTTGAAAGTTGTTAGGCCCAGTTGTGCGATGATCCTGATGGGTGTTGGTGGTGGTGGGGGCTGTGTTGGGACCGACTGTGGGTCCGGCCGTTCGGTTCTGTGGACCCAAACCCAGTCCATCACTGCAAGCGGCATTCTGTTCGGCCGCACATGGCATTGGGGCTGTGCTGGTGTAGCTCTTACATCTGTTGCAGGGCGTCCACCAGGTTGTGGTGGTACTGCGACGTCCTGTTGGGTTACAGACTCTTCATCCTGCATCTCAGCGGCAGCTCCTGGAGGCTTATGTCAGTCAAGGATTCGGAAGACGTCCGGTGACTCTACTGCATTTTGTTTGATCGTGGACTCTTCATCCAGCGGCTCAGCAGTGGCTCCTGTAGGCTGGTGCCGTGTGTGGATTCGGAAGTGGTCTAGCCCCTTCTCCTGGTCATGGTGATATGTTGCTATCACTGTTGATTGAACCTGCGCCGGGTTGTTGTGTCCTGGGGTTCCCGATAGACATGGGCTCCCTCTCCTGCAATTCTGCAGCAGCTCCTGGAGGCTCATGCTGGGCGAGGATCTGAGAGGAGTCTGGTTGTTGCCCTTTCTCCGGGCAGTGCTCTTCCTGTGAGCACGGGAGGACTGTACCCTTGTCATCATCATCCGGGTGTGTTGCGTCCCACCCGTCAATGTCGGTCTAACTGTCTCAGATAGAGAAGCCCAGTTGATAAAATAGATCACATCCTAATATGTGGACTCCATGTGTGGCCACTTGAAAAACAAAGTCAGTAATGACTCTTGATGCGTAGCGGACTGTTAGTGTGATGGTCCCTACATTGCTGACTCGGTAGCCACCATACCCATACAGCACCAGTGTTTTTGTTCTGATCAGGTGGTTGGAAAGAACTTCTTCACTGTGGCCCAGTTTAACATCAATCTCACTGCAGCAGTGTCAAGCAGGAGCGGCAAGTTGACATCGTCCAGCCCCACCATGCAGAATGTGTACACCGCACTCCTGGACCCCACTGTGTTAATGGTCATTGCGAGCGAGTGACTTGGGTTGGCCAGCGGGTTCGGCAGTGGTGCTGATTGGCAGACTTTGGTGAAGTGGTTGAATTTTCCACATCACTTACATCATTGCTCCCTTGCTGGGCAGAAATGTGCTCTCTCTCGGTGCATCGGGGAACCACAATTGACACACGAGAAGTGCCCTGTGGCGTTCTTCTGATTCGCAGTGTTTACCTCAGTCTCTTCTGCCATGTCACTGGGTTCTTCTGTGCTTACCATGTATGCAAGCGGTGTGTGGCTCGGCTGTTGTTGTTGTTGCTGCACACCTAGCTCTGACGCTAACCTGTCGGCGGACTCCAGCTGGAATGCTAGTTCGATGGTGTTAGTTAGTGTCATGTCATTTGGCATCGTTAGCATCTTCGTCCGCAGCCACGGGTTGCTAGTGTGCTCGGCCATCTGGTTCTGCACCATTTCGTCCTCCAACAGACCAAATCTGCACATGCTAGCTAGGCTGCGAAGATCCACGATGAATTGTTGTGTCATCTCTCCAGGCTTTTGTTGTCATTGGTAAAACCTAATGCACCATACCATCACGTTGTCTGGTGTAGCGAAGTAGCTAGCTAGTAGCTCGACTGAATCAGCGAATGACTCTGTTGGTCCTAGCGTGTGGAAAATACGTCGGCCTTCTATACCCAGATTGTGAATCAGTAGAGCTCGTTTCTGTACCTTGTCCAGCTGCCACATAAATCTCGAAAGCATCGAGCCAGCGTGGCCACGGTACAGGCAGCTCACTGGGGTTCTCAAGAAATGGTCATAGTGGCCTCACACACGCTTCAATGGTTTTACTGTCATCGCCAAATGTTATGTCTGGGAATCTGGGAATGACCAACAGAGAGTGGCATCTGCTTGGAACATGAACTTTATTACAACAAAGCTATACATGTCTTACGGGGCAGCTGTGGCACAGGTGTAGTGTGGCTGACTTCTGATTGGCGGGTCAGGGGTTCGATTCCCACTCTGTCTGCAGTCTGCATGTTGAAGTGTTCTTGAGCAAGACACTGAACCCCCAGTTGTTCCTGGTGGATCAGGCCAGTGCCGGTGCATGGCGGCTCCGCCACCATCAGTGTGTGAATGTGTGTGTGAATGGTGAATAGAAGGATCTGTAAAGTGCTTTGGTCATCTAGAGATGAGAAAAAGTGCTATATAAGTGAACGCCATTTACCATTTACCATTACAACACAGGGTCTGCTATGGGAGGCGGAGTGCCAGAGAGCCAAGAGACTGTAAGATGGCCGACTCTCACATTATTCAATTCAATTCAATTCAACTTTATTTATATAGCGCCATTTCACAACAACAGTCATCTCATAGCACTATCAACTGTAGGGGGAACCCCCACAGTTGCAGAAAGACCCCAGCAATCAGGCGATCCCCTGTGAGCAAGCACTTGGCGATGGTGGAGAGGAAAAACTCCCTTTTAACAGGAAGAAACCTCCAGCAGAACCAGGCTCAGGGAGGGGCAGTCATCTGCTACGACTGGCTGGGGGGTGAGGGGATAGAGAAGAAGAAAAGAACAGACATGTAGAGAGCAAACAGCACAATGGGGACTCAATCTATGGGAGAGAACAAACAAATGTTAATGACCAGCAAAAAAAATATTACATTGAGAGTGAGAAAAGGAGTGAGGCCCAGTGCATTACTGGAGGTCCCCCGGCTGACTAAACCTATTAGCAGCATAACTAAAGGAGGGTTCAGAAACACATGATCCCTCCCTAATTGTAGGCTATATCAAAAAGGTAGGTTTTAGCCCTATTCTTAAAAACAGAGATCGAGTCTGACTCCCGAATCCAGATTGGCAGCTGATTCCACAGGAGAGGAGCTTGATAACTGAAGGCTCTGCCTCCCATTGTACTTTTGGAGATTATAGGTATTACAAGTAATCCTGCATTTTGGGAGCGTAGTGCTCTGTTAGGATAATACGGTAGTATCAGATCTTTTAAATAAAAAGGAGCCTGATTGTTTAGAGCTTTGTAAGTAAGAAGAAGGATTTTAAACTTAATTCTAAACTCTATGGGAAGCCAATGAAGGGAGGCCAGAACCGGAGAGATATGATCTCTCTTTCTAGTACCTGTTAAAACTCTTGCTGCAGCATTTTGGATCAGCTGAAGACTTTTTAAAGATGTTTTAGGACAGCCTGATAATAAAGAATTACAATAATCTAATCTCGAGCTAACAAAAGCGTGGGTCAGTTTCTCAGCATCACTCTGAGACAAGATGCTCCTAATCTTGGCAATATTACGCAAATGATAGAAGGCAGTCTTAGAAACAAATTTAATATGTGAATTGAAGGACAAATCCTGATCAAAAATAACTCCAAAGTTCCTCACAGAGCTATTAAGAGAAAGAGTAACCGCATCCAAACTGAAAGTTTGATTTGGAAAGGAATTTCTAAGATTTTTTGGACCAACAAGAATGACTTCAGTCTTATCTGAATTTAATAGCAGGAAATTACAAGTCATCCAAGCTTTGATTTCCTTAAGACAGGCTTCTAACTTGGCTAATTGCCAATAATATATATATATAATATATATAATATAATATGCACATTATATCTGCATCGGCATGATGAAGTCACCAAGTGGCTGCTTCACCATGCCAATGTCAGCCAAACCTGTGGTTACGCCACAGTTGTGTCAGGAAGGGCATCCAGTGTAAAAATCCTTGCCAAATCGACATGTGGATCATTTCAATATCAGGTGATGATACGTTGTGGTGACCCCAAAAGGGAGCAGCTTAAAGGGAAAGAAGAAGAAAGAATTATAATACCTTAAGTTGTAATTTGTTAAAAAAAAACAAATCTAGCAAAGCTAGAAACTACACTGTTAAACATGACTGTAATTTCTGGAGTTACCATATTTCACCCAGTATGACACTGTAAAATGTTTTTCCAGGGAGTTACTGTAATTTATGTTGCATTATGGGGAATTTTTGTTGAATTCAGCTCTAACATCATTTAGTGTATGTTACTGTACTTTTTGAAAATAGTTTCTTATGGTATTTAGCCTACTGTAACGACTTTGGCACATTTTTTGATCAAACAGTAGTCTGTACAAAGAAATTTTAATTCAAAGTCATTTGTTTTTGAATTGCTGATAATGATATTTAGATTAATAAGCCTTCATTTACAGAAGGAACCATTGTTGGGTTGTTTTAAATTACAGTAACTTACTGGCAACAGTGTTGCTAGGCAACACCCCTTGTAATGTCTAAAGGTTTGTTCAGACCAAATGTGAAGCGAATTTTTCACGTGGTGCAAATACATGTAAAGTTGATGCAAACATGCGGAAGACACGTAAATATGCACATTTGCATGTTTGCGTCCGAGGGATAGTGTTTGCTAGTAATGGCCTTGAGATTCTGCTGTCACCGGAGTAAAAATATCAATGTTCAGTCCCTCCAGGATTTTGCGATGTTGCGATTGCGCCAATTCACGCAAAATCAGCCAATCAGTGCAACTATTGCGCGACCTTGCAACTTTATCCAATCACCGCAACTTTCCCACAATTTTCAAATCAAATAAAATCAAATCAACCTTTATTGTCATATTGCTATACATACAACTGTAGTGCAGGCAAGATGAAATTGCGTTTCTCTCGGCATCCATATAAGTAAAAAAGAACATAATTTAAGACACACTCACACACACCCTCACCCCCCACCCCAACACAGCCATTCACACTTCCCTGAGACATACTTGAAAACTAACCAGAACTATAATATACAAATAATATACAATGTCCATAGGTGCAGTAGCATGTATGAGAGATTCCGGATCAACTGTTCAGCATCTTAACAGCTTGTGGAAGGAAGCAGTTAATCAGTCTGGTGGTTCTGCCTCTGATGCTCCGGAATCGTTTGCCAGATGGCAGAAGTTCAAAGTATTTATGCAGAGGGTGAGAATGGTCCTTGACAATGTTCAGTGCCCTGCTCCTACAACGGTTCTGAAAAAGTTCTTGGACTGAGGGGAGGGAAACTCCAATTACCCTCTCATATCCCTTAACTATCCTCTGCAGGGCTTTTTTGTCTGACATACTGCAGCTGGAGTACCATGTTGCAATGCAGTACGTCAGAACACTCTCCACCACACCTCTGTAGAAGGTCCTGAGGATGCAGATGGGAAGAGAGGCCTGTTTGAGTTTCCTCAAGAAGTGCAGTCTCTGCTGGGCCCGCTTCCTGATCTCCAACGAATTCTTGCTCCATGTCAGGTCCTGCGAGATCTGTACTCCGAGGAACTTGATGTTCTCCACTCTCTCCACTAAACGGCCGCCGATGCTGAGAGGGACGTGTTCAGGCTGTGACCGCCGGAAGTTGATAATCATCTCCTTCATTTTGTCCACGTTGAGCACCAGATTGTTCTCCCTGCACCAGCCCTCCAGGTCTCTCACTTCTTCCCTGTACATTGATTCCTCATCCCTCTGAATAAGTCCCACCACTGTAGTGTCGTCTGCAAACTTAATAATCTGGTTCCCCTCGTGTCTGGATACACAGTTGTGTTAGAAGTGTAAACAACAGTGGACTGAGTACGCAGCCTTGAGGGGATCCGGTGCTCAGCGTGATAGAGTTGGAGATGTTATTTCCAACCCGGACAGACTGAGGTCTCTCAGTCAGGAAATCCAGGATCCAGAGACATGTGGTGGTGTTCAGACCAAGAAGGAGTAATTTCTCTATCAGTCTCTGGGGAATCATGGTGTTGAATGCTGAACTGAAATCAATGTACAGGAGTCTGGCGTAGGTGTCTTTCTGATCCAGGTGGGTGATGACAGAGTGCAGGGTGGTGACTATAGCATCCTCTGTGGAGCGGTTTGAATGATATGCAAACTGGAGCGGGTCATGTGATGCAGGGAGGCAGGCTGTAATGTGTGGTTTGACAAGCCGTTCAAAACACTTCATCACAATTGGTGGCAGTGCAACAGGACGATAGTCATTCAGACAGAACACAACTGGTTTCTTTGCCACCGGTACTATGGTAGAGGTCTTAAAGCATCTGGGAATGATGGCCTGACTCAGGGAGATGTTATAAATGTCAGTCAGGACATCCGCCAACTCGCTCGCGCAGTCTCGGAGCACACGTCCCGGGATGTTGTCCGGACCTGCAGCTTTACATGGGTTGACCCTGGTTAGGGTCCCCCGTGTGTCCGCTGTGTTGATGGTGATAGCTGGCCCAACCGATGGTGGAGATGGGCCAGCCCTCCCTCTGATTGTTGAGTTTGATGCTTCAAAACGTGCAAAGAAGTTATTGAGCCTGTCTGGAAGCAAAGTGTCGTCATCATCGATCCCCTGCCTAGACTTATAGCTTGTCAGCGCCCGAACTCCCTGCCACATCCTCTTGGTGTTCCTAGTGTCACAGAGGTGCCCCTTCCTCTGTGTCCCCCAGCCTGCCGGTGGACGTCTCTGTCCTGACCATGTGTACTGTGCTGGGTTTTTGTTGAAAAACGTCCGCCTGCCCCAAAAGCACCCCGTTGTGGGAGCACACGTGACAACAGACTCCATAAAATCACAAACAAACGAGCAAGTCTAACACTACAGCCAGTGTTTGATGATTTCATACATCGTTCAGAACAGCGACTGCCTCCACTGTCCTAATTCCAGACATAACATTTAGCAACAAGGAGAAAACATCAAGAATTCAACATGGAAGCATGTATGGGCCCCTTCCCACCGTTCCTTGCATCCCCGGCAGAGCCGCCTATCCCATGGCCTCACTGGTTCGAATCGTTCTGCATGTACATGTCGGCGATGGACCTGGCGAGACTCGGCAAGATGAGGCTGCGAGTGTTTTTGATCAACAGACTGAGTACTGAGGGGCAGCGGGTATTAAGCAATTTAGGACAGGCAGACATGTATGAAGAGTGCATCACGCTGCTGACTGGACACTTTGCAGCGCCTGAAAGTGTGCTAGCGAGGAGGATTCTTTTCTGCCAGCACCGACAGAGAGTGGGAGAGATAACCTAGCAGTACATTGCGGACCTCCACTGTCTGGCAAGCATATGCGAGTTTGGTCGTTTAAAGGATGAAATGCTGCAGGATCAGCCAGCGGAACACACCAGGATGCCAAATGACCTACTACTGGCAAAGGTGGAGGATTTACCATTCCAGCTAGAGGCCGCCAATAAGCCAACATCACAGCTAGGTGAGCCATAACAACAAGCCCCGCTAGCACACGCAGTTACTCCACCAGAAGAGCCCGGTCACAACGCGACCTTCTTGAAGGACGCTGAGGTGAACACCGCGGACAACGGAACATTGTGAGACACCATTGTCTCACGATGTTGTAACTGCGGCTCCCTGACGCACCAAAAGCGAGTGTGATCCTGCCCGGCCAGGGAGCAGCAATGCAAACATTGCGGCAAGCTCGATCGCTTCGCTAAGATGTGTCGATCAACACGACTGACATCAAGCCCGCTACCCAGTTCAAAAGAACCACCAAGAACCACCATCCACACAGTGGGCTCCAGAGGGGTGGCATAAAAGTGGTGCATGGTGAAGTTAGACGACGTCACCTTACTGTTGCGTTGCTGCTGGACACCGCCGCTGTGAGATCAGTGATGAACTGGGTTGCAATTAAAAAATTCTTCCCCAACCATCCTATGGGAAGAGTCCAGCGGAGCTGTACAGCTATGAGCTCACACATTAGCCTTGTAGGGACCATATCGCTGACGGTTCGCTACGGGTCAAGAGTCCTCCCATCGTTCGTCTTCCGGGTAACCACACATGGGCACAACATCCTAGGGTGTGACCTTTTTTTACAAACTGGGTTTTATCATCCGTGATAACCTTGGGCTCTGTTTGACCGCTGATGATGGGAGCGCAACACACCTGGATGAGGGTACAGCTACTCCGTGCTTGACACCGCAGAGAGAACACAGCAAGGAGAGGGGGCAGAAACTGGGCTCATCTTGAATCCTCACCCAACATCAGCCTCAAGGAGCCACCGTAGCACTGCAGGATAGAGAGTTGTGGCCCAGCGGGACACAGCAGAGTAAGGCCAACTGAGGCCACGTCCTGCCACTGGCGTGAAAGGCAAGCAGCCACAACCGCAACACCGAGTGCAGCCAAACCGATTGCTGCTCGCAGTGCTGGAATGGGTTCAGGTCCGATGATCCTGGACCCATAGATGGTCCCATCATCGCCGAAGAGAATAGCTGTGCAGTTGGGGCCAGCCACCTTTCAGAAGGCCGGTGGATCGAGATGGCATGCTAGCTGTCTGCGAAGGGTGAGAACAGCTTCCCCGGATCAAGCTGCAATGCTGGAGCCGATCCAGCCAGTGTGGGACCTGGAGTGGGTCTTTGCAGCAGAACGCCCAGGTCCACCGCACCCAGTGCTTCCAGGGCTGCGCCCATCCTGGGCTCGCTAGAGGCCCCTGAACTGAAAAACTCAGTGGTGACTCCAAAGACTGCTTAGCGGGGCACAACTGCTTCAGAAGTGGCAGGATAACCCACTCAGTTGTGCAGTGTCAACCTGTGGCCTCCCTGCTGGCCCAGGTTCCATTCACTTGATTTTTATAACTGTTCAACAATACATAAATGTTTGGAGTGGTGGCCTAGTTGACAGAGCATCCGTCCCACAACCAGGAGGTTGTGGAGTTCAAGTCCCGGCCAGGTCATACCAAAGACAATGTAAAAATAGTACTTTCCGCCTTTTAGCTTGGTGCTCAACATAATAGAATGGGGGAAGGAAAAAGCTGTTTGTAGTGGTGCCATGCATTGTAGTGGCCCCTCTGATTCTAGATGTGATGAACATCGTAGAGAGGAGAAACTTAATTTCATTCTACTGTACATGATTGGCTGTATGGACTGAATGACAATAAAGTTGGCTTCTTCTTCTTCATAATGTTTTTGGTTTTCCTGGGGGGAGGGGGGGTTGAATGTTGTTAAGTAATTATAACAACAGACTACACAGACATGATGACAGAGGCATTACGGATGACATAATCACATCCAGCCCTATATTAAGGGACTGACGGCAGGAGACTGCCTCTTTGGCGCTTCGCCTCTACAACCAACACCAACCTGTACTTAACCCATCCATCCATTCATCCAACCATCCATCTTCTACCACTTTTCCGGAGGTCCGGGTTGCAGAGGCAGCAGTCTTCCGTCTCCCCAGCCACTTGCTCCAGCTCTTCAGAGAGGATACCAAGGTGTTCCTAGACCAGCTGGGAGACATAGTCTCTCCAGTGAGTCCTGGGTCTATCCTGGGGTCTCCTCCCAGTGGGATGTGCCCGAAAAACCTCACTTGGGAGACGTCTAGGCGGCATCCTGATCAGATGCCCATACCACTTCAACTGGCTCCTTTCAATGTGGAGGAGCAGGAGCAGGAGTTCTATTCTGAGCCTCTCCTGTATGACTGAGCTCCTCACCCTATCTCTAGGGGTGAGTCGAGCAATCCTACGAAGGAAGCTCATTTCAGTCACTTGTATCCGCAATCTCATTCTTTCGGTCATTACCCAAAGCTCATGACCATAGGTGAGGGTAAGAACATAGATTGACCGGTAAATCAACAGCTTTTCCTTAGAACTTAGCTCCCTCTTCACCACAACAGACCAGTACAATGTTCGCATCACTGCAGATGCTGCTCCGATCCGTCTGTCAATCTCTCGCCCCAGTCTCCCCTCACTCGTGAATAAGACCCCGAGATACTTAAACTTCTCCACTTGGGGCAGGAGCTTGTCCCCAACACAGAGAGGACAATCCACCTTTTTCCGACTGAGGACCATGGACTCGGACTTGGAAGTGCTGATTCTTATCCCAGCTGCTTCACACTCAGCGGCAAACCATCCCAGTAAGACCTGTAGGTCATTGCTGGATGAAGCCAACAGGACAACATCTTCTACAAACAACGGAGATGAGATCCTGTTGTCACCGAGCATGACACCCTCCATTCCCTGGCTACGCCTAGAAATCCTGTCCATAAAAATTATGAACAGGATTGGTAACAAAGGCCAGCCCTGGTGGAGTCCAACTCTCACTGGGAATGAGTCCTACCAAGTGTTGGAAATACGAACCAAACTCTCTCACCAGTTGTGTAGAGACCGGATAGCTCGTAATAACAAGACCAATACCCCATACTCCCGAAGCACCCCCCACAAAAAAACAAGAGGGACGTGGTCAAATACCTTCTCCAAGTCCACAAAACACATGTAAACTGGTTGGGCAAACTCCCAAAAACCCTTGAGGATTCTCGAGAGGATAAAGAGTTGGTCTGATGTGCCACGGCCAGGATGAAAACCACATTGCTCCTCCTGAATCTGAGGTTTGACCAAGAGCCAGACTCTCCTCTCCAATACCTTGGCATAGACCTTCCCAGGGAAGCTGAGGAGTGTGATCCCTCTAAAGTTGGAGTACATCCTCCAGTCCCAATTTTTAATGAGGGGAACCACCACCCCGGTTTGCCATGCCAAAGGCACTATCCACAACCTCCACACAATGTTGCAGAGACATGTCAACCATAACAGCCCTACAACATCTAGGGCCTTGAGGTACTCAGGGCAAATCTCATCCACCCCCAGGGCCCGGCCACCAAAGAGATTTTTAACCACCTTGCCGACCTCAGCCCCTGTGATAGCAAGTCGTCCCCCTCGTCCACAAGCCCTGCTTCCTCTGTGGAAGCCAGTGTGGATGTCAGTGGGATTGAGGAGATCCTTGAAGCATTCCTTCAACCGCCCGATGATGTCCCAGTCGAAGTCAGCAGCACCCCATCCGTACCATACACAGTGTGGACAGGGAGCTGCTTCCCCCTCCTGAGCCGCTGGACAGTTTGCTAGAATCTCTTCGATGCTGACCGAAAGTACTGTTCCATGGCCTCACCGAACTCCTTCCACACCTCAGTTTTTGCTTCAGCAACTACCCGAGCTGCACTCCGCTTGGCCTGCTGGTACACCTCAGCTGTTTCAGGAGTCCCACAAGCCAACCAAGCTTGATAGGACTCCTTCTTCAGCTTTATGGCCCCCCTCACCACTGGTGTCCACCACTTGGTTTGGGGGTTGCCACCACACGATGCACCGATGACCTTGCGGCTGCAGCTCTTGGCAGCCACTTCAACAATGGAGGTGGAGAACGTGGCCCATTCAGACTCCATGTCTCCAGACTCCCTTGGAATGTGTTCTTCTGGAGGTGGGAGCTGAAAACCTCCCGGACAGGGGCCTCAGCCAGATGTTCCCAGCACACCGTCACTATACATTTGGGTCTACCAGGTCTGAATGACATCTTCCCCTGCCATTGGATCCAACTCACCACCAGGAGATGATCAGTTGACAGCTCTGCACCTCTCTTTACCCGAATATCTCTTTACCCCTCATGGATCATCACCTTATTGTGGTGGGGGGTTTACGTGCCCTAGTGATCCCAGGAGCTATGTTGTCTGGGGCAATTTGCATCTGGTAGGGTCACCCTGTCAACGATGGCCCTCGCGGGCCATCAATAAGATGCTGAAAGCCAGCCGATGAGCTTGCATGTTTAATTACAAAAGACAATGATGACAAAACAATGAGCCATGTGGGGCAAAAACACAACTATGACTATGACTAAAGACACAGGATACAGGCTCTGAGGGAATACACTTACTGAAAGGCGAATCCAGAGTTAGACGAGAGTTTGATGAATGATTGATGAGTGTTTGACAAGGTCGCAGCCTGGAGTAACCTAAGCTGTTCCATTAAATAGGGCTAAGGGATTAATCAGCTGATGAGGACGTTCATCAGCTGAATGGAATCCAGCTGTCCCCGCAGAGATTGGCTCTGACAGCCGGAAGCCCCACCGAGATGCTGTCAGAATAAAAGCCCGGAGGCCATATGGTGAACCTGAGATGAGAACGGGGAAATACCGGACCATGACAGTACTCCCCGTTCACGAGGTGAATTCCAGGTGCCATGTAACATCGAAGCTCCCCCACCCCCACCCAGACACCCAGAAGGTCAACAGGACCGCCCCAGGGAGGGTGGAAGGGGAAAGGCCAGGAGGGCAAGAACCAACAAACATCATAATCGAGAGAAGAAAAAAAAACAAAAAACAGGCTACAACAATCAGAGCATGGTAGGAAATACAAAGCCAAAATACAGCCACATACACTGCACCCAAAAAACCCATGAGGAGGAGAAACAAAGAAAAAAAACCCCTCAAAACGGCTACAAACAGCACACCATAATCAGTCCAATAAAATCACAGGCAAAAAAAAAAAAAAAAAAAGAAAACATCTCACAACCCACAGAGGAACCAGGAAAACTCAAATATCAGAACAAAAATGCAGCGTACCCCATAATACCAGAGGGGAAAAAAAACAACACATCCTACAGAGCGGCGATAAATACAGTTCAATATAGTTCATATCACAAAACACAAGAACATCCCTAATATTTCAGAGGAGAAGGAAGAAAAAAAACACAGGGATGACGGCAGGCAGAGCACAATAACACAAAAACAAATAGTTCGGGAGGTCTACCTGCGTCCAGCGTCCAGATCACTGGCAGGGGAACAAGGATAAGTTCGGGCAGTCTACCCCAGTTCCTGGCCCGGAGAACCAGTACCTCTGGTGGCCGGACCAGGTCGCCGAACAAAAAGTCCAGTTTGTTGGGTGGCAGACCCAGAACACCAAACAGGCGAAGCAGTCTCCCAGGCGGTCGACCCACGTCATCCAGTCACCAGGACTGCAGGGGAGAACTCAGAGGTGGCCTTCCTATTGAGAGGGATTGTGTATGAGAGCCGAGTCGAATAAGAGAAATCCCAGCACTACCAGGTGGAGGGAAAAAGGGATCAGGGAAACAATGAGGGACCAGTCCGGCGTCGATCGGCGGAGGATCTGCAGCTCCTTCTCCGAACCCCACATGGACTGGTGCTGCGCTCTCGTTGGATCCCAAGCGGGACCATGCTGCACCCACGACGGACCCCGATTGGGTCAATGTTGCACCCACGACAAACCCCGACTGGGCCGGAACAATACCCATGACGGACCCCGACTGGGCCAGCGCAGCACCAGGAGCGACCTCCAGACACAGACCCAAAACCTCCAAGGCGACGACTGGAGCAAGCTCACCACCAGTGACCCTTGGAGAAGACTGAGGAGAAAAGAAAACCTGGATCAGAATCACCGACAGCAGCAGAGCCCAGCGAGACAAGCTCGAACACAGTGGATGGCTGTGCCTGGCTCATCTTTTTCTTCCTGCTCTTCAGAGAGAACAGACGCCTTTTTCTTTGCTGCTCCCTCTTTTACCCTCCTTCCCTCCCTAACTGAGAATCCCAGCTTGCTGTCTTGTCTGCGTCGCTGTTCTTCTGGCTGAATCTTGATCCAAAAGAAAAAAAATGGATTTGGTGAGCGGCTTTAATAAAATTAACAACATTTTATATAAATTCGGGCCAGGGGGAGCCCCTATGGAGAGACCCATGGATTGGAACGCATGTGTATGCATAATTCGACTGAGGATGTGGAAACATCTACCTGGTTTGGCTAGGATCACAGGATTTTCTGCTGATTGGCTCTGGAGTTTTTCCTGGTGTATCGAAAAATTAACTGGAAGAGCTAATTAAAAGCGGTCCCGGCATAGCTGCTTCTCAACAATTCGACTAGACAGGGGAGTGCACTAACTATCGGCAATGATTAACATGGAAATTTCCATCTGGCATGCACTGTAGAGAGAATGGACTCTACCAGACATGTTTACCCATGTTCTAGAAGGGAAACATCTGGAGTCGTTTTTGGTGCCTCCAAGGAATGGATTTAAAGCCTATGTATGGAAATTATGGACACAGGATTGCATGAGATGAAAAATTCTATGCTCTGTGATCTGTGTCTACCAGACCTTGAATTCGATGCCCTGTTGTCTATTTTTCCTCCTGGATTAAGACAAAACAGAAGATTGTGCTTCTCTTTCATAAACAAACTGGGACTGCATCTGAACTCTCATTGACATGTGACTGGCTCAGGAAATTTCCATCTGCCATGCCTCAAGGACATGCTTCAGAGTTTCAGACACTAAGACATAACATCTCGGCTGGGAGAGATTTTGCTGCCTCCAGTAACTGATAAACACCCACCTGCATTCAACATACACGAACACACTGATTCATATATACTGAATTACACTCATCCATTCACTGACTCTCTCTGACTTTTGGTCTTTTGGTTTTTGTCCACTAGATGTTTGCTAAATATGCATTGAGTTTTTTTTTTACCTGCAATCAAAATTTCGCTTACCCATTAAGCGTCAATTTGATAAAACATGTTTTTTTCTCTCGCCTATTGTGTCATATCATTTCTTTTCTTTTTTTTCCTTTCTTCTTTATGACTGGCGCCTAGCAGCTGCCCCGGCCTTGGATGCGCTCTGCAGAGCGTGCCCAAATGCCAAGTCACGTTTCGTTACCTTGTATTCATACACGTGTAATGACAATAAAGTTGAATCTCATCATCTCATCTCCCCGAGAGACAGGCAATAGTGCTCCAGAATAGAAAGGAGGAAGACAAAATAGAGCACTTGCCTGATCTCGGGTTCTGCCACCGCCCAGGACTTCGATGCTCCAGGTTCATTGTGCTGAAGATCCACTTCTGGTTCCCACTCGACTGCGGCGGGCCCCGCAGCTGGCATGATGGTCTTTGCAGTCAGGGGATTCCCTGGCAATGATGTCCACACCGAAAGCCTGCACGGGCATGGTGGCAGGGGATCCGTGGCCCGCTGGGTCGGACCGTTCCTCCGTGGAGACCCGGGGACGCTTAGCCGTTGGCGCAGGCTCCAAATGGCAATCCGCCCTTCTCCTCTGCCCGTAACATGGCTGTAGGGCTGGAACCAGGCTCTCCAGGGCCGCAGGCTCCTTCCTTGTCCAGCGGTGTAGTCCTGGCACCGGGGAACACTCAGGGGAAGGAGACACAGAGGTTGCAGGTTCACAATTAATAACTGCAGCAGGTGGAGGGAGCTCGGGGGACTATGAACCCCGAACTCCACCCCCAGGGGTCAGACAAGGCAATTCACCCAGTGAAGGAAAAGAATGAAAGGACACTTGCCTGATCTGCTGATGGCCTATGGAAACTGCTGCAGTGGGCTTGGTTCTTCCCTTCCCCTGATGGATGGTGATGGAGGGCCCCCCGGGAAGACGAGGAGGAGCCGCCCGCACAGGATCGATGATGGGCACAGCCGGCGCAGGACTCGTGGAGTTCTCAGCAGCTGGAGAGAGTGTTGAGGAGGAGGGCGGAGCAGCCCAGGCAGTCCAGGGACGAGAAGCTGACGCAACAGCCGGAACAGATGACCCGGAGGTGGAGTCTGCTATGTTTTCCTCCTGTCGTGACGCAGGCGCAACAGCTGGCTGGGAGGCAGAGTTCCTTCGGTGACCCAGAACTGGATCCGGACGGGGTTCTCGCTGAGGCTGGGCACGAGCAGGGTGACGGCGTTTACTGGCAGAGGGCGAGGCAAAAGTTAGGTCAGGAAACCACCGTTGCTGCGCTGAGACAGAGGCCAGCCGTTTGACAAACTCGGGATAAGCTTGGAGTTCCGGACTGATCTCCACCAGCCTAACCACCGCCATCACATGCCTTATGACTTCTGATGGATGGGAGGCAGAGTGAGCCGCAGCCACACAGTTATGGAGGATCACAGCAGTCCACTGCGTCTCCTTTGAGGGAATCCCAGCTGATGTCATCCTCCGCCGTGGGTGAGAACGGCACCCGGGCGACGTAGACTCCTGGGCTGGACGGGGGACAGGAACTGGATTCCGAGGTGAGCAGCGGGGATGCCTCACCTTCGGCTTCCTGCCGGAGTTTCCCTCCAGGCCGCGGATCTTCTCCCGGAGTGCCGAAATCTCCACCATCCTCGTCGTGATTTCGGGGTGGTCAGCGTAGCAAGGATGGCGGTTAATTGCTGCCTCAGCGAGGTCCAGGTACCGGCGTACACTGCTGGGAATGGCGTTGTTGCGAGCGTTCGAGAGGATACCATCAACCCGAGGAGGGACCCAAACGACGGCCTCGGGCATTGGGGAAGCTGCGCCCTGGATGACCTCCAGAAGTGAACCCAGACCCTTGGAAACCTCAGGCAGAGCTGGATCATTTCTGGTGACCCTGGAAGAAGGCTCAGAGACAGGAGAGAGACAAATGGGGTCAGGGTCACTGGCAGCGGCGGAGCCCGGCGAGGTGAGCTCGGATACAGCGGGCGGCTGCACCTGGCTCTCCTCCTCCAGAGACAGGCAAGATTGCTCCAAAACAGAAAATAGAAAGACAACATAGAGCACTTGCCTGACCTCAAGCTCCACCGCTGTCCAGGACTCCGACGATCCGGGCAGTAATGGCGATTCAAGCTCGGTCCTCAGGAGGCACATCTCGGGTTCCCACTCAGCTGCAGTGACCTCCGCAGCTGGCATGATGGTCTTGACAGTACTTGAACCCCCCGGCGATGTAACCCACACCGATGGCTCACTCGGTGCAGCGACAGGAGGTTCGCTTCTTGCTGGGGCTGAACTCTGCTCCAGTGATGTCCGGGGATGCTTCGTCGTTGGCTCAGGCACAGGGGTGCAGATGGCCCTCCTCCTCTGTCTATGTCATGGCTGCGGGGCTGGAACCAGGCTCTCCAGGCCCGCAGGCTCCTCCTCCGTCCAGCGGCTCTATCCTGGCCTTGGCGGACACTCGAGGGGTATGGGAGGAGACACAGAAGTAGCAAATGATTTTTTTGTGGCTGCAGCAGGTGGTGAGAGCTCAGTGGACTGTAAAACCTGAGCTTCACCCCCAGGAATCAGACAAGGTAATTCACTAAAATGAGATTTAGAATGAAAGAACTCTTGCCTGTTTTCCTGGGGAATGGTGGTGACTGCTGCAGCAGGCTCAATTTCTCCCTTTCCAGTCACTGTGGAGGTTGTGAGCCCCTCTGAAAGACGAGGAGGAGCCGTTCCAGTAGGCATGGTCACGGGCAGAGCCAGGGAAGAAACAGCTGGGCTCTCAGCAGCAAAGGAAGACATCATGGAGGAGGGGGTAACAGCTGCGAAGACCCGGGAACGGGAGGCTGGCGAAACAGCCAACGAGGGAAACCCAAGGGCAGCAGCTGCTGATTTTCCTCTCTGCCGTGGCGAGGAACAATTTGCTGACAGAGATGGTGAAATTCTTCTGGCCGTCTGTGGCTGGGTAATGGTGGGAGCTTCGTGGCACTTTCATCCGGTTATTCTCCTCCACCTGCTTAGGTACAGCTGTGTCATGGAGAGGAGTAGAGTTCTGCGCCGGGAGGCGGCATTTGTTAACCGGTGTAGCAGGAGCTGGAGCTGGAGCAGGAGCCTGGCGAGGAGTCGCTTGAGCCGGGCCACAGAAATGCCTCCCCGACGGCGCTGAACTAGGCTTCCTGGTAACATTCTTCTCCAACTCACAGTTCCTCTGTCGAAGCGCTGACAACTGGGATATCCTTTCCCTTCCTTTAGTATACTCCAATAGGTGAGGATGACGCAGCACAGCCGCCTCTACGAAGTCCAAATACCACAGAGCATCTTTTGGAGTGGAACGACGACGAGCTATGGCTAGGAGGTCATCAATCTCCATAAGAGCTTGGCAGAGCTCAACACCCAGGCTCCCAGGATACCACCTGCCCAATGATGCCATCACTCCAAAAAACACAGGCACCCAAAAAGAGAAAAAAATAGAGCCTCCCCCCCAAAAAAACCCCCACAAACTCACTGCCGCTGGCATCTCTCTATCTATCTATCAGGCAGCACGGTGGTGCAGTGGTTAGCACTGTTGCCTTACAGCTAGAAGATTCCTGGTTCGAATCCCCAGGTTGGCAGGGGTTGGAACCTTTCTGTGTGGAGTTTGCATGTTCTCCCTGTGCTGCGTGGGTTTACTCCGGGGGCTCCGGTTTCCTCCCACAATCCAAAGACATGCATGTTAGGTTAATTGGCTGTTCTAAATTGTCCCTAGATATCTGTTTCCTATAGGCCCTTAGAATAGAGGGTTAGTACTAGTGAAAGCACTTTGAGTGGTCTTTGTGACTAGAAAAGTGCTATATAAGTGCAGGTTAGTTAGTTAGTTAGTTAGTTAGTTAGTAATCTATCTGGCTGCATCCTACTGTTACGTTTGTGCCTTACGAAGCATAAATGAGGCACCACTCACCTGCAGTGGGTTTGGTGATTTAATAAGGAAATAATAGCAAATACAAACACTTGCCTCGAGGAGCGGATATACAAAAAGCTAAGGATGAGACCCAGTGGGGTGATAATGAGAACATAAAGAACAGAGAGTCAATACAACAACTTACATATACTTGCGAGGACGAAATCTTATGCAGAAAATGAACTGGAGTCAGGGTAGGGGACTCCAGCCTAAGTTGGGCGAGGACGCAGCGAGGAATAAGCCTCGCTCGCAAGCTTAAATAATGCCACTCAACTCAAAGCACAAACAGGTGACAAGTGAATGCAATCAGTAAAAGATAAACAGCTGCCACAGGCCACGAACAGACTGACAGGTGGAAGTCCTGCTGCGGTGCTGTCAAAATAAAAGCACAAACCAAACGACAGAGAAACAGAACTAAATATATACACAGAAAAAGAATAATAATGAAAGAACCGAGTGCGGTACAAACCCGTGCTCGGCGTCATGACAATAACAGCTTTACAGGCATCCCACGGTATCAGTGGTGAGACTTCACTATTGTCATTTTCCTCTATATACCTAAGGATATTGACACCACTTTTTAACAGAAAATCGGGCCAGGGGGAGCCCAAGTGGAGAGACTCATGGAACAATTGGAACTCATGTGTCTGCGTGATTCGATTGAAGATGTGGAAGACATCTACCTGTTTTGGCTTCATGATCACAGGATTTCTGCTGTTTGGCTCTAGAGTTTTCCTGGTGTATCGAAAATTAAAGAAGTTGGAAGAGCTAATCAAAATGCGGACCCGGCGAAGCTCCTTCAACAAATTCGACCAGCTGGGGAGAGCACTGATAGTGGCAAATATGTGACTAACATGGAATTTACCATCTGGCATGCACTGAAGAGAGATGGACTCTGTGGACATGTTTATCTATGTTTGGCGAATTGAATCGGAAGGTGGAAAACATCTTGGAGTCGCTGGGTGCTCTCCAGGGAATGATTTTAAAGCCTGTGTATGTAAATTGTGATGCACAGAATCGCATAAGAGAGGAAATTTCTATGCTCTAAGTGAACTGTGCTTATCAGGCCTTGATTCGGCGTCCTTATTCCTCCTGGAGAAGAGATAAAGCAGAAGGGAGTTTTGGCTTCTCCTTAACCCAAACAATTGCTGATGTGCAGTAATCTGAACTCTCCAAGGACAGCGTTATCATGTGACTAACATGGAGTTTTACCATCTGGCATGCATTGAAGAGAGATAGACTCTGTGGACATGCTTATCTATGTTTAGAATACATGGACATAACATCTAACCGTTGCCTAGGAGAGGATTTTTTGTTGTGTACCAGTAACTGATACATTCACACTGCACTCATACTGATATCACATGACTGACATACACACACTGGTCTCTCTCTTTTGCTCTGTTAATGTGTAGATCTGTATCTTGTCTGCTAATTGTGCAATTAGAGGGTTTTTTCTATGTGATCACAATCTTGCTCACTCGAGCACTATTTTGATAACTTTGTTTTTTCTTTCTGCCCAATGTGTCACCCCCTCCCCTCCCCCTCTTTACCCCCCACTGTATGAGGCACCTTGTATGGCTGCCGCGTCATTAGGGAGCGCTTAGAAACGAGCGCACCTTAGTGATAAGTAAAATTCCTTGTATGTTGTAAGCATACTTGGCAATAAAGTTGATTCTGATTCTGATTCTGATTCTGATATCAGTTTTCCGTTTTGAGTTCTTGTTGGTTCCCTTAATACATTTGATTTTAGCTTCCAGGAGAAAACTGCATCTCGACTTTGTTGAATGTTCAAATCCATATAGACTTTTCTGTGGTCAGAGAAATCCATGACTCCTATTTTGCATGTTCCTATTCTGTCTATATCTTTGTTGAACATAAAGAAATAGTCTATCCTTGAATAGGATGAATGGGGAGAAGAAGAAAAAAGTATAATCTTTAACTCTGGGGTTGAATTCTCGCCGTACATCACTAATTCCCATTTCTTTGAATAATATCCTCATTTTTCTACTCAAAGTATTATTCTGATTGGCTGACATTCCTGAAGCATCCCAGTATGGATTCAGCCTTAAATTGAAGTCACCTCCACATATCACTATCCCTTGAGCCCCAGTTATCATTAAGTCAAAAATATCTTTGTAAAATTGCCAATTTACTCCTGGGGGTGCTTAAACATTCAACAGGGTGATATCCAAACTTTCTAGTCTACCAATAACCATAGTAAATCTTCCCTCTTTATTGTTATGTTCTGATATTTTCTCAAAAACAACCTTGGTTGAGGCCAAGATGGTGACCCCTCTTCTTCTCCAGGTTTTGCAAGAGGATGAGGACACCTGCTTAAAACCTTGTCTGCTAAGCTTAGCATGTTCTGGATTTGTCAGGTGCGTCTCCTGCAAGAATATAATCCCTGCCTTGTCCTTTTTTAATTTGCCAATGATTTTTGCTCTTTTTAAAGGTTTTAGAATACCCTTAACATTGTATGTCACAACTTTGATTAAATCTGGTTTCTCCAGTGTTTTGAGATTTAATCAAAATTGTGACATGCACTGTCACTGGCGAGTCAATGCATTGGTATGTAGCAGATCTACGTTGGCTGGCCAAGGACTGTCAGTCTGGAGCATTGGAGGAAGAAATGGTCCACGACCAGTTGGCAGAACATACTGTTTGCCCGGCGACAAGGTCGAAGCTCCTCACACACTCGGGCGAGCTGATGTTAGCCATGTCCATTGAGTTAGCTCAGCAGTTTGAGGCGGCAGACAAGTTATCATGGGAGCTCAGTGAGAGAGCGGTACACCGCCATTTTGAACCACAGTCAACGGTGCAAGCAGTGGACCTGGACAGTGACGATGGTGCGGAGGATGAAGAATGTACTAATGCTGTAAAGATGAGGTCCACCCCAGGATCGCCTAGGTGTTTGCGTTGTGGGTCCACCAAGCACCGTTATAAGGCTGGAGAGTGTCCGGCAAGAGGAAGACGCTGCGGCACGTGTGAACTCTTGCATCATTTCGACAGGGCATGTTACAGGTTTGAGCGAGTGGATCCAAGACGCAGGGAAAATCTCCCCGCTTCACCTCCCACGGTTATTTGCAGTGTATCCCAAAGTACCAATGACTGTTCTTACTATATGGTGGAACTAGACGGGGTAACAGTGCCGTTGCTGACTGACACGGGAGCGGTGAGATCCGTGTTGAATTGGGCAACCGTGAGGAGTTTCTTCCCACAGTATTGGGTTGGAGAAGAGTGGTCGGGCTGTAGTTTGTGGGACCAGCCGGTTCCGCGAACGATGGACGGAGTTGTGTGGGACAAATCTTTGCCTAGTAATCTGGACAATGAGCAGGACCAATTCCACCCAGGGCCATCGCGGGAGAGTCCCGGTGCCAGCACCCAAGCAACACTAGTTGAAGGAACTGGGCGGCACGGTGGGATACCCGTGACGGCGGGTGGCGCCAATTGGAGGGCCCATTCTACTCCTGGAATTTGGCTGGAAGGAACCGGAGAGCAGGGGGTCACAATGGCGACGCCGATAGCTAAAATGAAGGAGAGCGGGGCAGGACCGGCTGACACGGTGAAACAATGTGCCAAACAGAGACACCGGAAGCCGAGTAGGGCCCCTCTGGGGGTCGTGGATGTGGTCCGACCCAGAGAGGTGGCCCGGTCAAGAGGTGTTTTGGGCTAATGCCGACGAGATGACCAGGGGCGGCTGCAGGTGGTGGCTGTTGGGGAGGATGGCTACCTCCAGCTATCTGATGGCTCGTAGAGGCATCCCAATGAGCTACGGCATGCCAAAGAGGAGAAGGAGGTGTTTTGGCTTCAACGTGGGTCATCCCTGGGAACGAAGAAAAGAAGGTGTACCGGAGGGGAATCGTCTGACGGTTTTCTGGGGGGGTGGTTCCTCTGCTGGGGCAGACTGATGGGTGGCAATGTATATAATGCATGGTGATGGAATGAGGGATAACCGGGTTTTATATTAGTTCTGTTAATGGGATTGTTTTGTGTTTTATGCTATTTATTTTAGGAACTCGGCAGTTTTCTGTTTAATGGACTGTGTTTTAGTATAGACAGCAGAATAATCCGTCTAGCTGTATGGGGGTGGAACGGTAGTCCACCTGTTCCCCCCTAGCTTTAGTTGTTTTGAGTGAATGTCATAGGTCTTTTAATATTTCTGTTCAGCTTTTAGTGCGTGATTCGGGTTACAAATTGGGGAGGGTCTCAATTGTATGTGTGTGTTTTGGACCATTTTGTGAAGGGGGGAGAAGAGGTTTGTTGTTACTGGGACAAATTATTGTGTGACACGGATGGTGGCTCCACTTTTCCAGTTCTGCTGCCACCTGAGGTATAAGAAGGCTGTGAGGAAGAGGGGTGGTATCTTTGGCCTCCTCTCAGCCTGACAGCAGCGCCTGTGTAGTGAGAGTGAGTCACTTAATAAAGTCGTGTCCAGTTCAGTGTTCGGTCTCTTTCTTGGCTCCTTTTGCCGACATAACAGCCAGAACCGGAGAGATGTGATCTCTCTTTCTAGTACCTGTTAAAACTCTTGCTGCAGCATTTTGGATCAGCTGAAGACTTTTTAAAGATGTTTTAGGACAGCCTGACAAAAAAAGAGTAACAGTAATCTAATCTAGAGCTAACAAAAGCATGGATTAGTTTCTCAGCATCACTCTGAGACAAGATGCGCTTAATCTTGGCAATATTACGCAAATGATAGAAGGCAGTCAGAAGCAAGTTTAATATGTGAAATAAAGAGCATATCTTGATCAAAAATAACTCCAAGGTTCCTCACAGAACTATCAAGAAAAAGAGTAACCACATCCAAACTAAGAGTCTGATTTGAAAAGGTATTTCTAAGGTTTTTTGGACCAACGAGAATGAGTTCAGTCTTATCTGAATTTAGTAGCAAGAAACTACAAGTCATCCAAGCTTTGATTTCCTTAAGACAAGCCTCTAATTTGACTAATTGATTACTGTCATCTGGCTTCATTGACAAGTATAATTGTGTGTCTTCGGCATAACAATGAAAATGTATGCAGTGCTTTCTAATAATGTTGCCTAGCGGAAGCATATATAAACTAAAAAGAGTAAGGCCTGGCACAGATCCCTGTGGAACTCCGTGACTGAGCTTAAAGTTGGAAGAAAACTCATTATTGACATGAGCAAACTGGAACCTATCAGATAAATAAGATTTAAACCACTGCAGCGAAGTTCCATTAAGTCCAACAAGGTGTTCTTGTCTATCAAATAAAATATTATGATCGATAGTATCAAAAGCTGCACTAAGGTCCAAAAGGACAAGTACAGAAACAAGTCCATTATCAGATGTGATAAGGAGGTCATTAGTGACCTTCACGTAAGCTCTTTCAGTACTATGATGGATTCCAAACTCAGATTGAAACTCTTCAAATAAACCATTTCCTTGCAAGTGGTCAAATAATTGCACAGAAACAACTCTTTCTAAGATTTTTGAAATGAAAGGCAGATCAGAGATTGGCCTATAGTTAGTTAAAACTCCTGGATCCAGCATTGGCTTTTTAAGTAAGGGTTTAATTACAGCAGTTTTAAAGGCCTGTGGTGCATGGCCTAATGTTAATGAAGAATTGTCATAAACTTCCCCGTGCGCTTTTCCACAGCGCACGGAGGAAGAGAAGGATAGATGAGGATTTACACTCAGGGTTTCACCAAACACACATTTATTGACACACAACAGTTCAAAAAGTAAACACTTACAGAAATAGGACAGTCGTGTACATAAAGGCTGACACAAATAGCATACAGCAGGCAGACCACTGTGCACCGAGGCCACAATAACTAACAGGACAAAGTGCTCATGTAAATTTGAAGTTTCTCCAGGACGCTCGACTGGCATGGGAGAAGAGCCGGGCAGCAGTGCCCGAGTGTAGCAGTTGTGCTGCCAGAGGAAATGCTACAGACAGACGTCATAGCACAACTGCAAACAGAAACGCGGAAAAGCTCTTACTCACCGTGCAGGAGCAGTCTGAGTCATCCAAGGCAGACAGCGAGCGCAAACATGAACAATCCTTCGGGACATGACTGTCAGACGGTGGAGATTAACTGTCTAGCCCATACAGTGGTTCAGCGGCGTTTGTCTAGCAAAGAACTGCTTAAATACAAACACCGCTGGCCTCACAAATTGGGCACACCTGGGCGAGGCATGGGAAAGATAATTACCGGGGCTGGGAACAGCTGATGGAATTCAGAGGGAGAGCGAGGGGGCATGGCTGGACCGACAGACTGTCAGCAGCGTGGGAGAAAGTAGGTCACTGATGCTGACTAACAGCTGCCAGTCAGACAGTGGCTACGGATATGGAAATAAGTATAAGAATCCACAAAAATGCACATAAACAGTAGAACCAAAACCCACAGAGAGATCAGGGACGAGCCGGGGGAAGCCAAGCCGGCTCGGCTCCTGACAGAGCCCCCCCCCTTTAAGCGGTGGATTCCCAGACACCCAAGGTAACATCAAGAATCCCCCCCCCCCCAATAGGAGCAACAACAACAAACAACACGAACCTGGATGGGAGGTAGGGGAAACAGGAAGGAGGGAACACAATACCCTGCCCAGGACTCACAATTAACTCCCCCAAGTCCACCGGCGTTGGGGCTTAGGAGGCCGCCCAGAGTCCCAGGCCCAGCAGAAGGTCCGGTGGACCGAGTCCAGCGGCCTGCCAGAACACATGAACCACCTGACCCGGGGAGTCAATTCTTCTGGTGTCTGGCCAGCATTACTTAGCCACCAGGACCAAAGGGGTGAAGCAGGGGGTGGCCTGCCCACCGAAAGGCTCACTGGGGGGTAACCGGACCGGGGATAGGGGACCTCCATAGCGTCCTCAGGGTGGTCAACAATGGCACCCGTGGTGGACCCCGATTGGGCCGGCTCCACTGCACCCATGATGGACCCCGACCAGGCAGGCTCCGCTGCACCCATGATGGACTCCAGTGGGAGCCTTGCTGCACCTGCTGTGACCTCTGGCTGAGGCTCAGCTGCACCCGTGGTGGACCCTGATTGGGCCAAAACTGCACCCATGGTGAGAGGACCAACCTGCAGGGGCACCAGGCTGAGGAGGCGATCGATGGGGGGAGCCCTGACGATCTTGGCAGGAGGGGCTGGATCAGCGATGTCCTCCTTCAGCAGGGCCAGACCCTCAGCAACCTCCGGCGGCAACTCTGCAGCACCCGCAGTGGGCACCGATTGGGCCAGAGCTGCACCCATGATGGTCCCGGTCTGGGACGTAGCTGCACCGGTGACGGCTCCGGTTGGAGCACCATTGCACCAGCGGTGACCCGCATCGCGGGCCTCATTGCTCCTGTGGTGGGCTCCCCAGTGAGGGAGGTGGTGCTCCTAACGTCACCTGGTGCTGCATCCTGATCCTCGGCAGCTTCCAGTGAGGTCAGCTGCTCTCCGGCGACCCTGGTAGGGGGCTCTGACCCCGGAGGGAGGAAAAAAGAGACCGGGTCAGGGTCGCCGGCAGAGCCTGGTGAGGTGGCCCCGAGGTCTACTACGAGCTGCCCCGGGCCCTCCTCGCCATGAGTTGGGCAGTGTGACTTTGACGTATGCAGAATTGACATGGTAGAGCACACTTGCCTGAACTCAGGCTCCACCACCGTCCAGGACTCCTGTGAAGCCTCTGTCATCGCCCTCGGTGCTGTGCCCCCGTTGACCTCCTCGGGGACCACCAACCTCCTGTCATCATCAGTAGGCAACCCCAGTGATGGCGACTCCTCTCCGGCGACCCTAGTGAGGGGCTCAACAGGCATGGGAGAGAAGGAAAGGTTAGGGTCGCCGGCAGCGGCAGAGCCTGGTGAGGGGAGCCCAGGTTCGGCCAGGAGTCACACCCGACTCTCCTCCCCAAGAGCCAGACAAGATCTCTCAATCATAGGCAATTACACTACAGGAGAGATAACTTGCCTGTGCTCGAGCTCTACCGCCGTCCAGGACTCCGATGTTGTTGACGATGATGGTCTGGGTCCCGTCGACTGGGGGTCTGGTCTGGGGGATGACTCTGCCGTTGCGGTCCCCGCAACAGGCGTGATGGTGGTTGCAGTCCTGGTTGTCTGACACTCCTCTTTGACCCGGCCGTTGACTACGGCGAGCAGGTTCGCCCACTTATCCGAAGGAGAGTCCAGGGGTTGAGCAGGCGTAGGGGGAGGAACCCTCACAGTCAGGGAAGCGCGTCCTCGGGCCTCCTTCTCACGGCACTCCTCCTCGACCCGGCGGTTGACTAAGGCGAGCAGATTCGCCCACTCCTCATCCGCCAATGTGACTGTGGGGAAATGCCTCCGTGTGGGCTCCTGGGCAGGATCATCCAGGGCCTCAACCTCCTCCGTCGTCAGGTGGCCCGGTTCTTGGACCGGCAGGCCCTCAGGGAGAATGGGAGGAGACACGGAGAGGGGGAGAAATTAATTAATTTTTGCAGCTGGAGACCCAGCGGACTGCTTAAACTGGGCCTCTCCCTCGGGAGACAGACAAGGTTTGTGATTAGACTGAGTGGAGTGAAAAAACACTTGCCTGTCATCCCGGTTCCAGATGTTGACAGCTGCAGACAGTTGGCAGTCACCCTTCTCCGTGTCACTGACCCCTTCCAAGGATTGTGGAGGAGCTGGCTCCGATGACGAGGAGGTGGGCATAGCCGGGACAATCTCGGAGGACCTCTCGGCGACTGAAGTGATGACGGCTGCCGCAGACAAGGGGGGCTTCTTCCAGCAAGGCTTCCTTCTCCTCGCGGGTGGTTCGAGCACCAGATAGTCCGGGATCTTGAGCACACCACCCAGCTGCAAGTAATCAAGGCCAATAAGCTCTGGAATATCAGGAACCGAAGGTGGTGTAGTCGCGGGAGGCTCGAGCACTGGGAGCACCACACTCAACCTCTCATGTGGCACGGTGAAAATATCCCAGAGAATTTTGGTTGCCTCTGGATAGTCCCACAGGCTATCCCAATTCATGACTTTCACCACCGTGTCTCGAGCCCATCAAGCTGTCTCGGACAAACGGAGCTCCAGCGTCTGTGACAGTATGTCCTCCAGTAGACATAGCGAGTGTAGCTCCCTCTCCAGCAGCTCAGCCATCGTGCCTGGAAAGCAGGTGGGTGAAAAACGGGACAGTCCAAAAAATGGGAAAAAATGATTTGTGTGGGTGTAACCCGCTAAATCCTCTTATTGGGCTGGACCATTCTGTCATAAACTTCCCCGTGTGCTTTTCCACAGCGCACGGAGGAAGAGAAGGATTGATGAGGATTTAAACGCAGGGTTTTACCAAACACACATTTATTGACACACACAGCTCAAAAAGAAAAACACTTAAAGAAATGGGACAGTCGTGCACATAAAGGCTGACACAAATAGCATACAGCAGGCAGACCACTGTACACCGTGGTCACAAAAACTACCAGGACAAAGTACTCGTGTTAATTTGGAGTTCTCCAGGATGCTCAACTGGCATGGGAGAAGAGCCGGGCAGCAGTGCCCGGGCGTAGCAGTTGTGCTGCCAGAGGAAATGCTACAGACAAGCATTGCAGCACAACTGCAAACAGAAATGCGGAAAAGCTCTTACTCACTGTGCAGGAGCAGTCTGAGTCATCCAAGGCAGACAGTGAGCACAAACACGAACAATCCTTCGGGACATGACAGTCAGACGGCGGAGACTGTCTAACCCGTACAATGGTCCAGCGACATTTGTCTAGCAAAGAGCTGCTTAAATACAAACACCGCTGGCCTCACAAATTGGGCACACCTGAGCGAGGCGCGGGAAAGATAATTACCGGGGCTGGGAACAGCTGATGGAATTCAGAGGGAGAGCGAAAATGCACATAAACAGTATAACCAAAACCCACAGAGAGATCAGGGCCAAGCCGGGGGAAGCCAAGCCGGCTCGGCTCCTGACAAGAATTGATTATTTGAAGAATAGAGCTACCAATAAATAGGAAGACTTCTTTAAACAACCTCAATCAATCAATCAAACTTTATTTGTATAGCACTTTTAAAACATTAGACACTGTGCGAAGTGCTTTACATAGATAAAAACAATAGACACATTTAACATAAATACATTTGCCATTTCCCTTTGTCACTGTTCGCATCAACACACAAATCCCCCCATGACCATTCCCTTCAGTCTGAGTGGAAACATACTGTGTGGAAAAATACTGAGTGGGTTCCCACAATGTGTTCAATTCTTATTTTCTCTGCTGTAAGCAGTTCTACAATTAAATTTATTGTTTCAATGAACAAACCACAGTACCTTTGTGGTGATGGACTCTTAATTTCATCTGAAAATGCCAAGAAAAAGCCAGCGAAGTGTGCTGAAGCCAAATTGCTAGCCTGCTAACTAGCCACCGGCATTGGCTGCATTTTGATTTTGACCCTTTTGCGGTACCGACTCAAGAGGTGACCAGTATGTATTAATAAACAGTGACTTTTGCACTTCACAATATTTAATTTGTTTGTATGTGTGTGAAATGACTATAGATGTCTTCATGCTGATTGAAATGTTTAGCAACAGTTACTGGCTAAATTTAGAAGGGACTATTTTTTTTTTTCTCAGCTGGGCAAAATAACTGGTTAAACAAACAAATCATAATATTTTGTCCAGTATTGCTGTCATTTAATAAACTGCTTGTGGAACTGTTGTATAAAAGCAATATTACACTTGAGGCCAATGAATCAATGAATGTATCAATGAATCACACCTGTATCAATGTATCACACCTGCAGTTACTATATTCATTGATGCCGTACTCCCTCTCGTGTAATATTGCTTAAACATACAGTGGTGTAAAAAAAAAATCCAAAATCCATACCTACATGGCCCTGTGTGAAAAAATGACACCCCCCCCCCCCCGCCGTGAAAACATAAATTAACTGTAGTTTATCACATCTTTGAAAAGCTGAGTTCAATTTCTCAAGCCAAACCCAGGCTTGATTACTGCCACACCTGTTCTCAATCAAGAAGTCACTTAAATAGGACCTGCCTGACAAAGTGAAGTAGACCAAAAGATCCTCAAAAGCTAGACATCATGCTGCAATCCAAAGAAATTCAGGAACAAATGAGAAACAAAGTAACTGAGATCTATCAGTCTGGAAAAGGTTATAAAGCCATTTCTAAAGCTTTGGGACTCCAAAAAATCACAGTGAGAGCCATCATCCACAGAAGGCAAAAACATGGAACAATGGTGAACCTTTCCAGGAGTGGCCAGCCAACTAAAATTATCCTAAGAGCACAGCGACGACTCATCCAAGAGGTCACAAAAGACCCCACAACAACATCCAAAGAACTGCAGGCCTCACTTGCCTCAGTTAAGGCCAGTGTTCATGACTCCACCATAAGAAAGAGATTGGGCAAAAATGGCCTGCATGGCAGAGTTCCAAGACGAAACCATTGCTGAGCAAAAAGAACATAAAGGCTTGTCTCAGTTTTGCCAGAAAACATCTTGATGATCCCAAAGACTTTTGGGAAAATACTCTGTGGACTGATGAGACAAAAGTTGAACTTTTTGGAAGGTGTGTGTCCCATTACATCTAGTGTAAAAGTAACACAGCATTTCAGAAAAGGAACATCATACCAACAGTAAAATATGGTGGTGGTAGTGTGATGGTCTGGGGCTGTTTTGCTGCTTCAGGACCTGGAAGACTTGTTGTGGTAAATGGAACCATGAATTCTTCTGTCTACCAAAAAATTCTGAAGGAGAATGTCCGGCCATCTGTTCGTTACCTCAAGCTGAAGCGCACTTGGGTTCTGCAGCAGGACAATGATCCAAAACACAACAGCAAGTCCACCTCTGAATGACTTAAGAAAAACAAAATGAAGACTTTGGAGTGGCCTCGTCAAACTCCTGACCTGAATCCGATTGAGATGCTGTGGCATGACCTTAAAAAAGAAGTACCTGCTCAAAAACCCTCCGTTGTGGCTGAATTACAACAATTCTGCAAAGATGGGTGGGCCAAAAATTTTCCACAGCGCTGTAAAAGACTCATTGCCAGTTATCGGAAACACTTGATTGCAGTTGTTGCTGCTAAGGGTGGCCCAACCAGTTATTAGGTTTAGGGAGCAATCACTTTTTCACACAGGGCCATGTGGGTTTGGATTTTTTTTTCTCTTCATGATATACACCTTCATTTAAAAACTGCATTTTGTGTTTACTTGTGTTATCTTTGTCTAATATTTAAATTCATTTGATGATCTGAAACATTTAAGTGTGACAAACATGCAAAAAAAATGAGAAATCAGGAAGGAGGCAAACACTTTTTCACACCACTGTATTTTAAAATAAATCAAGTATTAACACAATGTTCTCTAATTTTGATATGTATATACAGTTGAAAGCAGAAGTTTGCATACACTGTATAAAAAGACACATTTTTTTGTTCACTGTCTAATATTAAATCAGACTAAACTTCTTGTTTTAGTTCAGTTAGGATTGCCAAATAATTTGTATTTGTTAAATAATTTTTATATTACCTAAATGGTTTTTTAGACAATTTTTCTTACTTTCTGCAAAGTCAGAAGCTGACCTCTGCACCTTCCAGCAATCAGCTAAACTCCTTAAATAGGAGCAGCACTCTACTGACTGCAGGAGCTTGTCAGACTTGCTATCTGCTGCCTCAGCACCAGACACCCAGTGTGGAGCCTTCAGCCTGAACACCTTCCTTCCACACTACTGTAAGCAACCTATCTCCAACCTGACCACTAGTGATGGCCAGATGAGGCTTTCTTGAAGCACTGAAGCTTTTCATCAAATTGGTTCATATGGACGAAGCTTCATGTAAAACTTCATTTGTTCTACTAAGCCATCTACTGGACAAAAAGTACACAACATGCAGATTTTTACAAGGGCATTATTGGTTTGTGTATTTTTTCATTTCAATAAATGGACTGTCCTTTAACTCTTTGTGTGTGTCTGTTGCTGAATTGCGACATAACCCCTAGTGGTCAAGAGTGGTAAATAGTTTTTGTCAATAAAATAGTTCAGATTTCCAAGGCTATAACTTGAAAGTGGTAAGCGATAATGGCTTACTATCAATTAGAAAGTTGTAAAATATGATACAAAGTTTCAGATAGGAATAAATTTATACATCTAATTTGCATAATGTTGCGGTACCGCTTTAAATTCTATAACTCAGTCAAAACTGCACTTTGGACGTATTTACACAAAGAATGCTTCAGTCTTTTCACACCATTTTTTGTACAGAGGTACCTCATCAGCTTATCTTCAAAGTATATAAACAAGAAATCAGTAAAATATAATCCCCCCCCCCCCCAGAAAATCCTCACTTACTTTTGACAAAGGGATGCTGGCTGGCTGGCTGGCTGGTATGGTCACTACGTTTTCACCCATCATGGTCATTATTTTGCATTCTGTCAGTCATTTAAAGTCTCTACTACATCTACAAAGTCTTATGATTATCCCACATGAATTTCGCTTGTATCCCGCGGCTATTTTCTGCGTACAAATCCGACAAAGTGATGGTTATCGATCACAGCCATATTAGCTTTCTGGGCTAAAATGCTAAAAACAGGAAAAGGGAATGGGGAGTTCTTAAAAAAAAAAAAAAAACTTCCAGCGCCACACGAGTAGGCTGCCTTTTTGCAACAGCGGATCAATTTCTTCCTATTTCTATTTACTATCTGGCTCTCTTGCTAATCTTTCTGATCCAGTGACACCTTTATTCTATCCAGACATGTAGATCACCCAAATGTCTCCTGAGCCAGTGGACGAAGCCACTGTTTCTTGCAGGAGGCAGTACAATAGAGACCAGCTGCTAGCACTTAACTGGCCCACGATGCTAACTCAAAAACTCGACATACCGGGAGAAATAAGACGGAAACGGTGTGGATGTCGAGCTGGAGTAAGACGGCGGGCGAGGAATATAAGGTACAGACCCGTCCTCCCATCCGTTATTATGGGGAATGTACGATCGCTACTCAATAAGACTGACGAGCTAGCGGCTATCTCCCGCTACGAGAGCGTCTTCAGAGAGAGTAGCTTGATGTTGTTTACCGAGACATGGCTAACAGAACTAGCAGCAGATGCTAACATCAAACTGGAGGGTTTCCACGCAATACGGGCAGACCGGACACCAGACAGTGGGAAGGCAAGGGGCGGGGCAGTGATAATGTATGTCAATAACAGCTGGTGCAGACCGGGACATATCACGGTTAAACAACAACACTGCAACAAAGACATTGAGTTGCTAGCTGTTAGCATGCGGCCTACCTATCTCCCAAGGGAATACTCACACGTGATCTGCATTGTTATTTATGCAAATCCAACGGCGAATGCTGAGACAGCATGTGACGTCATCCACTCAGTAACTGGCAGGCTGCTGACAGAACACCCAGATGCTCTTCTCCTCATCTCAGGCGATTTCAACCATATTTCACTGTCCCCCATTCTACCCACGTTCACCCAGTATGTCACATGCCACACTAGAGACAATAAAACACTGGACTTATTCTATGCAAATACTAAGGAGGCGTACACCTCATCACTACTCCCCCCTCTTGGGAGATCGGATCACAACTTGGTTCATCTCCTGCCGGTGTACAAACCCCTAGTACACAGACAACCTCCGGTCATGCGCACAGTGAAGTTATGGTCTGAGGAGGCGATGGACGCTCTAAAGGACTGTTTTGAAACCACTGCCTGGGAGCAGCTCTGCGATCCACATGGTGAGGACATCGATGGCCTCACTCACCCCATCATGGACTACATCAGCTTCTGTGTGGACAACACCGTACCCACCAAGACCATACAGTGTTGCTTGAACAACAAACCCTGGATCAACCCTGAGATAAAAACACTTCTGAGAGAGAAGAAGAGGATCTTCAGGTCGGGGAACAGGGAGATGCTGAAGTCCATACAGAGGGAGCTGAGGAGGAAGATCAGAGAAGGCAAGGTCAGCTTCAGGAAGAAGATGGAGGACAAGCTGCAACAGAGCAACATCGGCGGGGTCTGGAGAAACCTTAAAACCATCTCTGGGCTCCAGAATACCTCCTCCCAGGACACGGGGGGCAGGGAGTGGGCGAACAATCTGAACCTGTTTTTTAATAGGTTTGACCAACCGCCCTCCCCCCCGACTGCACAACAACCACTGCTGCCTCTAAAGTCATCGAGACCTGCTGTCCACACCCCACTCCACCAACACTCCCCCACTCCCAGCACACAGCCCCCCAACCTGACCCTCACTAAGACCCAGGTGAGGACGGAGCTGAGGAAGATCAAGGCGAGGAAGTCCTCGGGACCGGACGGCATCAGTGCGAAGCTCCTCAAGTCCTGTGCAGGCCAGCTGTGTGGGATTGTGGAGCACATCTTCAAGCTGAGCCTGAAGCTGGGGAGGGTACCACAGTTGTGGAAAACATCTTGTGTGGTACCTGTACCAAAGACTTCCCACCCCAAAGACATGAACAGCTACAGACCAGTGGCCCTGACGTCTCACATGATGAAGACCCTGGAGAGACTGCTTCTTGCTCACCTCCGCCCCATGGTGGGACCAGCGATGGATCCACCCCAGTTCGCCTACCAGCATGGCATTGGGGTGGAGGATGCAGTGATCTTCCTCCTTCACCATTCTCGTCCCACCTGGAGAAGCCCAGGAATGCGGTGAGGATCATGTTTTTTGACTTCTCCAGTGCTTTCAACACCATCCAACCGATGATCCTGAAGGACAAGCTGCTGTGCGCAGGGGTGGACCAGCACCTGTCATCATGGATCCTGGACTACCTCACGAACCGTCCACAGTTTGTGAGAACCCGGGATTGTGTGTCCGACACAATCATCGGTAGTACGGTGGCCCCCCAGGGAACAGTTTTGGCTCCCTTCCTGTTCACCCTTTATACTGCGGACTTCTCACACAACACAACACACTGCCATCTACAGAAGTTCTCTGACGACTCTGCGATCGCTGGCCTCATCTCCAACGGAGATGAAGCTGAGTACAGAGGACTTTTCCAGGACTTTGTGGACTGGTGCCATCGGAACTGCCTCCAGATCAACGCGAGGAAAACTAAGGAGCTGGTGGTGGACTGCCGCAGGCAAGGACAACCCCTCACAGCACCAGTAAACATACAGGGAACAGACATTGAGATGGTGACATCCTACAAGTACCTGGGTGTTCATCTGAACAATAAACTAGACTGGTCACACAATACCGACACACTCTACAAGAAGGGACAGCGCAGGCTGTTCCTACTGAGGAGGCTCAGGTCTTTTGGTGTACAAGGGGCGCTGCTGAAGACATTCTACGACACAGTGGTGGCATCAGCCATCACTTTTGGAGTGGTCTGCTGGGGCAGTGGCATTACAGCAGCCGATAGGAAGAGACTGAACAAACTGATCAAGAAAGCTAGCTCTGTCCTGGGGCAACGCCTTGACCCAGTGGAGGAGATAAGAGAGAGAAGGATGGTGGCTAAACTGTCATCTCTGCTGGAGTCCGAGTCCCACCCAATGCAGGACATACTGGACGCACTGAGGAGCTCATTTAGCAGTAGACTACATCATCCTAGATGCGCAACCGAGAGGTTTCGCAGGTCCTTCCTACCTACGGCTGTCAGACTGTATAACCTAAGCAGGGCTGCTCGCAGAGATAGCAAAAAAACGTGATGACCTAATAGTATTGAATGCAAAAGATGCAATAGACTTACACAAATGGTCCCCTCCAGTATACAACTAGGACAATATCAGTCACTACAGAGGGTGACAATATGTATGGGTACATATTTATACTATGTAGGATAACTAAGTGGACGGTTATGCTGTTTATTCCATCTAGCTATAATGCTCCGCACTGTGTATATACATTTATATATTTATGTGTACGTATGTATATTCACTGCTCTTATTTTTATTTTTCTTGTCTTCTTAATTATTGCTCTGAGTGTTGCTATCCATGTGCTGTTGCAATCCTGGAATTTCCCCATTGTGGGACTAATAAAGGCTTATCTTATCTTATCTTATCTTCTTCTTTGGTGTATTATGTGTCATCCATTGAGTCCTCCAACAGATGTCTGCCACCTTTTGAAACTGGCAAATCAGTACAAATCAGTACAAATCTCCAATGCAGCCGATCATGTCAGAGTGAGATGACAGGCGCAGTGCCACGCTCTGCCACTAGGGACACGCAAATTCACACACTCAAAGGGTTAAGAAATATCAATATTCCTAAGGGGAAAAAAGAAATAAAACGATGGTGACTATAGTGCAGTCTCTCCAGGATTCATGATGTTGCGATTCTACCAATTCCCGTGAATTTAGCAGGTCCTGCATAATGCGGCGGCAGCATGTGTGGCGGCATGAAATGAAGCGGCGTTGTTGGAGGTTTTAAGTAGAGTTTTATTATCATACCGCCGTCACGAGCTCCGCTCCCGGCGCTGTGCATGAGCGCTGAGAGAGAGCCCACGGCTCTCAGAGAAGGAGGGACACAAAGTCTGTGTCCTGCAGCAGAGGTTGAAGTCAGATTGAGAGAGAATGAGAGCATGGTTACAATGCAGTATATATACACCCAACTACAACAATACATCAAAGCATTCACAGCAGTTGGTCTGATCAAACAGGTAACAGGACAGGCATGAGACATTTGCATGAAAGGCAACATTAACATTACAGAGGTGAGCCAGACGAAACGAGTCTGCCTGTAGACATTAATACACATTTCCTGTTCTGTTACTTGCTCTAGCCGAGCGCTGTGTTTGACCAGTCTGTTTGTGGGGATTTACATCAAAGCACATCTACATATGTAAGATGCTTAGAAGAAGCACAGTAAGGACAAGACGCATGAACACTATACGAGAATGGCGCATTACATCACAATACATGCATGTTTGCATCACAAATACATGAATGGCACATTGCATCTCAGTAGTGCAGCGGGAAAAACAGAGACAAGAGGGCTGAGTGTCCTTATCTGTTGTGGGGGTTAACCGAACCGCCACACGCTCCCCCCCAGAGGGCGCGGCAGGGGGCCGTCACAGGCCCGTGGCTCTGAGAGAGATCCGTCGCTACCAGAAATCCACGGAGCTGCTCATCCGTAAGCTGCCCGTCCAGCGCCTGGTGAGGGAGATCGCTCAGGACTTCAAGACCGTCCTGCGTTTCCTGAGCTTCGCCGTCATGGCTCTGCAGGAGACCAGTGAGGCCCACCTGGTGGTCTCTTCTTCGCTAAGGGGGTCACCATCATGCCCAAAGACTTCCAGCTGGCCCGCCGCATCCGCGGAGAGAGAGCTTAGACTTTCTGCTGCACATTCACCAACCAGCCATAATGCTCTGCACTGTGTGTCTATATATATACATTTATAGTAATATGGACATATGTTTACTAGATGTTGTTTTTTCTTGCCTTCTGATTGTTGCTCTGAGTGTTGCTATCCCTGTGCTGTTGCAATCCTGGAATTTCCCCATTGTGGGACTAATAAAGGCTTATCTTATCTTATCTTATCTTAATTTGAATTTTGTCCAATCACCGCAACCTCCCTGCAATTTTGACCAATTGTCGTCAGCTTCCACTAATTTGGCCAATCAAATGTGTCCCTGAGTAGAGCACAAATGTGTATGTCATCAGTCTGACCAATCAAATGCGGTGCTGTACTGCACTCACTTCCATGCTTACACTGAGTATATACAGAACACATCAGCAAAAAACAGAGTGTGATTAAAAAAATCACTCACCTGCAAGTTTTCCCACATCGTTCCTTCCTCTGTCTCCTCCAGCATGCTGGTGAACGTCTCCTCAAGTCTCCATAATGATCGCATGTATGAAGTGCTGGGTTTGTGTTGGAAAATGTCTGCCTGCCTAAGTGCACCCCCCCCCCCCCGCCGTCTCGGGAACGCACGTGAGGATAGACGCTCTAAAACCACAAACAAACAAGCAAGCCTAATACTACAGCTACTGCTGTATCATTTTATACATCTTTGCAGGTGTGCAAAAGTAGGCTACTGCAAGTTTGTACAGTGTAAGGTAGACATGTTTCTGTCTTTCCCAGTACATTCTCTTCCCTAGTACATTCACCTCTGTTGTCCTTATTCTCATGCAGGGCACGATAGTGCCTTAGCATAGATGATGTATTATTGTTGTATCCAAGCCCTTTGAAACACAAGAGACACTTCACTTCCCTCCCCAAACACAATCCCTCACTCAATATTCCCTACTCACCCTGCTGGACTCCTTCCACCACGCCAAAGAGTTGCCAAGGGAAACCTGCTACTACTGGATTCCCTGGCCAAACCTGTAAGAAAAAGAAACATTATTTACTATTGTCAACAGTCCATCATTATTGCACCATACCTCTTTCTCTCCTCTTACAGTGTTGCTGGACTCTCCACGATCCAGCAAATGTTCAATAAACATTATTATTGCACTGCAACTTTGGTCTCCCTTGCTGTCTGCTTTTGGGTCTGTTACTACTTACCATGTCAGCATGACTTGGGTCAAACATTTTGGGTATCCTTCCACAAGCTTCTCACAACAGTTTGCTGGAATTTTGGCCCATTCCTCCTTACAGAACTGGTGTAACTGAGTCAGGTTTTGAAGGCTGCCATCCTGGCACATGTCTTTTCAGTTCTGCCCACAATTTTTTTACGGGATTGAGATCAGGGTTTACTCCGGGATTTCTCTGGTTTCCTCCCACATGTCAAAAACATGCAGGTTAGGGAGTTAAGGGGCGCTTGCGCACGCAACGACCGGCAGCTGGTGGCTTGTCACCAGACTGCAAAACAAATCTACCTACGCGTAGAAAATAAGTAATAAAAAAAACAAAAAAAAAAAACAGTCATGACTTCTTCCTCGCTGAGTGGCCTTTCAGCTCATGCCGACACAGGACTCGTTTCACTGTGGATAATGATACTCTTTTACCAGCTTTATCCAGCATCTTCACAAGGTCTTTTGTTTTTGTTCTGGAGTTGATATGCACATTTTGCACCAAAACATGTTAATCTCTGGAACACAGGACATGTTTCCTTCCTGAGCGGTATGATGGCTGGACATTCCATCCATCCATCCATCTTCTACTGCTTTTCTGGAGGTCCGGGTTGCGGAGGCAGCAATTCAAGCAGAGAAGCCCAGACTTTCTTCTCCCCAGCCACCTGCTCCAGGTCTTCAGAGAAGATACCAAGGCGTTCCCAGACCAGCTGGGAGACATAATCTCTCCAGCGAGTCCTGGGTCTGCCCTGGGGTCTCCTCCCAGAGGGACGTGCCCGAAACACCTCAAGTGGGAGGCGTCCAGGAGGCATCCTGATCAGATGCCCATACTACCTCAACTGGTCTCTTTCAATGTGGAGGAGCAGCGGTTCTACTCTGAGCCTCTCCCAGATGACTGAGCTCCTCATCCTATTTCTGAGGGTGAGCCCAGCGATCCTACAAAAAAAGCTCATTTCAGTCACTTGTATAGGCGATTTCATTCTTTCGGTCATTACCCAAAGCTCGTGACCATAGGTGAGAATAGGAACATACAGTAGATTGACTGGTAAATCGACAGCTTTGCCTTAGAGCTCAGCTCCCTCTTCACCACAACAGACCAGTACAATGTCAGCACCACTGCAGACGCTGTTCCGATCTATCTGTTAATCTCTCGCTCTATTCTCCCCTCACTTGTGAATAAGACCCCAAGATACTTAAACTCCTCCACTTGGGGCAGGAGCCTGTCCCCACCCCGGAGAGGACAATCCACCTTTTTCCGGCTGAGGACCATGGACTTGGACTTGGAGGTACTGATTCTCATCCCAGCCGCTTCACACTCAGTGGCAAACCATCCCAGTAAGAACTGTAGGTCATTGCTGGATGAAGCCAGCAGGACAACATCATCTGCAAACAACAGAGATGAGATCCTGTGGTCACCAAGCATGACACCCTCCGTTCCCTGGATGCGCCTAGAAATCCTGCCTATAAAAATTATGAACAGGATTGGTGACAAAGGGCAGCCCTGGCGGAGTCCAACTCTCACTGGGAATGAGTCTGATCGAGTGTTGGCAATACGAACCAAACTCTCACAATGGTCATACAGAGACCGAATAGCTCGTAACAACAAGCCCGATACCCCATGTTCCTGAAGCACCCCCAACAAAAAACCACAATGGACGCGGTCAAATGCCTTCTCCAAGTCCACAAAACACATGTAAACTGGTTGGGCAAACTCCCACGAACCCTTGAGGATTCTCAAGAGGGTAATGAACTGGTCTAATGTGCCACGGCCAGGACGAAAACCACATTGCTCCTCCTGAATCTGAGGTTCAACCAACAGCTGGACTGTCCTCTCCAGTACCCTGGGAGGCTGAGGAGTGTGATCCCTCTAAAGTTGGAGCACACCCTCCGGTCCCCTTTTTTGAAGAAAGGAACCACCACCCCGGTTTGCCATGCCAAAGGCACTGCCCCTGACCTCTATGCAATGTTGCAGAGGCATGTCAACCATGACAGCCCTACAACATCCAGGGCCTTAAGGTACTCAGGACGAACCTCATCCACCCTTGGGGTCCGGCCACCAAAGAGATTTTTAACCACCTTGGCAACCTCAGCCCCTGTGATAGGTGAGTCGTCCCCCCTCGTCCACAAGCCCTGCTTCCTCTGTGGAAGGGGGAGGGGCTCGATGGCTAGCGTCTGGTGGCCGGGTTTCTGCCCATGGGACCCGGCCGGGCTCAGCCTGAAGGAGTTACATGGGTCCGCCCTCCAGTGGGCTCACCACCTGCAGGAGGGATCATGGGGGTCCGGTGCTATGTGGATCAGGTGGCGGTCAAAGGTGGAGACCTTGGTGGTCTGATCCCAAGCTTCCTAAATTGGCTTTTGGGACGAAGAAGGCTGTATATTCTCATGATGTTTATACTTGTGCATAATTGTTTGAACAGATGAATGTGGCACCTTCAGGTAGTGATGGGAAAATGATACTGATCCTTCGGAGCGTGTCTTACTCTTCCAGAGTGTAGTGATTCAAAATACTGTGTCGGCGCTTGTATCAAAACACCACTGTCACATGACTGATGACATTCAAAGCTTTGAACATTATCGCTGCTTCATTTCAGACTTCATTGGTTCAATATGTTTTGAAACTTCCATCGGCTCAGAGTGTCTTTATTTTTTGTATAGACTTAGTCCAGTTGTTAAATAAAGCTTTCTAAATAAACTTGAACCAACATTTTACCCTTCTTATTCTCTCATTTATAGCAGTGACAAAAAAAAAAATGAATTCATATGATGATGTCATTGATAACTTTACATCAAGGGAAACCAGAAAGGTCAGTCTTTATAATGCAGTTTGGGCAGGCATTGGTGGGGGCGCCAGGGGGATGGTCCACTCAGGGTGTCATACAAGCCAACACCGCTACTGAATAAGACATTGTTACTGGAAGAATTATTGACTCAATATATATGTTGCTTCATTGGCAGAAACACACACTTCGTGAAAACATGACATAAATGAAATTATTAATAATGAATACATCAAAGAGAAAATAGGCTAAACTGAAAGCGTCTACACAATTTTATTTTGTACCTTTCCATGCATTTCCTGTCCTCACAGTGGAGGTGTCCTGACAGTGGAGCCTCCACCGGAACCAAACCAGCAGTGGAGGTCTGCAGCCAGGCTCTCTTGTAACATGTTGTGGGGGCAGCAGTCCAAGCAGAGCAGCCCAGAATGCCGCTCGGTTCACATAGCGCCATGATCCTCATGATCCTTCCTGTAGGTAAAGAGACCACTGGAGGGTAGACCCATGTGGCTCCTTTGGGTACACTTTTTTCATTGTAGGTGTGAAAGCACGGTGGTTTCACACCAGCAGGCTTTAATTTGTTTCAATCAAACACAAGTTTGTTTTCTCTGTTTGTGTGGTTTGTTTTGTCTGGTGAGAACACGGTAATCACACTCAAGTGCGTACCAAAACAACCGTACTGAGACCTCCTGAAAGAGGTGATCTCGTTTCAAATCAAATGGTGAACTCTGGTGTGGTCCTGCAGGTGAGAAAGTGACTGCACTAAAACAGGACCAGCGGTAAACTGTAAATCATTTCATGCCACTGTACATACCTGATAGATCTTTGAAAATATCTGTGGCTGAGCATGGCACGGTTCTGGAGGATTAATGAACATTAACATGTTATTTTCCATCCATAGCAGTGCTTCGTTTTCAAACTGTACGATTTGCTAAAAGTGGTATATGCACGTATGTAATAAACAATAATCAGGTTGATGAAAACCCCTGTAGATTACGCTACTATTTGTATTATTTTCTCCCCAGAAATGCATAAGTACACAGTAGTCAATCCTACTTCCTGTATTTACCTTTCCTGTTCTCGCGGCAAAAAAAATCTGGCCAATAAAAACAGAGAATGTTCTGACATACAGTGGGGCAAAAAAGTATTTAGTCAGCCACCAATTGTGCAAGTTCTAACACTTAAAAGATGAGAGAGGTCTCCAATTTTCATCATAGGTACCTCAACTATGAGAGACAAAATGAGAAAAAAAATCCAGAAAATCACATTGTCTGATTTTTAAAGAATTTATTTGCAAATTATGGTGGAAAATAAGTATTTGGTCACCTACAAACAAGCAAGATTTCTGGCTCTCACAGACCTGTAACAACTTCTTTAAGAGGCTCCTCTGTCTTCCACTCGTTACCTGTATTAATGGCACCTGTTTGAACTCGTTATCAGTATAAAAGACACCTGTCCACAGCCTCAAACAGCCAGACTCCAAACTCCACTATGGCCAAGACCAAAGAGCGGTCAAAGGACACCAGAAACAAAATCGTAGACCTGCACCAGGCTGGGAAGACTGAATCTGCAATAGGTAAGCAGCTTGGTGTGAAGAAATCAACTGTGGGAGCAATTATTAGAAAATGGAAGACATACAAGACCACTGATAATCTCCCTCGATCTGGGGCTCTATGCAAGATCTCACCCCATGGGGTCAAAATGATCACAAGAACGGTGAGCAAAAATCCCAGAACCACACGGGGGGACCTAGTGAATGACCTGCAGAGAGCTGGGACCAAAGTAACAAAGGCTACCATCAGTAACAGACTACGCCATTAGGGACTCAAATCCTGCAGTGCCAGACGTGTCCCCCTGCTTAAGCCAGTACATGTCCAGGCCCGTCTGAAGTTTGCTAGAAAGCATTTGGATGATCCAGAAGGGGATTGGGAGAATGTCATATGGTCAGATGAAACCAAAATAGAACTTTTTGGTAAAAACTCAACTTGTCGTGTTTAGGCCGTGAGCAGCTCCCTCAAAATGTGGCTAGAAAATGATTTTCGTGGCACCCAACTGGGAACTATGGGATCTTTGATGATTTCTATGTAAAAAAAACCTGCTGAATCCGAAAATCGATGTTCCCACTGTCAAAGGTGTGGATAGCTATGTCAAATTTGCATATATCCAAGATGGCTGCCACGACTAGCCAAGGGAATGAATGGCCTAACATTTCAACCAGTCTACCTAGAAACACGTTTGAGGCCTCTTTTTCGGTTAATGTTGAGCCGAGGAATCGATTTCTGAGGTCGACTGTGTGATTGAGGGTCAAAGAACCATGCTAATTTGCATAAATCCAAGATGGCTGCCATGGATGGACTAACTTTTTAGCCATTCTACCTAGAATCACGTTGGAGACGTCCTTTTCGGCTATATTTTGGCCATTGACACAAAAATGTCCAACAGCCTGTTCAGTCTTAGGATTTCGTGGTTTTGGATGATGCGCTGCTTAACCACCTCCTCACAAAATAGGTCAAAGGTTTTCTGGAAACCAAGTCTCTCACTGCTCGATGATCTGGAAATAAAATAAAAAATAATGCTATCTGGAGTAAAACTACACAATATTATATAAAAATATAAAACTAGTGTTTCAGTGAGTTTGATTTAGCAGACACCTATGACATTTTCCCTTTTGACATTTTGACAACCATGACTTTACTCATTTGTAAGAATTTGTATAGCCCCAAAGGATCTCTGAATTCATATATTTGAAAATAAAAAGGAATAAATTACAACCTGGAGGATTCAGACTGACTCGGTAGAAATCTTGTATACTGACGATAGCAGCTGCCATGGTATTTGACCTCAATGGCAGCACAATCACGGTCTCTTATGTGTATGAGAATGGTTTCATCTGCTTTCTCAGTAGCTGCTTGTCTTAAAAGACCTGTGTGCAAATAAATCAAAAGACATTAAATTAATAGTAAAACTCAGTCAACCTCCCTGTTCTATTCCATCACTAATGGCTCACAAGTATTTCAGTATCAAAGATATGAGAAATAACATACCAGTAATATAATATGTGTTAAGATTAAATAGACATTATTTTTCTTTAAACTTTCACCACTCCAAATTGTAAGATCTACCAATTTTCTTACCAGCATCACATGTCTCAGCTTGCATCAGTTTTACAGTGACACGATTTGTCCGTGGCCCTTCTCTGAGCGTTTCCTTCTTGCAGATGATGCAGATGTTTGGCAACACATTGCTTGACCTTGCAGATGCTTGGCTGATGGTTGCTGCAGCATGGTGAGATCGCAGTCGCTTTTTAGGAGATGGTGTTGGGGGACTAAGTTCTGGTCCGCTTTGCTCCTGAGGCTCAGGAATGTGGGCTTCGGCCAGTCGTTTTTTACGAGCTTCAGCACGTTCCACTCTTGTTTTGTCCGTAAAACGGCTATAGCACACACGATGGTAGCCAAATGTTGGATCAAGGTTGTTTAGATGTGAAAACATATTATATGGACCATAGGGTATTATAACATTAGGCCTACTTTGTACCCATATAGATATAAAACATATATAGATTGCAGATAATTTTCACATTAACAGTGAGCTTATAATAGAGACCTTGTGCAACCTAGTCACTGCTCAATGTAAACTTGCAAAATGGCAAGCACAGACCGTGTGCCCATATTTATTGAGAGCATAAAGTATACAGGCGACTGCTGCTGCCATGAGTTTAACCTTTCTTGGGTGACACATCACAAACATATGGGCTTTCCTTAACAGGCCATTTTCCATCCGCCTAAGGCTTCAGAATCAGAATCAGAATCAGAATCAGGTTTATTGCCATTGTTCATGTAGTACACAAACTAGGAATTTGTCTCGGTACAATGCTGCAACATTAAACATGATAAGATAAAAGAAATAAACTATACATGTAATAAAGTGTAGGATAAGATTAAGTGATACTGGTCAACAGTTAAAATATATTAGCCAGCAGCAGATACTGTGGAGAACTATATAGTGCAGTCGGTAATGCAGGAAGAAAACAGTGATGATTGACATGAGTCTGGTTGAGCTGCTGTACATAGTGCACGAGAGTCAATAAGTCGGCTTGATAGTATGGGTGTGACTATGTGCAAACTATATAAATGTATGCCCAAACTTGTTCCTCCCTCACCTACTAGTACACTGCACCCCTTGGGCTTGGGCTGAGAAGTACATCCAACCCTCAGACTCAGAGTTAAGCTCATTGGGATTGCTACCCTTTTCCCATTTGAACTACTTTGTGGTAGTGGTATATTTTGACTATAATTCAGGCCCAGGGTGGGTTCTGGGGATAGATGCATCATCAGAGTGAGTCGATCTGCATCACCTAGATCTATACTAGGACTATGTTACCTGGCACCCAGAGTCCCTTGGTTATTAGCCTCCACACCCCCAGATCGGCCTACTCGGAGTCTTAGACCAGGACTAGGTCACCCTGTGAGCGGTTGACAAAGGTTTTAGACATCTAGGGTTCCATTTTAGTTCATATTTAGAGTTACAAATGATCGGAGCCAAACGACTCCAGGGCGCACGCAGTACAACCATAAACAATGGCTGCCACTCACCTTTCTCGAACAAGTCGCGACGTTGTTCTGCTACTTTCTGTTGGGGTCCGTCAAGAACAAGCCATTTTTGGGCACACTCACGTACTTTTGCCCACGATGCTTCAGTAAAACGACTGATACTGCCCGAAAACTTATCGGAAATGTGAATAACACAGGAGAGGCTTTCAGCGCATGCTACCCCTGTGGGCACTGCCATTTTGTTGTCACATGACCAAAGGGACGACGCTGATTGGTTAAAACGTCCCGGACTGGGCCATGTTTAAGGTAGCCAGACAATTATTACCGACTGACTTCAATCGCATTTTTCATATAGCTATCCACACCTTTGGAAGTGGGAACATCGATATTTTGTCTTACAATAATGTAATCTTAATTTAGAAACACTAAAATTTTAGTTCCCCGTTGGGTGCCACAAAACTGAACGAAAAGTGGCAACTGCTCACGGCCTAGTTTGGAGGAGAAAGAACACCATACCTACTGTGAAGGATGGGGGTGGAAACATCATGCTTTGGGGCTGTTTTTCTGCAAAGGGACCAGGACTACTGATCCGTGTAAAGGAAAGAATGACTGGGGCCATGTATCATGAGATTTTGAGTGAAAACCTCCTTCCATCAGCAAGGGCATTGAAGACGAAACATGGCTGGGTCTTTCAGCATGACAGTGATCCCAAACACACCGCCCAGGCAACGAAGGAGTGGCTTCGTAAGAAGCATTTCAAGGTTCTGGAGTGGCCTAGCCAGTCTCCAGATCCCAACCCCATAGAAAATCTTTGGAGGTTGTTGAAAGTCCGTGTTGCCCAGCGACAGCCCCAAAACATCACTGCTCTAGAGGAGATCTGCATGGAGGAATGGGCCAAAATACCAGCAACAGTGTGTGAAAACCTTGTGAAGACTTACAGAAAACGTATGACCTCTGTCATTGCCAACAAAGGGTATATAACAAAGTATTGAGATGAACTTTTGTTATTGACCAAATACTTATTTTCCACCATAATTTGCAAATAAATTCTTTAAAAATCAGACAATGTGATTTTCTGGATTTTTTCCCCCTCATTTTGTCTCTCATAGTTGAGGTATACCTATGATGAAGATTGGAGACCTCTCTCATCTTTTAAGTGGGAGAACTTGCACAATTGGTGGCTGACTAAATACTTTTTTACCCCACTGTAAGTCTCGCAGGATTTAACGTGACACGTTTGAATTTTTGCCTGTGTGAAAGGGGACTGAATCAAGGAGAAAATGATACAAAGTAACAAACTTGTCAACTGATTCGGACCAAATTAAACAAATTTAGGTGTGAAAGCACCCTTAGTCTGGCCCTTCACCGAGGACCAGTTTGTCTTGGGAGACCCCAGCAGGAGCAAGGTGCCCCAACAACATAGCTCCTAGGATCATTAGGATATAGAAACGGAGGGGAAATTAATTAATTAATGTATATATGTATGTATGTATGTATGTATGTATGCATGCATGTTATTAGTGAATCTGAAGACCATTACCTGTTGTGACTATGAAGGACACTTAGGGCCCTATTTTGACGGTCATCTGCGTACTTTTCCAACAGACTTTCTGCCGTACACCAGTGTTTTTGTTAGTTTCTGTCAGCGCATTGTCTGTTTTTTACACTTTGTGTCACACCATCAAATTACCAGTAGACAGTGCGCCCACTCTGCACTGGGAGAAAAGTCATTTCAAAAAGGTGTGGCAGCATTACTATTATAGTGCATTCCATGAGAGTCCGCTTTTGATCATGAAAAAGGAGGTATATCATGGGCTGCACGGTGGCGCAGTGGTTTAGCACTGTGGCAGCACAGTTTTACCCTCGGCCGGGGGACCGCGGGGATCATGAGATCGTGGGTTCGATCCCAGCCCCCGACCAACAGTGAGCTGTGTGGAGTTTGCATGTTCTCCCCGTGTTGCGCGGGTTTACTCCGGGATTTCTCCGGTTTCCTCCCGCATACCAAAACATGTAGGTTTAGGGCACTTGCGCACGCAGCGACCAGCAGCCGGTGGCTTGTCACCAGACTGCAAACCAAGTCTACCTACGGGTACAAATAAGTAACAAAAAAAAAAAAAAATATCATCAGAAGCACATTGTTTAATGATATTTCAGTTGCGTGTTTTGAAATTGCGCAGCTCCCGTGCTTATGAGAAGCATGTGCTGATCGTATTTTATTAGAGAGAGTTGTAACAGTCATCACATAATCAACCATCATTTTAATTATGTGATGATCACACACTAGTTTTTTTTATTCCATCCACACTCTCATTTTAATTGTGGACTTACCGTTGGAGTCTATAGATTAGGCATTAATGTAGGATTTTTTTCGGGGAATGAATGAATGAACAAAGAGCATGTGTGCCAGTGTGTTCCAATGTGATGTGCGGTGCACGGGGGGGGGGGAGGCATTAATGTGTTTATTTTTAGGGGAATAAATTAATGAACAAGGAGTGTGCAGCATTTTATTTTTCACTATAACTCCACAGAGAGGCAGGAGATGCAGCCACCTCTGCCTCGGTCGTGCACCCTTCCAGTTCAGCAAGCTCCCCAATAGCCACCCGTCAGCCACCTACGGAGGCTGCTGAGAGTGGGCTCACTTCGTGGTGGGGGCTGGTGGCAGATGGAAAGCCATGCCAAATCACCTCCTTTCCTCCATCTCCAGTGGAAAGGACAGAAGGAAACGATGCCACAGAATGACTTCCGTGCCATCATTAATGAAAGTTAATGAAAGTTTGAAGAGGCATCATCCTCTTTTCCTGAAGTTTCAACCCCATCCATATCTGTGTGTTGCAACCGTGTGCACTGCATTTATTTATTTTATTTACTGGTTTATTTGACAGGGACATTGTACATTAATTCACATTACTGTAAAATGCACCAGAACTAGCAAAAATGGCTTCACCTGCATTCACCGGGCAGGTGTTAAATTGTCATCCTAAAACATCAGGCAAGGTTACATTATTATTTACAAAAGCCATTAAATCATCCAGCTGATTTTTCAGCCCATTCTTCACTGTTCGTCCTTTCTAACAACTGGGCATCAACTGTGATTGATGTCTTCCTTATTACCAAGCAGCATTACTATCGCATGTATTTTGGCTCACACACACAGGCTCTGGTCAGCGCAAAACGCATCTTAAACCGTCATGATTACAATTCACTTTAGATAATGCGCCTCTTTGCGCTAAAGGTACGGGAAGGAGCACTTTGGATTATCCAGAACACACCTCTGAATAATTAGACCGGCCTCTTTGCATCATGCGCCGGCGAAAAGTTCATTTTTACGCCATTGTGATAAGGAAATGAACTTGGAAACGCCGATAAACGCGTTCTGCATTACTGACAACTGATCAACCAACCCCGTCGTTGTAATACGGCCCTTAATGTCTGTACTGTTATCACTACGTGTTATATACACTGGGGTATGTTAACGCAGATCAACAGCAAGCCAAACTCGTTTTTCACGAGCCAGGAAACTGAGCGTCCTGCTCACTTTATTCAGTCTCCTTAGACAGCTTACAGTACCTTACAACTGTGGCTCGAAGCTCGTTGAAAAGCCCGAGTGAAAAGCCATTGCTTTCGGAGGTATAGGAAAAGGGTTTAACACACAGGAGGAACGTTTCAGTCATTCGCGGGCAGGTTAAGCTCGTCTGCCTTTTTTTCCTTCTCTCTACCGAAGTCCGTTTCTTCTACCCACAAATCCTAGCAGCAACTGGCTGCGCTTTCAATATAAAATACAAGTAATTGCTACTAACTGTACAGAAATTACTTTTAACACAAATTACTACAAATGAATTATTACAAAAGGACTATGATATTTTAATATGAACTTATGAACTATTTTTTCTAACTTCTACAAAACACACACTACTGAGGGCAGAACACTCCCCACCTGGCATTACTAATGCCACTACTTCCTTTTGTCTATAACTTCATTTTCTACCAACCCGACATATGAAAATGGAGGGCATGTTTTGAGTCTCTCAGGTGGGAGATCTGCCATTTTCTGAGTCTCTAGTTTTCTCCTGAGTCTCCTGCACATTGCACAATGGTGGATAATGGACGAGACCAGTCTCTGGCAACCTACAGTCCACAGTCCGGCTTGCCTAATTGCGCTTTCCGTGAACTGCCTTCCTTGATGCACAACTTTGGCATGATAGTGACGGACAAGCAGTTGAGTTACGTGATGCTTGTTTGGGAGAATGGTTGGATTCTTGGATGCTGTGTTCAATGACGCATGTTTGAGGCGACTTCCAACCTTGATGAGGCTTTCATTCATATAGGGGTCAAGAGCCACGATGGGACTTGAACTGCAGACGGTTTGGTTGGCATGGAGAGCAGCATACTCATCGGGAAAGGCGTCTTTTTGAACAGACTGAAGGATGAGGTTACTGGCAGCATCCAGCTCCTCTGGAGTGCGTGGCTTGCTACATCGATGCCAGCCCCTGCATGAATGATCTGACAGGTTGCTTAATGAGTGAGAACGAGCTTGGTGAATTAGGAATGCAATGGCACGTACTAATGAGTTCCAACTTGAAAAGCGCTGGAAGCATTCTGATGAGAGCCCGTTCTTCTGAATGTGAATAGAAAAGGTAGCGACTTTTCTGATTTCAGAGTCTACTTAAGGCTCGATTAACTCAAAGGATTCAGGTGTCTCGGATTCAGGTGGTCTGTAAAGGAAGTCTAGTCCCTTAAACCACATAGTGTCCATAAGCTGTGATGCAGGTATTGACCTGGTGGCTAGATCAGCTGGGTTTTGCTCTGATGTGACGTAGTGCCACTGTTCAGGGGATGTGGACTGACGTATACGATGAACGCGGTTATGCACATAAACATAGAAGCGCTTCGAATCATTGCAGATGTACCCAAGAACCACCTTGCTATCACAGTAGAATTTGACAGCGTTTGGTTTGTGATCAAGTTTGTCCAGAATGAGCTCCGCCATCTCAACCGCTAGAACTGCTCCACAAAGTTCAAGGCGAGGTATCGTGGGCTCTGGTTGTGGTGAAAGTTTTGCTTTTCCAAGCACAAATCCGACTTCGCATTGTCCTTCTGCATTGACTGTCTTCAAGTATGCTACTGCCGCAATAGCCCAGCTTGAGGCGTCAGAAAAGATGCACAGTTCGGTGTAAGTGGACTTAGAGAGGGAAGTTGGTACATAGCAGCGTGGCACCTTGAGGCTGCTGAGATCTTGGAGGGACATTTTCCATGTTTCCCATGTGTCCATTTTGTCCTGAGGAAGAGGAGCATCCCAACCTTGGACACCATTCGACAGTTCACGTAACAAGAGTCTGCGTTTGATTGTCACTGGTGACACTAGTCCCAAGGGGTCAAAGATGCTGTTAATTGTTGACAGAACCCCGCGGCGGGTGTAGGGTTTGTCATCGACGGCAACCTTGAATGTGAAAGAGTCAGTGTTTACGTCCCAGCACAGGCCTAGACTTCTCTGAGCTGGTAGAGTGTCATTGCCGAGACTCAAGTCTTTAATACCGGTGGCCAGGTCTTCTGGCTTGAAGGCTTGCATGACTGAGACACTATTCGAGGCGATTTTGTGGAGCTTGAGATTGGACTCGGCCAAGGATGCACATGTGCGCTTGAGCAAGTCTATGGCTGCAGATTCAGTGGGGAGCGAAATCAACCCGTCATCTACATAAAAGTGTCTCTCAACAAAGTGTCTCGTGTCTGCTCCAAACTTTGGCTCACCTTTCCGGATAGCCCTGTGTAGGCAATAGATAGCTACTGCTGGCGACGGGCTGTTTCCAAACGCATGCGGTACTCCTGCACCTCTTTTGACAAGTCGTTTTCCTTGTGCCACAGGAACCTCAAATAGTCTCTATGGTCTGGTCTGACTAGGAACCCATAAAACATTTGCTGGATATCGGCAGTGACTGCGATGAGCTCCTTCCTAAACTGAATCAGCACGTCGAGGAGGGTATTATTAAGATCTGGACCTGTTAACAGTACTGAGTTGAGTGACACACCAAATTGCTCGGCACTTGAATCAAAGACAGCCCGTACCTGACCGGGCTTCTGGGGATGATATACCCCAAAAATGGGCAGGTACCAGCATTCAGTGTTATCGGTGATGGGTGGAGCGATCTCTGCGTGATTGTTCTCGAACAGCTTGTCCATAAACTCTGAGAACTGTTCTTTCATTTGAGGGTTTTTTGTTAAGTTGCATCTTAGTGAGCTGAGTCTAGATAATGCTTGGTCCCTGTTATTTGGGAGTGGCAAGCGAGGACACTTGAATGGCAGAGGAGCGATCCAGTTGTTGTCTCCATCCTGGTGGACTTCTTCCTCCATTATCTTTAGGAAGGTCTCATCTTCGAAGGACACGGCACACTTGTTATCATTCTCTGTGCATTCAAAAACTTTGTCCCCAAGCTTTTCTTCCACTGCATTGGGTTTTGAGCTGCATTTAGAGAGGCCGTCCTTGTACTCCCCGCTGTAGCATGGTTTCTCTTTGATGTTGATGCTGTTAGGACAAGGAGTGAAGAAGGATGGGCGTCCGTTGGAGAGCATGTACGTTTTATAAACGTTGACGGTTGGCTTATGAGCATTAAGGCACACCTCTCCCACAATTACCCAGCCTAGGTCCAGGCGTTGAGCAAAGGGAGCATTGTGGGGTCCGTTGACATGTTGCCTTACTTTGTGGACTCGTAGGATGTCTGCCCAGTAAAATTGCCATCTGTGCATCTGGGTCGTACTTGGGAATGAGAGGAGCGAGGTGTTTTAAGTGGGCATGAGCAAGAGCGACTTCGGGCGTAGGTATTTCATCCCTACTGAACATTATCTCGTTGCATTCAAGGAGAGGAGGGAGGTCTAAGCGTGGGCCTCCACCTACTGGCTCGATTTGAAACCTCACTGCTTCCCTGCCAAGCATTTCAGTTAAACCAGCACATGTTCTCATGAGGTATGTCAGAGGGCTACCTTTGATCCCAAACAGCTCGAAAAATTCAGGACGGGCCAGCGATTTATTACTCTGATCGTCAAGGATTGCATACATCTTAACGGAGCGTTCTGGTTGGCCTTTAGGGAAAACTCGAACTAGACATACCTTTGAGCAAGAATGTGGGGGATTACCTTCGCCGCAGATCTCAGTGCACCGTGACGTTACCTCAGGTGGTGTGTTGTCTCAGGGCTGAGGCTCTGGTTCAGGTATGTTTTCCGGCTGGGGTTGCTGACTTGAATCAGGATGCATGGCAGAGCAATGCCTTTCACTTTGGCACTCCTCGCACTTGAGTTTCATGTCACAGTCGTTTATTGCGTGCGTGTGAGAGCAGCAGCGAAAACATCGTTTGTGTTCTTTGAGTATGCTTCGCCTCTCTTGTAGCGGTTTATTCTGAAAAGCTATACATTTGGCTAGAGGATGCATTTTCTTATGGACTGGACAGTAGCGTGTTAAATCGTCCTCTTTAGTACTAGCGGGAGCAGTTGCGTCGACCTCTGTTTTGTTTACAGTTAGAGGCGTTCTGTAGCTAGTTTGTTTGAATGGTGGTCTCTCACCTTTGCTGAAGGGTTGGCTGCTGCATGTCGCAAAACTTGGGTCATTTCTTTCTTTAGCCTCATCTTGGACAAACTTTACAAAATATGAGAAGGGAGGGAAGGTTACATCATATTTTTGTTTGTATTTTGAGCCCGCATGCAGCCATTTATCTTGTAAATTTGGAGGCAACTTTTCAACTATGGGCTTAACCCCACAGGGTGTGTCAAGGTAGGTGAGGCCTGGGAGATAAGCTTCATCTTTAGCGACCCGCAGCTCTAAGAGTAAATCTCCAAGTTCCCTGAATTTTACATTGTCTCTGTTTGTAAGGCGAGGGAAGTTATCTAATTTTTTGAACAAGGCGTTTTCTACTACTTCTGGCGTAGCATAACATTCTTCTAACCTGTCCCATGACAATTGGAGAGCAGCTTTGGGGTTAGTGATATAGACGGCTCTGATTCTTTTAACGTGCTCTGAGGACTCTTTACCAAGCCACTTGACTAGGAGATCTAACTCCTGGCTATATGTGAGACCAACGTCTTCAATTGCATTTATGAACGACGACTGCCATGCTCTAAAGTTTTCGGGGGTGTCGTCAAACTTAAAGAGTCCAGTCGTGATTAACTCTCTGCGCACGAGGAACCTTGCAAAGTCTCCCATAGGTGGATCACCACTGTGGGAAGCATGGTAGCTGTTTGGCCTGACATAGTCTCTCGGTATGTCGATGGATTCATTTTTCACGTACGTTTTCTTGAATGCTGGTGGAGAGAGAGTTTGTTCGGGTCTCCTCGGAGTGAATGATTGCGCCCTTTGTACATGTTCGGCTTGAGGTGTTTCTTCTTCAGCTGGTCGCGCCTGTGACTTTAGCTGGATTTGGTGGTGTACATACTCCATAGTTCTCTGTCTGACAACTTGTGGTGGAATTGCGCTCCTTACACTCTCTCCTTCGTCCAGCTCGGTAGCTGCAGCAGCTTCTAGAACTTCTGCTTTTGCTGTGGCGGCCGCTGTTTCCTTCTCTATCTCCAGCATCTCTAGATCCAGTTCTAGCTTTGCTTGTTGCTTAGCTTGTTCTAGCTTTGCTTGTTGCTTGGCTTGTTCTTATTCTAGCTTTGCTTGTTGCTCTGCTTGTTCTAGCCTTGCTTGTCGTTCGGCTTGTTGTTTTTTAATTTCTAATTGTTTCTTGCTGTACAAGGCTCTAGCATTCGCAGCTTCAGCAGAGGCCCGTGCCATAATGGCTGCTTCCATTACATTGGACTTTGAGGATAACTTGGAGCTAGAACGTTTGGAGCTGGAGCTAGTGTTGTATGATGATTTGGCTTCAGAGTTCGCCTTTTCTTCCGTCCTCTTCTCTTGAGTGTCGTCCATTGCTGTGTCGTGAATCTTAACTTCACCAACTGCTGACGTGGTTTTTTTACTCTTGAGTGTCATCCCTCGTTGTGTCGTGGACCTTATCTTCACCAACTGCTGACCTGGCTTTTCACTGTACTGTTATCACTACGTGTTATATACACTGGGGTATGTTAACGCAGATCAACAGCAAGCCAAACTCATTTTTCATGAGCCAGGAAACCGAGCATCCTGCTCACTTTATTCAGTCTCCTTAGACAGCTTACAGTACCTTACAACTGTGGCTCGAAGCTCGTTGAAAAGCCCGAGTGAAAAGCCATTGCTTTCGGAGGTATAAGAAAAGGGTTTAACACACAGGAGGAACGTTTCAGTCATTCGCGGGCAGGTTAAGCTCGTCTGCCTTTTTTTCCTTCTCTCTACCGAAGTCCGTTTCTTCTACCCACAAATCCTAGCGGCAACTGGCTGCGCTTTCAATATAAAATACAAGTAACTGCTACTAACTGTACATAAATTACTTTTAACACAAATTACTACAAATGAATTATTACAAAAGGATTATGATATTTTAATATGAACTTATGAACTATTTTTTCTAACTTCTACAAAACACACACTACTGAGGGCAGAACAATGTCATATCATCAAAATAAAATCTACAAAGAGAAAGGAGGTTCATTTTATTACAAGGCCTGTTGTAGTACCAATGATACACAGATGAGGGCAGTATAGGATTTTTTATAGACTCGAAGTAAAACGGAAGCTTTTCAGTTTCAGTTTGTCGTCACACACCTGGATAAATATGTTTAATTGCCTTTTTGTCAGAAGTTTTTTATTACACTGATTAACCTTTGATCATATTATGAGATATAGTTCCATAAATGGTCCAGTTTATTTTTTGATCAGGTTTCAAAATAGTAGGGCTCCAGTTGGGGGTGCCTTATAATGCCCCATAAAGTGTGCCTGGAGAGCAATGCAGTGTCACCAAACAGGTGTGAAGGCACTCTCTTAGGCCACATTTGTCACAGATTCCCATCTCATGGACTGAAGATTTGTGGATGTTCCACATGTGTGGCGGTGATGAGAACCCTTGTCTCCTTTTCAAGTTGTTTTTTTAAAAGCTAATTTTCAGCAAACAAATGCATGCAAAGCAATTCTCCAGTTGAGATTTAACAGCCATATGTGTTTACACTGGGGGACACTGAGTAATGCTTGTTACCACAACACACATTTCTTGCTTCAGCAAGGGAGACAACAGCCAGAAAGTATATTGCCATAATTCTTTTGTTTTCCTTTACGATGCTCTCTTCTTTTGTGGTTATGTAGCTTCCAGAGTTCCTACAGAATTGGCTCATCCCACCTTCCAACCCATAATAAAATACATGAACATCCAGAGTTTAAAGTGACAAAAAGACAGACAGGGAAAAAACATAAATTGCAAATGTCACTGCACTCTGGTTTAAAGCCTTGGAAGGAATGACATCATACTTGGAGAGTTTTACCCTTCTCTACATTCAGTGTAAGGCTGTGTGGCTGGAGGTTCAGTCATCTGTGGCACTGGTTTTGTCATCTCTCAGCGTCTCTGGGATGATGCTGTGAGGATCTGATTCGTACCATTACCCACACACAGAACAATAATGGTTCTAGTTCTTTACAGAGGTCTGTGGTTCTTTAGAGAACCTGTTTTGGATACTGTATATAGTTCTTCAAAAAAAGTTGTTAATCTCTGCTGAAGTTGTATGGAGGCATTTCTGGGAAAAAAAGTTTTTCAGTGTAAAAAGGTTCTTTATGGAAGTTAGGATAAGATAAAATATAAGATAAGAAGATAAGATAATAGGATAAGCTCCTTTATTAGTCCTACAGTGGGGAAATTACAGTATTGCAGCAGCAAACGGATAGTTTTTTTTTTTTTTTTTTTTAGTTTATCCACCTAATTCCTAGGCCCCACGATGCCTTGCGTGAATTATGGTAGCAACTTCTGGTACTAGTTTAGAACGTATGGTTGTCACTGAAACGGGACACTTTTCCTTGTTAAAAAAACAATGACTTCAGCATCAGAAATGCGGAAACACGGCCTCTTGCACCTCAGAACAGTAATATAATCATACCACTTCCCACGACTATTGAGGGATGGAAAGATGGCCTTATAAAGTGGCCTTGCAGACAGCAGCTCTATTAGTTAGTGCTGCTGCTAAGATGCTAACGCTGTAAACAAATGACCCGTGCTGGCAAAATGAGTCACTTTAAGGATATTTTCAAAACTGATGTAACGTTATTTTCATATTCTGTATTGAAAGATCTTCAAAATGATATTTAATTTGTAGGAAGTGCACAAAAACTGACTTGGAAAAAAGACAGTTTGTTTATATTTTGGCTAGGTTGAAAACTTGCATTCAAATGAAAATACGCGTAAAGAGTTGCGCTAATTACCAGAGGTCTAGGTCCTTTTGGTAAAGCTTGACAGTGCCCCGGTTAGAGTCTGTCAGTGAAATGCATTTCTATAGAGTAAACGGGTACAACAGCATGCAGGGGGATATCGCGGAAGGATACCCTGGAAAAATATAGTGGCAGGATACCACGGAGTGATATTAACCCAATGACTGCCACGGGTGCTGTGTTGCGCCATAAGCCCCTAGTGGTCAAGATTTTTTTGAAGAAAATATTCAGTTCAGATGTCAGAGATTTTCAAGGCTTTAACTAGAAAGTGGTAAGAGATAATGGCTTACTGTCAATTAGAAAGATGTAGAATATGATCCAAAGTTTGAGATAGGAGTAAATTTATGCACCTAATTTGCATAATGCCACAGCAGTCATATCGAATTACATAACTTTCAGTCAAAAGTGGACTTTGGACATATTTACACAAAGAATGGTTTTGATTTTTGTCACCGTTTCTTGTCTTGGGCATTTTGTTATCTTATCTTCAAAGTATATGAACCAGAAAATCAGTACAATGTAAACTAGAAAAGCACTCATAGAGCGCATACCTCCGCCAAGGCTCCTTCCGTTTCTCATGGATCACCTCCAAAATGTAATGGGCTTGTGTGTAGGCCTATCGCCACTTGTGGTGAAAATTGCATCCAAGTCTGTCCATTAGTTTTGGAGTTTTGTGGCTGACACACTGTGAGAAGAGCCTTGGCTGAGGTATGCATTCCCAGATCATCCCCAAAATGTAATGGGTTCCTCTCTAGGCCAAGAACCACCTCTGGTGAAAATTTCATCCAAATCCATCCAGTAGTTTTTGTGTAATCCTGCTGCACAAATACAAACAAAGCCCTTGGTGGAAGTATGCACTCTCAGATCATCACCAAAATCTAATCATCTGTTCCCTGTGCCATTACACACCTTTCCTGAAAATTTCGTCAAAATCCGTTCATAACTTTTTGAGTTATGTTGGTAACAGACAGACAGACAAACAGACAAATGCCAGTAAAAGCATTACCTCCTTGGCGGAGGTAATAAACTCAAGTGTTGCTGTTGTGTCCATCTCCTCCATCTCCAAACTCCCAGGCTGCGGGCATTGCAATTCATCGCACAACCACGTACAACCCACAGGCCAATGGGTTATGCAAGCGTTTTCATAGATCACTGAAAGCAGCACTCAGGGGTTCACTGACGGATGCAAATTGGGTAGACAGGTTGCTGTGGGTTTTACTGGGGTTGCGCTCCGTGCCAAAAGAGAATTTGGAAGCTTCCCTGGCAGAGAGCTTGTTTTTGCGCAGCCCCTATGGCTGCCCGGGGAATTTCTGCCAAATAATCCCGCACCGGACAGCTGCCCGTCTCAGCTTTTGCAGCGTAGCACAAACACAGGCACGCTGCCGGGCCCGGCCCACCACTGTTTTCCACGTGCTTTTGTGCCTAAAACTTTGAAGAACGCGGAGTTCGTGTTCGTCAGACACGACGACCAGCGCCCTCCATTGCGCCTGCACACATGTTGAAAATGGCCCTATCTCACAATGTTAAAGAATCCTTTAAAAAATTCCTGTATCCAGACGGTGATCCGGATCATCCCCAAAATTTAATCAGTTCTTCCTTGTACCATTTCCAACAACGCCTGAAAGTTTCATCGAAATCCATCCAAAGCTTTTTGAGTTATCTTGCTAACCAACAGACAGACAAACAGACAGACAGACAAACCCCGGCAAAAACATTACCTCCTGGCCTGCGGCCTGGTGGAGGTAACAAGCAAATTCGTCACTTACCGCTGGCTGGGCGGCTCATTCAGTCATTTTATTTTCCCTCTCACATCCAGAAACTGTTATGATAACTCCACCTCAATTTCGCTTTTATCCCACAGCTATTTATCTTATATGACGAGACGGAACCAGCGCAATTGTTCTCTCCAGTCACATGGCGCTGGGGGCGATGGCAGGTAAACATCAACCAGCTTTGCCCACCCTCTGTTATAACAAAATGTATATATTTACCTTCATAAGCTAAATAATCTCTTTTTAGAATCATAGTTGGCAAATTTGGGAGCAAATGCCTCCTCTGTCTTGCCATGGCGATGGTGAACATCAACATTCATTTACAAACTCTTCTTCTATGGTGTCCAGAAGTGAGGTTTTAGGATGGTTCTATGTTCGCCATAAGTCCTCCAAGGCAAGAGCAGTAAGTTATATGTGTCTGCCGCCTTGTGAGGTGGAATTCTTTGTACAACTTAAATCAACTGGGGAGTTTTTGACCACATCATATAACATCACAGGACAGGCGCAGCGCTGCACCTGTGACAGTGGGGGTGCTATCTGTCCATGAAATCTTGTCACACGAAGGGTTAACAGCCAAGAGAGAGAGACAGAGAGAGAGAGAGAGAGAGAGAGAGAGAGAGAGAGAGCGAGAGAGAGAGAGAGAGAATAATAAAATACACAAAAAAATAGAGAAGATAAAGGTTATAACAAGAAATAACCTTAAAACAAAGAGACATAACTTTAATATAAAGAATAACCTTAATATCATAACTAAAATAGCATAAGATATGACTTAAAATAAGCTTATAATAGAATAAAATAGCCTTTAAAATAATAAATAAATCAAAATAAATAACTGCAGTTTGTTTGTTTTTAAATAAATAACATCTCTAGGGTTTTACTTTGATGGAATATGGGAAAATCTCAAAGTAAGAGTGTGAGCCCTATTAGCAATTCCCATATTTAAAAATGTGAGGCAAAAATATGGTGATGAAAGTGCCTGGCTGGTGCCAATCTGGTCTGAAATGGATTTTCAAGATGGAGGAACATTTAGTCTCCATCAATTCCATTATCTGAAAGAAAAGTTAGTTGGGAAAAAAGCAAAAAATAAGGATGTATGATAAATTAGGAGAGCTCCTTTCATCTAAATAAATTATGATATGTACATGAAAAAATTAGTTTCATAGGACATTGTGTGAGAATGTGTTTGTATAAAAATGTGTGAGAACATGTGCACAAGAAGTTATAAAAGTGAAAATAAAAGCCTATTTGCTAACTATATAGTTGATATTTATTTTAGCAACAGTATCTGGATTGAATCAATTAAAGGTGTGGGCTATTGAATGCTCTTATGAACCCAAGCATTAGAGCAAAGTCAGAAAGATTAGAAATAATAATAAAAAAAAAAAAAAAACTGAAACCAGGGCCCTATGGATGTATTTCTCTTAAAATGAATGTGTTTTATTCTTTTGATTTTTTATTGTTGTCTTCTAGACAGTAATAATTCTGTGGCTCACATTTTACATTTTATTTCCACTTTTTTTTGTTGAACTTGTCACTTTGTTTAAAGTCCAAGGATGCAGAAATTCATATGGCCCTATGAATCTAAGCAAAAAACACATTTTATTTTATTTTGGTTTATTTTAGGTTCAGTTTAGTTCATTGTGGTTCATAAAGAAAACAATAATATCATTTATCAAGTTATATATTACAAACTAATTTACCCATTTCACTGTACTTAATAATCTTATAATTCTACACATTTTTTTCAAGGAATCACATATTTTAATTGTAGTAAGACAGTAACCTCACAGACTGACACCCACAAATGAGAACTAGTGGCATTTTATTTAAGTCCTAGTTTTATTTTCCATGTCGATGATATATGAACAGAATATACATCTCAGAAATCTTTTTCTCCTTTGTTGTTGTTTTTTTTTTAGGGGTGAACAAAATGGTGGCAGACCAGTGCTATCTTTATTGTGTTATTGCTTCCCTTGCCCCACCATCATCACCCAGTGTCAACACCGACATCATCACCAACGTGCACACCTCCAGCATGCACACTTCCTGAATGAGCAGCTCTCTGGCACAACAGACTAAGAATTCTCTTGCTAAGTCACCGGCGGGTGGCTGAAGACAACAACAGGCCAGTATTGCTTTCCTTGTGGCAATTGCCTGTAACCAAAACTGCTGAGTGACAAACATGACTTCACCTCTGTGTGCTTCGTTTGTGGTAGTTGTCTCCAAGAACTGCTGAGTATCAAAGCTCCACCTCTGTAAGGGGGCCATGAACATTCTCTGCTCTATGTGTGTGTGCCGAATATATAACAGCTGGGAGTCAAAGAATGGGCAAAGACAACAATAAGATGGATATTTTCTGGGTGCTGAAGAGAGGGGCAAATGGACACTGTTTGCCATGGTTTACTACCCCAACAGATAGGATTAAAACAAAAACCTGTGGTAAAACACACCTACACCAACATTTTTTTTTGTTTTGTTGTTTGTTTTTCCTGTCAACATGATATAGTTTTATATGTAGGACAATAGTCAGATAAAGTACATATACATTTGAGATATAGTTTACAATTGAGAGTACACGGTAAGTATTTCTTAAGTAATCACACCTTTACTAGTACAAAAGAATAATAATGATAATAATAATGCCCTCATGCCTAATTGATTACACACCAGACAGATTACAGACCAGAACTGGAGTAGACAGATGAGTGAATGTGTGAACGAGTGAAAGAATGCTTGGCAAGCTGCAAAGCAGAGAGAGAAAAGTTTTTAAACCACCGGTGTTGATTAATTTAATCAAAAGTTATGTGCAACATTATTTAAAATGGCAGCCAACGGGTTTGAGGTAATGGTTAACCTTTTAACATCTAAATATACTTCTAAAAAGTAAAAGTGTAAAAGTATATGCTTATATTTGAATTTCAAAATGATAATTACTAAAAGTTTTATTTAAACCAATCATGGAATAAATATATTTTGAGATCAAAATGACAAAAATAGAAACTGAAGAGCTCTTCCATTGCCTGAAAACTAAGAATCTTACTCATACCCTTCTCAGATTTTTGCCTTCAAGGGTGACTACAAAATAAATTTAGAAAAAAAATAACTTTTTTTTTTCTTGTTACAGGACAAACTTAAGCATGGATTATGGTGAAAATCTTGAAAATTGGCATCCAGAGAAGGCAGTCCTGTGAACTGTATGATTAATTGATCTAATAAAATGTTGGTCAACAAAATAGAAACTATAAAGTCTAACAAGTAATTACAGTATTTTGACTACATACTGTAGCCATAAATTGAAATAAGTAAATTATAATTTGTTTTGTAATGCAAAGATTAGTTTGATGCCATGTTAGTGTAAGATCAGCCCATGCACAGAATGCAACACCAGAGAGAACCACCCATGGCACTGGAAGCACGTTTAACAGTTTATTCAATTTAAAAAGGAGGAGCACAGCTAGGGAAAAACGTCATTCGCCAGAGGAAGGCAGCCTGTGAGGAGAGAGACAAGAGCTGTAAATTGGAGAAGGGAGACAGGGAAGTGGAAAATACAAATTGGCCACTTACATGAGCCAAGCAGATGACCCAACAGAAAAAAAAACCCAGTGTGAAGAGACGAACCAGCAGGATGACGCTGGTGGGAAGTAGAGAGGGGATGAGCTGGGGAGTGCCTGACCGAGTGGAGGTTTGCAGCTGTAGTGGGATGAGGATGATGGGCCAGGTGAGCACACAACGATTCTCGGAGACACACCACACAGATGGCAGCAACCTGAAAGGGAAGGAGAGAACGAGAGGGTGAATGGCGAGAATTCACCTTCAAAGCAAGTTTATTTAGCTTAGTCATTTTCTTAGGCAGTTTACCCAATGAGCCAGTGCTGAAACATTGAAGAGCAGAACCTTATAAGCGCTGGTGAGGCAGAGGTAGCAGGTGCGTCTCATCTCCCAGGTGTGCTGATTGCCTGAGGAGCAGGAGGAGCAGGAAGGAGGGAGCGCACACTCACCTGAATATGACATCTGAACTATGTGATCACATACAAAATTTAAAAGAAAATGATTGTTATGTGACTGTATTTCAGATCTTCAAGATGGATAAAATTATGTCACAATAATGACAACAAGTATGACTCTTAGATACAATAATATTTTTTTCTTTTTGAGACACTGAGACCTTAGCTTTATTAGAATTCATATCCTAAGTGACAGTGATATTCAGTGTTTCTCAAGGTGTTTTGACACCATGGTTAAGTAAAGATAATATTGACAAAGGATCCTTTGGATCAGCATGCTTAATCAAAATGCAGGCACCCCTGATGACACACTGACAGTGGGAGAAGGCCTCAAGACCTGTCTGAAATATAGTTTGATTCTAAAGTAAACTGACTATTGACGTATTGAAGCTTGACATTTCGAGATTGGACTTAGATGAATGAATGAATGAATGAATTTATTTCGGATAGTACAGTACAGGTTAAAAAAACTGAATAATATAACAACAAGGTCAAATTAGACAAAGACTCCTCTGATTATACAATTCCACGTAAGTTATCCGAAATGGGTGATGGCTGAAGCTGCAGCTTATATTGTCCACCCATATTCCATCCAGGAATTCAAAATAGAAAAAAGAGAAAACAGTCAAGAGCGATTACAATTCAAAACAAAGCTAAGACAAAATGTGACTGAGAGAAAAAAAGAAAACTAAGCTAGGCTAAGTTAAGCGGTTACTATTCAAAAACAAATCTAAGACAAAATGTGACAGAGAAAAAAAAGAAAAAAAAACAACTAAGCTACAACACAACACAGGCTGGATATGTCAATCCTTATGTGAGTTTACATGTCGTCTTGTAAATATGTTTGGAGTATTTCTTCCTTTAGTTTTTGTTTAAATTGTCCAAGCGTTGTACATGATTTTAATTCAGGTCCAAAATCGTTCCATAATCTGACTCCTTGCACTGAAATACAGTGTTGCTTGGTGGTTGTTCTCACTGTAGGCTTTTGAAATATACATGTTCCTCTGAAGTGATATCGTTTCTCCCTTGTTTGGAACAACTTTTGGATATTTGTGGGCAGTGATAAATTCTTCACTTTGAACATTATTATTGCAGTTTTAAAGTCAACCAGATCTTTCAACTTGAGAGTTTTTTGTTTAAGAAAAAGCGGGTTTGTTGGTTCCCTGTAAGCTGCTTTGTATATTATTCTAATAGCTCTCTTTTGAAGCATAAAGAGTGGATATATGTTTGTTTTATATGTATTTCCCCATACTTCATTACAATATGTCATGTATGGGAGTATTAATGAATGATACAAGGTGTATAGTGTGGGTTGATTCAGCAAATGTTTCACTCTGTGTAATATTGCAATTGATTTGGATACTTTACCTTTAATATAATTAATATGTGACTTCCAACACAGTTTATTATCAATTATTACTCCAAGAAATTTAGTTTCAGATACCCTTTCAATCTCTACACCGTTTACACTGAGTTTGGGTACTGGGTTGTTGTGATGGTTGTTAAAGACTATAAATTTTGTCTTACTTAAATTGAGCGTTAATTTGTTTGAATCAAACCACAGTTTAAGCTTTCCTAATTCCTTTCCGAGTGTATCCAGAAGTTGTTCCAAATTGTTTCCACTGCATAACAGATTAGTGTCATCAGCAAACAATATTAAGTCCATTTTTTCTGAAACTTTACATATATCGTTTATATACATATTGAATAATAATGGTCCCAAAACTGAACCCTGTGGGACTCCACAGGTGACCTTCAGTAACTGTGAGTTTTTGTTGCTAACACATACATACTGATATCTATTCTTTAAGTAACTACTTAACCAGGACAGTGCTACCCCTCTAATACCACAATTTTGTAGTTTCTTTAATAATAAATTGTGATCTACTGTATCAAATGCTTTTTTTAAGATCCAGGAATACTCCAACTGAATACTCTTTATTTTCAATGGCTGTTGATATTTTTTCTGTAAATTCCATTAGGGCATATGCAGTTGTCCTCTTGTGTCTGAACCCATATTGCTGCTCACACAATAAATCATTCTTCAGTATGAAGTTGTCAATTCTCTCATAGAATATTTTTTCAAGTATCTTGGAAAATTGCGGTAATAGTGAAATTGGTCTATAGTTTGAGAGTTCCCCTCTGTCGCCCGTCTTGTATATCGGAATTACTTTAGCTATTTTCATTGCATTGGGAAATATACCTGATTGGAGAGACAGGTTACAGATATACGTCAGTGGTTTTACTATGCATTCGATAACAATAGATGACCTGATTATTACATTTAGAATGACTTCAGATGACATGTATAATCTACCTTTTTTTTACCTTTTCTGTTCTTCTTTCTTCTTTTGTTTGATGTCTGTTTGTTTTGTCCTGAATTATTTATTTGGTCTATGTTTGTCTACCTGCCCTTGGGGTGATGTAAAAAGAAAAAGGGGGGGGCAATATCTGGAATATGCTTTATGAACAGTTTCCTTATTTTTTGGCATTTTTTTTCCCTATATATTCCCTTTGAGACAATATTATAAGTTTGGGAACTCTTATTAATTTAGAGACATTGTTTTAAAAGAAGACAATGTTTGAAGAATAAAAAGTTATTGGGGATTAACAATTATTGATATAGATTAAATTATTTGTCAAGCAAACAAGTTAAATTATAGCTAATTTAACTTGGATATATATATATATATATATATATATATATACAGTGGGGTAAAAAAGTATTTAGTCAGCCACCAATTGCGCAAGTTCTCCCACTTAAAAGATCAGAGAGGTCTCCAATTTTCATCATAGGTATACCTCAACTATGAGAGACAAAATGAGAAAAAAAAATCCAGAAAATCACGTTGAAGGATTTTTAATGAATTAATTGGTAAATTCCTCGGTAAAATAAGTATTTGGTCAATAACAAAAGTTCATCTCAATACTTTGTTATATACCCTTTGTTGGCAATGACAGAGGTCAAACGTTTTCTGTAAGTTTTCACAAGGTTTTCACACACTGTTGCTGGTATTTTGGCCCATTCCTCCATGCAGAGCTCCTCTAGAGCAATGATGTTTTGGGGCTGTCGCTGGGCAACACAGACTTTCAACTTCTTTCAAAGATTTTCTATGGCGTTGAGATCTGGAGACTGGCTAGGCCACTCCAGGACCTTGAAATGCTTCTCACGAAGCCACTCCTTCATTGCCCGGGTGGTGTGTTTGGGATCATTGTCATGCTGAAAGACCCAGCCACGTTTCATCTTCAATGCCCTTGCTGGTGGAAGGAGGTTTTCACTCAAAATCCCACAATACATGGCCCCATTCATTCTTTCCTTTACACGGATCAGTCGTCCTGGTCCCTTTGCAGAAAAACAGCCCCAAAGTATGATGTTTCCACCCCCATGCTTCACAGTAGGTATGGTGTTCTTTCTCCTCCAAACACGACAAGTTGAGTTTTCACCAAAAAGTTCTATTTTGGTTTCATCTGACCATATGACATTCTCCCAATCCTCTTCTGGATCATCCAAATGCTCTCTAGCAAACTTCAGACGGGCCTGGACATGTACTGGCTTAAGCAGGGGGACACGTTTGGCACTGCAGGATTTGAGTCCCTGGCGGCGTAGTGTGTTTCTGATGTAGCCTTTGTTACTTTGGTCCCAGCTCTCTGCAGGTCATTCACTAGGTCCCCCCATGTGGTTTTGGGATTTTTGCTCACCGTTCTCGTGATAATTTTGACCCCACGGGGTGAGATCTTGCGTCGATCCCCAGATCGAGGGAGATTATCAGTGGTCTTGTATGTCTTCCATTTTCTAATAATTGCTCCCACAGTTGATTTCTTCACACCAGGTTGCTTACCTATTGCAGATTCAGTCTTCCCAGCCCGGTGCAGGTGTACAATTTTGTTTCTGGTGTCCTTTGACAGCTCTTTGGTCTTGGCCATAGTGGAGTTTGGAGTCTGACTGTTTGAGGTTGTGGACAGGTGTCTTTTATACTGATAACGAGTTCAAACAGGTGCCATTAATACAGGTAACAAGTGGAGGACAGAGGAGCCTCTTAAAGAAGACGTTACAGGTCTGTGAGAGCCAGAAATCTTGCTTGTTTGTAGGTGACCAAATACTTATTTTACTGAGGAATTTACCAATTAATTAATTAAAAATCCTTCAATGTGATTTTCTGGATTTTTTTTTTCTCATTTTGTCTCTCATAGTTGAGGTATACCTATGATGAAAATTTGAGACCTCTCTCATCTTTTAAGTGGGAGAACTTGCACAATTGGTGGCTGACTAAATACTTTTTTGCCCCACTGTATATATATATATATATATATATATATATATATATATATATATATACTGCTCAAAAAAATAAAGGGAACACTAAAATAACATATCCTAGATTTGAATGAATGAAATATTCTTATTAAATACTTTGTTCTTTACATAGTTGAATGTGCTGACAACAAAATCATACAAAAATTATCAATGGAAATCATATTTATTAACCCATGGAGGTCTGGATTTGGAGTCACACTCAAAAGTGGAAAAACACACTACAGGCTGATCCAACTTTGATGTAATGTCCTTAAAACAAGTCAAAATGAGGGTCAGTAGTGTGTGTGGCCTCCACGTGCCTGTATGACCTCCCTACAATACCTGGGCATGCTCCTGATGAGGTGGCGGATGGTCTCCTATCCGCCAACTCCTGGACAGTCTGTGGTGCAATGTGGCATTGGTGGATGGAGCAAGACATGATGTCCCAAATGTGCTCAATTGGATTCAGGTCTGGGGAACAGGCGGACCAGTCCATAGCATCAATGCCTTCGTCTTGCAGGAACTGCTGACACACTCCAGCCACATGAGGTCTAGCATTGTCTTGCATTAGGAGGAACCCAGGGCCAACCGCATCAGCATATGGTTTCACAAGGGGTCTGAGGATCTCATCTTGGTACCTAATGGCAGTCAGGCTACCTCTGGCGAGCACATGGAGGGCTGTGCGGCCCCCCAAAGAAATGCCACCCCACACCATTACTGACCCACTGCCAAACCGGTCATGCTGGAGGATGTTGCAGGCAGCAGAATGTTCACGGCGTCTCCAGACTCTGTCACGTCTGTCACATGTGGTCAGTCAATCAGTGTTGCTTCCTAAGTGGACAGTTTGATTTCACAGAAGTGTGATTGACTTGGAGTTACATTGTATTGTTTATATGTATATATATATATATATATATATATATATATATATATATATATATATATATATATATATATATATATATATATATATATATATATATATATATATATATATATAGTGTATACACTATATACAGTGGGGTAAAAAAGTATTTAGTCAGCCACCAATTGTGCAAGTTCTCCCACTTAAAAGATGACAGAGGTCTTCAATTTTCATCATAGGTATACCTCAACTATGAGAGACAAAATAAGAAAAAAAAAATCCAGAAAATCACATTGAAGGATTTTTAATGAATTAATTGGTAAATTCCTTGGTAAAATAAGTATTTGGTCAATAACAAAAGTTCATCTCAATACTTTGTTATATACCCTTTGTTGGCAATGACAGAGGTCAAACGTTTTCTGTAAGTTTTCACAAGGTTTTCACACACTGTTGCTGGTATTTTGGCCCATTCCTCCATGCAGATCTCCTCTAGAGCAATGATGTTTTGGGGCTGTCGCTGGGCAACACAGACTTTCAACTCCCTCCAAAGATTTTCTATGCGGGTGAGATCTGGAGACTGGCTAGGCCACTCCAGGACCTTGAAATGCTTCTTACGAAGTCACTCCTTCGTTGCCTGGGTGGTGTGTTTGGGATTATTGTCATGCTGAAAGACCCAGCCACGTTTCATCTTCAATGCCCTTGCTGGTGGAAGGAGGTTTTCACTCAAAATACATGGCCCCATTCATTCTTTCCTTTACACGGATCAGTCGTCCTGGTCCCTTTGCAGAAAAACAGCCCCAAAGTATGATGTTTTCACCCCCATGCTTCACAGTAGGTATGGTGTTCTTTCTCCTCCAAACACGACAAGTTGAGTTTTTACCAAAAAGTTCTATTTTGGTTTCATCTGACCATATGACATTCTCCCAATCCTCTTCTGGATCATCCAAATGTTCTCTAGCAAACTTCAGACGGGCCTGGACATGTACTGGCTTAAGCAGGGGGACACATCTGGCACTGCAGGATTTGAGTCCCTGGCGGCGTAGTGTGTTTCTGATGTAGCCTTTGTTACTTTGGTCCCAGCTCTCTGCAGGTCATTCACTAGGTCCCCCCATGTGGTTCTGGGATTTTTGCTCACCGTTCTCGTGATAATTTTGACCCCACGGGGTGAGATGTTGCGTGGAGCCCCAGATCGAGGGAGATTATCAGTGGTCTTGTATGTCTTCCATTTTCTAATAATTGCTCCCACAGTTGCTTTCTTCACACCAAGCTGCTTACCTATTGCAGATTCAGTCTTCCCAGCCTGGTGCAGGTCTACAATTTTGTTTCTGGTGTCCTTTGACAGCTCTTTGGTCTTGGCCATAGTGGAGTTTGGAGTCTGACTGTTTGAGGTTGTGGACAGGTGTCTTTTATACTGATAACGAGTTCAAACAGGTGCCATTAATACAGGTAACAAGTGGAGGACAGAGGAGCCTCTTAAAGAAGAAGTTACAGGTCTGTGAGAGCCAGAAATCTTGCTTGTTTGTAGGTGACCAAATACTTATTTTACTGAGGAATTTACCAATTAATTCACTAAAAATCCTTCAATGCGATTTTCTGGATTTTTTTTTCTCATTTTGTCTCTCATAGTTGAGGTATACCTATGATGAAAATTGGAGACCTCTCTCATCTTTTAAGTGGGAGAACTTGCGCAATTGGTGGCTGACTAAATACTTTTTTGCCCCACTGTGCATATATGTATATGTATATATATTATATATATATATATATATATATATATATATAGTAAAGGCAGAATGTGTGTTCTGGGATCATTTGTGGGTCCGTTTTCTGCCCCTGTTTTGGACATCGGTGGGGGAACACCTCTGAGGCAAGATTCCTGCCTCTATACCTCAACACAAATTGGTCTGAGATGAGGGGGACTGATGTCCAGCAGGAGGGGAGCTGACTCTGCTATGATAACCCATCTTTGAAAATAATTTTTGCATGCCTGATAAGAATGAGAATTTCTAAATTAATAAATTTGTAAATTAAAAGGGTATTTTACTGAATCCATTGATAACTTGGTAGGATGAATACATTGTTGAATTTAAACCAGAGCTTATGAATTTAAAGACCTTTTAACAGAGTGGTAAACACAGGAAAAAACAAAGCTGAAGAAAGTTAAATACTGACATTAAAGGTGTGTATATTATGGGTAACTGAAATCTAGAAAATTACTGGTTTAAGTATTCATGTCTGAGGAAAATGCAGACCAAGGGTCCATCAAGCAGGTAAGTGTCTATTTTTATTTGAGGTAAACTCTTACTGGTTGCATGAACACTGACTGAAATCCTGAGCTTAATCTGCCACCTTTAATCCATCTCATCATAGACACAACTAATAATGATGACTAACCTAAAAGCTTGGCTTGTCATGTCTACCATCGAAACATAACTTTGTTTGCACAACAACACACTTCAAATGAATTGGGTTTACATTGGATACAGGTAAGTGGTAAGTATTTAGAGATATGGTTGTTTTTGTTTTGCTTTCTCCATAAGTAAAAGCAGTAAACTAAATAAAACTAAGAAGATGCTTCTTCTATTGGTGAGTTAAATTTTAATTTCTACAAACTAAAAGTGAGAGCAGACAGAAAATGAAAGAAATATGATTTAACAATATTAAATGCTCTTGTCTTAATCCTAATGATCTGTTATCTATTATGCACTATGAGTTACAGTTTTTGTATGAAAAGAGCTATACAAATATAGCTTTGATTGATTGATTCTGATAATGCATTTGCAAATCTTGTCAGGAACCGAGCCAGCTTGGTTCCCCCCGGCTTGGTCCTGGCTTCTCTGGGGGTACGTGCCACATTGTATGTATGTTAGTATGTATTTCTGTGTGCTTTGCCGTACCCATAACCACTGCTTTCTGGCCGGCAGTGGTGAGGCAGCCTCTTGGGCTCACACTGGCGTGAGCACTGTCTAACTGTCTGCCGGTCGGACCACGCCCCCTCTCTATTGCTGCCAGCTGTTCCCACTCCCGTGTGCCATCTCCCCGCTCCTCGCCCAGGTGTACCCAATTTGCGGAGCCAGCAATGCATGTACTTAAGGAGCCCTTTTCCAGTCATGCATTGCTGGGTCATTGTGCTTCATCTGAGCGTTTTCCCTCTAGTGAAGTCAAGGACGGTTTCCCTCGGGACTTGTTCGGACTACTGGACTGCTCCAGCTCCGTGAGTAAATTACTGCATGTGTTTTTCCCCGGTGTTTCTCCCCTGCAGACTGTAGAGCATCCAGAAGGACTCCTTTAGCTTCTGAGGAAACATTATATGTACCTGTTTGTCTAAGTATAGTATAAATAAATGTGTGTGTGGTGCTAACCTGCACATAAATCCTCATTATTTCCCCCCTCGCCGTGCATGTTGGAAACGCGCACGGGAGGGTTCATGACAAATCTGGTCGAGTTTGGAGTAAAGCCTGGTTATTGGCTGAATGACTGTGTGTGTCAAGAGGAGTGACCTTAGCACATTACACTGTTTGAAGGTCGAAAAGATGAGGAGACTCATTGGGGAAACTGAATAACTAACCATTGTGCAGATCAATTTGTTATATATTGCATTGATAAACCATTTATTTAAAACTAAGAGAATAACAGCAGTTCTGTCTGCTACTGCTTTAATCAATTTGAAATATTATGATTCTAAGAAAATAAAAACAAAACACCACTAGATTTTGCAAGCAAGACTTATATTCTTTTTTCTTTCCTCTCAGGCAGAGTGTGGAAAGAGACTGAGGCAGATAAGGAGGGGCCCAGATTGCCATCGTAGGCACATTGTGAAGATGCTGATAGCTTCATTTCAACGAGCAATGATTCAAGTGTGACTATGCAATGGAAAGAGGATCATCTGCCTGAAACCATGCCACAAAGGTCCTGTTGATGGCCTTCATAGCTGTCAAGGTTGCAGAAAGATCTACAGTAGGGAATCAACCAATGCAAAAAGGTCCTGAATCCAGGACTCATTAACAGTGCCCACTAACCACTAGTGAACTCTTTTGCTGGTCACCTGGTGAGGTGATTGAAGCAGTGGGACAAAGAATTGTTCAAAACATGGTTTTCAACGTCATAACTTGTAACCACTTTTTTATGATGCCTTTTTGGAGAAAAAAAATCTATGCTACACTGAGTTATATGAATTTTGATGTATATGAATTTTTCATATATATATATATATATATATATATATATATATATATATATATATATATATATATATATATATATATATAAAGGTTAAGGTGTATACTGACTCAGGAAATCCTGTTACCATATTTGGAGTTTTTGAGTAGTGGAAAAGACAGATTGGATGATGCTGATGTAACTTAGGCTATCAACTGTGAATGTCCAGTTCTATCACTGTGACTGCGTCCAGCCCTATCACTAATAACAACTGGTTTCCTGCATGTAGTCAGCAGATACAATCTGAGTCATGAGTGAAATAATCAAGAGGCTGAGCAAACTTTAGTTGAGTAATTAATTGAGTAATGAATGAACTATCAAGAAGTGACCTCACCCCGGCGGCTCCAGAATCACTCTGTTAAGCCAATGCACTGCAGCAGTCTGTGAAAGCTGTACTTTGTATTGTCTTCCGCTGATCAGTGCATGTTAAATTTGCTGAAACTTTGATCCTGCCTGATTTTTGATAAGGAATTTTTCCAACAAAAGCAATTCAGGTTGGGTTTCAAATACTGTTGACCCTGAAACATGCAGGGAGTAAGTTTAAATGGTAAAAAGGTAAGAAATGGCACACATAAAAACAATTTAAGAGTACAATTCAAATCCCATTTAAGAGAGAGAGAGAGTCAATGCTGGCAGGCTTGGTTACTTAAAATCCATTTTTTAGTGCCTATGGAAAATCTCTGTAATTTGTTCTGGTCTTCAAAGCAGTGGAGAGCTTGTTCCATTCCGTTATAGCTTTGCATGAGAAAGCTGATTGTCCAAAAGCAGTTTTACTTAGGGGGATACAACAATGCCACCTAGAGGAAGTCCTTGAAAATCTGGTATTTTGTTCAGAAGTTAAGTACACACAAGTCTTAAGAGGTGAGGGTGCAGAACCATGGATAATTTTAAAGACCAACCATATATTTGCATACATGAACATAATTTCAAAGCTTAACATCTTGTGCTTGACAAGTATACCACAATGGTGATACTGTTGTGTCTTCTTATCCAGAATTTTTATGGATTGTTTATACAGGGATTCCAAGGGTTTTAGATACTGTTGGCTTGTGACCAGCATGAGAGGCAATAGGAGAAAAGTGTCAAAATAATGGCATTCAAAAAGGTTTTTGATCCTTTTAGAGTCAGTGAGTTTCTGATGCAACAAACGTTTGCAAGGTTATATTTCAGAGTGTGGCTCATCCGTTTTATGTGCTTTTAAAAGCTGAGCGTGGGATCTAATGTGACGCCCAAATACTTAAACTCAGTTACATTTTATATATTTGCTCCATTTACAGTTATACTCAGATAATGCGTATGATTTTGTTTGTTGGTAAAGTACATGGTAGCTGTTTTCCCTATGTTCAGAGTGAGGCATGATTGATTAAGCCATTTTGACACTTTCTCCATTGCTATCATTAACTTGTCAGCCACTTGTTTGGCATCCTTCCCATGTGTGTAGATCTGTAGTCTGTAATTTCCCAGTTTGGGATCAGTACATCTATCTAGCTATCAATTTCTCATTTTTTTGTATGTTTGTCACACTTAAATGTTTCAGATCATTAAACAAATTTAAATATGAGACAAAGATAACACAAGTAAACACAAAATGCAGTTGTTGTTTTTTTAAATGAAGGTGTTCATTATTAAGGGTAAAAAAAAAATCCAAACTTACATGGTTCTGTGTAAAAAAGCGACCCCCCCCCTTCCCGTTAAAACATAAATTAACTGTGGTTTATCACATCTTTGGAAAGCTGAGATCAATTTCTCGAGCCACACCTGTTCTCAGTCACAAAATCACTTAAACAAAATCTGCCTGACAAAGTGAAATAGCCAAAAAGATCCTCAAAAGCTAGACATCATGCTGTGATCCAAAGAAATTCAGGAACAAATGAGAAACAGAGTAACAGATCTATCAGTCTGGAAGAGGTTATAAAGCCATTTGTAAAGCTTTAGGACTCCAGCAAACCACAGTGAGAGCCATTATCCACAAATGGCAAAAACATGGAACAGTGGTGAACCTTCCCAGGAGTGGCCGGCTGACCAAAATTACCCCAAGAGCACAGCAGCGACTCATAGAAGAGGAGGCTGAGGAATATCTCGATACCATTATGCTTGGGCGAACAACGGCTCCGGCAACCGATTCATAGCTGGCAGAGATGGCTACCTACCTGGGAGAGTTCAGCGCATCTCCATCTCCATCCACTTCCACCCTTGCTCCAGCTCCAGCTTCTTCAGATGTCCAGGACCACAGCAATCGACACTGGCTTCGTCTCGGGGCTAAACCCAAAGCTCCGGTTGATACTTCTCACACTCAAGGCGTGCCTTGGACCTTGGTTGGACCAGCTGGCAATCATCATCAGTCTGCCAGACAGGGTCGCACCTCTTCTCTTCCCCTGCTCCTGGAAAATAAATTCGACATCCTTTCTCTGGAGGATTTTCCCCACCTGGACACTGACCGTTTGCCCGTGGCTGCCCCTCCTCCTTCCTCTCCCTCAGAGGCGGCTCAGGCCCACAAACCCCAGACTAAGACTACTCTAGGTGTGCCAAATTACACACCAGCTCCAAAGAGAAGAGAGCGCATCACCCCGCCTTCACTACAACAACACCCTTGACAAAATTATTCTCCACGTCAGAATCCACCAACTAACCCCCCCCCCCCCCAGACAATGCTGGTAATTGGTGACTCGATTATGAGGAATGTCAGAAGCAGGTACTGTACCACTAGATTTTTTCCTGGGGCTAGAGTCTCTGGTATTGAGGCTCTTATCCCTGACCTGCTAAATGAATTCCCCTACGTTCAAACTGTCATAGTACATGTTGGATGCAATAACATCCCAGATGAAGTGTTGGAGATTTTAAAGAGTGACTTCAGGAGCCTTCTGTCTACTCTTATGAACTGTGGCAGACATGCGTTTATCTCTGGGCCTTTGGCACCTCTCAGACGAGGCTGCAATTATTTTAGCAGAACTCTTAGTCTTAATACCTAGTTGTGTTTTACTTGTCTTATTTTTAACATTGGTTTTGTAGACAATTTTAACTTGTTTTGGAACCGCCCATCACTTATGAGGCCTGATGGCATCCACCCAGATAGACTTGGTGCACGTGTTTTAAGAGACAATCTGTTCTATTCCATTCAGTGCTTTTTGGTACAGTGACTGAAACTTGGTGTGTTTACTCACTCTGAAGCTCCTGGGTCTGCCAATCAGCCCTTTTTTTGGTTCTGTTTCCACTTCCCATATTAATCCCATTAATCCAAATAATCTTCACTGTTTGGATCAGCCTTCGATTTATAACCCTACAGAGATTGTGTCTGTCTCCCGTTACCCAAAATATTATAACCCAAGACAAATACAACATAACCTGATAAATACACGTCTTTCTGCAGCTCCTCCTCATCCACCCCCCCCAACTTTGCCCCGTCTTCTCCCTTAGAGAACCTTTCTCTGCTCCCCCCAAAGTTAATAAAAAAGTTAATAAAAATAAAATGCATAAACATCCCAAAGTGATTAATCAAAATGTTGGTAAAATTCAAATCAACCTCAAGTCTCTAAATTTAACCTCTGTTCCCCAAAATTTAAAAATTAAATGTGGTCTATTAAATATTAGGTCTCTAACTCCCAAGTCTCTTCTAGTCCATGATTTATTAATCGATCATCAGATCGATTTATTATCCCTCACAGAGACTTGACTTGAGCAAGATGATTATGTTGGTTTGAATGAATCAACTCCCTCTGGTTATTTAAACTGTCATAACCCCAGAGGTTCTGGTCGTGGAGTTGGAGTGGAGGCAATTTTCCACTCTAAATTACTAGTTAATGTCAAGCAAAAATCATGTTTTAATTCCTTTGAGGGCCTGGTCCTCAGTGTGGGGCATGTTGGCTATCTTGGCTTGAACCCAGTTCTCTTTGCCATAGTTTACCGTCCTCCCTCGACCTACTCAGAGTTTCTATCCGAATTTGCTGAATTTTTAGCTAATTTAGTGCTGAAATCAGATAGAATAATTACTGTAGGGGACTTTAATATACATGTTGATATAGAGAGTGGCTGTCTTAATTCAATTCAATTTTAGACTCAATGGGGTTTTCCCAGAAAGTAGAAAATTCCACTCATTATCTGCACCATACATTGGACATTGTTTTGACTTATGGTTAGATATAGAAAATCAGGTAGTGTCTCCTCATAATCCTGTACTGTCAGACCATTGTCTGTTAACCTTTGATTTTACTATTTCTGATTATTTGACTCCTAAAGAAAAATACTACTACAGCAGATGTCTTTCAGATGACGTTACCAAATTTTTGCAGATTGTCTCCTCTATACCACGGGTCAACACAACGGAAATAAAAGATGGAGAGCCTGCTCCTTTCATAATTGATAGCATGGTAGATATTGTTACAGCCTCTCTGCATCGGACTCTAGATTTGGCAGCCCATTTAAAAAAGAAAAAGTCTAACCAGAGATTTCCAACCCCTTGGTTTAACTCAGAAACACGTAGATTAAAACAGAAGACTTGTCACTTGGAAAGGAAATGGCGTTCTACTGGTTTGGATGAATTCTATTTGGCATGGAGAGATCATCTCTTAATTTATAAAAAAAAATCTCTTAGAAAAGCTAGATCAAGTTCGTCGTCGGCGGCCTCCGTCGGTCTATGATGACCATGGAAGAGAATCCTAAACGTCTACTCTGCTGGAATAGCACCACCTGTGGCTGAACAGGCCGATGCGCACCGGTGTTCTACCTTCCAGCGTTGGACGTTGGTAGGATTCAAGCCTGGGCAGGAAGATATGGAGGACAAGATGTTACCCATACAGCATGTCCCCCCTCTCCACGTCACTGATGAATCCAAAGGAACAGCAGGGCTGCTATAGTTTGGCACCAGCGTCGTTGCAGGAGCTGCCAGAACGATGTTGAGCACAACAGAGAACTGCCTTAGGGGCTCCGACTCCGGATTTTTCCTCAGGGTTGACTCCCGAAGCCTTTCCCGTGACCGGGTGTGCCGCAAGGCAGCAGAGGTTTGAAATCAGGGTTTACCTTCCCCTAGATGGGCTACCTTCCCAGGTTGACGAGCCACCATCTACCCGAAGCATCTGGTTTTAAGGCGCCAGAGATCCGCCCTCGCCCCTTCTCCTATTGTAAAAGCAGTTCCGCCGGGCTTAGAGGCTAAACCACACGGGCAGGCTAGGAGTTGGACTTAGTTGTCAGAGGCTTTTCGAGACGCACGCTGTAAGGAGCATTTTATGAGCACTGGGAGCTTAACCCCAGTGCCGCTCCTGGCTATGACAACCTTGGAACCTAGATCAAGTTATTATTCTGCATTAATAGAAGCGAATAAGAATAACCCCAGGTTTCTTTTCAACATTATAGCCAGGCTGACAAAGAGTCAGGATTTGGTCAATCCTTGCATCCTCCCTAAGCTTTCTAGTCAGGACTTTCTGAACTTTTTCAATCATAAAATTTTATCGATTAGAGATAAAATCAGTCAGATTCTTCCTACCGTAAACTCAAGTACACTAACTACTACAACTCCTTCAACTGATATCTGTTTAAATAAGTTTACTCCAATTGACCTCTTAGAGTTGGATAAAATGATCTCGTCATCTAAGCCTTCATCTTGCCTTTTGGAACCCTATTCCTACCAAGTTATTTAAAATTGTCTTCCCAATTATTGGTAGCCGCATTCTTCATATAATTAATTTTTCTTTAACTCTGGGTTATATACCACTGGCTTTTAAAATTGCTGTAATTAAACCCTTACTCAAAAAGCCAATGCTCGATCCAGGAGTTTCAGAATCAGAATCAGAATCAGAATCAGATTTATTGCCATTGTTCATGTAGTACACAAACTAGGAATTTGTCTCGATGCCATGCTGCAACATTAAAAACATGATGAGAAAAAGAGATAAACTAAAAAACTAAAGGACTGAAAACGTGCAATAAGTGTAGAAAAATAAGTAATAATAAGTAATAATGATAATAATAATAATAACAATACTAGTAATAATGAGTAGTACTAGTCAAGGCAGTTTTAAAAAATTAGCAAGTAGCAGATAATGTGAAGTACCACATAGTGCAGTCGATAATGCAACAGAAAACAGTGATGAATGACGTGAGTCTGGTTGAGCTGCGGTACATAGTGCACGAGAGTCAAAAAGTCACTTAATGTTCAGCAGTCTGATGGCAGAGGGGAAAAAGCTGTTCATGTGCCGGGAGGTTTTAGTCCGAATGGACCGAAGTCTTCTACCTGAGGGGAGGGGAGCAAACAGTACGTGACCAGGATGTGAAGGATAAGCTATGATCCGGCCAGCACGACTCCGGGTCCTGGAGATGTACAGGTCCTGGAGAGATGGGAGCTCGCAGCCTATCACCTTCTCAGCAGTGCGCACGACGCGCTGCAGCCTTAGTCTGTCCCTGGCAGTGGCTCCTGCATACCACACAGTTATGGAAGAGGTGAGGATGGACTCGATGATGGCCGTGTAGAACTGCACTAATATCTTGGTGGGTAGCTTGAGCTTCCTCAGCTGCCGCAGAAAGAATATCCTCTGCTGGGCCTTTTTGATGAGGGAGCTGATGGTTGGCTCCCATTTGAGGTCTCGGGTGATGGTGGTGCCCAAGAAGCGGAAGGAATCTGCAATGGTGATGGGAGAGCCTGTGATGGTGAGGGGGGCAGGGGGGTTGTGACTTTCCTGAAGTCCACAATCATCTCCGCTGTCTTCAGAGCATTCAGCTGCAGGTTGTTGTGGCTGCACCAGGACACCAGCTGGGCCACCTCTTCCCTGTAGGCGGACTCGTCGCCGTTGGAGATGAGCCCGATGAGGGTGGTGTCGTCCGCAAACTTAATCAGCTTAACAGACTGGTGGGAGGAGGTGCAGGAGTTGGTATAAAAGGAGAAGAGTAGGGGGGAAAGTACACAGCCCTGGGGTGATCCAATGCTGATGCTAACAGAGTCTGAGACAGACTTCCCCAGCCGCACATGCTGTCTCCGGTCCGTCAGGAAGTCGGTGATCCACCTGCAGAGGGAGTCAGGCACGTTGAGCAGGGACAGCTTGTCCTGGAGCAGATCAGGGCGGATGGTGTTGAATGCGGAGCTGAAGTCCACAAACAGAATCCTGGCGTAGGTTCCCGGGGAGTCCAGGTGCTGCAGGATGGAGTGGAGGGCCAGGTTGACTGCGTCATCCACAGACCTGTTAGCACGGTAGGCAAACTGCAGCGGGTCTAGGAGGGGTGTGGTGATGGACTTGAGGTGAGACAGGACTAGGCGCTCAAAGGACTTCATGACTACAGAGGTGAGCGCTACAGGTCTGAAGTCGTTAAGTCCAGCAATCCGTGGCTTCTTGGGGACAGGGATGATGGTGGAGGATTTGAGGCAGGTCGGCACGTGACATTGCTTAAGGGAGGTGTTAAAAATGTCTGTGAAGACAGGAGCCAGCTCTTTCGCACAGTGTCTCAGGGTGGAGGGAGACACACCGTCCGGCCCGGGGGCCTTGTGCGGGTTCAGTCTGGAGAACTGTCTGTGCACGTCCTGCTCACTGATGACAAGGGGAGGGGGGGGGGAGGAGGAGGAGGAGGGGGGGACCGCTTTTGATGAATTAGGGGCTGAGGAGGCAGTGGAGCTGGGTGGAGTGGGTGAGTTGGACACAGCTGACGAGGTGTCAAAACGGGCGTAATGTTGGGACAGTTTTTGACAAAGGGCTTTGTCATCCTGACCTTTAGAAGCCTGAGGCCGATAGTTGGTGATTTGCCTCAGTCCTCTCCACACAGAAGCCGAGTCATTAGCAGTGAACTGCTGCTGGAGTTTCTCAGAATACACAGATTTAGCTCTCCTCAGCTCTCTGTTAAACCGATATTTGACCTCCCTGTAGCAGTCCCTGTCTCCACTTTTCAACGCTGCTTCCTTCTCTTTCCTGATCCGTCTGAGCTTAGCTGTGAACCAGGGCTTGTCATTAGAATATCTCACCCTGGTGCGCGATGGGAGAATGTCCTCCTCATAGAAGTTGATATATGAGTTCACAGTGTCTGTGTACTCATTAAGATCATGTGTGGCTCTTTTAAACATGCCCCAGTCAGTTATTTCCATGCATGTGTTCAGTTTCTCTCCAGCTTCACTGGTCAGTTTCTTTGTAGTGGTCACAACAGGTTAACTATCGAGTTTTGGTTAACTATCGACCAATCTCTAATCTGCCTTTCATTTCAAAAATCTTGTAAAGAGTTGTTGCCGTGCAATTGTTTGACCACTTGCAGGAAGTTGGTTTGTTTGAGGAGTTTCAATCTGGGTTCAGAGTTCATCACAGCACTGAAACTGCCTTAGTGAAGGTCACTAATGACCTCCTTATCGCATCTGATAATGGACTTGTTTCTGTTCTTGTCCTTTTAGATCTTAGTGCAGCGTTTGACACTATCGATCATGCCATTCTACTTGATAGATTAGAACACTATGTTGGACTAAATGGAACTCCGCTGCAGTGGTTTAGATCTTATTTGTCCAATAGATTTCAGATTGTTCACATCAATGATGAATTTTCTTCCAACTCTAAGCTCAGTCATGGAGTTCCACAGAATCAGAATCAGAATCAGAATCAGAATCAGGTTTATTGCCATTGTTCATGTAGTACACAAACTAGGAATTTGTCTCGGTACAATGCTGCAACATTAAACATGATAAGATAAGAGAAATAAACTATACATGTAATAAAGTGTAGGATAAGATTAAGTGATACTGGTCAACAGTTAAAATATATATTAGCCAGCAGCAGATACTGTGGAGAACTATATAGTGCAGTCGGTAATGCAGGAAGAAAACAGTGATGATTGACATGAGTCTGGTTGAGCTGCTGTACATGGTGCACGAGAGTCGCTTAGTGTTCAGCAGTCTAATGGCAGAGGGGAAGAAGCTGTTCATGTGACGGGAGGTTTTAGTCTGGATGGACCGAAGTCTTCTACCAGAGGGGAGGGGGGCAAACAGTACGTGACCAGGGTGTGAGGGATCGGCTATGATCCGGCCAGCACGCCTCCGGGTCCTGGAGATGTACAGATCCTGGAGAGATGGGAGCTTGCAGCCGATCACCTTCTCAGCAGTGCGCACGACGCGCTGCAGCCTTAGTCTGTCCCTGGCAGTGGCTCCTGCGTACCACACGGTTATGGAGGTGGTGAGGATGGACTCGATGATGGCTGTGTAGAACTGCACTAACATCTTGGTGGGTAGCTTGAGCTTCCTCAGCTGCCGCAGGAAGAACATCCTCTGCTGGGCTTTTTTGATGAGTGAGCTGATGGTCAGCTCCCATTTGAGGTCCCTGGTGATGGTAGTGCCTAGGAAGCGGAAGGAATCAGCAGTGGTGATGGGAGAGCCTGAGAGGGTGAGGGGGGGCAGAGGAGTAGTGACTTTCCTGAAGTCTACAATCATCTCCACTGTCTTCAGAGCGTTCAGCTGCAGGTTGTTATTGCTGCACCAGGACACCAGCTGGGCCACCTCTCTCCTGTAGGCGGACTCGTCGCCGTTGGAGATGAGCCCGATGAGGGTGGTGTCGTCCGCAAACTTGATCAACTTGACAGACTGGTGGCTGGAGGTGCAGGAGTTGGTGTAAAGGGAGAAGAGTAGGGGGGAAAGTACACAGCCCTGGGGTGATCCGGTGCTGATGCTAGTATAGTCTGAGACAGTCTTTCCCAGCCGCACATGCTGCCTCCGGTCCGTCAGGAAGTCGATGATCCACCTGCAGAGGGAGTCAGGCACGTTGAGCAGGGACAGCTTGTCCCGGAGCAGAGCGGGGCGGATGGTGTTGAATGCGGAGCTGAAGTCCACAAACAGGATCCTGGCGTAGGTTCCCGGGGAGTCCAGGTGCTGCAGGATGGAGTGGAGGGCCAGGTTGACTGCATCGTCTACAGACCTGTTGGCTCGGTAGGCAAACTGCAGCGGGTCCAGGAGAGGGGTGGTGATGGACTTGAGGTGGGACAGGACCAGGCGCTCAAAGGACTTCATGACTACAGAGGTGAGCGCTACAGGTCTGTAGTCATTAAGTCCAGTGATCCGTGGCTTCTTGGGGACAGGGATGATGGTGGAGGATTTGAGGCAGGATGGCACGTGGCATAACTTAAGGGAGGTGTTAAAAATGTCTGTGAATACAGGAGCCAGCTGTTTCGCACAGAGTCTCAGGGTGGAGGGAGACACGCCGTCTGGGCCGGGGGCCTTGCGCCACACATATCCTAACACATATGCCTAACACATATCCACAGGGATATGTGTTAGGCCCTACTCTTTTTAGTTTATATATGCTTCCATTAGGCAATATCATTAGAAAGCACTGTATGCATTTTCATTGTTACGCAGATGACACACAACTATACTAACTAATTAACTAACCTGCACTTATATAGCGCTTTTCTAGTCACAAAGACCACTCAAAGCGCTTTCATTAATACTAACCCTCTATTCTAAGGGCCTATAGGAAACAGATATCTAGGGACAATTTAGAACAGCCAATTAACCTAACATGCATGTTTTTGGCATGTGGGAGGAAACCGGAGAAATCCCGCAGTAAACCCACGCAACACGGGGAGAACATGCAAACTCCACACAGATCACTGTTGGTCGGGGGCTGGGATCGAATCCACGATCCCACGATCCCCACAATCCCCCGGCCAAGGGTAAACTGTGCTGCCACAGTGCTAACCACTGCGCCACCGTGCAGCCCTGTACCTGTCAATGAAGCCAGATGATTGTAATCAGTTAGCCAAGTTAGATGCCTGTCTTAAGGATATCAAAGCCTGGATGACTATTTTCTGCTATTAAACTCAGATAAGACTGAAGTCATTCTTGGTGGCCCAAAACACTTTAGAAATTCCTTTCCAAATCATGCTCTTAATTTAGATGCTGCCACTCTCACTCTGAATAGTTCTTTGAGGAACCTTGGAGTTATTTTTGATCAAGATCTGTCCTGTTTAATATTGATAGGACTCCCATGCAGAGAGGCTTTTATATGTTTTGCCCCTCCCCTGTTGAGTGTCCACTGAATATGGGTGGAGTTTTCCCGCGAGAACATAAATGGTTCCCGTCAAAAGTCATAACACCTGCACGTGTGTGTGTGTGTGTGTGTGTGTGTGTGTGTGTGTGTGTGTGTGTGAAATATGTTGCAATAAGGTGCAAAGAAAGAAATAGTCTGACATTTCTGACATCCTTTTACCTCCAGTTTGACTGCTGGGTCACATTGACCCAAACAGTATCTATGTGATATAAACATGCAGGGGGTGATTGCAAATATGTGACATGAACCATTTACATATTATATGTTGATTACACTAATTAAGGCAAGCAGAAGAAGTTTCATACTGAAAAAATACTTTTAACTATTTTTCCTAGATGTTCAAACTTTAAAACGGGTCAATTTGACCCGTAACAAAACAGGAGGGTTAATTAAGAGGTTAAATGATTTTAATGTGCATCCTGATATTATTAAATGGTACCACTCATTTTTAACTTATCGTAAACAACAAGTCAGTGTAAATGGAACTCTATCTGAATCTAGAACCCTCAGCACAGGGGCTCCCCAAAGTTGTGTTAGTTCACCACTCTTGTTCACCTTGTACACCGATGAGTGCAGAAGTGTTTATGCAGGCAATCGAATTATTAAGTTTTCTGATGACACTGCTGTTTTATCACTACGTCAAAAGGCTCATGATCTGTCAAGCTAGCTTATAGAAATTCAGAGGTTTGTCAACTGGTGCGATGACAATCATCTCATTTTGAATACTAATAAAACAAAGGAGATGGTGTTTGAACCTTGGGGAGTTGGTGACCACAGGACTGTGGTCATCCACAACCACACTATAACACAGGTTAGTTCCTATAAATATTTGGGAGTATGTATTGACAATTCAATTCAGTTCAATTCAATTCAATTCAGTTAACCTGGAGTACACATATTAATTACCTCTGTAGTAAACTACAACAGCGGCTGCATTTTTTGCGTAGATTAAGGATCCATGGTGTCGATAAAAGAATTATGTTAATATTTTACCAGGCTTTGGAGAGCTGTATTAGATACAGCATCACAGCTTGGTTTGGCAACCTCTCAGTGAAACTAAAGAACAGAGTGTTGCATTTAATTCATACTGCATGGAAAATCATTGGAGTTAAAGAGTATTTATCCATGCAGACCTTATATGAACAGGCAGCCTGTAGACAAGCCCAAAAAATAATCAGTGACATGAGCCATGTACTAAACAATGAATGTGAGCGGCTGCCCTCAGGGAGGAGATACAGAGACCCCAAGTGCAGTTTCAATAGATATAAGAACTCATTTATTCTGACATCAGTAAAACTTTTAAACTTAAATAGATAGGCCAGGGACACTTATAATTCTTGCTCTTAATGACTGCTGTTATATATTTATTTATGTATCTTATATGTATTATTTATTGGGTTTTATTTAATATATACAGACATGGACAAAATTTTTGGTACCCCTCTGTTAATGAAAGAAAAATATAACTATAAATATAACTTGAATCTGACAAAAGTGGTAATAAATAAAAATTCAATGAAAATTAACCAATGGAAAATCAGACAATGCTTTTGAATTGTGGTTCAACAGAATTATTTTAAAAAACAAACTCATGAAACAGGCCTGGACAAAAATGATGGTACCCTTAACTTAATATTTTGTTGCACAACCTTTTGAGGAAATCACTGCAATCAAACAATTTCTGTAACTGTCAATGAGACTTCTGCACCTCTCAGCAGGTATTTTGGCCTACTCCTCATGAGCAAACTGCTCCAGTTGTCTCAGGTTTGAAGGGTGCCTTCTCCACATGGCATGTTTCAGCTCCTTCCACAGACGTTCAATAGGATTTAGATCAGGGCTCATAGAAGGCCACTTTAGAATAGTCCAATGTTTCGCTCTTAGCCATTCTTGGGTGTTTTGGGTCATTATCCTGTTGCAAGACCCATGACCTACGACGGAGACCAAGCTGTCTGACACTGGGCAGCACATTTCTCTCTAGAATACCTTGATAGTCTTGAGATTTCATTGTACCCTGCACAGATTCAAGACACCCTGTGCCAGATGCAGCAAAGCAGCCCGAGAACATAACAGAACCTCCTCCATGTTTCACAGTAGGGACAGTGTTCTTTTCTTGGTATGCTTCATTTTTGCGTCTGTGAACATAGAGCTGATGTGCCTTGCAAAAAAGTTCCAGTTTTGTCTTGTCTGTCCATAAGACATTCTCCCAGAAGCTTTGTGGCTTGTCAACATGCAGTTTGGCAAATTCCAGTCTGGCTTTTTTATGATTTGTTTTCAACAGTGGTGTCCTCCTTGGTCGTCTCTCATGAAGTCCACTTTGACTCAACCAACGACGGATGGTGCAATCTGACACTGATGTACCTTGACCTTGGAGTTCACCATGAATATGTTTAGAGGTTGTTCTGGGCTCTTTTGTTACCATTTGTATTATCCGTCTCCTCCTGCAGCCACGTCCAGGGAGGTTAGCTACAGTCCCGTGGATCTTAAATTTCTGAATAATATGTGCAACTGTAGTCACAGGAACATGAAGCTGCTTGGAGATGGTCTTATAGCCTTTACCTTTAACATGCTTGTCTATAATTTTCTTTCTAATCTCCTGAGACAACTCTGTCCTTTGCTTCCTCTGGTCCATGTTTAGTGTGGTACACACCATATCACCAAACAGCACAGTGACTACTTGTCACCCTCTAAATAGGCCAACTGACTGATTACGAGTTTGTAGACACCTGTGATGTTAGAGGACACATCTTGGTTGAACATGTCCCTATGGTCACATTATTTTCAATCTTTTCTAGGGGTACCATCATTTTTGTCCAGGCCTGTTTCATGAGTTTGTTTTTTAAAATAATTCTGTTGAACCACAATTCAAAAGCATTGTCTGATTTTCATTGGTTAATTTTCATTGAATTTTTATTTATTACCACTTTTGTCAGATTCAAGTTATTTCTGTGACCATTGTGGGTTTTTCTTTCATTAACAGAGAGGTACCAACAATTTTGTCCACGTCTGTATATATACAGTATATATATATACAGTATATATAGTATATACAGTATATATATATATATATATATATATATATATATATATATATATATATATATATATATATATATATATATATATATATATATATATATATATATATATATACACACACACACACACACACACACACACACACACACACACACACACACACACACACACACACACATACATACTACTTCCATTGTGTATGTGTGGATTGTGTGGTTGCAGCATTAGTGATAAGCCCAAGACAAATTTCCCCTTGTGGGACAATAAAGTTTATCTCATCATCATCTCATGTCTGTTCACAATTTGTATCACAATTTATTTCAGTCCACTTTTTGTGCTGTAACTCATTTTCAAATGATTCTATGTTTTTCTTTGGTATGTACGAGATATGTCCACCATCTGTAGGCTTTTTGTATCGTGAGTTTGACAATTTGCCTACTATTAAAGTGAGATTATGGTCAGACATGTCAGTAATTGAAAGGAGCCAGTTGAGGTGGTTTGGGCATCTGATCAGGATGCCTCCTACTTGAGGTGTTTTGGACACATCCCACTGGGAGGAGACCCTGGAGCAGACCCAGGACTCACTGGAGAGACTATGTCTCCCAGCTGGTCTGGGAACACCTTGTTATCCTCTCTGAAGAGCTGGAGCAGGCGGCTGGGGAGAGGGAAGTCTGGGCTTCTCTGCTTGAACTGCTGCCTCGGTGACCCAGACCTCTGGAAAAGCAGTAGAAGATGGATGGATGAATGGATGGATACCAGTAATTCAGGGGTGTCCAATCATGTCCCATGGAGGGCCAAGACCCTGCAGGTTTTCTCTTCTACCCAGTTGCTTCAGCAGGTGTTTTCACTGATCAGCAATCAATGGGATGAAGTTCAGTAAAATCTGGCGCTGAACACACTGGTTGGAGGTAAAGCCTGCAGGGTCTTGGCCCTCCATGGCACATGATTGGACACCCCTGCAGTAATTAGATTGTATTTTTTTGTTATGTGATCAGGTTTGTAAAAATCAAATCAAGGAGCGTTTGAGATGAACAAGTTATTCTAGATGGGTTACTGATCATCTGATCCATATGAAACGTGTCATGATCTCAGCACAGGAGGGCCGCTGCGTTCAGTCTCATTGTCTTTTTCCTCATTTGTTTATTTGTTGTATTTTTGGGTTCTGAGTTCCTGTCATTTTATCCTTGAATAGTTTTCATATATCTTGTATTATTTCTTTGCTCCTCTCATTGTTATTTATATGTCTTGTTATTTACATATTCGATATTAATCCTTCAGTTTATTATTTGTCCTTATTGTACCGCTCTCTCTCTCTCTCTCTCTCTGGGACTGCAGCTGTCAGTGGCACTTCCGGGTTTTGCTCTGATTGTGGGCGGTGCTCCAGTCAAGCTGTTAGTCCCGTCTCCTCTCCTCTCATGACTCACAGCTGTTCTTAATTGTGCAATTAATGTCACCTCCTGCCCTATTTAAGCCTGCGGCGCTGATCATTCAGTGCTGTGATCTTCTCTCAGTGATCAGACATGCTCTCCTAGTCTGCATCATTATTTGTAAGTACTCTTTTTCTCTGACAGGTGTCCCCTGTCTATTTACGGTTAGTGTGGTTGCTAATTTGTCCTGACGAGCTTCCCTCATCTTCTGCCATTTTTCTTTCGCCTTAGCCTTTAGATTTTCTGGGCAAGTGACTCCTATTGGGCCATCCCCATTCCTCTGTGTTTTTGTATGTAGTGTGTATTTTTGGACTCTATCCATTTCTTGTAAGTGTTGTATTTTTGTTATTTGCGCACTTGGTGCCCAGAGTTGTTTATTCACGTTAGTATTTTTGTTTCTTGTTCACGGTGTGCCCTGAGTTATTAATAAATACACAACTCACAGTTCCTGCATGTGGCATCATTAATCAGCTCTTGACAGGGCAGTTCATGACAAAACTTATTGGTGATGTCCTTTAATTTCTGTCTGCACGTTTTACAAAGCAATTTTAAGTTCAAATCACCTATGAGGATTAACCCTTTACCAAACTGTTTCAGTATATTTGACATACAATTAAAGAATGTGTCCTTACAGGATGGAGGTCAATAGATCACAATCAACTCAAAAGACAGTTCAGATGATAGTACAACCTTCACTCCAACACATTCCAGCGTATTTTCAGCAATGTCAAGTTGTATCCATTGATGACCATCCTTTACATAAATCATGACCCCTCCTCCCCTGCCATCTTTTCTGTTTTGTCTGTAAGTATTGTACCCTGGTACATTGAAAACAGCTGGAGGTGTTGTTGGGGTTAATCAAGTTTCTGAGAGGCATACGTAGTCAAGATTTGAATTTGTCAATAGTTGTTGTATTTGTTCTATTTTAGAGACAATGCTCCTAATATTGAGATGACCTCCAAAAAAGTCTTTAAGTTTCATAGTCAGATCCCACAATACCTTGGCATGATTTATCATTTGAAATATTTTAGTAGTTTGTTGTTTTTCAGTCAGTTTTTATCCCATACCCATCCCGTTTTGTAACAATCTTACCAGGCTTGTGCAGTTTGAGTCTTGTTGCAATAATTTTTCCTGTGTTGATGACACCGGGATCCCGGGTGACTCCACTGATGCCATTCCCCTTTGGGTGGGCTGCCACTGCACCGGTGTCTGGGGAAACCTTTCCTGCGTTTATCACTGGTGTCTTTGGAAATCTGACCAACGTCAGCCTCCTCTGGATGGGCTGCTGCTGCATCAGTGTCCACCGAGACCGGGACATCAATAGCCATTCACTGGGCCCCAAGAATCGTTGACACAGCTCAGCCCATCAAACATCCATTGCTGAAAGAGCCACCGCTGCATCGGCGCCCGGGGGAAAGGGCCAAAACTGACATCCAGCTGTTGGGCTCCAAGCCGTCGACACAGCTCCATTTGATGGACATCCCCAACTGAAAAGCCGCCACTGTACCGGTGCCCAGCGGGACCAGGCTGACTCCGTCACCTCGGCATTGGGCCACAATTCGGCGTCCTGACTCTGCCTGGCAGGCCCACCCTACCAGGTAAGCTGCTGGAGCACCAACATCCCAGGTGCCCAGGTTGGTGCCGACCTCCGAACGCCGTGCTGTTGGTATGGATCTGCTGAAACATCAGCTGTTGCTGTACTGATGTTTGGAGGGACGGTGTGCTGTGGATTCCATTGTAAACAGTTTAGCTGTGGCTGCTGAGTTAGCCACTTTAGTTACTGTGCTGGCTGCAGGGGCCAGGTTGGCCAAATGTGCTGAAATTGTCATTCTAGCTGCAGTATCCAGGTCTTCCAGTGTTATTTGCAATGGTTTGGCTAGCTGTGGTGACCAGGCAGACCAGTTTAGCAGCGGTTGTTGGGCTGACCACACTGGCCCAACCGGGTTTCTATTGTACAAAGGCTGTGGGCCTGGGTTCGCCTCCACATCTCCCACTAATAATATCATAGCTGCAAGGTAAAGAGACCTTGAAGCTGTTCTTCCTGGGCTTACTTGTACCCGTTTCACAAGAAGCACCTGGGCATGGCCATTATCCAGAACTGTGGAGTACAGCAGATGATGCTGAGTGACCGTAACATTGTGCATCTCAGTTGTGAGGTGCTGCCACACTGACAGTAAAAGTAGGCAGACGGTTAAAACAGCACCAACTATCCAGTGTTTTGGTGGTAGCTGAGTCCTTTTTGTGAAAGTAGGTCTAAAAGATACGGGTTGAGAAAGTTTAAAAGGAGATTTAAGAGAAGCACATGCAGAGCCCGCCAGCCTGCATGTGCATTCAGTGGCTATCTTGACTCTTAGACAATTGATTAATAATTCAAAAATAAAAAATGGCAAACAATTTATACACAATGTAGTTTAAAAAAGTAATAGACTTCACATTTAAAAATAAGGAAAATAGTGTTTACAGAGCTAGTAAGCAATTAAATGAAATTATACACTACCGTTCAAAAGTTTGGGGTCACTTTGAAATTTCCTTATTTTTGAAAGAAAAGCACTTTTTTCAATGAAGATAACTTTAAACTAATCAGAAATACACTCTATACATTGCTAATGTGATAAATGACTATTCTAGCTGCAAATGTCTGGTTTTTGGTGCAATATCTGGATAGGTGTATAGAGGCCCATTTCCAGCAACTATCACTCCAGTGTTCTAATGGTACAGTGTGTTTGCTCATTGCGTCAGAAGGTTAATGGATGATTAGAAAACCCTTGTGCAATCATGTTAGGTCTGCAATGCTGTAATTGCTGCAAATGGAGGATTCTTTGACGAAAGCAAAGTTTGAAGGAAAATATTATTTCAAATACAAATCATTATTTCTAGCCTTGTCAATGTCTTGACTATATTTTCTGTTCATTTTACAACTCATGGTGGTAAATAAGTGACTTTTCATGGAAAACACAAAATAATTGTCTGGGTGACCCCAAACTTTTGAACGGTAGTGTATATTTACATATAAACATATATTAGGGGTGTAACAGTATGCCTAAAATCATGGTTTGGTGCGTACCTTGGTTTTATAGTCGCGATTCAGTCCATTTTTGGTACGGTAAGGAACCAAAATGCAAAACATAAAACTGCTTATCTTTTGTATAAGCGGGAACAGCTTTACTGACAAAACTGCAAATTCTCCAGTAAATAAAATATTCTCAAATAAACAAAATAAAAATGGTTACAATAAAAAAAATTCTCTTTTAAGGAAATGAATGATGCAGACAAGTGCAACAATAGATGTTTGAACAGCCTATTATAAAAAGTTCCTATAGCAAAACTATAAAAGCACTGAGTGCATATCTTCGCCAAGGCACCTTCTGTCCCCCATGGATCACCTCAAATGGAATGGGTTTGTGTGTAAGCCTAGAGCCACCTCTGGTGAAAATTTAATCCAAATCCATCCAGTAGTTTTGGAGTATTGTTGCTAACACACTGTGAGAAGATAAGAGCCTTGGCGGAGGTATGCATTCTCAGATCATCACCAAAATGTAATGGGTTTGTCTCTACCCCAAGCACCACCTCTGGTAAAAATTTAATCCAAATCCATCCTGTAGTTGTTGGGTAATCCTGCTGTAAAAAATATAAACGAAGCCCTTGGTGGAGGTATGCATCTCAGATCATCACCAAAATCTAATCATCTGTTCCCTGTGCCATTACACACCTTTCCTGAAAATTTCATCCAAATCCTTTCATAACTTTTGTTAACGGACAGACAAACAAATAAACTAATGCCGACAAAAACATATCCTCCTTGGCGGAGGTAATAAAATGACCCATGAAACATGAGTTGGAAACTTGAACTTAACAGCTTAATCAAAAGTGTTTGTAGAACACAATTAAATAACAGACATTAAAGTTTGGTCTTTTAACCCAAAAACTAAAATAAAACTCAAATATCAGCTTCTCCTGCACCAAATAGGGCTGTAACTCTAAACTGGAGTAATAATATTCAACTCCATGAAAGTCAAAGAAAATAAACTAGTCCATCCTGTTTGAAACCTTGCTGAGTCTAGAACTTAAAAGTTAGAAAAGATTTTTTTGCTGTTTTTTATATCAGACAGTGAATAAGGTGGTTTTTTTGTTTTGGGGTGTGTTTTTTTTTTTTTTTTTTTTTTTTTTTTTTTTTTGTACCTAAAACAACCTTATTCACTGTCTGATAGAGAAGAAATTATTTTGTAATTAATTTAGAAGACAGTATGAGCCCTTTTGGAATAAGTTTAATAATTATGCTTCAGATGAAAATTAAGAGCTTTTTCTATTCCAAAATAAGTTTACAAATGCTTTAAAGGGCTGATGACACGTTTTTGACATTTTTTTTGCACGTTGTGTAAACCCAAGTTATTGTCTATGATAAATATAATATTTACAACCTCGCCTGCATAAACTAGTTATCATCAAAAAACTGCAGCCGCTGACTGGACTGTGGTGCCGCCCACTGAATTAAGGGCGGCACCCCAGTGATGTAATCGACAGAACGGACGCCGGTGTTGCTGACTGGAATGACAGCAGCTTTGTAGCTCAGTTTCTCTGGTTTCTTGTTTTAATTTTAGGGCTATGCCTTTGCGTTTTGTCGCAGGCTTAGATAAACAGCAGGCCGTGAAAGACCACATCACACACTTCAGCTCCAACTGTCATAAGCCTCCTCGTGCGCTTCTCATGCGCTTTTACGCAGGATGAGAGCACGAGAAGGGGAAGAATTAATGGATTGATGCGCAGCTTTGACCTACTTTCTGTGATCACATGCTGGCTCTTGCCGGTCCAGCCATGTCCCCTCTATCATTATCACCAGCTGACTCAAACTCCCGCTGATCATTTTTCCCGGTCCTCACCCAGGTGCTTCTCATCACACCATCACCAGCAGTGCGTGTACATATTAGTGGCTGTTTGCCAGTCACACACTGCTGGTCAATAGTATTGGCATCTGTGCTGTTAGTCTGCCAGTATTTTCAGCACTCACGATGTGTTAGTCACTCCGTGTTTGCCGTGGTTCTCGTGCGTCCTTGAAGCGATGTCGGCTCTGGGGTGCACCTGTGGCTAACATGTCTCCTCATTTGTTCTCTGGGTGATGCTGGCCCCAAACGCTATCAGTAAGTGTGTTTGTGTTTTTTGTACATCTTCACGTTTTTGGGAATTGTCTGTCTTTCTGTATTAAATGTGCTGTGGTGAACCCTGCATGTAAATCCTCGTTATTTCATCCTCCCTCTCAGTGCCCTGGGTAAGAACACACAGAGGGTCATGACAAGGAGTGCTCGAGGAGGGGAAGGAAGTATGAATTTACGCGCATGATTCACCACAGCACTTGTATTGAACATAAAGACTGATCCCAAAAGGTGAAAACTTACAAAAATACACAGAAACACAAACAGTAGGAGTTCTGGGCTGACATCGCCCAGCGAACATGGAGAGGAGATGTGTTAACTACGGTTGCACCCCGGAGCCGACATCACTTAAAGGAGCGCAACAGAACCACGGCTGTGTGGAATGGCTAACACGTTGTGATAGTGTTGGCAATATTGCCTGGCTGACAACACGGCAGATGATGCACACAAAACATGAACAGCTGACTGTCACTCTCTGAGTCTGACTCACTAGGCACAACGCCCGCTTGGCACGGCTCAAACCTATGTGGTCTGATGCCCCCAGATTCTTGATTGTCATCCTATTCTTCAGAACTATAATCTGAAGATTGGACAACACAAACCAATTCCAGACTACATGTGCTGGAATCATCGTTGATGTTTTGTACAGCTTCCATCCTATGTACAATGGGCAGCCAAGTGCTGTGTTCTGTTGATGACGTTACAACATGGCCGGGGGGGGGGGGGGTTCTAGCCACTGACGCAATTGATGACGTGGAGCTCATGAAAACGCCGGATATTCACGTGAAAAAAAGCCTGTTTGACTTACAATTGCACAGACCAACCTATTTTGTCATATTGTATTATGTTGAAAAATTAGATTAAGTCAAAAATGTGTCATCAGCACTTTAAGTTACAGTAGAGGAATGTGAGTTTTCACTACTGTTATAATAAATAGTGAAAATTAGATATTACACAAATTGCTTGCATACACCTATCTTTTAGATCCACACATACACCCACACAGACATACAAGTCAAACCCACACATACACCATTCACACATAGACATCAGTTGCTTACACACATGCACACATACACACATGCGCACACACATACAAGCTGCACAGGAAAGTTTCTGTTCCTGTTTCCATATATGGGCATAGGGATATTATAGGACTAAAGAGGAGACATCTGGAGAGAACAAACAGGATAAAAGCAAGGAAACCCTGGGAGCCATCTGGACGCCAAGAGGACAGTTTGGACAGTCGACATGTATTGTTGGAAAGTTACTAGGAAATGCCCAGTAACTTGCCTATATGTAGCTGTGAATTCCTTTGTGCTAGGTCCTTTCCACAAGATGGGGTTGGAGGGGACCCACGGCCATGTTCGTGTCGTGGACAGTCCAGGGCCCCCACCGATCAGAAGGTGAGCAGAACCTTTTCTAAAAATCTCTGTAGGATTGTCTGCGACATTCAAAGTAAGTCTTTGGTCCTATTTTTTTTTTTTTTTTTTAAATTCTATTGGAAAAACTTAATATAAAGTGTCACATTTTGTAGCTATTTTCTATGATTATAAGAACACGCAGGGAGTCAGAATCATGCATGCATTCACGTGTTAGGGAAAGATTAAAGAGCTGCTTTTATAGAGAAATAATAAGAAGGGACTATACTGTATATTACATGAATATCAATTATTGAGTCTTATATATATATATACACACTAACATTCAAAAGTTTGGGGTCACTTAGAAATTTCCTTATTTTTGAAAGAAAAGCACTGTTTTGTTTTTTTTTTTCAATGAAGATAACTTTAAACTAATCAGAAATACACTCTAATATCTAATATACATTGCTAATGTGGTAAATGACTATTCTAGCTGCAAATGTCTGGTTTTTGGTGCAATATCTACATAGGTGTATAGAGGCCCATTTCCAGCAACTATCACTCCAGTGTTCTAATGGTATGTGTTTGCTCATTGCGTCAGAAGGCTAATGGATGATTAGAAAACCCTTGTGCAATCATGTTAGCACAGCTGAAAACAGTTTAGCTGGTTAGAGAAGCTATAAAACTGACCTTCCTTTGAGCAGGATGAGTATCTGGAAAATTATTTCAAATACAAATCATTATTTCTAACCTTGTCAATGTCTTGACTATATTTTCTATTCATTTTACAACTCATGGTGGTAAATAAATGTGACTTTTTATGGAAAACACAATTGTCTGGGTGACCCCAAACTTTTGAACGTGTGTGTCCATCCATCCATCTTCTACCGCTTTTCCGGAGGTCCGGGTCGCGGAGGCAGCAGTTCAAGCAGAGAAGCCCAGACTTCCCTCTCCCCAGCCACCTGCTCCAGCTCTTCAGAGGGGATACCAAGGCGTTCCCAGACTAGCTGGGAGACATAGTCTCTCCACCGAGTCCTGGGTCTGCCCCGGGGTCTCCTCCCAGTGGGACGTGCCTGAAACACCTCAAGTGGGAGACGTCCAGGAGGCATCCTAATCAGATGCCCATACCACCTCAACTGACTCCTTTCAATGTGGAGGAGCAGCGGTTCTACTCTAAGCCTCTCCCGGATGACTGAGCTCCTCACCCTATCTCTGAGGGTGAGTCCAGCAATCCTACGGAGAAAGCTCATTTCAGCCGCTTGTATCCGCGATCTCGTTCTTTCGGTCATTACCCAAAGCTCGTGACCATAGGTGAGAGTAGGAACGTAGATTGACTGGTAAATCGACAGCTTTGCCTTAGAACTAAGCTCCCTCTTCACCACAACAGACCGGTACAACGTCCGCATCACTGCAGATGCTGCTCCAATCCGTCTGTCGATCTCTCGCTCCATTTTCCCCTCACTCGTGAACAAGACCCCAAGATACTTAAACTCCTCCACTTGGGGCAGGAGCCTGTCCCCAACCCGGAGAGGACAATCCACCTTTTTCCGGCTGAGGACCATGGACTCGGACTTGGAGGTGCTGATTCTCATCCCAGCCGCTTCACACTCAGCGGCAAACCGTCCCAGCAAGAGCTGTAGGTCATTGCTGGATGAAGCCAACAGGACAACATCATCTGCAAACAACAGAGATGAGATCCTGTGGTCACCAAGCATGACACCCTCCATTCCCTGGCTGCGCCTAGAAATCCTGTCCATAAAAATTATGAACAGGACCGGTGACAAAGGGCAGCCCTGGCGGAGTCCAACTCTCACTGGGAATGACTCCGACCAAGTGTTGGCAATACGAACTAAACTCTCACAACGGTCGTACAGAGACCGAATAGCTCGTAACAACAAGCCCGATACCCCATACTCCCGAAGCACCCCCCACAAAAATCCACGAGGGACGCGGTCAAATGCCTTCTCCAAGTCCACAAAACACATGTAAACTGGTTGGGCAAACTCCCACGAACCCTCAAGAATTCTCGAGAGGGTAAAGAGCTGGTCCGATGTGCCACGGCCAGGACGAAAACCACATTGCTCCTCCTGAATCCGAGGTTCGACCAACGGCCGGACTCTCCTCTCCAGTACCTTGGAACGTGTGTGTGTATATATATATATATATATATATATTACAAGAATATCCATTTTAATCAACAACTGAGTAATATGTGAATGATAAAGATGGGAATTTAAGGGATACAACACAAGAATCTTAAGTAAAAACAAATAGTGAGAGAATTGTTACTATAAGGAATATACGACACAAATACAAGAAACTTAAGTATCAACAAATGGTGAGTAATTGTGTCAGCCAGTTTGTTAAAATTAGTTGGACTAATCTATATAATAAGCTATCACTGGTGTTGATGACTGGATGCAGCTCAATGTAAATAGCCACTGCATATAGTTAAGCTGGTTAAAAAGTTTAATGGTATAAAGTGGCAGGGACATATACACAATAACTGTAAATTTTGTGCATGTTGATGTTGTATGTGGGATATAGGTGATTTAATTAAAACGGTGACATCAGGGCCACTTTTCTCCATGCAGGAGATGGGGAAAGTCTGTGATCACGAGAGGGAGGGGGTGGTTCAACCGCTCGCCAGAGTTGAACTGAAAAATTGTGTTTAAAGCATGATAAAAGTTACTGAGGAGATTATTTGAAGTAACAGTGCTGAATTGTAAACAATGTTAAAGTTGTAAGATTATTCTTGCATGTATAATACTGAATTTAATGAGATGGCTCTCTAGTTTCTTTGAAAGAGAAAAAAAAAAAAAAAAAAGTCGTGGTTTGTGGTCAATAGACTTCGTGGCCACGATGTGTGTTCACATTTGCATGTGACCGAAATGGCCATGTGGCATTTCCATTGCATGAGAACTGCACATGTGCAGATTAAACAATACAAACGCCATTTTGAAAGTCACCAGGGTGAGTCAATCCTAGGCGCCATCTTGGAGCTGAGACAGTTGGGCCGCCTCCAGGCAATGTCACGGTGTCTCCTCCTCCAGTGCATAAGGAACTGCCTCCATCTTGTGACCAACTATAAGAATTGCATTCTTTCATAAATTTACCTCCGAATCAAGCATCCAAGTTAACTTTAAAGGAAATTTTTCCAACAATTTTGTGGACCTTAGTATCTCTCTAGCTGAAACTGAGACGCCACTCTAAAGACCGTGCACAGCCGAACAAAAGTCCTCCCACACCTGCTCAATAGCGGGCTTGATGCAGTGAGGCAACAGAGGCTACCCCATCAGCGGGAGAGGGAAGAGGTTCAACTTTAATCTGGGCAGAGGAAAGAAAAAGTAGATTTATTCCTAATTATAAAAGGGTATGTGTTGCTGTGAGAATCCTAGGTTGAGAATGTACAAAAACAGGGGTAATTCAAACACTACTGAAGAGAGAGGGAGGAAAAAATAAGAAACAAATGTGGTGGAGATGTGTGTATGGTGAAGTGGTTTGTATGTTGAGAGTGGACAGAAATGAAGAAGGAAGTTTGGTTTTAGAGGAAAATTGAAGGTTTTGTGCAGGATATAAGGGAAAAGTATGGATTGACCAAAGCGCAGGAGTGATTGGAAAAAGGGGGAAAAAAAATACATAAGAATGAGAGACTGACGCTGCAACAGTGAGATGAAAAAATAAGCATGACAAAAATGAGGAAGAGAAAAAGTTGATGTATAATGGTTTGTCTTTTTCTCCTTTAATCTGAAACGATGGTGGTGGCTGTGGTTCCGGACTGGATCTGACTCCCTACCCCAGCAATCGTGTGAGTTCCTCTCCAGACCCACTTGAACTGGCTGCGGCCACCCCCTCTGTGCCATCACTTAACGACCCCCTCCTCCCTTCATGACTACAGTAAAATAATTATAATAAAAGAAGGGACATCAAGTGATGGGACAAAAATGATCAAACCTACAACATCTAAGGAGAATACATTATATTGTTTTTTTTTTTTTCCATTTTTAAATGTGAGGACTTAAATTTGATCAAACGGCATTGAAAAGGTTTTAAAGTATCTAATTTACTTTTCTGATAGCGGCTCAAATATTGGGTCTCATTCAAGAACATTTTAGTGTTAGTATATGTAAGTCACGTGAATTTTGCCAGTAAATCGTGTTAGTACTAACAAGCCACTTCAGATTCAACAAACTGCTTGTATGTTCTCAAAGTTCTCGTAAACAGCATTCATGAATCATCTGTAGTCAGCACGTGTTCACGAGAAGTAAAGATTGCATAACTGACTCCTGAAACTGCCACTAAAGTCACGTTTCACAGTAACTGACCAGCAGTTTCATTCACTAAAAGTCTAAGAGAAGGAAGAAAAAAAAACCAAAAAAAAAACCCAGTAAATCTGGAGTTCTCCTGTGTGAGAGGAAAAAATCAGATTAATTGTGGCAGCAGGGTTTTCTTCTGCAGCGACTGACATGAAGACACAGCATAACCCTGAATGTAATGCTGTGTTGTAAAAACCATTGTTATTGTCTTGGAACGGCATTATTTTAAACAACTATGGCATAAAATACACCTCAAATTGGAATTCAGATGGGCGCTGCGATCTGCTTTCAAAACTGTACATGTCTATGTTGCACTGTGCTGAGACTCTCCCACTTTGGAGAGCATTATGACACATTTCAACAATTTGGGTTTAGAATGTGTGTGTATAAAGCAATAAAAATTACTCTAGCTAAAATTCACAGCATAGTGTGGAAATAAAGATTACTTTCCCCTTATTTTTCCAACTCTGCACCCTAACCCAGAATCAAGGTGCACACTTCATGTCAAAGCAATAAAAATCAGAATTATATCCACCTAATCCTATGTAAATTGATCAATTAGCGATCATCCAAATATTACTGTCATATTGACAAGACGTTTCTCACTGTACTGTCCTACAGAATAATGGAGCAGTGCGCTCTTACATATTACTGGGAAAACGTTTAGAATCTTTTTGCATCTGATATGATTTGGAAGTAGATGAAATGATGTTTTAATCATCCTTAATTATTTTTAATTACTGAATCAAAGTGTGAAATCTAGTTTATAGGGATTAAACTTTTAGATTTGATTCAGACAACTAGAATATAGCTATTTAGTGAGAACTAAAGTTAGGATAACAGCAAACTATTTACACAAAACTCTCAGCTGGTCTGGATCACTTGTAAATTTTGTTTTGACATCGTACTAAATTTCAAGATATTAGCAGATTGGTGTACTGTCTGAAGATTGGGAATCTAGGTATGAAAGGAAAATAAAAATTTAAAGAAAAACCTGCACCTATTTCTGTGATTGCTGACCCATGAGGGCCTGGGGTTCCCCATGAATCTCTTTTACCACAAAAGGAGGAGGGGGAGGAGGACAACAGTGGAGAAGGAAGGGCTGTGGCCGAGGAGGGAATACACCCCCACAGTGGAAATGAGTGCATCAGTGTGGACAGGGGGGTCACTGGCAAAGAGAGTGTCGCCAAAGGCAAGACCGGCTGCTGGGAGGGGAAGGTGCCCATGAACCACATCCACTACAACAAAACTGGGCTGCATGATTAAGACTTAAACAGAGCAATGGACTCGCTCCTGCACATATACAGAAAACTGACACAGCAGACATCTTTCATTTACCTTACTTTGCTCTAATGTTAACAATATAGTGTTTACCAGAAGTAATGTTGCAAGTTCAAGGTAATCCGATTAAATTTGTGTGACACAGGTGCATGTGCATCAATAATTTCAGGTATTGACGTTCAGGGCTTTTCAAAGTCAAAAGGAAAAGTTACAGTTAAAATCCACAAATGGCAACCTAACAGTAGAATGTCTATCAAAATCTGTGAAAGTAAAGGATCCTACTACCGGTAACATTGAAGGGTGGTTCAGTTCATCAGAGGTTACCCACATGTTGAGGAAGTAAACGTAGTTTATGAGACTTCCAAACTGAAATACTGAAACTCACCCAACCTGACCACACCAGACCATGCTCAGTGATATCAGACCTGTGTAGAAGAGCTACACAGTATTTTACATCCACAATTCCTACTGATTGGCAATCTCGAAATCAATATCATTGTACTATAGGCAATTGAATGGATCTGATCCAAATTATGAACAAACATTTTTTGCAAATTCATCCTCCAGATTGAACATAAAAACTTGTACTTGTCACCAAGGGGATGTGTGGAAGCATCCGTTGTCTTATCTGATGTGGATAAGAAACGTTTTAAACAATGGGGGGGGGGGGTTCCACGCATCTCACTGGTCAGACCCAAACACTTGGATTAGAAAAATGTTGGACATTTTGTTACCTCTGCTGAGGAATATAGCCATCCATGGGAAGCTAACACCTGACCATAAGATAGAATATTCTACTAAATTAGAAACATATGCATCGTCACTTAACTGGGTAACCATAGCACAAAAGGCTGTGCACACTGACACCCAGAAATCTCCTACATGACCAATCTTAACATTAACAGAAGAGAGGATGAAAAAATTTGAAACAAATTCTAAATTCATTATAGTAAAAACATAAAACAGATGCTGGTCTAATAAAAGACAAGTACACACTCACCAGACTACCACAGAGTTACTGGAAGTCTCCTACAATTTTTTTCTCAAGCAATGTCAACAAATCTTGCACATTTTATATCTCCTAATAGGAGTCAGTTGCTCCTAAGACATATTGCTGGCATCTCCTGATGAAGAAAAATGCAAACAAACATCTCTGCAGGCTAGAGTCTATAGGTGATTAAATAAAGGTGCTGTTTTTAATTAAAGTCCCCAAATTTATACCTAACTAACCTGCACTTATATAGCGCTTTTCTAGTCACAAAGACCACTCAAAGCGCTTTCATTAATACTAACCCTCTATTCTAAGGGCCTATAGGAAACAAATATCTAGGGACAATTTAGAACAGCCAATTAACCTAACATGCATGTTTTTGGCATGTGGGAGGAAACCGGAGAAATCCCGGAGTAAACCCACGCAACACGGAGAGAACATGCAAACTCCACACAGATCACCGTTGGTCGGGGGCTGGGATCGAACCCACGATCCCACGATCCCCACAATCCCCCGGCCAAGGGTAAACTGTGCTGCCGCAGTGCTAACCACTGCGCCACCGTGCAGCCACCGTGTACCTGACCAAAGGGTAAACCATCCTCCCACAAAAATCATTTCACTATGTTGCTACTTGAACATATAGACTTTGTGTTCAAGGGAGGGATGGTGATATTGGTTATTAGCTATCATAGCCTATGGGTTTGAAAATTTTGCTACAAAATTTTGACAATGTCTAATATGTGCACAAAAATAATGCCCAGGGCAATGTCAAGACCAGAGAAGTGTCATATATTGGGCCCCGGAGGGGCAGGGAAATAGACCCAGGCACTGGATACATTTGTGCATTTATTAAATGAAAGCACATCACAGTCCAAAAGGTGCAAACAAGATGAAAAAATATAACAAACTTACGAGAGAAAGCCTCGGAGCTGGGAACGCTCAGAGGCTGGGAGGAGGTAAGAGATTGCTGAATGACACAAACGATAACCCCGCAAAGAGGCAGTGAGATGGCAGGGCTTAAATACATGATTGCATAAGTAAGCGCCGGAGTGGGCTCACATGAGCAGGCAAGGAGAAAACTGTATTAACTGGAATCAGCTGGAAAGTGAGGGAGGAGCGGCTGGATTGACAACTTGACAGGTGACGCCTCCTGCAGAGCACAAACCCGGAAATCACCTGACAGCTGTCAACCCAGAGAAGGCATAACATGCATGTAAAGAACAAACATAATCCCTACAGACTGAAAATGAATTACAAATAAACATGAACCCAAAAACCATTACAAAACAAGACATGGCCAAAAATAACTGGAACACAACTGGAGAAAATAAAAGGCAGAATAACACTAAGTGGAGCACAATAATACAAGAGACAAATACACTGAAAAAGCCACGAGACTGGGCATGACAGAAATCCCAGCTCGTGACAAGAAGGGTAGTTTTCCATCATCAACATACCCATTCCAGAACATTTGCATGGACTTCATTGCACTAACCAAATGTAAATGGAAGAGATATTGTTTAGTTATAGTGGATATGGTTACAGATTATTTCACATTTAGGGGAAAGTGTTGAATAATGATTTGAAACACCATGCAGCATATCACCCACAGTCTGCAGGATTTGTGGAACAACATAATCGGCCCAGTAAAGAAAGATTAAGAAAACAATGGCAGAAACAGGACAGAATTGGATTTATTGTTTACTGTTAATACTATTTTATATAAGAATAATGCCTATAAAAAGTTTCTCCATTTGAAGTTTATATGAAAAGCCTTAATTAGTACCACCTCTTAGACCATTCAACCCAGAAGATAAAGAGATTTGGTTGAACAGATTACATGTTAGAAATGTCGACTCAAAAAGATTCTATTCATGTGATTCTTCCTAGGAAGGAGCACACAGAAGGAATCCTCACAGTGAAAACAGGAGACCAAGTCCTCACAAAGACTGTTAAAAGAAGACCTAGTCAGAAGCCCCCAGGCAGGGGCCACATAAGGTAATATTTTCAATTCCAAAGGCTGTAAAAGCACAAGACAGAGACACTTGGGTACACCTTACACACTGTAAATTATCAAAACAAACCATTGAAGCTATGGGGGAAAGCCATAGAGAGTGTTGCTGTTGTGGAGGAAGTCTGGGGCTACAAAGGGAGTCGGATACTTTAGTTGACCTGGTTGTCTCAAACTTTAGTGAAGAATTAAGAGTCCACAGCAGGTAGAGTACACTCAAAATGGTTGACGATGAAAGACCCCTCAGAGAATACTGGCATAGATTCCAGTTTTATGAATGGCTCACATGTGTGTTCCTCATACTTGTCCTTGTCGTAGTCCTCCTAATATGTTATTATATGTTATTATGCAGCTCATTAGCTACTTTAAAAGGTAACTGGCAGATCAATAAACATCAACATTAAGGATAAAGGTACACCACCCACATAATGTGCACTGAAGGTAAAGCTTGTTGAGTCCAGTTTGACTATTGTGATATATATAATTATGACCATTCCAGAATCAGAATCAACTTTATTGCCAAGTATGCAACACATACAAAGAATTTTACTTATCACTAAGGTGCGCTCATGTTAAGCGCTCCCTAATGATGCGGCAGTCATACAGGCGCCTCATTCAGTGGGGGGTAAAGAGGGGGAGGGGGGAAGGGGGTGACACATTGGGCAGAGAGAAAAAACATAGTTATCCAAATATGGCTCGAGTGAGCAAGATTGTGATCACATAGAAAAAAAAACCTCTAAGCACACTTAGCAGACAATACAGATCCACACATTAACAAAGCAAGAGCAAGAGAGAGACCAGTGTGTGTATGTCAGTCATGTGAGATCAGTGTGAATGCAGTGTGTGAAGTATCAGTTACTGGTGAACAACAAAAATCCTCTCTTAGGCAACGGCTAGATGTTATGTCCTTAGTGTCCTAAAATATAGATAACATGTCCACAGAGTTCATCTCTCTTCAGTTCATGCCAGATGGTAAAATTCCATGTTAGTCACATGGCTGTCCTTGGAGAGTTCAGATTGTTGCACATCAGCAATTGTTTGGGTTAGAGAGAAGCCAAGCCAAAACTCCCTTCTGCCTTGTCTTTTCTCCTGGAGGAATGATTCTCAAGGACGCCGAATCAAGGCCTGATGGGCACAGTTCACTTGGAGCATAGAAATTTCACCTCATGCGATTCTGTGCATCACAATTTGCATGTACATTTCCATATACATTTCCAGGCTTTAAAATCATTTCCTGGAGAGCACCCAGCGACTCCGAGATGTTGCCCATTCTTATTCAGTTCACCATCAGTGTTCCCCAGCTGGTCGAATTGTTGAAGGAGCTTCGCCGGGTCCGCATTTTGACCAGCTCTTCCAACTTCTTTAATTTCTGATACACCAGGAAAACTCCAAAGCCAAACAGAAACCCTGTGATCATAAGCCAAACGGATAGATGTCTTCCACATCTTCAATCGAATCACACAGATACATGAGTTCCAATTGTTCCATGAGTCTTTCCACTTGGGCTCCCCCTGGTCCGATTTTCTTTAAAAAAAAAAGTGATGTCAATTGCATTTAAAGCCCAGCTCAATTCCATAATTTCCATTTGGGTCAAGATGCAGCAGAAGAAGAGCGAGACACAGACAGGACATACACTATGAACCTGAGTCTGTATGTACATATGCATGCCTCCATGTAACTGGGCTGATGTTGAGTCTAATGACTCTTAATACTTCAATACACATCATAAATTAAGAAAACACATACATTATACAGTCACCCTACCATGGGACATGTGCTGCGAGCACAAGCTTCACATAGGGCCATAAGGAATGCACAATTTGTAACCCTATTAGAATAACTATAACACCTCCAAAGTTGTCTGACGCTGGACAATATTATGTGGGAGTAAATGTACTTGGAAAAGACCCCTTAAAGAGCGTAGGCATGGTCTACTATTCATCTAATCCTAATTTTGAAGCAATAACACTATATTCAAACACACACCAAGATATGTAGAACATTTGCAACATGACCGGTTACCTGATTCACATCACCACAGCCATGTATTCACAACTAACTATTGGTGGGGATATGCAGAGTGCCTTGCCAGTAGGACAAATAAAACAAATTTCTCCTGCTCAGGACTTAGGAACATTTCAAACAGTTCCTCCAAGCCATCCTCTGCAGTCATAGTCCCAGCATCAATGGCGCCAGGGTAGAGCAACACCTTTGAACAGAATTGAGGATGGTGGCTCTGTGGGCATAGGGTCTACTCACACCTGCCCTCTAACTCTGAGGTGTCTGCGCCCCTGTATGACTGACTGACCACGCTATCATGATGTATCTGGATTAAATCAGATAGTCAGGGCGTTGAAAGAGGGACCTGGAATACAAACCACATGATACAGTCTGGGCAACGGATATACCAGTTTAATTTAAACATTGGAGCGTTGGCCAAAAGGTCACACTCGCACTATGTCCTTGGACAGGGGTTAGAAAGAGTATTCTTAGGACTGATACTGGGTATGAACCCGATGTCTTCACTGCCTGGCAACAATCCTTCTTTGGACGGTGGACAGGAGTGATAAAAAACATAATATCACTTCTGCTTAGAATTGCCATCTTTATCTGTATAGGATGTTGCTGCATTCCCTGTTGTAGAGGCCTTATTGGAAAAACAGTACATGCTGCTGTTGCATGCCAGTAGGAGGAGAGTGACAAGGATTCAAGTGATGAGGACAGTCAGGTTTAAATCATGTCTATCAGTGTCTCTGCAAGAAAAAATGTTGGTCTTGACAATATGCCTATAATGACTAAAGCATGATGTAACAGCTGAAAATTGTGTAAATACATTTATTGGATTTTTTTTTAAATTTTTGATATAGAAATTGTAATACTGAATGTTTGTAAATGATGACTCATTTTTATGGTTGCCAAAGGTAGTAGAAACGAGGTGAGAATTTTTCCTATATAAATGCTCAAAGAATGAAGACTGAAAAGAAATTGCATTACAATGATTACTCATGAAAGTATATACTGCTTATAGATTTTTCACTCATCACACATGAAAATAACATCAGGTGTCTGATACCTGTTTATTATACTGTACTTATTGACTCCAAGAAAGTTGAGTAAAGAGAGGAAATAATTGTTATAATAAATAAATAGTGAAGATTAATTAATTAGATATTACACAAAGTGCTTCCATACACATATCTTTTCGATCCACACATACACACACACACACGCACAGACATACAAGTCAAACCCACTCATACACCATTCACACATTCACATCAGTTGCTTACACACATACTACACACACACACACACATATAAGCTCCATAGGAAAGTTTCTGTTCCTGTTTCCATACATGGGCATGGGATCGTGTAGGACTAAAGAGGAGACATCTGGAGAGAACCAACAGGAGAGAAGCCATAAAAGCGAGGAGACCCTGGGAGGCAGCTGGGAGCCAAGAGAACAGTTTGGACAATGGACATGTATTGTTGGAAAGTTACTAGGAAACACCCAGTAACTTGCCTATATGTGGCTGTGAATTCCTTTGTGCTGGGTTCTTTCCACGAAATGGGGTTGGAGGGCACCCACAGCCGTGTTCACTGACTCCCTGCGTGGTTCAATAAAAGTTAAGCTGGAAAATAGTATTTCTTCTGTGATTATTGGTTGGTTAACTGAAAAGATTCTGCTAACTGTCCAAAATTATTTTTTACACTACACATACTGTGAAATATTTAAGCTGTTTTATTTGTGATGATTATGCTTTTCCTTTTTTAAATTTAATTACAAATCATGATATTCTAATTTACCAAGATGCACTAATATTCAGAATGAGGGCTTATTAGTGCCACAATAATAGAGAAGATGAAAAAGAGTAAGCTACTCATGTAATTCACTCATTAACTGCAGTTAACACGTTACCAACAGAACTGAAACAACTCAGCTGTCAGCAAACATCATCCAAGAGAAATTATTGGCCAGCAGGTATTGTTAGCACATGCTCACAGTTTTATCCCTTTTCTAAAGCTGAGACAGTTGCTCATTGAAAATTAAAAGCACTAACTTTACTCACTAAAAACTCATTAACCTTACTGGTGTGTTTCCAAGTAGTCTAATTTCAGTCATTCTTCACCAGGGCAGAACGCTGCAGAAGTTTGCTGAAAGGCAGCTGGAGACGGGGAAAGTGAGAGGAGGAGGGCCCAGCTGAAAGCTTAGCCACCATCATCCTACACCGGATCGAGGTGGCACCGCAGAAGAGAACTAGCCTTCTTAATTAGCCTGTTCAGTCTCTTCCTTTTGGTAGCTCTGATGTTGCTGCCCCAGTACACCACAGATGCATGATAAGCATGGCTCCAAACCTCACGGGTACCTTTATTTTTTATGTGCAGTGCTTGCTCTCAGTGGATTGCCTAATTGTTGTAGTTTAAGTGATTAATGCTCTTTATGTATATAACACTTTGAGGACTACTTTTCTTGTGATTGGGAGCTTTATAAAAAAAGGTTGAATTGAATTAAATATGCCACTGGCTTTTGGACAGCTATTCCAGTTGAAGTCATTGACTTTGTGGTATCCCTGTGGTGGGTGGGTATTTTGATTGTCTTTGCAGGTTTTCTGTCACACCACGGACATTAACAACTTTGCAAAATTATGTTCCTCCAGAAATACTGTGAAAGTACTCAGACAGAAGATGATGTCTACCTTTTCACCCAATTAGTCTAGGTAAAAATGTGAAAGCGCCCATGAAATAGAGTCACACTTATAATTAACCAGGCTCTTCGGCTTCATTAACAATTGTCCTGTGATGGCTTTGAATTGACTTTAACCTGAACAAAGTTTAAGTAAAAAGCGAATGTCTTCTGTACATAAATGTTTGTTTATTGAAGCCTGTAAAATAGGTTGAAACTTTTCTTCTGACTTATTCTTTAAAGTATGTTTCACATCTCAGCTTTATGGAAAAGCTGAAGATCTGTTCTTGTACTTATATGTACAAACCAAATACCCATTAATGAGGTGCTCTTGGATTTCTTGGATTTAGTTTAGATAAAATCATATTATGATTTTCTGCTGTTAGAAAAGACTCAACACTGGTTCTTATATTAAAAACACATTTTTTCATAAGCCACAAATATACTGTAGGTCTTTTTTGTCACAAAAACTAACAGACAATTTTTAGCCAAAGCATCACTTTTATTAAAGGGAGAACTTTTATTTTACATAAGCACTTGGTGTGTCCCTTCCATTCATCCATTGGCCAGATTAAACTGTTTAACTTATGTTCCTTAAAAGCCAGCTTGCTCAAGGCAACTTTTTCCTGATAAAATAATTTGAAAAGAGGTTGGTCCTACTGAGCCAAAATTCATTTGATTTGCAAATGTTATAATTCTCTTGCAAATGGAAATACTGTGCTGTAGAAAAAAATGCCAATGCACAGTGTGGGAATTCAATGTTGGGTGGGACGACAGTAAATTTGCTGTTACAGCTTCTCTCGTGTATCGTGTTCAGATGTTCAGCTCGGTGTTGTAAAGCCACGCCCTTATGTGAGGGTCTACTGGAAAGAGGCTGGCCTCTGAAGGTGGTCTGTACAGTCTGCAGGTGGTAATGATGTGGTCAGCAGTCTGCTCAGGGTCCCCACACTCGTATGCTGCACTGTTTGCCAGGCCCCACTTCTTCACAATTAATTTGAAGCGGCTGACATCTATACGTAGACAGTTCAGCAGAGTCCATTGACAGCAAGGAAGACCCATTCCCTCTAAGCCATCCCCCGGGTCCCAGACGTAGTGGTGAATACGTGAGGGCCCAAATGACTCCCACTCCTGCTTCCAGGATGCTGCCAGCCAGTCACTTGTTGACTGGTTCTCAGGGATGGAGCAGAGCAGCAGAGCAGTTGCTGTTACAGCAAGATTCCTCAGTCACAAACATCTCCATCATTCATGTTGTCCCTCCATGTTCTGTTATTTCCATATACACATTTACAAAAAGTTAGGGATAATCGGCTTTCAGGTGAAATCTCAGGATGCATCTAAAATGCATTATAACCTTTACAGGTGAACTTAATTGACCTTCTCTAACCTTTTGAATGCACATGTCCAGCTGTTCAATATTTCAGTACTTTTTGCATAACTTGCTGTTCTCTAATAAGGTGCTTAACTGCAAAATTCACAACAGATGTTTGATCCATGAATCGACCAATAAATTTTCTGGTTCAGTTGGAATTGGAATTTAAACAGTCTTCTTCATCATGCCGTTCACATTTTGATATGAGACCAAGACGACACCTAACAGTTGATCAACAGTACCTCGCCATTGCGAGGCTTTTTTCAGAGGGAAGTGGCCACTGAGCTTAGAGTGTCACAGTGTCATCAGCAGGTTGCAACAGAGATATAGAGAGACTGGAAGAGTCACAGAAAGACATAGATGTGGACGTCCTTTGGCCACATCCCACACTGATGACTGCTTCATTGTGAACAGTGACCTGCGGAATTGGATGATTAATGCCACTCAACTCCAGGCACATTTAAGGGAGGTGAGAGGCACCCAACTGTCATGTCAGATGATTCAAAACCATTTACATCAGCGTGGTCTGCGTGCTAGACAACCAGCAAGGGTACCTGACCACACCACCAGGCACAGGCGTCTTCGTCTTACATGGGACAGGGAGCATTTACACTGGGCAAGGGGCCAGTCAGCCTCCATGCTGTTCTCTGATGAAAGTCAATTCATGTTGAGCAGAAATGATGGCCGCCAAGGATATTGGCGATGTCAAGGAAAGCGCTATGCATCAGCCACTGTTTTCATCAGATGAGCCTTTGGTGGTGGTGATGTTACAGTCTGGGCAGGTGTGTCTAGTCAATACAGAACTGCCCTGCACCTTGTGAATGGTACAGTGACAAGCCGATACTACCTGAACAACATCGTTAACCCAGTTATTGTGCCCCTGCATAAACAACACAGGCCTAATTTTATCTTCATGGATGACGGTGCTCCAGCTCATCGAGGTCGTATCATTAGTCAATGGCTGCTAGAGGCTGGGGTACCTCAAATGGGGTAGCCTGCACTTTCACCAGACCTGAATCCCATAGAAAGCCTATGAGATCAGCTGAGTCACCATGTAGAGGCTCGTATCTCTGCACCCCACAACTTCAATGACCTGAGGGCTGCCCTTCAAAAAGAGTGGAATGCCATGCCTCAGCAGACAATAAGTTGACTTGTGAACAGTATGAGACATTGTTGTCAAGCTATAATTGATACTCAAGGGCACATGACAAGTTATTGAGACACTGACATTTTTTGTTGTGGTATGCCCACCACTGTTGTTGGCTTTTATTTCAATAAATTGTTTGAGATGAGAAAATCGCCATTGCTTCTACTTAAATGCCCTACTTTCATGATATAATTTCACTGTAGCGTGAACTTTTTACATTTTCCATAAATTTCACCTGAAAGTCAAATACCCCTAACTTTTTGTGAGTAGTGTATTTTCATATTACAGTAATGGAAGAGCAGACCAGTTTCACTTGTTTTCCAGGACTTTGGTGATGGTTGATGTGCAGTTATGTGGCAAACTGGCCCCTGACTATTGCAAAGTTGAAACCACATACACACGTGGACAAAATTGTTGGTACCCCTCTGTTAATGAAAGAAAAACCCACAATAATCACAGAAATAACTTGAATCTGACAAAAGTGGTAATAAATAAAAATTCTACGAAAATTAACCACTGAAAATCAGACAATGCTTTTGAATTGTGGTTCAACAGAATTATTTTAAAAAACAAACTCATGAAACAGGCCTGGACAAAAATAATGGTACCCCTAGAAAAGATGTGACCACAGGGACATGTTCAACCAAGATGTGTCCTCTAATTAACATCACAGGTGTCTACAAACTTGTAATGAGTCAGTCGGCCTATTTAAAGGGTAACAAGTAGTCACTGTGCTGTTTGGTGATATGGTGTGTACCACACTAAACATGGACCAGAGGAAGCAAAGGAGAGAGTTGTCACAGGAGATTAGAAAGAAAATTATAGACAAGCATGTTAAAGGTAAAGGCTATAAGACCATCTCCAAGCAGCTTCATGTTCCTGTGACTACAGTTGCACATATTATTTAGAAATTTAAGATCCACGGTGACTGTAGCCAACCTCCCTGGACGTGACCGCAGGAATAAACTTGATGAAAAATGGATGAGACGGATAATACGAATAGTAACAAAAGAGCCAAGAACAACCTCTAAACACATTCATGGTGAACTCCAAGGTCAAGGTACATCAGTGTTAGATTGCACCATCCGTCGTTGTTTGAGCCAAAGTGCACGGTGGCGCAGTGGTTTAGCACTGTGGCAGCACAGTTTTACCCTCGGCCGGGGGATCGCGGGGATCATGAGATCGTGGGTTCGATCCCAGCCCCCGACCAACAGTGAGCTGTGTGGAGTTTGCATGTTCTCCCCGTGTTGCGCGGGTTTACTCCGGGATTTCTCCGGTTTCCTCCCGCACACCAAAAAAAAAACATGTAGGTTTAGGGCGCTCGCGCACGCAGCGACCAGCAGCCGGTGGCTTGTCACCAGACTGCAAACCAAGTCTACCTACGGGTACAAATAAGTAACAAAAAAAAAAAAAAAAAAAAAAAAAAAAGTGGACTTCATGGGAGACAACCAAGGAGGACACCACTGTTGAAAACAAATCATAAAAAAGCCAGACTGGAATTTGCCAAATTGCATGTTGACAAGACACAAAGCTTCTGGGAGAATGTCCTATGGACACACAAGACAAAACTGCAACTTTTTGGCAAGGCACATCAGCTCCATGTTCACAGACGCAAAAATGAAGCATACCAAGAAAAGAACACTGTCCCTACTGTGAAACATGGAGGAGGTTCTGTTATGTTCTCGGGCTGCTTTGCTGCATCTGGCACAGGGTGTCTTGAATCTGTGCAGGGTACAATGAAATTTCAAGACTATCAAGGTATTCTAGAGAGAAATGTGCTGCCCAGTGTCAGACAGCTTGGTCTCAGTTGCAGGTCATGGGTCTTGCAACAGGATAATGACCCAAAACACACAGCTAAAAACACCCAAGAATGGCTAAGAGCAAAACATTGGACTATTCTAAAGTGGCCTTCTATGAGCCCTGATCAAAATCCTATTGAACATCTGTGGAAGGAGCTGAAACATGCCGTCTGGAGAAGGCACCCTTCAAACCTGAGACAGCTGGAGCAGTTTGCTCATGAGGAGTGAGCCAAAATACCTGCTGAGAGGTGCAAAAGTCTCATTGACAGTTACAGAAATCGTTTGATTGCAGTGATTGCCTCAGCAGGTTGTGCAACAAAATATTAAGTTAAGGGTACCATCATTTTTTGTCCAGGCCTGTTTCATGAGTTTGTTTTTTAAAATAATTCTGTTGAACCACAATTCAAAAGCATTGTCTGATTTTCATTGGTTAATTTTCATAGAATTTTTATTTATTAGCACTTTTGTCAGATTCAAATTATTTCTGTGACCATTCTGGGTTTTTCTTTCATTAACAGAGGGGTACCAACAATTTTGTCCACAGCTGTATATTGTGCATTAAAAGCCAGCATGGTGCTCATATCATTTCTTATCACAGTCTTATTGTCCAAGACAAGCTATTATGCGCTCAATTTACAGAATGGTAGAAAAAGTAATGGTCAGACTTTATTTCTGAGACTACTGTGCAGCATAAGAGGATGCTTCTACTAAAGCTTCTTTTGGGTTGATACCACAGATGCAGCTTGCATAATTTATATATGTTTTCTCTCCACATACATATACTATGCTCCCATTATCTCGCTGACCTCTGAATAGGACTCTGATCATTTTTTTGCCCTTTTTCCTATTACCTAAAAACAGTGTTGGGAGTAACGCCACTACTTTTGCAGTAACATTCTGTGTAATGAAATTACTGTTCAAAAATTCAGTAATGCATTACAGTTACTGAAATGTGATCAGATGCATTACTCGTTTTATTAATATGGATAGATATTTTTAGCACAAATAAATGAATACAGTGGGGAAAATAAGTATTGAACATGTCAACATTTTTCTCATTAAACATTTCTGATGGAGACATTGACTTGAGATTTTCATCAGATATCAGTAATAAGCCAAGTAATCCAAAGAAATACAAGTAATACAAAGGAATCAAGGCAACAGTGTTCACAAAAGTTATATTTCATAAAGTGGAATGACACAGAGAATAAGTATTGAAAACAAGAAGAAAAAGAGGTGCAAAAATGCATAGAAAGCCAAGAAACCAGCTGAAATCCATCAGAATTTAGGAAGCCAACCCATCCTCCATCAGTGCAAATTAATTTCAGCTGGTCAAGTCCTGACTGATAGCCTTTAAAAAGGTCTGTGAATATCAGATTGTCACACCATAAAGAACTTATGATCGGTAGAATCAAAGAGCTCTCTCTAGACCTTTGCAACGTTACTGTTGCAAAACATAATGATGACATTGGTTACAGGCACATTTCTAAACTGCTGAATGTTCCAGTGAGCACTGTTGAAGCCATTATTCGGAAGTGGAAGGAATATCATTTTATCATAAACTGGCCACGACCAGGAGCTCCTCACAAGATTTCTGACAGAGGAGAGCCAAAGACCATTCATGGAGGGTTGCAGAAAGACCTGGAATTAGCAGGTACTGCTGTTTCAAAGAAAATAATAAGTAATGCACTCAGCCGACATGGGTTCTATGCCTGCTCACCTCACAAGACTCCATTGCTGAAGAAAAAGCATGATGAAGCTCGTTTAAAGTTTGTTGCACAACATTTGGGCAAGTCAGTAAAATACTGGGAGAATATAGTGACCAAAATTGAACTTTTTGGATGCCACAACACACAGCATGTTTAGAGGAGAAATGGCACTGCACATCGTGGTGTGGGGGTGTTTTTCAGCACATGGTACAGTTAGACTTCATATAATTGAAGGAAAAATGAATGGACAAATGTACAGAGACATCGTTGATAAGAACCTGTTACCATCTGCCAAGATGCAGAAGATGAAACGAGGGTGGACATTTCAGTAAGACAATGATCCCAAACACACAGCCAAGGAAACTCTCAACTGGCTCCAGAGAAGGAAAATAAAGCTGCTAGAATGGCCCAGTCAGTCACCTGAACTGAATCCAATTAAAAATTTATGGAACAAACTAAAGATCAGAGTTCATAGAAGACACCCATGGAACCTTCAGAATTTGAAGACAGTTTGTGTGGAAGAATGGGCTAAAATCACTCCTGAGTGATGCCTGTGCCTAGTTTCTCCTTACAGGAGGCATCTGGAAGCTGTTATTACTAACAAAGGCTTTTCTACTAAATAGTAAATGAATTTCACCAAGCGTGTTCAATACTTATTCCCTGTGTCATTCCATTTTATCAAATATAACTTGTTTTGTGAACACAGTTGCCTTGATTTCTTTGTATGTATGGAGTACTTGGGTTGTTACTGATATCTGGTGAAAATGTCAGGTCAATAGCTCCATCAGAAGTATGTTTCCATCCATCTTCTACCGCTTTTCCGGAGGTCCGGGTCGCGGAGGCAGCAGTTCAAGCAGAGAAGCCCAGACTTCCCTCTCCCCAGCCACCTGCTCCAGCTCTTCAGAGGGGATACCAAGGCGTTCCCAGACCAGCTGGGAGACATAGTCTCTCCACCGAGTCCTGGGTCTGCCCCGGGGTCTCCTCCCAGTGGGACGTACCTGAAACACCTCAAGTGGGAGGCGTCCAGGAGGCATCCTAATCAGATGCCCATACCACCTCAACTGACTCCTTTCAATGTGGAGGAGCAGCGGTTCTACTCTGAGTCTCTCCCGGATTGACTGAGCTCCTCACCCTATCTCTGAGGGTGAGTCCAGCAATCCTACGGAGAAAGCTCATTTCAGCCGCTTGTATCCGCGATCTCGTTCTTTCGGTCATTACCCAAAGCTCGTGACCATAGGTGAGAGTAGGAACGTAGATTGACTGGTAAATCGACAGCTTTGCCTTAGAACTAAGCTCCCTCTTCACCACAACAGACCGGTACAACGTCCGCATCACTGCAGATGCTGCTCCGTTCCGTCTGTCAATCTCTCGCTCCATTTTCCCCTCACTCGTGAACAAGACCCCAAGATACTTAAACTCCTCCACTTGGGGCAGGAGCCTGTCCCCAACCCGGAGAGGACAATCCACCTTTTTCCGGCTGAAGACCATGGACTCGGACTTGGAGGTGCTGATTCTCATCCCAGCCGCTTCACACTCAGCGGCAAACCGTCCCAGCAAGAGCTGTAGGTCATTGCTGGATGAAGCCAACAGGACAACATCATCTGCAAACAACAGAGATGAGATCCTGTGGTCACCAAGTATGTTTAATGAGAAAAATGTTGATGTGTTCAATACTTATTTTCCCCGCTGTATACAAACTGACCCTACCATAGCTCATGCAGCCATCAGTCGACGTGACCTGTTGCAGAGAGCCAAGTCTTCACTACTGAGCAGAGGGAAAGATGAAGCGACTTTGTTTCTGTTGAAGTAGACAGATTATTTTTCCTTTGTCAAGGTTAAGGACAAAAGCATATTGGTGGGTTGGAAGCTAGGTGCCGGTTGAGACCTACTGCAATCCTTTGAAGCGCTTAAAATAGCAACAAAGCTCCAACAAAGCTAGTGCTAAGTAACAGCTAGTTATGCTAACAACAGTGTGTTAGTGGATCTACGCTATCTGAACAGTCTCAGCAGCCACAGCTGGATTTTAAGCACATGTATGCATCTGGACAGTTTGTGTCCTAGCAGGAATTAAACCTGATTGCCAGATACATCATTACAGACTGAAGAGGTGATATGAACAGTGACTTTCCATCAGACAGCTGAGACTGTGAGCCACTGAAGTTAAAACACATTGACTTTCTACCTGGATAAAGATTATTCAAAAATGGATTTTGATCACAAAAAGGAATTTGAGGGACTGCATCATGTCTCTGTCACAGCAGACATTTGGACTGTGGATAGTCAACATTTTCTTTGGATCACTGCACATCGAATTAAATACATATCATAAAGGTAAGATAAACATGGACAGCGTTATGCAGTGTTGCCAATTCTCACTCCAAAATGAGGAAAATACTGGCAATATCATGCTGATTTTCTTCAGATTTTTCTCACAATAAGAGCTCTCAAGGTAGGCTAAAGCTGCTGCCTGATTCACCAGGTTATTTAAGGTCCAGAGTGTGAGGAGCTCTCCACTGGATCATTGGGATTGTGCCTCCACTGAACAGCAGCTCTTGTTGTTCAGCAAAATTATTATTCCTTCCGTTGTCTTACTTTTTTGTCCTCCTCTTCCCTCAGGTTTGCTGCCACCTCCAGTGGTGCATTTCTGGGGCTGTGTTTGCTCGCTCACCTGAATCCTCTTATTCCTCGACAACAGCTTCTCCACCCAGGTCCTCCAGTAACTCCTCCTCCTCACTGGCCATCATCAACTCTTCCTCTCTTCTCCCTGGCTGGAGTCACGGCCAGGCTCTCTGCCAGTACCATAAGACCCATTCCTTAAGCAATATTTACCCTGTACTCTTTATCCATCATTAATCCTTCCTCTCCTCTCCTTTTCCCTAGATCACATGTGGCTCCAGCGTGCAATTATTTTCTTGTACATAGTGTGGCATTTTGGTTGTGGATTTCTTTAATTGTGGTGTGTGTTTTTATTATTTAAGTTAGCGTGTTTTGTGTAGGGTTTGGGTTTTTCATTAAAGTGGTGTAAACTTTTCATCTGTGTCTGAGTGTTCTTCCGAAGTAGTTGCCCTGCACTTAAGCCTCCTCAAATGATCCAAAATCATGACAGAACGATCCAGCCAGGATCGAGGCTTAGAGGGCGCTGCCTTGGGAGAACAGTCAGCGCTCTCATGTTTGGAAACCACGGAGCACCAGGTCATGTTCTTGTCTGTGCAGTTCCAAACCATAACCCAACAATTAACCACGGTTACAGAGCATTTGTGTCGGCTTCCTGGTGCAGCTGCTCCCCCTCATGCACCTGCTGCTCCGGCAGAACCTGTTTTCCGCGGGACCCTTTCTGTTTTCGTGCCTGCCCCCTACAGGAGTGAGGTGGGGGAATGTAAAGGGTTCCTGCTGCACTGCCGGATGTATTTCCAGCAGATGGAGGGAGAATATAGGGATGACTCAGCCAAAATTCAATTCCTGACACTGTTACGCCGCGACCAGGCACTCAAGTGGGTCCAATCCATCTTGAGTAGTCAGGCCGGAGCCCAATATACCTTTGAACATTTCGTTCAGGAATTTTCTCAGGCATTTGATCACACATAGAGCAAGGGCAACATCGCTTGCCAGTTGCTGGGGCTCCGGCAGGGGAGTCAGTCTGTTGCCGATTACTCTGTCGAGTTTCGGGTCGCCACAGCAGACCCTGAGTAGAATGACGTTGCACTACACAGCATCTTCCTCTGGAGTTTGAACACCAATCTCCACGACAAACTGGCTATTTGGGCGAATCCATCCTCTCTGGTTGGATTGATCACCCAAGCAGTGGCTCTAGACAACTGGTTCCGGGAGCGCACAAGGGAGCAGAGGACCACTACTTCCTCACCTGCACACGCCTGGTTCCCCCACCCCCTTGCGCTGCCTCCACGGTGCCCCCTCCAGAGCTGATGGTCCTGGCTAGGAGTCATCTGACTCCGGAGGAGTGCCAGCACTGGGAAAAGCCGGGGGCATGCATGTACTGCGAGAATACTGAGGATGTCATCTCTCAAGGTCCAATTCAGCCAAAAAGAGTCGGCCCATCAGTAACCGTGGGGGGTCTGGTGGGAGGCTCTTCTCAAAATCTTCCCAGCTGTTTTACACTCCCAGCTCTCATTCAGTTACTGGGAGCCGAGTGTAAAACCTCCACTATGGTGGATTCTGGAGCAAAGCAAAATTTCATCCATCAGGAGTTGATTCAAAAATTTCAGATTCCCACCAGGAACCTGATGCGATAAGGAGCTCATTAGTGACCTTCACTAAGGCTGTTTCAGTACTATGATGGATTCTAAACCCAGAACGAAACTCTTCAAATAAACCATTTCCCTGCAAGTGATCAAATAATTGTGTAGTAACAACTCTTTCTAAGATTTTTGAAATGAAAGGCAGATTAGAGATTGGTCGATAGTTAGCTAAAACTCCTGGATCCAGTGTTGACTTTTTGAGTAAGGGTTTAATTACAGCAGTTTTAAAAGCCTGCAGTACATGGCCTAATGTTAAAGAAGAATTGATTATTTGAAGAATACGACAGCCAATAAATGGGAAGACTTTTTTAAATAACCTGCTAGGAATAGGGTCTAAAAGACAAGTTGAAGGCTTGGATGAGGAAATTATTTTATCTAACTCTAAAAGGTCAATTGGAGTAAACTTATCCATACAGATATCAATTGAAGGAGTTGTAGTAGATGCTGTATTTAAGTTAACGGTGGGAAGAATCTGACTGATCTCATCTCTAATAGATGAAATTTTATGACTGAAAAAGTTCATAAAGTCCTGACTAGTAAGCTCTAAGGGAATGCAAGGATTGACAGAGTTCTGGCTCTTTGTCAGCCTGGCTACAGTGCTGAAAACAAACCTGGGATTATTCTTGTTCTCTTCTATTAATGCAGACTAATAACTTGTTCTAGCTTTTCTAAGAGATTTTTTTTATAAATTAAAAGATGATTTCTCCAAGCTGAATAGTTTTCATCTAAATTAGTGGAATGCCATTTTCTTTCTAATTAACAAGTCTTCTGTTTTAACCTGTTGAACTCTGTTCAACTTCCCTAAAAAAGCCTAAAAATAACATGCCCAAAGTAAATCAAAAGCTGTTCTTCAACCCTTTGCAGCATCTTCATGGGGTTAGTCTCATTTAAAAGAAAACACTCTGAATTTTCTGGCAAAACAGTTATAATCTCTCTAAGTGCTCCTGACACTGAGTAACAAGAAAGTTCGCCTGGGTGTTTTTTTAGATACAAATGCTTGCAAATAACATACAGCTGTCAGATACTGGCTGGAAAACACAACAGAAATGTAGAACCAAGTGTTTTCAAGCTCAGGTCAAAATTTTGTAAAAACACCACAAAAAATGAATATATTACACAACTTTTTTCTCAGGTTGTAACAAGGCTGTGTCTGTACTGGAAGACCGAAAATACAGCTTTTTTTTTTTTTTTTTTTTTTCAGTGCGCACTGAGATGCACTAAGATGCAGAGATGTGACCGCCCGCGGAATTCAGAGTTCAAGGGGTTAAGCTACGAGTTTCTGTGTTAAACCAAGGGATTAGAAATCTCTGATTGGACTTTTTCTTTTTTAAAGGGGCCACCAAGTCTACAGTCTGATGCAGAGAAGCTGTAACATTATCTACCATGCTATCAATTACAGAAGGAGCAAGCTCTCCATAGCTTATTTCCATTGTGTTGACACATGGCATAGAGGAGACAATCTGCATAAATTTGGTAACAACATTGTCTGAAAGACATCTGCTGTAGTAATATTTTTCTTTAGGAATCAAATACTGTAGTCAGGAATAGTGAAATCAAAAGTTAACAGACAGTGATCTGACAGTACAGGATTATGAGGAGACACTACTAGATTTTCTATTTCTATGCCATATGTCAGAACAAGGTCCAGTGTTTGGTGGAGATAATGGGTAGAATTTTGTACTTTCTGAGAACACCCCATCGAGTCTAATATTGAATTAAATGCCTTATTAAGACAGTCACTATCTACATCTACATTTATATTAAAGTCCCCTATTATAATTATTCTATCTGATTTCAGCACTAAATCAGCTAAAAATTCAGCAAATTTGAATAAAAACTCTGAATAGGCTGAGGGAGGACAATAAACTATGGCAAGGAAAATTGGGTTTAACCTAAGATTGCTAACATGCCCAATACTGTGGACCAGGCCCTGAAAGGAATTAAAACATGTTTTTTGCTTTACATTAACTGGTAATTTAGAATGGTAAATTGTCGCTACTCCTCCTCCACGACCAGAACTTCTGGGATTTTGATAGTTTTAAATAACCAGAGGGAGATGATTCATTTAAACCAACATAATCCTCTTGCCCCAACAAAGTCTCTGTAAGGGATATTAAATCAATCTGATGATCAATTAACAGATCATGGACTAGCAGAGATTTGGGAGTTAGAGACCTAATATTTAACAAACCACATTTAATTTTTAAATTATGAGAAGGAACAGAGGCCAAATTATTAAATTTAGAGACTTGATGTTTAATTTGAGTTTTACCAGCTGTTTGTTTAATCATTCTGGGATGCTTATACATTATATTTTTGTTAACTTTGGAGGGAGCAGACAGTGATTCTCTGATGGGGAAGACAGGGGCTAAGTTGAGGGGTGGCGGACGAAGAGGAGCTGCAGAGAGGTGTGCATTTATCAAGTTATATTGTATTTGTCTTGAGTTATAATGTTTTGGGTAACGGGAGACAGACACAATCCCTATGGGGTTATGAATTGAAGACTGATCTAAACAATGAGAATTATTTGGATTAATAAGATTAATATGAGAAGTGGAAGAAAAAAGGGCTGGTTGGCAGACCCTGGTACTTCAGGGAGAATTAACATACTAGCTTTCAGTCACTGTACTAAAAAATGCTGAATGGAATAAAACAGATTGTCCCTTAGAACACGTACACCAAGTCTATTTGGATGGATGCCATCTGGCTTCATAAATGATGGGCGGTTCCAAAACAGGTTGAAATTGTCTATAAAACCAATGTTAAAAGTAGGACATATTGAACAAAACCAGGTATTAAGGCTAAGAGTTCTGCTAAAATAATTGCAACCTCTTCTAAGAGGTGCAAGTGGCCCCGAAATAAACACACATCTGCCACAGTTCATAAGAGTGGACAGAAGGTTCCAAAAGTCACTCTTTAAGATCTCCGACATTTCATCTGGGATGTTGTTGCATCCAACATGCACAATAACAGTTTTAGTGAGGGGGTATTCATTTAATAGGTCAGGGGTAAGAGCCTCAATGTCTGACACTTTAGCCCCAGGAAAAAAAAAAAAATGTAACACAGCATCTGCTTCTGACGTTCCTCATTATTGAATCACCAATTACCAGCGTCGTCTGGGGGGGCTTTGTCGGTGGCTTCTGAAATGGTGGATAATTTTGCCGTAGTTGCTCCTGTGGTGGTGGGGTGTGGATGCGGGGGATGTGCTCTCTTCTTTTTGGAGCTGGTGTATAGTTTGGCACACCTAAGGAAAATTTGATCCGGAGCTTGTGGGTTTGGGCCGCTGCTGAAGGAATGGGGCGGCCATGGGAGGATGATCGACGTCCAGGTGGGGGAAATCTTCCAGGGAAAGGATGTCAAATCTGTTTTCCAGCAAAAGGGGAAGGGAGGAGGCGCGGCCATGTCTGATCAGTCCCTGACATTTGCTATTTGGCTCAACCAAGGTCCAGGGCATGCATTGAGGCTGTTTGACGCTCGAGTCCTGGACAGCTGAGGTGACCAGAGCAGGGGTGGAAGTGGATGGCGATGTGCTGATTTCACCCAGGTAAGTAGCCATCTCTGCTCACTGCGAGTCCATCACTGGGGCCGATGTCTGTCCAAAAATAATAGTGTCAAGGTGGTTTTCAGCCTCCCAAATCTTATAAAGGTTAGAGAGTCTCAATTCCAACTCAGAAACCTTCTTAGAGAGGGAGACACAGCTCACACAAGTAGGGGATGGAGCCATGGCTTTCCAGGCCAGAAGTGGCTAGCTAGCTAGCTAAGACAGGTTAACCTAACCTGGTGAAACAGCCCTGCCTGGGGTCTGATTCACCTCTGTGCCTGATCGGGCTTTCGTATTTACTAAGCTAACACTAAATAAAAAGATAATATCAGTTAAAGAGATAAAGAGATAAAAATTTAAAACGGTGCTAGTACAACAAACAAAAACAGACAAGATACAGCTTTGACAGCATCATAGCAGTTTACAAACAGGTGCCGACACATCAATATCTCAATATCTCATCAAGAATATCTCAGGACAGGTCACCTAGCTGGCAGGCTAGGTGGGCCCTGTTCTTTCTTAGATTTAATCTCTCCATCACATATCGCCCAAGGTCCGGCAACATCAAACCTGACGCTCTCTCCCGCCAGTTTTGATTCGACTCCTCTCTTTCTCTCTCTCCTACAGCCGCTGCCCCCCTTCCAGACAACCTTTCTGCCCTCCTCCTGTATTTTTGGTGCCCTTACCTTGGATATCGAGCAGAGGGTCCGGCAGGCTCAGTCAGCGGAACCTGTCCCCGAGGGAGGCCCGCCAAATAAACTGTATGTGTCCTCCTCCCTTCGCAGTGACGTAATCCAGTGGGGGCACACAAGTTTTTTTTGCTTGTCATCCCGGCATCACTCACATGATGGAACTTATTCAGCGGGTCTTTTGGTGGCCTTCCCTTAGGTCAGAGGTCAAAGACTATGTTAAGGCCTGCCACACCTGTGTTGCCAACAAATCTGACTCTTCACCACCAGCTGGTCTCCTCCATCCACTCCCCATCCCTTCCCATCCCTGGTCTCATATTGCCATTGACTTTGTCTTGGGCCTTCCTCCTTCTCAAAGTAACACTGTCATTTTCACTATCACCGATTGCTTCTCCAAAGCTGCTCATCTGGTTCCCCTTCCTGGTCTCCCCTCTGCTGCTGACACGGCCAACCTCCTGTCTATTTATGTCATCCGACTACACAGCATCCCTATGGACATTATCTCAGATCGAGGACCACAGTTTACATCTCGGGTGTGGAAGGTGTTCTGTCGATCCCTGGGTACCACTGTCAGCCTCAGTTCAGGATATCATCCCCAGAGCATCTACCAGGCTGAGTGTGCGGACCAGTCCTTGGAGGCCACCCTGAGGTGTGTGGCATCCTGAACCCATCAACCTGGAGCGCCCACCTGATCTGGGTGGAATATGCACTCAACTCAGCTGCTTCCTCCGCTACGGGACTTATTCTTTTTGAAGACGCCATGGGATACACACCACCACTCCTACCCATGATGGAGAGGGAGATCACGGTACCCTCTGTAGATGCCCGTGCACGTCGCTGCCACTGCCTCTGGAGGTCCCCTTGGGGGGCTCTTCAACAATCGTCCGAGCGGAACCACCTGTATTCCAACTGTAGGTGTGCGGCGGCGCCTAAATACTCCATAGGCCAGAAGGTCTGGTTACCCACAGAGAAGGTACCAATGAAGATGGACTCCTGGAAGCTGTCCCCATGCTTTTTGGGTCCATTCCTGATCTCCCGGATCATCAATGACATCACTGTCTAGCTAAAGTTGCCTCCATCTCTCCATATCCATCCCACCTTCCTCTCTCCACCAGTCCCTTGTGCCTTCCTCCAGACCCCCCTCCACCTCCCCGGATCATTGATGGACAGACCACATACACCGTCCAGCAGATTCTGGACATATGCCGCTGTGGCTGGGGCTTGCAGTACCTGGTGCACTGGAAGGGGTTTGGTCTGGAGGAGAGATCATGGATTCCACGGTCCTTTTTCTATGACAAGGGTATGGTCCGGGCGTTCCACCTTGCCCATCCACAGAATCCCGGGGGGTCGCAAGGAGGCACCCCTTGGGGCCGGCGGGCACTGTCATGATCAAGCGAGCGCATCTCCCCCCTCCCGTCCTGTCTCTGTTTTCCTGCCTCCAGAGCTCATCAAGCGCACCTGCGTGACTACACACCTGCTGCCTGATTCACCAGGTTATTTAAGGGCCAGAGTGTGAGGAGCTCTCCGCTGGATCGTTGGGTTTGTGCCGCCATTAAACATCAGCTCTTGTGGTTCGGCAAAATTATTATTCCTTCCGTTGTCTCACCTTTTTGTCCTCTTCTTCCCTCGGGTTTGCTGCCGCCTCCAGTGGTGCATCTCTGGGGCTGTGTTTGCTCACTCGACTGAATCCTCTTCCTCCTCGACAACGGCTTCTCCACCCAGGTTCTCCAGTCACTCCTCCTCCTCACTGGCCATCATCAACTCTTCCTCTCTTCTCCCTGGCTGGAGTCATGGCCAGGCTCTCTGCCAGTACTGTAAGACCCATTCCTTAAGCAGTATTTACCCTGTACTCTTTATCCATTATTAATCCTTCCTCTCTTCTCCTTTTCTCTAGATAACATGTGGCTCCAGTGTGCAATTGTTTTCTTGTACTGTACATTGTGTGGCATTTTGGCTGTGGATTTCTTTAATTGTGGTGTGTGTGTTTATCATTTAAGTTAGCGTGTTTTGTATAGGGTTTGAGTTTTTTCATTAAAGTGGTGTAAACTTTTTTGTTCTTCCGAAGTAAGCCTACTCAGATTGTCCAAAATCATGACACAGGGAGCTGGTTCCACAGGACAGGGGCCTGATAGCTGAAGGCTCTGCCTCCAACTTTACTTTTAAAAAATCTAGGAACCACAACTAAGCCTGAATTCTGAGAGTAAAGAGGTCTCGAAGGGTAATATGGAACAATAAGGTCTTCAAGGTAGGAAGGGGCTTGGCCGCTGAGGGCTTTATAGGTATTGAGAGGGATTTTAAATTCTACTCTACATTTAACAGCGAGCCAATGTAGAGAGGATAAGATGGAGGAAATGTGATCTCTCTTAGTAGCACCTGTCAGCACTCTGGTAGCCGCATTTTGAATCAATTGAAGAATGTTGAGGGAATTGTTTGGACACTGTTGGAAAAATTCCTTCCACTAGTAATCAAAAAAATCAGGCAGGGTTAAAATTTCAACAAATTTAATTTGCACTGGCCAGTGGAGAACAATACACAACAGCCTCTGTGTCTATCCGTGCATCATTCTGATTCACACACACACAGCTTTCAGTCATTTAAGCATCCTGCTATCTCAAGACTGTTAATAAGAGAATATCTAGTTCAGGCTGGTTCTTTCAAGCTGTCTCCTTCTAAGACTAACTCGTAACAATACAGTACATGAAAACCAAAACAAAGAGATAAATGTCCAGCTGCCATGACCTTGTATTACATTTCACACTGACTCTGAGGGAACAGAAGTTACAAAATATAAAATTTTCCTATCACCCCCCCCCCCCGATGCCATAAAAGGTATCATAAATGAAAAATGATAACAAGTTATGGCCTCTAAAACTGTGCTCTTAACCATTCTTTGTTCCACCACTTCAATCACTTTGCCAGGTGACCAGCAAAAGAGTTTACTAGTGGTTGGTGGGCACTGCTGATGAGTCCTGGATTCAGGACCTTTTTGCAGTGGTTGATTGCCCACTGTAGATCCAGGTGGATCTTTCTGCAACTTTGACAGCTGTGAAGGTCATCGACAGGACCTTTGTGGCATGATTTCAGGCAGATGATCTTCTTATCCTTGTATAGCCACATTTGAATAATTGCTCGTTGAAATGAAGCCATTACCATGTTCACAATGTCCCCACCATGGCAATCTGGGCCCCTCCTTATCTGCCTCAGTCTCCTTCTACACTCCACCTGAGAGGAAGGAAAAAAAAGATGTAAGTCTCACTTGCAAAATCCAGTGGTGTTTTGTTTTTATTTTTCTTACAATTATAATATTTCAAATTGATTAAAGCAGTAGCAGACAGGACTGGGTTTTTTTCTTTTAGTTTTAAATAAATGGTGCATCAATGCAATATTTTAAAAAAATGGATCTGCACTTATGACTGACTTGAGTAGACATCAATTATCCCCAGTTGGAGGAAGTCATTTGACACAGAGTGAGGAAATTCAAACTCTGAAAATATGCCATTATGCGGAACATAAACTGCAAGAGATGGAGAATGATATTGATCCTGATAACTACTTTTTCAACTAGAAAAGCACTCGGAGAGCACAGACCTCCGCCAAGGGCCACAGTTCCCCCCATACAGTGTTTAGCATCATAAATATTAATCCTACATTTATTTTGTCTAACTTTTTAGATTCCTTGACCATGAAAAAAATGCCATTCGCAAGAGGCATACCTATATTAGCTATACTGTGATGCTTGTTTTTTTTTTTTTTTTTTTTTTTTCCAGACAGTGATCCGGATCACCACCAAAATCTAATCATCTGTAGGATACCCCACTTCTGTGAAAATTTCATGAAAATCCGTCCATAACTTTTTGAGTTATCTTGCTAACAAACAAACAAACAAACAGACAGACAGACAGACAGACAGACAGACAGACAGACAGACAGACAGACAAACCAACGCTGATGAAAACATAACCTCCTTGGCGGAGGTAATAATATTCATAATCATTGTGAATATTACACTGAAAAGCAATTCAAAAGTCAAGTGCAGCTAGATGGTAAACTATCAATAATACACTTCAACAGCAGAAGTCTTAAAAACTTTCCACAGATTCAGGACTATTTAAAACAGCTAGACAGAAAATTTACAGCTATTGTAGTCTCTGAAACTTGGCTTAATGAAGAGCAGGCTCCCCTGATGGCAATAGAGGGATATCAGATGTTTCATATTAACAGATCTCAAAAAAAGGGTGGTGGTGTTGCACTGTATATTGATGACTTGTATAGGTGTAAACTTGTAAATGGAATGTCCTTTGCACTACCAGGGATTTTAGAATGTGTTACTGTTGAGGTTGACCAAGATAAAACAAAAAATCTAATTATAAGTTGTATATATAGAACGTTGGGAACTTGCATTGAGACATTCAGAGATAAATTAGTCGAGCTGTACAATAATATTACTAGTAAGAAAATGGTAGTAATTTGTGGAGATTTCAATATTGATTTACTAAATCCATATCAACAAAATGTAATTAGAGAGTTCATGAATTCTATGTACAGTATGAGTCTATATCCCACAATAACACATCCCAGTAGAATCACAGTTCACACTGCTAAACTTATTGACAACCTGTTTGTTAATATTATTGATAAGAAAATAGAAAGTGGTTTATTGATAAATGATATAAGTGACCATTTGCCAACCTTTGCACTTATCCATGGCCACACGGAGGCCAATACAGAAAAAGTTTTAAAATCATTCAGATACAAATCACAAAATGCAATCAGTTCTTTTAAAGAAGACTTGCTGAAGCAGGACTGGACAAAAGTCTATGCATCAGATGTAAATGAAGCCTATGAACATATGACATTTATGAACATTGTAACCACTCTTTATGAAAAAAATTGTCCATTAGTAAAGAAAAAGCTTAAACATAAATTTGTCAATAAGCCATGGTTAACCAAAGGATTACAAAAGGCGTGTAAAAAAAAAATATTATATAAAGCTTTCCTAAAGAAAAGGACAAAAGAAGCAGAGCAGCGGTATAAAACATACAAAAATAAGTTAACATCTATCATGAGATGTAGTAGAAGAGACTATTACAGTAAAGAACTGGAGAAAAACAGAGACAATATTAAAAATACATGGACAATACTTAACAATATTCTTGGAAATAAAAACAGAAATACAAGCTACCCAACCAATTTTTCAAAAAATAATACGACTCAGAGTGTGAATGCAGTTTCACCTGCAGATGAATTTAATAACTTTTTTGTTAACATTGGTCCTAATTTGGCTCGAGAAATACCCATTACGGCACCTACAGGTGATACAATAAGCAAAAGCACTGCTATAAAAGACTCCATTTCCATAAAGAACACAGAGGAGAGAGAGGTCATTGAAATTGTTAAATCGTTTAAAAGTAAAACATCTGCGGACTGTGATGGTATTGACATGCTCTTAGCCAAAACTATTATTGAATGCTTAGTGAAACCACTGACGTATATTTGTAACCTGTCTCTCCAAACAGGCATATTTCCCAATGCAATGAAAATAGCTAAAGTAATTCCGATATACAAGACGGGTGACAGAGGGGAACTTTCAAACTATAGACCAATTTCACTATTGCCGCAATTTTCCATGATACTTGAAAAAATATTCTGTGAGAGAATTGACAACTTCATAATGAAGAATAATTTATTGTGTGAGCAGCAATATGGGTTCAGACACAAGAGGACAACTGCATTTGCTCTAATGGAATTTATAGAAAAAATATCAACTGCCGTTGAAAATAAAGAGTATTCAGTTGGGGTATTCCTGGATCTTAAAAAAGCATTTGATACAGTGGATCATAATTTATTATTAAAGAAACTACAAAATTGTGGTATTAGGGGGGTAGCACTGTCTTTGTTAAGGAGTTACTTAAATAATAGATATCAGTATATATGTGTTGGTAACAAAAACTCACAGTTACTGAAGGTCACTTGTGGAGTCCCACAGGGTTCAGTTTTGGAGCCATTGTTATTCAATATGTATATAAATGATATATGTAAAGTCTCGGAAAAAATGGATTTAATATTGTTTGCCGATGACACTATTATGCAGTGGAATCAATTTGGAACAACTTTTGGATACACTCGGAAAAGAATTAGGAAAGCTTAAACTGTGGTTTGATTCAAACAAATTAACGCTCAATTTAAGTAAGACAAAATTTATAGTTTTTAACCACCATCACAACAACTTAGTATCTAAACTCAGTGTAAATGGTGTAGAGATTGAAAGGGTATCTGAAACTAATTTTTTTTGAGTAATAATTGATAATAAACTGTGTTGGAAGTCACATATTAATTACATTAAAGGTAAAACATCTAAATCAATCGCAATACTACACAGAGTGAAATATTTGCTGAATCAACCCACATTATATGCTTTGTATCATTCATTAATACTCCCATACATGACATATTGTACTGAAGTATGGGGAAATACATATAAAACAAACATATATCCAGTCTTTATGCTTCAGAAGAGAACTATTAGAATAATAAACAAAGCTGCTTACAGGGAACCAGCAAACCCACTTTTTCTTAAATTAAAAGCTCTCAAGTTGAAAGATCTGGTTGACTTTAAAACTGCAGTAATAATGTTTAAAGTGAAGAATCTATCACTGCCCGCAAATATCCAAAAGTTGTTCCAAATAAGGGAGAAACAATATCTTTTCAGAGGAACATGTATATTTCAAAAACCTTCAGTGAGAACTACCACCAAGCAACACTGTGTTTCAGTGCAAGGAGTAAGATTATGGAACGATTTTGGACCTGAATTAAAATCATGTACAACGCTTGGACAATTTAAACAAAAACTAAAGGAAGAAATACTCCAAACATATATACAAGATGAAATGTAAAATCACATAAGGATTGTCATATCCAGTCTGTGTTGCGTTGTTGCTTAGTTTTTTGTTGTTGTTGTTTTTTTTTGTCACATTTTGTCTTAGCTTTGTTCCGAATTGTAATCGCTTTTGTTTTGTTTTTCTTTTGAATTCTTGGATGGACTATGGATGGGCAATATAAGCTGCGGCTTCAGCCATCACCCATTTCGGATAACTTATGTTGAACTGTATAATCAGAGGAGTTATTGTTAAATTGACCTTGTTGGATTTTTTTCCCCTTTGTTATATTATTCTGTTTCTTTTTTTAATCTTTACTTTTAATCTATCCGAAATAAAGATTTATTCATTCATTCATATATGTCCATTTGTTCAAACTTGGTCTTCTCATGTCCAAATAGCTCCCACATCCTTCCTCTCAGCATCCAGATGTCTCCTATTTTATGTTTTTTATGGCTTCCACATCCTCTTCACGTGACCCCCATGCCCATATATGGAAGCAGAGATTTTGTAGGTGTGCATGTATGCGTGTGCATGTGTGTGTGTGTGTGTGTGTGTGTGTGTGTGTGTGTGTGTGTGTGTGTGTGTGTGTGTGTGTGTGTAGAGCTAAGCACCCCTTGGGTGTGTGTGTGGGTATATGTATGGATCCAAGAGATATGTGTCTGCAAACACCCTGTAAAATATGTAATTAACTAATCTTCATGTTTATTTATTATAACAAGGCTTTACTCCAAACTTGATGAGACTTGCAAATGCATTATCAGAATCAATCAATCAAAGCTATATTTGTATTGCTCTTTTCATACAAAAACTGTAACCCAGAGTGCACAATAGATAACAGTTCATTAGGATTAAGACAAGAACATTTAATATTGTAAAATGATATTTCTTTCATTTTCTGTCTGCTCTCGCTTTAATCTTGTAGAAATTAAAGTTTATCTCACCAATAGGAGAAGCATCTTCTTAGTTTTATTTTGTTTACTACTTTTACCTATGGAGAAAGAAAAACAAAAACAACCATATCTCCAAATACTTACCACTTACCTGTATACAATCTAAACCCAATTCATTTGAAATGTGTTATTGTGCAAACAATGTTATGTTTTGACAGTAGACATGTCAAGGCATGCTTATAGTCATCATTCACTGTCTATGATGGGATGGATTAAAGGTGGCAGATTACGCTCAGAATTTCAGTCATTGTCCATGCAACCAGTAAGAGTTCAGATTAAGCTCAGGATTTCAGTCAGTGTTCATTCAACCAGTAAGAGTTTACCTCAAGGAAAAATAGACACTTCATTACCTGCTTGATGGTCCCTTGGTCTGCATTTTCCTCAGACATATATTGAATGTTTAAACCAATAATTTTCTACATTTCATTTACCCATAATATACTCACCTTTTATCTCAGTATTTAACATTCTTCAGCTTTGTTTTTCCCTATGTATACCAATCTGTTTAAAGGTCATTAAATAAGATAAGATAAGATAAGATAAGCCTTTATTAGTCCCACAACGGGGAAATTCCAGGATTGCAACAGCACAGGGATAGCAACACTCAGAGCAACAATCAGAAGGCAAGAAAAAAAGCAAGCAAGCAAGAGCAGCTAATATACATATGTACATATTACTATATATATATATATATATATATATATATATATATATATATATATATATATATATATATATATATATATATATACATATATACACATATATATACATACATATATATACATATACATATATACATATACATACATATGTATATGTACATATACATATATACATATACATACATATATATACATATATATATACTGTATATATATCCCCCCTCATGGATCGTCACCTTATCGTGGTGGGGGGGTTTGCGTGCCCCAGTGATCCCAGGAGCTATGTTGTCCGGGGCAATTTGCCTCTGATAGGGTCTCCCAAGACAAACTGGTCCTGGGTGAAGGGCCAGACGAAGAACGATCCAACAGACTCTCATGATAAATTGTATATCAAGGATTCAGTGTACCCCGCCCGGTATGGGGTTACCGGGGCCCCACCCTGGAGCCAGGCCTGGGGGAGGGGCTCGAAGGCTAGCGTCTGGTGGCCGGGTTTCCACCCATGGGACCCGGCCGGGCTCAGCCCGAAGGAGTTACATGGGTCCGCCCTCCAGTAGGTTCACCACCTGCAGGAGGGATCATGGAAGTCCGGTGCTATGTGGATTAGGTGGCAGTCAAAGGCGGAGACCTTGGCGGACTGATCCCAAGCTTTCTAAACTGGCTTTTGGTACGTGGAATGTCACCTCTCTGGTGGGGAAGGAGCCTGAGCTGGTGTACGAGATTGAGCGATACCGGCTAGATATAGTCGGCCTCACCTCAACACACAGCTCCGGTTCCGGAACCAGTCTCCTGGAGAGGGGCTGGAGCTTGGCCTTTTCTGGAGTTGCCCCGGGCGAGAGGCGACGAGCAGGGGTAGGTATTCTTGTATCGCCCCACCTTGCTACCTCTATATTGGAGTTTTCCCCGGTGGACGAAAGGGTTGCTTCCCTGTGCCTTCGGGTTGGGAAACGGGTCCAGACCATCATTTGTGCCTATGCACCAAATGATGTTTCAGAGTACCCACCCTTTTTGGAGTCTGTGACTGGGGTGCTGGAGGGTGCTCCTCCTGGAGACTCCATTGTCCTACTGGGGGACTTCAATGCGCACGTGGGCAACGACAGTGAAACCTGGAGGGGGGTGATTGGGAGGAACGGCCTGCCCGATCTGAACCCGAGTGGTGTTCAGTTATTGGACTTCTGTGCTAACCACAGTCTGTCTATAACGAACACCATGTTCAAGCATAAGGGTGTCCATATGTGCACCTGGCACCAGGACACCCTAGGCCGCAGGTCGATGATCGATTTTGTTATCGTATCATCAGACCTGCGACCGTATGTCTTGGACACCCGAGTAAAGAGAGGTGCAGAGCTGTCAACTGATCACCACCTGGTGGTGAGTTGGATCCGATGGCAGGGGAGGAAGCCATTCAGACCTGGTAGACCCAAACGTATAGTGAGGGTGTGCTGGGAGCGTCTGGCTGAGGCCCCTGTCCGGGAGGTCTTCAACTCCCACCTCCGGAAGAACTTCAACCACATTCCGAGGGAGTCTGGAGACATGGAGTCTGAATGGGCCATGTTCTCCACCTCTGTTGTTGAAGCGGCAGCCCAGAGCTGCGGCCGCAAGGTGGTCGGTGCATCTCGTGGTGGCAACCCCCGAACCAAGTGGTGGACATCAGTGGTGAGGGGGGCCATTAAGCTGAAGAAGGAGTCCTATCAAGCTTGGTTGGCTTGTGGGACTCCCGAAGCAGCTGAGGTGTACCGGCAGGCCAAGCGGAGTGCAGCTCGGGTGGTTGCTGAAGCAAAAACCCGGGTATGGGAGGAGTTCGGTGAGGCCATGGAACAAGACTTTCGGTCGGCTTCAAAGAGATTCTGGCAAACTGTTCGGCGGCTCAGGAGGGGAAAGCAGCTCCCCGTCCACACTGTGTATGGTGCGGATGGGACACTGTTGACTTCAACTGGGGATATCGTCGGGCGGTGGAAGGAATACTTCGAGGATCTCCTCAATCCCACTGATACGCCTTCCACAGAGGAAGCAGGGTTTGGGGATGAGGGGGATGACTCGCCTATCACAGGGGCTGAGGTCGCCAAGGTGGTTAAAAATCTCCTTGGTGGCCGGGCCCCGGGGGTGGACGAGATTCGCCCCGAGTACCTCAAGGCCCTGGATGTTGTTGGGTTGTCATGGTTGACACGCCTCTGCAACATTGCGTGGAGGTCGGGGGCAGTGCCTTTGGCATGGCAAACCGGGGTGGTGGTTCCTCTCTTCAAAAAAGGGGACCGGAGGGTGTGCTCCAACTTTAGAGGGATCACACTCCTCAGCCTCCCTGGGAAGGTCTATGCCAAGGTACTGGAGAGGAGAGTCCGGCCGTTGGTCGAACCTCGGATTCAGGAGGAGCAATGTGGTTTTCGTCCTGGCCGTGGCACATCGGACCAGCTCTTTACCCTCTCAAGAATTCTTGAGGGTTCGTGGGAGTTTGCCCAACCAGTTTACATGTGTTTTGTGGACTTGGAGAAGGCATTTGACCGCGTCCCTCGTGGATTTTTGTGGGGGGTGCTTCGGGAGTATGGGGTATCGGGCTTGTTGTTACGAGCTATTCGGTCTCTGTACGACCGTTGTGAGAGTTTAGTTCGCATTGCCAACACTCGGTCGGAGTCATTCCCGGTGAGAGTTGGACTCCGCCAGGGCTGCCCTTTGTCACCGGTCCTGTTCATAATTTTTATGGACAGGATTTCTAGGCGCAGCCAGGGAATGGAGGGTGTCATGCTTGGTGACCACAGGATCTCATCTCTGTTGTTTGCAGATGATGTTGTCCTGTTGGCTTCATCCAGCAATGACCTACAGCTCTTGCTGGGACGGTTTGCCGCTGAGTGTGAAGCGGCTGGGATGAGAATCAGCACCTCCAAGTCCGAGTCCATGGTCCTCAGCCGGAAAAAGGTGGATTGTCCTCTCCGGGTTGGGGACAGGCTCCTGCCCCAAGTGGAGGAGTTTAAGTATCTTGGGGTCTTGTTCACGAGTGAGGGGAAAATGGAGCGAGAGATCGACAGACGGATTGGAGCAGCATCTGCAGTGATGCGGACGTTGTACCGGTCTGTTGTGGTGAAGAGGGAGCTTAGTTCTAAGGCAAAGCTGTCGATTTACCAGTCAATCTACGTTCCTACTCTCACCTATGGTCACGAGCTTTGGGTAATGACCGAAAGAACGAGATCGCGGATACAAGCGGCTGAAATGAGCTTTCTCCGTAGGATTGCTGGACTCACCCTCAGAGATAGGGTGAGGAGCTCAGTCATCCGGGAGAGGCTCAGAGTAGAACCGCTGCTCCTCCACATTGAAAGGAGTCAGTTGAGGTGGTATGGGCATCTGATTAGGATGCCTCCTGGACGCCTCCCGCTTGAGGTGTTTCAGGCACATCCCACTGGGAGGAGACCCCGGGGCAGACCCAGGACTCGGTGGAGAGACTATGTCTCCCAGCTAGTCTGGGAACGCCTTGGTATCCCCTCTGAAGAGCTGGAGCAAGTGGCTGGGGAGAGGGAAGTCTGGGCTTCTCTGCTTGAACTGCTGCCTCCGCGACCCGGACCTCCGGAAAAGCGGTAGAAGATGGATGGATGGATGGATGGATGTATATATATACTGTATATATATACTGTATATATATATATATATATATATATATATATACACACACACACAGACACAGTGCAGAGCATTGTAGCTGGATGGAATAAATATATGAGTATATAAACACAGTGCAGAGCATTGTAGCTAGATGGAATAAATATGTAGATATATAAACACCCACAGTACGGAGCATTGCAGCTCGGTGGAATAAATATGTAAATATATAAACACACACAGTGCGGAGCAATGTAGCTAGATGGAATAATATGTAGATATATAAACACACAGTGCGGAGCATTGTAGCTAGATGGAATAAATATATAGATATATAAATATAAACACACCCAGTGCGGAGCATTGTAGCTAGATGGAATAAATATGTAAATATATAAACACACACAGTGCAGAGCATTGTTGCTAGATGGGATGAAACAGCACAACCGTCTACTTAGTTATCCTACATGGTAGGATTATGTGCCCATACATATTCTCACCCTCCATAGCGACCGGTATTTTCCTAGTTGTATGCTGGAGGGGACCATTGTGTAAGTCTATTGCATCTTTTGCATTCAAAAAACTATTAGTTTGTTACGTCTTTTTGCTATCTCTGCGAGCAGCCCTGCTTAGGTTGTACAGTCTGACAGCCGTTGGTAGGAAGGGCCTGCGAAACCTCTCGGTTGTGCACCTGGGATGATGTAATCTGCTGCTAAATGAGCTCCTCAGTGCATTCAGTATGTCCTGCATAGGGTGGAACTCGGACTCCAGCAGAGATGACAGTTTAGCCACCGTCCTTCTCTCTCCTATCTCCTCCACCGGATCAAGGCGCTGCCCCAGGACAGAGCTAGCTTTCTTGATCAGTTTGTTCAGTCTCTTCCTATCGGCTGCAGTAATGCCACTGCCCCAGCAGACCACTCCAAAAGTGATGGCTGATGACCACCGTGTCATAGAATGTCTTCAGCAGCGCCCCTTGTACACCAAAAGACCTGAGTCTCCTCAGTAGGAACAACCTGCGCTGTCCCTTCTTGTAGAGTGCATCAGTATTGTGTGACCAGTCTAGTTTATTGTTCAGATGAACACCCAGGTACTTATAGGATGTCACCATCTCAATGTCTGTTCCCTGTATATTTACTGGTGCTGTGAGGGGTTGTCCATGCCTGCGGCAGTCCACCACCAGCTCCTTAGTTTTCCTCGCGTTGATCTGGAGGCAGTTCCGATGGCACCAGTCCACGAAGTCCTGGATAAGCCCTCTGTACTCAGCTTCATCTCCATTGGAGATGAGGCCAACGATCGCAGAGTCATCAGAGAACTTCTGTAGATGGCAGTGTGTTGTGTTGTGTGAGAAGTCCGCAGTATAAAGAGTGAACAGGAAGGGAGCCAACACCGTTCCCTGGGGGGCCCCCGTGCTACCGATGAGCTACCGGTAGCTACCGTGCTACCGATGATCGTGTTGGACACACAGTCCCGGGTTCTCACAAACTGAGGCCAGTTCGTGAGGTAGTCCAGGATCCATGATGACAGGTGCTGGTCCACCCCTGCGCGCAACAGCTTGTCCTTCAGGATCATCGGTTGGATGGTGTTGAAAGCACTGGAGAAGTCAAAGAACATGATCCTCACCACATTCCCGGGCTTCTCCAGGTGGGACAGAGAACGGTGAAGGAGGAAGATCACCAAATTCATCAACTATGGTTTAAATTCAACAAAGTTCTTCATTAATCCTACCAAGTTATCAGTGGATTCAGTAAAATATTCTTTTAACTTACTAATTTATTAATTTAGAAATTCCCGTTCTTATCAGGCATACAAAAATTATTTTCAAAGATGGGTTATCATAGCAGAGTCAGCTCCCCTCCTGCTGAGCATCAGTCCTCTTGTCCCCCTTGACCAATTTGTGTCGCGGTATATCCCCAGGCTGGCAGGGTTTGGAACCTTTCTGTGTGGAGTTTGCATGTTCTCCCTGTGCTGCTTGGGTTTACTCCGGGGGCTCCGGTTTCCTCCCACAATCCAAAGACATGCATGTTAGGTTAATTGGCTGTTCTAAATTGTCCCTAGATATCTGTTTCCTATAGGCCCTTAGAATAGAGGGTTAATACTAGTGAAAGTGCTTTGAGTGGTATTTGTGACTAGAAAAGCGCTATATAAGTGCAGGTTAGTAAGTTAGTTAGTTAGTTATAGGGGCAGGAATCTTCCTAGGCGCATCCCCCCACTGATGTCCAGGGCAAGAAATGGACTCACAAATGATCCCAGAACACACATTCTGCCTTTAATATATATATAGCTATCCAAGTTAAATTAGCTATAATTAATTGGTTTGCTTGTCAAATAATTTAACCTATATCAATAATTGTTAATTCCCAATAACTTTTTATTCTTCAAATATTAAGTGTCTTCTTTTATAAAAATGTATCTTAAACCAAACAAAATTTAATCAGTTTTGTCTCTAAATTAAAAAGATTAGCCAAACTTATAATATTTTCTCAAAGTGAATATATAGGGAAAAGTGATAACAAAAAAATGCCAACAAATAAGGAAACTCATAAAGTATATTCCAGATATTGCCCCACCTCCTTTTTTTCTACATCACCCCAAGGGGAGGTAGACAAACATAAACAATTCAGTACAAAACAAACATCAAACAGAAAAGGTATAAGAAGGTAGTGTAGCGCCAATAATGGTAACATTATGGGCGCATAAATTACATATTTATTCCACCTAGCTGCAATACTCCGTACTGTGGGTGTTTATATATTTACATATTTATTCCATCTAGCTACAGTGCTCTGCACTGTGTGTTTATATATTCATATATTTATTCCATCCAGCTACAATGCTCTGCACTGTGTGTCTGTGTGTGTGTGTATATATATATTTTATAGTAATATGTACATATGTATATTAGCTGCTCTTGCTTGCTTGTTTTTTTTCTTGCCTTCTGATTGTTGCTCTGAGTGTTGCTATCCCTGTGCTGTTGCAATCCTGGAATTTCCCCGTTGTGGGACTAATAAAGGCTTATCTTATCTTATCTTATCTTATCTTATCTTATTATGTAGCTCACATATTTCACTGCATAGACCCAAGCATAGAAGGACTTTAAGCTGGCGGTGTGTATTGACATCACGCCTCAGATGGACAATGAGTCTGGACCACCTGCGGACTTGGGAGGAAGTCAGAGGATCTGGAGCAAGAGCCTGAGAGGACTGTCTGACCTCCTGGGGTCAGACAGAAGAGCAAAGAGGACTTTGAAGTGATTGAGTGTAAATAGAAGGATTTGACTTGATTGTGTGATTCTGTGTTTGATGTGTGGGTATAAATGTATGTGGGTTTACCGCAGCTCTTTCTCTTTTTTCCTGACTGAGAGAGAGAGAGCTGGGGACTCGAGATGAATAAACCATACTGAGAAATTATCCAGTCTCATCATTTCATGATCCCCACATTGGTGACCAAGACGTACGATGCCGGGAGAACGTTACCCTGACCCGGATTCACCGGAGACCGACCGCACGAGCACAGGCTCGATTAAGCTCCCCGAGTTCTGGCAAGACGACCCGCACTCATGGTTCCAACACGCGGAATCGCGGTTCGTGCTTGGGGGAATATCAGCAGATGACACCAAGTTTCATAATGTCATCGCAAGACTCGACAGCCGCACAGCTCGATGTGTGCGGAGCCTGGTGCAGCAGCCGCCCGCTGCTGGCAAGTACGATGCTCTGAAAGCCGCCCTCATCGAGAGTTTTGTGCCATCAGCCGAGGTGAGGGCCAGGCAGCTTCTGGACCTGTGCGACAGAGGAGGACGCAGAGCGACCGACCTCATGGAGGACATGCTGCAGCTGATCGGAACAGACAACGATGCGTTTCTGTTCAAACACATCTTCTTGAGGACCCTCCCAACACACATGAGAGGTACCCTGTCTGACATGAGGTGTGTGAACCAGCAAGACTTCCGTGCGCTGGCCAGGGAAGCGCAGCGGCTCCTCGACGCCTGCGACGAGCAAGAGACTTCCGTGGCAGCAACAGACCTCGGCGCGGCAGCCGGAGGCAGTGAGGAGCCGGAGGCAGCGGGAGCAACCCCAGCGACGACGGCAGCGGCGCGGTCCCGAGGCAGAGGAGGGGACGGCCTCTGTTTTTACCATCGACGCTTCGCTGAGAAGGCGCACAGATGCATCCCGCTGTGCAGTTTCAAGAAACAGGGAAACGCCCGGGCCGGGGGTCGTTAGCAGCTTCGACTCTCGGTGAACAGAACAAGCTGCTTTATCTAACAGACGCGGGCTCCGGGCGGTAATTCCTCGTGGATACCGGAGCCCAGAGGAGTTTCATCACCGCGACCTATGCGGATCATGTGGCGGGGCCCCGCGGAGACGGAGCGACGGCGGCGAACGGCTCGTCGATCAAAACGTTCGGGGAAAGAACTCTACGCCTGTCTTTGCACGGCCGCACCTATGAATGGACCTTCATAGTAGCGGAGGTGAGTTTCAACATGTTAGGCGCTGACTTTTTGTGCTCACATGGCTTGTTAGTGGATCTGGTTAATAGACGCCTAGTAAATGCACTCTCCTTTTGTTCTATCCCTTGTGCAGCTCGAGTGTGCCCGCCGCCAGTACAGACCAACGTCGCCACAGCAGGCGGTAAGTTTCATACTCTTCTAACCCAGTTCCCAGCACTCACAGTTCCCACGTTTTCAGCTAAGGTTGCGAAGCACGGGGTGGAACACTTTATCACCACAAGTGGCCCACCAGTTTTTGCGAAAGCTCGGCGCTTGGATGCAGCTAAGCTCTCCATTGTGCGCGAGGAGTTCGCCAACCTGGAAAGGTTGGGCATAATTCACCGCTCGAAGAGCGCTTGGGCCTCCCCGCTGCATATGGTGCCTAAGGCTGATGGCTCGTGGAGACCTTGTGGTGATTACCGCAGGTTAAACAATGCCACAGCGCAGAACCGCTACCCAATTCCGCATATCCAGGATTTTTCAGTGCACTTAGCGAAGGCGCGCATTTTTTCTAAAATAGACCTGGTCCGCGGTTATCATCAGGTCCCGGTTCGACCAGAGGACATTCCCAAAACAGTGGTAATAACCCCGTTCGGACTTTTTGAATTTTTACGCATGCCTTTTGGCCTTAAAGGCGCCGCGCAAACTTTCCAACGAATGATGGATGCCGTGTTGCGCGACCTCCCTTTCGTTTTTGTCTACTTGGACGATATTTTAGTCGCCAGTGCCTCCGAGGAGGAACACGAAAAACACCTCACCACGGTTTTTCAGAGGTTGGGAGCGCATGGGTTGATAATCAACCCAGCCAAGTGCCATTTTGGCGTAAATCGATTTTTTAGGACACCACGTCTCCCCAGAGGGAGCAATCCCTCTGCCAGCCAAAGTACGCGCAGTGGCGGAGTTTCCCCAGCCACAAACGGTCAAAGCATTGCAAGAGTTTTTAGGAATGGTAAATTTTTATAACCGTTTCATACCCCATGCAGCGCAGCTTATGCAACCATTATATGCCGCGCTTAAAAAGCAGAAGCCCTCCAATGCGATTGAGTGGTTCCCAGAGCGGGAGCGCGCATTCACAGAGGTTAAAAAAGCACTGGCAGACGCAGCACTGCTGGCTCACCCAGACCCATCAGCCCGCATAGCGCTAACCACCGACGCGTCAGATGTGGCAATAGGGGCCGTTGTAGAGCAGCAAGTCGCCGGGGTTTGGCAACCGCTCGCTTTTTTCAGCAGGTCCTTGCGCAATGCTGAGCGGAAATACAGCGCGTTTGACAGGGAGCTGCTAGCGCTCCACCTGGCCATTCGCCATTTCCAGTTCTGGCTGGAGGGGCGACGTTTCACCGCGTTTCAACCACAAACCGCTCACTTTTGCAATGTCCAAAATTTCAGAACCGTGGTCAGGACGGCAGCAGAGACAGCTGGCCGTAATTTCAGAATTTACCACCAATATTCAGCACGTAGCCGGTAAACTCAACATAGTAGCGGACTGTCTCTTACGTGCGGTAACAGTGCTTGTCCGCGCGGAAGCGGGTTGTACTACCGCAGACACGGGGCGGGGTAACAGCACGGACGCACACGCGGCCCCTGTTCACGTGGGGATAGATTATGCAGCCATGGCAGCAGAGCAGAGTGGAGACGCAGACGTGCGCGCACTCCTGTCTGGACCAACAGGGTTAAGGCTGGAGAGCAAAAGTTTACAAACCGGTTCACCCCCTCTAATCTGCGACGTATCCACCGGGCGACCGCGCCCGGTAGTACCGGCCGCGTGGCGCGGTCGCGTTTTTGACGCGGTGCACTCCCTGGCGCACCCAGGAGTACGGGCTTCGGTGAAAATGGTAGCGGAGAAGTTTGTTTGGCCGAGCCTGCGCAAGCACGTGAAAGAGTGTGTGAAAGCTTGCATGGCTTGCCAGCGGGCCAAAGTCCACAGGCACACGAAGGCCCCTTTAGAACCATTCCACATTCCGGCTAAGAGATTCGATCATGTGCACGTAGACCTAGTGGGCCCCTTGCCGCCGTCACAAGGGTTCACACATCTCTTGACAATGGTGGACCGAACCACACGTTGGCCGGAAGTGGTCCCGTTAACGTCGACCACAGCAGCAGAGGTGGCTCGCGCTTTTTTAACAGCCTGGGTAGCGCGGTTCGGGGTTCCGTCGGATATTACGTCCGATAGGGGACCTCAATTTGTGTCGGAGCAGTAGTCAGCAATGGCCAGCGGCTTAGGAGCGGCAGTCCACCGCACTACCGCTTATCACCCCCAGGCCAACGGTTTATGCGAGCATTTTCACAGGTCTTTGAAGGCAGCCCTCAGAGCGTCGCTCACAGATGCAGATTGGGTAAACAAACTACCATGGGTTTTATTGGGGTTGCGTTCGGCACCCAAAGAGGACTTAGATGCCTCACCCGCAGAATTGGTTTTTGCGCAACCTCTCAGGCTGCCCGGCGAGTTCCTACCAGCCCATGCGGCACCAGGGTGCCCCCCGGTGCAGGGACCTCTGATTGGCACGGGAGCAGAAATGCTCCCGGGCCCCGCTCATCACACTTTTCCGCGTGTTTTTGTTCCCAAGGCTTTACAAAACGCTGAATTTGTTTTTGTCAGGCACGACGCTCAGCGACACAGTCTCCGCCCACCATATGACGGTCCATTTCGAGTGCTGGAAACTGGGGAGAAATATTTTGTGCTAGATTTGGGGGGCAGGAAAGAAAGAATCAGTATTGATAGATTAAAGCCTGCCTTTGTGTTGCATGACGAATCTGTACGACCGGCGAGGACGCCTCGACGCGGCAGACCACCCGGGGAACGGCCCCTGGAGCCCCCGCAGGGGACAAATAACCTTTCTCCCCCTCATTCCACAGATTCGCCGCAGGACGGCACAACACAGACTGTGAAACCTGCGTACAGCAAGTTTGGGAGGAGGTTGAAGCCCAGACTACGGGCAGAGTGATGTGTGTTTCGATCAAACTGTGTAGGCCGTGCTGTAAATTCCGCAGGTGGGGGGTGACATATGCTGTATTGCCATTAGGATACGGTTATCGGGTGTGTCCATTCTTTGGCGTTTGGGGGGGAGTGATGTAGCGCCCATTATGGTAACATTATGTAGCTCACATATTTCACTGCAGAGACCCAAGCATAGAAGGATTTTAAGCTGGCGGTGTGTATTGACATCACACCTCAGATGGACAATGAGTCTGGACCACCTGCGGACTTGGGAGGAAGTCAGAGGATCTGGAGCGAGAGCCTGAGAGGACTGTCTGACCTCCTGGGGTCAGACAGAAGAGCAAAGAGGACTTTGAAGTGATTGAGTGTAAATAGAAGGATTTGACTTGATTGTGTGATTCTGTGTTTGATGTGTGGGTATAAATGTATATGGGTTTACCGCAGCTCTTTTCTCTTTTTTCCTGACTGAGAGAGAGAGAGCTGGGGACTTGAGATGAAAAAACCATACTGAGAAATTATCCAGTCTCATCATTTCATGATCCCCACAGTAGATTATAAGTGTCATCTGAAGTCATTCTAAACGTAATAATCAGGTCATCTAGGTCCAGTCTCCAAATGTCAAACTTCAAAATGTCAATAGTCAGTTTACTCTAGAATCAAACTATATTTCATTCAGATTATCTTGAGACCTTCTCCTACTGACAGTGTGTCATCAGGGGTACCTGCATTTTGGTTAAGCATGCTGATTGAAAGGATCCTTTGTCAATATTATCTTTACTTAACCAAGGTGTCAAAACATCTTGTGAAACACTGAATATCACTGTCACTTAGGATGTGAATTCTAACAAAACTAAGGTCTCAGTGTCTCAAAAAGAAAAACACTATTATTGTATCCAAGTGTCATATTTGTTATTGTTATTGTGACATAATTTTATCTATCTTAAAGATTTGAAATACAGTCATTTAATAACAGTCCCTCCAGGATTTTGCGATGTTGCGATCGCACCAGTTCACGTGAAATCAGCCATTCAGCGCAACTATTGCATGACCTTGCAACTTTGTCCAATCACTGCAACTTTCCTGCAATTTTGGCCAATCCTCGTCAACTTCCACCAGTTTCACCAATCAAATTTGTCTCCAACGTGCTGAAACGCTTAGTCTAACCAACCAAATGCATCGCTGCACCGCATTTACTTCCTTGTTTACAGTGAGTAGTGAGTTTATAGTTTACAGCGAGTAACGGAACACATCAGCAAACAAAGTGTGTGATTTAAAAAAAACCCCAAAACACTCACCCGTGAGATTTTCAACACCGTCCCTTCCTCCATCTCCCCCAGCCTGCCAGTGGATGCCTCGCCCCGTCTCTGTCCTGACCGTGTGTACGAAGCGCTGGGTTTGTTTTGAAAAACATGTGCCTGTCCAAAAGCACCCCGTTGCGGGAGCACACGTGAGGAGAGTACACTCCACTACAGCGAGTGTTTGAACATTTATGCATCTTTAGAGGTAAAATCATTACTACATCTTGTCGTAGATTAGTTTATTTGACAGGGACAGTGCAATAAACATAGACAATTAATCAAAGACTCACATTTAACATAAATATTATAAATATTATAAATACACAAATATAACAGCCTGACTCACATTTAACACATATAACATAACTCACATTTGCCTATTTCAGGCCTTCCTCCCTCCGTCACTCACTATAAACAAACACATTTATTCCTTCCCTTCATTCACTCTCACTTTGCAGACAAATAATTCATACATGAGTACATTCTTGTTTATTTTTCAGCCAGTTTTTAACATTTTTAGTGAATGTTTTAAAGTCCGTTATTATTTTAATTTCATTTGGCATTGTGTTCCAGATGTGACTGCCCTTTATAGAGAAAGCTGTTTGTCCAAATGTGGTTCTGCGGTGGAATATTTTACAGTTATTGTTAACAGAGCTCCTGGTGGCTCTGCTGCTGTCCTGTCTTTGGACGAAACCAGCAAGTGGCTCGGGTGCTGATTTATGGAAACATTTGAACGTTAATTTCAGAAGACAGAGGTCAATGAAGCTCTCAAAACTCAATAGGTTGTATTTTTTTAAAACATTACAGTGATGCCACCTAATGGGCTTTTTGTCCAAGATTTTTAGGGTTTGATTATATAATGAACCTATATGTCTTATTGTGGAAGGGGCTGCTTGAGCCCAGACTGTCAAACAGTATGATATATGAGAAAAAACCATAGAATGCATATACAGTGCAGCTGCTTCGTAAGGTATGTAATATCTAATTAATTTAAAGCAGTTCAGATTTTTTTTTACTGTTTTTGAAATTTTCTTTATATGAAGATTAAATTTGAGTTGAGGATCTAGTACAATGCCAAGGTATTTGAATTCTGTAGCTAAACTGATGTCATGATCATGTATATTAACTTTAAAATGTTGCAGGTTACATTTTTTGATTGAAAAATGCTCAAAATGCTTGATTCAAAGCTCATTGTCAATGAGCTTTGAAGCTGTTAATCTCCGGTGTGGACGGACAAACGCCCTAGACCCCCCCCCCCCCCCCCCCGGCAGTCCCGCTGTAAATGAAAGGGGTGTGTGTGTGTGTGTGAAGCCCAACATGCAGCAGACAGACAGGTAGGCATGGAAAGAGAGAGAATATTCTCTCTATTTTTTTTTTCCAGAAAAAACACAGACTCCAATAGCCAATACAGTGCAACAGAATAATTTATTTTTTCCTCTCCGCTCGGTACCGAGTGGTTGGGAACCATAAGGAATTTTCAAATGAAGGTGGTGTAGGGAGCGTGAAATAAGGAAGCGAAGTGATTTTATAAATCAAGTTTTATTGTCGGCTTCCAGTCCCTAACATGTCTCATCTCAAATGCAGAAGCAGAATCAAGAGGCTGAGCGCAGTCAGACCTTTATACTTATACATCACATCACAAAAGACATTGCATATCAAAGTCGACATCACACATCGCGTTATCTCCCTCCATTGTCCTCTCTCTAGTCCACCTGACCCTGGGGGGTCAGGAAGTTCATTCAGGTCCCCACCGCTGTGTCTCCGTCTGCTCCTTGATCTTCGCCGGTGGTCGAGACCTCTTGTCCTGCTCTGAGACGTGAGGTCATTCCACATATGCAATCTCTAAACATTCCTCCCATGTCTATACATATGTGGGTATGGATATATGAATAATATAAGCCACAGTGGTGCCAATAATTTCTAAATCTCTACTCTTTAACAATTTAGCTGTTGTAATGGATATTGTGTTAATGTTTGTGTTTGCTGTTGCACAAGAGTTGTTTTTTTTTCTGTATGGCAGAAGTTTCTGCTTAATTTATAAATCACTATAATAAGAATTTTTTGACAATCCTGTGCTTTTCTTGTATTGTTATATACAGGTACATCTCAAAGAAATTAGAATATAATGAAAAAGTTCAATATTTTTTGTCACTCATTTCAGAAAGTGAAACCCATATATTATATAGATTCATTTAACAGACAGTGATATATTTCAAGTGTTTATTTATTTTAATTTTGATGATTTTGGCTTACAGTCCATGAAAACCCCAAATTCAGTTTCTCAAAAAATTAGAATATTACAAAAAATTAATTTTAAAAAGTAGTTTTTTAATAGAAATGTTGGCCGACTGAAAAGTATGTCCATGTACATAGTCAATACTTGGTCAGGGATCCTTTTGGATTAATTACTCTATCAATGTGGTGTGGCATGGAGGTGATCAGCCTGTGGCACTGCTGAGGTGTTATGAAGGTCCAGGTTGCTTTGATAGTGACCTTCAGCTTGTCTGCATTGTTGGGTCTGGTGTCTCTCATCTTCCTCTTGACAATACTCATAGATTCTCTATGGGGTTTAGGTCAGGAGAGTTTGCTGGCCTTTCCTGAGATGTATATTCTGTTCATATATCATCCACATGGAAATTAAAACTAGGACTTAAATAAAATGCCACTGTTTCTCTGTTGTGGGTTTCAGTCTGTGAGTATACTGTCTTAGTATAATTAAAATATGTGATTCATTGAAATTGATTAAAAAATGTGTAGAATTATAAGATTATTAAGTACAATGAAATGGGTAAATTAGGTCATAATACTGTATATACCTTGATAAATGATACTATTATGTTGTCAAATGTTGTTCCCTTTTTTTATCCAGTTGTAAATTGCAGCTTGTGGTGATGTTTCCTGGGTGTTAGTGAGCATGTCATGTGATAGTTGTTCTGTTAATGTCAAAAGAAGAGATGCTGAGGCGTGATTTCCTATGTGGTCTTGTGCAAAAAAAAAAAAAAAAAGTATTGACTGTCAGTGTATACTGTCAGTGCTTTTTCCTGGCCTAATTTACAAGCCTCAAATAGAGCAACTATTCCAGCTGCTTTTGCAGAATAATGTGATAGGAGTTTCATGTTTGCTTTATTAACCACAGTGAACCTAACATAAAACAAAATAAACCAAAATAAAATAAAACATGATTTTCTGCTTAGATATGTAGGGTCATATGAATTTCTGCATCCTTGGACATTAAATAAAGTCACAAGTTCAACAAAACATGGAAATAAAATGTAAAATATGAGCCACAGAATTATTACTAAAAATTCAACACTGGCAAAAAGGTATGTCGAGAAGAGAAAAATAAAAATCAAAAGAAGAAAACACCTTCATTTAAAGAAAAACACATCCATGGGGCCCTAGTTTCAGTTTTTTCCTCTAATATTTATTTATTTAATAATTCAAATCCTTCTGATTTTGCTCTAATGGTTGGGGTCATACGAGCATTTTAATAGCCCACACCTCTAATTGATTCAAACCAGATACTGTTGGCAAAATAAATATCAATTATATAGTTAGCAAACAGGCTTTTGTTTTCACTTTTTTAACTTCTTGTGTACACGTTGCCACATTGCCACATTCTCAAACAATGTCCTATGAAACTAATTTACTTTTCATGTACATGATGTCATAATTTATTTAGATGGAAGGAGCTTTCTTTTATTTATCATACATTCTTATTTTCTGCTTTTTCTCATCTAACTTTTCTTTCAGATAATGTAATTGATGGAGACTAAATGATCCTCTATCTGGAAAACCCATTTAAGACCAGATAGGCACCAGCCAGACAGTTTCACCACCATAATTTTTTTTTCTCTGACAAGATATTTATTCCTGCTGCGCAGCCCATGCACCAGAAAATTCTACATGCCTCCAGACAGCCCCAACTCATTGAAATTGAGTTTATTGACAGCCCCAACCCAAACAATTATAAAAAATCAAATTTTCTTGCTCTGCTGGTAAATAATTTTACTTAAAATAAGCAAAAAAAAAAAAAAAAACTTCTCCATCCATCTTCTTCTGCTTAATCCTTTTTGGGTCGCAGGGGGGCTGGAGCCTATCCCAGCATCTTTGGGCGAGAGGCAGGGTACACCCTGGACAGATCGCCAGTCCATCACAGGGCCAACACAGAGAGACAGACAACCATTCACTCTCATAGTCATACCGAAGGACAATTTAGAATCCCCAGTTTGATGCCAATTAACCTAACTTGCATGTTTTTGGCATGTGGGAGGAAACCGGAGAAATCCCGGAGTAAATCTACGCAGACATGGGGAGAACATGCAAACTCCACACAGATTACTGTTGGTCGGGGGCTGGGATCGAACTCAGGATCCCCCGGCCAAGGGTGAGTTGCTGTGCTGCCGCAGTGCTAACCACTCCGCCATTGCGCTGCACCCCCCCCCCCCCAAAAAAGTTCTGGCAATAGATGATGTTAGTTTAAAATAAGGTCTGCCAACAAAGGAAGATTAAATTGCTTAACACAAGTTAACTATCATAAGGCAAGCAAAAATCACACAGAAAACTGCACAACAAAAATAAATTACTGTCAAAATTATCTTGAGATAAAAACAAGCATCTACTACGTTTCATTTTACCAAAATCCCCATCTTAATGTGACAAATACTGCCTTCGCATAAACACACTAGTCCTCTCTGTCTCTCCTCTCTCACACATACACACACATGCACATGCAACCACCGCAAGCCCAAATAAGCACATACACATTAGAAAACAATCCCAAAGCTGCTTACAGTATAATAAGCAGACCTGTCAACTCAAGATACTCATACTCACCTTCCGCCACCTTGAAAAACCAAAACATTTTTGCCACTTTCTCACATACTGAGCACCCTCCTTATCTCTCCCATGCACAAATCTGCTGTCCCCCATCAAACAAAAATCTCATTAATGCCCTTTTGTGCTTCACAGCCATAACAACCCGAAAAACATCCTCCCATCCTTTTTTTTTTTCTCTCCCGGCGCCACACGAGTAGGCTGCCCTTTGCAACAGCGGCTCGATTCCGAGTCTTTTTTCCCCTCCTCTCTTTTTGATCCGTCTTTTTTCACTCCACTTATATCACGGACACACAGATCGTCCCAATGTCTCCTGAGCCGGTGGACGGAGCCACTGTTTATAGCAGGATACGATACAGCAGGGAAGAGCTGCTAGCATTCAACTGCCACCTGGTCCCATTGGAAAAACTCGACATACCGAGAGAACTGAGGCGAAAACGCCGCGGCTGCCGGGCTGGAGTAAGGCGGAGGACAAAAAATATAAGGTACAGACCCTCCCTTCCATCTATTGTCATGGGAAATGTACGGTCGATACTGGGAAAGGTAGATGAGCTAGCGGCTATCTCCCATTTCGATAGCACTTACCGGGAGTGCTCTCTCCTTTTGTTTACTGAGACGTGGCTAACTGAACTAGCAGCAGATGCTAACACTGAGCTGGAGGGTTTTCACATGATACGGGCTGACCGAACACCAGACAGTGGCAAAGCAAGGGGCGGTGGAGTGATAATGTATGTTAACAACAACTGGTGCAGACCGGGACATATCACTGTTAAACAACGACACTGCAGCAAAGACATTGAGTTGCTAGCTGTTAGCATGAGGCCTACATATCTCCCGAGAGAACACTCACACGTGATCTGCATTGTTGTTTATGCAAATCCGACGGCGAACGCTGGGACAGCGCGTGACGTCATCCATTCAGTAACCAGCAGGCTGCAGACAGAACACCCAGATGCTCTTCTCCTCATCTCAGGCGATTTCAACCATGTTTCACTGTCTCCCATTCTACCCACGTTCACCCAGTATGTCACATGCCACACTAGAGACAATAAAACACTGGACTTATTCTACGCAAACACTAAGGAGGCGTACACCTCATCACAACTCCCCCCACTCGGGAGATCGGATCACAACTTGGTTCATCTACGGCCGGTGTACAAACCCCTAGTACACAGACAACCTCTGGCCATGCACACTGTGGAGTTATGGTCTGAGGAGACAATGGACACTCTAAAGGGCTGTTTTGAAGCCACAGCCTGGAAGCAGCTCTGCGATCCACATGGTGAGGACATCGATGGCCTCATTCACACCTTCACGGACTACCTCAGCTTCTGTGTGGACAAATCCGTTCCCACCAAGACCATACGGCGTCACTCAAACAACAAACCCTGGATCAACCCTGAGATAAAAACACTTCTGAGAGAGAAGAAGAGGATCTTCAGGTCGGGGAACAGGGAGATGTTGAAGTCCGTACAGAGGGAGCTGAGGAGAAAGATCAGAGAAGGCAAGGACAGCTTCAGGAAGAAGATGGAGGACAAGCTGCAACAGAGCGACATCAGCGGGGTCTGGAGAAACCTCAAAACCATCTCTGGGCTCCAGAATACCTCCCCCCAGGCCACGGGGGGCAGGGAGTGGGCGAACAACCTGAATCTGTTTTTCAATAGGTTTGACCAACCGCCCTCTCACCTGTCTGCACAACAACCACTGCTGCCTCTAAAGAAATCAAGTCCTGCTGCCCACTCCCCACTCCACCAACACCCCCCCACTCCCAACACACAGCCTCCCATCCTGACCCTGACCAGGACCCAGGTGAGGACGGAGCTGAGGAAGATCAAGGCGAGGAAGGCGTCGGGACCGGACGGCATCAGCGCAAAGCTCCTCAAGTCCTGTGCAGACCAGCTGTGTGGGATTGTGACGTATATCTTCAACCTGAGCCTGAAACTTGGGAGGGTACCACAGCTGTGGAAAACATCTTGTGTGGTACCTGTACCAAAACCTTCCCACCCCAAAGACCTGAACAGCTACAGACCGGTGGCCTTGACGTCCCACTTGATGAAGACCCTGGAGAGACTGCTCCTTGCTCACCTCCGCCCCCTGGTGGAACCAGCGATGGATCCACTCCAGTTCGCCTACCAGCATGGCATTGGGGTGGAAGATGCGGTGATCTTCCTCCTTCATCGTTCTCTGTCCCACCTGGAGAAACCCGGGAATATGGTGAGGATCATGTTCTTTGACTTCTCCAGTGCTTTCAACACCATCCAACCGATGATCCTGAAGGACAAGCTGCTGCGCGCAGGGGTGGACCAGCAGCTGTCATCATGGATCCTGGACTACCTCACGAACCGGCCTCAGTTTGTGAGAACCCGGGACTGTGTGTCCGACACGATCATCAGTAGCACGGGGGCCCCCCAGGGAACGGTGCTGGCTCCCTTCTTGTTCACTCTTTATACTGCGGACTTCTCACACAACACAACACACTGCCATCTACAGAAGTTCTCTGATGACTCTGCGATCGTTGGCCTCATCTCCAATGGAGATGAAGCTGAGTACAGAGGGCTTATCCAGGACTTCGTGGACTGGTGCCATCGGAACTGCCTCCAGATCAACGCGAGAAAAACTAAGGAGCTGGTGGTGGACTGCCGCAGGCAAGGACAACCCCTCACAGCACCAGTAAATATACAGGGAACAGACATCGAGATGGTGACAGCCTATAAGTACCTGGGTGTTCATCTGAACAATAAACTAGACTGGTCACACAATACTGATGCACTCTACAAGAAGGGACAGCGCAGGCTGTTCCTGCTGAGGAGACTCAGGTCTTTTGGTGTACAAGGCGCGCTGCTGAAGACATTTTATGACACGGTGGTGGCATCAGCCATCACTTTTGGAGTGGTCTGCTGGGGCAGTGGCATTACTGCAGCCGATAGGAAGAGACTGAACAAACTGATCAAGAAAGCTAGCTCTGTCCTGGGGCAGGGCCTTGATCCGGTGGAGGAGATAGGAGAGAGAAGGACGGTGGCTAAACTGTCATCTCTGCTGGAGTCCGAGTTCCACCCTATGCAGGACATACTGAATGCACTGAGGAGCTCATTTAGCAGCAGACTACATCATCCCAGGTGCACAACCGAGAGGTTTCGCAGGTCCTTCCTACCAACGGCTGTCAGACTGTACAACCTAAGCAGGGCTGCTCGCAGAGATAGCAAAAAGATGTAACAAACTAATAGTTTTTTGAATGCAAAAGATGCAATAGACTTACACAATGGTCCCCCTCCGGCATACAACTAGGAAAATACCGGTCACTATGGAGAGTGAGAATATGTATGGGCACATAATCATACCATGTAGGATAACTAAGTAGACGGTTGTGCTGTTTCATCCCATCTAGCAACAATGCTCTGCGCTGTGTGTGTTTATATATTTACATATTTATTCCATCTAGCTACAATGCTCCGCACTGGGTGTGTTTATGTTTATATATCTATATATTTATTCCATCTAGCTACAATGCTCCGCACTGTGTTTATATATCTACATATTATTCCATCTAGCTACATTGCTCCGCACTGTGTGTTTACATATTCATATATTTATTCCATCCAGCTACAATGCTCTGCACTGTGTGTCTGTGTGTGTGTATATATATATATATTTTATAGTAATATGTACATATGTATATTAGCTGCTCTTGCTTGCTTGTTTTTTTTTTTTCTTGCCTTCTGATTGTTGCTCTGAGTGTTGCTATCCCTGTGCTGTTGCAATCCTGGAATTTCCCCGTTGTGGGACTAATAAAGGCTTATCTTATCTTATCTTATCTTATCATCGTGCCACGTTGCAAAATCTCACTCTCTTCCTGCATCTCGTGATCTCTGCCCCTGCTACAGCAGTTACCCATTCTTTCATCAAAGTAAACCGTAAAAATGTTATTTATTAAAAACACACGCAACAAACACACAAACGACCAGAGAAACAAGCTGCAGTTATTTATTTTAATTTATTTATTGTTTGATCTTAGTTTAAAGGCTATTTTATTCTATTTTAAGCTCATTTTAAGTTAAATCTTATGGCATTTTAGTTATTGTTGAAGTTATTCCTTATAAGGCTAGTTCTTATTATAACTATTTTTTCTTCTATTTTTTTTCTCTCTATACACTTTTTCTCGTTTATTTCAGCCGTCAATATCACTCTGCAGTGCTGTATCACTCCGCACTGATATCACTCCGAGGTACTTTGTATCCTTCCACGCATCTATTTCCCAAATTCAAACTCGAACTAAATTCCAGTAAAAATGCTTTTATTACTGAGCGGTTCCGTATAACAGTGGTACTTTCCCAACTGGACTTGAACCAACAGTACCAAATTCTACGTGTATTACAATGACCGGACTTGAACCTGCTGTGCCAGACGTCTTAACCATTAATAAATAATTAAATTTACTCACTTCAATCCGCCTTGGTTCAGCTCTGTCAGCTTTTGGTCCACTCCCAGTGCATTTGGACTTTGCCTCACTTCCTGAAAGCTGATCCTTTGGGTTCGGTGGGGGAGGTCTTCTCAGCAGCTGTGCACTGAGACTGAATGCACCATTCCAGCAGCTTTATTTTCCTTCTCTGGAGCTAGCTGAGAGTTTCTTTGGCTGTGTGTTTGGGATCATTGTCTTGCTGAAATGTCCGCCCTCGTTTCATCTTCAACATCTTGGCAGATGGCAACAGGTTCTTATCAAGGATGTCTCTGTACATTTGTACATTCATATTTCCTTTAATTACAGTAGTGTGAAAAAGTGTTTGTCCCCTTCCTGATTTCTCATTTTTTTTGTATGTTTGTCGCACATAAATGTTTCAGATCATCAAACAAATTCAAATATTAGACAAAGATATCACAAGTAAACACAAAATGAAGTTTTTTAAATGAAGGTGTTTATTATTAAGGGAAAAAAAATCCAAACCTACATGGCCTTGTGTGAAAAAGTGATTGCCGCTTAAACCTAATAACTGGTTGGGCCACTCTTAGCAGCAACAACTGCAATCATGTGATAACTGGCAATGAGTTTTTTACAGTGCTGTGGAAGAATTTTGGCCCACTCGTCTTTGCAGAATTGTTGCAATTCAGCCACACTGGAGGGTTTTCTATCATGAACCACCTTTTAAAGGTCATGTGACAGCATCAAAATCAGATTTAGGTCAAGACTTTGACTAGGTCACTCCAAAGTCTTCAGTTTGTTTTTCTTAAGCCATTCAGAGGTGGACTTGCTGGTGTGTTTTTGATCATTGCCCTGCTTCAGAAACCAAGTGTGCTTCAGCTTGAGGTCACGAACAGATGGCCAGACATTGTCCTTCAGGATTTTTTGGTAGACAGCAGAATTCATGCTTCCATTTACCACAGCAAGTCTTCCAGGTCCTGAAGCAGCAAAACAGCCCCAGACCATCACACTATCACCACCATATTTTACTGTTGGTATAATGTTCCTTATCTGAAATGCTGTGTTACTTTTACACCAGATGTAATGGGACACACACCTTCCAGAAAGTTCAAGTTTTGTCTCATCAGTCCAAAGAGTATTTTCCCAAAAGTCTTGGGGATCATCAAGATGTTTTCTGGCAAAACTGAAATGAGCCTTTATGTTCTTCTTGCTCAGCAGTGGTTTTCGTCTTGGAACTCTGCCATGCAGGTCATTTTTGCCCAGTCTCTTTGTTATGGTGGAGTCATCAACACTAACCTTAACTGAGGCATGTGAGGCCTGCAGTTCTTTGGATTGTTACAACTCGCTCTCGCCTGTCATCAGAGCCAGCGGCGCACACACCTGCGCCTCATCAGCCTCCGCCTATATAACTCCCTCTGCCCTCTGCCTCAGCCTGGAGTCGTCTGCTCGTCTACGCTCCCAAACCTCCAGCGCTCGACCGTTTCGTCCCGGCCAGCGCACCTTCTCCCAAGCACGTGAGCTGCATAATTCCTCTTACCTTCTCTCCAGCTTCTCCCCTCTGCACAGGTGGACCTCCAGGGCGGCGGACTTCCTCATCCTCGCCTCTCCCCGTCAATCCTCTCTCCAGCATGCCGGGAGCGTGCAGAAGCGCTGTCCTCCAAGCAGCATCAGCGTCGCCAACGCCAACCACCATCTCATCTGCACTTAAGCAGCACATTGTGGTTATTCCCCATGGGTCGTCTGACTGTAGCTAATTCCCTGCTCTGCTCTGCCCTTAGGGTTGCCTGGCTGCACGGCGAACTGTTCTGCTCTTGACGCACCCTGTTCACCCACAACACATCCACACTTCCTCTCACACATCCAAACACCACTGGTTGTTGAATAAAGCTTTAAATCTTTCCTGAGCCTGTGTGTGTGTTCCCTGAGCCCATCATTATGTCATGGATGTTGTTGTGGGGGTCTTTTGTGACCTCTTAGATGAGTCGTTGCTGCGCTGTTGTGTTAATTTTTGTCGGCCGGCCACTCCTGGGAAGGTTCACCACTGTTCCATGTTTTCACCATTTGTGGATAATGGCTCTAACTATGGTTTGCTGGAGTCCCAAAGCTTTAGAAATGGCTTTATAACCTTTTCCAGGACTGTTAGATCTCAATTACTTTTTTGTCATTTGTTCCTGAATTTCTTTGGATCTTACAATGATGTTTGGATCTTACCATGATGTCTAGCTTTTGAGGATCTTTTGTTCTTCTTCATTTTGTCAGGCAGGTCCTATTTAAGTGATTTCTTGATTGAGAACAGGTGTGGCAGTAATCGAGCCTAGGTGTGGCTAGAGAAATTTAACTCAGCTTTCCAAAGATGTGATAAGCCACAGTTAATTTATGTTTTAACTGGAAGGGGGGGGGCAATCACTTTTTCACACAGGACCAAGTAGGTTTGGATATTTTACCCTTAATAATCAACACCTTCATTTAAACACTGCATTTTGTGTTTACTTGTGTTATCTTTGTCTAATATTTAAATTTGTTTGATGATCTGAAACATTTAAATGTGACAAACATAAAAAAAGAGAAATCAGTCAGGCAAGCACTTTTTCACACCACTGTGTATGAAGTCTGCCTGTACCATTTGCTGAAAAACACCCACACACCATGATTCATCCACCACCAAACTTCACTGTTGGTATGGTGTTTTGGGGCTGATGTGCAGTACCATTTTTGCTCCAAACATGCTGTGTGTTGTGGCATCCAAAGAATTTAATTTTGGGTTCATCTGACCAGACTGTTGTCCCAGTATTTTACTGGCTTGCCCAAATGTTGTGCAGCAAACTTTAAACAAGCTTCAACATGCTTTATCTTCAGCAATGGAGTCTTGTGAGGTGAGCGGGCACAGAGCCCATGTTGATTGAGTGCATAACTTATTGTTTTCTTTCGAATAGCAGTACCTGTTAACTTCAGGTCTTTCTGGAGATCTCCACGAGTGGTGTTTGGTTCTTGGATAACTCTTCTGATAATTCTTTTGACTCTTCTGTCAGAAATCTTGTGAGGAGCTCCTGGTTGTGGCTGCTTTTCCACAGCACACGGTGAGGGGGGAAATAATGAGGATTTACGTGCTGGGTTCACCACACACATTTATTAATGTAAAGCCACACCATTCCAAAAAGGATGAAAACATACAAAAATGCAAAATAACTTACAGCGGGCATTCGAGGGCTGGCATCGCCCAGCGAATGCATGAGAAGAGATGTGCAGTCACGCTGGTGTCCCACAGCCGGTATCACTGTGCGGGTGCAAGAGAACCACGATGATGTGGAGTGACTACACGTCGTGGCATACAGTTGAATAAGGTCATCTCAGAACAACGCAACAGACAACACATACAGTTAGATGAAGACCCAGCAATGCGTGACTGGCACAAGGCAGCCTAAGTACCCGCATTGCTGGTGATAGTAAAATTGGCAGCACCTGGGCGAGGGCGGGAATATGGCACAAGGGAAGGAACAGCTGGTACTGATGAGAGAGGGGTGTGGCCAGATCGGCTGCTGTCAGCAACGCCCACAGAAAGTAGGTCAGAGCCGCTGTCCAACAGCCGCCAGCCAGACAGTTACTGTGAGTGAGGAAGGCACACTGAAATACATACTAAACACATAAACAGCAGTACCTAGACCCACAGGGAGGGCAGGACCGAGCCAGGGAAACCAAGCTGGCTCGGTTCCTGACAGAACACAGTTGCTTTGATTTCTTTGTATGTATGGATTACTTGGTTTGTTACTGATATCTGGTGAAAATCTCAGATCAGTGGCTCCATCAGAAATATGTTTCATATGAAAAAGGTTGATGTGGTCAATACTTATTTTCCCTACTGTGTACTGTAGCTTTCATGCAGGTCATTAAAAATTAAACAGGAAAAAATGTACAATTTGTTTCGATGCACTGCAGACACTATAACAGTAAGGAAGATAACACTGGTCAACACCAAATTTATTGTCTAAGTTTCTTAGCTGATTAAGGACAATTTTGATGTGCTGAATCCAAAAATCCCATTGGTTTTGCTCAATAAGGTCAACTTTTTGAACTATGGCCACATGTTTTCTTATGTTTTTGTTTACATGTATGGGTATTTTCACTTTATTTGATGTAAAATTCTTTTTTATTTCTTGAAATTCTCTGAATTTTGAACAATGATGATGTAACATTCAATTTACATGTACTTACCTTTATCAATGTCTACTATTCAATTTACAGTACACCTGTACAACTGCTGTACAACTGCTTATAACTTAACATAAAAACCTGACCTGATTGAGAGAAATGGATGTCATTTTCGGATTCAGCGGTGCAAAATTGTCTTAAATCAGTTGAAAAAACACAGACAACTTACAAAAAAAATATTTTTGTTATGTTGTGTAAGCAGCTGTGGTGACCCCTAAAGGGAGCATCTGACAGGAGAAGGAAAAGAAGTAGAATGTTTGTGGCTTTTCTGAGGTCAAATGACCTAGAAATTGTGCATTCTTTGCAAATATAACAGTTGATTGCTTGTTAAATTGGTGTTTTTTTTTTTTTTTTATCTTGATAGTTTTCCATACTGAATCACCTGTGTGATGACCAAAGAAATCCCTGGCCTCAAAAATACAAAATGACTAACTTCTCCACAACCACTAAAGCCTTCTATTTTACATAGGGTATGAAATTTGGGTGTTACTATTTCCTGTATTTACCCTATCCTTTAACTGATGCTTCAAAGAGATACACACACATACACAGAGACCCTGCACGAGACTCTACAAGTCTTTTTAACTTTTACAACTGATGGCTGGCAAATTGATGGTTTTATAATAGCAGATCCTATGACAAACTTGAATTTTAACTATTAAAACTTTTGAAAAAATACTGTTAATATTTAAAAACTGACCCCGACAGACTCATTTTTACAGTTTCTTATCAAATGCACTATATAAAACATGTCCCAGCTGCTTTATGTTTAGCCTTTCATAACCTGTGCATGTGAGAACATTATCTTTTTTTATGTTTTATTTGGCCCAGGCTTTCACAAGTACTGTTTTACAACCCACACGGGGCACATTTTGAACTCAAAGGAAGAAAAAGGCCATTTTTCAGGCCAGTCTAACTTCAAGATAAATGTTACTTGCAGAAATGGATTGCAGGTGTTATTTCAGTCATACCATGGACCTGTTTTGGGATAAATTGCCTGAAGTTTTTGTTAAATTGGACTAAACAGATGTTTTCTGCAAAGAAAAGAGGAAAACAGCTCTATTTTGATGATCATCAGCAGACTATTGCACCAGACTTCCCGCCGTATGCCAGTGTACAGTGGATTGAAAGTGTTTGCCCCTTTCCTGGTTTCTCATTTTTTTTTGTATGTTTGTCACACTTAACCGGAGTGGTGGCCTAGTTCGTAAAGCATCTGCCCCACAACTGGGAGGTCGTGAGTTCAAATCTTGGCCGGGTCATACCAAAGACCATATAAAAATGGTACTTCCTGCCTTCTAGCTTGGTGCTCAGCATAATAGAATGGGGGAAGGAGAAGTTGTTTGTGGCAGCGCATTGCATGGCGGTGATCCCTCTGATTCTACATGTGATTAGCATTGTAGATAGGAGAAACATAATTTTGTTCTACTGTACAGGATTGGCTGTATGGACTGAATGACAGCAGAGATGGCTTCTTCTTAAATGTTTCAGATCATCAAGCAAATTTAAATATTAGACAAAGATAACACAAGTAAACACAAAAATGCGAGGTGTTTATTTTTAAGGGGAAAAAAATCCAAACCTACATGGCCCTGTGTGAAAAAGTGATTGCCCCCTAAACCTAATAACTGCTTGGGCCACCCGTTGCGGCAACAACTGCAGTCAAGTGTTTGTGATAACTGGCAATGAGTCTTTTACAGCGCTGTGGAGGAAATCTGACCCACTCATCTTTGCAGAATTGTTGTAATTCAACCACACTGGAGGGTTTTCTAGCATGAACTGCTTTTTTAAGGTCATGCCACAGCATCTCAACGGGATTTGTCAGGAGTTTGACTAGGTCACTCCAAAGTCTTCATTTTTTTTTTCTTAAGCCATCCAGAGGTGGACTTGCTGGTGTGTTTTCAATCATTGACCTGCTTCAGAATCCAAGTGCACTTCAGCTTTAGGTCACGAACAGATGGCCAGACATTCTCCTTCAGGATTTTTTTGGTTTCGCCCCTGTGAGTCCCTTTCTGTATACTTGGGCCCCCTTACTCCTTATGTTAAATCCACAGCTAGGAACCTTGGTTTTATCATGGACAATGATTTTAAATTAGACACGCAGATTCGTTCTGTGGTAAAATCCTGCTTCTTTCATCTAAGGCGTTTAGCAAAAGTAAAACCTATTCTCTCTAGACTACACCTGGAAACAGTAATCCATGCTTTTATTTCATCTTGGCTGGATTAATGTAATGCACTTTACGCCGGTGTCAGCCAGTCATCTCTTTCCCGTCTGCAGCTGGTTCAAAACGCTGCTGCTCATCTTTTGGGCTGCACGGTGGCGCAGTGGTTAGCACTGCGGCAGCACAGTTTACCCTTGGCCGGGGGATTGTGGGGATCGTGGGTTCGATCCCAGCCCCCGACCAACAGTGATCTGTGTGGAGTTTGCATGTTCTCCCCGTGTTGCGTGGGTTTACTCCGGGATTTCTCCAGTTTCCTCCCACATGCCAAAAACATGCATGTTAGGTTAATTGGCTGTTCTAAATTGTCCCTAGATATCTGTTTCCTATAGGCCCTTAGAATAGAGGGTTAGTATTAATGAAAGCGCTTTGAGTGGTCTTTGTGACTAGAAAAGTGCTATATAAGTGCAGGTTAGTTAGTAGTAGTAATCTTTTAACAGGTACACGTGGAAGAGACCACATCACACCTATCTTAGCTTCACTCCACTGGCTGCCCGTGTATTTTAGAGTTCATTTTAAAATTCTTTTATTTGTTTTTAAATCCTTAGATGGTCTTGCTCCGCCTTACCTCTCTGAGCTTCTGCATCCCTACGCTCCCACCTGGTCCCTTAGGTCAGCTGAACAGCTGCTTTTGGAGGTTCCAAAGGCAAGGCGCAAGCTCAGGGGGGACAGAGCCTGTTTGATCATGGCCTCCAGGTTATGGAATGATTTACCCCTGGACATCAGACAAGCACCTTCACTGTCCATTTTTAAAACACGTCTTTAAGCACACTATTACTCTCTGGCCTTCGACCCAGTATGAGACACTGATTTTATTGAATGAAATGGATTTTTATTTTTACTTTTTATTTTATTTATGAATTTTTTTTTTTTTTTTTACTGTGGTTCTTATGTTAGCGCCCTTTGTGTTAGTGCCCTGCTTTTATGTTCTATTGCTGTACAGCACTTTGTGTAGCGAGTGTTGCTTTTAAAGTGCTTTATAAATAAAGTTGATTGATTGATAGATAGCAGAATTCATGGTTACATTTATCACAGCAAATCTTCCAGGTCCTGAAGCAGCAAAATGGCCCCAGACCATCACACTACCACCACCATATTTTACTGTTGGTATGACATTCCTTTTCTGAAATGCTGTGTTACTTTTACGCCAGATGTAATAGGACACACACCTTCGAAAAAGTTTAACTTTTGTCTCGTCAGTCCAGAGTATTTTCCCAAAAGTCTTGGGGATCATCAAGATGTTTTCTAGCAAAACTAAGGCGAGCCTTTATGTCTTTTTGCTCAGCAGTGGTTTTTGTCTTAGAACTCTATTCTTTGAACACCATTTTTGCCCAGTCTCTTTCTTATACTGGAGTCATGAACACTAACCTTAACTGAGGCAAGTGAGGCCTGCAGTTCTTTGGATGTTGTTGTGGGGTCTTTTGTGACCCCTTGGATGAGTCATTGCTGCTCTCTTGCGGTAATTTTTGTCAGCAAGCCACTCCTGGGAAGGTTCACCCTTGTTCCATGTTTTCGCCATTTGTGGATAATGGCTCGCACTGTGGTTCGCTGGAGTCCCAAAGCTTTAGAAATGGCTTTATAACCTTTTCCAGACTGTTAGATCTCAATTACTTTTTTGTCATTTGTTCCTGAATTTCTTTGGATCTTACCATGATGTTTGGATCTTACCATGATGTCTAGCTTTTGAGGACCTTTTGGTCTACTTCACTTTGTCAGGCAGGTCCTATTTAAGTGATTTCTTGATTGAGAACAGGTGTGGCAGTCATCAGGCCTGGATGGGGCTACAGAAATTGAATTCAGCTTTCCAAAGATGTGATAAACCACTATTAATTTATGTTTTAACGGGAGGCAGGGGGATCACTTTTTCACACAGGGCTATGTAGGTTGGGATTTTTTTCCCCTTAAAGACCTCGGACAGACGAAAATTCAATATCGCTAATTCATATCTCAAATTGTTGTCTGAGACGAGCTAAGGCGAACCGCACATGTTTTGGCGTCAACGAATGTCGCATAAGGTGACAATGCGCTCTTGAAGTATGCTGTCGTCGAGAGCGGGCGGACCCAGCCAAGCGATCAGCGGCTAAGTAGGCCACTGACTGTGTGACGTCACCCCAGGCAAACACGCGCGGCCATTGCTGTGTTTTGCTTCATGCAACACTTGATGTTTACGTCTTAAAATCTGCAATTATGGATATTTCTCGGAATACTTGTGGATTACAAATAGATTATTTATGAAGAGTAGGTAGGAAGCAAGTGAGGTAGGAAGCAGTAATGCTATGGAGAAAGAGGGCTTCATCCGCAGCATGGATCTATTAGAGGAGCATGGTTTGGCTGTTGATACTATCATCACTGATCGGCATCCCCAGATACAGAAATATATGAATCAGAATCAGGTTTATTGCCATTGTTCATGTAGTACACAAACTAGGAATTTGTCTCGGTACAATGCTGCAACATTAAACATGATAAGATAAGAGAAATAAACTATACATGTAATAAAGTGTAGGATAAGATTAAGTGATACTGGTCAACAGTTAAAATATATATTAGCCAGCAGCAGATACTGTGGAGAACTATATAGTGCAGTCGGTAATGCAGGAAGAAAACAGTGATGATTGACATGAGTCTGGTTGAGCTGCTGTACATGGTGCACGAGAGTCACTTAGTGTTCAGCAGTCTAATGGCAGAGGGGAAGAAGCTGTTCATGTGACGGGAGGTTTTAGTCTGGATGGACCGAAGTCTTCTACCAGAGGGGAGGGGGGCAAACAGTACGTGACCAGGGTGTGAGGGATCGGCTATGATCCGGCCAGCACGCCTCCGGGTCCTGGAGATGTACAGATCCTGGAGAGATGGGAGCTTGCAGCCGATCACCTTCTCAGCAGTGCGCACGACGCGCTGCAGCCTTAGTCTGTCCCTGGCAGTGGCTCCTGCGTACCACACGGTTATGGAGGTGGTGAGGATGGACTCGATGATGGCTGTGTAGAACTGCACTAACATCTTGGTGGGTAGCTTGAGCTTCCTCAGCTGCCGCAGGAAGAACATCCTCTGCTGGGCTTTTTTGATGAGTGAGCTGATGGTCAGCTCCCATTTGAGGTCCCTGGTGATGGTAGTGCCTAGGAAGCGGAAGGAATCAGCAGTGGTGATGGGAGAGCCTGAGAGGGTGAGGGGGGGCAGAGGAGTAGTGACTTTCCTGAAGTCTACAATCATCTCCACTGTCTTCAGAGCGTTCAGCTGCAGGTTGTTATTGCTGCACCAGGACGCCAGCTGGGCCACCTCTCTCCTGTAGGCGGACTCGTCGCCGTTGGAGATGAGCCCGATGAGGGTGGTGTCGTCCGCAAACTTGATCAACTTGACAGACTGGTGGCTGGAGGTGCAGGAGTTGGTGTAAAGGGAGAAGAGTAGGGGGGAAAGTACACAGCCCTGGGGTGATCCGGTGCTGATGCTAGTATAGTCTGAGACAGTCTTTCCCAGCCGCACATGCTGCCTCCGGTCCGTCAGGAAGTCGATGATCCACCTGCAGAGGGAGTCAGGCACGTTGAGCAGGGACAGCTTGTCCCGGAGCAGAGCGGGGCGGATGGTGTTGAATGCGGAGCTGAAGTCCACAAACAGGATCCTGGCGTAGGTTCCCGGGGAGTCCAGGTGCTGCAGGATGGAGTGGAGGGCCAGGTTGACTGCATCGTCTACAGACCTGTTGGCTCGGTAGGCAAACTGCAGCGGGTCCAGGAGAGGGGTGGTGATGGACTTGAGGTGGGACAGGACCAGGCGCTCAAAGGACTTCATGACTACAGAGGTGAGCGCTACAGGTCTGTAGTCATTAAGTCCAGTGATCCGTGGCTTCTTGGGGACAGGGATGATGGTGGAGGATTTGAGGCAGGATGGCACGTGGCATAACTTAAGGGAGGTGTTAAAAATGTCTGTGAATACAGGAGCCAGCTGTTTCGCACAGAGTCTCAGGGTGGAGGGAGACACGCCGTCTGGGCCGGGGGCCTTGCGCGGGTTCAGTCTGGAGAACTGTTTGAGCACATCCTGCTCACTGATGATAAGGGGAGGGGGGGAGGAGGGGGGGGTGCCTTAAATGAAGTAGGGAATGTGGAGGCTGTGGAGCTGGAGGGAGGGGGGGAGTTGGACACAGATGACGAGGTGTCAAAACGGGCATAGTGTTGGGACAGTCTCTGACAAAGGGCTTTGTCATCCTGACCTTTAGGAGCCTGAGGCCGATAGTTGGTGATCTGCCTCAGTCCTCTCCACACGGAAGCCGAATCATTAGCAGTGAACTGCTGCTGGAGTCTCTCTGAGTACACAGATTTAGCTCTCTTCAGCTCTCTGTTAAACCGGTATTTAACCTCCCTGTAGCAGTCCCTGTCTCCACTTTTCAGCGCTGCTTCCTTCTCCTTCCTGATCTGTCTGAGCTTAGCTGTGAACCAGGGTTTGTCATTAGAGTAACTCACCCTGGTGCGTGATGGAAGAATGTTCTCTTCACAAAAGTGGATATATGAGTTCACAGTGTCCGTGTACTCATCCAGATCATGCGTGGCTCCTTTAAGCATGCCCCAGTCAGATATTTCCATGCACGTTTCCAGCTTCTCCTCAGCATCACTGGTCCGTATCTTCGTAGTGCTCACAACAGGTTTAGTGAGCTTCAATCTCTGTCTGTATGTGGGAATGAGGTGAACCATCACGTGATCAGATAATCCCAGCGCAGCTCGAGGGACAGCGCGATATGCGTCTTTCACTGTGGTGTAACAGTGATCCAGTGTGTTTAATCCTCTGGTGGGGCATTTAATAAACTGTTTGTAGCGGGGGAGATCGTGGCTCAGATTGCACTGATTAAAGTCGCCAGCCACAATAATCAGCGAGTCTGGAAAACTCCGCTCTGTGTGTTGAATGTGATCCGCGAGCACGCGCTGAGCTTCGCGCGTGTCCGCGTCGGGAGGGGCGTACACAGCGATCATTATGAAAGAAGCAAACTCCCGCGGGGAATAGAAGGGCTTGCAATTGATAACAAGAAATTCCAAGGCAGGAGAACAGTGTTTGGAAATTACCGTTACATCAGAGCACCAGCTACAGTTGATGTAGAAGCAGACACCGCCTCCTGTGGTCTTGCCGGAAAGCTCTGTGTCACGATCAGCACGGAAGAGCTGGAAGCCGTCGAGGCGCAGCGCGCTGTCCGGTATATTTTCCCGGAGCCAGGTCTCAGTAAAGCAGAGGACAGCTGAGGAGGCGAGGTCCTTAAAACGCATCAGCAGTCTCAGTTCATCCACCTTGTTAGAGAGAGAGTTGGTATTGGACAGAAATATGCCAGGCAGCGCCGTTCGCGAGCCTCTCCTGCGAAGTCGTACGAGAGCGCCCGCTCGTCTTCCTCTCTTCCGCCGTCTCACTTTCCGAGCCAAACAATAAACCAGATCGGCGGCAGGGGCTAGAAAAACTGGGAGGAGGTCCGTGGGGGTCAAAGTCCTGATATTTAAAAGTTCTTCACGGGTATAAGTGCAAGCAGACACACAATTGACAAACAAAAACAAACAAAGAGCGCAGCGAAGCACCATGTCGACCGCTGTGGGCGCCATCTTGGATGCAGATCTCAGATATGAGAGCAAACATGCCGGTTGTCAGACACTACTATGATGTGTGGCATGTTGCAAAGGGTCTGTATAATTATATTGTGCATTTCAATCACTGCACAAATATTATATTGTGGCGCATGTATTTTTGCCTACATATGTATGAGTATAAAGTGAAATGCTTAGGATTGCATATGTGGATTGACCTCACGTCTTAGGATGGGACAATATGTCTGGACCGCCTGTGGATAACGACAAGAGGACGGAGGTACCGGGATAACTAACTAACTAACTAACCTGCACTTATATAGCGCTTTTCTAGTCACAAAGACCACTCAAAGCGCTTTCATTAATACTAACCCTCTATTCTAAGGGCCTATAGGAAACAGATATCTAGGAACAATTTAGAACAGCCAATTAACCTAACATGCATGTTTTTGGCATGTGGGAGGAAACCGGAGAAATCCCGGAGTAAACCCACGCAACACGGGGAGAACATGCAAACTCCACACAGATCACTGTTGGTCGGGGGCTGGGATCGAACCCATGATCCCACGATCCCCACAATCCCCCGGCCAAGGGTAAACTGTGCTGCCGCAGTGCTAACCACTGCGCCACCGTGCAGATAAGGAGCTGAAAGGACTTCCTGACCTCCTGGGGCCAGGCGGAGGACTAAGAGACTCAGGGGAGAGTTATTGTCAATACGGGGTTTTGACAGAGATGTGTGATTCTTCCTTTGACGTTGATGTATAAATGTGAGGGTTCTGATGCAGCTCTCTCTTTTGTGCTTGAGAGATCGTTGGGGGATGTGAAAGCTACATTAAAACCGGAATTGAGAAATAATTCAGCCTCGTTATTTCACGCTCCCCACAATATTAACATAAAAATATATCGAATGAATAAAAATTATTGCTTCTAAATGATTAATTTTATTAATCTTTGCATCTTACATAGGCTTCATCAGAAGTATTGAAAAACTGGCAAAGGAATGTCCTGAACTCAAGCCACTGACATGTTCTGGACCCAGGAAACAGACACTGACACGAGCAGATATAGACAATTATTCTTTATTGTATAGTGAGGGAGTGTAGTGCGTGTGTGACAGGCGATGAGAGAAGTAGGTGCAAGGGCGGATTTTACCGTCTTCAGGAGAACGTTGGGAGAGCACCGCTCTTACCCCCGAATCAGAGGCGTCCACCTCCACCAAGCACTGTAGATTCGGGTCCACCTGGGTTAGAACACGGGCAGAAGCAAACTCCTCCTTAAGTTTTTCAAACGCCCTGGCTGCCTCCTCACTCCAGCAAAACGGGGTCTTTGGGGAGGTGAGCGCAGTCAGAGGACGAGCAATATTTTCAAAATTGGGCACAAACCGACGATAGAAGTTAGCAAAGCCCAAGAATCCCTGAAGCTGCTTCCTAGAGGTTGTGCGGGCCAATCCACTACTGCCTTGACCTTGGCCGGGTCGGGGAGCACCTGGTTCCGAGCAATGATGAACCCAAGGAAGGAGGTCTGGTCAGTGTGAAACTCACACTTCTCTGCTTTGACGAACAGTTGGTTCTCCAGGAGGCGCTGTAACACTTTACGGACGTGCACCTGGTTCTCCTCTAATGTGCGAGAGAAGATTAGTATATCATCAAGATACACGAACACAAATGAGTTAAGGAAGTCCCGCAGAACATCATTTATTAGTCGCTGGAAGACGGCCGGAGCGTTGGTTAACCCAAACGGCATTACCAGGTACTCGAAATGACCGCTTGGGGTCCGGAAAGCCATCTTCCACTCGTCACCTTCTCTGATGTGCACCAGGTGATAGGCATTCGTGAGATCCAGTTTGGTAAACCAGGACGCCCCCTGGAGGGAGTCAAAGGCTGTGTTCATCAAAGGCAGAGTATACTTGTCCTTTACCGTAATCTCATTAAGGCCCCGGAAGTCGATGCAGGGGCGTAATGAGCCGTCCTTCTTCCCAACGAAGAAGAAACTGGCACCCACGGCCGAGGACGACGGGCGGATGATACCAGAGGCCAGGGATTCCTTGATGTAGGTATCCATGGCCTCGCGCTCCGGAGCTGATAGGCTGTACAGGCGACTAGCAGGAAGAGGGGCCCCAGCCTTCAGATTTATAGCACAGTCGTAAGGTCGATGGGGGGGGGGGGTAGAGACAACACCCAAGACTTGCTAAATACTAACCCCAGGTCATGGTAAACCTCTGGTACCTTGGACAGATCCGGTGGTGACGTCGAGGGTGGAGGCACCTTGACAGATGGGGCACACGCCGCAGATTGGAGGCAGGCACTCAGACAGAATGTACTCCACGCTGTAATACTCCCTGCTTGCCAGTCAATGGTGGGATTGTGTAGCCGAAGCCAGGGGTACCCCAGGATGACGGACGAGGATGAGACGGGCAGAATCAGAAGCCTAATCTCCTCCCTGTGGTTACCTGAAACGATCACAGAAATTGGGGCCGTCTGATAGGCGACGGTGGTCAGTGACGCCTTGGACAGGGTGATGAGATTGACAGGGGGATCCAGAGTCTGACAGCTGAGGCCCATCCGGGTTGCCAGGTCTCTGGAAACAAAGTTCTGCTCAGCTCCTGAATCTACTAAAGCCAGCGTGGAATGTTCTGTATGCGTGTGAATTAATCTGATGGGTATGCGGAAACTAGTGAGGGATCTTTCTAAGTTCTTGTCCGTGAATCCCTCTACTGCAATCCACGGACCTTTCCTTTTAACCGACTGGGACATTCAAATACCCCATGTGACTCTTTCCCACAATAGAAACAAAGGCCAAGATCCCTGCGGCGCTGTCTCTCAGCCGCTGACACTTTTGACTGCCCTATTACCATAGCCTCTTGATCCGGAAGTTCCTCTGACACGGGTAGAGCGAGCAGAGGAGAACAAGTGGAGCGAGAGCGGGGTTCAGCTGAACGGGAAGTAGTTCGCCGTTCGGCCGCTCGCTCCCTTAACCTACTATCTAGGCTTATAGTAACAGCAATTAATTCACTCAAATTATCCGGTTTGTCCCGTGCCGCTAACTCATCCTTTAATTCGGCGTTGAGACTGCGAAGGAAAATGCCGCAAAGTGACAGTTCCCCCCACCCAATCTCTGCGGCCAGGACCCGGAAGTCAATAGCGTAGTCAGCAGCTGATCTGTTACCCTGCTGCAGACTCAACAGCCGTTCTGTCAACACCGCACCCCTATCTGAATGATCAAACACGGACATAAACTCCGCCACAAACTGCTGGTAAGTTAACACAGGATAACTTGGTTTAGCCATTACTGTATATGCCCAGTCTAAGGCTCTACCCCCCAACAAGTTGATGATAACCAATCTTACTTGAGTCTATGGCGAAGTCTCCCGGAACGCGGAGGAAAACTGATTCACATTGTAGAATGAACCCTCGGGCTTCCCCGAGCTTTCCGCTAAACCGGGCAGGAGTGGGAACAGGGGTGAGGCGAGAAGAAGATGAAGTGTTAGTTTGACCTGTCGCTAAGCCTGCAGGGGTTGAAGCACTAGCGGTCGGGGAGAACGTCTGGTGTCCCTCCAGACGATCCAGCCGGCTGTTAATTCGAGTCAGTTGGTTAAGAATAACTGTCTGTTGGTGTGATAACATATCTACCCGAGCGCTAAGTGTGTTTAATTTGCGCGACAGTGCACTGTCCGCTGGGTCAACGTGACTGAGTCGTACTGACATGTTCTGGACCCAGGAAACAGACACTGACACGAGCAGATATAGACAATTATTCTTTATTGTATAGTGAGGGAGTGTAGTGCATGTGTGAGTGCAAGTATTGAAGTCTGGTCACTGGAACTGAGCAGTTCAGATGGCGACCTGGCAACCCTGGAACACACAAGCAGAAACAATTACAGCTGTTCAACGATGGCGGGTAATTGTAGGTGGTAAGGCTTACTTGGATGTGCCACAGGTTATGTTCTGCTGACTTCCAGTGTCCGTGCAATGTGGTGGTGATTGTGCCCATAGCTGTGGTGGTGATTGCACCTGTAGCTGTGATGATGATTGTTCCCGTAGCAGAGGTGGTGGTTGTACCAGTAGCCGTGATGATGATAGCTCCTGTAGCTGTAATGAGGATAGTTCCTGTAGCTGTGGTGATGATTGTACCCGTAGCTGTGGTGGTAACGAGGAGCTCCGTGATGGAGGTGGCAACGCCTCGTCGGCTGGGGAAGTTGGTCCGCCGCCTGGGAGGTCCACCTGTACACAGGGGTAAAGGCAAGAGGTTGAAAAGCAAAGCGTTCTCTTGCGTGGCCGGTCCTGACGAGACGTTCTTGGCTTGGCTTGAGAACGAAGTTCTGGCTCATACTCTGACGAGGAAGACAGACGACTCCGTACCGGGCTGTCAGCAACACTGGCTTTTAACAGCCGCTGATTAGCACCTGCTGGTCTGTGCGCAGCTGGAGCTGATGAGACAGATGACGGCCCAGCGGCCGTCATGACAGCCATGGTTGAAGTCAATCTCCAACAACATATTTGCCAAGAAAAACAAATATAAGCCTAAGATTGTAAGAGAAATGTGCTTTTAAAAATGGAACCCCAATTTTCTACCATAAAATAGTTCCCATTATAACTGTGAAATGTTATTTAGTGGAATATAATAATTGCTATATCTGGAAACTAGTTATTTTCTTAATCTGTAGTGATACTCCATTGATTTTTGTATTTCTTTGTATATTTCTGCTGTGTTTTCAAACATTCATACAAAGGTGGTATAGTATGTAATATTTCGTTTCAAATTGAGAAGAATTTAGTGTGTTCTAACTATTCAAATGTATATGAAATGCGACTTTGATGAATGCTGAACTATGAGAATTATAACATTGGCATGAACATTAATAAACTCAATATATGATTTTACCAAACTTTATTTACATATCATTGTTCACAAATCTAATCTTGGTAGGCAAAATCCCTTGTATCGATCAGATGGGAATGTTTCTCTGATGAGGCTCACCGCACAGGCAGGCAACATAACCCTCACTTCTTTCCCAAGAAATCCCCAACACCACCGTACCAGTTGCCTGTAGGCTATGTATCTGTATCGCCTGAAAAATAGGGGGGTTCATTATTAAATTTATCATTTGCATTGATTATTGAATGTATTGAATGATTTGTTCATAATTCATCTGGAAAAGTAAATCACATGAATAAATATTGTTTATAAACTCACTCGTGTTGACTTGCGTCGTGATCACCATATTGCTGTCTGTAGGCCAGATAAGCTGTCTGTAAAACCCAGATGTCAAGACAGACATAATGAAAACCTGGGTGATCAGTGATACACTTTGGTAGTTTATCATTGGTGTATCCACAGCCCTTCAGTTCTTCTATTTTCTCCTTCACCTTCAATATCTCCTGGCAGCACCGACATTCACTTGATTTTGGCATAACCTGACATTTCTCACAAGTGCACCTATGCAAAAAAATGGTATAATCAGATGCTTATAATAAACTAATGGCTCGTGGGAGTGCTATGTAAATTGGTCTATGAAATTTGATTAGAAAAAATTAAAAGCATGTAAAAAATTTTGACTGGAAAGAAAACTTATAGTAAAACAATAATGAATCACAATAATTCTTAAACATGATCCATCATTCTCTTAGAGAATTCTGTAGCTTTTGAGACAAGTATTAACATGATGATGATTAACAACATGTCATGAGAAACTCGTAAAGTACACCTATTATCGCTCACATAGATTATCCATCTATTTCGAATGAAAATGTTTCTAAGTCGCCAAATAAGGCAGCGAGTGACCAATTGGTAGTTTTAGTTTGAAAATTAAGTGTGTGACCATGCATGTCGCCAAAAAAAAATATTTCTAAGCATCTTTTACCAAGATAAATCTTCGAGCCGATAGTCGTCAACTTGGTCTGTTCCCGTCTCTGTTTCGTCTTCCTCCTCTCCCTCTGGCTCAAACAAATAAGGCTGAATACCCCCCTCAGTACCACCCAAAACTTCTTCAGCATCCGATTCTTCATTTTCAATCTCATCATTTGTATTGAGGTTGTCAAACTCGACAAAATAATCACTGTCCGAATCACTTTGCTCTCGTTCTGCCATTTTCTTTGTAATCCTGGGGTGACGTCACTAATGCCCGCACCTATCGAGAGATGGCGGTACTGCAGCCTCACTAAGTGAAGGCTGGCCTATGACCAAATAAGGTCATTTATGGAGGCTGGTGACACATATTAAATCACTGGAATCGGCAGAATTGAATATTTTCATACAATCAGTTGATTGGTTCAATAAAAAAATGTGACTGTCCGAGGTCTTTAATAATAAACGCTTTCATTTAAAAACTGCATTTTGCGTTTACTTGTGTTATCTTTGTCTAATATTTAAATTTGTTTGATGATCTGAGATATTTAAGTGTGACAAACATACAAAAAAATGAGAAATCACGAAGGGGAAAACACTTTTTCACACCACTGTAAATGTTACTTTCTGTCAGCGCATTGTCTGTTTTTAACGCTTTGCGTCATGGCATCTAATTATCAGTAGACAATGCGCCCGCTGTGCTGTGGGAGGTGGAGGCTCATTTCAAAGAGGTGTGGCGTGCATGTTATGCCAATGCGCTTTTGATCAGGAAAAAGGTGGTCTGTTGTCAGAAGCACATTGTTTAATGATATTTCAGCGGCCTATTTTGAAATCGTGCAGCTCCGGAGCTCACGAGGAAACGGTACGTGCTGGATTTTTCTGTTATTTTTATGGAGATAGTTGTAACAGTCATAATATAATTGCCTGTTATTTTATTTATAATATGATCACATAGTAAATAGGAATTTTAATTCCATCCACACTCTCATTTAAATTGTGCACTTACCATTGGAGTCTATAGATTAGGCATTAATGTATGATTTTTTTTAGGGAAATGAATGAATGGACAGGGAGCATGTGTGCATTCTGGTGTAGACATGACAATCTGAACATTTTTATTCCATACCCATTTTCGTTTTCATCACAGACTTATTAGGGATTAATGTGTTTATTTTTAGGGGAATAAATGAAAGAACAAGGAGTGTCCAGACTTTTAACTTTTCACTGTAACTCCCCAGAGAAATAAGAGATGCATCCGCATCTGCCTCCGCACAACCCCGGATTTACAGCAGGGCCGAGGCCGCCCACACGGTGCTTACAGTTGTGGTTCTCCCCCATCAAGCGCCCTTGAATGTCACCTGAGAGCCCCTGGGAGGGACCACTGAGAGCGGGCTCGCTTCATGGTGACCTCTTTGAAAACGTTTTGTCCACTAAACTGTCATGCGTTGAGTCATCATATCACATCAGCATATGTATCTCATGTCTGTTTGTGCTTGTGTGTCCCCTTTAATGAAAAAAACACACTTGTTATGTCCGGAAACTGAAATGACCAATGGAGAGTTGAGCTGGTTCAGAACACAAACTTTTATTTAACAGACTTACAATATACAGTGCAGATGGTTGTCGCTAACTGAACGTCCTGAGAGGAAGAGTCGAGAGAGACCTAAGATGGCAGACCCTCTCCTTTTAACCCTCCTTTGTGAGGATGTCATCCTCATGGCTGCGTCAGCACGCCGGCGCTCGTCAACCCCTGTCGTGCCACACTACATTCAGCCCCCCCTTGGAAAAACAGAACATCACACAATCAAATCAGCCCTCCCCAATTTGGTATTACAAAAACAAAACAAGCTAGGGCTAGTGGGTAGACCACCACAAAGCCCAGCACGGCTGAGTGGGTTATTCTGCCACTACTTGTTGCCAGTCACGCCCCTAGCAAAAAAGTTTTTTTCTTCCTTTTGCTTCTCCATAAGGAAGACAGTCCATCAGAAGGGGCCTTGCAGCGAGTCTGTGGTGGATGCACACCTGGAGGTGACAGGCCCCCCAGACCAGGACCATCTCTCACAAAACTCCAGTCTGGGTCCCACACCGTGCGAGCTGACTCCCGCGAAGCCTCGTCATCCAGAGCTTTCACTCAAACTCAATGGAGATGGTTTGCGTGCCACATCGAGCCATCTGTCACCTGGAAGGTCACTGGTCCCAGCTGTGCGGTGATCCTCATGGGTGCCAGTGGTGTTGGATGCTGCATTGTAGCTGACTGTGGATCTGGTCGCTTGGTTTTGCAGACCCAAACCCAATCCAACACCGCAAGTGGTATTCTGTTTGGCTACACGTGTCGCTGCTGTCGCAGTGATGTAGTATCCACATCTGTTGTGGGGCATCCATCAGGTTGTAATGGTTCTGCTGTTACCTGGTGGGTCATGGACTCTTCATCCTGCACCACCGCCGTGGCTCCTGGATGCCGATGCTGGTCGTAGATTCGGAAGACATCCAGTGACTCTACTGTGTCCTATATGATTGCAGACTCTTCATCCAGTGGTTCAGCTGTGGCTCCTGTAGACTGGCGCTGTGCGAGGATTCGAAAGCAGTCCGGTCCCTTCTCTCCCTCACCTGGGAAGTCTGGTTGTTGTGATGTGTCACTATCATCGTCATTAGGCTCTACGCTGGGTTGTTGTGTCTTGGATTCTTGGTAGGCATGGGCTCCCTCTCTTGCAACTCCACAGTGGCTCCTGTGGACTCATGCTGGGCGAGGATCTTAGGCGAGTCCAGTCGCTGCCCCTCTTCAGGGCAGCGTTCTTCCTGTGTGCACGGGATGGCTGTACTCTCGTCGTCGTCATCCTGTTTTGTCTCATCCCACTCATCGTCATTGGGGTATGTTGTGTTCCAACCATCGTAGTCGCTCAAACGGAGTCCATTACTGTCGCGGATGGAGAAGCCCAGATGGTAGAAAAGGTCACATCCTAGTATGTTGTCTTCATACGTGGTCACTTGAAAAACAAAGTCAGTAACGACTCTTGATGCATAGTGGACCATTAGCTTGATGGTCCTTACATTTTTAACTCTGTAGCCACCATACCCATACAGCACTGTTGGATTCTTGCCAATCAGGTGGTTGGGGTAAAGCCTCTTCACTGTGGCCCAAATCAACATCAACCTCACTGCAGCGGGGTTCAGCAGGAGCGGCAAGTTAACACCGTCCATCTCCACCATACAGAATGCATACGCCGCTCTTCCGGACCCTACTGTGTAGATGGTTGTAGCGGGTGGGTGCATCTGTTTGGCAAGTGGGCTCGGCAGTGTCGCTGACTGGCAAACTTTGGCAAAGTCATTAAACTTTCCACACTTCTTGCATCATTGCTCCCTTGCCGGGCAAAAGCGCACTCTCTCTTGGTGCATTGGGGAACCACAGCTGGCACATGTAGAGTGTTTTGTAATGGGCCTCTGGTCCACGGTGTTTGCTTCAATCTCTTCTGCCATGTCACCGGGTTCCTCCATGTTCACTACATATGTCAGTGGTGTGTGGCTTGACTGCCGCTGCTGTTGCTGCACACCTAGCTCTGATGCTAACCTGTCGGCAGACTCTAGCAGGAATGCTAGCTCAATGGTACTAGCTAGCGTCATGTCAGTTAGCACCGTTAGCATCTTTGTCCGTAGCCGCGGGTTGTTAGTGTGCTCTGTCAATTGGTCCTGCACCATTTCATCCTCCAACAAACCAAACCTGCACATGCTAGCTAGGTGGTGAAGGTCCGCTACGAATTATGCCGTCTCTCCAACTTTCTGTCACCGTTGGTGGAACATGACATGCCACACCAACACATTGTCTGGTGTGGCAAAGTAGCTAGCTAGCAGCTCTACTACATCAGTGAACAAGTCCGTTGATCTTAGCATGTGGAAAATGCATTGTTGCCTAGGTTGTGAATTAACAGAGCTTGCTTCCGTACCTTGTCCAGTTTGCCCAGGTCCCAACGCCGACACATATGTCTTGAAAGCATCAAGCCGGCGCGCCCAAGGAATTGGTGGCTCATCGGGGTACTCCAGAAATGGTCTTAGTCGCCTCAGGCACACTTCCATGGTTTTTCGCAATGACCAGCGGAGAGTTGAGCTGGTTTTGAACACAAACTTTTATTAAAAGACTGATAATATACAGTACAATTGGTTGTCACTAACTGAATGTCCTGAGAGAGACAGTTGAGAGAGACCTAAGATGGCTGACCCTCTCCTTTTAACCATCCAGCATGATGACATCACCCTCATGGCTGTGTCACCACGCCAGCGCTCGTTAACCTCTTGCACTCCGTTGTACCGTGGGCGGGCAAGTCTCTGCGTCCCAGAGCGCACGAGGGCACTCTCGTGCGCCCTCGTGCGCTCTAGGACGCATGATGGAGATGGTGATGTAGGACATGATGTAGATGGTGATGGCATCCAAGCGCGCACTGAAAATAAAAGCTGCAGACACAGCTGCGAACAGATTAGTTCATCTGATTGACCTCTCATTTGACTAATAAGAGCCTTGAATTGGGTTTTTGAAACATTGAGGAACCAATGACTGAAAACCTAGCAAGAAGGACCCGCCTACCAATGCTGTGAATGCAGTGAGCCAATTGAAGCAGAGAAGTTCGCGAGCTGTTTTTTTTAAGGCTGGGTGAAGACAGACTGCTGCAGCAGATGACAAAAAGGACCCGCAGGAAGAATCCCACAGACCCAGCAGCACGGAGACCATCCACAAGTGCAACCTTTGTGACAGCGACTGCCATTCGCGCATGGCCAGACGGTGCTTATTTTGTTTTTGTCCCAGCAGAATAGATATTAGGATTGTCTTCTATGGTCATCATAGACCAACGACGGCTGACGACGAAGGCTGAGTGACACACACACACGTTCGCCAGTCTTTTTTTAATTACTACTGTTATTTGTTTTGAAAAATCGTTCGCCAAAAACCGCAATCATGGAAGCACAAAACCGCAATAATGGAATTATGTTTTGATCGGGTCGCGAGACTAGAACCACGAGCGGACCAGCGTCGCGTTCGTCTGACAGTGAGGAAGAGAAGTTCGCCAGGACACTGCTGTGAAGAGGTAAGGTGTTATAAGCTATATTATTCTTTATCCCTGAAAATTGTAATCCAAAATGACTTTTGACTGATCGGTAAATTACAACTGTGCAGCGCACGAAGTCTGAAGTTCGTGCGCCGCGGTACAAGGGGTTGTTCGCCGCGTCCAGACCTTGAACGCCGCCCCCACCCCCCCGCTATTCTTCTGTAGCGAGGGGGGGGGAAGCCGCGGTGACTGCGCTGCTGTCCCACATCGCCACATGAGGCTAATCCGTCATGTAGCGATGGCCGAAGTCCATCCTCTGTAGCGAGGGGGGGGACAAACCCCCCCCCCCCCACACACACACAGACACAACCCTGAGTGTGACCTTTCATTAGAGCCCAAAATGAAGCTTCTACATTGAAGCATTCAAAAGTTACAGATGTTTTTCCAAACTGTACCATTTGGCACAATTTGGCACAGTTCCAAAACGCCTGGGAACTACCTGAGGAAAAAGCTGTGTAATATATTCATTTTTTGTGGTATTGTTACAAAATTTGGACCTCAGCTGGATAACACTTGGTTCTGCATTTCTGTTGCATTTTCCAGCCCGGATCTGAAGCTGTGTTATTTGCAAGCATTTGTATCCAAAAAAACACCCAGGCCAAATTTATTTTCTTCAAGTTCACTATGTTTAGATGACTGTAACTCAGTGGCCGGAGCACTTAGAGAGATTATGACTATTTTGCCAAAAAATTCAAAGTGTTTTCTTTTAAATGAGACCAACCCCATGAAGATGCTGCAAAGGGTTGAAGAACAGCTTGTGATTTAATTTGGGCACATTATTTTTTGGCATTTTTAGGGAAATTGACCGGAGTGCAAGGGGTTAACCCCTGTAGTGCCAAACTACAACACTCAGCCGGTGCTTTCTGTTAAATGAGGACACTTAAATACAAACTATTAGAAGACACAACAGGTTTTTTCACTACAAAGAGGAAAAAATGTTACGTGGATTTATGATTCGGTTCTCGGATTGCATCTGGACCAATTTGTCCTACTGGGAAAACAGCTGTCACCATGACCCAGGTATGTGCACACAAACCCAATATTCATTATCTAATGATGACAGTTTTTAGAATGTTAACCTCATTCACTGTCATTCTTTTAAAATAAAAAATATCTCAACACTTGTTTTGAATAAAATCTACAATTTTGCCTTCAGCAGAGTAGATTTATACAGCTCAGGCTGCGATGAGCAGCATCTCTTTCTTGGTTAAAAAGAGAAGCTCTGATGAACTATTTTTTTTTTTTTTGTAAGATCAGGTTGATGATAATATAACTGAAGAAAACTGTCAACCTCATGGACAAAGATAAAAACTGGCATGATCTCTGAACTGTAGCTGACAGCTCTCATCTGTGGGCAAGCAAGGCTGTGGAGTTAAAACGCTCCTTGGTTTTAAATGCATTTTCACTTTATGAATGAGCCCACATTGTCCTCAGTGCAAAACGGAATTGTCCTCCCACTTAAATCCTGTTCGTGTTAGCATCAAGTCTTTGATCTCATATCCCTGTTTATTAAAGGGAATGAGAGTAAAGGCAGCGATTGGTTTACTTCACATTACACCCCAAACACACCTCTGAATAATTAAGAGCATCAGGACAATCATTTTCGACTTTACATCTGGCGGAAAATTTTTTCTGCGCTGTTGTGATAAGCAAATGAACTTGGAAATTCCCATAAATGCATTCTGTGTCACTGTCAAGTGACAACTGATGACATTCTTGTAATACAGACCTTTATGTTTAAAAATGTCAGGCCTGTTTAGGGGTGGGACAAAAGATCGATTCGGTGATGGATCGCGATACTTGACACTAATGATGATGCACCAATCCCTAAATGGATGGATCTATTTTTTTTTTATTAATTATTACGTATATTCATATAAACATTGCATACTCTCTTGGGTATTCAACCAATTGCATTTTCAGTCTACTAGATGGCACAAAGGAAGCACCCAGTCAAGTGAAGTCATAGCTTCTTGTGCTTAGCTCAAAGTTAGCTCAAATGTTGGGCCTTTATTGGATCTTATAACAAAGATGGAAGGAAAGATCTTGACATGGCACATAACCCGCAAGAAGCACTACACGAAAAAAAAGAAAAAACATGCAGGCCAGCACACGTCTCGGAGCAGTGTTAGCAATGGCTAAGCTAAAAATACATCAGCATGGAACTTGCGAGCATTGCTTGGAGAGAAAGTAAGTTTATTTATGAAGAGCTTTTCTGATACATATTGTCATGAACCGAGCCGGGTTGTTCTTTGGGCTCAATTCTGACCCGCTGTTGCTCAGCTTTATTTGTGTATTTGTGTATTGTGTTATCTTTTGAGTTCTTGTTGTTTCTATGTCACTTGTTCCCTTTTTTGTACCTATAGCCACTGTTCTGATCGGCAGCTGTTAGGCAGCCTCCTTTGACCTACATTTGTGTGGGCGTTGTCTGACACTTGCCGGTCCGACCTCACCCCCTCTCTCATGACAGCCAGCTGGTCCCACTCTGGTGATTGCTTTTCCTGTGCCTCGCCCAGGTGCACCCAGTCTGTTGTGCCAGCAATGCTTGTACTTAAGCGGCCTTTGCCAGTCAAGCATTGCTTATTGCTGTATTGCTGTATTGTCCTATGAGGGTGTCGGGAGCTACACTGTCGCTACTCCCCTCAGTGTAATTATTGGTTGTGTGTGCTCACCGGAAAGACTTGGGCTACTCGGACTGCTCCTGTTCTGTGAGTATGAACTATTAGCGTTTCCCCTTGCAGTTCAGCTGCTACGTTTTTTCACGTTGCCCAGTTTCTTCCTCCCAAGTCAGTTGAGCATCCTGGAGGACTCTAAGTATACCCGAGAAATTAGGTTATTTTGTATTGTTTGTCTTGTGGCCACTGTGCACTGTGGTCTGCCCACTGCACGTCCATCGTGTGAGCCCTTTAGTGCACCCTGTAGCCTTTTTGTATGTCATCGTTTTTGGAACTGTTTGCCCTTTCTGTTAATGAATGTGTTTATGGTGTAACCCGTGCTGAAATCCATCCTTCCTCCTCACTCCTCAATGCGCTGCGTAAAAGTGCATGAGGAGGGTCGTGACAGAATGGTCCAGCCAGCACAGAGGATTTAGCGGGTTATACCCACACATCTATTTTTCTTTTTTGAACTGTTTTTTTTTCTTTTCACCATCCTGAGTACTGGAGCTCATTATGTCCCCAGCTCACCGGCCTCACTCCAAGAAAGGGAGAAAGGCAGCGGGGTCTCCAACCGTGGAGGAGGAGTGGGCGACGGACTTCATCCAGAGTTTTGTGGATGAGGCTCTCGCCGCCCAGGGACCCAAGCAAGCCTGGGAAAGTGTTTATGGAGTGGTGGGAATTCTGGAGGCATATCCCGGCCTGTGGAAGCATCCCGAATTTTCTGAGCTGTTGTCCACAGTATCAGCGCTCCAGCGATCGTTTTCTGGGCTGAGGATGGGGACGTTTCCTGAGGAATCAAAGAGGAGGCACTCTCCACGGCTGATGTCCTTCTCCCCTCCCGGCTCGCCAGCTTCACCTCCAGTTCCAGAGTGCGTAGCACCAGCTTCCTGCAAGCAGCGTCATCCTGCGTGGAAACACCGGGAGAGGCCCTCATCGCCCTCAGCAGCCATCGTGTACTCCAGTGACATAAAACACGCGACCCAAGCAAAACATAACATGCATCATGGCGGCTGTACAAAGCGACTCCTCGGTCTGTGGCTTTTTTCACCGTATATGCCAAAAAGGACCGCCAGACACGGGTACAGGCAGCAAGATGAAACACTCTGGAATAGTTCTGCAGCTTCTGGGAGAGCCAAAGACGTGTGGATACAAACTAGGTCATATATGACGGTAAGCTAATGTTGCTAATGCTAGTTTGCTATAAGTACGTTGTACTACACTGTAATGTCTGCAAGTTATCGCTGTTAGGTAATAAAATATGTATGCTGTGTGTGTTTCAGATGGCTCTGTTGTGGGGAAATTACCGCTTCAAACAGTCGGTCTGGGCGTTCAGCACAGCCTGTCACTGATGTCAACACAGCTTCACAAACGATCAGTGGTTGTAGAGCTTAAGAATGTCTGTAGAAACGTTTATTTCCTGTGCAACAAATTGCTCTGATCTGCGTGAAAATCATGGAGAGACTGTTGAGAAATCATGGACGTACCTGCTTCTGCAGCACTGAGTCTGAGGTGGTGTCATAGAAAAAAATGATCAGCTGACAACTTGATCGCCATGTTAATAACTATATTAGCCACAAAATATATATTCAAAAAGTAAACAGTACTGAGTTAGGTATAATAAGATATATTTGACAGTTATGATGCATTTTAGGCCAAAACAAACTTGATCTAGGATTAAAAGCAATTAAAATAATGCAGTCACAAGGTTACATGGAAAATACTTGATTTACTAGATACATGTACTGTAGAAATATATATTCTCTGCATCAACAATGTACTAGACATGCATTCATGTAGTATTGCACTGGGAATTGCACTGACAATAAACCTCTGAAGTTTTTGCAGATGTCTCTTTTTTTATATGTGAAGGTTACCACCATGTGGCATAAATTAAATACTGAAAGATTGGAAAAGCTGTCTAAGAATAATCCAGCAGTTTGAGAAATCACTTTTGGTTTGGTGTAAGTCTGTCAACAGAATTATGAACCATAAAGCAGTTTGTGTTAAAATGTTAAATCCCATTAAACCTAATCCGGGGGCTTCCAATCATGTGTCATGGGGGGCCAAGACCCTGCAGGTTCTCTCTTCTACCCAGTCTCTTCAGCAGGTGTTCTCACTGATCAGTCAGTGGAAGAAGTTCAGTGGAATCTGCTGTTGAAGACACTGGTTGGAGGTAAAGCCTGCAGGGTCTTGGCCCTCCATGGCACATGATTAGACACCCCCGCCCAAACCCATTATGATGAAGAGCAAATGCTAATATGACCCAGAATTCCTCCATATACTGGTACTGTCACTAAAGTATGCAGGGTCTTCTGCGGTGGCACATCCAACAATACAGTCTTCAGTTAATAAAATAATTGTTTTAGTTACTTTTTTCTTAAAAATGAGCCATTATTTTCAAGGTCACCGATAAATCCTTTGTACAGTTGACGCTTTTCCCACCAGTGTCTTAACAGACAAAATAGAAAATCATGATGCAAACACATAAGTCACTAAATTGTTTATTACAATCAGCAGCAAATTCCAGATTATTCAGAATGTGCAAAATTCAAACTGTAAAAAAAAAAAAAAAAAACTGGAATGGGTCACACACGCCAGCCACGCTGCCTCACTGAGAAGCAACTGGATCGGCCCCTCGTACTGGTCCTGGTTCAGCAGATCTTCAGCCTGCATCTCTGTAAATAGTGAGGCAAGGTCCAGTTGGGGTGGACAGTTTCCCTCTTGCCTAGACAAAAGACAAATGGGTGGTGGTTAATTAAAGCAAGTTTAAAACATATCTGGGAAATACACTTGTTGCTAAAAGCCAGTGGTGGAATGTGAATTAATGAATGAATCTTTATTTCGGATTGATTAAAAGTAAAGATTAAAAGAAAATAGAATAATATAACAAAGGGGAAAAAATCTAACAAGGTCAAATTAAACAATAACTCCTCTGATTATACAGTTCAACATAGGTTATCTGAAATGGGTGATGGCTGAAGCTGCAGCTTATATTGCCCACCATAGTCCATCTAAGAATTCAAAAGAAAAACAAAACAGGAGGGATTACAATTTGAATGTGACAATAAAGTACTTCGTTGTTGTATTTAACCACAATTTTCATGTAGATGCGCTTCAGTAGATTTTACAAGGGCTGGGTTACATTTAAAATCATCTGTTTTTACTGTGGCCTCAGCAATCAGAATGAATTAATACATTCACTTGAATGGAATATAGTACTTTAACTGAAGGTGTGCATCACCGAGTACGGAGTCGCTCAGTCAAAATATGAAGTTTTTATCAATAAAAGTTTGTCTTGTCTGTAAAAGTGTCTCTTCTTGCCCTGGCTTCATGTGTGGGCGGTGTTTTGTACTAGCATTGCTAAAATATAAAAGGAAGCACTACAATGGGTCTCAAATATTTGTAATGTGTCCTGTTACTGCATGAGTTTATTGATGATAGACTATAAACTACACATATAAAGTAAATTATATTGACGACTGAACATCTCACATTCGCCAAAACATACAGTTATGAACATAACTCACAAAGGATCACACAAGTGATCTGACAAAAAAATAAATACATTAACAAGCGGTTTATTTTACAGTTGATGTGCCATATTCGCACAATCAAATAAATCTCAGTTCAGTCCCTTTTATATTAAGTGGAAATTGTGCTACTTAGGTTTTGACACTTTACCTATAAAAGCAAAGGATTTCAGTACGTTCCACAGTGGCGAGGTCCGTTGTGGGCTGGCTGCTTTTCTCTTGCCTAGATGAACGACAGAAATGGATGGTGGTTAGGTTCAAGCAAGTTCAACACTTAATACAGGCACATCTCAAAAATTAGAATACCATGAAAAAATTCAATATTTTTGTCACTCATTTCAGAAAGTGAAACCCATATATAGATTCATTACAGGGACAGTGATATATTGAAAGTGTTTATTTTAATATTGATGATTACGGCTACAGCCCATATTAACCAACACCTCAGCAGCCACCATTTATATTTAAAAACTATTTTTTAAAGTTAATTTTATGTAATATTCTAATTTTTTGCCAGATTGAATTTGGGGTTTTCAGGGGCTGTAAGCCGTAATCATCAAAATTAAAATAAATAAACGCTTGAAATATATCACTGTCTGTGTAATGAATCTATATAATATATGGATTTCTCTTTCTGAAATGAGTGACAAAAAATATTGAAGTTTTTCATGACATTCTAATTTTTGGAGATGTACCTGTATTAGGGAAATACACCTGTGAAAGTCAGTGGTGGGATGTGACAAAAATGCTTCGTTTCCCTGACAAGCACTGCAGGATCCACAGAATAGGTGAGTGGGTCTATTCTGATGCTTTAGAAAATTATATGAATGACTTTATAAATCACTGGTTTGAAAAAGCAATTTTAATATGACGAGATTTCTGCTCCTGTGGTCCATTTCACGAGTATCCACAATATAAACACTGAGGGAAGCTAACCCCTGGCATGTGGAAACACATTCTAGCATTAAATTGCACACAATTTAATGCGCAGCACCAAAGTGCAATACGTACACACACCAGGACTTTAACCAGGATTAACATATTTCATCGTTTTGCTCTCACAAGCGAATACTTAGGAGAAAACAAGCACGAATCAGCAGTTGGTACTAGCTAGCTACTAGCTAAAACTCGTTAGCCAGCACAGAACAGCACTGTATGGCTCAAAAAAAGTGAGCTTACCACCAACAGGATAAATAAGCGAACAGATGCACATTATTACAAATCACTCACCATCGATGGTTCTCTCACGTTCGTCTTCAGCTTGTCCGTAGTCTGGTTCTATGCTGGGCTGCCATCTGTATCGGTGCGGGTCGCTCCTCTCACTGTGGATCTGCCACCAAGCAGAGAAAACTCCGCACCTCTTCGTTGGACCGCGGTGTAGAGTTCCGCAAAAGCTACAACGCTGTCTGTATTAATATCGTATTTACTCCGTGACCAAGTTAGTCCGTGAAATATTGCAAATGGCGGTCGTGTGTAGATTCATCAGAAGACGGTCGCTTTCGTGGCGTTACCACCTGACCAATCAGTGGCGACCAGGCTGTTGACGTCACATCATGGCACGACTCAGCACGGTTGTACCCTGCCCTCGAGCAGGGATGAAAATAGCGGCTGTTAAACCGTGTTGGGGCTAGTGGAAAGAGTTACAAAGCGTGCTGAGCTGTGCCGTGTTGGGCTAAGCGGGGCTAGTGGAAAAGGCCCTTTTTTCTGTTCTCTCCGCGTCTTCTCCCTTTTTTCCTGAGCACCCGTTGGCCCAAGGTCAGAGCCATCAGACGGTGGAGGACCCGGTGGCCTCGGAGGACTTTGCTCTGGAGCTAGCACGGAGATGTTCCCCTGCAGCTACGCTGGAGGAATCCCCAGCGTTGGAGCCCTCACAGGAGGACTGTGGGACTGTTATCACCATCTTGCCAGCTGCAGAGGCGACTATAGTTGATTGGGAGCCTGAGCTGGACCTCCTAGATGCCGGGCCCAAGTCTTCATCATCAGGATCGACGGAGTCCTGGATGGTGGTGGAGCTCGAGCTCAGGCAAGTTATCTCTCTTGTATTTCTAATGTCAGTATTAGAGAGATCTTGTCTGGCTCTAGGTGAGGAGAGTTGGGTGCAGCATGTAATTGCATCTGAACTCCCTTTGCCGGGCTCCACCGCTGCCGGCGATCTTAACAACCTTGTTTCTTTTCCCGCTCTTGAGTTTCCTTCTAGGGTTGCTGGAGAGGAACCACTGTCACCAGGGGTGTCAAGGGAACCGGTCTTGCCACCTGATGACGTCGCGGGTCCAGCTCCCTGGCTGCTTGAGGTCGTCGTGTGGGTCCCTCCACAGGCTGTGTCTCCGTGGTGATATGACTGACAGTTCAGACTCACAACAGCATCAGGCTGCTAAAGAGGAATGCCACTGAAGACGCCAGCGGTGCCGTCAGTTTTGGACAAAAATGGACACGGTGTGGGTGTGCTTTCTTGTCACTTTCCTGTTTGGGGTAATCATATACCTATTGATGCACTGTTCTACCCCACCAATTAATCCTTTCCGGACAAGACGCGAGGCAAGCCACCTGGAGCATAACTTTGACAACTATTCCAGTGACACATATGACAATAATGCATGGTACCAGGTGGTGCATTTGTCAGTCAGAAAGGCTAATGTGACTGGGTCTTGTCATGTCTGTACATACCTACCACATCATGTTACTCACTCTGTGCTTATGATTCCTTATCCTCTAAACAGATCAGAAACGATGGGATCATTGTTAGCACAGACTACAATTGAAAAGGTGCACCACAATGACACTGAATGTGATAAGGGGTTTACTGTTGAACTTGCGGGGAATACAACAGAATACCGTAAGTGGTTAAGTGTCAGTGTAACAGATTTTGCTTTCCGCCAAGTTAGAGTTCACAATGTAACCTGTATAAACAAGAAGGCTCAGAAGCCTGTATTCACTGCCAACCCCACACTTTTTACAGCCCCAGTATGCTTTCACCTTAAGTGTAATCACAATGGGTCTACATATTTGGGCACTACACAACAGTGTGAAACCACCCTTAATGCCACCTGTGGTTTTCATGTGACTGGTACCCCATGTTTAAACACACTGAGGGTACCATTTTTCATAACTCCAAACCTCACTCTACGGAGGGCTACATGTGAACATCAGAATAAAAGCCAATGTTCTGATAACCCACAATTGTTTTTCCCTGGCTCAGATGATTATGGCAGCCTCACAGCCCATGTTTGGGTGTGTGGGTCACAAGTTCATCAGTATTTACCGCCAGGATGGTGTGGTATATGTTACATGGCTAAGCTGATTCCAACCGTGCGCATCATGGCCAATCTCACTTATCACACCCACTATTCATATTCACATTACTTCCCACCACACCAGCATCACCGTCAAAGATGGGAGACACGGACAGATAGGGTTAGAATACATCCGGGAGTGAAATTCTTTGGTGCACTAATACCTTCTTGGGGTAACTAATACCTTCTTGGGGTACTGTAAATAATGCACATAACATTGACAGACTAGCTATTGATTTAGAAAATCTCACTGCATTGACAGAAATGGGATTCTCAGCAATCACAATTGCAATGCGAGCTATGCGGAATGTAGTGTTATGAAATAGACTGGCTTTAGATATAACTTCGGCAGCACAGGGTGAGGTATGTCACATTATACTGTAGGTCAAGACTGCTGCGCGCACATACCTGATCAAGGTGATAACGTGACACATGTTGTGAGCCATCTGAATGACCTACTTTCACAACAGCTACAGCAAGATGTGACTCCATCCTCTGGCTGGGATTTATAGTCCTGGCATACCAGCGGTGGCTGGAGGGAATGACTGATATGGATAGGTATGATATTGTTAATGATTCTGTTAATTTTGTTGTTCTGTGGTTGCTGCTTGATTCTATGATGTTGAAAATGTTTGCCATTAACATGATGCATTACACAGCTCTCCCCACAGCTGAACAAGCTTCAGACATCATCCAGCAGGAAATGCTGAATTACACTGCCTTAGATATGTCACACCTCACTTTCCCTGATGGCTATGATAATGCTAACGTGTAAATATAAATGTTTGCTGTTGATATGCTACACCACTCCTCCCTAACCATATCTGACCCTGACCCACAGCCCCCTTCAGGGATTTCCTAAACTCCCCTCTTTCAATTTATTTGGCTTGCTTATAATCAGAGTGTCTTTGCTCATAGAAAGCAGCCTCTGGTGTTCTCTTACACATTGCCAATTTTTCACACGTTAATGTTTATGATGCTTTTGTTAAAACTGTATAATGGGGTACAACAGCGGATGTTTTACATTGACATTCTTGTATATATATGATCATATATGATCAGAAGAGGGGAAATGAAATGGAAACGTACTGATATTACTGTTGGTGTGCTGCTTTATTCTGTTTCTATGCCAGAAATTTTGATATGTCACTAAATGATGTTTAGCAAGCTTTATTAGGGTGTGATTTTAAGAAGCTGAACTACTGTCTTTGTATGATAAAGTTATGCACTGTTTGATATGTTGCCATGTAAATCAATGATGTAAGTGTAACCCTTGCCTTATGTTAATTAGGTAAGGGAAATTATTAAGTGTAGACCAGTTGCTAGGTTCGTAAGGGTTACAATAGGGAATTAGAGTGAGTGTGGAATGAAATAGCTGGAGGCAAGAAATGAGCAATTCATGTCTGTTATTAATAAAGATAAAAGGAGCAAAATATACAAACAATGTACAAATATACAAATATAACAATGGCCGGCATGAAATAAAACCCCCAAAAAATGTCCTACTGAGCTCAGTGTTTGTTTGTCCTTTCGGTTTAGTCGTTTGACCAGTCAAGATATCTTGTATCTCCAGACTCAGGTTTCTTTTCCACTTTTAAAGTGGCGACTTGGGTTGTTACTACTTTGAATCTTGGGCACTGGAGAGAGGAAGGATGCTCTTCAATCAAGATCTTAGTTAGACCTCGGTTCAATCTCGGTTCAGTCTCGGGTCAGGCTCGCCATCTCCATTCGGAGAGAATCCAGGATCCAGAAGGTTCTTGATGGGCAACCAAAAAAAACATAGCCTGCACAACAATAATGGTATTATTGTTTACAGCTAGAGTAATTTGTCTTCCAATCCCTTCTTATATAACACCATAGCTTAGTGTTTAAATTCTTCTCTCATATTACTATTATTACAATCCAGCAATATAGTAAGAGCTTACATTTCACATCTTGTGACATCTATGTGTTCTTTTCTCACAATCTCTCTGGTAGCACATGAAATACCTTTTTTTCATGTAACAATTAAATGAATTCCTCTTTTTTATCTCTGCATCATTTAACCATGAAATTATGATTAATCCTTTCTAACCTTGTCTTTGTAATTCATGAAATGAAATACAATTAATTTATCATATAACCCGGGAATATACCGTCCCATCCCTTCCAATATTCCCTTTTAAAATCAGTAAAACTCGGTCTGAGCTACTGGGTTTAGCATAACCTATGCTTTTACATAGGGGACCAACACCATGTGCTTTTAGCATCAAACTACACATTACATTTGACAGAAATAGTGCATAAGAACTAAAAGTACTTCAGCATACTGTTGAGAACTGAAATCACATTTAGGAAAACCATACAGACACAAAGAGAGCCTTTTCCATTGCTTTTAAACAGGAAAAAATCCACTCGCGATTAGCATTAGCATAATGCTAACAGTAGCATGTATCTCACTCACCAAGATGAGGTCTCAGTGTGAACACAGCAAAAGTCACCGCTTCACGGCCTCTCAAGCTCGTGCTCCCGTCAACTTAGGATAATAAAGGTTGCAAATTAGCGTTTGGAGAGTGTTTAGATCCATTTATAGCATTTTTCTGAATTAACTCACCAAGAAGAGGTATCAGTGTGAACCAGACCGCCCACAGCCTCTCTCGTCCGCTCTCGGATCGTGAAAGACCGAAACCCGAGTGAGCGCCTGCTGCCTCTTCTCGGAAGGCGGGGCTAATATCGCTCTTAACGAATGAAAAGACCCAGATCACCCAACGTGACCATGAAACGGGAATTTAAAAGTTGGATAACGAGGATCACACTTCCTCTTCTCAAAATAACCGTTTTTCAAAATAAAATCACACACTTTCACTACTGCAAATGAAATCCGAGAGAAAGGGTCATTTTCTTAGCTGGGTTACACCCTCCCCTGCTTATTATCATGCACGTCCCGTTGCATGTGTAACCAAGACTGTCCATCGTCAGTATTTACAAACTCTAAGAAGGCTGTATTCAAACCTTGAAAAAGGGACTTAACAACCGTCACTTGAGGATTTCCTAATTCAGGATACTCTAGTCTTTTTGGAAGTTGTCTGATTCTTTCAGACCGTCGTATTGGTTGGATTGTAATGTGATCATTTTTGTCCATTTCATCAGGTAAATAATTTGATTGGTGTTCTTGTCCCTCGACTGAACTGTCAGAAGGTTCTTCTAGTATTGTTGCTGTACTTAGTGGGACATGATTGTCTGGCTACAGTCTCCATTTGCCCTGTAATAGGGACTGTTTTTAGTTTAACCTGGTCTTTATTAGCTGTGGCATTTCTAGGCCCCCATCTCTTTTGTTTCTCTTTAAACAGCTTACGCTTTTCAGTAACTAAAGCTGGGTTTGGTTCGTTTTCGCAGTTCGGCTTGATGTGGCCATTCTCTCCACAATGGAAACAGTACCACGATTTAGGTGGGGTACTTTGAGTTCTGGCCATTTGTTCTGTGGGTTCCTTTGTCACTTTATTCGGCTTTCGTTTCTCTTTTGGCTTTGTACTGGGTGTACTTTTTGAGTTTTGAGCTTTTGATTTTGCAGTTAGTTTTACTAGTTGATTTTGAATTTCTGCAACTTGTTTTGAGAGTTCTTGAATTGAGTTTAACGTGATTTTGTCCTCATTTTCATCTGAACTACATTGCACAGTTTGCACGTGGGATGTCACTTTTTGTTTTGAACTGCTCAAATGTTGTCTCATTCGCAAAGTTTTGGCAGCATTTTGGTCTTCTTCAGTATGTAGCAAGAGAAGCAAATCAGGGAAAGTTGGGGGATTTGTTCGGTTTTGTTTTAACTGGAGTGCAGTTAAAAGGGGATCATCCCAACAACCTCGACAAAATTGTGTGACAAGCAGCCTGTCAAAATCCTGGCTTGAAGCACCACCACGCTTCACAGTTTGAGTCAAAGCTACTTGAAGACGTTGTAGATATGATGAGGGTTTCTCGCCTGTGTTTTGGAAGGTGTCAATAAACTTGGCGTAAAGCTCTCCGCCATCTTGAACTGTACCATAAGCAGAATCTAACAGCTGAAGATATTCTGATGGTGAGCTGTTGGGGTTCAAGTACTTGACTACATCAGCTGCTGGGGGTAAAAGAGACTCAATGATCTTTCGGGATTGTTGCAGTTTGGACATAGCAGGATCAGTCAAGATTAATTCTACACTGGAGTGCCAAGTGTCATAATCTAGCTCATAAGTCGGTCGGAGGTCTTTGCCAGAAAAAGCTCCGAGCTTTTGTGAAAACGGCTGCACGGAAAAATCTTCCCGTTTTACAATGTGCTCAACTACCACACGTTGCACTTCTGGGGGATTTAAATCATGTGCAGAAAGGGTGGGCATACTTCGAGCTGGGGTGCTTGCAGTGTGATTTGACTGGTTAGTTGGTTGTGCACCTTGAACACTGGACTCAGCTGCAGAAGGCTGAGGTTGAGGTTCATCCAAGGAAGCTTCAGCTAAGTTATCAGGTAACTTAACTTGCTGTGACTGATCATTTTCAGATTCTTTGATTGCCTCAGAAATCTGTAACATCATGTCTTTCAGGTCATCTGCAAAATCTCTGCCACTCATCTTCGCTAGGTTTTTAAGGTTAGTGAGATATAACTTGGTCAATTCGCTCCCTACACGGTGCGTACAAACACTGGCAAGAGATTGTATCATATAGTTGGCTCCACTATCAGATACATGAGTACATGGCAATGGGTCAAGAGTTTCAAAAGCAATACCCAAATGATACTCAAAAATAGCACTCTGGGAAAACTCAGACTTACTATCTGCCACTTTTATGACTCTTGAAATCGATCCATACCGTTTCAAAAACTCAGTCATTTCATCAAGTTGCTCATCTCCAGCGATTTCACTCACTATCACTGCATTTGGAATTTTCACAGATTCACGCTCAACAATATCCATTTTGGGTACGTATAGGCTTGAAATAACGTAAGGGAAAAGAGAAAAAAGGCTCCTGGCTGGATCGCCACTTCTTATTGTAATCCTTGCCTTATGTTAATTAGGTAAGGGAAATTATTAAGTGTAGACCAGTTGCTAGGTTCGTAAGGGTTACAATAGGGAATTAGAGTGAGTGTGGAATGAAATAGCTGGAGGCAAGAAATGAGCAATTCATGTCTGTTATTAATAAAGATAAAAGGAGCAAAATATACAAACAATGTACAAATATACAAATATAACAACGGCCGGCATGAAATAAAACCCCCAAAAAATGTCCTACTGAGCTCAGTGTTCGTTTGTCCTTTCAGTTTAGTCATTTGACCAGTCAAGATATCTTGTATCTCCAGACTCAGGTTTCTTTTCCTCTTTTAAAGTGGCGACTTGGGTTGTTACCACTTTGAATCTTGGGCACTGGAGAGAGGAAGGATGCTCTTCAATCGAGATCTTGGTTAGACCTCGGTTCAATCTTGGTTCAGTCTCGGGTCAGGCTCACCATCTCCATTCGGAGAGAATCCAAGATCCAGAAGGTTCTTGATCTGCAGCCAAAAAAACCTAGCCTGCACAACAATAATGGTACCGTATTATTGTTTACAGCTAGAGTAATTCGTCTTCCAATCCCTTCTTATATAACACCATAGCTTAGTGTTTAAATTCTTCTCTCATATTACTATTATTACAATCCAGCAATATAGTAAGATCTTACATTTCACATCTTACATGCATGTGTTCTTTTCTCACAATCTCTCTGGTAGCACATGAAATACCCTTTTTTTCATGTAACCAATTAAATGAATTCCTCTTTTTATCTCTGCATCATTTAACCATGAAATTATGATTAATCCTTTCTAACCTTGTCTTTGTAATTCATGAAATGAAATACAATTAATTTATCACATAACCAGGGAATATACTGTCCCTTTTAAAATCAGTAAAATCTGGTCTGAGCTACAGGGTTTAGCACAACCTATGCTTTTACATAGGGGACCAACACCATGTGCTTTTAGCATCAAACTACACATTACATTTGACAGAAATAGTGCATAAGAACTAAAAGTACTTCAGCATACTGTTGGGAACTGAAATCACATTTAAGAAAACCATACAGACACAAAGACAGCCTTTTCCATTGCTTTTAAACAGGAAAAAATCCACTCGCGATTAGCATTAGCATAACGCTAACATTAGCATGTATCTCACTCACCAAGATGAGGTCTCAGTGTGAACACAGCAAAAGTCACCGCTTCACGGCCTCTCAAGCTCGTGCTCCCGTCAACTTAGGATAATAAAGGTTGCAAATTAGCGTTTGGAGAGTGTTTAGATCCATTTATAGCATTTTTCTGAATTAACTCACCAAGAAGAGGTATCAGTGTGAACCAGACCGCCCACAGCCTCTCTCGTCCGCTCTCGGATCGTGAAAGACCGAAACCTGAGTGAGCGCCTGCTGCCTCTACTCGGAAGGCGGGGCTAATATCGCTCTTAACGAATGAAAAGACCCAGATCACCCAGCGTGACCATGAAACGGGAATTTAAAAGTTGGATAACGAGGATCACACCTCCTCTTCTCAAAATAACCGTTTTTCAAAATAAAATCACACACTTTCACTACTGCAAATGAAATCTGAGAAAAAACGGTCATTTTCTTAGCTGGGTTACATAAGCACCTCACAGAAGTGTATAAAGGAGTGTATTTTGTGACCTTGGGGCAGAGAGGGGAGTGCTCAGCTGTGAGGCAGATTTAAGGAGGCTCTCCTCTCCCTCTGCATGCAGAGAAAATAAAGGCCATCCAGATTTGCCGATCTATGATGTTAATTTCTTAAGGACCCGGGGTGAAAGGCAAATAAATTTCTATAACCTCTCATTTTTGGGGGTGTGAACGTACATGAAAACTCACAATTTTTTGCAAGGACCTCAAGATTAGCAAAAAATTGAATACTTTGGATGAAATATGAATGACCCTGTAGAAGAGCTGGAAATGACGAGGCGGTTTTGTATCACAAAAGCAGAGTCTTTAATGAACAACTCTTCTATCTTGTCTCATCTGGTGCAGAGCTTGGCAGAAGGCAAAGAGAAAGAATTCTGCCCAGCTCGCTGGTTAAATACAGGCACACATCAAAGACATGCAAAACACAAGCTGAAATCCCCTGTTATCTAAATCCCCCATTAGTCCTGTTAACTCCTCCCTTCGTCTTGGGAGGTGATGGGAAAACCTCTCCTCGCCTTAGGGGGTGAAGGTGTCAAGTCTGTTGCTGCCGCGTCCTGTGACGTCGTTGGTCTTCACACGGCGGTGAGATTCCTTTGTCCCTTTCAGAGGTGTGAAGTTCCTTTGTATATTCTGTCCCAAACATTTCCACATGCTCTAACAAATGTAGGTATGGAATATATGAGTAATATATACCACAGGCCCCCCAAACAACTATGAAAGGACACAGAAAGATTCACAGTCTAGGGTAATTACTAAGACATACTACGTGTTACAGCTGTTGTCACAGAAGAAACTTTTAAGCAGACATGCTCCTAAGAGAGTTCAGTGAAAACATAACAGCAAGTATAATCATAAGTCAGTCCTAAACTGTTGCAGCACAATTAGCGAAAATTTGCAGAGTGGTGGGATCAGTCCCTGTGCTGTCTGGGTTTTAGTCTTCTCCCAAAACTGCTGTAGGTTGGTTTAGGCGTCCTGCTGGGACCTTGTTGTGAGGAATCTGCAGTGTGGGAAGGAGAGAGATTATCTGTTCCCTGCCTGGGGGCTGAGACTTTTCCCTTGGGGGGTCTACCTCGCCGAGGTGCTCGAGCCAGCTGTGCAGGTTCGTCTCTCAACAAGAAGGCAGGTTTGAGTCTGTCAATGCTGACCGTTTCATTTCTATCCCCATAATCAAGCACAAAGTGTTTGTCACCATTTTCCAGCACTCTATACGGGCCATCGTATACTGGGCGTAACGTTGGTTTTAGAGCTTCATGCTTAACAAAAACAAACTCAGCGTTTTTTAAAGTTTGAGGAACAAAAACTCGTGGAAAGGAGTGATGAGCTGGACCGTGGAGAGCGTCCGGTCCGTTACTGCCTAAAAACCTTGGGACTGGGAGGTGCCCTGGTTCCGGGTTTTCTGGTAAAAATTCACCTGGTAGTCTGATAGGCTGAGCAAAGACTAATTCTGCAGGGGAAGCGTCTAAATCCTCTTTTGGTGCCGCACGCAACCCCAATAAAACCCAGGGAAGTTTATTTACCCAATTTGTGTCCGTTAATGAGGCTCTGAGGGCGGCCTTTAAGGACCTGTGAAAACGCTCGCACAACCCATTAGCCTGAGGGTGATAAGCGGTGGTGCGGTGAATTGTTGCCCCTAAACTGTTGGACATGGCTGACCAGAGCTCTGAGACAAATTGAGGCCCCATATCTGACGTGATGTCTGATGGGACGCCTAAACGTGCCACCCAATTTGTTAGAAAAACGCGAGCGACTTCCTCCGCTGTAGTTGCCGCTAGAGGGACTGCCTCTGGCCAGCGCGTGGTGCGGTCTATCATTGTTAGCAGGTGTGTGAAACCCTGGGAGGAAGGCAGTGGCCCTACGAGGTCGACATGAATGTGGTCGAACCTTCTAGCAGGGATGGGAAAAGGCTCCAGAGGGGCTTTTGTGTGTCTATGTACTTTGGCGCGTTGACAAGGAATGCAAGTTTTTGCCCATTCTTTTACGTTTTTACGCAGGCCTGGCCACACAAACTTTCCGGCAACCATTTTGACTGAAGCACGCACACCTGGGTGCGCGAGGGAGTGAATTGCGTCGAAAATACGGCGGCGCCAAGCAGCTGGTACTAACGGGCGAGGTCGGCCGGTTGAAACATCGCATATTAGGGGGGGCACGCCGTCGCGCAACCCTTTTTTCTCCAGCCTTAACCCTGTTGGTCCAGACAGGAGAGCGCGCACGTCCGCATCACTGCTTTGTTCTTCCGCCATGGCTGCATAATCTATCCCTTCGAGGATAGGTGCTGCATATGTGTTTGCGTTAGAGAAAAGCTCCGCTGCTGAAGCAGTGTAATCTGTCTCCTCGTGCTCTGGTGGTGCCACAGCGTGAGAGAGACAGTCCGCTACTACGTTAAGTTTGCCCGCTACATGTCGAATGTCTGTGGTGAACTCTGAAATCGCAGCTAGCTGTCTTTGTTGTCTGCCCGACCAAGGTTCTGAAATTTTAGCCATCGCAAAAGTGAGCGGTTTATGGTCCACAAAAGCCGTGAAACTCCGCCCTTCTAACCAAAACTGGAAATGGCGGATGGACAAATGAAGCGCCAGCAGCTCCCTGTCAAAAGTGCTGTATTTCCGTTCCGTCAGGTTTAGCGATTTGCTAAAGAATGCTAAAGGTTGCCAGACCCCGCTGACAAGTTGTTCTACAACTGCCCCTATGGCCAGGTCTGAAGCATCTGTGGTTAGAGCAATGCGGGCCGCGGGATCTGGGTGGACTAACATTGTTGCGTTAGCTAGGGCGTTTTTTACTTCCGCGAAAGCGTGTTCGCGCTCCGGGGTCCATTCGACCGCTTGGGAAGCTTTCTTTTTTTTGAGCGCATCAAACAGGGGCTGCATGAGCTGAGCTGCATGAGGGAGGAAACGGTTGTAAAAATTAACCATCCCCAAAAATTCCTGTAGCGATTTGACCGTTTGGGGCCGTTGGAAAACCTTTTATCACATGAATTTTGTCTGGAAGCGGGACTGCCCCTTTCGGGGAGACTCTATGTCCCAAAAAATCAATTTGCGATACGCCAAATTTGCATTTGGCTGGATTAATTATTAGTCCGTGCTCTTCTAGCCTCTGAAAAAGAGTAGTAAGGTGTTGCTAGTGCTCCTCCTCTGATGAGCTGGCTACCAGCATGTCGTCGGGGTAGATGAAAACAAAGGGGAGGTCACGTAAGACCGCGTCCATCATGCGTTGAAAAGTTTGAGCAGCGCCTTTGAGACCAAACGGCATTCGTAGGAATTCAAAAAGGCCAAAAGGGGTTATAACCGCTGTTTTAGGAATGTCTTCAGCTCGGACTGGGACTTGGTGATAACCGCGGACTAAGTCTATCTTTGAAAAAATGCGCGCGCCCGCTAACTGCAGTGAAAAATCCTGTATATGAGGGATGGGGTAGCGGTCATGCACTGTGGCGTTGTTTAATCTGCGGTAATCTCCGCACGGTCTCCAAGAACCGTCAGATTTCGGAACCATGTGAAGTGGTGAAGCCCAAGGGCTCTTTGAACGTCGGACAATGCCTAATTTTTCAAGAGCTGCAAATTCGTCCCTTGCTATGTTGAGCTTGGCCGCGTCTAAGCGGCGAGCTTTGGCAAAAACGGGAGGTCCCGTTGTTGGAATGAAGTGTTTAACCCCGTGTTTGGCTACAGTGGCTGAGAATTTGGGGGTTGTGAGTGCTGGAAATTGGGTGAGGAGTTGCTCAAACTTACCTCCTGCCGTAGTGACGTTGGCCTGCACAGGTGGTGGAGAGACTCGAGCTGAGCAAGGAATAGAAGCAAAAGACAGTGCATTAACCAGGTGCCTATTTGCTAGATCAACTAATAACCCGTGTGCACACAGAAAATCTGCGCCTAACAAGTTAAAACTCACCGCCGCTACAACAAATGTCCATCTGTAGCTGCGGCCGTGAATGAGGAGATGCAGGCTCTTTTCCCCGAACGTGTCGATGTCCGAGCCATTGGCTGCCACTGCTCCATTGCCCCGGGTGCCCATAGCTCGATCTGCATGGGAGGGCATGACGAAACTCAGCTGGGCTCCCGTGTCGATGAGGAACTGCTTGCCTGTGTGTCCATCCGTCACGTATAACAGCTTATTTTTCTCGCCGAGAACTGCTGCCGTTAATGGCCCTCGGCTTTGGCGTTTCCCGACATCGTAAACTTGCAGGGGGGGAACACATTTCCGGGCTTTCTCGGCAAAGCGGTGGTGATAATAACAGACGTCATTCTGTTTGTTGCGCTTGGGCCGCGCTGCTGTCACCGTGGGTTGAGCCTCCTCCGTGGTTTGTGACTCTCCAAGGTTCGGGGCGTCAGTTTTGAGGTCTGCGGATGCCGCTGTGGGTGTCCAATCTCTGCAGGCGTTGACGAGCCGATAAGCCTCGTTGGCCAGCGTGCGGAAGTCCTGATGATTGTTGCACTTCATACTGGCGAGTGTCCCTCTCATGTGTGGTGGTAGCGTGCTGAGGAAAATACATTGAAAGAGGAAATTATCATTGTCCTCCTCCTTGAGCTGCAGTAAATCCTCCATGAGGGTCTTTGGATTGCCCCCTCTGTGGCCGTAGACTGCCAGGATTTTTTCGGCTCTTTCTTCCGCCGACGGGACGTAATTCGCCACGATGGTCGCCTTGAGTGTCTCATACTTGTCCCGGGCCGGTGGTCGCTGGATCAAGCTTCGCACACACCACGAAGTGACGGAGTCGAGTTTGGAGACGATATGGTAGAACTTAGTATCGTCTGCCGTGATGCCCGCCAGTATGAACTGGGCTTCGGCTTGGAGAAACCAAGAGGCCGGGTCTTCTCGCCAGAAATCTGGCAGTTTAACAGCGATGGCGTTTGTGCACATCATCACTGTTGTGCCCGCCGGGTGAGAGTGCCTTGCCTCGGCTCTCACGGCGGTTCTGGAGCTCGGTTGAGCTCTCTTGGTACCCTCTGCCGGGGGGAACAGCTGTCTGTTTGTTCCCTCGTCTGCGTTGTTGCTGGCATAAGTCAAATTCGCCGCGGATGAGTCGCTTGAAGAACGCCTCAGGTCCATACTCGCGTCAAGGTCACCAGTGTAGAAGAGCTGGAAATGACGAAGCGGTTTTGTATCACAAAAGCAGAGTCTTTAATGAACAACTCTTCTATCTTGTCTCATCTGGTGCAGAGCTTGGCAGAAGGCAAAGAGAAAGAATTCTGCCCAGCTCGCTGGTTAAATACAGGCACACATCAAAGACATGCAAAACACAAGCTGAAATCCCCCGTTATCTAAATCCCCCATTAGTCCTGTTAACTCTTCCCTTCGTCTTGGGAGGTGATGGGAAAACCTCTCCTCGCCTTAGGGGGTGAAGGTGTCAAGTCTGTTGCCGCCGCATCCTGTGACGTCGTTGGTCTGCACACTGCGGTGAGATTCCTTTGTCCCTTTCAGAGGTGTGAAGTTCCTTTGTATATTCTGTCCCAAACATTTCCACATGCTCTAACAAATGTAGGTATGGAATATATGAGTAATATATACCACAACCACACAAAAATGGCTCTACAGCACCACCTAACGTGAAGTGAAAGGGGAGTGGCACACACTTACTGTCGTATAGAAAGATGAAAATTGGGTGAGATGTTTATCATGTCGAGACATGCAAAAAACTCTCTTGAAGTTTTGGTCAACACCCAACAGGAAGGTGGCAATTTTTGCAGGAAGTGGCGGTGACCAAATTTCCACCTCATGCATTTGATCAAACTTGTGCTAGGGTTTTTGCCCGATTGAGCTCATTTGTGGTAGCAATCATCTATACCAATGTCAGAATCAGAATCAGAATCAGAATCAGCTTTATTGGCCAAGTATGCACAACACATACAAGGAATTTGACTTTGGCTAAAACTTGCTCTCGTTGTTCAGGTGTAAGATTTAAATCTTATTTAAATAAGATTTCAATGACACAGAGTATGTACAGTAAATTACAGTCTGCCACGTTTCTATAAAAGGATGCAAATATATACAGGAATATGTGCAGTTATTTACTCAGACTATCCACACATTGCAAAAATATATAAAAAAATATACAGTCATACTATGGCGCATATTTAGGGCACATATATGGCATTCATATTCACCCACATATACCTAGTAGGCATGACGGTGCATATTCTGGAAGCTTCACGTCTCAATGGCCAAAGAGGACCTGACCCTGCAGAGACCTACGGGAGGTGTGAAGTTGGTCTTTTAGGAGACGGGAAGTTGGAGAGAATGTCGCAGCAGGAGCCCCGGAGGCTAGAAGGATGAGAGAGACAATGGAGATGCCAAGGAGCCTCGGGGGCTGTATGTTTACTCAAGGACTGTGGGTTGGGGGTGTGTTATTTGATGTTGGGGATTTTGTGTCTTTGGAGGGTATAAGAACTGTGAAGGATGATTGTTCTACCTCTTTTCTGAGATTCTGTTATTGTTGGAGGATGTGACCTCTCAATAAACCAACCCTGAGAAATAAACTCCGTCTCGTTTGTGAAAGGCATCCTCTACACTGGTGACCTACGACAAACTATGGCCGGTGGCGACGATCTTCCCACACCAGACTCTTCAGGAGCCAACCGGGTTAACGCAGCTACCACACTACAGCTGCCCGATTTCTGGCAACATAACCCACGCTCCTGGTTTACCACTGTGGAGGCGCAGTTCCACCAAAGGGGAATCTCAGCGGACGCAACGAGGTTCTACCATGTCGTCGCGAAGCTGGACAGCCTCACAGTGCAGCGGGTGGAGAGCCTGACTAACCACCCGCCCCAGGACGACAAGTATGGCGCACTGAAAGCCTCCCTCATTCGAGCTTTCACTCCCTCACAGGGAGAGCGAGCAGAGAGACTTCTGGCGCTGACAGAAGGGGAAGCAGACAGGCCGGCAGATCTGATGACGAGGATGATGAACCTGAGAGGTGAAGATGATGACAGTTTTATCTTCGCCCACCGCTTTCTCAGAACACTACCACCAGCAGTGAGAGTCACCCTGGCCAGCTCACAGCTGCTCAACGGCCGCGACTACCACGGGCTGGGCCAGGAGGCGCAGTGGCTCGTCGACGCCCATAGACGACACGCAGCCACGATGGCGGCAACGGAGCTGAACGCACCCCCGCGAGACGAGGGGAGGCCAGAGGCCGCAGCACCGGACCCACTGATGTCAACAGCGGCAGAGACCAGGAGAAGCGGAGCGGACGGCACCCTCTGCTTTTACCATCGACGTTTCGCCGAGAGGGCGCGCAGATGCATCCCACCGTGCCGATACAAGCGCCAGGGAAACACCAAGACCGAGAGTCGGTAGCAGCTGCTGCTCTCGGCGCGAAGAACAAGCTGCTTTTCGTGACGGATGCAAATTCAGGGAAGGATTTCCTGGTGGACACAGGCTCCCAGCTGAGTTTTGTCAAGCCTTCCTACGCGGACCTGCTGGCGCCTTCCAGCAGACCCCTGGTGCTAGCGGCAAATGGCTCGACGATCAAAACCTATGGGGAGAAGACGCTCCTTCTCTCCTTCCACGGGCGCACCTTCGAGTGGACTTTCGTCGTTGCTGCAGTTAGCAACAACATGTTAGGTGCTGATTTTTTATGCTCAAACAGTTTATTAGTTGATCTTACTAATAGACATATGGTAAATGCACTGTCTTTCCACTCTATCTCCTGTACAGCTCGGGTGGCCCCGCCTTCTGCACATCCTAATGTCACAGCTGCGGGTGGTAAGTTTCATGCACTACTCAATCAGTTCCCAGCACTCACGGTCCCAACATTTTCAGCGTCAGTAGCTAAACACGGGGTCGAGCACTTCATAACTACCTCCGGCCCCCCTGTTTTTGCAAAAGCTCGGCGCTTGGACCCAGCTAAACTGGCCATCGCGCGCGAGGAATTCGCCAACTTGGAAAAACTGGGCATTGCTAGACGCTCTAACAGCCCTTGGTCATCACCCCTGCATATGGTCCCCAAGGCTGACGGCTCGTGGCGGCCTTGCGGTGATTTCCGCAGGTTAAATAATGCTTCAGTGCACGACCGCTTATAACCCTCAGGCCAATGGTTTGTGCGAACGCTTTCACCGGTCATTGAAAGCAGCCCTCAGAGCGGCTCTCACGGACACAAATTGGGTTGATAAACTTCCATGGGTTTTATTAGGGTTGCGTTCAGCACCTAAGGAAGATTTGCAAGCCTCTCCGGCTGAGCTAGTTTTTGCTCAACCCCTCCGGTTACCGGGCGAATTCCTTCCAGAGAACCCCGCACCAAATCGCCCACCCGCTCAGCTGCTGCAGAGCGACACGGGATCAAACACCCTCCCTGGCCCAGTTCATCACAGTTTCCCACGCGTTTTTGTGCCTAAAGCCTTAAAGAACGCAGAATTTGTCTTTGTCAGACACGACGCTCAGAGGCCAGGTTTAAGACTGCCTTATGATGGACCGTTCAGAGTGTTGGAAACTGGGGAAAAACATTTTTTACTCGATTTGGGTGACAGGAGGGAATTAGTCTGCATTAACAGACTCAAACCCGCTTTTGTGTTGGCTGATGAACAAGTACAGTTAGCCAGGGCCCCCCGTCGCGGCAGGCCACCGGGGAGACACTCTTCTAAGCTTTCACAAGGATGTGCTAACGACTCTGATCCACAGATGCAAGAAACAGCTACAGGCAGATCGAAACCTGCTTACAGTAGATATGGCAGGAGGTTGAAGCCCAAGCAGTTGGAAGTGTGATATGTTGTGCCATTTTGCTGTTCTGTGTGATATGACATGTTTCAATGCATTTTGAGGTGTACTTTGTCCTTATTTAGACATTTGGGGGGGGTTATATGGCACATATTTAGGGCGCATATATGGCATTCATATTCACCCACATATACCTAGTAGGCATGACGGTGCATATTCTGGAAGCTTCACGTCTCAATGGCCAAAGAGGACCTGACCCTGCAGAGACCTACGGGAGGTGTGAAATTGGTCTTTTAGGAGACGGGAAGTTGGAGAGAATGTCCCAGCAGGAGCCCCGGAGGCTAGAAGGATGAAAGAGACAATGGAGATGCCAAGGAGCCTCGGGGGCTGTATGTTTACTCAAGGACTGTGGGTTGGGGGTGTGTTATTTGATGTTGGGGATTTTGTGTCTTTGGAGGGTATAAGAACTGTGAAGGATGATTGTTCTGCCTCTTTTCTGAGATTCTGTTCTTGTTGGAGGATGTGACCTCTCAATAAACCAACCCTGAGAAATAAACTCAGTCTCGTTTGTGAAAGGCATCCTCTACAATACAGTATTTCAATGTGAACTCAGATTCAGTAATATAATGTGAATGGAGTAAAATGCAGTGTGAGAGTTATGTGCAATGTAAAAATGAATGAAAAGTCATGAGTACAGCAACAGGTAGGACTAAGTGAATGTTAGGAGTTCATCAGAGTGATGGCTTGAGGAAAGAAACTGTTCCTGTGACGGGTGGTTTTGGCCTTCAGTGATCTGTAATGTCGACCAGAAGGTAGAAGTTCAAACAGTCTGTGGCCGGGGTGTGATGGGTCAGCAGAAATGTTTCCCGCCCGTTTCCTGGTTATGGACTGATATAAGTTCTCAATGGAGGGTAGGTCGGTACCAATGATCCTCTCTCTCCGCAAACTTAATGATCCGCTGCAGTCTGGTCTTGTCCTGTTTAGTGGCAGATCCAAACCAGACAGTGATGGAAAAGCAGAGGACCGATTGGATGATGGCGGTGTAGAAGACAACCAGCAGCTCCTGAGGCAAATCAAACTTCTTGAGCTGACGCAGAAAAAACAACCTCTGCTGGGCCTTTTTTCTGGACAGTGTCTATATTGCCGTTTTTCCACTAGCCCAGTTCGACTCGCCTCGTTTCGTTTTGTCACTACTCGGTTCGGCCACGGTTGTGTCTCCATAGCAGCCGGGTAAAGCGGGGTTAAGCTGTGGTGGGCGGGATTTTTTTTACAGCAAGGCGGCGCCACACTCCCGTGACGTAAAACACGCGACCCAAGCCAAACACAACATGGCGGCTTTACAAGGCGACTCCTCGGTCTGTGGCTTTTTTCACCATAAATGCCAAAAAGAACCGCCAGACAAGGGTACAGGCAGTGAGACGAAACACTCTGGAATAGTTCTGCAGCTTCTGGGAGAGCCGAAGACGTGAGGATACAAACTAGGTCATATGTAACGGTAAGCTAATGTTGCTAATGCTAGTTTGCTATAAGTACGTCGTACTACACTGTAATCTCTGCAGGTTATCGCTGTTAGGTACTAAAATATGTACGCTGTGTGTGTTTCAGATGGCTCTGTTGTGGGAAAATTACCGCTTCAAACGGTCAGTCTGGCATTCAGCACAGCCTGTCACTGATGTCAATACAGCCTGTCACTGATGTCAGCACAGCTTCACAAACGATCAGTGGTTGTAGAGCTTAAGAATATCTGGTTTATTTCCTGTGCAAAAAATTGCTCTGATCTAAGTAAAGGAACCCTAGTTCACTGTTTATGGGAATGTAGAAAAATCAGAATGTTTTGGGAAGAGGTGAGGGTAACAATTGAAAAAATAATTTCAAAACAAATTACATTGAACCCTAAACTGTTTTTGTTGGGTCTGTATCCAGAAAAACATAACGTTAATAAGAGTGAAAGAACATTCATAGACCTCAGTTTGCTTAATGCCAAAAAATGTATTGCATTACTGTGGAAAAACTCATAGACCATATGTGACTCAGTGGTTAAGACAGATGTTACCAACCTTCCACTAGAAAGAATAACATACATACTGAAATCAAAGGAAAATGTGTTTGAGAATATATGGAGACCTTTCATTGATTATGTAAAGAAATTAAACATAACTTCTGAAGAAGAAGGTGAATGATATGTGTGGACCTTGCAAATTCCAAACTGGTGAATGCATATTATGTATTCTTATGTAATAGATTACCTAGACTAAACAGAGGAGCATTGTTGTTGACTTGTTTTTGTTAATGGTTTTTGTTTTTATTACCCTTTTTGTTATTTTGTTATTGTTCTTTTTAGTTTTTAAATTACTTTTGTGTTAGTGTCTGACTGTGTGTGCTGTTTGTAAAAAAAAAAAGAAAAAAAAAGGTTCAATAAAAATATTGTGGGAAAAAAATTGCTCTGATCTGCGTGAAAATCATGGAGAGACTGTTGAGACATCATGGACGTACCTTCTCCAGCTACACTGAGTCTGAGATGGTGTCATAGCAAAAAATGATCAGCTGACACAACTTGATCGCCAGGTTAATAACTATATTAGCCACAAAATGTATATTCAAAAAGTAAACAGTACTGAGTTAGGTATAATAAGATATATTTGACAGTTATGATGCATTTTAGGCCAAAACAAACTTGATCTAGGATAAAAAGCAATTAAAATAATGCAGTCACAAGGTTACATGGAAAATGCTTGATTTACTAGATACATATACTGTAGAAATATATTTTCTCTGCATCAACAATGTACTATACATGCACTGATGCATGTATACATGCATACATGTATGTATGTATGTATACATGCATACATGTATACATGCATGTACTACATGCATTCATGTAGTATTGCACTGACAATAAACCTCTGAAGTTTTTGCAGATGTCTCTTTTTTATATGTGAAGGTTACCACCATGTGACATAAATTTATTAAAAATGAGCCATTATTTTTAAGGTCACCCATTAATGGTTTGTACTATTGACTCTTTTCCCACCAGTGTATTAACAGACAAAAATAGAAATCATGATGCAAACACATAAGTCACTAAATTGTTTATTACAATCAGCAGCAAATTCCAGATTATTCAGAATGTGCAAAACTCAAACTGTAAGACTGGTTCACTCAGCAGCTGGGATGTGCAGCTCACAGTGGTCTCAGATCAGCAGATCTTAGGCCTGCATCTCTGTAAATAGTGACGCAAGGTCCAGTTTGGGGTGGATCGATCGTTTACCTCTTGCCTAGACAAAAGACAGAAATGGGTGGTGGTTAAATAAAGGAAGTTTAAAACATATCTGGGAAATACACTTGTTGCTAAAAGCCAGTGGTGGAATGTGAATGAATGAATCTTTATTTCGGATAGATTAAAAGAAAATAGAATAATATAACAAAGGTGAAAAAAAATCTAATAAGGTCGAATTAAACAATAACTCCTCTGATTATACAGTTCAACATAGGTTATCTGAAATGGGTGATGGCTGAAGCTGCAACTTATATTGCCCACCCATATTCCATCCAAGAATTCAAAAGAAAAACAAAACAGGAGCGATCCCAATTCCAATGTGACAATAAAGTACTTTGTTGTTGTATTTAACCACAATTTTCATGTAGCTGCACTGATGTAAAGTTGATTTTACAAGTGTGGGCAGTGTTTTGTACTAGCATTGCTAAAATATAAAAGGAAGCACTACAATGGGTCTCAAATATTTGTAATGTGTCCTGTTACTGCATGAGTTTATTGATGATAGACTATAAACTACACATATAAACTAAATTATATTGATGACTGAACAACTGCCATTCCCCAAAAGATACAGTTATGAACATAACTCACAAAGGATCACACAAGTGATCTGACAAAAAAAATAAATACATTAACAAGTGGTTTATTTTACAGTTGATGCGCCAGTCTTTTTCAATTATTCTGTAATTAATACTCACACAATCAAATAAATCTCAGTTCAGTCCCTTTTATATTAAGTGGAAATTGTGCTACTTTGGTTTTGACACTTTACCTATAAAAGCAAAGCATTTCAGTACTTTCCACAGTGGCGACGTCCGTTGTTCAGCAGCTGCTGTCCTCCTGCCTAGACAAACGACAGAAATGGATGGTGGTTAGTTTCAAGCAAGTTCAACACTTATACAGGCACATCTCAAAAATTAGAATATCATGAAAAAGTTAAATATTTTTGTCACTCATTTCAGAAAGTGAAACCTATATATAGATTCATTACAGGGACAGTGATATATTGAAAGTGTTGCACATTACTGTTCCAGCACCTTTTATGGAAAATCCACAGAATAGGTGTGTGGGTCTATTTTGACGCTTTAGAAAATTATATGAATGACTTTATAAATCACTGGTTTGAAAAAGCACTTTTATATTGTTGAGATTTCGGCTCCTGTGGTCCATTTCACCAGTATCCACTATAAACAGGGAGGCTAACCCCTGGCATGTGGAAACACATTCTAGCATTAAATTGCACACAATTTAATGCACAGCACCAAAGTGCAGCACGTACAAAAACCAGGACTTTAACCAGGATTAACATATTTCATCGTTTTGCTCTCACAAGCGAATACTTAGGAGAAAACAAGCGTGAATCAGCAGTTGGTACTAGCTAGCTACTAGCTAACACTCGTTAGCCAGCACAGGACGGCGCTGTATTTATCAAAAAAAGTGAGCTTACCACCAACAAGATAAATAACGAACAGATGCACATTATTACAAATCACTCACCATCAATGGTTCTCTCATGTTCGTCTTCAGCTTGTCAGTATTACGGTTCTATGCTGGGCTGCCATCTGTATCGGTCCGGATCACTCCTCTCACTGTGTATCTGCCACCAAGCAGAGAAAACCCCGCACCTCTTCGTTGGACCACGGTGTAGATTTACGCAAAACCTACAAAGCTGTCTGTATTAATATCGTATTTACTCCGTGACCGAGTTAGTCCATGACAGATTGCAAATGGCGGTTGTAAAGATTCCACTGCAGACGGGTGCTTTCGTGACGTTACGCCCTGACCAATCAGTGGCTCGCAGTCTGTTGACGTCACATCTCAGCTCGCTTCAGCTCAGTTGTACCCTGCCTTCGAACAGGCACAAAAATAGTGTCGGTTAAACCGTGCTGGGTACAGTGGAAAGGGCGAGAAAGCGAGTAAAGTAGAAGTAAGTAAGGCCAAAGCGATACTAATGGAAAAGGCCCTTATGAGAGGACCACTTCAGGTTCCGGGAGATCGTGGTACCCAGAAACTTGAAGGAGTCCACAGTGGACACTATGCTATTGAGGATGGTGAGTGGGGGGAATGAAGGAGGTTGTTGCCTGAAATTCACGGTCATCTCCACCGTTTTGGCTGGGTTAAGTTCAAGATGGTTCCGGCCGCACCAGAGGATCAGCTGCTCCACCTCCCGCCTGTATGCAGCCTCATCACCATCCCAGATCAAACCGATGACTGTGGTGTCGTCCGCAAACTTCAGGAGCTTCACCGAAGGGTCCTCTGAGGTGCAGTCGTTGGAGTAGAGGGAGAAGAGCAGTGGGGAAAGGACACACCCTTGGGGGGCACCAGTACTAATTTTTCTGGAGCTGGATGTAATTCTCCCTAGCTTCACCTGTTGCCACCTGTCAGTCAGAAAGCTGGAGATCCACTGGCAGGTGGATGGGGGCATCTTGAGCTGGAGGAGTTTCTGATGAAGGATGCTTGGGATGACGGTGTTGAACGCTGAGCTGAAATCGACAAACAGGATCCTGGCGTACGTCCCTGGGGAGTCGAGGTGTTGCAGGATGTAATGTAGTCACATATTCACTGCATCGTCCACTGACCTGTTTGACCAGTAGGCAAACTGCAGTGGGTCCATCAGGAGGCCTGTGGCGACCTTCAGATGGTTCAGCACCAATCTCTCCAAGGATTTCATGACCACAGAGGTCAAGGCAACAGGTCTGTAGTCATTTAATCCTGTAACAGAGGGTTTCTTGGGAACTGGAATGATGATGGAGCGTTTGAAGCAGGAAGGCACTTCACACAGCTTCAGTGATCTATTAAAGATCCGGGTAAAGATGGGGGCCAACTCGTCGGTGCAGACTCTCAGGCAGTACGGAGACACACCATCAGGTCCTGCAGCCTTCTTGATCTTTTGTCTCCGAAAGACCCGGCGCACCTCCTCTTCGCAGATCGTTAGTGCTGGTGGGAGGTCAGAGTGGAGGAGGGATGGAGTTCCTGGGGCTGAAGTTAATCCTTTTGTGTGGGTGGGAGGTGAGAACTGTAGGTTCTTTTCAAACCTACAATAAAAGCTGTTGAGGTCGTTAGCCAGCTGGAGGTTTTCCACAGGGTGGGGGGATGGTCTCCTGTAGTTGGTGATATTCTGCAGGCCTCTCCAAACAGAAGCAGAGTTGTTGGCTGAGAAGTTTTGTTGTAACTTCTCACTGTAGCTCTTCTTAGCAAGCCTGGTCTCCGTCAGCATGTTTCTGGCCCGCTTATACAGAGTCCAGTCACCAGTCCTGTAGGCCTCCTCCTTGGTCTGACGTAGCTGCTTGAGTTTAGGAGTGAACCAGGGTTTATTGTTGTTGTACGTGCAGAAAGTCTTGGTCTGCACACACATGTCCTCACAAAAACTGATGTATGATGTCACAGAGTCAGTGAGTTCATTTAGGTTAGTGGCTGCATCTTCAAAAACACTCCAATCTGTGCAATCAAAGCAGGCTTGTAACTCCAGCTTTGATTCCTCAGTCCATTTCCTCACAGTCCTAACTATAGACTTGGAAGTTTTTAGTTTCTATCTATATGTTGGAATAAGATGAAGTAGACAGTGGTCAGAAAATCCCAGAGCTGCACGGGGGACAGCATGATAAACGTTTCTTAAAACTGTGTAGCAGTGGTCGAGTGTATTTGAGTCCCTAGTGGGACATTTAATATGCTGTCTGTATTTAGGAAGTTCATTTGTGCGATTAACTCTATTGAAATCACCCAGAATGATAAGCAGAGAGTCTGGATGTTTTTCCTCCACGTCTGCTATCTGGTCAGCGAGGTGCTGCAGGGCCTCCGCTGTACAAGCAACAGGCGGGATATAAATTCCGACCAGAATAAACGAGGAGAACTCTCGCGGTGAATAAAAGGGTTTGCAGTTTATGAACAGTGACTCTAAGTTAGGGCTGCAAGACTTCTTCAACACTGTGATATCAATACACCAACCTTTGTTTATGTAGAAGCAGATTCCACCACCTTTAGTCTTTCCAGAGAATTTTCGGCTGCGATCAGCGAGGAACAGTTGGAATCTGTCCAGGTGGACCGCGCTGTCCGGGATGTGTTCACTCAGCCAGGACTCCGTGAAACACAGGGCGCCACATCTGCTAAAATCCAAGTTTTTGTGGGTCAGGAGCAGCAGCTCATCCATTTTGTTCGCCAAAGACCGGACATTCGCCAGATGGATCGATGGAAGCGGCGTGCGATGTCCTCGTTTCCTCAGCCTGACTAGCGCACCGGCGCATTTACCACGCCGCCTTCGTTTTCGGCCGGTGCCAATGGCAGCTGCTCCCAAAACTAAAATCTTCTGAAGAGACTTCAAATCAGCAGAAACTGGCGGAAAAGTTGCATTGGAAGATAGTCTAAATGAAAGTAGTCCCTCCCTTGAAAAGGTGATCCGGGCGGAAGAGCAAAAGTCCAAGAAAACACACATAATTAACAAAAACATCAGAGAGCAGAAGCCAGTGGCAACCATCCGCGGCGCCATCTTGATTTCATTGCCATTCATTCATGTGCCATTAAATGTTATTGAAAAGTTTTGGTTTTTTTTGTGTTTTTTTTTTAAGTTGGATGGCTTGCCCGTAGGGGCGTGGCAAAGTTCAATGCCTGGCCTTGATCATTTTATGATCATTCTGACTGCAACAACTCTGGTATGCATTGTCGGATTTCAACCAAATTCAATATTATTAATATCAGTCCAATTCCAAAAAGTTCTACAGAAAAATATTCATAGAAATCTACATCGCCACCTACTGGTTAAAGGAAAAATTGCTGAAAACTGTTTTCTTTATTACTCACGCGCCCTATGTCAGAATGACATGAAATTTTCTGAGATTCATCAGACCACAGGGATGATCACAACAGCACATCAACTTTACCATGACATCACACTTGTTACCATGGACATGCCCACCTCGCCATTCAATCCATGATCTTGTAGGGGTGGTTTTTAACGCCCTGGAGTCATGAAATCTGAAACACAGGTTCAGGTGACAGTCAAATGTTGTCCTATGTGGGTGAGCAACACATTACTGACAGGGAGGTGTTGCCATGGTGACATGGCGAAGGTTGACTCCTCACCATGGAACATTGGAGAAGTTGTAACTTGGACAAACTTTGTCTGACTTTCACCAAATTTTCTACGATTAAAATTAATCCCACCCCACACGCTCTGACATAAAAATGATTGACAAAGGTTATAGCGCCACCTACTGCTCATAGGAAGTACTGCGCCAAACTGTTTACTTTATTATTCACGCAGCGCTTGACGGGAAAATTTCTGAGCCAGTAGGTACGACGGGCACTGGGTCCGCGGTTGAACGGGGGTGAGGGCCCACTTACAGCTGATTGCAGCTTTAATTTTTTGTTTTTTCTTCTTCTCAATCTAAGATCTCATTTTTGGGGTAGTGAACATGCATGAAAACTCACCATTTTTTGCAGCGACCTCAAGACTGGGGAAACATTTAATATTTTGGAGGAAAGATGAATAACCCCACAAAAATGGCTCTATAGCTACACCTAACATGTGAAGTCAATGGGGAGTAGCACATGCTTACTTTCACGTAGAAAGATGAAAATTGGGTGAGATGTTTATCATATCGAGACATGCAAAAAACTCCACAGAAGTGATGGTCTACACCCAACAGGAAGTCAGCAATTTTGGCACGAAGTGGCAGTGACCTGATTTCCACCTAGCACAGTTGATGTGCATTTGATCAAACTCGTCCTAGGGTTTATGTCCAATTTAGCTCATTTGTGGTGGCAATCATCTATATCCATGTGCCATTAAAAGTTATTGAAAACTTGTCTTAAAGCTCGATGATTTGGCCGTAGAGGCGTGGTAAAGTTTGATGCCTCGCCATGATCATTCAATGACTATTCTGATGGCTATAATTCTGGTATGCATTTTTGGATTTCAACTAAATTCAATATTCTGGATATCAGTCCAATTCCAATCAGTTCTCTACAACAATTTTCACAGAAATCTACAGAACCACCTAGTGGTTAAAGGAAGAATTGCTGAAAACTCTTTTATTTATGACTCACATGCCACTTGCCAGAATGACGTGAAATTTTCTGAGATTCATCAGACCATAGCGATGATCATAACTGCACATCAACTTTACCAGAAAATCGCACTTGTTACCATGGACATGCCCTCCTCGCCACTCAATCCGTGATCTTGTGGGGAGGGTTGGGAAGGGCCTGGAGTCATGAAGTTTGGAGCCTCGGTCGAGGTGACTGTCTTCTGTAGTCCTATATGGGTCAGCAACACATAACTGATAGGGAAGTGTTACCGTGGCGACATGGGAAGGTTGACGCCTCGCCATACAACATCAAAAAGTTGCAACTGGGACAAACCATCCGATTTTCACTAAATTTTCTACCATGGATATTAGTTGCACCCCAAATGCTCCAACATAAAAAAATGGTTGACAAAACTTATAGCACCATCTACTGCTAACAGGAAGTACTGTGCCACTCGGATTTTAGCAAACTCCTCCTGGAGGCCTTCTCCCATTGAACTCATTTTCACATGGCAGCATCTATAGGCATTGGTCATTAAAAGTTATCAAATGTGAGTCGCAATCTCAAAAGGCGTGGCCACGACACCATGGTGAAGTTTGACTCCTCCCCTTACAACATCAAACAGCTGTAACTCAAGCAAAACTTGTGTGATGTCCAGCAATGTTTCCATGATAGAAAATAGTCCCGCTCCAAAAGTATCTACATAAAAATACCTGACAAAATACATAGCACCACCTAGTGGTTAAAGGAAGAATTGCTTAAAACTGTTTTATTTATTATTCACGTACCACATGCCGGAATAACAAGAAATTTTCTGAGGTTTATCAGGCAACATGGTTGATCATAACTGCACATCACCATTAGCATGGCGTCACTGTTTTTTACCATGGGCACGCCCTCCTCGCCATTCAATCCGCGATCTTGTTAGGATTGTTAGGAATGACCTGGAGTCATGAAATCTGGAACATAGGTTTTGGTGACTGTCATATGTAGTCCTAGTATATGGGTGGGCAACACATCACTGAAAGGGAAGTGTTGCTGTGGCAACATGGCGAAGGTTGACTCCTCGCCATGGAACATCGGAAAGTTGTCATTTGGACAAACTTCATCTGATTTTAACCAAATTTTCTATGATGGATATTAGTCCCACCCCACACACTCCTACATAAAAATGAAAATATAATATAAAAATGAAAATATAATATATATATATACAGTATATATATATATATATATATACTGTATATACACAGTATATACAGTATATACAAAATATATATCTTACAGCACCACCTGCTGCTCACAAGAAGTACTGCGCCAAAAGGTTTTCTTTATTATTCACACAGCGCAGGCCGTGACAACGGGAAATTTTACATGCCGGCTGGGTCCTACGGGCGCCAGATTCCACGGGTGTGTGGGGGGAGAGGGCCTGCTTACAGCTGCTTGCAGCTTTAATTAGGGCCCAAACCACTGACAAAGTCAGTGGGCGAGAGCCCTGCTGTAATTGTTAGAATTTTTTTTCCTTTTTTTTCTTATTCTTTTTTCTTCTTCTCCATCTAAGATCTCATTTTTGGGGTAGTCAGCGTGCATGAAAAGTCACCATTTTTTGCAAGTACCTCAAGACTGGTGAAAAATTTAATATTTTGGAGGAAATATGAATGACCCCACAAAAATGCCTCTACAGCGCCACCTAACATGTGAAGTCAAAGTGGAGTGCTACACGCTTACTTTCATGTAGAAAGATGAAAATCGGGTGAGATATTTATCATGTCAAGACATGCAAAAAACTCAATAGAAGTGATGGTCTACACCCAACAGGAAGGCAGCCATTGTGGCAGAACGTGGCAGTGACCTGATTTTCACCTCACGCAATTGACGTGCATTTGATTGAACTCGTCCTAGGGTTTTTGTCCAATTGAGCTCCTTTGTAGTGACAATCATCTATACCCATGTGCTATTAAATGTTATTGAAAACTTTTCTTAAAGCTCGGCTGTTTGGCCGTAAGGGCATGGCAAAGGTTGATGCCTCACCATGATCATTCTATGACCATTCTGATGGCAGTAACTCTGGTATGCATTGTCGGATTCCAAACAAATTCAATATTCTGGATATCAGTCCAATTCCAAACAGTTCTATAGAACAATATTCATAGAAATCCACAGCGCTAACTGTAGGAGGCAGAAAGTTTTGCATCAGAAAATTTGCATCATGTTGTTTTTTTAATACCTCGGGAATGGAATGTCGTATTTGTATTGGCACCAAGATAGGTGTGATGTATATGGGTATGCCTCTGAACAATTACAGCTATGAATATTCATGAGCATCAATAGTGCCCTCTCTTGGAGACATGAAGGTTACACCAAAGGTTTTCTTCAGTATCTCTGAAATAAACAGTCTGATTGGTACCATTTATGGTGACAATCCTCTATACCCATGTCCCATCAAAAGCTGTTGAAAAGTTTTCCAAATGCCCAACGGTTTGGGGGAAGAGGCATGGCCAGCTTTGCAGTATTGCCGTCACCCTTCCAATGGCTTTTACTCTGACATATATTGACTGATTTCAACAAAATTGTGTGTGGTGAATAGGTAGCCGATACTGATAATTTCTTTAATAAAGAATGGCACATGGTGACAGCGCCCCCTACCGCCAATGGACAGGAAGTTGCCATAACTCACATACCATCCTTACGTTCCGCTTGCCAGAATGATGTGCAATTTTATGAGGTTTATCAGACCACCTGGTTGATCATAATTGCACATCACCTTTAGCATGTCATCACTGCTGTTACCATTAACACATCCTCCTCGCCATTCAATCTGTGATCTTGTTGGGATGGTTGGGAATGACCTGGAGTCATGAAATCTGGAACATAGGTTGAGATGACTGTCATATGGAGTCCTTAATGGGTAGGCCACACATTACTGACAGGGAAGTGTTGCCATGGTGACATGGCGAAGGTTGACTCCTCGCCATGGAACATCGGAAAGTTGTAACTTGGACGAGCTTTGTCTGATTTTCACCAAATTTTCTATGATGGATATTAGTCTCACCCCACACGTTCCTACATAAAAATGATTGACAAAAGTTATAGTGCCACCTACTGCTCACAGGAAGTACTGCGCCAAACTGTTTACTTAATCACTCATGCAGCGCTTGCCGCAACAAAGGGAAATTTTCTGAGCCAGCTAGGTACGACGGGCGCCAGGATCCACAGTTGCGTGGGCGGCTTGTTCCCGTTTACAGCTGCTTGCAGATTTAATTATTATTATTTTCCCCAACCTGTTTCTTCTGCTTCCCCAGCACAGTTAGTATTTAGTGAGTTGAAAGAACTTTTAAAGTGTCAAAAGGACCAGCTGAATCAGCTGGCACAGATTATTGCTTCCTTGCAGGCTTTTTTAAGCCATCCTTCCCATCAGAGTCCAGTGATTTGTCGTCACTGCAAGCAGCCTGATCACTATGTTAAGTATTGTGATAGAGTGAGGGTCCAGACTCCTGCACGTCCCATCATTAACATCTCCAGTGAGGTTAGACCCCACAACATCTCTCGGCAGCCGAAAAACTAGAACCCACTGAGTTGCAGAGCCTCAGCTCAGGTGGGCAGTCAGTAGACTCACAAGTAATAACCACAGCAAAGTTAATGACACCCTGTCCAAATATACTGTAGATGTTCTTATGGGTGGGGTAAATGTTCCTTGTTTAGTTGACACTGGCTCTATGGTGTCAACAGTTACAAAGAGTTTCTCCCTTGAGCAGTTTGCACCCTGGGAATCTGATCTCCTCCAGTTGTGTCACTGGCTACAGCTCCGGGCAGCCAATGGTCTTGCTATTCCTTATGTCGGCTATCTGGAGCTGGATGTAACATTGTGTGGTAAAGTGTTTCCCCGCTGTGGTGTCCTGGTAGTAAAAGATCCCCCTGATTCTGTATCTTCCGTTCCTGGTATCTTGGGGATGAATATTATTGGCTGTTGCTATCGTGAGCTTTTTGGTACAGATGGGTATTCTCTCTTTGCTTCACCATCAGTTGCACAGGCCCCTGCTTTAATTGTTAAGGCCTTGCACCAGTGTCATCAGTCCACCATTTAGGGCGACAGTGGAGTCATGGGTGCTGCTAAGGTCCGGGGGCCTCGGGTTGTGCAAACTCCTGGTGGTGTAATGAAATTTGTGGCTAGTACTTGCCCCAAGAAGCTTTCAGGTCAGACATCTCTGTTTGAACCGCCAGATACTGGCCTGCCAGCAGGGCTACTAGCCTCTCCATGTCTTGTCCACGTTGTTGGAGGTACGACTCATATCCCTGTCATTAATGTGGGAACTAATGAGATTGTCTTGTATCCATGGGTTTATCTTGGTACCCTGTATGTTGTTAACATTGTTAGCCTCCCCCCTGGTGTCATAGAGGTGAGGCCCTCCGCCACTGTGTTTTCTCAGATGTCCACCAATCCAGAGCATTGTGGAATTGAGTATGTGGACTTGACTGCATTGCATAAGACAAGCAAGAGCAGTTCCGGTCTTTGCTGTAGAGATTTAGATCGGTCTTTTCAGCTCATGAAGGTGACTTGGGCAGTACAAACCTGATTTCCCACGGCATTCCATTGCTGGATGAGGTTCCAGTACATCAAAGGTACCATTGCATTCCACCATTTGACTATGAGGCAGTAAAGTCTTATATTAACCAGCTCCTAGAGGCCCAGGTAATAAGGGAGAGCAGTAGTCCTTTTGCCTCACCAATTATCTTGGTCAGGAAGAAGAATGGCAGTCTGCTCATGTGCACTTACTACCGGCTTCTTAACAGCAAGACAAGAAAAGATGCTTTTCCCTTACCTCATATTGAGGAAAGCCTGGATGCACTTTCTGGTGCACAGTGGTTTACCATTTTAGATATGTCCAGTGGGTATAACCAGGTACCTAGTCTCAGAGCAAGATAAGACAAAGACTGCCTTCTGCACACCTTTTGGCTTGTTTGAGTGGAAAAGGATGACTTTTGGATTATGTAACACCCCAAGCACCTTCCAGAGTCTTATGCAGTGGATGTTTGGAGATCAACAGTCCTTGTTGCTCTATCTTGATGACATCATTGCTTTTTCTGCTTCAGTCTCCCAGCATCTTCAGCATTTGGAGATGGTCTTCAATCGACTCCAAAGGGAGGAGCTGAAGGTCAAGATTCAGAAATGCTCTTTTTTTCAGCGTCAGGTCAGTTCCTTGGGGCATGTTGTCTCAGACAAAGGAGTCTCAGCTGATCCTGTGAAAATTGAGGAGGTAGCTAAGTGCCCCCGCAAATAAATAAGCATGCTGGAGGAAGCACGCAGCCTGTGAAAAAGAGAGAAAGAGGAAACGATTAATGAGGGTTTATTTGAGGAAGAAAGAAATAGAGGAGGAGAGACTTACTGTCATAAGTAAAGGTCCCGGCTGTGGAATCCAGCATGTGGCGATGAAGGAGCTGGTGGGAGTAGGGCCAGCGGGATGAACAAGTGAGGGGAAAGGTGGCAGGATGGAGCAGGGTAGTTGGAAGACTGGGTGGAGTAGGGGTAGTCCATAAGAGATGATGGAGGTTCAAGTGAGCATGCGCACCCCGGAGAGAAACATACCACTGAGGTGGCAGCAACCTAGAGAGGAGAAGAGAGAAGGATCAGACAACAGGTAAGGTAACAACACCATTCAACTTAGCACTAGCTGATGGCAGCAATATCCAACTGTCCAGCGAAGAGGCCTTCACAGACTGGCTGTTTCAAAACTGGCAGAAGAGGCAGCAGCAGATGTGTGCAATCACACAGATGGGCATAATCAACTCCAGAGCCAAGAGACAGATAGGAGGAAAAAACACAGAAGGGGAGGAGGAGCACGCTCACCTCATCATCACAGTCTCCATTGTTGTATTTTGCGCTTAATAATGCACCACACATTTTTAATGACAGTCTGTACGGTAGGCAAGCCATTCTTGTACCCCCACTCTTATACTACAAAGCCACGCTGTTGTAACCCCTGCAGAATGTGGCTTGGCATTGTCTTGCTGAAATAAGCAGGGATGTCCCTGAAAAGAACTTTGCTTGGATGGCAGCATATGTTGCTCCAAAACCTGTATGTACCATTCAGCATTAGTGGTGCCTTTGTAGAGGGACTACTGTCCCATTTGCTACCTCCCGGAGGCACTTCCTCCGTCAGTCCACTATTCAGTCTCTCTGGGTGTGAGAGGATGCTAAACTTGTGTATTGTGTCCCCACACCACCCCCCCCAGCACACCCAGAAGGGGCTGTAACCCCCCGGTCTTTTGGGCTTAAGTCGGCGCCCATGATGGCTGCAGCGGGGGGTCGCCGCACTGGTCGAACTGTCCTGCTGGTGAAGTGTGTCGGAGGGCATGACAGCCTGTGGGGGGAAAGGGAGAGGGGTGAAAAGCACTTTCTGTTCTGCTCCAAGTTCCAACACGTTGATGGCCATGGTACATGGGTGCACGGGGTCCGGTGTGCATCATGCTTGACAGAACAAAGCCGGCAATCAGCAGGCTTTCTGGGACGGAGGTGCGGGGAAAGTGCTGTGGAGGATGAGGGGGAGGTTGGGAAAACAATGGAGTGCCAGCCCGGAACGTTAAAAGCCTCTGGGCAGCGCAAAAATTGAGTGCAGATCAGCCTCGGGTGAGGGACTTTTCCTGTAAACCCTCCGGCGATCCGCAGTGGCTGTGAAAAAAATAAGTCTCTGTCGACTCCTCCTCGTGCGGGTCTGGTCCTGCAAGGATCTGGGGAAGACAAACGGCCCAGTTCCCCAAGGGTACATCGCAGCTGTGAAAAAAACAAGCTGTCAGGGAAACTGGCAATTCTGCTTTAGGTGCGGGGGCAGTCCTAACGGCTCCGGGGAAAGCAATCGGCTTAATTTCCCGTGGGTGCGCAGCGGCTTGGAAACAAATACAAGTCCTGTGGTTGTGGCTGCCTGACTCCTTTAGGTGTAATGTGCAAGCCTAAAGGATCCGAGGATGGTGATTGCCCCTGTTCCCTGGGGATGTGCAGCAGCTGAGGACAATGGATAAGCTCTTGGAGCCGGGTTGTACCTGGTGCATGGCGCACGCGTCCGACGCTGTGGCCACATAGCTTTCAGTTGTGCTATCCTCGTAATCCTGCGGCGTATGCACGGGGCTTCTGTGCGCCAAAACCCCACTGTCGGGAGGTGAAGTCAGGGTCGGGAGCTGGATTGGAACCAAAGCAGACGGCGTTGATCATCCCCTTTCAGGCTGTTTCTGTGGTGTGTTCGTCTTGCTGATTCTGGTGCGTCTCGGTCCCCACGCCGCTCGCTCTCTCCGGCCCCACAGGTCGCCAGTGTGGAGAAAGGAACAGGCGCGCGCGCTCCAGTGTAGATGAAAAGGATGCAGGTGATCCCTGGTACTCCGGAGTCCACAGCGCGGTGAAAGGGAGTAGACGGTCCATCTCACATCAGGTCACCAGTGTAGAGGGTAAAAAGGAAAGGATGTGGAGGCAACGCATGAGCATAGGACAACACAGAATCTTTATTAACCCTTTAACAACATATACAGCCAAGGGCTTCAGCGCAGCCGTGCTGAGGCTGTAGACACCTCACAAGTTTCTCTGTGTTCTGCCTTTATAGCTTTATTAACCACACATAGAAACTGGGGCTGGCACATTATGCATAGTGTGTGAACAAAGGAATTGGGTGACACATTATCATATTCACGCATGGGCGCCGCTTTGACCCCTGACTTCTGGTCTCAGCGGCTCCGGGTTATTCTTTCTTTCCTCGGGGGGCGCATAACTTCACAGTCCAGTCTGATTGCCCCCTGGGGCTCTTTCTCCTTCTGTCCATTGTCCTGCCTTTCCTTCTGTGCTCTGGGTGTAAGGGAAAATCCACCAAACACTGTGTATTGTGTCCCCCACACCTTCACAGATGTAAAAGTTACCCATGTCATGGGCACTAATACACTCCCATACCATCACAGATGCAGGCTTTTGAACTTTGCGCTGATAACAATCTGGATGATTGTTTTCCACTTAGCCCGGAGGACACAACGGCCATGATTTGCAAAAACAATTTGAAATGTGGACTTGTCAGACTACAGCACGCTTTTCCAATTTGCATCAGTCCATCACAGATTGACTCAGGCCCAGCGCAACTGGTAGTGTTTCTGGTTGTTGCTGATGGCTTTTGCTTTGGATAGTAGAGTTTTAACTTGTACTTGTAGATGCAGCAACAAACTGTATTAACTGACGATGGTTTTCCAAAGTGTTCCTGAGTCCACATGGTAATATCCTTTACAGAATGATGCCAGTTTTTAATGTAGTACTGCCAGAGGGATTGAAGGTCATTTAATGTTGGTTTTCATTCTTTCCACTTGCGTGCAGAAATTTCTTCAGCTTCTCTTAGTCTTTTGATGATATAATGGACTGTAGATGAAGAAATCCCTAAATTCCTTGCAATTATACATTGAGAAAAGTTGTTCTTTAACTGTTGGATTATTTGCCCACACAGTTGTTCATAAAGTGGTGAATCTCTCCCCATAATTGCTTGTGAATGACTGAGCCTTTAGAGGATGCTGCTTTCAGACCCAGTCATGACACTGACCTGTTTCCAGTTAACCTGTTCACTTGAGGAATGTTCCAAAAGGATGTTCTCTCAACTTTTCCAGTATTTTCTTGCCTCTCTTTGAGTTTTTTGGATTGTGCTGCAGGCATCAAATTCAAAATGAGGAAATATTTGCAATAAAATAATAAAGTTTATCAGTTTGAACATTAAATAGCTTATCTTTGTGGTGTATTCATTTGAAACCGGTTTGAAAGGATTTGCAAATCATTGTATTCTGTTTTTATTTATGTTTTACAGAAGGTGGAAACTTCATTGGAATTGAGGTTTGTGTGGGAACCCAATGTCACCTGTTTGATGGCAGCTACCTTCACATCTACAGCCCCGCCCACTTACAACAAGAAATGACATACACTTTTATGTCTAGGTGTTCAAGATAGCGCTGGGAGGGGAGGCAGTTTCCAATATTTGAGGACAGCAAGAGATTATCCGCAGCCACATGATTTGTATTTTATCAATTTGCATGACTAGCTGTAAAGAGTCAGCTCCTGGAACTATTTTTTTCCACTAAATGAGGACGTTGATGTTACTTTTCTCAGACATTTGACAACAAAAATGGCAGACACATGTGTCTCTACATGGCCAAGTTGCTAGCAGCAAAAAACAGCATGTGAGCTCCAGATATGGAAGATGCTTCAGAAGTAATGGAAATTACGTGGGCCAACAAGAAACGAGTGATTGATAAGACACACTCATATGCATGCAAGCTGAAGAATAGTGGAGAATGTATCTCCAGCCCAAACACCCCGACAAAAAAGCAATGACTGTCTAAAAAGCAGAAGTCCATGATAGAACCACCTGCAGAACCCATGTTAGCTGAGGTACAACACAACATTGTAAGAATCCTGTCTCAGAAAATAAATCAAAGGGCTGACCATTTGGAAGACATGGTGAAGAAAAATTTATCTAAATTTAAAGAAATGGGATAAGCACTAAACAATATCCACGACGATATATTAGTTCTGAAAAAAGATGGTGAAGCTCAAAAAAAAAAAAAAAAAGAAAATGTTGTATTGAAGAAAAAAGTTGCAGACTTGGAGGTGAAACTGAATGACCAAGATGGCTACAGCTGAATATGGTGTTTACGGCTCTACGGTGTTGCTGAGAACTCCAGTGAAAATCTGAAACAGAAAGTCAAAACTGTTTGCATGGCCATAATACCCAAAGATGGAGGAAACACTCCAACAGTGGCGCTGGACGTCGTGCATCGTAGTGGTAAGCTGACAACTGGAGAAGAGACGAATGCAAAACCCAGGCCGATCATCATGAGATTTATCACAAGGACGGTGAGGGGCATGGTGTGAAGGAGTGTTAAAAAAGAGCGAGTACCTGAGGAGCCATGGCTATTACTTCAAAGAGGACCTTACCACCAACGAGTAGGCAGCAAGAAGTCGACTGTGGCCAGTGGTTGAAAGAGCAAGAAAAGAAGGAAAGGCAGCCTTTTTCAGTGGTTCCAGAGCATTTGTAGAGGGAAAAGAAATCCACTGCTAACTGAATACACAGATAAACTATATCTGTCCTGACCTGGTGAGATTAATTAAGAGACAGACATTTTACTGAAAAAAACCAGGACTGTGTTGGACTACAGTGGGATTTACTGATGTTCATTTAAAGGGAAAAAAGGGAAAAGATTGCACCATTTAAGTCGTATTCCACCTTTAAGGTTTAAGTGCAATTGAAAGACAGACTTTTAAGACCGTGCAAATGACATGTCAATTTTACAGCTTTTGTGGAATTCTTTATATCAAAGGGGGAAAAAAACAAAACTTAGGTTAAGTGTGATGACTTGCTCTGGGCCATTATCATCCACAGCTGTGCACACACTGGCTCCTCGTCAGGACAGGACTATTTAACCCCACTCAGCCTGCTGGCCTGTACAGAGCCGTCTGTCTCCCTGGCTATGAAGCACGTCTCCCGTCTTCCTAGCCTCCTCATCGCTCAACCCCGCCATCTCGGCATCAACTCCCAGAGGATCTCTCCTCAAACTCAAGTAAGCCAAACCTTTAACTCACCTGTTCTCCACTACTCCCCTGTGCGCAGGCAGAACCTTCCGGCGGCAGAATCATCTCCCTTGGCGGCGGTTTCCATCCTCTCCTCTCCACCATCACTACGGCTGCAGCGACGCTGGGACCATGGGCGCTGTCTACCCGGCCAACGGGTGATCACCATCTGCCTGTAACAAGTAAGCCGCAGTTACACCTAAGCATGAGCCCAGCTAGCATCTTGCTAATTGTGTGTCTGCTCCGTGCATAGGGTTGCCAGGCTGCACGGCGCTCTGCTTCCTCCCAGCTGCTCTGAGTCTCCAGCCAGCATGCACATACACTACATAACACATTCACGCACTCACACCCGAACACTGGGTCAAATAAAAGATAATTGAATCCATTTCTGAGTCCGTGTCTGTTCCCTGGGTCAGCCATTATGTCATTAAGTTTGTGTTAAGCACTGTTCTTTGTTCAGTCTCTATTGTTATAGTTTCTGTTAACACAAGGGGAATATGTGATCTCTTTAAGAGAAAGGCGATCTTTCTTTACTGCAAGGATAAAATGCAGATTTTTGTTTCATGCAGGAAACACATTCTTGTTTAGCTGATGAAAGTTTCTGGAAGAATCAGTGGGGTAATGATATGTGGTTGTTCAGTGCAAATGCTAGATCAGCTGGAGTTGCCACCCTAAAAGACAAATTCAAAGGTTGTATACTAGGTAATGAGAAAGATGTGTCAGGAAGGTGGATTATATTAATAGTTGATGTAGATGAGTATATTTTTTTATTAGTTAATGTCTATGCCTTCAACAATAAAACCAGCAAGATAATCTTGTTGCAAGATATTGAAAGGAAAATAAATCATATGTCAACCTACCACTCAGCAAAAGTTGTGTGGGGCGGTGACTTTAACTGTGTGCTTGATGAAACTAAAGACAGATGGCCCCCTAAAACAAGTGTGGGTCAGTGCAAATTAAATGATATTTGTTCAAGATTGGGACTTAAAGATGTCTGGAGGACTAAAAATCCAGAAAAAAACAGATGTATACATGGAATAATAAAGACCAAACATTACAATCAAGAACTGATTTTTGGCAGACAACTGACGACCTTATTAGTCAGGTTGAGGATACTTCAACTGAACCTACTATCTTAACAGATCACAAAGGGATTTCCATTAAAATCAAATTAAATAATGATATTAAAAAACAACTCTCACGGGGGCTATTGGAAATTTAATAACTCATTACTACAAATTGAGGATTTTAAGTTGCAATTAGATGATATTGTTGACAAATATTGGGAGCAAGCTCATAGTTTGGATTCTTTTGTGTTATTACTGGGAACTCATGAAACAAGAGATTAGAACTGTTGCTATTATTAAAGGAAAAGCATTATCCAAATTTAAAAAAAAAAAGAACAAAGAAGAAATTATGATGCTACTTTCAGAATTATGTAGAAAAAACAGTGAAGAATTATCTGATGAGGAATTAATACAGCTTAACACACTACAGCACAAGGTATACAAATTGTATGAAGACTAAGAAAGAGGTGCATTTGTCAGATCAAGAAGGAAATGGTTTGAAAAGGGCAAACAAAATACAAAATATTTCTTTGGTTTGGAAAGAAGAAATACCAAAATAACCTCAATAAATAATGATTAATAGGACTTTATGAGACAACCTGTCATACATCGCCCTTTAGGGCAGGCAGAAGACACCAAACGCTGGAGCTGTGAGTTTGCACATTTAATGACGACAAAAATACAGAATACAAAAAACACTACACTTACGCATATATTACGGGAGGAACAGTGTGCAGCTTACGTCCGGGAAAAAAGCAGGATAACAGCCTGGCCAGACCCAGGCTGAGGTGTGCAGAGACGCTGGGAGGAAAAACAAGCGAGCCGGGTGGAGCTCATCCACGAGAGGAAAAACTGACTGGGGATACCTGTCAGAATAAACAGTGTTACACACACTAGGAAACAGTAGACTGCTGGGAGGGGAAAGCCTCACTGCAACTCTTGAATAGGGACAAAAACGATTGGGAACAGGTGTGGGTACATGAGTGAGAAACAATGACCTAAAAACTGACAGCTTTCAGCTGTGACAGCCCTCGAACAGATTTGACACCTGGAAGTAACACACGGTTTTGTCAAAATGAAAGTACAGGGAAGTGAACACAAGCACAACCCAAATGAATACAAATCAAGGATAAATAAAGCACAGACCAGAATGAACGAAAATCAATAAACAACCATTGGGCAAGAATACACTAAAGACGATGACTAAAATAAGGACCGGATAGAAATAAGAAACAAACTAGATATACACTATAAAGAGAGACCTAAAAGAGGGTGAGGATGATAAGAAATACCAAACCAAAGAGAGCTAATAATACAAGAGGAGATCTAAGGACAAGGACAAATATAAATACAGGAAAATAACTAGAAATACAAGATAATACAGAAAAATATAATACAAACATCCAACGATAAACTAACAGGAACCTAAAACCAGAAATAAAAAGACAAGCCCAGACAACAACATACACTAACCACACTCAATACGAATTAAGCAGAGATGAAGAAATACAGAAATACAGAAGATCACTTAAATAACTTAGAGGCTGAGCACGGCTCCCCATCCGTGCTCAAAATCATGACAGTGCCCCCCCATCCCTCGAGGGGATGAACCCAGACACCCAGCATAACATCAAAAAAGAGAAAACCCACCCTGGGAGGAAGGAGGGGGAACCCAGGCTTGGAGGGACTGAAACCAAAACAGAAAAGCAAGAAAAAACTCCTGACCCAAAACCCGAACAAATAAGGTCACAGTGGAAGCCTAGAAATACTGGTTGAAAGATAAAACAGTTAAGGTGGTCTGCAGAAGTCCCAAAACCCCTGGATCACCTGATGGAATGAATCAGGCGGTCTTCCAGAGTTCCTAAGCCACCCAAGCAGATGATGAGGTACATCGGGTGGTCTTCCCACATCCCTGAGCCAACGGGCTCTGACCCCACGGGTCAGACATGACATGTCCCCACCTGGAGGTGGCAGCTGGAACCTGTGCCCCTCAATGACCACAGGGACTGAGGGGTAGTAACCAAAGGAGGAGAATGGCTGAGCAGCAGGGGACCCAAATGAAGCGGTGACTAACCAACAAGGAAACCAGATGCAGAAGACGAATGACCAGCAGAGAAGGCAGGCGAAAAGGATTGCTGACCAGGGTAGCTGGCAAGCGAGAGGACCAGATGAGGGGAATAACTGCTCAGCAGAGGCCTCAGGCAAAGGCTGGGAACCCACTGTGCCCTCAGACGGAGATGGGGAGCCCTCAATGACCTCAAACGATGGCAGAGGACCCCCCACAACCTCAGACAATGGTGGGAGATCCTCAAAGACCTCAGGTGGAGACGGGGAACCCTCAACAACCTCAGACAAAGGTAGAGGACACATTGTGACCTCAGGCGGAGGTAGAGGACCCATAGTGACCTCAGGCAGAGGTAGAGAACCCACGGCAACCTTGAGCGAAGATGAGGGGTCCACGGTGATCTGAGACGGAGATGGCGGACCCACGGTGACCTCAGATGATGGTGGATGACTATCATCGGACTCAGACGAGCCGGCGGCTGCGACAGGTTCTCCTCACCAAGAGCTAAGCAAGATTTCTCTAGTACTGTTAATGTGAAGACAAAGAAGAGAACTTGCCTTAGCTCGAGCTCCACCACCGTCCAGGATTCTGGCACATTAGGCTGGGACATCTTGGATCCAGTCATCTGGTGCGCCAACCCTGGCTCGGCCACCTCAGATGGGGAGGAAGAGAGAAACACCGGAACATTTCCGGCAGCAGTGGAGCCCGGCACGGAGAACTCAGGAACAGAGGGCATCTGCAGCTGATTCTCCCTGCCACGACCAAGATAACATTTCTCTAAGGCTAATAATGGAGAGACTGAACAGAAAACTTGCCTTGACTCAAGCTCCACCACCATCCAGGACTCCACTGACTCTGCTGCGATGACCCTAGCAGCAGGCATGATGGTGGATGCAGCCCAAGGACCTCCAGGCGTGGTGACTGACACAGGTGGGACTCCCTGTGTGGTGGCTGAAGCTGGAGGTTGCCTCACCGATGATACCAGCTCCTGTGCAGTTAAAACCAGGGGACACTCTCCTGTCGGCTCAAGTTTCAGGATGCAGGTAGCGTTCTCCCATCCGAGGTGTGGCTGCGGGGCTGGAACAGAATCTTCCAGGGCCGTAGGCTCCTCTACCATCTAGTGGCTCCATTCCAGGGCTGGCGGACACTCAGGAGACACAGGAGGAGACATGGGAAAGGCAGGTGAGGAACCGATGGCAGCAGCAGGCAGTGAGGACTCAGCTATCGTGGGCTGCAGATACTGAGCCTCACCACCAGGAATTAGACAAGACAATTCATTTTTGGGTGTTAAAAACGAATAGGTGCTTGCCTTAGTTCCTGGGACCTTATGGTTGCTGCTGTTGTAGGACCAGAAAACTCCCTCTCGTTCACTGCAGCAGGCAAGAGCACCAAGGTAGACAGTGGAGGAGCCAGCCCTGCAGCTCTTCATTTTTATGTGCAGGGAAATGAAAACACACTTGCCTCATCTCCTAGGGTGCAATGGTATCTGCTGGTGAGTGACCTCCAGACGTGGCAACCAACACTGGTGGAACTCCCAGCATGGAGGCTGATGCTGAAGGCTGCCTCACCGCTGGTGCAGAGACCCGTGCAACTGAAGTCAGGGGACACTCTTTTGTCAGCTCAGTCTTCAGGGCACCGGGGGCGCTCTTCTCCTGTCCAGGACATGGCTGCAAGGCTGGAGTGGGACCCTCCGAACCCGCAGACCCCTCCATCATCCAACAGCTCCCTCCCAGGACTGGCGGACTCACAGGGAAAGCAAAGAGGGACATGGAAGAAGCAGATGAGGATGAAGTTTTAGTTGCAGCAGCCAGCGGTGAGGGCTCAGCTAAACTGTTGCTGAGCCCCCCCCCCCTCCAGGAATAAGACAAGACAATTCATTTTTGGGTGTTAAAAACGAACAGGTGCTTGCCTTAGTTCCCGGGACCTGGTGGTTGCTGCTGTCGTAGAACCAGAAAACTCCCTCTCGTTCACTGCAGCGGGCAAGATCACCAAGGTAGAGAGTGAAGGAGCCGGCCCTGCAGACCTGAGGATGGCCGAATTCTCAGTAGCGGGCGGAGATGTCGTGGAAAGAGGGAGGCAGTAGCAGCAGATGAGGAGGAAGAGACTGATGGAATAGCCGAGGGGGAAAAATTCAGAAATGATGAGGAGGCTGCTGCTGCAGTTCTCCAGAGCGGCGAGGAGGAAACTGCTGGGAAGTCAGAAGTATTTGGTGGACTTCAGGCAGACTTCAGCTGGATGGTGGCAAGAGGCTGATATCTGCATCCGGGGACACTCCTTTGTCGGCTCAGGTACAGACGGGAAATGGTGAGAATCAGAGGATGGAAATGACGGCATCAGGGGACACTTTTTCGTCAGCTCAGGCACAATTACAGGAGAGCTTCCTACTAGCCCGCGAAACAAATGTTGGAGGTTGAAAACGAGAGTGAGGAGACCTGTGAGTTCCGGATAACTCCTAAGGCTAGGGGTTGCCTCAATCACTTCCATCGTGCAGTCCAGCCATTTCAGGGCTTTAGGAGTATGGGCAGAGCGGGTGTCTGAAATAAGGTCTTGAATTAATTGCACTGCCCAGCACTCATCCTCATCCAACCCAAGCAAACTAAAGTCCTTGTGCGCTGACATTCCAGCAAAAACATGCGCTTAACAAAAATAAACAGGAGGGAAAAAGAAAGAAAAAACAAGGCAAACTCACAGTCCGCTGGTGTCTTGACTGGAAGCAATCTTCTGTCATACATCACCCTTTAGGGCAGACAGAAGATACCAAACGCTGGAGCTGTGAGTTTGCACATTTAATGATGACAAAAGTACAAAATACAAAAAACACTACACTTACACATATATTACGGGAGGAATGGTGTGGGGCTCATGTCGGGGGAAAAGCAGGAGATCAGCATGGCCAGACCCAGGCTGAGGTGTGCAGAGACGCTGGGAGGAAAAACAAAAGAGAGCTGGATGGAGCTTGTCCGCGAGAGGAAAAACTGACTGGGGATACCTGTCAAAATAAACAGTGTTACACACACTAGAAAACAGTAAACTGCTGCAAGGGGAAAGCCTCACTCCAACTCTTAAATAGGGACAAAAACAATTGGGAACAGGTGTGGTACATGAGTGAGAAACAATGACCTAATAACTGACAGCTGTCAGCTGTGACAGCCCGCAAACAGATTTGACACCTGGAAGTAACACACGGTTTTGTCAAAATGAAAGTACAGGGAAGTGAACACAAGCACAATCCAAATGAATACAAATCAAGGATAAAAAAAGGCACAGACCAGAATGAATGAAAATCAGTAAACAACCATTGGACAAGAATACACTGAAGACGATGACTAAATAAGGACCGGATAGAAATAAGAAACAAACTAGATATACACTTTTAAGAGAGACCTAAAAGAGGGTGAGGATGATAAGCAATACCAAACCAATGAGAGCTAATAACACAAGATGAGATCTAAGGACAAGGACAAATATAAATACAGGAAAATAACTAGAAATACAAGAAAATACAGAAAAACATAAAATAAACAACCTAAGCTAAACTAACAGGAACCTAAAACCAGAAATAAAAAGATAAACCCAGATAACAACATATACCAACCACACTCAATACAAAATAAGCAGAGATTCAGAAATACAGAAGATCACTTAAATAACCCCTCATGGATCATCACCTTATCGTGGTGGGGGGTTTGTGTGCCCTAGTGATCCCAGGAGCTATGTTGTCCAGGCAATTTGCCTCTGGTAGGGTCACCGAAGACAAACTGGTCCTGGGTGAAGGACCAGACTAAGAACGATCCAACAGACTCTCATGATAAATACTAGAACAAGGATTCAGTGTACCCACCCCGGTATGGGGTTACCAGGGTCCCACCCTAGGGCCAGGCCTGGGGGAGGGGCTCAATGGCTAGCGTCTGGTGGCTGGGTTTCCGCCCATGGGACCCGGCCGGGCTCAGCCCGAAGGAGTTACATGGATCCGCCCTCCAGTGGGCTCACCACCTGCAGGAGGGATCATGGGGGTCCGGTGCTATGTGGATCAGGTGGTGGTCAAAGGCGGAGACCTTGGCGGTCTGATCCCAAGCTTCCTAAACTGACTTTTGGGACATGGAATGTCACCTCTCTGGAGGGGAAGGAGCCTGAGCTGGTGCATGAGATTGAGAGATACCGGCTGGATATAGTCAGCCTCACCTCAACACACAGCTCTGGTTCTGGAACCAGTCTCCTGGAGAGGTGCTGGAGCTAGGCCTACTCTGGAGTTGCCCCGGGCGAGAGGCGACAAGCAGGGGTGGGTATTCTTGGGGATCGGAGGGTGTGCTCCAACTTTAGAAGGCTCACCCTCCTCAGCCTCCTTGGGAAGGTCTATGCCAAGGTACTGGAGAGGAGAGTCCGGCCGTTGGTCGAACCTCAGATTCAGGAGGAGCAATATGGTTTTCGTCCTGGCCGTGGCACATCGGACCAGTTCTTTACCCTCTCGAGAATCCTCAAGGGTTCGTGGGAGTTTGCCCAACCAGTTTACATGTGTTTTGTGGACTTGGAGAAGGCATTCGACCGTGTCCCTTGTGGTTTTTTGTGGGGAGTGCTTCGGGAGTATGGGGTATCGGGCTTGTTGTTACAAGCTATTCAGTCTTTGTACGACCATCGTGAGAGTTTGGTTCGTATTGCCAACACTCAATCAGACTCATTCCCAGAGTGAGAGTTGGACTCCGCCAGGGCTGCCCTTTGTCACCGATCCTGTTCATAATTTTTATGGACAGGATTTTTGGCGTAGCCAGGGAACGGAAGCTGTCATGCTTGGTGACCACAGGATCTCATCTCTGTTGTTTTGCAGATGATGTTGTCCTGCTGGCTTCATCCAGCAATGACCTACAGTTCTTACTGGGACAGTTTGCTGCTGAGTGTGAAGCGAGTGGGATGAGAATCAGTACCTCCAAGTCCGAGTCCATGGTCCTCAGCCGGAAAAAGGTGGATTGTCCTCTTTGGGTTGGGGAGAGGCTCCTGCCCCAAGTGGAGGAGTTTAAGTATCTTGGGGTCTTGTTCACAAGTGAGGGGAGAATGCAGCACCTGGGTTTCCTCTGTGCTGTTCAGTCTTCCTGCAGCACTCGTTTTCCTGCCACTGAGCTGTTAAGCATCCTAGCGGTATCCCTGTGCTTCCAGTGCTATCCATTTATTGTTTTTCTGGACTGTTACTTTATTTTTGTGCACAATAAAATACACACAACATTCTTCTGTGTTTGAGTTTAATTCTTCCTGCCTCAAATAGGCAGGAATTCATGACAGAAAAAAAAAGCCCCATTACCTCAGGAAAGGAATTATTAAGACAAGCATAAACCTTGGTTGTCTTGAAGTCTTGGACTACAGCACCTTAAACAATGCCTTTAACATAAAATGGATTATACATTTTTTTTAAAACCTGATTGTATGTGGAATGCATTCCCTGTATATTTATTTAATTCAGGCAAGCGTGCTCCCCCTCCCCTCCTGTTCCTGTCGTCTCGGCTCCGAAGGATCAGAGACACCTGTGATTACACACCTGCTGCATCCTTATGACCCAGCATATTTAAGAGCCAGCCTGTCCGTGCATCCCCCTTCTCTTTGAATGAGCTTATTGTGCAGGCTGTGGCCCTCAACAACCAGTTTAAGGAGTGAGCAAGAGAGCAGAAGGCCATTACCTCTCTGCTCACCCCCCAGCCAGCTGCCCCCTCCTCTGGCGCAGCTCCGCCAGCCTCCTCCAGCCTCCTCTGAGCCAGTGGCCCTTGGTAGGTCCCATCTGACACTGGAGGAGCGTCTGCATCAAGAGAGGGTGGGGGCATCTATGTGTTTCGGGGTCCCCGGCCACACAGTCTCAAAATGCCCCGTGAGACCAAAAAAATCTGGCCGGTCAGTAACCGTGAGGGGTCTGGTGGGAGGGTCTTCACAAAATCCTCCCAACCATTTTGAGCTCCCGGCCATCATTCAATTACCGGGGGCCGGGTTCAAAACCTCTGCCCTGGTTGATTCTGGGGTGGAGCAAAATTTCATTCAACAGGACATTGTCAGAAAATTGCAGATACCCACAAGGAATGTCCCAACACCCTTGACTGTCTCACCGGTCTCAGGCAGCAGTATTGTAGCAATTACTGAACAGACTGAGTCCATTTCGGTCATTCTGTCCGGTAATCACTGCAAGACTATTCAGATTTATGTCCTGCCTTGTCATGTTTAGGCCCCTACAGGGCTGGGACACAGACCCAGGCGCTGAATACGTTTGTGACATTTATTAAATGAAAGAACATAGCAGTCCAAAAATTGTGCAGAGACAAAAATATAACAAAAAATTACTTACAGGAGAAAGTCTCAGAGCGGGGGGCGCTCAGAGGCTGGGAGGAGAAAAGAATTCACCAGTAGACACATTCAGTAATGCCGCAATGACAGAATTACCAGGCAGTGCTTAAATAGTAAATGAAGTGGCAACCAGAGTGATCACAGGTGTGACTTCACATGAGCAGGCAAAAGGGAACACTGATGGTAATCAGAATCAGCTAGGAGAGATGGGGGAGGAGCAGCTGGATTGGCAGCTTGACAGATGACGCCCATGCTGCACAAATCCGGAAATGTAATCTGCCAGCTGTCAGCCCACAGAATAAACATGAGAAATAAACATGACCAAATGCAGACTAGGAAATAATCACAAATGAAACGAGACATGGTCAAAACAACTTGAAAACACAACCAAAGAAATAAAAGGCAGTATAACAAAAAAGGCACAAGAATACAATAAACATAAAAAATACACAGAAAGAGCTAAGAGACTGGGTCTGGCAGAAAATCCAGAACCCAGCTCATGACATGCCTCTATTGACCACCACCATGATTCTGGGGTATCTGTGGCTCTGCATACATAACCCAGTTATAAACTGGAGTCAGGGCTCCATTTCGTCCTGGAGTACTTTCTGTCTTTCATCATGTTTCCGATCAGCTGCATGCGCGCCCTCGCTCCCGATCTCCTCCCCTCCGACTGAGCTGGTGGATCTCAGCTCCGTGCCCAAGGTCTATCATGACTTAGGGGAGGTCTTTAGCAAGTCTAGGGCCCTATTATTACCACCTCACTGGGGCTACAACTGCGCTATCGACCTCCTCCCAGGCGCGCGGCTGCCCTCCAGCCGGTTCTACAGTTTATCTGGGCCAGAGAAGGAGGCGATGGAGACCTACATTAAAGACTCCCTCAGCGCCGGCATTATTCGTCCATCGACCGCCCCTATTGTCGCTGGGTTCTTTTTTGTAGGGAAAAAGGATGGGTCACTGTGGCTGCTTATTGATTACTGTGAGCTTAACATGATTACCCATAAGGATAAGTATCCACTGCCTCTTATCAACTCAGCATTTGAGCTACTCCAACAGGCGCATTTTTTCACCAACCTCAACCTCTGTAATGCATACCACTTGGTCCACATTTGTGAGGGAGACCAATGGAAGACGGATTTTAAAACACCACTGGACCACACTTAGTATTTGGTCATGCCATTCGGGCTGACCACGCCCCTGCCGTCTTCCAGTGGTTAATCAATGACGTCTTGTGAACCACTTTGTTTCTGTGTATCTGGATGATATTCTGATTTTTTCCCACACACTAGAAAAGCACATAGTCCACTTTCGGTCCATCTTGCAGCGGCTCCTGGAGAATCAGCTTTTTGTGAAAGTGGAGAAGTGCAAATTTTCCACTCGTTCAACTTCGTTCCTGGGGTTCATCATTGCCGAGGGCATGGTAAAGGCCAATCCGGTGAAAATTAAGGCGGTAGCAGACTGGCCTACCCCCCACTCCAAGGAGGACCTCTAACCCTTCCTGGACTTTGTTAACGTCTACCACTGATTTATCCCTGATTATAGTAAGGTGGCGCAACTGCTTATGCAGTTGATGTCGACCCAAAGCCCGGTCAAGTCGTCCAAGGCCGAACGTGCCAATCAGTCTCTGGAGGCCACCCTAAGGTGCGTAGCATCCCACAATCCATCTACCTGGAGTTCCCACCTGACCTGGGTGGAGTATTCCCACAATTCAGCTGTCTCCTGCTCTACTGGGCTTACACCATTCAAGGCCTTGATGGGCTACACACCACCTCTGCTGCCCATGGCGGAGAGGGTCCTCGCCGTCCCATCTGTGGAGGCCCACACACACCAGTGCCGCCGTCTATGGAGGGCCACAAGAGCTGCCCTCCTCTGTTCTGTGGAATGCAACCAACAATATGCTAACCGCAGATGTGCGCTGGCGCCAAAGTGCACCATGGGACAGAAGGTTTGGCTGTCCACCAAACAGATCCCGCTCAAGATGGAATCTCGGAAGCTCTCCCCTCACTATCTGGGCACGTTCATCATCAAGCGGCTGATCAACATCACTGTTCGGTTGGACCTGCCATCTTCAATGCCGATCCACTCGACGTTTCACATCTCCTGCATTAAGTCCCTCTCCGCCAGTCCTCTCTGCCCTCCTCCGGATCCCCCCCCCTTTCCCGGGTCATCGACTGCCAAACCACATACACAGTGGAGAAGATTCTGGACGTCCGTTGATGGGGTTGTGGGTGCTAGTCCCTCGTCGATTGGAAAGGGTATGGTCCGGAGGAGAGGTCCTGGATTCTGGGGTCATACATCCTGGACAAACGGATGGTGCAGACATTCAATCGGGCCCATCCTCGCAAACCCAGTGGGATGCCAGGAGGTGCCCCTTGAGGAGGGGGCACTGTGATGATCAGGCGAGCGTGCACCCCTCCCCTCCTGTTCCTGTCTTCTCGGCATCCGGAGGATCAGAGACACCTGTGTGATTACACACCTGCTGTGTCCTGATGACCCAGCATATTTAAGAGCCAGCGTGTGGAGAACCCTTCACTGGATTGTTAGGTTTGCTACCGGAAAAAAAACATCTATACCTTTATCTTATTATCTCTCAGTTGACCTGTGTTTTCACCCCCTTGTCCTCCTGTCTCTCCAGGTTTGCTGCCCACCTTCGTGGTGTGTTCTCCGGGGCTGATCACACTCGCCTGGCCAAGAAGACGCCGGATGTCCACCCAGGCCATCGTCCTTCCCCTGTTCCCCTGGTCCATGCAGGAGTTCCCTGCCGGGCTGCTCTGCTCATCGAGTAAGAGTGCTCTTCTATTATTATTCTCCCCTTGAGGAGATTCTGTCCCTAATAATCTCAGTCTGCTCTTTCCCGTAGACTATGTGCGCTCCAGCAGGCACGGGTTTTCATGTCTATTTAAGTGTGCATTTTTGTGTTGCGATTTTCTTCAGTTGTGCACTTTTATTTAGAGTTGTGTGTTAGTTTTATTTTACAATAAACTGGTGAACTTTTACATCTGAGTCTGAGAGTTCATTCTTGCAGCTCTGCGTTTGAGCCTCACTTGCACTGAATCATGACATAATGTCTAAACCGCTGGCAACAAAAGTGAGTACACTGTTATATATGGAAAATACCTTAGCCAAGGATGAGGCAAGATGAGTTGGCGAACACAGCTTTATTAAAGAGAACGGGCAGCATTACACAACATGGTATCTAGCGTGGGCATCGGGCATAAGAGGCTGTAAGATGGCGCCCCTGCTTTATATATGGGCAGTGCGGTGACGTAACAGGACAGGACATCCACATCACCACGCTGCACTGCACAATAAAGTGCCCTTTATTTTTATACTACATTTCTCCCCCCTTTAGAAAAGTCCAAAAACACACACACAATTGAAAGCCCCCCAATTTAGAACCCGAATCACGCACTAAAATAACGAAAACCAATGTACTAAACTGGCCTAACACATTCACACAAAAGCACCTAAAATAGGGCTGACAGGTGGACTATCGTGGAGCCCACATGGCAGGGTGGATTATTCTGCCACCCATGCTTAAAGAAGAAGTCCATTTATAGACTAAAATCACACATCGTGCTCCTGAACTAAAAGAAAAACACATAAAATAACCCCATAACATAACATGCATGCCCAACCATCAGAAATCTAAACATTAAACTGTCACAGCACAGTCACCTGGGGACAAAGTAGGACAGGCAGGGAAAAACAGTTCAGTCAGGGGAGCTTTGAGGCGGCCCCGTAGCGGCCTTCTCACTGGAGCCCTGAAGCAGGCCCACGGTGCCCCCGGACCCCAAGATTTCAAACGGGCTCCTGATGGCATCCTCCCAGGAGCTTTGAAACAGGCCCATGCTCCCCCCCCCCCCCCCCCCCGAGTTTTGAAATGAGCTCTTGGTGGCCTCCTCCCAGGAGCTTTGAAGCACCCCCCCCCCCCCCGGAGCTTTGAAATGAGCACTTGGTGGCCTCCTCCCAGGAGCATTCGGACCTCCAGGGCCAATCTTCCTGACGCCAGGGCCTGGGTCCCACACTGCAGCAGTCGAACTCTGCTGAGCCCCTCCATCCGGAGCCACTGCCCAGATGGACCGCAGCTTGTTCATATGCCACAGTGAATCGTCTATCAGCCGAACACACCCTGTTGCCAGCTTCTCCCCACTCCTCAGCGACACCCGTTGTTCTACTGGCTGCGGTCCGATCAGATGCCTTTCTGGCCTCCCACTGGCACAAACCCGAACCCAGTCCATGACTTGTAATGGTGCTTTACCTGGATTGATGTGTCACCTTGCACTCGCCAGTTCTGCATTCTCCTTCGGTCTGGCACCTTCATTACTTCATTACTGTGGGAGGTCAGCAGTCACCGTTGTCGCAGTGGACCCGTCACCCATTGCTGGCCGAAACTCGACTTGAGTGCTGAAGGTGTCCAGTGCTTCCCTGGAGTCGCTTGTCAGAATGGACCCTCTGCCCACCAACTCACTCGCTCCAGCTGCAGCATGCTGAACGTGGGCACCGAAGCTGTCCATTTCCTCCACCAAGCCATCCGAAGCACCATGCTCTGTGTCCAAGTTTATCTGCTGTCGCTGTGCATTGTTGCCCCCTGCATGCTTGGACCCCCCTTCTGGGCAACTCTCCCCCTGAAAGCACGGAGTGGATGTCCCGGTTTCGGCGTTGTCCATAAAACCCTTGTCGGTGTTGGTCTCGCCGAACTCCGTTTCTGAGTGCACAAGGGGTGGAAGCAATCCCAGTCCCTATCCTTCCTCCATGTCGTCTTCACCGCCCGTACATTATCCACTCTCTGTGTTACATTCACCATCCACACTGTGGTCTTTGGCTGCACCCACGTCTGTGATGCCTGGGCGAACTGGGCCTGGGCTGATGCCCTTTTGCCTGCTGATTGTGAAAGTAAACTCCAGCTCACTGAATAAATCCCAACCCGTAACATTTCCACCCCGGCGTGTCACCTGGAACCGGAATGCTGGAATCACTTTTTAGCCATACTACACTGCAAATGTGATGTTCCTGCCAGCACTGGAGCTCCCGTTGTCCGGTAATTCAACCGCATCAGGGCACCGGAGGTGAGCCTCCGAACCATGGCCTCACTCACTATGGACTGCATGGCGGCAGTGGCTATCATCATGGGCACATTCACGCTGTCTCGCTTCACAACACATTGCAGTCCTGACCAGCCTTCAGGGCTCGCAATGTTTATGCCATCTCCGTAGGGTGTGGGGTTAGCTAGCTTAGCTCGTCATTGACGGTGGCAGATTTTCACGCACTGCGCCATGTTTTCAGGCTTAGAAAAGTAGCTAGTTAGCATCTCAATAGCCTCTTCATAATAATCCATCTGGCCAAGCATTTGAAAAACTCTGACCTTCTGAGCCTAGGAAGTGGACAAGCAGCACTCACTTCTTCACTCCATCCAGCTTCCCCAGATCCAGAGCTGTGATTTAGGTTTTGAAGACCCCCAACCAGTCGGGCCATGGCACCTGTGGCTTGCCAGGAAGCTCCAAAAAAGGCTTCAGTGGTGTAAAGCACGCCTCCATGAGTTAGTCCTCAGTTGCCAAATGTTATGTATGGAAAATATCTTGGCCAAGGATGAGGCAAGATGAGTTGGCAAACACAGTTTTATTAAAGAGAATGGGCAGCATTACATGACATGGTACCTAGTGTGGGCATCGGGCATAAGAGGCAGTAAAATGGCACCCCTGCCTTATATACACACGTGGACAAAATTGTTGGTGCCCCTCTGTTAATGAAAGAAAAACCCAGAATGGTCACAGAAATAACTTGAATCTGACACAAGTGGTAATAAATAAAAATTCTATGAAAATTAACCAATGAAAATCAGACAATGCTTTTGAATTGTGGTTCAACAGAATTGTTTTAAAAAACAAACTCATCAAACAGGCCTGGACAAAAATGATGGTATGCTTAACTTAATATTTTGTTGCACAACCTTTTGAGGCAATCAATCAGATGAGAAATCAAATGATTTCTGTAACTGTCAATGAGACCTCTGCACCTCTCAGCAGGTATTTTGGCTCACTCCTCATGAGCAAATCGCTGCAGTTGTCTCAGGTTTGAAGGGTGCCTTCTCCAGACGGCATGTTTCAGCTCTTTCCACAGATGTTCAATAGGATTTAGATCAGGGCTCATAGAAGGCTACTTTAGAATAGTCCAATGTTTTGCTCTTAGCCATTCTTGGGTGTTTTAAGCTGTGTGTTTTGGGTCATTATCTTGTTGCAAGACCCATGACCTGTGACTGAGACCAAGCTGTCTGACACTGGGCAGCACATTTCTCTCTAGAATACCTTGATACTCTTGAGATTTCATTGTACCCTGCACAGATTCAAGACACCCTGTGCCACATGCAGCAAAGCAGCCCCAAACCATAACCGAACTTCCTCCATGTTTCACAGTAGGGACAGTGTTCTTTTCTTGGTATGCTTCATTTTTGCGTCTGTGAACATAGCGCTGATGTGCCTTGCCAAAAAGTTCCAGTTTTGCCTCGTCTGTCCATAGGACATTCTCCCAGAAGCTTTGTGGCTTGTCAACATGCAGTTTGGCAAATTCCAGTCTGGCTTTTTTATCATTTGTTTTCAACAGTGGTGTCCTCCTTGGTCATCTCCCATGAAGTCCACTTTGGCTCAAATAACAACAGATGGTGCGATCTGACACTGATGTACCTTGACCACGGAGTTCACCATGAATGTGTTTAGAGGTTGTTCTGGGCTCTTTTGTTACCATTCGTATTATCCGTCTCCTCCTGCGGCCACGTCCAGGGAGGTTGGCTACAGTCCCGTGGATCTTAAATTTCTGAATAATATGTGCAACTGTAGTCACAGGATCATCAAACTGCTTGGAGATGGTCTTATAGCCTTTACCTTTAACATGCTTGTCTATAATTTTCTTTCTAATCTCCTGAGACAACTCTCTCCTTTGCTTCCTCTGGTCCATGTTTAGTGTGGTAAACACCATGTCAAAAAAACAGCACAGCGACCACTTGTCACCCTTTAAATAGGCCGACTGACTGATTACAAGTTTGTAGACACCTGTGATGTTAATTAGAGGACACATCTTGGTTGAACATGTCCCTATGGTCACATTATTTTCAATCTTTTCTAGGGGTACCATCATTTTTGTCCAGGCCTGTTTCATGAGTTTGTTTTTTAAAGTAATTCTGTTGAACCACAATTCAAAAGCATTGTCTGATTTTCATTGGTTAATTTTCATAGAATTTTTATTTATCATCACTTTTGTCAGATTCAAGTTATTTCTGTGACCATTGTGGCTTTTTCTTTCAGTAACAGAGGGGTAGCAACAATTTTGTCCACGGCTGTATGGGCAGTGCGGTGACATGACAAGACGTCCATGTCACCACACTGCACTTCACAATAAAGTGCCCTTTATTTATATATTACATACACCCCTACAGTCATGTGAAAAAGTTAGGACACTCTGTATAAGTCTGTGTGTTTTTTAACATATTTGAACATATGGATATTTAATATCAATGTTAAGTGTTCTGGGAGAGTCGGATAATACAACTAAACAATTAAAAATGAATTAAAGACTTTTTTTCAAATTTTCTGTAAAATGTAATTTTGTACAAATAGTGAGGAATAAATTAGGACACCCCCCATCTTTTTTCAGAGACCCCCACATTCATTCCCACTTAGAATGGCTAAAATAAATGTAAAAAAAACCTGCAAATAAAAACAAAAACAAGGTTAGACATAGATACGAGAACATTTCTTAATAAAGAACTGAATATTTGAAGGGGTGTTCAAATTTTTTCACATGACTGTAAGTGAAAATGTCCAAATTGTGCCCAAGTGACAATATTTTGTGTGGCCACCATTATTTTCCAGCACTACCTTAGCTCTGTTGGGCATGGAGTTCACTAGAGCTTCACAGGTTGCCACTGGAATCATCTTCCACTCCTCCATGACAACATCACGGAGCTGGTGGATGTTACAGACCTTGCACTCCTCGATCTTCCATATGAGGATGCCCCACAGATGCTCAATAGGTTTGAGGTCTGGAGACATGCTTGGCCAGTCCTTCACCTTCACCCTCAGTGTCTTTAACAAGGCAGTGGTAGTCTTGGAGGTGTGTTTGGGGTCATTGTCATGTTGTAATTCTGCCCTGCGGCCCAGTTTCCAAAGGGAGGGGATCATGCTCTGCTTCAGTATGTCACAGTACACGTTGGCATTCATGGTTCCCTCAGTGAACTGTAGCTCCCCAGTGCCGGCAGCACTCATGCAGCCCCAAACAATGACACTTCCACCACCATGCTTGACTGTAGGCAAGACACACTTGTCTTTGTACTCCTCACTTGGTTGCCGCCACACACGCTTGACACCATCTGAACCAAATAAGTTTATCTTGGTCTCATCAGACCACAGGACATGGTTCCAGTAATAGTCTGTTTGCCTTCAGCAAACTGTTTGCGGGCTTTCGTGTGCATCATCTTTAAAAGGGGCATCCTTCTGGGACGACAGCCATGCAGACCAATTTGATGCAGTGTGCGGTGTATGGTCTGAGCACTGACAGGCTGACCCCCCCACCCCTTCAAACTCTGTAGCAATGCTGGCAGCACTCATACGTCTATTTTCAAAAGACAACCTCTGGATATGACGGTGAGCACGTGCACACTCAACTTCTTTGGTCGACCATGGCGAGGCCTGTTCTGAGTGGAGCCTGTCCTGTTAAACCACTGTATGGTTTTGGCCACCGTGCTGCAGCTCAATTTCAGGGTGTTGGCAATCTTATTATTGCCTAGGCCATCTTTTTGTAGAGCAACAATTCTTTTTTTCAGATCTTCAGAGTTCTTTTCCATTAGGTGCCATGTTGAACTTCCAGTGACCAGTATGAGAGAGTATGAGAGCGATAACACCAAATTTAACACACCTGCTCCCCATTCACACCTGAGACCTTGTAACACTAACAAGTCACATGGCACTGGGGAGGGAAGATGGCTAATTGGGCACAATTTGGATATTTTCACTTCGGGGTGTACTCACTTTTGTTGCCAGTGATTTAGACGTAAATGGCTGTGTGTTGAGTTATTTTGAGGGGTCAGCAAATTTACAGTTATACAAGTTGTGCACTGACTACTTTACATTGCATCAAAGTGTCATATCTTCAGTGTTGTCCCATGAAAAGATATAATAAAATATTTACAAAAATGTGAGGGGTGTATTCACTTTTGTGAGATACTGTATATATGGCCATAAAATGAGTATGTGTGAGGATCTCTATAGTAATAGCTTGTTTCATACAGGCTAGTTTTTTTTAAAGAGGCCCTGAACATGGTGATAGAGAACTGGAACCTGATTTCTCCTCGATGGGGGAGAGGGCGAGCCACCCTTGAGACGACCACCTTCTTTTCCCTTGGACGTTTTGGCCCAAGGAAGGAAGGAAGATCCCATCCACCTCTTCATCCCTACTGGTGCACCAGTGGAGCAAGATTGCAATCGACTAAGTGACTTGACGAAAAGAGCTCTAACTGAACACCTGACCTTGACTTATGACAGAAAATGAGTAATTGAAAACAAAAATCAAAAAACAGACCAAAAAAACTGTGAAGAGACTTTTATTTTATTTTTGGGGAAAAAAAGACTGGTTTAGAATGAATTATTCATTCCTGTAAATATTTACTTTGAGATGTCCATGTTCTTTATTATTTAATTGAATACATGTTTATATTCAACTACCTGGTGACTCCAGTTCTTGTCTACTCATCTAATTTTTTACCCCTCCTACGAGCCTAGACACTGGTCCATTAATTCAATTCAATTCAATTCAATTCAACTCAATTCAATTCAATTCAATTCAATTCAATTCAACTTTATTTATATAGCGCCATTTCACAACAACAGTCATCTCATAGCACTTTCAACTGTAGGGGAAACCCCCACAATTGCAGAAAGACCCCACAAGTCAGGCGATCCCCTGTGAGCAAGCGCGTGGCGATGGTGGAGAGGAAAAACTCCCTTTTAACAGGAAGAAACCTCCAGCAGAACCAGGCTCAGGGAGGGGCAGTCATCTACTGTGACTGGCTGGGGGGTGAGGGGATAGAGAAGATGAAAAGAACAGACATGTAGAGAGTAAACAGCACGATGGGGACACAATCTATGGGAGAGAACAAACAGATGTTAATGACCAGCAAAAAAAAAAACAAAACAAATATTCCATTGAGAGTGAAGAAAGGAGTGAAGCCCAGTGCATTATTGGAGGTCCCCTGGCTGTCTAAACCTATTAGCAGCATAACTAAGGGAGGGTTCAGAGACACATGATCCCTCCCTAAGTATACTTAAATATACTGTATTATAAGTCCCATAAATGGGTTACACAAGCCTAATTTTAGTCCTCATAGATATTTTATTTGGAATAAATAAAATATAGTAATTAAAAACAAATCTATATTTTATTGTAATTGGTTTGAGAAAGGGATTCTTTAAGTAGGTCAACTTTTAAACAAGTATGGTGTTCTGTTAAATTATCATGAATTCATAAACAAATTTGGTTTGTCAACTGGTGATCTGTCCAGGGTGTACCCTGCCTCTCGCTCAAAGATGCTGGGATAGGCTCCAGCCCTCTGCGACCCGAAAAGGATTAAGCGGAAGAAGATGGATGGATGGATGGATGGATGGGTGGATCTGGTTTGTTACACCCAAAGAATTCATTATAGTTCAAAATGCAATTCCTGGGACCACTTTACAATTGTTAAAAAATTGTGATTTTCAACTTAAGAGTTCATTGTAGCTCTGAGGTTTTTATTGGAGATGTTAACATTAAAAGCAAAAAGTGCAATAACAGGCACGTCAGAAATACTTTAATTGAAGAGGCAACTCCTGAGGCAAAGTTTTACTGGACGTCTAACTTTAATGAATTAAACTGGGAAAAAAGCCTGTATGATTTCATACAAGTTTTACATCAGTAATAAAATCAAAGAGGTATCATTCAAAATCTTACACAGAATTTATCCAGTTAAAGAGGTCCTGGTGGAAAGGTTTAAAATTGATATTGACACTGTCTGAAATCTGTAAACTGGAAAAAGAAACTTTATTTCACTTATTTTTTTCATTGCACATAAGCAAAATTATTTTGGATGAATATAATAACTTATTTGAATAATAAATTGTCACAAACATTAAGTTTAAAGTTAAAGATGTCATGTTATATTGCTTGAGATCTCATGTCAACTCAAAATTGACATCTCTGATACAGTTGTTAATGGTCCCATTCCAATCCTTGCTTCAACACTTTTTAATTGAATTAAAACATTATATAGATCTGATTAAGTATACCAACAACCAAAAAGCCATGAAAACCCTGCAAATGTTTGGATATTTCAATCTTGAAAGTTGAAGGTCATCACAAGATCCCTTTGATTTATCTTGGTGCATATGTGGGTGCATATACTGTATATGTGTACATTTTTGTGACGTTTCATATAGATAATGGAGTACCTCTGCTTGATTCGTCCTAATGTATTTTTTTTTCTTTTTGTGAAAGAAAATGCCTTGACCAGTAACAGCCTTCTCGATTTGTTTATTTTTATTTATTTATTAAATGCCTCCCCCTGGTGCTTAGTGTTGTTAATGTTCTTTTTTAAAATAAAAAAAAATCAATAAAAAAGTGCACTTTTATGTACTGTTAAAAGGCCAGTCCTACACAATAACTTTAAACTCTCTCATGATATGCTTAACATTATGATGATGGCTCTTTGTACAGACTGTCATGCTAAATCAATGGCTTCCTGTAAAATGTTAATCCCTCATTATTAAACAGGAAGTTTCTGCTACTTCATATTGCCATCCGAAACAATCCAAAAAGTCCTAGCTTGAACACATCTGCATGTCAGTATCAATTCTTTGTTACAATTGCTGTTTTTAAGAACAGTGCAAGTTGATGATCATTGATATCAATTATGAACATCAACAATCAATGTAAACTTGCCAGATTGTAGCCAGTGGCTAATTTCCATCTGTTGTCCCTGGGTTACAGTTTTTCCTTCCCTCATTCTGCTATGCTGATCACCAAGCTAGAGGGTGGGAAGTACTATTTTTTTATATGGTCTTTGGTATGACCCAGTCGGGGCTTGAATGATAATAATGGCTTGCATTTATATACAGTAGCACCTTTCAAGAAACCCAAAGCGCTTTACAATAAAAATCCATTATGAATTCACTCCACAGACAGTGGTAGTGGTAAGCTACTACTGTAGCCACAGCTGCCCTGGGGCAGACTAATGGAAATGTGGCTTCCAATCCGCACCAGCGGCCTCTCCAGTCTCTACTGAACATTTACACACGTTCATACCCAGTGTCATGGACACTGGGGGCAAGGTGGGTAAAATGTCCTGCTCAGGGACACAATGGCAGGATGGCTGGGGAGAGCAGGATTCAAACAGCCAACGCTCTGTTTAAGGGATGAGCTGCTCTACCTCCTGAGCCACTGTCACCCATGACCTTCTGGCTGAGGGGCGGGTGCTCTACCACTAGGTCACCACTCCGGTACAATGCCACCTACTGGCTACTGGAAGTTGATGTCACAATCTTGTGGACATGTACACAAGATTGACAACAACATGACATGTCATTCTTAAGCATTCTGTGAAGGCCTGTGTGCCCTCTAGGTGGTCCGGCAAGGATGTACATGATAGTGCTCCAAACCATTGTAGATTATGATTATATAACTTTTCACAGAAATTTAATTTAATATAATACAGTTATATGTCAGATTTTAACAGGAGGTTATACTGAGAACAAATGTATTTATTTGGGTAAAAAGAGCAAAAAGTGTGCCTTACAAAATTTTGACCTGACATATCACATCATTCACTACACATTTATTGAAATTGATTGAAGCAATTTACACTTTGTTCCACACGCAGCTGGGGAAACAAATGGCATGTCCACTTTCCCATGAGGAAGCATTTTGAATGTTCTCTCAATAAGTTTAATATCGTCCCAAAGCTCAGCAGAATAACAGTGCGGTGAGAACTGTATCTTCCTCAAGGGATCAAGGGCCTCCAGTAAAGAGCTGCAGCTCCTTTTCCATGGCCAAGCTCCTACTGAATCTTTCCATCCTGGCTGGCTGTCAGTGATCCTGCCAAAACGTAATCTTGTTCACATACTGTAGTGAAAGTCTGTAAAATTGAGAGAGCACACAAACAGCTCAGCAACCTCGGAGACTCTCTCATGGGGAATTCAAGATTATTGTATCTTCTGCACTTGGAGACACAAGGAAATTGCCCTGGGATTTTCTCAGATAAGGCATATAAGGAGACAAACTGGGAGACAGAAAAGGAGTGCCTGGATCTCCCACTGTTAATCGCTGTGCTGAATGGGCACTGCCTTCTCACTGGGTGGCACATCATGTAAATGTCTGCTCGACCAAAAGTCAAATACCGCAGCTGTACGCTTCCACATGTTTAGCTGGGCTCTCTGAAGGCCATGTCATCAGTCAGACTGAGGAGTGAGTTAAAGATTTCAAAATCTCATACAAGGCTGGGCGAAGAGGCTCATGCACAGAACATTGTTCTTATAGTTATCCACTGAAACCATTCAACAGCTGAATGTAGGGAAGTTTTCATCGCTTTTAAATGGATAAGGACCTGTACTTAAATAGCACTTTTCTAGTCACTGACCACTCAAAGCATTTAACTAGTAGGTATACTAATCTTCTAATCTAAGGGCCTATCAGAGACAGATAATTAGGGATAGTTTAGAGTCACCAATTAACCTAACATGCATGTCTTTGGATTGTGGGAGGAAACCGGAGCCTCCAGAGTAAACCCACACAGCACAGGGAGAACATGCAAACTCCACACAGAAAGGCTCCCACCCCTGCCAGCCTGGGGATTCGGACATAGAACCTTTTAGCTCTGAGGCAACAGTGCTAACCACTGTACCACCGTGCTGCTCCAAAGTGACAAGTTTTTTCTGTTGTTAACATGTATGTAACATGTTTTTGTGACTTACAAGACACATCAAGAGCAAAATCAGTCCCAAGTCTGTGATTTTCTTCTGTGAGTGTCCAATTAAGCTCCCCCCCCACAAAAAAAAGGGTGACTTTGGACAACGCATTTCTAGCTACGTAAGCATTTGTGTTTAGTCTGATTGGTTATGACATTAACCAGTCAGGCTAAGCACTGGGCATGGCTAAACACCTGAGTTCACACCCCCAGGAGAAAAGGGAGGAGCCGACGTGGCTTCGCAGACGGAGGCTCACAGTCTACCTACCATTGATCACGCTGACAGTCAGCGTCCCTTCCAAGGGACAACACAAAACCGACCATAGCCACCTGTACCTTTCTACCGCTGGGGCTACCATATTCCAAAACCCATAGCGTATGCAGGGCATGGTCAGCTCGGACACCGGAGTCCACTGGCTGCCGTGCCTGCATGTGCAGGTTCTGGGAGGTGCGCACGGAGGAATAGGAGGCACACGGTCAAAAAGCCGAACCAGAGAGAGAGACGTCTGCATGGATGAAGGCGCCAAGACAGCCTCTCATTCGTTTTGCTTACGTTTGACTCGGTTCAGTGAAGGGGTTTCCGGGGGTGGGTAGGGGGGGCTCCATTACATACCCGCCAGGGAGTACTGAGGAGAGACATTAAAACCCCCACTCTTTCCGGAGGAGGGAGGCAAGTTGGGTAACTGGGAGCCATGTGGTGCAATGGCAAAGGCAAGGCCCTGCGCACCGTGCTGAAGTTGTGGTTCCACAGTGGTGGGCGGGTGCACTGGACCGCCGGTCGCCAGCGAGCTGCCCAGCAAGCACCAGTCAGCCCCCAGGTGGGACTGCTGACAGCCAGCTCACTTTGGTGGGGGGCGGCGGACTGAATATGTATTTTTGTTTTTTGTATTTTTAATACTTTATTAATCCCAGAGGGAAATGTACGGCTGAATCACTCCGTTGTTTTGACTAGCCGTTGTTTAGTGAAGCAGTCTTCGGTGTTCTCAGGTCAGAGGGGAGGGGAGGGCTGACCTTGCAGCATCTGCTACTGGTGTGTGGGAGTATGGGTGGAGCTAATTAGAATATTCATAGATTCATGCATACTTAAGTAGGTGGAAGATGTAAAAGCTATATCCAAGCAATGCTAAGTCTATTTTACGTGGATAAAAAGCCACAATATACTATTTTGGGCAATACACATTTGTTTTTGAGGTGGTTTTAGAGCCACCGGAGTGCATCTTAAAGATAAGACTCAAATGAAATAAAAACCTAAAATGAAATAAACATTGGGTTAGTTGATGAAAACTCTAGAAATTCTTAATCAATTAATATCCTTCAACTGGTTTTCATTTTGTTGACCACCATCACTCTTGTTCTTTTTCTATTCATACATCATAGCAGATGCTATAGGTATTAAATGAAACCAGTCTGTTTTCCAGAGAGCTCTTTGAAAAAAAATACTGTTTTATTTATTCAAGTTTTGGGTTAAAAAGATAATTTAAAACAACTCGATATATTAACTGCTGACTTAGGACAATGGCAGTAAACATTTACTGTACTAGTACATACCTGTGCATACCCGTCCATGCCTGTAGAAACCAAGTATAAGCAAGTATTTCTGTATGCCCATTGCTGAAGGGTCTCCTCCTGTCTCAGACAGCTGTGTTGTTCACAGTCATGCCTGCAGCGTCCTGCTGGAACCTGAGGTGTTTCATGTTCACGGCATCTTTTCTGACGTGCAGCAGTTCTCCTCATTCTATTGCTCTCCATCTGGTGGGTCTTCTTCTTCTTCATTCAGACCACTGGTTGAGGGATAGGTGTGTCGTAATTCCAGTTCATGGGCAGGATCATGAAAGTAGGTCTGAGCAAAAAGTGGCTTTCGACCCTATTCAGGAAGGCCCGTGCATGCCTGTAGAAACCAAGAAACCGGAGCACCTGGAGAAAATCAGCAATTTGCTTGGCATTTTGCACATTTGTAGTGTGGACTGGCAATCTTCAAAGTTACACATTTTTACTGCGTCAGCACCTTTTTAAAAATGACATTGCTGAGAAAGCGACGCTTTTGCTTAGTTTCTTCATCTTGAGCAACAATACGAAGACTGCTTGATCTGGCATCTCTGCTCGCGGCAATGTAGAATTGGCCATGGCTGCAGAAATCTGTTGTGCAGAAAACACGAACACGCTGTAAAGACTGGCCCTGTGACTTATTCACCTTGCCAATTTTGAGCCATATGACATCATAAAGACACATTAGTCTAGGCATTGTGAGTGATGGTCTATATGACATCATAAACACACATTTGTCTATGTGCCGTCATATAGACATCATATCTTTATGATGGCATCGCAAATATCTTTATGACGGCATTGCGAGTCCTATGATGCCTGAGTTCGGACGTCCTATGATGATCAGGCAGAGATCATAGGCCTATAAACGTGACAGACACATAGACACACACACAGATTTCTGAATTCAGAAATGTTTTCTTTTACAACTTCCATCATTCATCCACTGGATATCATAATATGCAGCATTTTAGAAATAACCCAGTATTACAAAAACTCACCTTTTTTTATTTTTAAGTAAGAATTCAGAGATTTAGTGTATCTATGTATTTCACAATAAGGAGTATGTGTACAGAAGTGGAATCAAATGATGCAAATTATACAATAACAATCTTTTCCATAACCACTGTTGGGACGCTATTCCTAAAATATAATATTATTACACAAGAGGGAGTATGGCGTCAATGAATCTATAACTGCAGTGATTCGTCATAGGCCCGATGCAAAGTGGAGAGCCGAAGGTACTGTACAAACTCGAGTGTCATATTTCCTTTATACAACAGTTTCAAAAGCACAGTTTCTTAAATGACAGCAATACAGGACAAAACATTGTTGGGAGGGTAATTCCTGTACAGTGTATCATTGTTGTACAATGCAGTCATTCATTTATCTTAAGATAAGATAAGATAAGATAAGCCTTTATTAGTCCCACAATGGGGGAAATTCCAGGATTGCAACAGCACAGGGATAGCAACACTCAGAGCAATAATTTAGAAGATAAGAAAATAAGAGCAGTGGATATACTGTACATATGTTCACATAAATACATACAGTATGTACACACACACACACACACACACACACATATATATATATATATATATATATATATTTATTTTTTTTTTCAACTGCTTAATCCTTTTCGGGGGGGGGGGGGCTTGAGCCTATCCCAGCATCTTTGGGCGAGAGGCAGGTTACACCCTGGACAGATCACCAGTCCATCACAGGGCCAACACAGAGAGACAGACAACCATTCACTCTCATCTAAGGACAATTTAGAATCACTAGTTGATGCCCATTAACCAAACCTGCATGTCTTTGGCCTATTGGGGGAAACCTGAGTTCCCAGAGGAAACCCATGCAGACACAGGGAGAACATGCAAACTCCACACAGAAAGGTCACCGATGGCCAGGCGGTGGGATTGAACCCAAGACCTTCTTGCTGTGCTGCCACAGTGCTAACCATTGTACCATCAAGCAGCAATACAGTATTACATACTGCAAATAAAAAAAACAACACAGAACACTTGCATTGCAGATTTATCATTTTGTACAACATTGTATTGCTGAAATATGGGCAAATAATTTGTTTTACAAATTAAGAAGCCAGTCGTAATAATGGTTACAAAAGCACCATCATGTCACATGTATTTTGGCAGAGCTGCAGTAATATATTTCAGAAAGTCCTGTAACAGTTTTATCCATATTAAAAGTGTACTATTTACATTCCCAAAATGCAAAACACATGAAAACCTGCTTCAGTCCTTCAGGTGCTCTTTTGCAAACTCTGTGCAGGCTTCCATGTGTTTTGCACTGAGAAGAGTCTTCCGTCTAACCACTCTGCCATAAAGACCAGACCTGTGGAGGGCTGCACTGATGGTTACTCTTCTGGAATCTAGACGCATCTCAAACAGGATCTCTGGAGCTCACTCAGAGTAACCATCTGGTTCTTGGTCACCTCTCTCACTAAGACTCTTCTCCCATGGTTGCTCAGTTTGGCTGGGCGACCCAGACCAGGAGTCCTGGTTGTGCCAGACTTCTTCCATTTGAGTATTATGGACTATTGGAGTATTATGGAAGGTCACTGTGCTCCTAGGAACCTTTATCTCAGCAGAAGTTTTTGTAGCCTCCACCAGATCTGTGGATTGCAACAACCCGGTCTCTGAGCTCTGTAGGCAGTTCCTTTGACCTCATGGCTTGGTTTTGGCTCTGATATGCAGTGTCAGCTGTGAGGCCTTCTATAGAGAGATGTGTATCTTTCCAAATCATGTCCAGTCAATTTAGTTTACCATACGTGGACTCCAAACAATGTGAAGAGACATCTCAGCAATGATCAGGAGAAATAGGAGGCACCTCAGCAAAATTTCAAGTGGTTTTGCAAAATGTCTGAATACTTATGTACAAGTGACATTTAAGTTTTTTCTTTTCAATAAATTTACCAAAAAAATCCTAAACTTCTGTTTACAGTTTGTCATTATGGGGTACTGAGTGTAGATTAATGAAGAAAAAATTAAATGATTGTAGCATTAGCCTTCAACATCACAAAATTGAAAAAAAGTGAAGGGAGACAACCTTTCTCAACCTACTGTACATCTCCAACCACAGCATCAGACTTCCAGAAAAATCAAGTCAAACTCAATAAGAGAAAGCAATTACCTTGTGACAATGGCTTTACTAGTGTTAGCACAGTCTCATGAAAATGTGCAGAAATGGAGCATTTTTCAACCCTTTAAAAACGGAATATAGTATATGGATTTTTTTTTTTCAAAAATTAAAATTCAGCCCTTCACCCTACCATAACCCCAATTGTGACTGTATACAGTAAGTGCCTCACCATAATCACTTCTCAAACCATGTTAAAATATGTAATAAATTCCAAAAGAAAATGAAATGCAAAGGTGCAAGTGGAGGTGAACACATGTAACTGGATGTGAACTCCAGCTTGTTAAGTGAAACCAGGGTTTTTATAACTACCAACAATCCTTCTCCCACCTCCATATGAGGAGTTGAGCACTCTGAAAGATGTGATGCTATCAGGACAGTTGCACAGATGTGTGTAACCCCCATGCACTGCAGGGAGAAACTATGACAGTGTTGCGGTGTAGTGAACCAATGAGTCAGCTACACACTTGGCTATGATACCAGGTTGCTGGTGTCACTGGGACTTCACAGGAGTTAGACTGTATTCCTCTCATTTTAACAAAAAAATCATCCATCCATCCATCCATCCATCCATCTTTTGCGGAGGTCTGGGTCGCGGAGGCAACAGCTCAAGCAGAGAAGCCCAAACTTCCTTCTCCCCAGCCACCTGCTCCAGCTCTTCAGAGAGGATACCAAGACATTCCCAGGCCAACTGGGAGACATAATCTCTCCAGCATGTCCTGGGTCTGCCCCGGGGTCTCCTCCCAGAAACAAAAAAATCACTTCATCAATTCCACTGCTCATGAGTAAAGCTATTTTTACAATAACATGTTAATATCTCTTACGGCATGTCACAGGTTAATGTCAGTTATCATTTGCAGCTGTGTTAAACACCCTGTTATGGATTTGAAGCAAAGTGGACCAAAGGGCAAAATATTCAAGGAATAAAATGCCAACAATAATTTCATAAACACAGGAATGCACTGCCACTCTAAATGATTTTGTACCTCATAAGTGGATTGTTTACTTCAGTTAAAGCAACTGAAGGGAAACACACCATTTGTATTAGGGGTGTAACAGTACATGTATTCGGATTTTTTGGTACAGCACCTTCGGTACGGTACAGAGGCGTACCAAGCTTCCACACAGACCATGTTGAGTGACGGACAGAAAGTGTAACTGCCTCATGCTATTAACTGTACATGTAAACAAACAGAGCAGCCCAGCCTCTGACTAGCGAACGTCATGGCTGGCTGTAATGCTTTGGAGAAGCCAGAGCTTGAAGACCCTCTTCACAAGTCTCCTGTCTGGGAACGCTTCAGCTTTCCAGTGAAATAAATGAATGGACAAAGGCAAGTGAATAAGGCAAAAACAGCATTGGATATGCTTTTTGGCAGTATGTTAAACTTGTTAACTCATTTAAAACAGCACTACATGAACATGAATATCAGTGCAGCACAGAAAAAACTATCACGGTTTAAGTGCAGTTTTGACAGTCTCTCCAGGGCTTTTCAGACTGAGCCAAAGCAATAGCAAATTCCACTGGTGTTTTTATAGCAGTGGATCTAAGGCTATATTCAGTTGTTAAGAACACCAGGTTTAAAACTAGATTTTGTTTCCTTACTGTACCAAAAATGAACCAAACCGGGATTTTAGGTACATGCGGTTACACCCCTAATTTGTATGGCTTGACCTTTCAACCTCAGAAGGTGCCGACTGTCTCGTTGTATTATATTCAAAACAAGAAATATACAGAGAACAATGTAATTCTCAGTCAACTTTATACTATACAGTGGTGTAAAAAAAAGTACTTGCCCCCTTCCTGATTTCTTATTTTTTTGTGTTTGTCACACTTACATGTTTCAGATCATCAAACAAATTCAAATGTGAGACAAAGATATCACAAGTAAACACAAAATGCAGTTTTTAAATGAAGGTGTTTATTATTAAGGGCAAAACAAAATCCAGACCTACATGACTTTGTATGAAAAAGTGATTCTCCCCCACCCCTGTTAAAACATATCTTTGGAAAGCTGAGTTCAATTTATCTAGCCACACCCAGGTCTGATTACTTCCACACCTGTTCTCAATCAAGTCATCATTTAAATAGGATCTGCCTGACAAAGTGAAGTAGTCCCAAAGATCCTCAAAAGCTAGACATCATGCTGCGATCCAAAGAAATTCAGGAACAAATGAGAAACAAAGTAATTGAGATCTGTCAGTCTGGAAAAAGGTTATAAAGCCATTTCTAAAGCTTTGGGACTCCAGCGAACCACAGTGAGAGCCATTATCCACAAATGGCGAAAACATGGAACAGTGGTGAACTTTCCCAGGAGTGGCTGGCCGGCCAAAAATTACCCCAAGAGCGAAGCAACAACTAATTCAAGAGGTCACAAAAGACCCCACAACAACATCCAAAGAACTGCAGGCCTCACTTGCCTCACTTAAGGTCAGTGTTGATGACTCCACCATAAGAAAGAGACTGGGCAAAAATGACCTGCATGGCAGGGTTCCAAAATGAAAACCACTGCTGAGCAAAAAGAACATAAAGGCTCATCTCAGTTTTGCCACAAAACATCTTGATGATCCCCAAGGACTTTTGGGAAAATAATCTGTGGACTGACAAGACATAAGTTGAACTTTTGGAAGGTGTGTGTCCCATTACATCCAGTGTAAAAGTAACACAACATTTCAGAAAAGGTACATCATACCAACAGTAAAATATGTGGTGGTAGTCTGATGGTCTGGGGCTGTTTTGCTGCTTCAGGACCTGGAAAACTTGCTGTGGTAAATGAACCAATGAATTCTGCTGTCTACCAAAAAATCCTTAAGGAGAATGTCAGGCCATCTGTTTGTAACCTCAGCCTGAAGCACACTTAGGTTCTGCAGCAGGACAATGATCCAAAACACACAAGCAAGTCCACCTCTCAATGGCTTAATAAAAACAAAATGAAGACTTTGGAGTGGCCTAGTCAAAGTCCTGACCTGAATCCGATTGAGATGCTGTGGCATGGTCTTAAAAAGGTGGTTCATGCTTGAAAACCTTCCAATGTGGCTGACTTACAACAATTCTGCAAAGATGAGTGGGCCAAAATTCCTCCACAGCGCTGTTAAAGACTCATTGCCAGTTATCGCAAATGCTTGATTGCAGTTGTTGCTGCTAAGGGTGGCCCAACCAGTATTAGGTTTAGGGGCAATCACTTTTTCACACAGGGCCATGTAGGTTTGGATTTTTTTTCCCTTAATAATGAACACCTTCATTTAAAAACTGCATTTTGTATTTACTTGTGTTATCTTTGTTTAATATTTAAATATGTTTGATGATCTGAAACATTTAAGTATGACAAACATACAAAAAATGAGAAATCAGTAAGAGGGCAAACACTTTTTCTCACCACTGTAAATTCTGAGTCCAAAAGCTGAATATTTGATGTGTTTTTCTTTTCTATTCCATGTGTGAAGTGAAATTGGAGTTGTCACAATCTAAAACCCAAGCCACTTAGCTGTGATTCCCGCCTGCCATGAAATAAATCCATCAGGATCTTTCTGGAGCCTACATCCTAACGCTGTTGCAGATGTTCTCATTAATATAGACTGTGTGTATGTTACGTGTGCAAAATACTCTGGTGCTCTTTTGGATTGAATAGATTGCCATGTCTATGTCAGCATGGATTTACGGTGGCCTAACTTGTACAGGAGTTTTCCCTATTTCTTACAGTTACAGGTGGGAATGTTGTGTGAATTGAAAGTGGACTAATTCAATCTGTAGGAACAAAAGTCAACAATGTTTTTATGCACTGAGTCATTCTATGAATGAAAGCAAAGCTGCCATTTAAGGACCAATATGTAGTTTTTCTATTTACTTTTCTGCTGATGCTGCCTCTACTTTGCGAGTAGGGTGAGTCTTGAGTGTGGCTGTCTCATAAACCCTTATTTTTCAACCAGGCGTCCATAAGTGAACATTCAGGGCAGGCATGTGCAGAGATAGATGGGAAGTAAAGCTCTAAGACTGCTCCTTTGGCCCCTAAAGTACCCTTTTGGAGATCTTTTTGTTTTCTAAGGTATTTGTTGTAAATTCCCTACTGTTTTAGTGATAAACACCCTCGTCTTTCTATTTATTAGTTATTTTCAGACGGGCATGATTTGGTCAGCCTCAGTTACACTGAAGGGTCCTTGAGTTCCAGGCTAAGTTCACAGTGGCTAGTATGGCAGAAATGGAACGTTCAAGAGATCGAATCATTTGGAACAATTGATTCAGAAAAAGAACAGATCTTTGGGAACATTTGAAACATCTTCCCACAGTGACATCTGGTGGTCAAATGTTATAATACTACACTCAAACAGTCAAGTGTTTTCATGTGTGTTTCTGGAGGGAAGGATGTGATTGGGATCAACTTTGCTGACAAAGTGCCTGAAACCCTCATCTTCCGCAATTGAAAAAGATTGTGAGTCCTTCACAATCAGGTCAACTAGTGCCTCGTCTAATTCTTTTTGCCTTCCTGTCAGGGAACAACAAAAAGACTGAGTTAGGAGGAATGCTGCCATGCAACTTGATGGATTGTGTGGTAAATATTGTAAATATATGTAACTATATGTAAATGTACAACAGTATGGCTTCTTTTAGTGATCAAATGCATAATTATCCATCCATCCATCCATCCATCCATCTTCTACCGCTTTTCCGGAGGTCCGGGTCGCGGAGGCAGCAGTTCAAGCAGAGAAGCCCAGACTTCCCTCTCCCCAGCCACCTGCTCCAGCTCTTCAGAGGGGATACCAAGGCGTTCCCAGACTAGCTGGGAGACATAGTCTCTCCACCGAGTCCTGGGTCTGCCCCGGGGTCTCCTCCCAGTGGGACGTGCCTGAAACACCTCAAGTGGGAGACGTCCAGGAGGCATCCTAATCAGATGCCCATACCACCTCAACTGACTCCTTTCAATGTGGAGGAGCAGCGGTTCTACTCTGAGCCTCTCCCGGATGACTGAGCTCCTCACCCTATCTCTGAGGGTGAGTCCAGCAATCCTACGGAGAAAGCTCATTTCAGCCGCTTGTATCCGCGATCTCGTTCTTTCGGTCATTACCCAAAGCTCGTGACCATAGGTGAGAGTAGGAACGTAGATTGACTGGTAAATCGACAGCTTTGCCTTAGAACTAAGCTCCCTCTTCACCACAACAGACCGGTACAACGTCCGCATCACTGCAGATGCTGCTCCAATCCGTCTGTCGATCTCTCGCTCCATTTTCCCCTCACTCGTGAACAAGACCCCAAGATACTTAAACTCCTCCACTTGGGGCAGGAGCCTGTCCCCAACCCGGAGAGGACAATCCACCTTTTTCCGGCTGAGGACCATGGACTCGGACTTGGAGGTGCTGATTCTCATCCCAGCCGCTTCACACTCAGCGGCAAACCGTCCCAGCAAGAGCTGTAGGTCATTGCTGGATGAAGCCAACAGGACAACATCATCTGCAAACAACAGAGATGAGATCCTGTGGTCACCAAGTATGACACCCTCCATTCCCTGGCTGCGCCTAGAAATCCTGTCCATAAAAATTATGAACAGGACCGGTGACAAAGGGCAGCCCTGGCGGAGTCCAACTCTCACTGGGAATGACTCCGACCGAGTGTTGGCAATACGAACTAAACTCTCACAACGGTCGTACAGAGACCGAATAGCTCGTAACAACAAGCCCGATACCCCATACTCCCGAAGCACCCCCCACAAAAATCCACGAGGGACGCGGTCAAATGCCTTCTCCAAGTCCACAAAACACATGTAAACTGGTTGGGCAAACTCCCACGAACCCTCAAGAATTCTCGAGAGGGTAAAGAGCTGGTCCGATGTGCCACGGCCAGGACGAAAACCACATTGCTCCTCCTGAATCCGAGGTTCGACCAACGGCCGGACTCTCCTCTCCAGTACCTTGGCATAGACCTTCCCAGGGAGGCTGAGGAGTGTGATCCCTCTAAAGTTGGAGCACACCCTCCGGTCCCCTTTTTTGAAGAGAGGAACCACCACCCCGGTTTGCCATGCCAAAGGCACTGCCCCCGACCTCCACGCAATGTTGCAGAGGCGTGTCAACCATGACAGCCCAACAACATCCAGGGCCTTGAGGTACTCGGGGCGAATCTCGTCCACCCCCGGGGCCCGGCCACCAAGGAGATTTTTAACCACCTTGGCGACCTCAGCCCCTGTGATAGGCGAGTCATCCCCCTTGTCCCCAAACCCTGCTTCCTCTGTGGAAGGCGTATCAGTGGGATTGAGGAGATCCTCGAAGTATTCCTTCCACCGCCCGACGATATCCCCAGTTGAAGTCAACAGTGTCCCATCCGCACCATACACAGTGTGGACGGGGAGCTGCTTTCCCCTCCTGAGCCGCCGAACAGTTTGCCAGAATCTCTTTGAAGCCGACCGAAAGTCTTGTTCCATGGCCTCACCGAACTCCTCCCATACCCGGGTTTTTGCTTCAGCAACCACCCGAGCTGCACTCCGCTTGGCCTGCCGGTACACCTCAGCTGCTTCGGGAGTCCCACAAGCCAACCAAGCTTGATAGGACTCCTTCTTCAGCTTAATGGCCCCACTCACCACTGGTGTCCACCACTTGGTTCGGGGGTTGCCACCACGAGATGCACCGACCACCTTGCGGCCGCAGCTCTGGGCCGCCGCTTCAACAACAGAGGTGGAGAACATGGCCCATTCAGACTCCATGTCTCCAGACTCCCTCGGAATGTGGTTGAAGTTCTTCCGGAGGTGGGAGTTGAAGACCTCCCGGACAGGGGCCTCAGCCAGACGCTCCCAGCACACCCTCACTATACGTTTGGGTCTACCAGGTCTGAATGGCTTCCTCCCCTGCCATCGGATCCAACTCACCACCAGGTGGTGATCAGTTGACAGCTCTGCACCTCTCTTTACTCGGGTGTCCAAGACATACGGTCGCAGGTCTGATGATACGATAACAAAATCGATCATCGACCTGCGGCCTAGGGTGTCCTGGTGCCAGGTGCACATATGGACACCCTTATGCTTGAACATGGTGTTCGTTATGGACAGACTGTGGTTAGCACAGAAGTCCAATAACTGAACACCACTCGGGTTCAGATCGGGCAGGCCGTTCCTCCCAATCACCCCCCTCCAGATTTCACTGTCGTTGCCCACGTGCGCATTGAAGTCCCCCAGTAGGACAATGGAGTCTCCAGGAGGAGCACCCTCCAGCACCCCAGTCACAGACTCCAAAAAGGGTGGGTACTCTGAAACATCATTTGGTGCATAGGCACAAATGATGGTCAGGACCCGTTTCCCAACCCGAAGGCGCAGGGAAGCAACCCTTTCGTCCACCGGGGAAAACTCCAATATAGAGGCAGCAAGGTGGGGCGATACAAGAATACCTACCCCTGCTCGTCGCCTCTCGCCCGGGGCAACTCCAGAAAAGGCCAAGCTCCAGCCCCTCTCCAGGAGACTGGTTCCGGAACCGGAGCTGTGTGTTGAGGTGAGGCCGACTATATCTAGCCGGTATCGCTCAATCTCGTACACCAGCTCAGGCTCCTTCCCCACCAGAGAGGTGACATTCCACGTACCAAAAGCCAGTTTAGAAAGCTTGGGATCAGTCCGCCAAGGTCTCCGCCTTTGACTGCTACCTAATCCACATAGCACCGGACTTCCATGATCCCTCCTGCAGGTGGTGAACCTACTGGAGGGCGGACCCATGTAACTCCTTCGGGCTGAGCCCGGCCGGGTCCCATGGGTGGAAACCTGGCCACCAGACGCTAGCCTTCGAGCCCCTCCCCCAGGCCTGGCTCCAGGGTGGGGCCCCGGTAACCCCATACCGGGCGGGGTACACTGAATCCTTGATATACAATTTATCATGAGAGTCTGTTGGATCGTTCTTAGTCTGGCCCTTCACCCAGGACCAGTTTGTCTTGGGAGACCCTATCAGAGGCAAATTGCCCCGGACAACATAGCTCCTGGGATCATCCCAGGATGATCCCAGGAGCTATGCATAATTATATTTATTGTAAATAATAATAAAGGTGTATAAATAAATGTATACTCATATGTGTATTAAAAGACCATGAATACATACCATAAACACTATGCTGGCCATGGCTTGATTCAGCACTCAGTTGTGTTGTGCTAGGAATGCAGGTAGGCGTCAGGATGTTTTGTCTGTAGGTGTCTCCACATACAGTTGTGAAAAAATTAGGATACCCTGTATAAGCCTGTGTGGTTTTTTTATAAAACATATTTGGACATATTGATATTTAATCAGTGTTTAAAATAATGGGGGATTCATGTAATACGACTAAACAATTAAAAATGAATTGAAGACTTTTTGTTTAATTTTTTGTAAAATATAGTGAGGAATAAGTTAGGATACCCCCCCCCCATCTTTTTTTTAGGACACTCCCACATTCATTCCCACTTAAAATGGGTAAAATAAATGTTAAAAAATGCAAATAAAAACAAAAACAAGGTTAGACATAGATATGTGAACATTTCTCAATAAATAACTGAATATTTAATGGGGTATCCTAATTTATTCACATGACTGTAGTTGTTGTATTATTACAAAATGCAAGATGCTGCACACAGTGCATACATTTAACTTTTTTTCCCCCCAAGAAGGTCGAAGTGACCCCAGACAGCTGACCTGGGACGCTTTCTACCCCCATCCATTTCCAAATAGTGTAAATCCAAAAGCACGCTCAATACAAGACACTCACACAGGCAAGACTTCACAAACAAACTGCACTTTAGAGGAACTTTTAAATGTTTTAGGCATGTGGGCTGATCAATCTGCAGCCAGTCAGGCAAGGACACCAGAAATTAGTATTTTACATATAAAATATTTATATAATACATATATTGTGCATAGAATATGCATTTTCATATTGTGTAATGTAGTATTTTATTTATTATTCCATTTTAGAAACGGGATAAAATCACTGCATATTCACTTGTGTTTCACTGATATAAAACAACTGTGATGTTTCTAAACAGTCGGTGACGTAATGGAACGTGACATGGAACAGTCACGTGGCATCCTCTTTCTGATACAGACCTCGGAACAGTGGTTCGATTCAGAAGTTCCACCTAAGTTTCGGTACATACTAAAACACTATTTTGACTTTGCCATCACTAGTATGGTTAGCAACAGCAATGCTTTTTCCTTGTCAACAGAGAATGCGTTCGTGAAGAGTAAGTTATTAATAGCTCACTAAATTGGATGCATGTGTGATAAATAAGACATTTAAGTGCTCCTCGATGTGTTTTCAGAGCCGGTTTGCTCATTTTTATATTCCTGTGTGATTAATCTGCTGTGAAGCTAATGTTAGCCTCCTAGCTGTAGACAGAGCACATGCTGCATGTGTGTGTGGGTCAAATGCTAATTGGGCTCTCTGTTAGCTACTGTATTTAAGTAATAACTTTGGAATATTGGTGGTCTGAAGTACATAATTACTTAATATTATTGAGAGATGAGATGAGATGAGAGATACTTTATTTCAAACAAAAAAGCAAAAAACAAAACAAATGACAAGTGCAATAAAAGTGTACAGTGCTTGAAAGGGAGAAGGAAGCAGTGAACACTTAGTTACTCCAACTCCTCTTTTCCCTAAATACAATCCATGTGATAGATAGATAGATAGATAGATAGATAGATAGATAGATAGATAGATAGATAGACAGATAGATAGATAGATAGATAGATAGATGCACTTTATTGATCCCAAACTGGGAAATTACAGTGTAACAGCAGCATGACAGTAGACAACCAAACAACAGAAACACACACATGACAGACAAAGGGATTACCCATTGAAAGTAAAACTAACACGACTATAAAACCTATATACTGTACATCATAGCTTAATATATGATGACCCATATAAACACATGAATCACCCCGTTGCACAAAGAAGGACTATCAGGAGCAGAGTGGAAATGTGAGATACCAGTTAGTCTGTAAGGTGCAGTGTGGCAGCATAGCTATGACCAGAATACAATATCATAGTGCGTTATTGTACAGTGAAATTGCATGTGGCAGGAAAGATTTCCTGTTCCTGGCCGTTCAACAACAAAGCTGTAGTAGTCTACTGGAGAAAGTGCTCTGCTGTCTATCTAGTGTGTGGTGGAGGGGGTGATCAGGATTGTCCATGATGGCTCGCAGTTTATTTAGTGTTCTCCTCTCCACCACTGTCTCAAAGGTCTCCGATCTGAGACCAATTACAGAGCCAGCCCTCTTGATAATCTTGTCAAGTCTGTTGGTATCTCTGGCCCTGATACTGCTACGCCAACAGACAGCAGCAAAGAAGATTGCGCTGGCGACAACGGTCTGGTAGAAAAGCTCCAGCATCCTGCTGCACACGATGAAGGATAACAGCTTTCTCAGGAAGTAGAGTCTGCTCATCCCCTTCTTGTGCGCAGCATCGGTGTTGGATCTCCAGTCCAACCCGCTGCTGATCCTGACACCCAGATATTTGTAGTCCTCAACCACTCCCACATCCTTCCCCCTAATCTGCAGTGGCTGAGAAGGAGCCTTCCTCTTCCTGAAGTCAATCACCATCTCTCTGGTCTTGCTGACATTCAACCTCAGGTGATTCTGCTTCATCCACTCCACAAATCTGTCTACCAGTGCCCTGTACTCCCCCTCCTCTCCTCCTCTTATACACCCCACAACAGCTGAGTCATCAGAGAATTTCTGCAGGTGGCATGACTCAGTGTTGTACTGAAAGTCAGTGATGTATAAGGTAAAGCGAAAAGAAGAGAGCACAGTCCCCTGTGGAGCTCTCGTCTCACTATCCACCACTCCAGACAAGACATTGCCCAGCCGGACGAACTGTGGTCTGCCTGTCAGGTAGTCAGTAATCCAGGAGATCACAGAGCTGTCAACCCCCATCACCCGCAGCTTCTCACCCAGCAGCAGTGGCTGGATGGTGTTAAAGGCACTGGAGAAATCAAAAAAAGTGATTCTCACAGTATCTCCTCCACCATCCAGGTGCAGATGAGCTCGTTGAAGCAGGTAGATGGCAGCATCTTCAACTCCTAAATGGGGCTGATATGCAAACTGCAGAGGGTCCAGCCACGTCTTCACCGGCGGCCTCAGGTGGGCTAAGACCAGTCTCTCCAGGACCTTCATCACATGAGATATGAGGGCAACTGGTCGGTAGTCATTCAAATCCGATGAAGATGACTTCTTGGGGACAGGAACCAGGCAGAATGTCTTCCACAGCACCGGCACTCTCTCCAGACTCAGGCTCAGGTTGTACAGATGTTTCAGTACCGGAGCTAGTTGGTTGGCACAGGTCCTCAGGGTCCTTGCGGAGATGCCATCAGGGCCCGAAGCCTTCCGCTGACGGAGTCTCTCCAGCTGTTTCTCTACCTGATCTGTAGTCACCATGAAGTGAGAGAGGTTCTGCACAGGAGGGTGGGTGGGGAGGGGTGTGTGGGGGTCTGGTTGTGTTGCTTGGGTGACAGACTGTGAGTTGAACCTATTAAAAAACAGATTCAGTTCCTCAGCTCTCTCCTGGCTCCCAGATGGCTGCCTGACTCTTCCCTTGCACCCAGTTATTTGTTTCATTCCCTCCCACACATCATTAGTGTTGGAGGAGGCCAAATACTGGTTTAGGAGAGAGCTGAGGAGAGCTAAATCTGTGTATTCTGAGAGACTCCAGCAACAGTTCACTGCTAACGACTCTGCTTCTGTGTGGAGAGGACTGAGGCAAATCACCAACTATCGGCCTCAGGCTTCTAAAGGACAGGATGACAAAGCCCTTTGTCAAAGACTGTCCCAACACTATGCCCGTTTTGACACCTCGTCAGCTGTGTCCAACTCCCCCCCTCCCCCCAGCGCCACTGCCTCCATGGTCCCCACTTCATCAAAGGCGGCCCCCCCCTCCTCCCCCCCTGCCCTTGCCATCAGTGAGCAGGACGTGCACAGACAGTTCTCCAGACTGGAGAACAGAGGTGGAGGAGCTGACTTCTGTCTTCACAGACATTTTTAACACCTCCCTGAAGTCATGCCACGTGCCGGCCTGCCTCAAAACCTCTACCATCGTCCCTGTCCCCAAGAAGCCACGGATCACTGGACTTAATGACTACAGACCTGTAGCGCTCACCTCTGTAGTCATGAAGTCCTTTGAGTGCCTGGTCCTGCCCCACCTCAAGACCATCACCACTCCCCTCCTGGACCCACTGCAGTTTGCCTACAGAGCCAACAGGTCTGTGGATGACGCAGTCAACCTGGCCCTCCACTCCATCCTGCAGCACCTGGACTCCCCGGGAACCTACGTCAGGATCCTGTTTGTGGACTTCAGCTCTGCATTCAATACCATCTGCCCCGCTCTGCTCCAGGACAAGCCGTCCCTGCTCAACGTGCCTGACTCCCTCTGCAGGTGGATCACCGACTTCCTGACAGACCGGAGGCAGCATGTGCGGCTGGGAAAGACTGTCTCAGACTCTGTTAGCATCAGCACCGGATCACCCCAGGGCTGTGTACTTTCCCCCTGCTCTTCTCCCTGTACACCAACTCCTGCACCTCCAGCCGCCAGTCTGTCAAGCTGATCAAGTTTGCGGACGACACCACCCTCATAGGGCTCATCTCCAATGGCGATGAGTCCGTCTACAGGAGAGAGGTGGCCCAGCTGGCGTCCTGGTGCAGCCACAACAACCTGCAGCTGAACGCTCTGAAGACAGTGGAGATGATCGTGGACTTCAGAAAAGTCACAGCCCCTCTGCCCCCCCTTACCCTCACAGACTCTCCCATCACCACTGCGGATTCCTTCCGCTTCCTGGGCACCACCATCACCCGGGACCTCAAGTGGGAGCCGACCATCAGCTCCCTCATCAAAAAGGCCCAGCAGAGGATGTTCTTCCTGCGGCAGCTGAGGAAGCTCAAGCTACCCACCAAGATGTTGGTGCAGTTCTACATGGCCATCATCGAGTCCATCCTCACCACCTCCATCACCGTGTGGTACGCAGGAGCCACCGCCAGGGACAGACTAAGACTGCAGTGCGTTGTGCGCACTGCTGAGAAGGTGATCGGCTGCAAGCTCCCATCCCTCCAGGACCTGTACATCTCCAGGACCCAGAGGCGTGCAGGTCGGATCATAGCCGACCCTTCACACCCTGGTCACGCACTGTTTGCCCCCCTCCCCTCAGGCAGAAGACTTCAGTCCATTCAGACTAAAACCTCCCGCTACATGAACAGCTTCTTCCCCTCTGCCATCAGACTGCTGAACACTAAGTGACTTATTAGACTCTCGTGCATTACGTACAGCAGCTCATCCGGACTCATGACAATTATCACTGTTTTCTTTTTGCACTACCGACTGCACTATGTGGAACTCCACAATATCTGCTGCTTGTTAATATATTTAAAAATTGCATAGATTAGTATTACCTTATTCATATTCTACCTTTTATTGCATGCATAGTTTTTTTTTATTTTTATCTTTAGTGCTACTCTATGTTTAATGTTGCAGCATTGCACCGAGACAAATTCTTAGTTTGTGTACTACATGAACAATGACAATTAATCTCATTCTGATTCTGATAAATCTCATTCTGATTCTGATTCTGATTAGTGTTGTTTTGCCTGAGTTTATCTTCCAACTTCCTCCTATAATTGTCCTTGCACCTCCTCAGCATCTCTCTCAGCTCATGCTGCACTCCCCTCAGCTTCTCCTTGTCTCCAGCCCTAAAAGCTCTCTTCTTTTTGTTCAGAGGTGCTTTCAGGTCACTGGTGACCCATGGTCTGTTGTTGGAGAAGCAGTGTACAGTCTAATATATACATTATACAGTCTAATATATACATATTACCTCAATTAAGAACCCCAAGTAGACAATTAACTATATTTTATACATATCAACATTGACACCCATCCATCCCTACATACACACATTCCATACATCCCAGCCCCAAACACAAATATACACAGTACCGTCCCACCTACCATACCATAGTGTTACCGAGTGAGCTTAGTGCATCGTACATATTAATACTACACCTCTAACATATATCCTTTTAGCAAATAATGTTGATACCTCTTTTTGAATTGATTTCTGTTTGTACATAGTTTCAGTTCCAGCTCCAGACTGTTCCACAAATCCACCCAACAGACAGAGATGCACATACTTTTCTTTGTTGTTGGTACCTTAGGTTTTGTAAAGTTCAAGTCTCCTCTCAAATTATAATCATTTTTTTTTTACTTATCATTGTCTCTTTTTTGAATATGTTTTGTATATTAGTTGGGAGTTGATTATTAATTGCCCTGTACATTACTTGTGCTGTCTTAAATTTAACTAAATCCATGAACTTTATGGCATGTGACTTTAAAAACAACGAGTTGGTATGGTCTCTATATCCTACATTATTTATTATCCTTATAGCTATTTTGTAATGTCCGGTCTCCTCCCACATGCCAAAAACATGCAAGTTAGGTTAACTGGCATCAAAGTGGGGATTCTAAATTGTCCTTAGGTATGACTGTGAGAGTGAATGGTTGTCTGTCTCTCTGTTTTGGCCCTGCGATGGACTGGCAATCTGTCCAGGGTGTACCCTGCCTCTCGCCCAAAGATGCTGGGATAGGCTCCTGCCCCCCTGCGACCCGAAAAGGATTAAGCGGTAGAAGATGGATGGATGGATGGCGCATATTGGCTGTAGGTTGGTCTTGTAGGTGTTTCCCTAGACCTCTACACAGTAGTTAAGATATGGTAAAAAACAGAGAATTGTACTTTAAGAATAATGATTTATAGTCCAAGATGTGTCGTGTCTTCCCCAGTATCTCTATACGTTTTGCCAACTTGGCCCGGATGTGACTGATGTGAGGTTTCCAGCAGATTTTATTGTCTAGCGTCACCCCCAGAAACTTATTTTCCTGTACTATTTCAATTCTGGTATCATCTATCATTACCATTATTTCATGATTTATTTTATAATTTCCAAACAACATAATGGTTTGTTGTTTTTTTTTTCAGATTTAGAGATAATTTATTTTTGTTGAACCACTGCATTAACTTTTTCATTTCTGTTGTGACCACCTCTAAAACCTGCTGCAAATTCTCACCAGTGCAAAGGATATTTGTGTCATCCGCAAACAAAATAAATTTCAGAATTTTTGATACTTGGCATATGTCATTTATATAAAAGATAAAGAGTTTGGGTCCCAAAACTGACCCCCGGGGCACACCACAAGTGATGTCCATGAATGATGATTTGTGCTCCCCTATTTGTACAAATTGTTGTCTGTTACTTAAATTACTTTCCATCCAACCCAGTCCGACCCCTTTTATCCCATACCTTTCCAATGTCCTCAGTAAAATTCTATGATCAATGGTGTCAAAAGCTTTCTTTAAATCTACAAATACTCCTACAGCAAACTTTTTTTATCTATACAACTAGTAATTTCTTCAATAAGTTCGATCAGTGCCAAAGATGTAGATCTGTCTGTTCTAAAACCATACTGACTGACTGTAAGAAGGCTGTGTTTTTCAGTGAAACTATCCAGTCTTTTGGTGAAAATTTTTTCAAGTATTTTGGAGGATTGTGAGAGTAAAGAGACGGGCCTGTAATTTGTGAAATGATGACTGTCTCCTGTTTTGTATAGTGGTATTACTTTTGCTATTTTCATTTTGTTTGGAAATTTACCATTCTGAAATGATAGGTTACAGATGTGGGTAAGTGGTTTAACAATTCCTTTAATTACTTTCTTCACTATTATCATGTCAGTTTCATTCCAGTCAGTTTATTTTTTTTCTTTTTAAATTTACTTACAGTCTTGATAATTTCCTTTTCAGTTACTGCACCCCAAAAGATTGTGTTTGGATTTTTATCTTCTATTTCATTTCCAGACCCACCATCGTTTGTTTCTGGTGTCACTATTGTTTTTGCTAATTCTGGACCAACGTTTACAAAAAATTTATTGAAACCACTAACCACATCCTCTATATTATTTATCAAATTGTCATTTTCAATAAAATATTCTGGATAATTAGCATTCTTTGATCGGTTACTGATAATCCCATTTAGCACTTACCATATTCCTCTTTAGTTATTTTTATTATCCTCTAATATTCTGTTGTAGTATTCTTTCTTACAAGTCCTCATTATATTAGTTAGCTTGGTTTTATATATTTTATATTTGATCTCAGCCTCTACCATTTTACACTCAATGAATTGTTTAGATAATGTATTCTTCTTTTTACATGCATTTAATAGCCCCTTGGTGACTCATGGAATATTTTTGTTTTGTTGTCTGTCACTGTATTGTTTTATAGGACAGTTTTTGTTGTATAATGCTTGAAATATTTGTAAAAAAAATATCATATGCTTTATTTATATCTTTTTTGTCACAAACTATCTTCCAGTCTGGTACTAATAATTCTTTTGCCAGTAAATACATAGATTCTTCAGTTCTTATTCTTTTATATTTAATATTTTTGGTATAGTTATTTTTCCTATAATGACATTGATAGACAACAAAAATCGGCAGGTGGTCACTGATATCATTTAATAAAAGCCCACTCATGATATTGTTTTCCATAATGTTTGTGAATATGTTATCTATTAGTGTGGCACTGTGTGACATGATTCTGCTAGGTCTGGTAATTGTTGGGTGTAAGCCCATACTGTACACTGTGTTGATAAATTCTTCTGTCATACTATGTTGTTTTGAGTTCATAAGATCTACTGTATATTGAAATCCCCACAGATGAACATAACTTTATGAGTAAGCTTTGCATACATTTTTTTCCATCCAGTCCTTAAATAAGTCAATATTTGATCCAGGTGTTCTATATACACAGCTCACTACTATATTCTTCGTATTGTCCAAACAGATTTCTATTATAATATATTCAAATAAATCATCCACAGTCACTGACAAATTTTCAACAACCTTGCATTGCAAGCACTTGTCAACATAAATTGCAATCCCTCCTCCTTTTCACTTTTCTATTCATATAATTTAATTCATAGCCATCCATTGTAAAGTCCACTCCTTTCTCTTCACTGAGCCACGTCTCTGATATCGCCACTATATTGAATGCCTCTTTAAACTGATGTAAATAATCTTTAATGTTTTTAAAATAGGTGTAGAGACTTCTGCTGTTGAAGTTGATCATTGATATCTTAAAATCAGATATGACCATTGCGTTAAACTGTTCATCTGTGTAGTAACTACAGTTATTATTGATGGAGGTAAATAAATTAGGGTCTAAAAAGGGTCTATGCCATATTCCAGGTCCTGTGGGTTGTGATCTGTATATTCAAAAACTTTCAGTTCCTGTTGTTCCTGTTTGTTGATCTTTTGTTTCATGTAGTTATATGTCCTATTTCAGATGAGTGTGATCCTTGAGTATCCTACAGTTGTCTCTTATTGCTGTCGACTCCAGTTCATGAAGTTCATTGATATTTGTCCAGTTCCATAATATTTTGGATGATAATGACTTTGGCTTCTTCAAGTAATCCATTTAATTTGATGTATATTTTAAAGTTTAATGTCCAGGTGTTTTGAATCTTTTTTTTTTTTGCTTTATTATTTGTTTATCCTTTTCTGTTTTACAGTTAAACCATTCTACATTCAACATTTGTCATTCTACATTTGTTCATTCCCATTCTCACCCAACGATCAGGCACGTTACCATGCATGTTGTGATTCCATTCTCTTGCCACTGTTAAGTTGCCCATCATACATGTATTCTGGAATGTAATGCTGGAGATGTATCAGTCACCTATTTGGATATAAAGAGTTAAAGAAAGAGAACTGTTCCCATGTCTTCATTCACTCTCTAACCGGAGTATCTGTAGTGGATAAAAAAGTCCGAACCTTTTATCAACCGGGTGCACTATTCCCCAACATTTTGGTCCTTCGAGTCGGATTATCATCCACAACAGTGCCATGGACATGTAGAGAACAGCAGCTGCTGAAAGAGGAACACAAGGAGAAAGGCCACGACAGCTCCCAGCACGCTTACAGAATTACAATGTTAGCTTACCAGAGTCCCTCATGCCTTATATTTCCCCCTCATAGGAAACATTGGAAGTGCCAGTGCACAGTAGCTGCAGTCACTCAGCCTGCAGACTGAGTCTGCCATTGCAAGTGACCAGCCCCACACTGCACTCAGGTTCCCTCCATGTCACTCCACATCAGGAGCAGTCGATAAGGTGAGACAATTTTTTTTTTTTTTGGACTTATTTTGTACGTGTAGGTAGATTTGTTCTGCAGTCCGGTGACAAGCCACCAGCTGCCGGTCGCTGCATGCGCAAGCGCCCCTTAACTCCCTAACCTGCATGTTTTGGCATGTGGGAGGAAACCGGAGAAATCCCGGAGTAAACCCACGCAAACACGGGGAGAACATGCAAACTCCACACAGATCACTGTTGGCCGGGGGCAGGGATCGAACCCACGATCTCATGATCCCCGTGATCCCCCGGCCGAGGGTAAAACTGTGCTGCCGTGGTGCTAACCACTGCGCCACCGTGCAGCACAATGGGATGCAGCATCACACACTAGAAACCTGCCAAGCCAGCTAAGCGTCTATACAGCCCCCTCATCACCTTCCCCCTCAGAACAAAGCTGCCACAATCAGTGCCTAACTGAATACAGCTTCAACCCAAGAGGACCTACTTCTCTTCCTCTGCAGCAATCAGCACATCACAGTGTAGGTGTACCACTAAACAACTCACCTTGACTGAATCCCCAATCAGGCAGCAACACCCCTCTGCAGCAGCCATCTCTTCTGCAGCCAGGACTGCCAACTCATCTTCAAGATAAGCTGCTGCTGACATCTTTGTTACACACATCAACTGCAGTATTACAGTCTCGCGTGACAACAGCCTGTACACCAGGCCAAAGGCAGGAAAGATACACGCTGACCCAGTCCCTACCATCAACAGTAACGTCTGCATCACTGTTCCTAGCAGCCCTTAAGCCATCAAATCATGCCACAATGAGCACTGCTGTGCCACCAACTAACTTCCAAGCAATGCATGCAATGAGTCATGCCAGCTGACAAATGCCAACACCTGGATATCAGATTGTTTATCAACCCAATCAGCCCGTGTCATCGCACATGGAGATTAGCCATCAGTCTGCATCAGTGGCATCTGCATATTCAGCACTGTAGTATAACACAGCCATGTCCATACTGCCTACATACCAACCTCAGATAGCAACTGTGCCACAGCCCACTCACCAGTCAACTGGTGCAACTGCTCCCCAGGCATTTGGGCAATATCCAATAAGTACACCTCAACGGTTTACAAATCAACCAACATATCCATCCGATGTCCCCCTGCAGACTGTGTAGCAGCCTGTGCCGAGTATCCCTGTGCAGCCTCTGTACCAGCCACCTCCAAACCAGCCAAGTTATCATATGCAACCTGCATATCAACTCCAGCCTCTCCCATTTACTCAGCCATCTTTCCAGCTGGTTCATCCCACACTTGTTCCAGCACCATATCAACCTGCACAGTACATCCTACAGCCCCTAAAACAGCCAATCCCCATTCCTGAGCTACCCAACTTGGGCATAACAGTGAGAGAGAGTTTGCTGATCTGAAGATGGTGCTGGATCACCTTCTTAACCCCCACACAGAACTTTCTGAACACGATAAGTACCGTGTACTCATGGAGCACCTTCTTCTGGATGAAGCCAGGCTGATATCTCAATCCTGCCGATATTATGCACAACCCTACACAGCAGCAATGCAGGTTTTACAGAGGCAATATGGGCAGCCACACCAACTGGCGCAGAGTGAGATTGTAGCAATCCTAAATTCTCCAGACAATAAACAAGGAGATACCAAAGCCTTTCAGAGCTTTGCCCTTAGTTTTGACCTCCTGGTGGGAATGCTGACATCACTAGAGGGCCCTAATGGGATTGAACTGATGTCAACAGGCCACATTTATTGACTGCTCAGCAAGCTCCCTAAGCAAATGAGGGATGGTTTCATAGAGCACGTTCAGGTTCAAGGTCGACTGAACACAAACAGTATAAACCTGTACAACCTTAAAGACCTTGCTGATTGTCTGAAGGTAAAGGCTGAAGCCCAAAGACTGTCAGCAAAAATGGCACAGCATCATCGAACTGAAGTGGCACTGCCTCCCAAAAGAGATAAGCATGTTTCTCTTCCCAAGCCCCGTAACCAGTCCGTCTCAGTTTACCATGGTTCAGACAAACCCAGATCTGATAGCTATTAGTCTGTAGAGAGACTTCACTCTGATTCAAAGCAGCAGAAACCCAAGAGGATTTGTCTCTATTGAAAGAGTGTCGAACACTATCTCTCTCAGTGTCCAAACATAGTTCAAAGCTCACCAGAAGAGGGTGAGAAGTGGATCATGGATGGCAGACATTGTCATAACTGTGGTCACACCAACCACAAGCAAGAGTCCTGCACTTTGAAGAAAGCTTGCAGTGAATGCCAAGAAGTTCACCTCAGGGTCCTCCATGCCATTGCTAAACCAGGCCCTCGTGTTTACTTTATCATGCAAAGGGATCCTGTTCTGCTTGGTAATTGCAAGCAAGGAGGGAAGGTGTACCTTAAGGTGGTGCCAATCATCATCAACTATGAAAACAGGTCATTGCACACCTACGCCATCCTTGATGATGGAGCAGAACGCACAATAATACTACATGCTGCTGCTCAACATTTGGGACTCAAGGGTGAATCGGAGTCTCTCACTCTGCTGACAATCTGCCAAGATGTTGCCTGCCTTACTGCTGAATCAGTCAACTTTTATGTGGCCTTTTATGCGGCCTTCTGAAAAACACTTGGTAAAAGGTGCCTTCACAGCCAGCCAGCTTGCTTTGTCAGAGCAGTCTTGCCCAGTGACAGCACTCCAGAAACGTTACCACCACTTGACGCCTCCAGCTGTAGAACTTCAATAAGGTACAACCACTACTGTTAATTGGGACAGATTGCGCACACCTAATCACAGCCAAAGACCCCATTAGGTGCGGTGCCAGAGGTGGACCCTGTGCCATTCACACAGCATTTGGCTGGACATTCCAGGGTCCAGATGGTCTCAACCCTCATGCAAGCTCATGCTACTTCACCACTTTCAAAGCAACAACAGATGATCTCTACCAACACGTCAAACGCCTTTGGCAGCTGGACGTATTTCCATTTCAGAGTGAGGTGCTGGCAATACGGTCCCGCCTAGACCAAGAGGCTGTAAACATCCTAGAAGCACGTACTGAGAGGGTGAGGGCTAATGATGCACTGCGGTACACCACTCCATTACTACATATCTCAGATTCCCCACCTTTGAAAGCCACTCCAGAAGCTGTCATGCTAGCTCTCCGTTGCACAGGGCAATGACTGCTGAAGGACCCATCCAAGGCTAAGCTCTACAAAACAGAGATCCAAAAGCTCCTTGATGGAGGATGTGTCACCAAGCTCAGCCCACAGGAGGATAATAATTCTGTGGAGTCATGGTTCATCCCACATCACCTTGTCCACCACAATGGCAAAGACCACTTGGTTTTTGACTGCTCCTTCTCTCAGCATGGTTTATCCCTGAATACACAACTCCTCCCAGGTCCAAACCTGGGACCTTCACTCATTGGGGTTCTCCTCTGTTTCCAGCAGTATGCTGTGGCCATCAGTGGGGACATCTGGGCAATGTTCCATCAGGTTTGTGTCTTACCTGAGGACCAGCCCTTGCTGAGGTTCATCTGGAGAAACCTGCTATCACAAGAGCCACTCAATGTCTACCAATGGCAGGTCCTGCCCTTTGGCACTATATGCAGTCCATGCTGTTAAGCATTTCAACTGCAAAGGCATGTCAAAGACAATGTGGAGGGAAATGAGGACATTCTACAGTCCATTGAACAGTCATTCTATGTGGACAATTGTCTCCAGAGCCTTTCGATACCTGACTCTGCCAAGCTCCTAGTTGATGAGATGCGACAATGTCTGGCCTCAGGAGGATTCAAAAACAGGCAGTAGGCAAGCAATTTCCCATTTGTCGTTGCCCATTTACCTGCCACTGCCAGATCAGAGTGCACCGAGCTGTGGCTAGCAGAGAAGGACACAAACCCTCAGGAGCTGGCCGTGGACCTTTGGTGGCACTGCCCAACAGATCGACTTGGCTATAAACTGCAACACAAGGACAGTCAAGTCCCCACCATGCGCTACATCTACAGGGTGCTAGCCTGCCAATAGGATCCTCTAGGCTTCATTATCCCATTCACAACCTAAGCCAAGATTCTTGTCCAGAAACTGTGGGCAAAAAAGAGAAATTGGGATGACCAAAACCTCCCGTCTGAGATCCTTGAGGCCTGGTCCAGCTGGGAGGGGGAATTTCCTGAGCTAGCCAATATCTCTCTAAAACCGTACCTATGCACCATTGGAAGCTGCTACTGAAGACACAGACTATACTCTGCATGTTTTCTGTGACGCATCTGAGCAGGCGTATGGTTCGGTAACTTACCTGACCACAAAGTGTGATGACACAGTCCACGTCTCATTTGTTATAGCAAAATCAAGAGTGGCCCCCAAACACCAGCAGTCATTTCCACGGCTGGAGCTCTGTACCGCATTAACAGGAGCCCAGCTGTCTGCCCTCATCCATCAAGAGCTGACTTTAAACATCACTCAGATCTTTCTATGGTCCGATTCTACTACAGTCCTGAAATGGCTGACATCAGAGTCCTGCAAGTTTAAGGTCTTTATGGGAACCAGGGTTCCAGAGATTCAGGAGTTGACAGCTCATCACACCTGGTGGTATGTAGACACAACTAATAACCCAACTGATGATCTCACATGTGGCAAGACACTGGCTGAGCTGGAAGCACCCAATCAGTGGCTTCAAGGACCATCATTTCTATGTTGTCCACCCAAGGAATGGCCATCACCCCCCACTGTAGCAGAGCCAGGGGATGCTGCTGAAGTCAAGCAAGGTATATTCTGTGGCTTTACGCACACAAGTCTGACACCACAGCTACCAGATGTCACACAGTTCAACAGCTGGACAGACCTGGTCAAGGCCACCCACCAGCTCCTTCATGGGGCGACAGCTGACTCTTCTCTACCTCAATCTGACCTTCAAGATACTGAACTCATCCTTCTTAAAGCTAGCCAAGAAGAAAAGTCGCAACAACATGCAGATGATCTCGTCCTGAACACCCTTATTATGATCGTCGATCCTCAGTTGCCACGTGCTCAATGGCCTGTCGGGAAGGTGGTCAAACTGAATACAAGTGCTGATGGATGCATCCGGTTGGCTGAGGTTCTGGTTGGTGACAAGACTTACCTGTGTCCAGTGGCACACCTTATACAGCTGCCAACGGTTCCAGATGACAGAACTGATTCAGGGACTTCTGTATCACATTAGGGAATTTATCCTTTTGACTTCATAGCTATGCTATTCAGGGGGCGGCTGTTGTAAATTCCCTGCTGTTATAGTGATAAACACCCTGCTCTTTCTATTTTATTAGTTATTTTCAGACGGGCATGATTTGGTCAGCCTCAGTTACACTGAAGGGTCCTTGAGTTCCAAACCTAGTTCACAGTGGCTAGTATGGTAAGCAACAGCAGTGCTGCAGTTTTTCCCTTGTCAACAGAGAATGCGTTCGTGAAGAGTAAGTTATTAATAGCCCACTAAATTGGATGCATGTGTGATAAATAAGACATTTAAGTGCTTCTCGATGTGTTTTCAGAGCCGGTTTGCTCATTTCTATTCCTGTGTGATTAATCTTCTATGAAGCTAATGTTAGCCTCCTAGCTGTAGACAGAGCACATCCTGCATGTGTGTGTGGGTCAAATGCTAATTGGGCTCTCTGTTAGCTATTCTGTTGTAGAAGTATGTGATTAATAATTTTGATCAGATATAAAAATTGTTTAATTTGTATTAATGTATCAGGACCTGAGATGAACTCTGGGTCCACACACAGAAAAAGTTAATAACCACTCATGGGGTACCAGCTCCTCTTTCGGGAGCACTTTTATCCTTAATTTCACTTTACACCTGTTTCATCACTCAATAAATTAATTAATAATCAGTCTCAAAATTTTAGTGAATTCGATATTGGGGAGTTTGAAACCAGACTCAGAATGAAATGAATTCCCAACAACTTCTCTCATTTTCACGTATTTATTAAATGAAATGATGATTAAAGGACATTGCAATAATTCGCATTCGTCGGCCTCTGTCGGTCTATGATGACCATGGAAGAGAATCCTAAACGTCTATTCTGCTGGAACAGCACCGCCTGTGGCTGAACAGGCCGATGCGCGAATGGCAGTCCCTGTCACACAGGTCGCACTTGTGGGTGGTCTCCTTTCTGCTGGGTCTGTGGCGGTTCTTCCTGCGGGTCCTTTTTTCATCTGCAGCAGCAGTCAGTCTCTCTTCACCCGCCTTGAGCTGTCTGGTCAGGGTGCCTCTCCATTTGGAGCGGTCCGTTGCAAGGTCCTCCCAGCGCTCTGTGTTGATCTCCAGGGCCTTCATGTCTCTCTTGCAGACGTCTCTAAAACGCAGCTGTGGGCGGCCAACGTCTCTCTTGCCAGTTGCCAGTTCTCCATAGAGGATGTCTTTGGGGATTCTGCCATCCTCCATACGGTGAACGTGGCCTAGCCAGCGGAGCCTGCACTGTCTGAGTAGAGTGAACATGGAGGGAAGGCCGGCGCGGGACAGAACTTCTGTGTTGGGCACTTTGTCCTGCCAGGATATGTCCAGGATGTGGTGAATGCAGCGCAAGTGGAAGGAGTTCAGTCTCTTTTCCTGCCAGGCGTATGTTGTCCACATCTCACTCCCATAGAGCAGTGTGCTGATGACGCAGGCGTTGTACACTGCCATCTTTGTCTTGACAGAGAGTTTGGGATTCTCCCACACTCGTGTGGTGAGGCGAGCAAGTGTGAAGGCTGATTTTCCAATCCTCTTGTTGATCTCTGTATCAAGGGAGAGGTTGTTGCTGATCGTGGACCCCAGGTACGTGAACTGATTCACGACCTCCAGCTCGTAGTCGTCAATGGTGATGGTTGGTGGTGCTTCCGTGCCTTGCGCCAAGACGTTAGTCTTCTTCAGGCTGATGGTAAGCCCGAAGTCCTTACATGCCTGGGAGAAGTGGTCCATAAGGGTCTGAAGCTCCTGCTGTGTGTGGGTTGCGACTGCAGCGTCGTCTGCGAACAGCATGTCTCTGATTAGAGCCTCGCGTACTTTGGTTCTGGCTTTCAGGCGGGTGAGGTTGAAAAGCCTGCCGTCAGATCTTGTGTGCAGGTAGATTCCCTCTGTTGCTGTGCTGAAGGCATGCCTCAGGAGCATAGCAAAGAAAATCCCAAAGAGGGTTGGCGCAAGTACACAGCCCTGTTTCACTCCGCTGCGTATGTTGAAAGGCTCTGAGACGTTGCCATCATGCTGCACTATCCCCTGCATGTTTGTGTGAAACGATTCAATGAGGCTTTGCAACTTTGGTGGGCATCCTATCTTTGGCAGGATCTTGAAAAGGCCCTCTCTGCTGACTAGATCGAACGCTTTGGTGAGGTTGATGAAGGCGACGTACAGGGGCATGTTCTGTTCTCTGCATTTCTCCTGGAGTTGGCGGATGGAGAATATCATGTCTACCGTCGATCGCTCAGCGCGGAAGCCACACTGAGACTCAGGGTAGACACGTTCGGCAAGCTTCTGTAGACGAACGAGAACAACTCGTGCGTAGACTTTGCCAACAACGCTGAGGAGGGAGATGCCCCTGTAGTTGTTGCAGTCGCTTCTCTCCCCTTTGTTTTTGTAGAGGGTGATGATCTTGGCGTCCCTCATGTCCTGTGGTACGGCACCTTCCTTCCAACGCTGGCAGAGGACGTCATGCAATGGCAGCAGTAGGGCGGTCTTGCAGTGCTTGATCAGGTCGGGGGGTATGCCGTCGTTGCCGGGTGCCTTGCCAGCGGCCAAGCTATCAATGGCCTTGCTGAGTTCGTCGATGGTTGGCTCGGCGTCAAGTTCGTCCATGGATGGCAGGCAGTCGATGGCATCAAGGGCTGACGGTGTCACGGTGTTCTGTCTGGAGTAGAGGTCGGAGTAGTGTTCCACCCATCTCTCCATCTGCTTGTTCTTTTCTGTGATCATCTCCCCAGTGGAGGATTTGAGGGGGGCTGTCTTGCTCTGAGCCGGACCAAGTGCTTTCTTGATGCCATCGTACATACCACGGATGTTCCCTGTTATGGCAGCGGTTTGAATGTCTTGGCTGAGCTGAGTCCAGTACTCGTTGGCACAGCGCCGAGCAGTCTGCTGAACTTTGCTTCTCGCAGCCCTGAGAATCTGGAGATTCTTCTCGTTTGGGTACTTCTTGTACTCAGCAAGTGCTGAGCGCTTGGCTTCAATGACGGGGGTCATCTCGGTCAACTTGGCATCAAACCAGTCCTGTGACTTCAAGGTCTTCCTCCCAAAGGTAACCAAGGCTGTGCGGTGGATGGTGTTTTGCAGCTCTTCCCACTTCTGCTTTGCAGATTCTCCTTCTTGTGGTACACCAAGTTCCTTCTCAAAGGTGGAGGCAAACTGCTCAACAAGTTCTGGTTGAGCCATCTTGCTGGTGTCAATCCATGCCTTTCCAGGTTGTCTAGCACGATAGAATTTCTTCAGCTGCAGCTTGACCCTGCAACACACCAATGAATGGTCTGTGTCGCAATCTGCACTCTGGAACGAACGGGTGATTAGCACGTTCTTCAGTGAGGTGCGCCTGGTCAGGATCAAGTCCAGCTGGTGCCAGTGCTTTGAGCGTGGATGTTGCCAGGAAACCTTGTGTTGGGGCTTGGTCTTGAAGAACAAGTTTGTGATGCACAGATCGTGATATGTGCAGAACTCGAGCAGCCGCTGTCCGTTGTCATTCATTCTGCCCACGCCAAAAGGTCCAAGACAGGAGGGCCAGGAGTCGTGGTCAGCACCCACTCTGGCATTGAAGTCTCCAAGGAGAATGAGTTGTTCAGAGTTGGGGACGATCCTGACAGTTGTTGCGAGATTCTCGTAGAACTCGTCTTTTGCCTCTGGTGTGGCTGTCAGTGTTGGGGCATACACACTGACGAGGGTGACTGGGCCTTGAGTGGTGTTCAGGCGGAGGGTGAGGAGTCGTGCAGAGCCAGTGCTGCTCGGTTCCACCATCTTCAGCAAGGTGTTCTTCACTGCAAAGCCCACTCCGTGTTCCCTGTGTTCGTCACTGCCCTTTCCCTGCCAGTAGAACGTGTAGTCCTTCTCTCTCAGTGTGCCTGCGTCAGCCAACCGTGTTTCCTGGAGAGTGGCGATATCCACTCCCAGTCTCTTCAGCTCATTATTGATGATGGCAGTCTTCCTGGTGTCGTTGATGTCCTTGAGGTTAGTAGCGAGTCCTGTCATCATAGTGCGGACGTTCCAAGTTCCCAGTTTTAGAGTTGGTCTCTTTTGTTTTATTGTCTTGCCTGGTGCGAAAGTTCTCAGCCTGCTGTTCGGATTTCTCCTCATCCTCATGCACCCAATGAGGAAAGCAAGCTGTGGCGGGACATCACCTTATTGGCTGGGGGCTGCCCAGCTTGAGGCGGGCGGTAGCTGTCCAGTGAGATCCGATGATCCCTCCCACCGTCGGGAATAACCCCTGGCGCCGAGCTCTACGCCAATTGAGCCGTGGCTTATAACCGGTAACTGTCATTCCCCGTGTTTTGTCTATGCCAAAGGCGAAGCTGGAGTGTCCTCTCCAGTGATCCAGTGTTCTACCTTCCAGCGTTGGGCGTTGGTAGGATTCAAGCCTGGGCAGGAAGATATGGAGGATAAGATGTTGCCCATGCAGCATGTCCCCCCTCTCCACGTCACTGATGAATCCAAAGGAACAGCAGGGCTGCTACAGTTTGGCACCAGCGCCGTTGCAGGAGCTGCCAGAACGATGTTGAGCACAACATAGAACTGCCTTAGGGGCTCGGACTCCGGATTTTTCCTCAGGGTTGACTCCCGAAGCCTTTCCCGTGACCGGGTATGCCGCAAGGCAGCGGAGGTTTGAAATCAGGGTTTACCTTCCCCTAGATGGGCTACCTTCCCAGGTTGACGAGCCACCATCTACCTGAAGCATCTGGTTTTAAGGCGCCAGAGATCCGCCCTCGCCCCTTCTCCTATTAGTAAAAGCAGTTCCGCCGGGCTTAGAGACTAAACCACACGGGCAGGCTAGGAGTTGGACTTAGTTGTCAGAGGCTTTTCGAGACGCACACCATAAGGAGCATTTTATGAGCACTGGGAGCTTAACCCCAGTGCCGCTCCTGGCTATGACAACCTTGGAACCAATAATTCGCATTAATCATTAAATTATACTTGGGTGCACCCAGGGTTATACTGGGTGATACCAGGGTGAAAATGTAAGCTGAATTTAGATCAGTTTGAAGTTAATGGATTATGGAAAACTGAATGCAAATTTATGGGGAAAATTAAACTAATTATATGGAAAATTCTGGATTAGTCTTAAGAAAATGAAAACGGAATTTTAAGGAAAAGAAGAGTTATGTTAAGTGCTCTTTAATTTTGCATCTGAACAGATATTGAATTATTCTCAAATCTCAGATGTTTTATTCAGCAGATGAGTAAAGAATGCAGCTCACGTGACCCAAGGCTGGTGAAGATCCTCTCAGTTGGTTCTAAAACAAGAATATCTGACCAGCAGATATTTTTTATAAAGTACAGCTTTTCCAGTCTGTTGTCACAAGATGAGATTGTGGATATTTGATCCCAATGGCTGAGGTCCAGCCAAAGCGTCTCCTTTTTCGTGTCGTGTTGATTTCTACAGCTGTGCATTGTGGATCAATGACTTCTCACAAGGGAATTTGAGCATAATCACAAAATCTGATCCAATAGCAAAATTAAAAGATTTTCGGACTTTGTGGAGATGAAATTAGCTTCTAGTGTGTAAGTGGTCAATAAAAATTATAAACATAAAGTCAAAATTGCAAATGGTGAGTTTAAAGAAAGTTTAACAGGAAAAGTTATAAAAATAAACGTCTCGAAATGGAGTATGACTCCGAATCAGGATTTGAGCTCAAGAAAGAAAAAAATTAGTTCCTAGACGTTTAAAGAGAAAAAAAAAAAACGTGGGAGAAATCTCCTTTGTTCTGTGGCAAATGAAGAGTTACTTTGTTCTCCCGTAGTTATCGGAAGTGCTGTGTTCTTCTGTGAAGTGACGAGAAGCAGGAGAAGTGGAAAAGAGAAAGAGGAGAGAGTGTATCTTCTCTTTATCTGCGGATAGCTTTCGCGGGCTTCCGGGAATGGACAAAAGTTCCAGCCAATAGTTCTCCTTCGTGGGTGGGCTTTAAAAACTTTAGTCCAATGAACAAACAGGCTTTTGTCTGTAGCAACCAATAACTTTGAGAGAGCCGTTGTCAAGCAGAGATTGGCCGCGATTGGTCACATGATTTGAGAGACATTTTTGGCAAATCTTAATACACACATCTTAATACAGGAATATTCATCTATACACTTAGGTATAAAGTCTAACTTATTTCAGTGACTCATGCAACTCTATAACTAGTGCTTCTAAATCAACATGCAAGAATAAACATTCATTTAAACATTTTAACATGCACATATTTAAAATCAAGGATTAATATATTTCAAACCCATTATTGATTGTCCACATCAAACACCAAGAGTCCATTTGCTTTCCATGGTGTCCTGAAAAAGCGAATGTTGAAAATCGAGTCTTTTAACAAAGATATGATTAAAAAGTTCACTGGTTAAATCCAGCATGTCCCAGAGTTGCCAGTAGAGGGCAATTTTGAGCTGTGGATATTTTGTAGGCCATATGGCATTCCACCAAGGTCTGTCTTTTGTCCATGTTTATTGGGCCCTAAAAGGTTCAGGAGGGATTCCTGAGACTGGTTTAACAAAAGAATGTTAGTTCAGCTGTGGTCTTGAGATAAAAGAGCAGTTCTTGACTGTCCTTTTCCTGGGTGAAACAATGTCTTTAAACTGAAGAATAATTTTATTGATGAGCCAAAGTGAGATGATGCTACACTGTTTAAATAATAACTTTGGAATATTGGTGGTCTGAAGTACATAATTACTAAATATTATTTGTTTGTCCTTTTCTGTTTTACAGTTAAACCATTCTACATTCTACATTCATCATTCTACATTCATTCATTCCCATTCTCACCCAATGATCAGGCACGTTTCCATGCCTGTTGTGATTCCATTCTCATGCCACTGTTAAGTTGCCCATCATCTATGTATTCTGGAATATAATGCTGGAGATGTATCAGTCACCTGTTTGGATATAAAGAGGTAAAGAAAGAGAGCTGTTCCCGTGTCTACATTCACTCTCTAACTGTGTATGTAGTGGATGAAAAAGTCTGAACCTTTTATCAACCGGGAGCACTGTTCCCCAACAGTATTAAAGATTTGAATTTTCCCCCACAGAGACACCAATTGCCGATCAAATGTGTTTTAATGTCCAATAACTATATTTTGATGTTCAAACAATTCCCTGTGACCTGTGCCTGAGACCCGAATGCTCCTCCCCTTCCCTCTGCTCCGTCCACTGCACGTACGAAGCAGCTGCAGCCTGGTTTCTGTCTCCTTTCCTTCAAGTAGTCAGGTTAGTGTATTAATTGTCCTAAGCCTTGGCATTTTTTGTTGCTCCTGTGAAAGTACACGTGGTAGATGATTTATTTTTTAATAAGGGGGTGGTGGTTGTGGGGGAAAATTTATGAACTTAGCATATGGTGTAAATTAATGTAATGTAATGTATGGTGTAATTTCAGTACAAATTTGCAAGAATACAGATGAAAAGGTAAGATAAAAGATGATAATTTACAATTTAAAAAGTCACAAATTTACTATGCAAGTTCCAAATTTATGAGAAAAATGTTATATTTCCGTGAGGAAAAAAAAAATATGCACTGCTTCACCGCTGTTTCCACAATAAATTATGTTAAATGATTGCCCTGCACGTGAGTCCTTCCATCCACCCCAGAGGGCCACACATGACAGAAGAACGCTGTCAGAAATGGACTCAGTGGGTGATCGAAGGAGGAGAAGGTGGAGAGGGGGAGAGTTGCCAGGCATTGAGGTGCTGCAGAACCTCATCATTTCAGCCCGTAACTCTCCCATCCTGGAATGCGCTGCAAGCTGCTGAGGAGTCGTCGCAAACATTCTGGAAGCCCACACGAGCCTGCGCTCCCTTCCCTGGGTGCAGGGGCTTCCTCATCTGGAGTGAGCACCAGCCTTCTGCTTGCCGGAGCAAGCCAACTGCCCACTTGTGTTAACTCCTGCAGAGCAAAGGGAGTTTTTTTTTACCATAGTGGGTTGGCACGTGGGGGACCTGGGTGGAAGGAAGACTCCAGGAGACGCTGCACCACTCGGCGCTCCATTCCAGGCCCACCCTCGGCTCCTCTCCCGTGCGTCCCCACCACTCCCCGGAGAGCTTCAACGGCTGCACCTCCTCATCCCCGGAGAGTTCCAGCAGTTGCATCCCCTCCTCTCCAGAGAGCGCCACCTGCTGATTCGCCTCCAGCCGCCTCTCCTGCTGCCTGTTTCCCGGCCACTTCATCTGGTGATCCTCTCCCGGTTGCTTCACCAGTTGCTTCCCTCACGACCGCCTCACCTACTGGTCCTCTTCTTACTGCTCCTCCCCTTACTGCCTGACCCACTGCTCCTCTTGCAGCTCCTCTGGAGGCTGCCACTCTTGCAGCTCGTCCACAGGCCGCCATTCCCTCAACTCATCCCGAGGCCACCTTCTTAGCAGCTCATCCTGAGGTCAATACTCCAGCAGCTCACCCTGAAGTCATCATCTCTATGCCAGCAGCAGCTCCAGCAGTGACAGAGGGCAGAGCAAGGCAAGTACCTTCATTTGTTTTAATACATATTAATGAAATGTACTGCCTTACTCTGAGCAAGGGTTCCCGGTCACAGCCACCAGCTGATTCTGGCCCCTCCCCACCTGTTAATGCTGCCACCTCCTTTTTTTGCCACCTCTCACCCTTGCTCTCCCTCTTCATTCTGAGGTCATCTCCACCTCCATGGCCTCCACATCTGAGAGGGTAAGTGCTCCACCAGTGACTGCTCCTCTTCACGTGTACGCTCATGCAGAGATTGCGCCTCTCCACATGCACACCCCTGCAGAGACTGCTCCCCTCCAAGTACACATCCCTGCAGAGACTCCTCTCCTCCGCGTGCATGCCCCTGCAGAGACGGTTCCTCTTCACGTGCACGCTTCTGCTGAGACTGCTTCGCCTGCAGCTCCCCCTGAGGTTGTCTCCCAGACAGCTTCACCCGAGGACGTCTCATCCGCTGCAGCACAATCTGGGGTTTCATTGACAGCTGAGCAGGAGGGAGTAAGGCAAGCATTGTTACAAGTCATTATTCCATCAATATGTATGTCTTGCCTTGCTCCTGGGGGAAGGGGGGGGGGTGTCAGCCCGGGCACCCATGGGTTACTGACCCCTCACCGCCTGTCTCAGTTACTGTGCATCTGGGTGATGTTCAACTAACCCCTTCCCTCTCCCCCTTGATTGAGGTGCTGCCGCATGGGTCTCTGGTGGAGGTCAACATCTGCTCTTCCTCAGCAAAGGTCAGCATCTCTTCATCTTCATCGGGGGTCCATGTCTCTGCGTCTCTCCCGTCCAAAGGGGTCACTGCTTCACCTCCTGTGCCCTGAGGGATCCAACCACCGCCTCCTGTGCCCCAGGGGGTACTACCATCACCTCCTGTGCTTCAGGGAGTCCAACTTTCACTATCCAGATCACCGCAGGAGTTACACACCCTACCATCCGCGCCCCAGGAGGGTGACATTGACACTCCTACCACTGAGCTGCCACCAGATCAGTCTCCTGGGGTAGCCACTGTGGTGGTTGGGTCAGCTCAGGACCTTGGTCAGCCTCCTGACTAGCATTCCTCAATCTGGTGGTCCATGGACCTTGGATGGCTGCCAGACAAACTGTCCCCCTTCACTAGGTGGCCCATGGACCTTGGCAGACCACTCGGCAGACTGTTCCCCTTTGTTGAGTGGTCCATGGACTGGGGTCGGCCGCCCGACCAACTCACCGTTATCCAGCCTTGGACTGTGTACCATTTGTGAAAAACAAATGTTAAAAAAGGGGCAGGGGAAGCTACATAATTGTTTTGTGATATTTTGTTGTGTTTCATTTTGGTTGTTCCTATTTTTGGTTTATTTTTTTGTGCTGGTCATTTTTGTTGTGTCCCTTCCTGATCCCCTTTCCCACTTGGGGTTGTGAGGTTCTCCTTAAGATGGGCTGCACTCCAGAACACCTCTGTGAACTCCCCGTTTCCTTCAATGGTCAGTAGGCTTACGTTGAGCTGGGTTGGATTCCAACCCACCTCCGTGTCCTTTCTCCTCCCTCCCTTATCCCTCTCTTATTCGGGGTTGGGAGGTTGACATTGAGATAGGTTGTGTTCCAACCCACCTCCGTGTCCTCTCTCCCCCCTACTTTATCCCTTTTCTTCTCGGGTTGGGAGGTTCATGATGAGATGTGCTGCATTCCACCCCACCTCCCTGTCCTTCTTCCTCCCCCTCCTTATCTCTCTTTCACTCAGGGTTGGGAGGTTCATGTTGAGATGGGCTGCATTCCAGCCCACCTCTATGTCTTCTCTCCTCCCTCCTTTATCCCCTTCCTTCTTTGGTTGGGAAGTACATTTTGATGACGGCTATGCTCTAGCCTCCCTCCATGTCATCCCTCCTCCCATTCTAGCTGAAAAGTTCATGTTGAGGTCACCTATGTTCTATCCCCCTTCCATGACATTCCCTCCTATTTTTTTTCTCTTTTTCTCTCTCTTCTAGGGTCATCTGGCATCCGATCCTTAAAGGGGAGGTACTGTCATGATCTGGGCAGGGTTAGAACCTGTCCACGCTTTATATCCTCTTTTTGGACTTATCATTATTCTTATCATTATTAAAAGTTTTTAAGTTTTTTAAGTTTTAAGTTTAACAGTTTATTCACACACACTCATCACACATTAGCAACAGCATGAATGAATTACAATATGATGTATCAACAGCATGAGCAGCAGTGTACAATAGGTTTTTTTTTCCACATTGATTTGGAGTGTGAACAGGTCATTCTAAATAAGCTATTTAAAGCTTTTAGTAGGGAGCCCATATTCCTGTCCTGCTTATCGTCCTGTGTTACTCTTATATTGACAGCGCCCTTATTTTTTGGTTGATTGTTTGTTGTATATCACTATCATCATTATCAGTATTCTCACCCTCACTTCAGCTATATCCCCTCTAGTTATGGTTATATTGTGTATTATCGCCATTATCGTGTCCTGTTCATCATATTGTGTTTATTTTGTGACAGCGCTTTCGGTTCATTCTTCTCCTTTGTTTATTGGTTCTGGTGTTGTTAATCGTTCACAGCTGTTCTTCATTTTGTTAATTAGCTCCTGCCTTATATATACTGCTCATGCCATACTTGCAGTATGGCATTCTTCGTCAATACCTGCCACTCTCCATGCCACTGCTTCACCACTGTTATGTTGTTTTCACAATAAATTATGTTAAATGATCAACCCTGCACGTGAGTCCTTCTATCCGCCCCGGAGGGCCACACATGACACATGTAAAACGCCATATAAATCTAATCCATTATTATTATTATCATCTCTTTACATTACAGAGAATAAGCAAATAGAATGTTAACAAAAGACAAATAAAAGTTTTTAGTCTTGGTCAGGGCCGTGCAGAGACCATTGGAGGGGCAGGGGCTCAACTTTCAAAAAAAGGGACACATGGAACAAGATTTGTTTACAATATACAGGTGCATCTGAATAAATTAGAATATCATTGAAAAGTAGATTTATTTCAGTAATTCAATTCAAAAAGTGAAACATATATTATATAGATTCTTTTTACACAGTGATATATTTTAAACATTTATTTCTTTTAATTTTGATGATTATAGCTTACAAGTAATTTACTGGCCAGTGACCGTTGCAGCCAATCGTCTGAAGGCAGGGTGATCTTGGGCTAGGGCAATGAGGTTGGTCAGAGGTCTTATCATTGCAACCTGTCGTCCAGTACAGTCTGGGCCGACCTTGGGGGTGATGCCAGCCCTGGGTGGGGTGGGGGGGGGACAAGCGCTGACAGAGAGGGTGTGCTTGGCAGGTATCCCATTTTCCAACCTGACTACGTGGCCAAGTTACAAGTAATGAAAACCCAAAATTAATTTTCTCAAAAAATTAAGAATAATACATAAGAGGATTTTTTTTTTAAATGTATTTTAATAGAGATGTTAGCTGACTGAAAAGTATGTCCATGTACCACTCAATACTTCAGGGCTCCTTTTGTGTGTATTATTGCATCAGTGTGGCATGGGCGTGGAGCCGATCAGCCTGTGGTACTGCTGAGGTGTTATGGACCCTAGGTCGCTTCCCAAATCAGGTGCAAAGTCCTGTGATGTGGAAATCAAGGTCCCAGAGTCTGGAGGAAGAGTGGAGAGGCACAGAATCCAAGTTGCTTGAGGCCCACTATGACGTTTCTAGTCAGTGATGATTTGGGGAGCCATGTCCGGTGTTGGGCCGCTGTGTTTTATCAAGTCCCTAGTCAGTGCAGCCGTCTACCAGGAAATTTTAGAGCACTTTATGCTTCCCTCTGCTGACAAGCTTTATAGAAATGCTGATTTCAGTTTCCAGCAGGACTTGGCACCTGCCCACACTGCCAAAAGCACCAAAACCTGGCTTAATGACCATGGTATCACTGTGCTTGATTGGCCAGCAAACTCTCCTTACCTAAACCCCCACAAAGAAACTACAGCAGGGAAAATAAGTATTTAACACATCAACATTTTTCTCATTAAACATATTTCTAATGGAGCCACTGACCTGAGATTTTCACCAGATATCAGTAACAACCTAAGTTGTCACACCAGGATAGTCTGGGGGTCTCGGTTTGATTGGGTGGGGAATGCTGAGAATTTTTGCACCTTCATTTGGTTTGGTTTGCATTCACACTGCAGCGGATCAAACTGCCTGGACAATGTCATGTAGTTACAACAACTGCTCGTTTGGGATACTGCAGCCGAAACCACCACTGACCAGGAAGAAAAAATCTGGCTCATCAATTGGCCAGGACCGAAAACAGAAATCTGTTCCCTTCAGCCAGGTTGTTTGTCCACCACAAACGAGACATTTAACTTTTCTCCTCGACTTTCTCGGGTAAAAGGATTTCTTGGATTTGTGCAGTTGTCTTTGTTATTTTCTACACAAAATACACCGAGGGGTACTTCTGCCCTTTGGTCCACTGGATAGTCCGTTTGCATTCACATTGCAAGTGAACTCCCATTTTCAGGTGGACCAGAGTTCACTTGTTTGGTGTGCACCAGAGTTCAAATGTGCGTTCAGACGATACCAAGCAAACCGAATGATCCATGGAAGCGAAGCAGAGTTCCTTTGGTCTAGATCAAACAGTGGCAGTGTGAATGTGCCCTAATGAAGTGGAATGACACAGGGAATGAGTATTGAACACATGTAGAAAAAGAGGTGAAAAAAGAAACCAGCCAAGAAACCAGCTGAAATCCATTAGAATTTGGGAAGCCATCCCATCCCCCATCAGTGCAAATAAATTTCAGCTGGTTAAGTCCGGACTGATAGCCTGTAAAAAAGGTCTGTGAATGTCAGATTGTCACAACACAAAGAACTCATGATGGGTAGAAGCAAAGAGCTTTCTCTAGACCTTCGCAACGTTATTGTTGCAAAACATGACACCATTGGTTACAGGCACATTTCTGAACTGCTGAATGTTCCAATGAGCACTGTTGGAGCCCTCATTCAGAAGTGGAAAGAACATCATTTTACCATAAAACAGCCATAACCAGGAGCTCCTCGCAAGATTTCTGACGGAGTCAAAAGAATTATCAGAAAAGTCATTCAAGAGTCAAAGACCACTCGTGGAGAGCTCCAGAGATACCTGGAGTTAGCAGGTACTGCTGTTTCAAAGACAACAATAAGTGATGCACTCAACCGACATGGGCTCTATGCCTGCTCAACTTGCAAGACTCCATTGCTGAAGAAAAAGCATGTTGAAGCTCGTTTAAAGTTTGCTGCACAACACTTGGGCAAGTGTCATAAATTGCCCCTCGAGGCAGCGAGGAAGACCCAAATGCTAAACTGTAGTTGGTGGTATTTCTTAACAAAAAACACGGGAGTCCCAACATAAAAATCCAAACAGATAAATAAGCAAACTTGCACACGGAAAAATTGAAGCAAAACTCACCAGAATGGGGAAAGGGTTCTGGTGGAGAAGAGGAAGTGTAACTTAAGACTCTGGCCAAGAGAAATGAAAATTACAGCCCTTAAATAGGGTCAGAAACAGTCAAACACAAATAGTAACCAGTGTGAATCACATGAGTGGGCTGGGGAGAAAATGACAATCAGCTGTGAGTCATGAGGAGAGAAGACGGAGCTTACAGCTTGACAGGGGCACCGCCCACAGCCAGGAAAAAACCCTGAAGTGCCCTTGACAACTGCAACCCCTGGAGAGAGAAAGAGAAGACAACTGGCAAATATAATATGGGAACAAATAAAGACAAATAAACCCAAATATGTAAATAAACACACATTTGAGTTTGTTGGTGTTTAAGGGTCCATTTGCAATAAAGGGAGCACTAAAAAATAAATAAGTTGATAAATAAAAAGTTGCAAATTTTGTTGCAACTCTTTCAGTTATAAATCTTTTAGCATTTTTTGCAGCATTTGTCACCTCCTCCAGCCTGTTGCTTTTCCTGTCAAGTAAGGGTTTCTGCAGAATGCTGTGCTGCACCTAGAGAAAACATATTAAAATCCCATTTAAGGTTAGAGCTCTCCTCACTACCAACTTTTGGGGTTCCAAATATTCTCTCCAATCTTTTTTCTCCCTTAGTAAACTTCAGTGTTTAATGTAGCACTGTGACGTTTCTAAAATCACTTTTTGTGTGTGCAACTTTTTGTCATAGTTTTACAACCTTTCTTGTAAGTCAGAGACATTTTTTCTTGTAAATTTGCCTACTTTTTGTATAAATATGCAGTATTTCCCCCATGTTATTTCCCCCTTAAATTCAGCTTCTCACAAAAATGTAGCATTTTTTAAAATTTGTCATGGAAAATAAGCATTTTTCCTTTCATATTTGCAAAATAATTTAAATTACAGATTTTTTTAAAATAATTTTTTGACTATCATCAAGCTGCTACTTTTTTCTTGTGAATTTATACTATTTTCTCCTAAATGTGTACATTTTTTCCTGGTAAATTTGGTAAAGGTAAATTTGTTATTTACCTTTTACAAGGGGGGGGGGCAAATACCTAATCAGTATACCGATTAATACCCTAATTATAATAATACCAATTAATACCTTAATCCTAAATTTGAAAACTGAATGCCACTGTAAAAAATTAAATGTCTAGATAATGAATCCAGAGTAAGTTTTTAATACCAGGTTGATTTTGTCACAAATTTCACAGATTTATTATCATTTAATGAGTGAAACATAGCAAGGTGTGGTGTGCTATGTTTATAATGCCTCTGCAGGCAGGATAACTGTTACTTTTGTCATAGTCTAGCTGACTAAATCGCACATAGTGTCATTAGTTCATGTACTCGGTAAAAAGTAGCTACACAGTGGTAAGCCTCATCCACATTCGGCAGCTGCATTAACCTCGGTTCTGCAGCTAGAATGATGAACATGATACCAAAATAAACTAGACGACCTAATGCACCTGCTGATAGCACTGTTAAGATGCTATTAAGAGGGAAGAAGGGGGAAAAGTTTTTTGCAAATTTGCAAAATTGTCAGTGAAGTACCTCTCTGAAACCATTTGAACATTAATTGAGCTTATTTTATGTCAGGAGGAAGAATGTGAAAGTGACAGCAGCAGGGATAGCAAAGAGGGAGGAGAGAGGTTACCCAGGTGACCAGAGGGAGAGTGAGGCAGCACAGGAGGCACAAGTGACCAGGTAACAATAAAAAAACAAGAAGAACTTTGCGCCTTAGAGAACAGACTGCTGACTAGATCATCATAATAATGTTCTTTTGGACAAACTAATGAATTTTAGACTTGTCTTCATAAATGACTGACATTTTCTTTTTGTTCGTGTGATTTCCTCACAGAGAGACACAGGGTGAGGGCACCAGTCAGGCAAATCCATTCTGTTATTATCACTGTATAGTGATTTAGCTAAGAGTCAGGCTAAGATTAATCCTAGTGACTTGTCTGTCAGTGCAGGGGTCAATGCTATGAGAAATCAGTGCTTTTCACATCACTAAACTGTAATCGTGTTTAGTGATTTGGGATGATGGGAGTTCTCTGCTAGTCGTTTAAGCAAAAACTAAATATTACTCTGTTATTATACAACAGCCAACAACTTTAATTATATGGATAGTTATCTTTTAAAATGACAGACATCATATGTGTAACTCATGGCAAAATTTGATTGGGATCAAAATGCAGTATCAAAATGCCCCCTGGGATCAAAATTGGGATCAAAATGCCCCAATTGGGATCAAAATGCCCCCTCCACTTCTGCAATATGCAGAAGTGGAGGGGGAATGACTTAGGGTCTCTACGGGCAGAGATCTCAACCCCCCTAATGTTTGAAACAAAGTTACGCCCTTGCTTGCAGTAACATTTGAATCTAACATATGAAATCTCATATTAAAAGCATAATGGACTCCATGTTGTAGTTGCTTTTCCTGATGACTGACCAGAAGTATAGGGAAGCTACTTTATCTAAAAGCACACAAGCTTTTGCAAGATAACTCTTTTTTTTTTGCGAAAATGAGAATGTTTCAAGATAGTGACCCCCCCCCCCCCCCCACACACACACACACAACCCACCGCCCCAATGTCCTTTTTTTTCCCCCAGCTCTCTGTACAATGACATCAAAATTCAGATGGGATAGGTATACACTTCACTTTCACCTCATATTCTTTTCCCATTACACACTGATAAATTGAGGTCTCACAATCTTGAGAGAAATGCATAAGAACACCAGCATCACCAGCATACAGAACAAAAGACAATGAGGCCATCTAAGGTGAGCAGAACCATTTGTGTGCTGAAATCAAGGAACCAGGAGCTACTCTATCAATTGTATCATTGACTGGAAGACAAGAAACCTTTATTCATTCTTTAATCTCAACGCTGCAGTCCTCTGAGGCATGTCTCCAATATGCTTTACACAGATTTCAGCAAAGAGGAAAACAAATGTACTTCCATACTGCTTAAAATGCTAAGGGCATGTGAATACCTTTAAAAAGCAATGAAAGTTTACAGTGCATCTGGAAAATATTCACAGGGCTTCACTTTTTCCACATTTTATGTTACAGCCTTATTCCAAAATGGATTAAATTCATTTTTTTCCTCAAAATTCTACACACAATACTCGATAATGACAATGTGAAAAAAAGTTTTTATTTTTAGATTTTTGCAAATTTATTAAAAATTTAAAAAAAACTAAGAAATCAGAATCAGAATCAGAATCAGAATCAGCTTTATTGGCCAAGTATGCACAACACATACAAGGAATTTGACTTTGGCTAAAAACTTGCTCTCGTTGTTCAAGTGGAGGATTTAAATACGGATTCAATGACAACAGAGTATGTACAGTAAATTACAGTCTGTCCACATTTCTATAAAAGGATGCAAATATATACAGGAATATATGCAGTTATTTACTCAGACTAACCACACTTTGCAGAAATATATGAAAAAATATACAATCACACAGTATTTCAATGTGGACTCAGATTCAGTGATATAATGTGAATGAAGTAAAAAGCAGTGTGAGAGTTATGTGCAATGTAATAATGGATGAAAAGTCATGAGTACAGCAAACAGGTAGGACTAGGTGAATGTTAGGAGTTCATCAGAGTGATGGCTTGAGGAAAGAAACTGTACCTGTGACGGGTGGTTTTGACCTTCAGTGATCTGTAACGACGACCAGAAGATAGAAAGAAATCACAAGTACGCGAGTATTCACAGCCTTTGCTCAATATTTTGCTGATGCACCTTTGGCAGCAATTACAGCCTTTTGAATATGATGCCACTATTTAATAATAAATAGTGCCCAACTAACTGCCCAACTATTTTTGGGCAGTTTGGCCCATTCCTCTTTGCAGCACTTCTCAAGCTCCATCAGGTTGGATGGGAAGTGTCAGTGAACAGCCATTTTCAGATCTCTCCCGAGATGTTCAATTGGATTCAAGTCTGGGCTCTGGCTAGGCCACTCAAGGACATTCACAGAGTTGTCCTGAAGCCACTCCTTTGATATCTTGGCTGTGTGCTTATGATCATTGTCCTGCTGAAAGATGAACCGTCACCCCAGTCTGAGGTCAAGAGCACTCTGGAGCAGGTTTTCATCCAGGATGTCTCTGTACATTGCTGCATTCATCTTTCCCTCTATCCTGACGACTCTCCCAGTTCCTGCCCCTGAAAAACATCCCTAAAACATGATGCTGCCACCACCACACTTCACTGTTGGGATGGTATTGGCCTGGTGATGAGCGGTGCCTGGTTTCCTCCAAACATGACATCTGGCATTCAAGCCAGAGAATTCAATCTTTGTCTCATCAGACCAGAAAATTTTGTTTCTCATGGTCGGAGAGTCCTTCAGATGCCTTTTGGCAAACTCCAGGTGGGCTGCCATGTGCCTTTTACTAAGGAGTGGCTTCCATCTGTCCACTCTACCATACAGGCCTGATTGGTGGATTGCTGCAGAGATGGTTGTCCTTCTGGAACGGTGCTCCTCTCTCCACAGAGGAACGCTGGAGCTCTGACAGAGTGACCATCCTGTTCTTGGTCACCTCCCTGACTAAAATAGTCAATGGTAAATGACATTCACTTATATAGCACTTTTATTCTCATCTCTAGATGACCAAAGCACTTTACAGATCCTGCTATCCGCCCATTCATACACACATTCACACACTGATGGCGGCATACTGATGGTGGCATAGCTGCCATCAGTACTAAGGCCCTTCTCATAGCCACCATTAGGACTAAGGCCCTTCTCCCCGATTGCGAGTCCTGGTGGTTTCGAACTTCTTCCATTTATGGATGATGGAGGCCACTGTGCTCTTTGGGACCTTCAAAGCAGCAGAAATTTTTCTGTACCCTTCCCCGGATTTGTGCCTTGAGACAATCCTGTCTCAGAGGTCTACAGGCAATTCCTTTGACTTCATGCTTGGTTTGTACTCTGGCATGCACTGTCATCTGTGGGACCTTATATAGACAGGTGTGTGTCTTTCCAAATCATATCCAATCAACTGATTTTTACCACAGGTGGACTCCAATTAAGCTGTAGAAACATCTCAAGGATGATTAGTGGAAACAGGATGCACCTGAGCTCAATTTTGAGCTTCATGGCAAAGGCTGTGAACACTGCACATGTGATTTCTTAGTTTCTTATTTTTAATAAATTTGCAAAAATCTCACAAAAGCATTTTTCACATTGTCATTATGGGGTATTGTGTGTAGAATTTTGAGGGAAAAAAGAATTTAATTCATTTTGGAATAAGGCTGTAACATAACAAAATGTGGAAAAAGTGAAGCGCCGTGAATACTTTCCGGATGCACTGTATCTATAAGTAACATTTGCCAAGCTATACAGAACACATACTGTGCACAACATCCCTCTAGTATCTGAAATTAAGTCATTTTCAGTCCATGCTGAATGACATTCTCTTTACATTGGTTTCTGCTCCTTAAGTTTAGTTAACCACTTGCACTCCATTGTTCCGCGGGCGGGCAAGTCTCTGCGTTCTAGGGCGCACGAGGGCGCACGAGAGCGCCCTCGTGCGCGCTTGGACGCATGACGCATGATGGTAGTGATGGTGATGTAGTGGCGTCCAAGCGCCACTAAAAAAAAACTGCAGAGACAGCCGCGAACAGATTAGTTCATCTGATTGACCTCTCATTCGACTAATAAGAGCCTTGAATTGGGTTTCTGAAACCTTGAAGAGCCAATGAATGAAAATCTAGGAAGGAGGACCCGCCTACTGTGAACGCAGGAGCCAATTGAAGCACAGAAATTCAGGCTGGGTGAAGAGAGATTTACTGTTGCAACAGATGAAAACAAAGGACGCTGGACAAATCTACTACAGACCCAGGCTCACCCAGCAGCATGGAGAACACCCACAAGTGGGACCTGCACTCATTCCAGCAGAATAGACGGAGGCCGACGACAAAAGTCATAAATCATTCGCCAAAACGGCAATAATGGAATTATGTTGATCGGGATCCACGAGCGGAGCAGCGTCGCGTTCGTCTGACAATGGGGGAAGAGATGTTCGCCACGACTCTGCTGCTTTGAAGAGGTAAGGTGTTATAAGCTAAATTATTATTTATCCCTGAAAACTGTAATCCAAAAATGACTTTTGACCGATCGGTAAATTACAACTGTACTGCGCACGAAGTACGAAGTGCGTGCGCCGCGATAAACGGTTCATTTGCCGTGTTCAGACCGTGAACGCCCCCCCCGCTCCTCTTCTGCAGCGGGGGGGGGGGGGGGGGGCGTTCACGGTCCGAACGCCCCCGGTCCGCGGGGGGAAGCATTTGAGTCTATTCCATCATGTAGCGATGGCCCTCTTCTGTAGCGAGGGGGGGGGGGCGTTCACGGTCCGTTCACAGTCCCCCCCCCCACACACACACACAGTAGCGAGGGGGGGGGGGCCGCTGTGAAAACATGCAAGGAGTGTAATCCGTCATGTAGCGAGGGCTGAACTCGGTCCTTGGTAGCGGGGGGGGGGAACGACCCCCCGCCCCCCCCCCCACACACACAGACACAGCCCTGAGTGTGACCTTTCATTAGAGCCTAAAATGAAGATTCTACATTGAATTATTCAAAAGTTACAGACGTTTTTCCAAACTGTGCCATTTGGCACAGTTCCAAAACGCCTGGGAACAGCCTGAGAACAAAGCTGTGTAAAATATTCATTTTTTGTGGTATTGTTACCAAATTTGGATCTCAGCTGGATAACACTTGGTTCTACATTTCTGTTGCATTTTCCAGCCGGATCGGACAGCTGTATGTTATTTACAAGCATTTGTATCCAAAAAAACAGTGTCCAATTTTTTTTTCTTCAAGTTCAGTATGTTTAGATGACTGTAACTCAGTGGCCGGAGCATGTAGAGAGATTATGTTTTTTTTGCCAAAAAATTCAAAGTGTTTTCTTTTAAATGAGACCAACCCCATGAAGATGCTGCAAAGGGTTGAATAACAGCTTTCGATTTACTTTGGGCACGTTATTTTTTGGCATTTTTAGGAAAATTGCCCGGAGTGCAAGTGGTTAATGCAGTGTTGTTCTGGCTCCTCTCAGCATATTAATCGCTTATGAGTGTTGCTAGTACAGGGAATACTTTGGAAGAGGCTTTAAATAAGCTCTGGTTTTGGCAGAGGAAGTGAAAATTTGGGATTTGTGGAAGTGGACTGAGGGGCTGAGAGTGATAATCTTTCAGAGCAATCAGTTTGGGCATTATTGGAAAACACGATTCCACCATGACTATTATTTGGAACACTGTGAATTGCAGAGGTCTCTTGTTAAATAAAAAATGTTAGTCAGCTTGACACACTTCAAGTAAGTCCACTGCATCCACTGTGCAATTTTTACTATAATGTAATTATCAGGTGCTCTGGTCTCCTTTTATTCCCTTGAACAGTCAGCACAAAGTCTCACAAACACCAACAAACAGCTAAAAATACATTTTTTATGCAGAGACATTTAAAAATAGTTTAATTCCAGTTTTTGTACAGTTCGTCAGTCATCCCTCCTTCATGGTATATTACTGTATAACTGTACGTTAAGAAATATACATTATATTAAACATCTTTTATGCTTGCACTATGATACCACCATATCTTTGCTCTGTCGTTAACTTGGCAAAGGTCTGCAGATGTTAAATGTACAGGATTTATGGGGCAGATAGTAGTCAGGAGATGCTTCATATATTTTGCTTGGCGTCCACATTCACAGGCTGTATTTCCAGCAAGTCCCCAGCTCACCAAGTTGTTTTTGGTTGTTCTTGCATGATTCAATGTACACCACTGGGTGTTGTATGGTTGCTTGTTCCACTTCATTTCATTGGCTTATTCTGAATGTCCTATGTTCACAGGTAAGCTTATAATCGTGAGGAAGTTTTCCTGGATTTTAAGCATGTTGTAGCTGGTATATGAGCGTAAAGCAGATGTTGTGGATCACCTTCTTGTTTCCTTTTCTCCATTCTTGTGATTGCCCCTCTTTGTATTGTAGGTGGAACAACACCAGACAGCCTGTATAAGTACCTGTTGTCATGGACCGGGTTGGATGTGTCCAACTCCATTCCATGATTTGTGGCTGTAGTTTACCTAATCATTATTTTCTTAATTGTCAGCTGGCAGTCGTTAGGAGCCGCTGGGTTCTGGGCTCCCTGCCAGCCTACGGCCACGCTTTCCTCCCCCTGCCAGGCATCCACCAGCTGAGGGTCATTACCATTTGCGTTTCCACTCTATTCACTTACATACACTCACACACACACTTGTGCACACACTCACACATACATTCATCATTCAGCACACACACATCCATTCATCCTCACTCCCATGCACCTGTTTTCACTCACACACACTCACGCACTCTCATTACTCACACCGGCGATCACTTGGTTCATTATGATTGGCAGTATTTATTTCCTGTCAGTTCTCCTGTTGCTCGCCGGTTCATTGGATATCATCCCCACTCCAGAGTCTGGACCCTCTGTTGAGTTTACTCCAGAGTTTGGACCCTCTGTCGAGTTATTGTAAGTACGTTAGCCCACCATTCCGCCGGGGGCTCCTTTCCTCATTATTATCACCCTTTCCCCTCTACTGCCCAGTTCCACCTGGGAGCGCGTGGGGCTCATCTATTCTCCTCAATTATCCAATGAACCGGAGAGAACAGTTGAGTTTGCCATGTGTGTTTCTCTGTGTGCTCATTGGAGCATTGTGTTCATTTTCATGTCATCACAGTGTGCCTAATAAATTACACTCAACACTATCCTGCGTTGGATTTTCGTCTTCCTTTTCCACACGCGCTGCGTTTCACGCACACATATGACAGAATGAACCGCCATAATTAAGAAGATCCGCGGAAGTGTTCAGTGTGTTGTTTTGCATCGTTTGTGTTTTTATTTTTGTCTTCCTTTTCCACATGTGCTGCGTTTCACGCACGCATATGACACCTGTAGTTCGTTGGAGTGGGATGAAGAGTCCCTCTTATTTTGTGACAGGCTTCATGTTTTCTTAGCATGAGTAGATCTAGACCATACAGGTGCACAATATTCTGCTATGGAATAGGTGCTGCAGAGGAGCATAGACTTGATTAGTAATTAGTGACACCTTTGAAGGTGGATAAAGTAAAGCCTGGGCTGCTCACTTTGATGCTTTTCACCATGTCTATATTCCACACTGCTTCCTCGAGTTTTTATCACTAGAAACTTGTTTTTCATTAAATAACCAAACTTGTTTAATAAATACATTCAGTCTCTAATTTATGTTATGGCCTAGGAGCCAGAGGTCGTAGCACTCACATTGCCAACTAGGGCCAATTGAAAAACATCAATCACCCTAACGAGCATGGCTTTTGAACATGGGAGGAAACAGGAGAACTCAGAGAAAACCCTAAAATGGTAGGGTGATGATGTTAAAATATGTGTACCAGTGACAATTTCCATTTATTGCAACACTATTAGATTGATGACTGTGTTCCAGTTTCCTGCTACAGTCCAAAGAGCTTCTCTTATCTTAAAGTTGCCTTTCAACATCCAGTGCTCCTAGTATTTAGTGTGGTGTGGTGGCACTAAGTGGGGGGTTCTCCACCCAGAGTCAGAAGCCGGGGGAGAGACGGAACAGAGGACTGAAGGAGGAAGTGGCACCGGGGGGTCTCAGATGGAACAGAAAGAAGTAGCCGCACCCCGGGGAGTAAGGTGACACTGCACGCTAGAGCAGTGTTTTTCAACCTTTTTTAAGCTACGGCACATTTTTTACATTGACAAAATCCTGGGGCACACCACCAACCAGAATGACACAAAATGACACTCTATAGCCTAACACAGTAAAAATAATAAAATATAGTTAGCAATACAGTTTCTGAATGTATTTATACTCACTCAGTGTGAACCCTGGGCCTGTTTAGATGAACACAAAGCTGATATCCTGGCAGGAATGGAAGAAAGACACACACGGAGCTCTTCCTCAACAGCTCTCAGTCTCTCTCTGTTTTTAGTTTTTATCACAGTCAAGCTTGAAAAGCTCAGCTCACACAGATATGCCGTGGAAAATGGGAGCAATGTTGAAATAGCTTTGTTGGCCAGAATGGGGAACTCCTTGGCAGCAGTCAACCAAAAACTGACCAAAGGAAGATCAGCAAAGTTTAGCTTTAAACCATGATCTTGTTTCAGTTCAATGAGTTCCTCTTGCTCCTGTAAAGTCATGTCGTTTCCAACAACTGATGCTGAGCTGTATGGGTTCCTAACCCAGACAAGGCATTGTGTGAAGTCTGAAGAGAAATAAAATAACAACTTCTCCTCAAGAGCTTTCAAATGTGTGCCAATCACGTGGCACAGTGCAGCAGTGTTAACATCATGCCGTTTCTCGGTGAGTGGGAACATCTCAAGGTTGCCACGCTGCACATGTTGTTGTTTATTTATAAATTTTACTGTTTACATGGATCCTGAAAAAGCTGATCTGATTAGGACATGCGTTTTCATGTGTCACAGGTTTGAACGGAATAAATCATTTTGACATTCGCAGGTCGACATTTCGACATTCAAAAAATAGTAGAAGAAGAAGCAACTCCCGGTGTTAGCGAGCCCCGCTTCGTGTCGAAATTGACCTATATCGTGTTATTCAGACTGTACTTTTGCTTCTGCTAGTCTCCGTAATGAAGCTACAAGTACATACTTCTGCATATGACGAAAAGAGGGAGACAGCAGGACGATAGAAGACCAGTTTTGTTTTACTCCCACTATGTTTTCCGCTAGCTGCTGCTAAGGCGGAAATACGTCACGTCGACGTGCGGCTGGTGTACAGACATGCACAGTAAACATATTTTCTGCCCTGTGTTCGGAATAAGTGTTTTCATGCGCACCATTTGGATTAACAATCGGCATAACCCACCCCTCTCAATCAGAATGAAATTTTGATCCGAATGAGCGTGATCGGGTTAGAATATTCAGATTGCCATGTTTACATGAAGCATTTTTATTCCGATCAGGCTTTTATTCCGGTTACTTGTGTCCATGTAAACATAGCCACTCACTCGAGTCCATCCATCCATCTTCTACCGCTTTTCCGGAGGTCCGGGTCGCGGAGGCAGCAGTTCAAGCAGAGAAGCCCAGACTTCCCTCTCCCCAGCCACCTGCTCCAGCTCTTCAGAGGGGATACCAAGGCGTTCCCAGACCAGCTGGGAGACATAGTCTCTCCACCGAGTCCTGGGTCTGCCCCGGGGTCTCCTCCCAGTGGGACATGCCTGAAACACCTCAAGAGGGAGGCGTCCAGGAGGCCCCTCATGGATCGTCACCTTATCGTGGTGGGGGGTTTGCGTGCCCCAGTGATCCCAGGAGCTATGTTGTCCGGGGCAATTTGCCTCTGATAGGGTCTCCCAAGACAAACTGGTCCTGGGTGAAGGGCCAGACTAAGAACGATCCAACAGACTCTCATGAATTGTATATCAAGGATTCAGTGTACCCCGCCCGGCATGGGGTTACCGGGGCCCCACCCTGGAGCCAGGCCTGGGGGAGGGGCTCGAAGGCTAGCGTCTGGTGGCCGGGTTTCCACCCATGGGACCCGGCCGGGCTCAGCCCGAAGGAGTTACATGGGTCCGCCCTCCAGTGGGCTCACCACCTGCAGGAGGGATCATGGGGGTCCGGTGCTATGTGGATCAGGTGGCGGTCAAAGGCAGAGACCTTGGCGGACTGACCCCAAGCTTTCTAAACTGGCTCACTAGAGTAATTAAGTTAAATTGGATAATTTCCCACGGCACACCTAACGATCTCTCATGGCACACTAGTGTGCCGCGGCACACAGGTTGAAAATCACTGCGCTAGAGTATGAGAGGGAGTGAGAAGCAGGGTTCGTGTTCTATAATGTCAACGTGCCAGACAGGCTTTGTGCACTGTGTGTGTTTTCTTTGGCTCCTTGGGTCTCATGGGGCAGAAATAAAGTGGTATTTACCTTTTGTTCTTATTGGTATAAAAAAAAAAAGTGGTATAAAAGGAGGCTCCCAGAGACCCCGGGAGAAGTTTTTTCTGTGTTTAATGTTGGAAGTTGAATGAAGTTCAAGTTTCATCCAGCTCGCTGTCTTGTTTGCTTTCATCTTCCACAGTGGTACCATAGTACACATTTATTTCTCTTGTTGCCTGGCAAAAAATGGTGGTGCGCAAGTCATATCAGCTAATCTCTTCCTGCTTTGTTGGTCAAACTCTTCTCTGTGTAGTATCTTTTTGTTGGAGTTTTTTTTTTCTTCAAAATTTCTGTTGCACTCACCTGGATTTGAGTTTTTAGCATACTTGCCCAGACAAGTTCTCCATCTGCCTGCCGGTCACGCTGACCCATGAAAAACCTAGCTCTCTGGAAATTATGTGTTGGAGTCTTCTGGAAAAACCTGACTGAGACAAATTCAGTTACTATATATTCAAGGAGATCTGTGCTGTTGATACACATTTCTTGTTTGTAATAAATTCCCTAAAACTGTTTTTTTTTTCTTTCTGAGTTTTGTGTCTGTTTTTGTGCCTGATTTTCCCTTCTGACCTTCCATGGCAGTTCTTTTCTCCCAGTGTTGAAGGTGTACCACGCCTGCCCAATAAACTTGCTGGATGGGGGTTGAAAAAAATGGAAGGATAGATAAATAACAGCATAATAACTGCAGACAAAGCAAGATAAGCCTTGACTCTGCAAGGGACAGCCCAGTCTCACCCTAAAAACATGCATAGACATGGAAAAGAAAATTTTAAATGCCGTGCATATGTGGCATTTATAGCTTTAAGAAACGTGTCTCCTGGCACCCTTGTTTGTGTTTCCTATGCTTAGCAATGAGCACTCTAGCCTATTATATCTCTGTGAGTGTTAACTGTTAACTTAGTGTCATGACCTCCTCCGGTGGGCAGGTGAGAAGGATTCTCATTGCAGGCAGAACTCTAGCATAACATGGTTTATTCACAAGAAATTAAAGAAACACAGCACAGGGGCTGGAAACTGAACAAAGCCAACTAGGCGTAAACTCAACTCACAGGGAACAGCATAGGACACAAGGAAACCGGAGGGAAAATCAGACAATGATGCCACAAAGAACACAAATTCAGACTGACATAAATAGGGTAACTGATAATTACAAACACAGGACAGCTGGGAAACAATCAGGGCCAAACGGTAACACAAATGAGGGAAATGGGCTATAGACATGAGAAACACAAGGGACTGGGAACAACAGGTAAACAAGAACAGGTGATACACACGAGACATCAACACAAAACCAGGGACTAGGGGAAACATAGAAGACAATAATAATGATTAAAATAACGGGGGAAACACAGCAACATCAAAATGAAATGAATCATAACAGTAACCCCCCCATTAAGGGGCAGATACTAGACAACCCGAAAACAACAACAGAACACCTCCCCAGGGTGGATGGTGGGGGCACCAGGCCAGACGGGCCAAAATGACTCCCCCCCCCACACACAGTCCAAGACCCCCCGAAAAAAAAAACGGTTTGTCTGGGACCAACTAGAGTCCATGGCCCCAGACCAGGAAACATGGCGTGAGATGGCCTCCCCGAGTAACTGAACCACGAAACCCAAGAGCCATATGAGTCGGGTGGCTTCCTAGAGTCCCTGGGCCACCAGACCAGAGAACATGATGCATCGAACACTGACAATGCAGGCTGACCAGCAACGAACCCAGGTGAAGCAGGCTGGCCAGTGGCGAGAACAGACGATGCAGGCCGACCATCGATGAAAGTAGATGATGCATGCCGGCCAGTGGTGACACCAGATGATGCAGGCCAGCTATCAGCAACACCAGATAATGCAGACCGGCCAGGGGTGGGACCAGACGATGCAGGCTGATCAGTGGCGGGACCAGACAGTGCAGGCTGATCAGCGGTGAATCCATATGAAGTAGGCTGATCAGCAGTGGGACCAGATGGTGCAGGTTGATCAGCGGCGAAACTTGGCGATGCAGACTGATCAGCAGCAAAACCAGACAGTGCAGGCTGATCAGCGGCAAAACCAGGTGATGCAGGCTGATCAGCAGTGAAACCAGGCAATGCAGGCTGATCAGTGGTGGAGCCAGACGGTGAGGGCTGATTAGCAATGGGACCAGACGATGAGGGCTGATCAGGGGCAGGACCAGACAATGACAGCTGATCAGCAACGGGACCAGGCGGTGAAGGCAGGAGGTCCAGATGCTTGGGAATCCATCCTTGACATAGCCACCTCGGACTGGGAGGAAGAGATGAAAACTGGGTCACTACACACGGCAGCAGTGGAGCCCGGCAGAGAGAGCCCATAAGCAAAAGGCAGCTGCAACTGGGTCCCCCCACCAAGAGCAAGGCAAGACCTCTCTAGTATTGATGTTAGAAATACAAAGAAGAGGACTTACCTTTGCTCCTGCTCTACTGCCGACAAGGACCCAGGCGGCTCTGCTGCTGAGGTGATAACGGCCCTCGATGATCATGTAACCAAAGCAGCAGATGTGGCAGCCGGTGAAGCACCAGACGTGATGGCCGGTGCAGCACCAGATGTGGAAGCAGTAGCTGTTGGTGGAATCCCAGACATGGAAACAGTAGCTGCTGGCGAAACTCCAGGCATGGAGACAGTAGCTGCTGGCAGAGCCCCAGACGTGGAGAGCAGGGGCCTCATGTAAAAAGGGTACTAAAGCACAAAAACACTGCATACGTCCTTTTCCACAGAAAATTTTATATGTGTCAAGAATGAAATGGCTGTGGAAATATGTGCAGCCCCACGGCAACTTCATGGCTGGAGTACATACATTTCTACTGTTATTGGTCCATTGGCGACACTTAAAGGTGATGTTGGGAGACTGATAATGATGTGAAAATTATTCTACACACCAGAGATACATGATGAACAAACATCCACATGTGCACAAATACATGAGTGGATACAAAAGCAAGTGGAAAGAAGTGCAGAAAATGGCTTTAACAACAATGGCATTAGCATTATTAGAGTATATTGCAAATCACACAGTGAGAAGAGAGGGTATTTAGAGAGAGAGAAGATTTTCTGGTTCAGGATGATGACTCAGCTGGTTTAGGTTTCCACGGGCAGTCCTTGTGGAACTGTGCTCAGACCTATGGCCACTCTTGGAGCGCAACACAGCAAGAAGCCGTGCACTGCCCATCCCAGTGCAGGTGCTGACAACATTGGGGTTCCTGGCAACAAGAGCATTCCAGAGGGAGCTGGCAGACTGAACGGGAATTTCCCAGTGGACCCTGAGCCGAGCTATGCCAGCTGTGTTGGATGGCATTATCCAGCTTTCACCCAGGTGCATCATATCCCCATACAATGCAGTTGAACAGGCCAACATCAAAGTGCAATTTGCAGTGAGAGCCAGGTTTCCTAATGTAATTGGAGCAATGGACTGCACACGCATTGCTATAAAATCACCTTCACAAGATGAATATGTGTATGTTAACAAGAAATATTTCCTTTCTATCAATCTACAAATTATATGTGATGCGCAAATGCGACTAATCAACATTGTTGCAAGGTGGCTTGGTTCAATGCATGATTCATTCATTCTAATGAACAGCATTGTTGGGAACAAACTACAAGCTGGCACTGTAGATGAGTGGCTTCTTGGTCAGTAAAGTCATGTCATTGTCCTAATAATTGCCCACATCATGCGCAACACACCTGTGCACCCCCAGATATCATCCTGTCTTCAAGGCTTCATTACAAGTCAGTGGTTTGAGTAAGTGACTTCCTTTTTTTGCTGATTAAACTACAGTTTCACAGTATTTACGAAGCTCCCAATTGTCTCTGTGTGTATAGTAGTTATGTCAATAAACATGCGTCATGTTTGAAATGCAACAGTGTCACCCTTTCCCCAGCGCACTTCATTCATTTAGTAGTGTGTGTAATCCATGTAAGTTGTATATAACTATAAAGGATGAGATTTGAGTTTTGGACATAAAATACGTACTTGTTGAGTCTAATATGATCTGCTTTCAACTGACTTGTTTTTGATTACTGTTCAACTAACTTGTTTATCATTACTGTTTTCCTTTATTCAACGAGCTGGTCCACCCGGCTGGTCACAAATCATAGCATACAGCTGATGCTTCTGAGGACGACTGCAGATGTCAGTCCAAACATGTCAAGGCTAAATAAACAGCTTCCTTCTCATCCCTGTCTGAATAAAGGAGAACAGTAAACTAATCTTATAGGGCTATGAGCAAGCTGTTGAATTACCTGTATCCGGCACTATACCAGAGGACAGAATGTCAAACAAAACATTTTTACGTGCCTCTACCTCATTCAGGGGTACCTCCAACTCAAAGTCCATGAAATTCCATTAAATGTCAGAAAGGTGAGTGGAGGAGAGGACCCAGACGCAGGCAAAAAATTGGTGCAAAAACAGTGATTTATTAACAAAAACGGAAACAAATTAAAGGCAGCACATGGGCTGAAAACAGAACACAACCAAACAGGCAGAAATCACGGGGAAACAGGGCAGATCGTACACGGAGCGCAGACAGAGCACTAATGATGCCACCCCCAACACAGATTGTACACTAGTACATATAGACAGGGGAGTAATCGGGACAACACGAGACAGATGGGTGCAATCAGGAACACTGAAAACCAATAATGACTGACAGCTGACACATAAGGAAAAACAGATGACGAGACGGGGCGGGGCCACACACACACATAGTCAAAGACAGAGGGAGACACAGACATGAACCGAGGATCAGGGGAGAAACATGACCATGATAAACATAATGCAAACAATGACTGACCTCAGAACATAACAGAAATCATAATAACAATAATAATCATAATAATAATAATAACCACAGGACTTAAACCAAAATACAAATAGCAAAAAAAAAACACAAATAAAGAAAGAAACTTAAAGTGGGAATGACCCTACGGTCATCCTCCCAGACTCTGACATAGCCCCCAAACATTACCATCAAGAGAATATAGTGAGTTCACATCATTTCCCAACAGACTTGTATAATAATGTGATTGCAACCAGAAATATCTCAAATACATTGACTTATCTCGCAGACTAGAGTGGTGTTTCAAGTGTGTTCCTATTATTATGTCCCACAGAAAGATCAACATAAGACATTTCAAAACAGAAAAAATGTTTGGGCTGCCAGTAACAAAAAGATTAGTCCTCTAATAACACCTTCCCAGGGAGGGTGGTGGGGGCACAGGCCAGGTGGGGCAACACAAACTTCCCTTCCCCCCACAGTCCAAAACCAAATAACATAGTTTGTGGGGCATAACCAAAGTCCGCAGCCCCAAACCAAAAACAAAAACAGGTCGGGTGGCCTGCCAAAGTCCCAGGGCAACCGGACCAAAAAGCAAGGCGGGTCAGGGCTCCCTGAATCCATAAGCCCCCTGAAGCATGAACATGATGCGTTGGGAGGCCTACCAAAGTCCATGGGCCACCAGATGGGAGAAAACAACCGAGCCTTTTGCTCTGATAATAACCCCAAACTCTTTGTTCAAACGAGAACAACATAGGGTCTTCTTGCCCTTGAGCAGGCAACACAAAAACTTCAGACTCAGAAGATGGTAACCAAGCCACTTTAAGCTCAGAAGATGATAAAATAAACCCTTTCAACTCAGAGCATGATGACATTGATCCTTTAAACTCAGAAAATGATAACAAACCCTTTAAACTCAAAGGATGATAACACAGATCCTTTAAATTCAGAAGATGATAACATAGACCCTTTAAACTCAGGAGATGTCATAGATGCCCTAACCTCAGAAGGAAACACGGGAACTTTAGGCTTAGAAAACAGTACAGGAGTTAGCAGCTCTGAAGCTAACACAGGAGCTCACAGCTCTGAAGCTAACCCAGGAGCCCTCTGCTTTAACACTAACACAGGACCTCTTTGCTCCAAAGCTGACTCAGGAGCATCATACTCAGGGGAAGTAACATGAAATCTTTACCCTCAGAAATCTCAATCTCTAGAGAAGACAACGAAGAACCATCAAACACAAGAGATAACATGGAATTTTACCCTCAGGAACTGGCAACAAAGAATCTTTGCACTCTAAAGATGACAACATAGAATCTTTATACTCAGGGGATAACCTAGGATTTTTAACCTCAAATGGAAACATGGAAATCTTAAACTCGGGGGGTGATGACATGGACCTGTTACCCTCAGGAGGTGGCAACAAAAAACTTTTAAGCTCAGAAAGAGAAAATATAACACCCTTTGTGATGGCTTGCTCTGTATCATTATCTCCCGCAGCTGCGCACACACCGGCTCTCCATCACACTCAGGCTATTTAAACCACTCTGCCTTCAGATCGGCACGGAGCCATCTGTCTTCTTGGGCTGAAGAGTCCTGCTCTCATCTTTGCCTCCTTCTGAGAATTGTCCTGCCATTGCTGGCATTCCTAAGCCTTCTTTGTTTCCAGCCTCATCTTCTGAAAGATTATCTCCGACCTTCCAAGTAAGCCATTTATTACTCACCTCTTCTCTACGCTGGTCCCCTGTGCACAGGCGGCGTTCCATGGCAGCGGAATCCTTCCTCCTGGCGGCAGACCTGGCCACGCTTCCCCTGGGGAATCCTTCTCCTCGCCAGCTGCACCATGACAGCAGGCGCTGTCCTCCTGGCTGTAGCCTACGGGCCAACCTGAGCACATCACCTCCCCTCCAAACAGTAAGCCCCAGTCATTCACAATACGTTCCCTCTGGAGGGCTGTACTAACATCTGTGTCTCTACTCTGTCCATAAGCTTGCCAGGTCGTACAGCACTCTGCTCACCCCCTGCTACGACGTCATCGCAGACATACACACACACATACACGCACCCACACACACACACACACACACACACACACACTTTACAATAAAGATAATTGAATCTATTCCCGAGCCTGTGTCTGTTCCCTGGGTCTATCAATCATGTCACCCTTAAGCTTAGGAAATAACTTTGGTGCTCCCTGCTCAAAACACAACCACTTGGGGATTTCGAACTCAGAAGGTAACATTGGGACCCTTTGCTTTGGAGACCACAAAGGAGCCCTTTGCCCTAGGGACAACCACATGGGAATTTTAAACCACATAAGAGCTTCAGACTCAGGCAGCAACATAGAAACCATATGCACTGGAAATAGTATAGAAACTCTAAGCTCAGGGGCTAACACAGGAAACCTTAATGCAGACATAGATTACAGAGGCGTCTCTAGCTCAAGAGCCTCAGATGCAGAGATATCTGGCTCAGGGGACACAAAAACAGAAATTTCCAGCCAGGAGACATAAATGCAAATATCTCTGGTCCAGTAGACACAAATGCAGAAATTTCTGATCCAGGGGACACATATGTGGAAATTTCTGGTCCAGGAGGCACAGATGCAGAAATTTCTGGTCCAGGACACACAGATGCAGAAATTTCTGGTTCAGGACACACAAATGCAGAAATTTCTCGTTCAGGACGCACAAATGCAGAAATCTCTGGCTCGGGACACACAAATGCAGACATTTCTGCTTCAGGACACACAGATGCAGAAATTTCTGGTTCAGGACACACAAATGCAGAAATTTCTCATTCAGGACGCACAAATGCAGAAATCTCTGGCTCGGGACACACAAATGCAGACATTTGTGGTTCAGGACACACAGATGCAGAAAATTCTGGTCCAGGAGACACAGGTGCAGAAATTTCTGGTTCAGGACAGGCAAATGCAGACATTTCTGGTTCAGGACACACAGATACAGAAATTTCTGGTTCAGGACATACAAATGCAGAAATTTCTGATTCAGGACATACAAATGCAGAAATTTCTGGGTCAGGACACACAGATACAGAAATGTCTAGCTCAGGGGGCACAGATGCAGTAACCACCAGTTCAGGAGACACAGATACCAGAGTCTCTAATTCACAAACAGCTAGCAGGTGATTTATTAGATCCAAAGCCAATGATATAGGTGCCATTAACTCCGTAGCAGGTGACTGGGATGCATAGTCCACAGAAACAGCTGACAGAAGTGTGCTGGGCTCTGGGACAGATCATTGTTGCACACAGCTCTCAGATGTTAATGACATGGGTGTGGTGACCACAGGGACAAATGATAGCAGTGCACTGAATACAGAAATATCAGGCAACGGTGCGCCGTTCTCTGAAGCAACCAGCGAGTGCGTGCCAGGAACTGGAACAAACAGCAGGTGTGCACCGGTCTCAGGAACTGATGATAGGTGCACACTGGCCTCAGGGATGAATGGCAGGTGCGTGCTGGCCTCGGGTGCAGAAGGTTGTAGTGTGCAGGTCTCCAGCGACGTCTCCTGAGATGCGAGAGCATCCGACCTCGCTACAGTCACCTTGGACGAAGAAGAGAGGCAGGGAGTGAGTGAAGCGTCACCACAAATACCAGGAGCTAGGCAACTCTTTCCTAATATTGGTGTTAAAGAAGAGAAAAGTACTTGCCTGAGCTCCTGATCCACAGCTGCTGGGATGACCACCTCTAGATGAGCTGCAGGAACTGGTGCATGTATCTCCAGCTTAACAGAAATGGGAGCAAGCTCCTCAGGAACAGCTGGAGCCTTGACGCGTGCCTCACGCACAGCAGGAGAAGCCGGCTCTACCGGCATGGTACCAAGTGAATCTGCAGACGTGGGAACTGGCAAAAACTCAGGAGAGACTGCATGTTTTTTCACAGGCTGAGCTGCGGCCTTTTTCACAGAAGAAGCTGGTGGAGCACGTGCAGGTGTGCGTACAGAGGAGGGAGTTGGAACTGAAACAGGAACTTTGGAAATTGGGGGTACCTCCATAATCAGTCTGTTCCCACCCAGAATCAGCAAACACTCTGAAAACAGCTGAGAAGGAGCCGGAGAGATCGGAGGGGATTGTTTGGACCGCTGTGCCATATGGCGCTTTGCCGATGCTTGCTTTCTTGTAGAGCTCTTGGTGGCCAACCGATCCTTGCCCCGCTGAGCGACATATTCCGGAAATAATCAGGATTTATAGTCCAGCATAATCTCCATCTGGAAAAGCAAAACTTGCCTGCACTCCTCCAGCTCATCCTCCTCGGCCACACAGGAGGGCACAGTCGCCATAACTCCAATCTGGCATACAGCTGGATCCTCGGGTGGTGATGGCGGAGGAGACATGCGTAATGGTGCCAGGAGGCATCTCACAGAAGGCACTGGGTCCCGTAAAGCCAAGCTCAGGGGACGCTCCGTTGTCGACACAGGCTTCATCTCAACCGGAGAGCTCTCCTCCTGTCTGTGCAAAGGTTGACGGTCTGAGGTGGTAGGCATGCCAGGGGTGCTTCACACCCCTTTCTGGTGCATATGATAGAAACGGGTGACTGAATCTGCCATCTCGGCCAACTTGGGGCCATCTTGAAGATGAGTGTATGCCTTCATCAGATCCCGTGCTGCCTCCAAATACCCCTGGGCTGCCTGTGGAGAGTGACACTTGCGGGAGGTCGAGACGAAGCACTGGAGGAGGCTGGCTGCATTAGCCTATTCATCAGCCAGTCCCAGGCTCCCAAAATCTCTGCCTGCTGAGTCCAACACTGGTGGCATCATTCTGTCAAAAAGATGAGTGGAGGAGAGGACTCAGGCGCAGACAGGAGATTGGTGCAAAAACAGTGATTTATTAACAAAAATGGGAACAAATTAAAGGTATCACATGGCCTGAAAACAGAACAAAACCAAACAGGCAGAACTGACGGGGAAACAGGGCAGATCGCACATGGAGAGCAGACAGAAACACTAATGACACCACACCTGACACAGACTGTACACTGGTACATATAGACAGGAGAGTAATCAGGACAACATGAGACCGATGGGTGCAATCAGGAACACTGAAAACCAACAATGACTGACAGCTCACATATAAGGAAAAACAGGTGACAAGACGGGGCAGGCCCCCCCTCCCCCCCACACACACACACATAGTTACGGACAGAGGGAGACTGAGGATCAGGGGAGAAACACGACCATGATAAACAATGTAAACAATAACTGACCTCAGAAGATAACAGAAATCATAATAACAATAATAACCACAATAATAACAACCACAGGACTTAAACCAAAATACAAATAGCAAAAAACACAAAGAAACAACAATAAACTCAGAAAGTGGGAATTACCCTACAGTCATGCTCCCAGACCCTAACATTAAATCCATTATTTTTGTTTGTGGATACAGGAGAATCAAACATGCAGGGCTTATATATATCTAATTGCATATCTATTTACATGCAATTACATATTCAAATGGAGCCATGTCAAGGGAGGATTCCGATATTTCCTCATGCGTGTTCAATTTCAAATAGATTGGGATGTACAAAGGAAATGTACTTGTATTCCTGCGTACACACTGTTTCATACATCTGGATGTATTTATTTTTTTTTTTTACTTAGTGTTTTCTTGATTTAAACATACGTCGTCTTTCAGTAGGAAATCCACACAAGTCTTTGTGCATGAGGTCATAGGAGAGGAGCTGGCAGAACCCCAGACATGGAGAGCAGAAGAGGAGCTGGTGGAACAGGTGCAGCCACAGAGGAACTCTCCAGCATGCATGCAGAGGTAGAGACCATCACCTGTGACGTTCCGACGACCTCAGGCAGAGGAGACAGGACAAAAGTAGGTGATGGTGAACAAATGGAAATGACAGCAGAGACTGGTGGTGGTTCAGCAACAGTGGGTGGCTGCGGCTGAGACCCCTTCCAGGGAGCAAGGCAAGACATTTCACTCAAAGGTGTTAATTGAGGACTATTTACTTGCCTTGTCCCCTGCTCTGCTGCCATTGCCGCCTCTGTTGGAACCCCGGGCGTGACCCTCCAGCTGGCTGTGTAGACTGCACTGTGAGAAACAGTTGGGAAGAGGTGTGGAGTTGGTTCCAGAGCTGGGGAGCAAGGGGGAGATGCTGGAGCTGGAAAGCAAGAGACCACTGGAGGTGGAGCTGGGAATGCTGGAGGCTCTACTGGAGGAGCATTGATGGAACACCCGGAAGAGTGGTGTCTCCCAGAGCCTTCCTTCCAACCTGGACTGCTGTATGCCCAACAGGTCCTGCTGTACTCCACAGGCTCAGCAGCCGGTGGCCAGTCAGGGAAACCAGGCTGCGACGAGGAGGCTGGCGTTGGAGCTGGTGAGCGAAGCAAGGTTGGCTGAACCCGATGATGCCTCATCATCAGCGTTGGTCTAGATGAGGGGGAAGAGCTTCTCACCAGCCCATGGAGTGAGTGTTGTACATTCGGCATGGAGATGAGCAGTCTGACCAGACCAGGGTAGCTCCGCAGGCTGGGATACACCTCAATAATTTCTTTCGCAGCGCCCAACCTTTTAAGAGCCTGATCTGGAGTGTGGGAGGTGTGAGCATCGGCAATAAGATCCTCAATCAACTGAGCAGCCCAGCACTCGTCCTTGTCCAGGCCTAACACACCATAGTCCGTGCCTGCAGAGTCCTGATTTGGTGGTGTCATTCTGTAATAACCTCCAGTGGGCAGGTAAGACGAACTCTCAATGCAGGCAGAACTCCAGCGTAACATGGATTATTCACAAGAAATTCAAGAAACAACACAGCGCAGGGGCTGGAAACTAAACAAACCCAACTAGGCATAAATTCAGCTCACAGGAACAGCACAGGACACAAGGAAACCGAAGGGAAACTCAGACAATGACGTCACAAAGAACACAAACTCAGACTGACATACAGTAAATAGGGTAACTGATAATTACAAACACAGGACAGCTGGGAAACAATCAGGGCCAAACGGTAACACACGTGAGGGAAACAGGCTGTAGACACGGGAAACACGAGGGATTGGGAACAATAGGTAAACAAGAACAGGCAATACACACGAGACAACAACACAAAACCAGGGACCAGGTGAAACATATTAACCTGTTGCACTTTGGTGTACCGCCGGCGGGCACGTCTCTGCGTCCTAGGATGCACGAGGGCATCTGAGTACGCACACTGTGCGTCCTAGGAGGCACTGAAAAAAAACCCACCTGCATTTCCGTTCTTTCACTACAGACACAGCCGCGAACAGAAAGCCAAAGGAGTGCTTTGATTGGTTTAGATGTGACTGACCTCTCATTCGACTAATAAGAGCCTTGAATTGGGTTTCTGAAACCTTGAAGAACCAATGACTGAAAACCTAGCAAGAAGAACCCCCCTACCAACGGCTGTGAATACAGCCAGCCAATTGAAGCCCAGAAGTTCGAAAGCTGTTTTGTGTAAGGCTGGGTGACACACAGGCATTCGCCAGTCTTTTTTTCTAACTACTGTTCTTATTTGTTTTGAAAAATCGTTCGCCAAAACCACAATTATGGAAGCACAAAACCGCAATAATGGAATTATGGTTTGACCGGGTCGCGAGACCAGAACCACGAGTCCGTAACAAGCGGACCAGCGTCACGTTCGTCTGACAATGAGGAAGACAAGTTCGCCAGCTATGCTGCTGTTGTGAACAGGTAAGTGTTATAAGCTAAATTATTCTTTATCCCTGAAAATTGTAATCAAAAATGACTTTTGACCGATCGGTAAATTACAGCTGTGTGTAGTAGACCGCGGCACACAGTGACCATTTGGCACAATTTGGCACAGTTCAAAAACGCATGGGAACAACCTGAGAACAAAGCTGTGAAATATATTCATTTTTTGTGATATTGTTACAAAATTTTGACCTCAGCTGGATAACACTTGGCTCTACATTTCTGTTGCATTTTCCAGCCCGGATCTGAAGCTGTGTGTTATTTGCAAGCATTTGTATCCAAAAAAACACCCAGGCGAAATTTATTTTCTTCAAGTTCACTATGTTTAGATGACTGTTACTCAGTGGCAGGAGCACTTAGAGAGATTATGACTGTTTTGCCAAAAAATTCAAAGTGTTTTCTTTTAAATGAGACCAACCCCATGAAGATGCTGCAAAGGGTTGAAGAACAGCTTTTGATTTACTTTGGGCACGTTATTTTTTAGCGTTTTTAGGGAAATTGACCAGAGTGCAAGGGGTTAATGATCAAAATAACAAGGGAAAACACAACGACCACCACCACCACCACTTGCCCCTCCCCCCTCCCCCCTCCCCCCAGTGGCCACCCCTGGTCCCTGCCACTGGACAGTCTAACATAATTTTATAACTTGTTTTTCTATGTCATATTTTACATGTAGTAGATGTTTAAGAATAACTAATGTGTGCTGTATGTTATTACCTCCACCAAGGAGGTAATATGGAGGTATAATGTTTTCAGTGGTGTTGGTTGGTTAATTTGTCTGTTGGTTTGTCTGTTACCAACATAACTCAAAAAGTTATGAATAGATTTTGATGAAATTTTCAGGAAAGGTGTGTAATGGCACGGGGAGCAGATGATTAGATTTTGGTCATGATCTAAGAGTGCATACCTCCATTAAGGGCTTTGTTTGTATTTGTGCAGCAGGATTACACAAAAACTTTTGGATGGATTTGGATGAAATTTTCACCAGAGGTGGTTCTTGGGCTACAGAGGAACCCATTAGATTTTGGTGATGATCTGAGAATGCATACCTCCACCAAGGCTCTTATCTTCTCACAGAGGGTTAGCAACAATACTCCAAAACTAATGGACAGATTTTGATGCAATTTTCACCACAAGTGGCTCTAGGCCTACAAACAAACCCATTACATTTTGGAGGTGATCCATGAGAGACGGAAGGAGTCTTGGTGGAGCTATGCACTCTATGAGTACTTTTCCAGTTAACAAATATTAACAAAATACAGCATAGATGTTTAAGAATAAGTGGTGTGTGCTGTATATTATTAACAAATATTAACAAAATACAGCAAAGTAGGCCAGGTCACACTGTCAAGGTGTATTCAGACCAAATGCGAACAGGCACACAGAGTGATTACATTTTAAATTGATTTTTGAGGTGCCACCCCAAGATTTGCAGTGGCCCCAATGTGGCCTTCCCCGTGAAAAATTTCTGGAGGTGCCCCTGCAGTACACTGATTTGAAAGACAGTTTAAAGCACATGTTTTTAAGGCTTATCAATGCGAGCAATGCAGGTCATTCTGGGTTTATTCCATTTCACCATGTGTTTGAGATTTTATTGTTTTGGTTTTGAAAAGTAAATGCTGCTGTCAGAAAAAGATAAGAGCTACTGAGCTGAGTAAGGAACCATGAATCAAGTGTCCTGTTTTTTAGGGCATGATGAAGTATTGCTTGAATCTGCACACCACATGTTAAGATGGCTTCTTCTTCCAGACTCTACCTGGATTAAAACCCTCTGATATATTCTACATGTAATTCTGATGTAGAGAAATCACAGGACATCTTCTAATCCTTACATAATTGTTGCTTTTTTTTTGTTCTGCCAAAGAAATCAGTGTTTCAGGATTTTTTCAAGGCGCCTTTCTTCTTAGGCTGATGATAACTACAATATGTGATGAGTTGTTCACAGCACACCACAAAGGAAAATTATGACCTTTTAAGATTACGCGTATAGCAGTATTCATTTTTCAGTTTTCTTTAGGGTAAACAAATGTACAAAATATCTGCTTTAGCAGTCTGTTTATATCGACAAGACATGAAGCTGTGACAGGTTGAAAACATGAATTTTCTTGCTTTCTTTATTTTTTGAATGTCTTAACTTTTTTGAGACTCAAACTATTCATTGCTGTGAAGTGTTATTGAAGGCATCACTGAGGAAAAAAGCTCAACAATACACAAACATATTTTTTATGGCATGGCAATTATGCACGCGCACAAATAAACACATACTGTAACACATAATTAAACATTTCAATGTAGTTATTGGAAGCTTTGAATACATTCAAGTTTACAATACATCAGTGCCTACACATGCATGTGTCTTACTATTGTATTGCAGCTCTCATGCAACCGTTGGCCATCAAAAACAAATCTCAGAGCTTTAAAATTGTCAGTCATTGAATGCAAAAACCTTTGTCTGTTAAAAGCTAACAGGTTTCAGATGGTAACAGGAAGACGTGGTTTCTCATGAGAAGGGGATGCTTTGGCTTGCTCTGATGCTGATGTGCTGTCTTACACATTATGATCTGAGCAGATCATTTTAAGTATAAATATATGCTGTTTGGACAGATTGTAAATGTGTCAGAGACAAATGATCCACGCTCTAATGCAATTAGACTCTTGGTGGTTATATTACAGGAACTGTAAAACCTAATTATTATAAAGGACTTGGATTAGGAAATGACCTAAAGTTTTAAAATGTGAAAATAAATGTTCAAATGATAATTATATCCTCATTCATTTAGATTATTTTCATTGTAACATAGGATATTAATTGTTTTATGTGTTTTGGCAGTTGTGGTGGTACTGAAGCAAAATTACACAAAGGGGAGTCTGGTATCAATGAATATAGCACTGCGGTGATTCAGTCAGAGCCCCGATATGCAGCAAATCTGTATTTATTATAGTGCATGACCTTGAGAGTAGTTGCTTTTATACAACAGTTCCACAAACACTGTTTATAAGTTGACAGTAAAAAGTGACAGCAGATTATGTTTTGTTTGTTTATTTATTAGTGGTGGGCACATTAATCAAGTAAATTGTGATTAACTCGACACACTGCGATCTTTTAAATTGTGATTATGTCTGTAATCAGAGGCTGGAATCGGTCTTATGCCATGCAGCAAACTCTCCCTTTACTGAACACACACATAATACATACAGGTGCCGCAGCCTGCCTGACGTCACTCTGCAGCGTGGCTACAGCAAGCCCCGAGGGCCACACACATGCACACAACATTCCCCTCCCACTTCCAAAAGTCCAAAACACATCCACACAGTTCAGACCCACCCCAATTTAGAACCCGAATCATGTACTAAGATAACAGGGAACAGTGAACTATAATGACCTACCACATTCACCCAAAAAAACAACTAAAATAATACCGTGTCTCTACACTATCCATCCATCCATCCATCCATCCATCTTCTTCCGCTTAATCCTTTTCGGGTCGCGGGGGGACTGGAGCCTATCCCAGCATCTTTGGGCGAGAGGCAGGGTACACCCTGGACAGATTGCCAGTCCATCGCAGGGCCAACACAACCCCAACCAACACTGATCTGTGTGGAGTTTGTATGTTCTCCCCATGTCTGCGTGGGTTTACTCCGGGATTTCTCCGGTTTCCTCCCACATGCCAAAAACATGCAAGTTAGGTTAACTGGCATCAAACTGGGGATTCTAAATTGTCCTTAGGTATGAATGTGAGAGTGAATGGTTGTCTGTCTCTACACTAAACACACAAAATAATCCCCGAATAACACACATTCATATGTACACTACATTCACACCAAACACATTTAAAAAAAAAAAAAACCACATGCACATATGAATATATTTTCATTTGAATTTCTACGTCATACCACAGTCCATGGGCAGCCAAAGATAAGGCCGGCTTAAGGCCCTTTTCCACTAGCCCCACTCAGCCCCGGTTTGAAAACCCGGCTCTACTCACTTCGGTTCGGTTCAGCCTCAGTTGCTTTTCAACTACTGTTGGCGCACCTGCTGGCACACCTGCTGTGGGTGGGATTTGTTGAACAGTAGGCGGCGCCACACCCTCGTGACGTGAAACACACACGACTGAATCCTCCACAACAAACATGGCTGATGACGAGGAGAGAAGGAGAGAGGAATGACTGTGACATGAAACTGGTTAAATCTATGGTGCTGACTTGTTGTGCTCTGCACAATCTGTGTGAGAGTCATGGAGAGACGTTTGACACTACATTGGATGATGCAGTAGATGAACCAGTGGTGGCAGCGGCACAGAGAGCAGAGGAGCAGGGTGGTGATATTGTAGCGAACTCAATATAAGCACCCTACTTGGCTTGACAAGTGGGTTGACCCTATTGGCGACACAGGTAGAGTGTGGGATTCCGGAGCGGGAGGTGTGAGTTCAAACCTCCCGGTGGGACGTCACCATGTCAAGCTGCACGTTACAATATAATACGTGATGCAATACTTGTCTATTTTGTCCACATTTATGTGCATACATATTTCAAAAATGTTTTTTGTAAATAAAATGTTGTGCATGGTCCATCTACCTGTCCTCTTGTTCATAACACTTATCTGTTAAGAAGGTGCAAAGCCATCAGCCTAATGATGAGTCCACACTTCTCACTGTTGTGATAATTGCTCACGCTGAGCGCTCTGCCCGCCCGTACGCTGTGGGGGTCACACACGACGTGTTCCTCCCCACACTCTCAATTTTTTTTCCCGTATATTTTTCTCTTTGGCGTACAGAAATGGCAATACGCCCGTATTTGCTAAAATTGCATTTTCCCCGTATTAAAATACGGCAAAACCATATCGCTTGACAGGTATGTAATTATATGCAGAAACACCGCACAGGCCATCTTCACAAAAATCCAGCTCGACAAGCCACTTTTGCTTAGGTGGAAATGCAAATTGAACTATAAATCATGTGCTGATACATGTCATTTTCCCATGTAAAGGTCTCCCACTTTTACTTACAAATTGATTTTTAATTTTTGGGAAAAGGGAATATAAATTTTGCACTTGTTGGTAACAACAGTTGTGTGCAACAAAAACACAGTTGTGTATCCTTGTCCGATCTGTCTACTGTTATTAGTGCCAATGTCATGGCGGCCTCTGGGCCGTCATTAGTGTCATTAGCCCCAGCTGCGCACAGACCAACAGGTGTGAATCAACGGCTGTTAAAAGCCAGTGTTGCTGACAGCCCGGCACGGAGTCGTCTGTCTTCCTCAACGGAGAATGAACCTGCACTCCGCTCTCTGGTCTCATCAAGAATATCTCTTGTCTCGTCTGGAACTTTGTCTGTCTCGTCAAGAACTTTGTCTGTCTCGTCAGGAACTTTGTCTGTCTCGTCTGGAACCTCGTTTGTCTCGTCTGGAACCTCGTTTGTCTCGTCAAGAGCTTCACTTGCTGCATCCAGGAACTCTTCCCAGCGTCAAGCAAGTAAGCGCACCATTTGCTACTCAACGCCAAACCTTTACCCCTGTGCACAGGTGGACCACCTTGGCGGCGGACCTGCGTCCCCAGCTGACGGGGTAACGCCATCACGTCTTCATAGCGGCTCGCTACCACCACGCCTACCGGTACGTCTTGCTCCTCAATTGCCAGAACTATTATTGTATCAATTACAGGAGTATTGGCCATCGTTATCGGTGGAATCACTGTCATCAGCATCAGCTGTGTCGTCATTGCCACTGTGTGTGGAGTCACTAACCTCGTCTTTGTCTGCATCATCGTCTGTGTCATCGTCATCCCGGTCTGTGGAGTCACAGCCGGTGTCATCGTCAGGGCTGTCATTGTCACAGCCGGTGTCATCGTCAGGACTGTCATTGTCACAGCCACGGGTGGTAACCCCAGCACGGTCACGGACGCCTTCACCTCCACGCTGCCCGGCCGCTGGAACTCAGCAGAGCGAAGCCAGTGCTGCTCTCAAGTAAGCCTTGTTATCTGCAGCTCTTTGCTAGTGTGGAGCATTAGTAATTTGTCTCTGCTTATCTGTTCCAGGGTTGCCGGGTCTCCGTCCAGGTCGCTCAGTTCCAGTGACCAGTGTGGTGTAATCTAAGTATTACATATGTGGAGCCACTAGGGGGTGACACAGACCGGATGTTGTCAGGTGTACAACAGGACGGAGATTAATATGGCGGAGTTCGTGTGTTAATGGTTCCAGCCAGTCAATAAAGGAGGCTCCGTGTTCACCCAAAGCAGTAGTCTTTATTTATAAAAGAACCCAACACAACATGGTGTCAGAAGTTGGTGTGCTTTGAGGTGAGAAAAGTCAGCTTTGCAACCGGCTAGCGGCTATGCCAGACGAAGCTCAAAGGGCTGCAGCTGCGCCAATTGATCCGGTAATGGCGGCGGCTACTCCAGCGGCAACCTTCACCATTAAACCACCGGAGCCCTTCGACTTTGCGAGACCCCAAGAGTGGGAAAAGTGGATAAGACGGTTTGAGCATTTTAGACTGGCAAGTAACCTGAATAACTCATCTGAGGCGAACCAAGTAAATACGCTGGTTTATTGCATGGGAGATGAGGCTGACGACGTGCTAAGAGGGCTCGAGCTAACGAGTGTGCAGCGCCAGCAGTACGATGCCGTTAAAACAGCTTTTGATAGACATTTCGTTCCCAGAAAGAACATGATCTATGAACGAGCAAAATTCAACAAGCGAGTGCAACAGCCGGCAGAACCAGTAGACTCATTCATAACAGCACTCTATGCGCTGGCAGAAAACTGTGAGTACGGTGCACTTCATGATGACCTCTTGAGAGACAGGCTTGTAGTGGGTCTAAAAGATTCGTCGCTGTCAGAAAGAATGCAGCTTGACAAAGATCTTACCCTAGCTAAAGCTATAACAATGGCAAGACAATCTGAAGAAATAAAACGACAACAAACTGACCTAAGAGGTGAAACTAGCATTAACAGAACAGCCGTGGATGCGGTACACATCAGAAAAGCCAAGCCAAACAACTTCATAATCAAGGAACAAAAACAGATTAAGTCCTCAAGGCCTCAGCAGACAAAACAAGACAGTAAAGTTTGTTCCAAGTGTGGCAAAGCACCAGTACATGCAGCAGTACAGTGCCCAGCTAAAAACGCGGAATGCCATAACTGTAAAAAACGTGGACACTATATTAGAGTCTGTAGGTCCAACCCAACTGTGAATGAGGTCACTGACAATGCAGACAGACTTTTTCTGGGTGAAGTGGATCTAGGAGAGGATCCATGGCTGGCAGACATAAATGTGAGAGGAAATAAAGTGACTTTTAAGTTAGATTCTGGAGCGGACGTCACAGCGGTTTCTGACCAAACATTTGAAATCTTCAAGAAGAAAAATGAACAGTTGGAAAAGGCACAAAAACCACTCTACGGACCGGGTGGAACTGCGCTAACCGTGTTGGGGTCTATGACAGAGACTATTACATACGGTGACAAGAGCGCTACTGAGAAAATCTATATTGTCAAAAATCTGCGCATGGCACTACTGAGTAGAACAGCTTCCGTGAGACTGAAACTAATTGCCAGAATTGACACTATAGACCAAGAGACAGTGAGAAAAGCGTACCCCAAGTTATGCGATGGACTTGGGCTCGTCCAAAAGCCATACACAATTAAACTGAAACCTGATGCTAAGCCCTTTTCGCTCAAGGTGCCAAGGCGTGTGCCACTACCGCTCATGGGTAAAGTGAAAGAAGAGCTTGAGAGGATGGAAAAGTTGGGAGTCATCAGTCGCGTGGAGCAGCCAACAGATTGGTGCTGTGGCATGGTTGTAGCTCCCAAAAAGGACAAAGAAAAGGTGCGTATCTGTGTGGACATGACATCTTTAAACGAGTCAGTGTGTTGCGAAAGATACATCCTCCCGTCTGTGGACCAAACGCTAGGCATGCTCACAGGTGCTCAGTATTTTTCAAAGCTCGATGCAAATATGGGATTTTGGCAAATACCACTGTCTAAAGAGTCGGCCTTTCTCACCACATTCATTACGCCATTTGGCAGATACCACTTCAACCGTTTGCCATTTGGTATTTCCAGTGCTCCTGAACATTTCCAAAACATGATGGTGACTGAGGTTACAGTGGGTCTCGACGGAGTCGTCTGTCACATGGACGATATCCTGGTCTGGGGATCCACCAAGGAGAAGCACGACGCAAGACTGCACGCTGTCTTGAAGCGCGCGGAGAAAGCAGGCGTTACGTTGAATATGTCAAAATGTGAGTTTGGCAAAAGAGAGGTCAAATTTCTTGGGTTTATTGTTTCAGCAGAAGGAATGAGGCCAGATCCAGACAAAACCCAAGCTGTTCAGGACATGAAAGAGCCAAGCAACGTGAGTGAGCTCAGGAGCTTTCTCGGAATGGTGAACCAGCTGGGGAAGTTCATTCCGAACCTTTCTGAAAAGGACAAACCATTGAGAAACTTGCTTTCAACAAAGAACATGTGGTACTGGGGGCATGAACAACAAAATGCGTTTTGTAATCTCAAACAAGAACTGTCCTCTGCTCCTGTATTGCAGCTCTATGACCCAAACAAACCACAGAAAATATCTGCAGATGCCTCTTCATAGACGTGTGGTCACCAGTTGCTTACGCTTCTCGATCATTGACACCTACAGAGCAGCGCTACGCCCAGCTGGAAAAAGAAGCGCTGGCTCTCACGTGGGCCTGCGAAAGATTCAATGACTTTATCCTGGGTCTGCACTTTGAACTAGAAACTGATCATAAGCCACTAGTGAGTCTACTGGGAGGACAAGCTTTGGATGCACTTCCACCGCGTATACAGAGATTTCGTATGCGCCTAATGAGGTACTCATACACTATAAAGCACATCCCTGGCAAAAGTCTAACCACTGCCGACACGCTCTCACGCTTACCGCTCACAAACAGTGTTACTCACACAGACACAGATCTTATGGAGGACAATAACATTTATGTTGACTCTGTGCTAGAGGGACTCCCTACAAGCAGCAAATATCTTGCAGATCTCCAAGAGCAACTGCAGTCCGACAGCGTCTGTTCACAAGTCATGAAATACTGCACAGAAGGCTGGCCAGATCGTAACCAGCTACAGGGAGCGGTGAAGCACTACTGGTCTGAGAGAGCCGTTTTGAGTGTGCATAACGGACTACTACTGAGAGGCACGAGGTTAGTTATCCCTGCTAACATGAGAAATGCAGTTTTGGACAAGATACATGAGGGCCACCAGGGGGTGGTTAAATGCAGAGAGCGTGCCCGTCAGGCTGTATGGTGGCCAGGTTTAAGCAACCAGATTAGTGAAATTGTACTCAAATGCAGAAAGTGCATACAGGAAAGAGTTAATGTGAGAGAGCCTTTAATGCCCACAGATTTACCAGAAAGGCCATGGCAGAAGTTGGGAGCTGATTTGTTCACGCTACAAGACAAAAACTACCTGTTATTAGTGGACTACTTCTCTAGGTATATAGAGATTGCCCAGCTCAGCCCAACTCGCTCTGCCAATGTCATTGTGCATTTAAAATCAATGTTTGCACGGCACGGAATACCGGAGATACTGATCACGGATAACGGCCCGCAGTTCGCAAGTCAGGAAATGGAAGACTTTGCAAAGGAGTACTGTTTTGAGCACGTGACCAGTAGTCCCAGGTACCCCCAAAGTAACGGTGAGGCAGAAAGAGCTGTCAGAACAGTCAAAAACCTAATTAAGAAAGCCAGTGATCCATACCGAGCACTGTTAGCCTACAGAACCACAGCGTTGGCAAATGGCTACAGCCCAGCACAGCTTCTCATGGGGCGTAGACTTCGTACCACCCTGCCAATGCTTCCAGAGGCCTTGCAGCCATGCGTGCCGAATCTGCAACAAATTCGTCACGTGGAAAAGGAGAGACGGATGAGGCAAACAGAATGTTTCAACAAAAGACACAGAACGAGAGATTTGGATAAACTGTTACCCGGAAACTCTGTTTGGATTACAGATGCAAAAGCACAGGGCACAGTGACATCTGTCCACAAAACTCCACGGTCCTATGTCATCAGTGGACCACAAGGGACAATCAGGAGGAATCGCACTCATCTTGTGCCTATGTCGATACCAAAGACTGAGATGGAACCACAACAGACCCAGTCAAATGGAAAAGACACTCCTACAGAAATTGTTTCTGAGCCCAATGCACAGGGAACACCAGGTGTTGTTAGAACCAGGTCTGGTAGAGAAGTGATTAAACCAAAGAGACTGGATCTGTAGAGTTGCATGTTAATATTCGTGAAAGCAGAGTTGAGTTCTAAAAATGCCTTCTTTAAATAGAAAATAAGAGGCCTTTGCATAATATGTTCTTACATGGCAACAGTGTTGGAAAAAAAAAAAAAAAAGAAATGTCATAGATTTGTAAAAGGCGGTGATGTGTTAAATTTATGCTGTCATAGTTAGTTGACAAAAGGGAACGGAAATAAGAATGTATTTTGTGTTTTCAGCTAAAAGGGGTCAACTTGGCTTCAGTAAGGGGGATGTGGTGTAATCTAAGTATTACATATGTGGAGCCACTAGGGGGCGACACAGACCGGATGTTGTCAGGTGTACAACAGGACGGAGATTAATATGGCGGAGTTCGTGTGTTAATGGTTCCAGCCAGTCAATAAAGGAGGCTCCGTGTTCACCCAAAGCAGCAGTCTTTATTTATAAAAGAACCCAACACAACAACCAGAACGATATCCTCGCACTCACACTCGCATTACACTCACTCACAATTAAATAAAGATTATTGTCACTATCTACTCGTGTCAGTGTCTGTCTCCTGGGTCCCGAAACATGTCAGCCAAATTTTTGCTAGATTCCTTCTTAATTTATTAAATTTGGACTGGCGATGCAACATTCAACTTACATGTACTTACCTTTATCAGTGTCTACAAGTTCAAGCACACCTGTACAACTGCTTATAACCTAAAAAATGTACCCGCTCAAGAGAAATGGATTCCGCATTGCAAATGTTTAAAATAAAAAAAAAAAAAAAACTACCAAGACATTACGTTTCGTTGTGTTGTTAAAAATTAAATTACCATTAGAAGGGGCAGCACGGTGATGCAGTGGTTAGCACTGTTGCCTTACAGCTAGAAGGTTCCTGGTTCGAATCCCCAGGTTGGCAGGGGTTGGAACCTTTCTGTGTGGAGTTTGCATGTTCTCCCTGTGCTGTGTGGGTTTACTCCGGGGGCTCCGGTTTCCTCCCACAATCCAAAGACATGCATGTTAGGTTAATTGGCTGTTCTAAATTGTCCCTAGATATCTGTTTCCTATAGGCCCTTAGAATAGAGGGTTAGTATTAGTGAAAGCGCTTTGAGTGGTCTTTGTGACTAGAAAAGCGCTATATAAGTGCAGGTTAGTTAGTTAGTATACACCTGACCTGATGAACAGCAGCATGTGGAGTGAACAGAGAATGGAATGTGTATGTAATTATTGGCTTTTCTCATACGGTGTCATAACAGATAAACCAGACTTTTGATGCAAACAATACAATTTTATTCCCGAAGCAAAATTTACAAACAAAAAAACAGACTGGGCGATGACATCTCTGCGAGCTCTTCCCTTCATAACGCAGCGTCCTGTTCCAGGGCTTCACGCGCATCTGCCCGCACATCTGCGGCCACCTGTCGCAAATGCTGCATGTACTCCTGATTCTTGCCGCTGGTCATGTTGCCGTTCCAAGAGCCGCATTTCTTCTTCATGCATGTTGACCATCGCTAATGTAAGGTCAGCGATGGAGTTGTCTGTTTTCGTCTTGCCTAGATGGAAAGACAGAAAGGCATGGTCGTTAAAGCTGGATCACTACATATATTATGGAATTACACAGGTGAAAGTCTGTGGTGGAATGTCACTATTATATTATGCTTCATTGCTGTATATAAGCTGAACTGTCATGTTGCTGCCCCTCAGTAGAGCAGATTTTGCAACACGCAGGGCGCTGTCTTCGGCTGCAGCCCCCCTGCAAAACTAAAAAGGATTAAGATTAAGAATATGGATGGATGGATGGGTAATGTTTAAACTAGTTGCTTGTAGTGTGGCCGCCGAAATCTGAATGGGTTAATACAGTCAGCTGACGCGAAGCATTTCAATGAAGCATGCAGTTCATGCTCTTTGTTTGTCTAAAACAGGAGTTACAACAGCACTTCAATCACCACACCTAAAAATGGTTGTGGAACACCGATAAGTGAAGACCAAAGAATAACCTTTTTGTACATTTAAAAAGACATTTTCAATTAATTAATATGCAGCTACAGGAAATTGCATTAATCAATTTGGTACATAACTTGTTAGGCTCCAGCCCCCCCGCGACCTGTAAAGGATTAAGCGGTAGAAGATGGATGGATGGATGGATTTTCGACCCTGGTTTCTGCTGCTGGACCTGTTTCAACCACACAAAAAAATCGTGGTTATTGTGCCTTACCAGCACTTGAACGTGATCCAGATGGAGCTGGTGATGTGGAGCTGATCCAGCTGGCACTCAGCCAGACGCACACGCAGACGCAGCGTCAGGAGAGTCCGCTGTGTCAGTCATCTCCACTGAGGTGGACCCCTGTGATATGAAATGCGATTCTAGAAAAAAAATGCACGCAATTTAAAACTTAACACCAAAGTGCAACATGTACACAACACTCTCAAGTTTTTAACCGGAATACAATAAGCGTAATTCAGCGTTTTGTTCGTGCTAATACTTAACACAAAGCAAGCGTGAATCTGCAGTTGGCTGCAAAACAATACGCAAGCCTCAGTAACAACCATTACCCACAATCTAACAACCTGCACGGTGGCGCAGTGGTTTAGCACTGTGGCAGCACAGTTTTACCCTCGGCCAGGGGACCGTGGGGATCGTGGGTTCGATCCCAGCCCCCGACCAACAGTGAGCTGTGTGGAGTTTGCATGTTCTCCCCGTGTTGCGCGGGATTTCTCCGGTTTCCTCCCGCACACCAAAAACATGTAGGTTTAGGGCGCTCGCGCACGCAGCGACCAGCAGCCGGTGGCTTGTCACCAGACTGCAAACCAAGTCTACCTACGGGTACAAATAAGTAACAAAAAAAAAAAAAAAACCTTCCTATTTCTTAAAAACAGTGAGCTTGGCACAGAAAGAATCAAGTGGCAAACAGATGCGCAATATCAAATAAACACTCACCATCCACTGTTTCCAAGGGCCGTGACCGTGACGGTGACCGTGTGGAGCCCAATGTCTCTCAGCGAACCACTTCCACTCCTTCCATCCGCTGAACTTTGAGCATTGTGGTCCTTCACTGCTCGGTAATCGCTTTTCAGCTTTTTCAGCTTCTCCCGACACTGTTTGGCAGTAACGATGTGCCACTGGGAAGCCATCTGCTTGGACACCTGCATTTCGAGTAGATCCGTCCAACTCGCGCTGGATGCGATCGTCGCCTAATATAGAAAGAAAATTGCGCACCTCCCAATATATAATATTAGGAGTATATTATTATATAAGTATATTATACAGTATATTAATATAATATACCGTATTAAAGGGGCGCACTGTGTTCACTGCTGAACAATTACAAATGGCGGTCTTGGAGTAAATTCAGCAGAAAAAGTCGCTTTCATGACGTTACAACCTGACCAATCAGCGGCGACCGGTCTCTTAAAGTCATATCACAGCCCTACTCAGCCCTACTCGGCCCGGTTAGACCCTGCCCTGGATCAGGTACGAAAAAAGTACCTGCTTAACCGGTGCTGGGGCTAGTAGAAAAGCGCCTAAAGCGGGCTGAGTGGTGCGGTGTAGGGCCAAGTGAGGCTAGTGGAAAAGGGCCTTTAGAGGCCCAGGGCAGCCTCACAACATGCACGCCCCTGGAAGCCGCTTGCCCCCAGGGTCAAAGCTGACCTCCCCAGCGAGAATGTCTCTTCTCCTCACCATCGACCGCTTCTGTCATTTGAACCCACCATCTGACACCTCCTCACGGACCCAAACCCAGTCCACAGCTTCCAGGCGAGTCCCGCTCGACCTGCGATGCTGCTGCCTGGCACGCAGTCCCTCCGTGCCTGTCGGTCCACCACTGACCGTCTTCGGAACCACTGCAGCTGCCACCGTTGTACCCTCCAGCTCCAGGGAAAACTGAAGCTCACCCGTTGGCATCACTCGTCGACTCGGACGCCTCGCCTTTACGCCCAGCACCCTCATCCAAGGCGCTTTGAGCTCCTGCACTGAGGTTCTGGCCGACCTCCGTGGCGCCCGGCACCTCCTCTCTGTCGTCTGAGGCGCTCCGCTGTGCTGTCTCTGTGCCCAACTGTTGCTGCTGCTTCCCGGGGCTTTCAGCATGCTCGATCCCATCCTCCCACTGCCCCAACTCCAGCTGCGGGGAAGACACAGTTGAGCCTGGTCACTGCTCTCCCTCCATGCTGTCTTTGCTCACCGCACCGTCTTCACCACCAGCGCTACGGTCACGCACTGTGCTGAGCTCCTCGGCTGGCTTGCCGTCGTCGGTGACTGGAGGCTCCCCCACTCGTGGCTCCAGTCCCCCCTCGAAACCTAGCTGGTAGCTTGTAGCTTGGTTTTGGCACGCATCTAGCTTCATGGCTAGCCTTGCCGTTGCCACAGACGGAGCCTTTAGCTCTTCCAAGCTAACTAGCTTAGCTCCTCTTGGCACCAACAGTCTCACTACCCACTGCTTCGTGTCCCTTGTACATTCTGCAAAATCTCCAGCCAGCTGCCAGACAGCATCCGTATAAAGCTCTGTTTCTCCCAACATGCAGAGAATTCTACGACCCTCCACGCCAAGACGATGGACCAGGAGTGCCCGTCCTCAGTCTCCGTCGAGTCTACCCATGCCCAGCCCAGCAATGTATCCCCCAAGCATGACCATCCAGTCCTGTCACAGGATCGCTGGCTCTCCCGGACACTCCACAAATGATGGCAGAGGTGGAGGTAGCCCACATGCCTCCATGGTTTACTCTCATCGCCAAAATATTATGTCGGTAATCAGAGACTGGAGTCGGTCTTTTGTCATGCAGCAAACTCTCCCTTTATTGAACACACACAGAATATATACAGGTGCCGCAGCCCGCCTGACGTCACTCTGCAGGGCGGCTATGACAAGCCTCGAGGGCCACACACATACACACAACAATGGGTACTGTTTCTGTCAGTCAGTCTATGACACAACTCAAAACATAGTAAAATTCATGACACAAACTACTCATTTTATTTATTTATTGGTGTTCAAATCAGTCTGCTGGAGTATTGCTGTCATACTATGTGAACATCAGTGTTGGGAGTAACGCGTTACAAAGTAATGCAAATGAAATGAAACTACAAATGAAATGTAGAGGTCTATTGACAAAAAAAAAAAATTGTCATTAGACCTCTAAATTTTATTTGTTTATTTCTGTTGTCGTTTTTACTCACCCCACTGTGGTGCCCTTCAGCAAGGCCCTTAACCCCAACTGCTCCAGTGGAGCTGCTCAGTGGCCATAGGTCAGTTTGTGGTTGTACAGGGCAGTTTCCAGGTGTGAATGCATGAGTGTGAACAGGGCATCCTTGAAAAATAGAGGTTGCCTCTCAGTGGAACTACCCTGTATAAATAAAGATTAAATAAATTTAAAAAAAACTCATCTTTTAGCCTGAAGGATTACTTCTTGTGCTGTCTGAAAATTTGAATTTTGTATGGCCAGTATTGAATTGCTAATAAAGCTTCATAAAAATAGATAAAAGTGTTTCACCAAGTAACACAACCACATTCACTGTAGTTACCCCAGTTTTATTATTTCCATTTTCCCTTATGACCCTTGTTATTATTATTGTGTGGAGTGTAATGTTTTTAACCCATCTGTTTGTTTATCCAGTCATTTGGCAACATGCTGTCACCACTCTAGTGTGATTGACTTCAAATTTATACAGACACTTTAATTCGTTGATACCTGGGACTCATTCAATTTTTAGACACATCTAATGAGGAGTTCTGTCTTCTCTCCACTATAACGTCTACATTTCTGATCAGATTGGTTTCTTATTTATACAGAAACTGGACTGAAATGGGGTTCCATTTTTGGGAGAGGGACTTATTTTTTTGCAGTCCTTTCTATATTGAGCACAGTTCTCATTAGGGACCACTGATATGCAGATGGTTGGGGTATGTGACCTGGGGCCTCGTGTACAAAGAGTATTTATGCACAAAAACTTGGCGTACATCCTTTTCCACGGAAAATTTCAGATGTATCAAGAATGAAATGACTGTGGAAATATGTGCAGCCCCACGGCAACTTCATGGCTGGCGTACGTATGTTTCTACTGTTGTTGGTCTGTTGGTGACACTTAGAGGTGATGTTGGGAGACTGATAATGATGTGAAAATTATTGTACACACCAGATACACATGATAAACAAACATCCAAGTGTGCGCAATTCCAATGAGTGGATATAAAAGCAAGCACAAAGAAGTGCAGAAAATGCGTCTAACAACAATGGTGTTAGTATTATTAGAGGATATTGCAAATCACGCAGTGAGAAGAGAAAAGGTATTTAGAGACAGAGATTTTCTGACTCAGGATGATGACTGGCTTGTCAGCCAGTTTAGGTTTCCATGGGCAGTTCTTGTGCAACTGTGCTCAGAGCTATGGCCGCTCTTGGAGCGCAACACGGCAAGAAGCTATGCACTGCCCATCCCAGTGCAGGTGCTGACAACACTGGGGTTCTTGACAACAGGGGCATTCCAGAGGGAGCTGGCAGACTGAATGAGAATTTCCCAGTCAATCCTGAGCCGAGCTATGCCAGCTGTGTGGGATGGCATTATCCAGCTGTCACCCAGGTACATCATATTCTCATACAATGCAGTTGAACAGGCCAACATCAAAGCGCAGTTTGCAGCAAGAGCCAGTTTTCCTAATGTAATTGGAGCAATGGACTGCGCACACATTACTATGAAATCACCTTCACAAGATGAATATGTGCATGTAAACAGGAAACATTTCCATTCTATCAATCTACAAATTATATGTGATGTGCAAATGCGACTAATCAACATTGTTGCAAGGTGGCCTGGTTCAACGCACGATTCATTCATTCTAATGAACAACATTGTTGGGAACAAACTACAAGCTGGCACTGTGCAGATGGGTGGCTTCTTGGTGAGTAAATTAATGTGATTGTCCTAATAATAACCCATGTCATGTGCAATGCACCTGTGCACCCCCAAATATCACCCTGTCTTCAAGGCTTCATTACAAGTCAGTGATTCGAGTCAGTGACTTCCTTTTTTTTTTGCTGGTTAAACTACACTGTAAAACCGAATAGTTCACAGAACTCAAAACTTATGTGGAAACTGATTACCTAATAAATTTTAAGTAAATAAAATTACTTTTTGAGTAAACTTTACTTAAAAAACATTTTCAGCATTTTGTTTTATTTTTTTTTAATTTAAGATTACTCAAAAAAATAATTTCATTTACTTACAATTTATTAGGTAATCAGTTTCCACATAAGTTTTGATTTCTATGAACTAATTTGGTTTTACAGTGTACAGTTTCAGAGCATTCTACCAAGCCCCCAACTGGCTCTGTGTGTACAGTAGTTACGTCAAAAAACACATGCAGAAAGTTTGAAATGCAACAGTCTCACCTTTTCCCCAGCGCACTTCTGCATTCATTTACACACTGTAAAACTGAATAATTCACAGGACTCAAAACTTACGTGGAAACCGATTACCTCATAAATTTTAAGTAAATAAAATTATTTTTTGAGTAAACTGTACTTAAAAAATACATTTTCAGCATTTTGTTTTAAATTTTTTAATTTCAGATTACTCAAAAAAGTAATTGCGTTTACTTAAAATTTATTAGGTAATCGGTTTCCACATAAGTTTTGAGTGCTGTGAACTAATTCGGTTTTACAGTGCAATAGTAGTGTGTGTATATAACTATAAAGGATAGGATTTGCATTTTGGACATTAAATGTATACTTGTCGAGTCTAATATGATCTGCTTTCCACTGACAGGTGACCGTGGCTACCTACTAGGTTCATATTGTCTTCTTTCTCATTACTGTTTTCCTTTATTCAAACAGCTGATCCACCCGGCTGGTCACAAATCACAGAGTCTGGTATTTCCTCACATGCATTCAATTTCAAGTAGATTGGGATGTACAAAGGAAATGTGCTTTGGATTCCTGCGTACGCACTGTTTCATATAGTATCTCGATTTGTTTTGCTTATGGTGTTTTCTTGATTTAAATGTACATCATCTTTCAGTAGGAAATCCACGCAAGTACATGACGCCCCTGCTCACTAAGGTTCTTTAATTTGTTAAAGGACAGTACATTTATTGATTGATTGATTGAATATTTTAATTTCAAACAGGTAAATGTGAAATCAGTAAAACACAAGGCAAAAATAGAACATAATCAATTACAATTTTCTCTCTTCATTCAGATGCATCACAATGTACATGCTGAAAAAGGAGTAGGATGAGGTCAACACTTATTTAATCCTACCCCTTAAATCATAGACTCATTTTAAAACCAGGGGTGTTCAATCATGTGCCATGGAGGGCCAAGACCCTGCAGGCTTTACCTCCAGCCAGTATCTTCAACAGCAGATTCCACTGAATTTCTTACACTGATTGCTGCTCAGTGAAAACACCTGCTGAAGAGACTAGGTAGAAGAGAAAACCTGCAGGATCTTGGCTCTCCATGGCACATGACTGGGTACCCGTTTTAAACCAAAAGCTCTCAAATTTTAAATACAATAACAAAATTTCAGAAAAAATATATACCATAAACCTAACAACACAAAACTACATTGTAGCACCTATACTGCAGTTAACATCTTTCATTTTCCTCATATCTGGTGAAAATAATGTTTTCATAATTCTTTATGAATTAAATAATGTTTGGACATTGTTTTAGAGACTCGCTTAGCCGGTTCCAAAGCTTTTCACCACGTATTGAAACAGAAAAACTTTTTTTAGTTGTGTGACAACCGTGCAACTTAAAATTTAATGAGCCCCTTAAATTATGACCACCCTCTCGTTCAGAAAACAAATTTAGAATATTTTTTAGGCAAAACCTGGTTCCTTACATTATACATTAAAATTGCTGTTTTAAATTCAACAAGATCAAAAATTTTTAATATTTTTTACCGTAAAAAAGTGTATTAATATGTTCAAAAAATGTACCCCATGTATGATCCTCACAGCTCTTTTTTGCAGTAAATACAATGGTTGTAAGTTACTTTTATAACTGTTTCCCCAGACCTCCACACAGTAGCTTAAATATAGTAACACCAAGGAACAATACAGAATAAAAAGTGATTTTTGATTAGTTACATGTTTTGGTATGGATAAAATAAAAATACTTTTAGCCAGTTTATTCTTAATGTACAAAATTTGAGATTTCCAGCATATTTTATCATTGATGATCACTCCCAAAATTGGATTTCATTCTCTCTTTCAATAGTTACACCATCAATTTGTGAATCTGATTCTTCATTTTGCAATTACCAAATGTCATATGCAGGTGAGCGCTCACCCCCTCTGTCCTGTTAAACTTTCCCCAGCTACGCAGGCAATTAGCTCACCTGCAGAACTGGACACACCTGCTGCCTCTTCCTCGCCAGCACTTATTAGGACCATCAAGTGGAAGCTTCAGCGCTGGCTCGTTGGGTAAACTGCCTACCAACAGCAAGTAAGTGAATTGTTTTTTGAAAGTGAAAAATTACTCACGTTTCCTCTCTCCTCCTCCTTTTCCAGGTTGCTGCCATGAGTGCGGTGTGTTTCCAGGGATTGTTGTGCGCTCACCTGCTCCATCATCCTCACTGCGCCTCTGCTTCCTCTCTCCACCCGGTCAGACTCCACTCAGCCAATTCCCCGACCAGCTTCATCCTGCTTGTTCATCTATTCTTGTTGGTACTCTGTCGGGTTCTCTGCTTGGTACATGTAAGTGGCAATTTGGCTTTCTACTTCACTGTCTCCCTGCTCTCACTAATCGCTCTTGTCTCTCCCCATAGGCTGAGTCTTCCCTGGCGAGTGACGTTTTCTCTACAAGTGCTCCTCTTTTGAAATTTATTAATAAACCATTTAAACTTTGCTTCTGTGTTTTCTCTGGAGTGTTTTCTCTGGCATTGCTCCCTGCACGTGAGCTGTTCATTCTATCAACATGACAGAAGGAGCCAGCCACAGCACAAGCTCAGCGGGGGCTGCATCAGCAGAACACTCCGCTCTTCATCGCTTAGATGCTACAGAGAGGCAGGTGGTCGTGCTCACACAGCAGCTGGAAACTATTACGCTGCAGCTGAGCACGGTTGCTGAACATTTGACCCACTTATCTCGCTCGGGTTCTCCCGCTCTACCTGCTGCTCCAGTTTCTTCCACCATAAACCGCACTACTTCCATTCCCTCACCTGCCCCATACGTAGGGGAGGTGGGGAATGCAAGGATTTTCTTTGCCATGTGCAGCTTTATTTGGGCCAGGTGGGGGAGAGTACCCGGACGACATAGCCAAGATTCATTTTATGACCCTCCTGCTGCGTGACCGGGCTCTTAGTTGGGCTCGGTTAGTTCTCGACAGCTCGGAGGGCCCGCACTACTCATTTGATCATTTTGTTTCCGAATTCACTCGTACTTTTGACCGTACAGAAAGTGAGGGCAACATAATGAGCCGCCTCTTGTCTCTCTGCCAAGGTAGTCAGTCTGTAACCGACTACTTGGTGGAATTTCGGGTCGAAGCGGTGGACTCTTGATGGAATGAAATTTTGCTGCGAAGCGCCTTCCTCGAGGGTTTAAACTCCAACCTCCGCAACGACCTAGCAGTTTGTGCTGTTCCCTTCTCCTTGGACTGTCTAACTGATCAGGATGTCGACTTGGATAATCAGTACCGCGAGCGCGCAAAGGAGCGCAAATCCTCCTCTCGCCCGCCCTTCGCACATCTGCCCTTCCAGGGTACTGACACAGGTGAAGCCGACTCCTCCTCCGAAGCGATGGTGCTCGGCCGGTCTCGGTTAACTCCGCGAGAGCACCAGTGGCGGAGGAGAGCCGATGTATGCTTATACCGCCAACTGAAGCCAAAAAAGACTCGGCCAGTCAGTAGCCATGGGGGGTCTGATGAGCGGGACTCATTCTCATTCCCCCGGTAATCTCTCTATTTTGGCCCTCATTCAATTGCCAACGGTTTAGAAAAAGGGTTACGGCATTAATTGACTCGGGGCGTAGCAGAATTTCATCTCCTCCCAACTCGTGCGGGAGATGGGTATTCCCACTACTAAATTGTCCCTCACACTGAACGTTACCACTCCATCTGGCCAGAGTGTGGCGTCAGTCTTGGAAAGTACGGCGCCTATTTCCGTCCTTCTTTCTGGGAATCACCGGGAGGAATTATCGTTCCTAGTTTTCCCAAATTCTTCCTCCCCGGTGGTTTTGGGGTACCCGTGGCTCTGGAGGCATAACTCTATTATCAGTTGGGCACATAATTCCATTTCCTCCTGGAAACGGAATCCCATACTGTTTGGCTTCCTGCTTGAGTTTGACCAAGTGTTCACCATCTATCTCCATCTCTTCCCCTCTGGTAGAGCCACTGGACCTCACCCTCGTACCCGAGGTCTATCACGACCTTGGGGAGGTCTTTAGCAAGTCGAGAGCACTCTCTTTACCACCTCATTGCTCATACAACTGTGCTATAGACCTCCTCCTGGGTGCGCGGCTGCTGTCCAGCCAGCTTTACAGCATTTCTGGTCCGGAGAGGGAGGCAATGGGGAGATACATTAAAGACTCTTTGAACACCGGCCTCATTCGGTCTTCCTTGGCTTTGCTTTGAGCAGGGGTTTTTTTTGTTGTTTATAAGGACGGATCTCTGCGCCTGTGCATTGACTACCCGGAGCTTAACGCCATTACCATCAAAGATAAACATCCTCTGCCCCTGATAAACTCCGCCTTCAAGCTCCTTCAGCACACATGGGTGTTTACTAAGCTCGATTTGCATAATGCGTATCATTTAATCCGTATCCGTGAGGGCGACGAATGGAAGACGGCATTTAAAACACACCTGGGGCAGTTTGAACATCTGGTTATGTCTTTTGGGCTGACCAACGCCCCCGCCATCTTCCAGCATCTTATTAATAACGTCCTCCATGACATGGTGAACCGATTTGTCTTTGCATATTTAGATGATATCCTCATTTTTTTCTCACATGCCAGAAGAACATAAGGTCCATGTCAGGGCTGTGTTACAACGGCTCCTGGAAAACCAACTTTTTGAGAAGGTAGAAAAGTGTGAGTTTTCCACCAGCTCCACTTCCTTCCTTGGATTTATTGTGGCGGAGGGGGAGCTGAGAACCAACCCGGCTAAGGTGAAGGCTGTGCTGGATTGGCCTACACCCCACTCCCGCAAGGAGCTCCAGCACTTCTTGGGGTTTGCAAACTTTTATCGCCAGTTTATCAGGAACTACAGTGGGGTAGCACAGCCTCTCATACAGCTGACCTCCATTAAGGTGCCATTTTTTTGGACCGAGGCAGCTGAGCAGGCTTTTTCCAAATAAACCCTTTGGCTGCCCAGTTCGCCCTATTGCGACTTAACCCCCTAGTGATCAAGCGTGGTAAAAAATCTGTCAATAAAATAGTTCAGATTTCCAAGGCTATAATTTGAAAATTACAAGCGATAATGGCTTACTGTCAGTTAGAAAGATGTAGAATATGATTCAAAGTTTCAGATAGGAATAAACTTACGCATCCAATTTGCATAATGTCACGGCAGCTATATAAATTACATAACTCAGTCAAAAGTGGACTTTGGACACATTTACATAAAGAATGGTCCAGGGTTTTTTTTAACGCCGATTTGTCTACAGGGGTATGTTTTTATCTAATCTTCAAAGTATATGAACCAGAAAGTCAATAAAATGTGAAAAACCCCAACATATTTCACTCTTACTTGTTACCGGGAGGGTGGCTTGCCCGCCCACGTCACCGGTCCGTTTTCGTCCATCGTAGCAGATGTTTGTATGTTTGCTCAGCAATTTACACCGTGTACCACATCTACAAACTCTTATGATTACCCCACGTGAATTTCGGTTTTATTAAGTGGCTATTTTTTCTGTTTGGTGCATTATTCCTGTGGGAATCCATGCCGCCCGTGAGCATCGCCATCTTGGTCCTGGGAGCTCCGTCTTTTGTTACGTAGACCTCGATGTAACACATTTACTTAGTAATCTACACCCGTGTACCACATCTACAAACTTTTATGATTATTCCACGTGAACTTTGTTTGTATTACGTGGCTATTTTTCCCGTTTCATGCAGTTTCCAGCATCAACGCTGACGCAACGCTGACACAATGACCAAATGGCAGCATCCACATTGGTGTGTGAGCTCAAAGCGGAAAAAGGAAGAATAATAATGAGGATTTCTTCTTCTTTGCTATATTTCATGTCAGCGATGATTCCTTCGGCACGTATCTGCCACCTTCTAAACTGTCAGATCAATAGAGATTAGTACAAATTCTCAGTATAGCCGGGGACATCAGTAAATTGACACGTGCAGTTGCTGCATTGTGCCACTGGGGGCGCGTGACCCATCCATTTAATTTTGGCAGTTAAAGGGTTAAAAAGCCTGTTCTCCAATACCCCCATCTTGGCACAGGTAGACCCTCAGCTCCAATTTACCCTTGAGGTGGACACTTCCAATTCAGGGGTGGGCGCTGTCCTTTCACAGTGCTCAGCCTCTGATCAAAAGCTCCACCCGTGCACGTTTTTCTCTTGGCGGCTTACTCCAGCCTAGAGAGATCCTAGCCATTAAGTTGGTGTTAGAGGAGTGGAGACACTGGTTGGAGGGAGCTGTCCATCCTTTAGTCGTGTGGACCGACCACAAAAATTTATAATACCTCCGGTCGGCCTGCCGACATAATGCCAAGCAGTCCCGCTGGGCCTTGCTCTTCCTCAGATTTAATTTTACCATCACTTATAGGCCTGGCTCATGCAACATCAAACCGGACACTCTCTCCAGGCAATTCTGTGCCAACCAGTCAGCCTCCCATCCCTCTCCCAGCCGATTGTCTCACCTTCATGCATCCTAGGAGCTCTTACATGGGAAATCGAGCAGAGGGTCCGACAGGCCCAGTCCCTGGAGCCCGAACCAGCAGGGTGCCTTAAAGACCGCTTGTTTGTTCCTGCCACCCTCTGCAGTGATGTCATCCAGTGGGGCCACTAAAGCCACTTCGCCTGTCACCCGGGGGTTATTTGGACAATAGACCTGGTCCGACGAGTGTTCTGGTGGCCCACCCTGCGGAGGGGCGTTCAAGAATTTGTGAAGGCATGTTAGACCTGCACCCGTAATAAGTCTAATTCCTCACCCTCTGCTGGCCTGCTCCACCCTCTACCCATCCCCAGTCGACCTTGGTCCCATATCGCCCCAGATTTCGTCACAGGACTTCCCCCATCTCATGGCAAGACTGTCATTTTCACCATTGTTGACTGATTTTCCAAATCCGTATACCTGGTCCCCCTCCCCAAATTACCCTCTGCCTCTGAAACCGCTGATCTCCTCACCATTCATGTGATCCGCCTTCATGGTATCCCTATGGACATTGTGTCTGACCGGGGCCCTCAATTCACGTCACAAGTCTGGAAATCCTTCTGCCCATCACTTGGAACTACTGTTAGCCTCACATATGGTTATCATCTTCAGAGCAACGGGCAGGCTGAGTGTACTAACCAGTCCCTGGAGGCCGCCCTCAGGTATGTAGCAGCTGAAAATTCATCCTCTTGGAGCATGCATCTGACTTGGGTGGAATACGCTGACAACTCCACTCTCTCCGCTGCTACGGGGCTCACACCGCCCATGGCAGAGAGGGAAGTCGCGGTGCCATCCGTGGGGGCTCACGCACGCCACTGACCCCAGATCTGGAAGGCCACCTGAGCCGCTCTTCTCAGCTCTAAGGAACGCAATCGCAAGTATGCGGACCAGAAGCAGACCCCAGCTCCGGAGTACAAGATCGGGCAGCGCGTGTGGCTATTGGCGGACCAGATACCCTTGAAAGCAGAATCAAGAAAGTTATCACCCTGCTTCTTGGGGCTATTCCCCATCACTAAGATCTTCTATGACGCCACAGTCCACCTCCAGCTCCCACGGGCCCTCCGTGTCCACCCGACTTTCCACTTCTCTCAAATCAAACCCCTCTCTGCCAGTCCCCTCTGCCCCCCCCCCCCCGCAAAGCCACCACTTACTCCTCAGATCCTCGACGGCCAGACCACCTACACCGTCCGGAGGACTCCGGACGTTCGCTGCCAAGGGTTACAATATCTAGTCGATTGGGAGGGCTACGGCCCTGAAGAAAGGTCCTGGATCCCAAAATCCTATTTTCACAACAATGGGATGGAACGGGCATTCCACCAAGCCCATCCAGACAAGCCCAGTGGACCGCCAGGAGGCGTTGCTTGGGGGGGGGGCACTGTCTTATGCAGGTGAGCGCTCGCCCCCTCCGTCCTGTTAAACTTTCCTCAGCTCCGCAAGCAATCAGCTCACCTACGGGATTGGACACACCTGCCGCCTCTTCCTCGCCAGCGGTTATAAGGACCATCAAGTGGCAGCTTCAGCGCTAGCTCATTGGGTAAACTGCCTACCAACAGCAAGTAAGTAAATTATTTTTTGAGAGTGAAAAATTACTCACATTTCCTCTCTCCTCCTCCTTTTCCAGGTTGCTGCCATGAGTGCGGTGTGTTTCCAGGGATTGTTGTGCGCTCACCTGCTCCATCATCCTCACCCCACCTCTGCTTCCTCTCTCCACCTGGTCAGACTCCACTCAGCCAATAAGCGACTTTCGCATTACGAGTGCGCATGTGCGGACTATGTGAGTTCAAAGTTCATGACTACCAAACATTCTGGTAGATGCCTTGATTTTCTATAGAGACAGTGCTGTCACACCTGAACAATTGCCGTTTATAGTGCTTCACGCTCTCAATCGTCATTATGCCAGGTGCACATTGTGCCGTAGTGAAGTGTGGGAACGGCATGTATCATCTAGAGCGGTGGAAAAAGCAAACTTGCAGCATACATGCGTGTAACTTCGGGACCAGAGTGTGCACATGTTCGCCGCCATTCACATTACATACATTCCCCATGGAGCTGAAGGATCCGGATGGACGTAATTGTTGGATTAAAGCAGTAAGTCTATATTATAACATAATTAAATAGTGTTGTGTATTGTTCAAGTGTCTAAACCCTGAAGTAGTAGGTACGGACAGGCAGGCCTGGATCTAGGATATAGTTCTTTGTATATTGGTAATGAAACTTGATTTACACACACATGTAATTAAGGCCATTGATAAATAGGCTGGTATAAAATAAAACTGCAAATCATTGAAAATGTGGGGTTCTTAAACTATAGTAGTATTGACCTATAGATCTAAGTAAGCAGGCTATGCCTTGTAGTGAAATTTACTCAAAATGACAAAACCAAAGTTGAGCTGTCAAACCACTCGCTTACCTTCTTTGTAGTCGTTTCGGAGTCTCGCAAGTAAGGGTGCTTGGTCCTTTGACAACAAAAAATCAGCGTACATACAGGGGGGCCATTTTGGCCAATTTCTGCAACGTGGCCGTGAATACGTGTAACTAGTTGATCCTTGTGTTTGCAGGTACAACCGGGAAGACCCCTACGCATACAATATGCTCATAGATCAGGAACTTTCCATAAATCACATTCCCATGATGCTTTGCGCGAGCCGAGTGGCGAAAGTCACTTATTCACCGAACAGTTTCATCCTGCTGGTTTATCTATTCCTGTTGGTGCTCTGTCGGGTTCTCTGCTTGGTACATGTAAGTGGCAATTTGGCTTTCTTCTTCACTGTCTCCCTGCTCTCACTGATTGCTCTCGTCTCTCCCCACAGGCTGCGTCTTCCTCTGGCGAGTGACGTTTTCTCTACAAGTGCTCCTCTTTTGAAATTTATTAATAAACCATTTAAACTTTGCTTCTGTGTGCCGTGAGTGTTTTCTCTGGTGTTGCTCCCTGCACGTGAGCTGTTCATTCTATCAGCATGACACCAAATATTGTAAATTTTGTTTAACTCAGATTTAATGACAGTTCGTTAGTATCAAACCATTTTTTTTTTATTTTGTTCATTTCTGTAGTGATACAGTTCAAAAGTTGCTGTATATTTTCCCCAGTACATAAAATGTTTATGTCATCTACAAATAAAATAAATTTCAAGGAGTCTGACAGTGTACATATATCACTGATATACAGTCATGTGAAAAAAATTGGACACCCCTTTAAATATTCAGTTCTTTATTAAGAAATGTTCAAATAACTATGTCTATAACATTGTTTTTGTTTTTATTTGCATTTTTTAACATTTATTTTATTTAATTTTAAGTGGGAATGAATGTGGGGGTGTCCTTAAAAAGACGGGGAGTGTCCTAATGTATTCCTCACTATTCGAATTACTGTACATTTTACAGAAAAGTTGAAAAAAGTCTTTTCTTCATTTCTAATTGTTTAGTTGTTACATGAATCTCCCAGTATTTTTATCATTGATATTAAATATCCATATGTCCAAATATGAAAAAATACACACACACACACACAGGCTTATACAGGGTGTCCTAATATGTTTACATGATTGTATAAGATGAATAATTTTGGTCCCAATACTGACCCCTGTGGTACACCACATACAATATCCAACCATTCTGATTCAAGCTCTCCCATATTCATAAATTGTCGCCTGTTTGTTAAATAACTTTTAAGCCAGTCCAGCACAACTCCCCATATTCCATATTTCTCCAATTTGTTTAATAATATACAGTATTATGGTCAATTGTGTCAAATGCTTTTTTAAGATCCAGAAATATCCCAGTTGATTTTTTTATTTTATTATCTAAGGAATTTGTCACTTCCTCAGTGAGATCCATCACTGCTGTTGTTGTAGATCAATTTGTTCTAAAGCCATATTGACTGTCAAAAAGAAGATGAAATTTGTCAATTAATTTTTCCAGTCTACCAATAAAGAGTTTTTCCAAGATTTTTGAAAATTGTGATAAAAGAGGAACAGGTCTGTAATTTGTGAAATGGTATTTGTTTCCATTTTTGTATAATGGAATGATTTTTGCCAACTTCATTTTATTGGGAAACATTCCAGTTTTAAATAATGAATTGAAACTAAGTCAAAGGTTTGGAAATACCATCAATAACCCATTTTAAAGTCTTCCTATCAATACTATCACAATCAGTAGATGATTTACTTTTACATTTTTAACAATATCTAAAATTTCTTTTTCATTAGTGGTATTAATGAAAATAGAGTGAAGATTTCTTTCAATATGAACAATCTCATGAATTGCAGATGTAACAATTGGGATTTTTTCTGCCAAAGAAGGTCCAACATTGACAAAATACTCATTAAATTTATTGACAATAACACTTATGTCACTGATATTCATGTCATTATCAGTAAAATCTAGAGGATAATTAGTATGTCCATGATTATTGTGAATTATGCTATTTGATATACCCCATATACCTTTAATATCATTTTTCTGTCTTCTAATAATTTACTGTAATATTGTTTTTTACCAATTCTCATAATACTGGTTAGCTTATTTTTGTACTTCTTGTATCTATTTTCACATTCTTTTTTTTTTTTTGATATCTTGTAAATTCTCCATATAGTGTGTTTTTCTTTTTACATGCATTTTGTAAGCTCAAGCTCAACAGGGTCTTCTTTCCCCACTGATTTTGTCAAGCCCGTTCCCTTGGGATTGGTCTTATTTTGAAATTTATGTTTACAAATTTGTTTAATTGCACAGTTTTTTTCATACAATGATTTAAATATATTTAGAAACGTATAATATGCCTTATCAGCATCTCTTTTTTTTAATCAGAATCAGAATCAGAATCAGCTTTATTGGCCAAGTATGCACAACACATACAAGGAATTTGACTTGCAATATAGTTATGTGCAATATACTTATATACTGATTTCCAATTTTGTTGTAATAAATCACTTTTCAGTCCATCCATTGTTTGTTCATTTTTAATTTGTTTGTATGTTTGATCCTTATTCAAGAAATATTGTTTGTAATTGTCATCATAAATTAAAAATACTAGTAGATGGTTAGCGATATCGTTTATCAGTATTCCACTCACTTTTTTGTTCTCTAAATTATTGGAAAATATGTTGTCAGTTAAGGTTGAACAGTGTGAAGTAATTTGGGTGGACTTAATGATTTTGGGAAATAAACTCAGACTGTACATAGTATTGATTAAATCATCTATAAATTTATGCTTATTTCAGTTCATCCATCCACCCATCTTCTTCCGCTTAGTCCTTTTCAGGTCGTGGGGGGATGGGGGGGAGGGGAGCCTATCCCAGCATCTTTGGGCAGGAGGCAGGGTACAACAGATCAATATTAAAATCACCACATATGAACAATATCTTATGTATTCTTTTTGTTAATTTCTGTTCCATCCAACTATTGAATCCTTCAATACTAGAACCTAGTGTTCTATATATACAACTTATTATTACAGTCATCTTCTTTTCAAGGAGAATTTCAATTGTAACACACTCAAACTGTCAGGAACTGAGCCAGGGGAAACCCAGTACCTAAACCCCTGAGCTTTCTGTGAGTTTAGGTACCATTGCATATGTATGTATAGTATGCATTTCAGTGTTTCCATATCCTTAGCCACTGCCTGACCGGCAGCTGTTAGACAGCCACTGTGACCTACTTTCTGTGACACTGCTGACAGTCTGCCGGTCCGGCCACGCCCCCTCTCTCTCATTTCCATCAGCTATTCCCAGTCCCGTTTATCACCTTTCCCGTGCCTCACCCAGGTGTTCCCAATTTATTATGCCAGCGATGTTTGTACTTAAGCAGCTCTTTGCTAGTCAAACACCGCTGGACCATTGTACATGTTCACATGGTTTCTCTTCACCGTGTGACCGTCACGTCGCGAAGGATTATTGGTGTGTGTGCTCACTGGCGGGCTTGGATGACTTGGACTGTTCCTGCAAGGTGAGTAAGAGCTGTCTGTGTTTCTGTTTGCATTTGTGCTGCTATGCTTGTCTGTAGCATTTCCCCTTGCAGCACAACTGCTACGCTTAGGCACTGCTGCCCAGCTCTTCTCCCATGCCAGTCGAGCATCCTGGAGAACTCTAAGTTTACCCGAGCAGTTTGTCATTCTGTCCTGTCTGTTTTTGTGGCCATGGTGCACAGTGGTCTGCCCGCTGCACACAATTCGTATGAGCCGTTTTTGTGCACAACTGTTACATTTCTGTAAGTCTTTATTTTTGAACTGTTTGATATCAGTAAATGTGTGTTTGGTGTAACCCTGCACTTAAATCCTCATTCCTCCTTTTCTTCCTCCGTGCACTGTGGAGAAGCGCATGGGGAGGTTTATGACACAAACATGTTATCTGCTGTGACTAATATCTCCTCCACCACCTTAAAATGAAATCTATTGTCTATAAACAAAGCAACACCACCCCCTCTCTTGTTTTTCCTATTTACATATAACATTTCATAACCATCCAAACCAATGTCCACTTCTTTAACTCTCTTAAACCAAGTTTTAGAAACTGCTATTATATTACAAGGCTGTGATAACTGACTAAGGTAGTCTTTAATGCTGTTAAAATTGGCATATAAGTTTCTGCCGTTAAAGAGAATTGATGAAAGTTTGTTGTCTGTCTTGATGGTGATGTTGAATTGATCCTCTGTATAATAAAGACAGCTGTTTTTGATATTATAGAAAAAGTTATCAGGGTCAATGTCATTTTGAAATTCCTGTTGATGTTACTGTAGCATCATCTCACTTTGGCTCATCAAGAAAATTATTCTTCTGCTTAAAGACATTGTTTCACTCAGGAAAAGGACAGCCAGGAACTGCTCTTTCATCCCAGGACCACAGCTGAACTCACATTCCCTTGTTAAACCAGTCTCAGGAATTTCTCCTGAACATTTTATTGGCCCATAAAACTTGGAGACAAAGAACAGACTCTTGCGGAATGCCCTATGGGCACTACAAAATATCCACAGCTCAACATTGCCCTCTACTGGCAACTCTGGGACACACTGGATTTAACCAGTGAACCTTTTAATCACATCTTTGTTAAGACTCACTTCTCAACATCTTCCTCTTTTTCAGGACACCATGGAAAGCAGGTGGACTCTGATGTTTTGATGTGGACAATCCATAATGGGTTTGAAATACTGTATATTAATCCTTGATTTTAAATATGTGCATGCTAAAATGTTTAAATGAATGTTTATTCTTGCATATTAATTTAAAACCACTAGCTATAAAGTTGCATGAACACTGAAATAGGTTAGAGTTTATACATAAGTGTATGGATGAATATTCCAGTTTTAAGACGTGTATAAGATTTGCCAAAACGTCTCTCAAATCATGTGACCGATCGCGGCCAACGGCTCTCTCAAGGTTATTGGCTGTTACAGACAAAAGCCTGTTTGTTCATTGGACTAAAGTTCTTAAAGCCCGCCCACGAAGATAGACTATTGGCCGGGGTTCCTGTCAATCAGAGAAAGCCCGCGAAAGTTTTCCACAGATGAAAAGGAGAGAGACCCCTCTCTTCACCAGTTTGTTCTCTTTTGTCTTTTTCGGCTCTGCTCTTTGTCCCTTGGTCTTGTCTTCACACCAGATGGGTACACAGCACCACGGGAGAACAAAGGACATTTCTCCCACATGTTTTTCTTGTTTTTCTTTAAACATCTAGGAATTAATCTTTTTCTTTCCTGAGCTCAAATCTTGATATAGAGTGAAACTCCATGCGTCACAGACGATTCTGTTTTTCTAACTTTTTATATTGTTAAACTTTCTTTAAATCTACCGTGTGTTTTTCAAGGACTGACCAACTACACACTAGAAGCTAAGTTCATCTCCACAAAGTCATAGAAGTCTTTTAATTTTGCTATTGGATTGGATGTGTAATTATTCTCGAATTCCCTCATGAGAGGCCACGGATCCATCAAGGCCAAGACATGCAGCTGAAGAAACCATCATCGCCATCTTTGTTTCAACCTAAGCTCCAACTGTGATTTATACAGTCAAAATCCAGCCTTGTGACTGCTTGACTGTAAAGGTTGAACTGTGGACTCTGGAAATCTGCAGGCAGATATTTCCCCTAAAATCCACGAAATCTTCAGCTGAGGAAGCCGCTGAAAGGGACCACCACGCAAGGAATCACGTGAGCTGCATTCTTTATCCATCTGCTGAATGAAACGTCTGAGATTTGAGAATAATTCAGTATCTGATCAGATGCAAAATTAAAGAGCACTTAACATAACTCTTCTTTTCATTAAAATTCCATTTTCATTTTCTTAAGAGTAATCCAGAGTTTTACATATAATTAGTATAATTTTCCCCATAAATTTGCGTTCTGTTTTCCATAATCTGTTAACTTCAAATTGATCTAAATTCAGCTTACATTTTCACCCTGGTTCTGCAAATGTTCACATTGTTACTCCATTTACAAGTTTAATGTTTAATGAAATTAATTTCAATGTCCTTTAATCATCATTTCATTTAATAAATATGTGAAAATGAGAGAAGTTGTTGGGAATTCATTTCATTCTGAGTCTGGTTTCAAAGCCCCAGTATCGAATTCACTGAAATTATGAGACTGATTATTAATTAATTTATTGAGTGATTAAGCAGGTATAAAGGAAAATTAAAGATTAAATTGCTCCCTAAAGAGGAGCTGGTGCCCCACGAGTGTTTATTAACTTTTTCTGTGTGTATGGACCCAGAGTTCATCTCAGGTCCCAATACATTAATACAAATCAAATAATTTTTATACCTGATCATAATTATTAATCACATTTTGCTACAGTAGTGTATTGAAAAGAACTTAGCTCCTGATTAGGTTGTCTTTGTAGAAAATCATTAACTGCTGTATGCATGTAAGATTTGTCAACAGTCACAAACGGAATCTCATACCTGTCTGACATTTAATTGAAATGGGAAAAGCATACTTGTCAAATCAATAATGCCCTTATAAAAACTTTGCATGTTGTATATTTTTTGTCCAGTAGATGGCTTAGAACAAATGAAGCTTCACACAAAGCTCCATCCATATGAAGCAACTAGCATTGATGCTTATCGAATATGGCATGCAGCATTTATTGATGCTGATGACTACAATAGCAATAGCAAGCAAATTTTGGCCACATGCATACAGATATACACCAGTGACACAATACATTTGGTATGCATTAAGCACAATGATACAGAAAGAGCAATAGCAAGGTTATATAGAAACTTGCTGCACCAATGAGTGTTTTAAACATCTGCTAAGATGTTAAGTGGTTAATTTGTACTCACTAGCTTCATTCATTTCAATCTTAATCAGTTACCCTGCAGAACAATCCATGGAATCCCATGATTTTTTTTTTCTATGTTTGGATTGGTAATTTTATAATACTATGTTCTGAGCTTTGGACACCAACGTTATTGAAAGGTCAATTAAAAAACTGAAGCTGGGAAATGTGACATTTATAAATTATATTACAATCCATCATACAGCAGGTCAAAACAAAGAGAAAATTAACTAAAATAGCAATAAAATGGCAGTACACCACGTTCCACATTATTATGCAGATTTTAGTGTCATAAACATTCAATTTTTGGTTTTTCAATTAAACTCATGGATGGTATTGTGTCTCAGGGCTCTTTGGGTCACTGATATCAATCTCAGATACCTGTCATAACTAGTTTTCCAGGTGAGCCCAATTAAAGGAAAACTACTTAAGAAGGATGTTCCACATTATTAAGCATGCTACAGGATTCAAGCAATATGGGAAAGAAAATGGATCTCTCTGCTACCAAAAGGCATCAAAAAGTGCAATGCCTTGGACAAGGTATGAAAACATTAGATAGTGACGGCCAGATGAGGCTTTCTAGAGGACTTGAGGCCTTTCATCGAAATGGCTCATATAGACGAGGCCTTATGTGAAACTTCATTTTCTCTACTAGGCCATCTAGTGGACAAAACATATACAACATGCAGATTTTTGCAAGGGCATTATTGGTTTAATGTGTATTTTTTCCATTTCAATAAATGTGCTGTCTTTTAAGAAATATCAGTGATCATAAGGGCAAAAAGAAATAATAAAACTGGGGTGACTCTAGTGAATGTGCCTGTATTACTTAGTGTGCTTGTACTACTTATCCATTTTTAGTAAGAAATAATAACTTCTCAACAGTCTTATACTGTCTTTCCCAGTATATTCACCTCTATCCTTATTCTCATGCAGAGCATAATAGCAATAGTGCCTCAGCATAATGATGGATAATAATGATCCAAGCTCTTTGAAACACAGCAAACCACCTTGCAAATAAAAACTTGGGACTTGAATCCGAGTCTCTCAGTTGAAGAGCAGATGCTTTACCACCATACCATCACTTCTGTTACAATAAATATCCACTATTTGTGAAAAATGCATCAATGGGAGAAATGTGCTCAAAATGTTCCCAAACGGGAGAAGTCCATGTTTTCGCTGGTGCCTCCATCTGAAAATTGGCTGTGACAAATCCCTTACACAGTTGAACATCAACAACACAAAACGTGAGGGACGGGGATTTCCATTGTGTATCACTGTTGACTTTATTTCATGTCGCATGCAAAATCATGAACAGCTTCTTGACCCAACTAAGTGGTACAACCGGCCGGCGAGGCTAATAACATCAATACATATGTCAGCAATACACGCCTCAAAATGTGTTTGCCAAATATTTCCTGGACAAGCTCGGCGCACCCTCAAAACTCCGGAGCCTGCTGTCCCATCAGTAACATTAGCTATTTCATGAAAACTTAAATGTGATCATCATACTGTGAAGAAATTTGTGGCTGATACAAAGCACAGACAGGTTCATGCAGATAAAGGCATAATGAGGAAGGTTTCTGCCAAACAAATTCATCAGATTAAGAAAGCAGCTGCTAAAAGGCCATTACAAAGCAGCAAACAGGTATTTGAAGCTGCTAGCGCCTCTGAAGTCCCACAAACTTCAAGGTGTAGGATCCTCCAGGGGCTTGCAGTTGTGCATAAACCTACTATTTGGCCACCCCTAACCAATGCTCACAAGCAGAAACGGTTGCAGTGGACCCAGAAATACATTAAGACTAATTTTCTAACAGTCTTGTTTACTGATGAGTGCAACCCTGGATGGTCCAGATGGATGGAGTAGTGGATGGTTGGTGGATGGCCACCATGTCCCAACAAGGCTGCAACGTCAGCAAGGAGGTGGCAGAGTCATGTTTTGGGCCAGAATCATGGGGAGAGAGCTAGTAGGCCCCTTTAGGGTCCCTGAAGGTGTGAAAATGACCTCGACAAAGTATACAGAGTTTCTGACTGACCACTTTCTTCCATGGTACAAGATGAACTCTGCCTTCCATAGCAAAATTATCTTCATGCATGACAATGCACCATTTCATACTGTGTCATCGGCTGCTATGGGCATAAAAGGAGAGACACTCATGGTGTGGTCTCCATCTCCCCTGACCTCAACCCTACTGAGAACCTTTGGAGCATCCTCAAGCAAAAGATCTATGGGGGTGGGAGGCAGTTCACATCAAAACAGCAGCTGTGGGAGGCTATTCTGACATCTTGCAAAGAAATCCAAGCAGAAACTCTCCAAAAATTAAAAAGTTCAATGGATGCAAGAATTGTGAAGGTTATATCAAAGAAGGGGTCCTATACTAACATGTAACTTGGCCTGTTAAGATGTTTTTAATTGAAATAGCTTTTGATTTGAGAAAGTATGATCTCCTAATGCTGCAAATTCAACAAATGAGAATTTTCAGTTCTTTGCAACCAATAAAATGTTTTGAAACTCTGTTGTGCATAATAATTTGGAACAGTGCATTTTGAGTTTTTTTATTTTTGCAAAAAAATAGTTATCATTGGGAGGTTTGTTCAATAAAATCTGAATTATGCTCTAACGGTTGATGACTTGAAAATTATACTGACTGTCATTTGCATCAACTAATTAGGAAACTCAGAGACGAATATCATTTGCATAATAATTTGGAACACGGTGTATGTTACTATATGGATGATATTCCCTTTCACAGCTGTGTTGGAAAAGCAATTTGGACAGCCTATTTGCATATCCTTCTGTGAACACACAGAGCATAAGCACCACAGAGGCATAAATTCAAAACACCTGGACATCAAACTGTAAAATATACATCAAATTAAACGGATCACCTGAAGAAGCCAAGGTCATTAACATCCGTAATATTATGGAACTGGACAAATATCAATGAATATTATGAACTGGAGTCACAGCAACAACAGACAATTAGGACGCTGAAGGGATATACTCATCTGCTACAAGACATTTAACAATATGAAACAAAAGATCTACAAACAGGAACAACAGGAACTGAAAGTTTTTGAATATACGGATCACAACCCACAGGACATAGAATATAACATAGACCTGACAATAATTTATTTAGCTCCATCAATAATAACTGTAGTTACTACACTGATGAACAGTTTAACACAATGGTCACATCTGATTTCAATATTTCTATGATCCACTTCAACAGCAGAAGTCTCTATGCCAACTTTAATAACATTAAAGATTATTTACATCAGTTTAAAGAGCCATTCATTATTGTGGCAATATCAGAGACGTGGCTCAGTGAAGAGAAAGGAGTGGATTTTACCATGGATGGCTATGAATTAAATTATATAAATAGAAAAGTGAAAAAAGGAGGAGGAGTTGCAATTTATGTTGACAAGAGCTTGAAATACAAGGTTGTTGAAAATCTGTCAGTAACTGTGGATGATTTATTTGAATGCATTACAATAGAAATCTGACTGGACAATGTGAAGAATATAGTAGTGAGCTGTGTATATAGAACACCTGGATCAAACAATGACTTATTTAAGGACTGGATGGAAAAAATGTATGCAAAACTAACTCATAAAGTTATGTTCATCTGTGGGGATTTCAATATAGACCTTATGAATTCAAAACAACATAGTTTGACAGAAGAATTTAGCAACACAATGTACAGTATGGGCTTACATCCAACAATTACCGGACCTAGCAGAATCACATCACACATATATATATGTAATATATAATAATAATATATATAATATATATATATATATATATATATATATATACATACAGTGGGGAAAAAAAGTATTTAGTCAGCCACCAATTGTGCAAGTTCTCCCACTTAAAAGATGAGAGAGGTCTCCAATTTTCATCATAGGTATACTTCAACTATGAGAGACAAAATGAGAAAAAAAAAATCCAGAAAATCACATTAAAGGATTTTTAATGAATTAATTGGTAAATTCCTCGGTAAAATAAGTATTTGGTCAATAACAAAAGTTCATCTCAATACTTTGCTATATACCCTTTGTTGGCAATGACAGAGGTCAAACGTTTTCTGTAAGTCTTCACAAGGTTTTCACACACTGTTGCTGGTATTTTGGCCCATTCCTCCATGCAGATCTCCTCTAGAGCAGTGATGTTTTGGGACTGTCGCTGGGCAGCACGGACTTTCAACTCCCTCCAAAGATTTTCTGTGGGGTTGAGATCTGGACACTGGCTAGGCCACTCCAGGACATTGAAATGCTTCTTACGAAGCCACTCCTTCGTTGCCCGGGCGGTGTGTTTGGGATCATTGTCATGCTGAAAGACCCAGACACATTTCATCTTCAATGCCCTTGCTGATGGAAAGAGGTTTTCACTCAAAATCTCAAGATACATGGCCCCATTCATTCTTTCCTTTACACGGATCAGTCGTCCTGGTCCCTTTGCAGAAAAACAGCCCCAAAGAAATAATGTTTCCACCCCCATGCTTCACAGTAGGTATGGTGTTCTTTCTCCTCCAAACACGACAAGTTGAGTTTTTACCGAAAAGTTCTATTTTGGTTTCATCTGACCATATGACATTCTCCCAGTCCTCTTCTGGATCATCCAAATGCTCTCTAGCAAACTTCAGACGGGCCTGGACATGTACTGGCTTAAGCAGGGGGACACGTCTGGCACTGCAGGATTTGAGTCCCTGGCGGCGTAGTGTGTTACTGATGTAGCCTTTGTTACTTTGGTCCCAGCTCTCTGCAGGTCATTCACTAGGTCCCCCCGTGTGGTTCTAGGATTTTTGCTCACCGTTCTCGTGATCATTTTGACCTCATGAGGTGAGATCTTGCGTGGAGCCCCAGAGGGAGGGAGATTGTCAGTGGTCTTGTATGTCTTCCATTTTCTAATAATTGCTCCCACAGTTGATTTCTTCACACCAAGCTGCTTACCTATTGCAGATTCAGTCTTCCCAGCCTGGTGCAGGTCTACAATTTTGTTTCTGGTGTCCTTTGACAGCTCTTTGGTCTTGGCCATAGTGGAGGTTGGAGTCTGACTGTTTGAGGTTGTGGACAGGTGTCTTTTATACTGATAATGAGTTCAAACAGGTGCCATTAATACAGGTAACGAGTGGAGGACAGAGGAGCCTCTTAAAGAAGAAGTTACAGGTCTGTGAGAGCCAGAAATCTTGCTTGTTTATCGGTGACCAAATACTTATTTTACTGAGGAATTTACCAATTAATTCATTAAAAATCCTTCAATGTGATTTTCTGGATTTTTTTTTTCTCATTTTGTCTCTCATAGTTGAGGTATACCTATGATGAAAGTTGGAGACCTCTCTCATCTTTTAAGTGGGAGAACTTGCACAATTGGTGGCTGACTAAATACTTTTTTGCCCCACTTTGCCCCATATATATATATATATATATATATACTGTATATATATATATATATATATTCTCTCTAAATCTAAAAAAACAAAGATTATGTTGTTTGGAAATTATAAAATAAATCATGAAATAATGGTAACGATAGATGATACCAGAATAGAAACAATACAGGAAAATAAGTTTCTGTGGGTGACGCTAGTCAATAAAATCTGCTGGAAACCTCACATCAGTCACATCCTGGCCAAGTTGGCAAAATGTATAGGGATACTGGGGAAGACAAGACACATCTTGGACTATAAATCATTGGTCTTACTGTACAATTCACTGTTTCTACCTTATCTTAACTACTGTGTAGAAGTCTGGGGAAACACCTACAAGACCAACCTACAGTCAATATGCACATTACAAAAAAGAGCTATAAGGATAATAAATAATGTAGGCTGTAGAGACCATACCAATTCGTTGTTTTTAAAGTCACATGTCATAAAGTTCATCGATTTAGTTAAATTTAAGACAGCACAAGTCATGTACAGGGCAATTAATAATCAACTCCCAACTAATATACAAAAAATATTTAAAAAAAGAGACAATGATCATAATTTGAGAGGAGACTTAAACTTTACAAAACCCAAGATACAAACAACCAAGAAAAGTATGTGCATATCTGTCTGTGGGGTGGATTTGTGGAACAGTCTGGAGCCAGAACTGAAACTATGTACAAACAGAAATCAATTCAAAAAGAGGTACAAACATTATTTGCTGAAAGGATATATGTTAGAAGGGTAGTATTTATATGTACGATTCACTATACTCACTCTGGGACACTATGGGACACTATGGAATGGTGGGTGGGACAGCACTGTGTATATCTGTGTTGTTTGAGGCTGGTTTTGATGTATGGACATCAATGTATGCTAGGATGGATGGGTGTTAATGTTGATATGTACAAAATACAGTTAATTGTTTACTTGGGGTCTTAAATGTGGTAATTTGTATATAATTCACATGGGTGTATTTATGGAAAAGAGGAGATGGAATTAATAAGTGTTCACTTCTTCCTTCTCCCTTTCGAACACTGTATACTGTTTCTTTATTGCATTTGTCATTTGTTTTGTTTTTGTTATACTTTTTTGTTTGAAATAAAGTATCTATCTATCTATCTATCTATCTATCTATCTATCTATCTAAATCAGGCTTTACCAGTCCACCCGGCCGCTGTCCGGTCGGGGTGTGCACAATTCCCCCAGCACGATACACCTCCATTTCCCCACCCAACAACATTCCACAGCAAATATATTATAGAGAGAGAGCACCGCAGTCCGTGTCCATTTCTCTGTATGGCAAGAGAGCCACGGGAGAGAGCAGTGGGGTGATGAGATTGGATCCAGAGTACACTTGATTCCTCCTCCTGCATACACCTCTTGGGGGTTATATGAGCTGATTAAAGTAAAGAAATGTGAATATATGTAAATGTAAATATTAGTTCCGGTGTCCCAGCACCCAGCGGTATCCTGCACTGTCATCTTTCCATCAGTCCACAATACCTGTATTGTGGAGAGAGACCTGCGGATCCTAAACTCCGTCCACCGTGTCAGGTGTTCTTGAGTTCTCCTCAGTGTACACCTCCATTGGTTAAGGTCAGTTAAAAAAAAGGTCACCTTTGACCTCTTTTATGGTCAAGCAGTCAGTGAAATCATGTCAGGTGCACTCTTCATGTGTTGTGGTGTCACCATGCAAGAGATGAGAGCCAAGTGGTTTTTGAGTTAACGGGGACAAAGTTTCTGCCACATACATACAAACATACATACCCACAGAATCCCCTTTGTATTAGATGAAAAGCTTCAATGATTCAAGAAAGCCTCGTCTGGCCATCACTAGTTTTAATCTAAACTTTGGGATTTTAAAAGTGAGCTAACCACAGCTAACTGGACAATAATACTAATATAATAAACCCTGAACACAAGAGAATCACAGGTTGTGAGGGCTATCTCTTTTCAAACAGTGCGTCATTGTGGAAATTAAAGTACATTCCTCACATTTTATAAGAAGCCACTGACAGTCGCTTTAATTAATGATTATTAGAACACAGCTAAAGCAGAGTGATACATATCCAATGAAATGTCTGAGTGCAGTTAATAAGAAAAGTAGTAACTCCTGAAATCCCTATTGTTCCATCAAATTGCTTGGTTGAAACAACTGTTTTGTAAAGTAAACCAAGATTCTAATATTGAGCCAGAAATGAGTCTTAGCATGAATTGTCTGTTTAATTTCAAACATAGAACTGTATAATTCATATCTGGATTTCCATGCTAAATCTATCAATTTAACTGGCTAGCATACTATGTGTTCTCTTTTTAAAATGTCTTCCTTAACTGCAATGAAAGTGGAACACATCACTATAAGCAGGAGGAGAGGGGACAGTGGTTCAAGTTTACACAGTCTGCCATGATTTAAACTGAAATCCAGTGTCCACTGTTGTAATGGATCACTTGTGAATTGTTTCTTTACACTTTATAACCAAAGTTTATGATAAGCAGGCTCCTTTGAGTCAACATCGTAATAAACGGTGAGAGCTGCTGATATATGTGACATCTGGGTCTGTGATACCATGCGTCTCACAAGAAAGTCGTCTATTGAAGAAAAATTCAAATCAGGTCTTAGTGTCTACATTGTGTTTGAAAATATTGTATTGTTGAGTCCTCACTGTGGAGAGTTTGTCAAATACTAAGCAGATAGCCAAGGTTGTCTTATATCACATTAGACTTTTCATTAAACACACTGATAATATTGAAGGCTTCTTGGATAATAGTGTGCACTGTGTATGGAGTCTTCTCTTTACCTTCAGTCTTTAAAAAGTTATCAACTGCATGCAGTTTCATGGTGGATCTGTATAGGAGAGTCTGAAAAGGAAGAAATATACATAGGGACAATGTAAACCCACAAGGCTGTTATTTATAATAGTTTGAGTGTGAAATTAAATCCTCCTAAACACAGGAAATGGCACCATTTGAGCTAGATTCAATATATATACACGCAGTTCTCCGTGTGATGTATTGCACATACAGCTAATGAGCAGAGGCTGCTGCTGATGACTCATTGCTCTCTTTTTTGGAAGTGCAATCATCTCAATGCTTAGACCCGTCTCAGAGAGCTCTACTGAGCTATTATGCCAAATGTTATGATGAACTACACCACTGTAACTATTTAAAAAACTGCTATGATTAGGATTAGTTCAATAAAGGTTATATACTAAATATTTATCACCTTGTGATCAGTTTTGGTTGGAGCCTATCCCAGCATCTTTGGGCGAGAGGCAGGGTACACCCTGGACAGATCGCCAGTCCAGCACAGGGCCAACATCTTGAAATCAAAAATAATCAGTTTGAAAAAAAGAATCTTGACTTATTAAATGTAGCTTAGCTGCCTAAACTTAAAGTTTTAACCCCATCAGTGACAGATTTATAAAACTGTTGTAAATGTGTTCACACAATTAAAATCATAACATAGTGTTCCTTTGTATGAACAGCCAAGCTATTTAAGATACCCTGGATATAATATCATGTCACATAATGTCAGTTTTCACAGTAATGTTGGAGAAAACATTTCCTCGGATTCTGGGATAGTTTCATATCAATTATTTGTTCAACTGTAATGAAACTGCAAACATATGCATAGCACATCCTTAAACCACATGTCTATGCTTAATCACCTCCAGCAAGTGTCTCCTAAAACTGAAATGTGTATAAATTAAATCAGTGTGTCCACGTGTGTGTCAGCCATATGTGTTTATGTGTCTCAAGTAGGAGAGCAATCTGTCCTGCTTGGAACATTCCACATTAGTTTAGAGATACAATCAACCATCACGTAAAAATTTAGCTTGATGACAATTCCTCTATTAATTTGGGATGTTGGACTTTTTGGCAAAAAAAAAAGTCACAAAAGGCTCACTCAATCTGTCATTAGGTAAAATAGGTGGCTTGGATGTGGTTTGTCATGAAATACTATATTTTCTTTCCTTCTTTGGTACTGTATTTACCGTTGCTCCCTTGAAAGATTAAGAAATGAACAGGTAATATTGGAGCTAACTCACCTACTATTTGTGGAATATTTCAGATGTTTTGCAACTGTCTAAATTTCAGAAACCTTCTACACTTCATGCAACTTTTGTGTTCCTTTATTACAACTTTAAAAAAGAAAGAAATTGGGTGATTGTTTCCATTTCTTTAATCTGGCATTAACTATAGCCATAAGTCATTGTATTCAAGCCAGTGCTGTTAAGCTGAAATAGATTAAGTACACTACCGTTCAAAAGTTTGGGGTCACCCAGACAATTATTTTGTGTTTTCCATGAAAAGTCACACTTATTTACCACTGTGAGTTGTAAAATGAATAGAAAATATAGTCAAGACATTGACAAGGTTAGAAATAATGATTTGTATTTGAAATAATAATTTTTCCAGATACTAACCTGCTCAAAGGAAGGTCAGTTTTATAGCTTCTCTAACCAGCTAAACTGTTTTTAGCTGTGCTAACATGATTGCACAAGGGTTTTCTAATCATCCATTAGCCTTCTGACGTAATGAGCAAACACATTGTACCATTAGAACACTGGAGTGATAGTTGCTGGAAATGGGCCTCTATACACCTATGTAGATATTGCACCAAAAACCAGACATTTGCAGCTAGAATAGTCATTTACCACATTAGCAATGTATATTAGATATTAGAGTGTATTTCTGATTAGTTTAAAGTTATCTTCATTGAAAAAAACAGTGCTTTTCTTTCAAAAATAAGGAAATTTCTAAGTGACCCCAAACTTTTGAACGGTAGTGTACATTTCACCCTAGTTTCATCTTGTTGAAAAGATATATTAACACCAATATTTTTGTGCAAACTAGGAAGAATATATAAATTTCCATGTATTTTAGATGATGCTTATTAGTTTTTACAGGCACAAAACTTGATTCTGTAGGTTTTACAAGTACAGAAAAAGTCTATAACAAGACTTGTGTTTACATAGTGACATTTGTTTTGGCAACTTGACAGCATGAGACTGAATTCTAAAGATTCTTTTGATTTTAAAAACCCATTAATAATATATAAGTACAAAGTACTTCGTTCTAAGATGCGCCCATTCTGATCCCAGCAGCATTTCTGTACTCCATTTTACAGACAGCCTTGTTATTCTGTGGATGAACGTGGCCTCAAGTTTATCACTTCAAAAGTCTTAGTTGTTTATTATTATTATTATTATTATTATTATTATTATTATTGTTGTTGTTGTTGTTGTTGTTGTTGTTGTTTCTTAGTCTCTTTACCCATCGCTGATTAGATTGAGGAATTAAAAGCTACTTGGTTTGGCTTTAGTATGGTTTGGGTTAACCCTGCTCATCATAACCCTTTCTAGCCGCATTAATAAAGAACCTATGGGGAAACCTCAAATACAACCAACCAAGTTCCTTTTTCTCTCTTTTCATTAGTAAGACAGCCTTTCTTTGGTAAAGTACCCACATGACTCCTACTGATTTAGTTCATTCAATCATTTAATCATGAGGGACTTTTTCTTCCTTTAAAGTAGAAAAAAATTGTGACAAATTGTTTGTGCCTCCAAGCAAACCAAATCAGAAATGCATGACCTCTATTGTAGGCTATGTTGTAGATGATTCACTGTGTAATGCAGGGCTATTCATGAACAACAATTAAATAAATAGAATGAAAAAAAATTCTGTAAATAACCATTTTGGTTACATCTTACTCAGGCATATCTCAAATTGCATAAAAACTCAACGTGCACTGTTAGTGGCATTAACATTTGTTTCCTTTTGAAAAAAATATACTACATCCTGGTCATAACTGACCTTGGAACATTACAAAGTCCATTTAGCTGAATAAAAAAATGAACTGTCAAAAACTTCAGTGCACAAACCACCACCCCCCCAAGAAAAGATTGATAACATTAACAAACATTGCACATCCACTAAGACTAAAAACAATTCAACAGACTCTCATGGTAAATACTAGAACAAGGATTCAGTGTACCTCACCCGGTATGGGGTTACCAAGGCCCCACCCTGGAGCCAGGCCTGGGGGAGGGGCTTGAAGGTTAGCATCTGGTGGCCAGGTTTCCGCTCATGGGACCCTGCCGGGCTCAGCCCGAAGGAGTTACATGGGTCCGCCCTCCAGTGGACTCACCACCTGCAAGAGGGATCATGGGGGTCCGGTGCTATGTGGATCAGGTGGCGGTCAAAGGCGGAGACCTTGGCGGTCTGATCCCAAGCTTCCTAAACTGGCTTTTGGGACATGGAATGTCACCTCTCTGGTGGGGAAGGCGCCTGAGCTGGTGCATGAGGTTGGGAGATACCAGCTAGATATAGTCAGCCTCACCTCAACACACAGCTCTGGTTCCAGAACCAGTCTCCTGGAGAGGGGCTGGAGCTTGGCCTACTCTGAAGTTGCCCCGGGCGAGAGGCGACAAGCAGGGGTGGGTATTCTTGTATCACCCCACCTTGCTGCCTCTATATTGGAGTTTTACCCGGTGGACGAAAGGGTTTTTTTCCCTGCGCCTTCGGGTTGGGAAATGGGTCCTGACCATCATTTGTGCCTATGCACCAAATGATGGTTCAGAGTACCCACCCTTTTTGGAGTCTCTGACTGGGGTGCTGGAGAGTGCTCCTCTTGGAGACTCCATTGTCTTACTGGGAGACTTCAATGCCCACGTGGGTAACAACAGTGAAACCTGGAAGGGGGTGATTGGGAGGAATGGCCTGCCCGATCTGAACCCGAGTGGTGTTCAGTTATTGGACTTCTGTGCTAACCACAGTTTGTCCATAACGAACACCATGTTTAAGCATAAGGGTGTCCATATGTGCACTTGGCACCAGGACACCCTAGGCCGCAGGTCAATGACCGATTTTGTTATCATGTCATCAGACTTGCAACCATATGTCTTGGACACTCGGGTAAAGAGAGGTGCAGAGCTGTCAACCGATCACCACCTGGTGGTGAGTTGGATCCGATGGCAGGGGAGGATGCCATTCAGACCTGGTAGACCCAAATGTATAGTGAGGGTGTGCTGAGAATGTCTGGCTGAGGCCCCTGTCCGGGAGGTCTTCAACTCCTACTTCCGATTGAAAAACTGGTCAGATGTGAGGTCCTAAGGCAGACTGAGCAGGCATTGGATCCTCTGCAGTTTGCCTATAGGCCCCACAGAGGAGTGGAGGATGCCACTGTCACTCTGTTTAACATGCTTTTTAAACATCTGGATTTTAATGGGACACATGCCAGGCTTTTATTTGTGGACTTTTCTTCCGCCTTTAATACAATCCAACCTCATATCTTAGTTGAAAGGCTCCTACAACAATTTGACTTGAGCAATAATCTGGTGGGTTGGATTCTGGATTTCTTAACCAACAGGACGCAGAGAGTAAGGGTCAATGGTACATTGTCTGACCTAAAGTGCTCTTCTACTGGCTCTCCTCAGGGGTGTGTGTTGTCACCACTACTCTTCATCCTGTACACAAACATGTGTCGGAGCAGACATGACAACAGACACATAAAGTATGCCGATGACTCAGTTATTGTCAGTCTCCTCCAGGATGGTGAGAGTGGCCACGGCCCAGTAGTTGATGATTGTGTGCACTGGTGTGAGGATTCCTACCTGCAGCTGAATACAACAAAAACTAAAGATATGATTATTGACTTTAGGAGGAAAAATCCCAGGCACAAAGTCACCATACTAAAAGGCCAGGCCACCGAATGTGTACAATCGTACAAATATCTTGGGACGATTATTGATAGTAATTTAAACTTTGAAGTGAACTGTGAAAGGGTGTGCAAAAAGGGTCAGCAACATTTGCATTGCTTGAGAAAACTTGCACACTTCCAAGTTGACCGAACCATAATGACAATGTTTTATCGGGCTTTTATTGAATCTGTTTTATCCTTTTCTTTAGTGTCATGGTTTGGTCAGATAAAACTGAAACAGAGGAAATCCTTGGATCAGGTAGTTAGATGGTCCAGTCGTTTGCTTGGTGAGTCACAGCTGAGCCTGACATCCCTGTACACCAGACAAGTACAGAGGATGGCTACCTCCATTTTAAATGATGACTCCCACCCTTTGCACTGCCACTTTCAGCTTCTTCCCTCAAGACAGAGGTTTGCTGTCCCAAAAAGTAGAACCCAGCGCTACAAAAACAGCTTTGTCCCTGCTGCTGTCAAAGAGTTGAACAAGCTGTAAAAATATATTGTACATAATTTACGTACCTATTTATTAACTTCATTTTATATTTACTTATTTTTGTAGGATGTCACTTGGGTTCTAAATATTTTATTGGGTTTTAGACCTTTGAGTTTTTTAACCTCTTTGACTAGTTTTTAACCTTTAATATGACCCTTCTCTCTTACCTCTGGTTTCTCTCTCATCTCTTTGTCTTTTTATACCCTGATTGATGGAGCCTTGAGTATTTTTATCATGTTTATAGTCAGCTTCATGTGTGCCTGTGTTTGTGTCTATGTTGAATGTAATTAGTGGCTTGTAAATATGGATGTCACCAGACTGCAAAACAAATCTACCTACGGGTACAAATAAAGTAACCTGAACCTGAACCTGAATTCCTTCATATTTTTTTCTTAAATTTATTTTTCCTTGGCGTGGCCTGAGCCACTTGGAGGTTGGTTCTGGGCCGCATGTGGCCCATGGGCCACTAATTGAATAGGCCTGGTGTGATGTAATTTGAGCTTCATCGTAACTTTTTATATTTGGTTCCTGAAAATTTTACAGAATTCTATATTTCTTATACAATGCTTTTGTTAATCTCCTTTAAATTTCCATCATGGAATATTTTTTCTTCATCTTCTAGGTCTGCAGGTCTGTTTCATTTTTATCTTACGCCGGTTGAAGTCCAAAGGGGTCGAAGAGCCCTTTGGGCAAAGACCGAAGGGGGATTATGTTATGGGTCTGTCCGTCCGTCCATCCCACTTTTGTGATATCAACTACTCCTACAGTTTTGGTCTGATTGTTTTGAAATTTGGTACCTTGGTTTGATATACACTGAGGATGTGCAGATTGCAATTTAGTTCTGATCAGATGATTTTTGCTTGAATTGTAGCCCCTGACCGATGACCTCCTGTTTCACCTCACTTCGCAGACAGTAACTGTCTTGTGAAATCAACTCCTCCTACAGTTTTGGTCCAGTTATTTTGAAACTTGGTACCATGGTTTGAGATACTCTGATGATGTGCATATTGCAATTTGACTTTCATCGGATGCACATGAGGTCAAAGGTCAGAGGTCAGATTTTTCCCAAAATATTCTAAACACAATAACTACTGAAAGAAACGATGTAGGCTTTTCAAATCGGTACAGTAGTTGTATCTAATACACATCTTGGGCGACTTATACCTTCACCTAACTATGTGTTTGGGGTCAAAGGTCAACATTCAAAGTTAACATTGCAGTTGCAATATGATAAATGGTAAATGCTGCATTTACTATTACTATAAAACAAGTAAAGCTAGGGGCACCAAACCTGTAATCCTTGGGATCCTGACCTCTGACTATGGGTTTGGGGTCAAAAGGTCAAAGGTCAAGTTTAGCATTTCTTATGCCTTATTACTGTACAACGAGTAAAGATAGAGCCACCAAAAGTGCCATCTTCTTTGCTGCTGTCTGTTGGGGTAGCAGTATCAAGGCCAGAGACACCAACAGACTTGACAAGATTATCAAGAGGGCTGGCTCTGTAATTGGTCTCAGACCAGAGACCTTTGAGACAGTGGTGGAGAGGAGAACACTAAATAAACTGCGATCCATCATGGACAATCCTGATCACCCCTCCACCACACACTAGACAGACAGCGGAGCACTTTCTCCAGTAGACTACTACAGCTTCGCTGTTGAATTCCCGCTACATGCAATTTCACTGTACAATAACTCACTATGATGTTGTATTCTGGTCATAACTATGCTGCCACACTGCACCTTACAGACTAACTGGTACCTCACTTTTTCACTCTGCTCCTGATAGTCCTTCTTTGTGCAATGGGATGATTCATGTGTTTATACGGTCATCATATATTAAGCTATGATGTATATAGGATTTTTATAGTCGAGTTAGTCTTACTTTCCATGGGTAATCCCTTTGTCTGTCATGTGTGTGTTTCTGTTGTTTGGTTGTCTACTGTCATGCTGCTGTTACACTGTAATTTCCCAGTTTGGGATCAATAAAGTACATCTATCTATCTATCAAACCTGGTACACAGGTTCACCATGGGATCCTGGCCTCTGACTATGGGTTTGGGTCAAAAAGTCAAAGGTCAAAGTTAATATTCCTTATGCCTTATTACTGTCCAACGAGTAAAACTAGGGCCACCAAACTTGATACACAGGTTCACCCTGTGACCCTGAAGTATGACTATGGTTCTGGGATCGCAAGTTTAAAAGTCAAGATCAAAAGTCCTTATAAAGTACACTACCGTTCAAAAGTTTGGGGTCACCCAGACAATTATTTTGTGTTTTCCATGAAAAGTCACACTTATTTACCACTGTGAGTTGTAAAATGAATAGAAAATATAGTCAAGACATTGACAAGGTTAGAAATAATGATTTGTATTTGAAATAATAATTTTTCCAGATACTAACCTGCTCAAAGGAAGGTCAGTTTTATAGCTTCTCTAACCAGCTAAACTGTTTTCAGCTGTGCTAACATGATTGCACAAGGGTTTTCTAATCATCCATTAGCCTTCTGACGTAATGAGCAAACACATTGTACCATTAGAACACTAGAGTGATAGTTGCTGGAAATGGGCCTCTATACACCTATGTAGATATTGCACCAAAAACCAGACATTTGCAGCTAGAATAGTCATTTACCACATTAGCAATGTATATTAGATATTAGAGTGTATTTCTGATTAGTTTAAAGTTATCTTCATTGAAAAAAACAGTGCTTTTCTTTCAAAAATAAGGAAATTTCTAAGTGACCCCAAACTTTTGAACGGTAGTGTATATCTCAACAACAAGAAAGCTAGGGTCACCAAACCTGGTACATAGATTTCCTCTGAGACCATAACCTCTGACTACAGGTTTGGGGTCAAAAGGTCAAAGGTCAAGGCTGGCACTCCCTATGATCTCTTACTATAGAATGTGTAAAGCTCTCTAGGGTCACCATACTTACTACACGGGTTCACTTCGGGATCCTGACCTATAACTATGGGTTGTATACTTTGTTGTATATTCGTGGATGATGGACTTATCATAATTTGGTTCTGCCACAGTAATTATATTGAAAAGTTGAAAACTGCTCTCCATCAGTAAGTATTGGGATCTTCAAAGAAAACAGAGGCGGGGATATTGCATTCGCCTCAGAGTGCTCTTGTGGGGACTTCCAATTATTTTGGATACCCTGAGTTTAACAATTGTTGGTCTTAAGCTGGGGTATGTGGGATTGTTTTTAAGTCATTTTTATTTATGTACCCTGTATTACATAGCGTATTTTAATTATTTCCTTAACCATAGAGTGCTACGTAGAAATACCAATATACTAAATATAAAAAGTGGCATAAATAAATAAGACAGATATGCTGTAGCCACCTTATTCCTGAGGACGCTGCTGTAGAAATGATTATGGGCGCAACTTCCAATTTCGGCTGAAGTAGTGTTAAATCAGTCAGCAAGAGTGGAGTGGTGGGGCATTTAAAATAGTGTTTTTAAAAGTGTTTCAAATTCATCTTAATGTATAGTCCACATACCTGTTTTGCAGTCAAGTGGCAGATAATTTCAGCACTTGTAGTTTTTATATTTTTGAATGTTTTTGCATAGTTCTGGTACTTGCTGCTGTTTGTGGTGTGAGGCTCCTCACATATAAGCACAGCTAAATCTGTGGCTTCAACGGCAATGCATAGATCATGCACTGAAAAATAAAAAGGACTGTTCGTGAGATTGGTGGTACAGACACAGGACAGACACAACAGCACCAGGTATGTTTTCACTTGTATGAATGTGACAGATCTGACATTTACTGTATATATGTCACCGTCACATGTGTCACATACTGTATGTCACAGTTTGCTTCCTAAGGCTTAACAATTTAAGAAAGATATCAAATAGGTGGGGTTTGTTTGGCATTTGTTGCACTGCATTGGAATGATATGGACTTGATATTAGCAGCTTTAGCACGCATTAATTTTTGAATTATCACAAAGTATAGATTGATAAAATTTTGAACAATTGTCAGAAAAGGTATGTGCCTGTTAACTTAAATAACAAGCATTCACGGCATGACAGCAGCATGAGCATTTTAATTTTAAGTATTTTAATTTTTCAACATTAAAACAGCCAAGCATGGTGTTGTGGTTCTTTGTGGCTCTGACTAGATTCTGCTCCAAGGTGAATTTGATTATGTCCAATATATTTTAACAAAATGCAACTGACTTTATTGGGGTGGAGACATTGATATATCTCAGAGCTTTTATTTGTTTACAGCATTAGCATTTTAGCCGCAGAGCTAACTAATGGAGTTACTGTCTGCGAGGCCACTTTTTAAGGTCATCTTCCTATCCCTTGATAGTTGTGTGAAGTGGTATGATTATATTACTCTTTTTGAGTTGCAAAAAGCTATATTCCCACATTTTTGACGCCAAAGTCATTGGTTTTTAACAAGAAAAAGTGTCCGGTTTCTGTGACAACCCCACGTTCTAAACTAGTACCGGAAGTTGTCCACATAATTCACACAAGGTATCATGGGGGCTAGGAATAAGGTGGGTATCACAAATAAATTATTAAGAAAATGTTTGTGAATTTAACATCTTGTTGTGGAGACTATACTTGCGTAAGCACAGCAGATGAAAATAATGTCTCTCTTGGAGTCAGTATCTACTAATAAAACTGACTTTCTTTGCTCTATGAATATGATACTTTCTGTGTAGAACGATCTGGTATTAATTTTAGCTTATTTTTTTCTTTGACATAATATCTTGATTACGCCTTACTTTTACCAATAGTGTGTGTAATTTCCTGTATAAATGACTAAATCGTACAAAACAGATTTAAACAATTTTAGGTAAAATTTACTTTTGCTCACTGTACATTTACTTGTATTTTGACCTTTTCCTAACTTACAGCCCCAATCACAGGAAGAACAACAGTCATTACTGCAGAACATAGCTTATTGCTTTGGAGGCCATTAGACCAGGTAATATCCTGGTTTCTGCCATTGGGATCTGGCCAGCTGGCCACATGGGTCTCCAGTGGGCTCTCCACCTACAGGAGGGATCATGGTGGTCCTATGTGTATTGAGTGGTAGTTGAAAGCAGAGACCTTGGTGGTCCGATAAACAATAGTGTTTTTCCTGATGTAATTCAATGCATGTTCTTCTTGGATGGTGGTTGTTTTATCTTTGTATTTCCGTCAGCTAATGCAGCAGTTATCAAACACAAAAGGAATTTCAAAGGGTGGGATGTTGGGTGTCAACTTTGGCTATTGGACATGACAAAAAGCAAGAAAAAAAGAAAGAACAAACCACCGCCGTATTGTTTGGAATTGCAAAAGAACCACACTTCCCTGGTTTTGTATTCTTGCTGTGATTTTTTTGGTTTAATTGGTTATTCAAGGTTTCTCTTGCTTACTAAGGAGTTCATCTTTTGCCCTTTGTTCTTTTTTCTCCAAGTTTGAGCTTTTTTTTTTTTTTTTGTATTTCATGAGTCACTCACTCACCTGCTTGCCTTTGTTCTGCGCCATGTTATCTTTGTACTCCTTGGAGTTGTGCTTGCTACCATTTCCCAAAGTTTTCCTATGATTTTTTTTCCCTCTTTTGTTTGTGTGTATTCTTCATTTCCTTTAAAACATTTGGATTCAGTCTGTATTTGGACCACAGATATTTAAACTTACTGATCAACCTGTGTAATACATCACCATTTCTTCATTATCTATTATCAAAAGCTGACTATCCATTATGATTTTAACTTTTTAAAAGTCTGTAACATATGAATATTTGGTTTGCCTGTTTGGTTTGCTGGCACCAATCTTGACTCACATCCAGCCAAATGCACACACACAGACTCAGAAAAAAATAGAGAGGTGATACTATAACATTGACAGTAATTACAGCACCCAGTGTAATGGGTTAATCACTGCTGAGAAGACATTCATCTTTTTGTCTTCTAATGTCACTGAGCCTGTTTCATCTGCGAAATACAACCATGTACCTAAGCAGCTGAATCATGATGGTTCTGCTCCAAAGGCATGTCACCTCACTCCATGAGCGCATCCATTTAGCATTCAATTAGCATTTATTTGCACAAGACACAAGTATCTGATTAATGGCTTTTGTCAGCACATTAAAAAGATAAAGGCTGGCCTGTCATATTTGTCAGATGAAGATTTTTTGCTTTTATGCACAATGTTAAAATGCCATCTTCTCCTCAGTTAAATTCAGCTGAATATACAGTATATAGCTATTGTTAGTGTCAAATTAACATTGAAAATTGTCTTAGTGTTTAATTTAAACTTTCCTAGGTGCTAAATTCTTTATTGAATTCAATACTGGTAAAGACACTTAGAAACACTTGGAGTTTTGCTGTGATAGAAATGACACATCATTCCACAAAAAAAAATAAAATAAAAAATGTGAAAAAACCCTTAAAAATCACAGTTCTTGTAAAAGCATACAACTGACTCAAAACATCATTCATCATCAACATGACTCTAACTTATTTCATATTTTTATTGATGAGTTGCTCAAATTTTCCACTTGCTCAGCTTTACTTTCAAATACCAAATGTGAACATGAATAAAATCAAAGTCTTGTCCGTCACCAAAAAGCCCCCAAACACCATGAAGAAGCTTGTCAGTAGCTACTCACATATCATGTCATCATCTATTGTTCTCTGGGCAACTATTCGTGTTTGCCTGTTAATACAGTTGTGGTTGGATACGATTGGATATGAGTTTTATTGTGTCATAGATCAAGAGGTTGATTTTGAGCAAAATTCCAGAACTGTGCAATGCTATTGTGCAAGCCAAGATCTGCACCTGTGTGCTCGTTTGAAAGTCTGAAACACTGAACTTTTGAGTGTCAAAGTGACACTCAAATGTATCTCACAAGAAAGAGACTGTGGAGCTAATATTAACAAAGGTATATTAACAAATACCTGCATGGCACACTCAAAGCCATAAGTTGCTCGAAACACAGCAGTCAATGCCGAGCTGAGCTCACTCAGTCAAACTTCAGTTTGAACCTTAGAAATGTGATGCCTTGCTCTTCAAAACTTTCCAGTTCTTTCACTGTTTGCTGGATGATCTCTTCTCTCTGGTTCTCTCATTATAAAGCTTGCAGATGTATTGTCAGATGCAACCGTTTTATGTATGTGTTCTGATGACCCACGTTTTATGGAATGAGTTGGACAGGAATGATATCATGTTTGGACCTTGTACATGGGACTGGTGCGAATAAGGTCAGCGCTTGTGAGATGCGCTTGTGCGGTTGAGGGTGAAGATGAGCTGCAGATGTTTAGTTGTTGGAGATTTATGGATGAACAGTGGCTTTGTAATGTGAATGCACGGGATGGAAGAAGTGCTTTATGATCTCTGAGCCAATGCCTCCACAATGTGACAAGTCTATCTCCATGTAAGGCGGGTCTGCCAAGCCTGCGATCCCAACCTGTTCTTCTGGCACAGTGGGAAGAGGAACAAAAAAACTTTTAAGGCAATGGATATGATTACATACAAGGTAGTTATGGTGAACTTTTGCTCCACTTACCACATAGTTGTGCTTTACTTACAAAGTTATTATTACCTCCACCAAGATTGGGGCGGTTTGTTTGTTTGTTAGAAAGATTATGCAAAAACTTCTCAACAGATTTTAATGAAATTTTCACCAGAGATGGCCCTTGGCTTAATGATTAACTCATTAAATTTTAGAGGTGATCCAAAAGTGAATGCCTCTACCAAGGCCATTATTTTTTTGTGTGCAGCAGGATTACACAAAAGCTACTGGACAGATTTTGATAAAATTTTCACCAGAGGTGGCCCTTGGGTTATAGATGAACCCATTAGATTTTGGATGTGATCCAAGAGCACATACCTCCACCAAGGCCCTATGTACTCATGATATTTTAGCAGGACTATGCAAAAACTTATTGGATGGATTTCGATGAAATTTTCACCAGAGGTGGCCTTTGCTACGAATGAACCAATCAGATTTTGACGGTGATCCATGAGTGCATACCTCTGCCAAGGCTCTGTCTCACAATGTATAGATGGATGGAGGGACAGATGAAGAAGGAGGAAGGAAGGGACAGAGCTTGATGGAGGTATGTGCTCTCTGAGAACACATTTACAAATTACAGGATGCTTACAATGTATCTAAGGAATACTTATTTATGATGTACTGACAAAATGCAATACATTTACAGTGTACGTACACTCTGCTTACAATGTAGTTATTCTCTACTTAGCATGTAGTTGGGGTCTATTTAAAATTTACTCATGCTCTAACATAGCCAGGCTCCACTTACAATTTTTTTCAACAAATTTGACACAAAGCTGTACATCTAGAACAAGAAATTCACATCAATAGAGCTAATAACAAAAATTAAAACTACTATAAATATAAATGAATTTATACTGTACTTAAAATGTTGCTCTAGTCACACAATAAATGATGATGTATTTACTCTATTACAGAGTAATTAGCAGGGTGTGTTACAAAGTGTAACTTTGAAAAAAGGATGTAAATTACTTAAAAAGGTGGAGGCAATCCACCTAAGTGCTAGTTGCAGCTATTGGCCAGTAAACATAAGAAGACTCCGCTAAACTAGCTACTGTGCTATTACAGTTGGGTAGAGACAAACTCCACCTGCACCCCAAAAAAGTTAGCTCATCAATGTGGGAGTTTTGTGGCGTTTAATAAAGGGATGGGAGTTAACATTCACCCCCAGTCTGTAGGAGGTGTGGAGCATCAGTCCATGACCTATGATCCTGCTGATTCATCAAGGTAAGCAGAGTAAGTTGTTTGCTACAGCTGAAATGGGATGTGCTACTATTACATTAAGATTTATTTTTGTTATTAAAGCAAAATGATCATGATGTTGCGCTGGATTGTGCTTTGACAGCGTTTCCTGTTTATGCGTCAAATAAATGTTTGTATTCCTGCCAGTAATGTCACATTTCTAACAGCTTTCAGCTCTTCGAGGAACATTCAGACAGAGTTTTTGCACCAGCTTGAAACCTAACAAACAAGCATGCTCGTCTTCCTTCATAAAACTGCCACTGACAGAAGAAATGAAAAATTATGCATAGAGACATGGTCAGGGAATAATGGACAATAGATCAGAGTGTATCAGAGTGGTTATTTGTCAGCTTGTGGTCTCATACACAAACTCTATGCCCCCTACTCCCTTCAAGTAAGTTCTCTTGTATTGATCACAGATGTTAAGATGTGTACACAGTGCACATACTGTGGTTCTCTTGTTTATCAGTCATCTGGATGCCTATTCATAATGCATTGAGAGTAGCTATTCTTTCTTTTTTTTTTTTACTTTTTGTACAGTTATACATCGGGTTTGCTCAAAAATACTATAAACAAAGTAGAATTCTATTAGCACCTTTTAAATCTGCAAGATAGTGCAGTTTTCTGTGAGAGTCCACAAGAACGCCAAACTAGTGTCATTCTGTACATCTCTGGACAGATATCACAGAAAAGCAGCAATAATGAAAAGGCCTGACAGCTATAGTTTTCTTCTTCTTCTTCTTCTCTCCTGCCCTACAGAAACACCACAGGTCGAGACCATCAAAGGATTTATCCAGGGGGTAATTAGTTTCTCATTGGCCCCAGTCCACACTTTCTGGGATGGTGCATATGGGTGGAGTGTGTTCAGTCAAGTCTGCCTGCCACTTCTAAAGGAGAGAGGCTGCATGGGGGGAAATTGAAGCCTTGATGTGATTAAGAGGTTCAAGATGTTCGTAAGCTGGTTTAAACCAGAAAGAAAAAGGGTCACTTGGGGCTTATTACATTGACATATTCTGCTGTATGTAGTGGAACGCTGCGATCACCCTTATTCTGGATAATTTGTTGACACTCAGAAAAAGCCATGCAGCTATACAATAACCACAATATTGTGTATGTCTCACAGCTGTAACTTTTCTGCTTTTCTACTTCTTTACTACTGAGTAAAGAAAGGTCAGGGACTGAAAGGCAGAATTTACAGCTTATGTTAGAACCATAAAAATGCCTTCATATGAGATAAAGTGGAGAACTTGTTACAGAACTAAAATGGAAAAATTCTGAATTCAAAAGGTCTTCAACATGTTAAACACGTTTGATAAACAATACACTGTATGAACGAACAGTTTGTGACATCTCACAACTTCAGTATTCATTTATAGTTTCAAATCAGCAAGGTATACTAAAAATTTTTAAAAAATGCATTTGGATAGTTCTGCATCTTATTTTTGATTTATGATCTGCTAGAGAGCTCCAAAATAGCATTTGGGGGGTGTTTTTATAATTCTTTTTTAAACAGACATTAAACATGACCTGACCCATCCTGAATGAAGAGATGAGAATACAAGGAACAAGGAAATAAGAACGACAAAGGCAATGCTATAGCTACCTGAATAGAAGACAACTACAAGGACAAAACTATATGCAGTTAACAATGTCTGAAATTACACTCAGAACAGCAATTGACATTCCTGTCTCTAAAGGCAACTTTATATAGGTTTCTTCTTAGCTTAGATGTTTAAATTAGGATGCCTCTTTACTTTTGTAGCTCTGGTGTTGACTCGTGTTCATTTACTTACATATTTTGTTGTGCCTCTGTTCTTGAGGGTTACTTCCAATCCACACTGAGTCCAGAGAACAGTCCAGTGGTTTTTAATTCTTGTCCTTTCTGAGCAGGAATGGATAACACCTTTACACGGCAAAAATGTATTGAAAACTAGAAAAGCACTCGGAGAGTGCAGACCTCCGCCAAGCGCCACAGTTCCCCCCCATACAGTGTTTGTGTGTACGTTTTCAGATTCCTTGACCATGAAAACATATGACTAGCAATTGGATTCACAATGACAGGATTAGTGGTTCATTAGTAAAAGCATTACCTCCTTGGCGGAGGTAATAAACTGAAGTGTTGGTGTTGTGTCCATCTCCTGCATCTGCAAACTCCCAGGCTGCGGGCGTTGCAATTGAATGAATGAATGAATGAATCTTTATTTCGAATAGATTAAGAGTGCAGGTTAAAAGAAAGTGAATAATATAACAAAGGGGGTAATAAAATCCAACAAGGTCAAATTAGACAATAACTCCTCTGATTATACAGTTCAACATAAGTTATCCGAAATGTGTGATGGGTGAATTCGCAGCTTATATTGGCCACCCATGTTTCATCCAAGAATTCCAAAGTAAAAACAAAAGAAATCATGACACAACCACGTACAACCCACAGGCCAATGGGTTATGCGAGCGTTTTCATAGATCACTGAAAGCAGCACTGAGGGCTTCACTGACGGATGCAAATTGGGTAGACAGGTTGGCGTGGGTTTTATTGGGGTTGCGCTCCGCGGCAAAAGAGGATTTGGAATCTTCCCCGGCAGAGAGCTTGTTTTTGCGCAGCTACTATGGCTGGCCGGGGAATTTCTGCCAAATAATCCGGCGGCGGACAGCTGCCCGTCTGAGCTTTTGCAGCGTAGCGCAAACACAGGCACACAGGCACGCTGCCGAGCCCTGGCCAGCACTGTGTTCCGCGTGCTTTTGTGCCTAAAACTTTGAAGAAGGCGGAGTTTGTGTTCGTCAGACACGACGAGCAGCGCCCTCCATTGGGCCTGCACACAAGTTGAAAATGGCCGTCTCTCATAATGTTAAAGAATCCTTTAAAAAATTCCTGTATCCAGACAGTGATCCGGATCATCCCCAAAATGTAATCAGTTCTTCCTTGTACCATTTCCAACAACGCCTGAAAGTTTCATTGAAATCCGTCCAAAACTTTTTGAGTTATCTTGCTAACCAACAGACAGACAGACAGACAGACAAACGCTGGCAAAAACATAACCTCCTCCTGGCCTCCAGCCTGGCGGAGGTAATAATGGTAATCAACAAAACACCTTCAAAAAATTCCAAAATTTCCACAAGCTAGTTTTAAAAGTCAAAAGGTTGTGCTGAACCACACCAAGACCTAAACAGGTTTTGGTGTGGTTCAGCAGTTCCTCTTTTTGCAGCTGCTTATTTACTACGGGAAGACAAAGTTTCCTAAATCTGATTTCAAGAATAAACACTAGGAGGTGCTGTAAACTACAACATTTCACCAATAATTAAAACAAAACAAATATTTCTCTACAGAAAAGTACATACATTATGAATCAACATTTTGGCTCTTACACTGTCTTTTTATATTCATTTTTTATTACTGAAATATTCATAACTATGATAGTATCAATAGAAACAGTCCTTTTTTGATATTTACATATGTTGTTAGTCACATACTAGTCATCCATTTTCTTGTTCCTATATCCACTTCAGGGTTGCGGTAGGCTTGAGCCTCTCTCACCTGTCGCAGGGCATTAAAAGTGATGTTGGCAATTAGTCTTGGTCATGATGTTAGACTGAGGATTGTCCTCAGTCCTGTGTTGCTTCAAAGTTGGGTTAGTTTGGGTGTCATGAGAACATGCATAGGTTCTGTTTTGGTTTATGGAAGCATTGTTCTCCTGTCTATTATGAAAATAATTATTATTCACGCTGAACCTTGTGTAACCTGCACAAGAAGATTGTGCTGAGGGCAGACAACTCGAGGCCCCCTCCACTGTCTGACTGTCATTGTCATAATTAACCCAGTGCTGGCTCCACTCATGTACCAACTAGAAGTCAAAGCTGGCAATTCATATTCACAACAACAGAGACGTTGATGAATCAGCAGTGCAGCTTTACAGTTTACAATTTCAGCTCAACTCAACTTTTGTCTGAAAAGCACGTGTAAGACAACCAAGGAGGACCAAAGTGCTGTACAGGTCATGAATAAAGCAATACAGAAATAAAGCAATAGCAATAAAAATGAAAATATTGCCACAAAGTAAATAAAATAAAAATAAAATAAAATAAAATACAAACATATAACAGTAACAATGTACACAGGAAGCAGCACAAAGCTAAAACAATACAATGATACAAAAGCTCAACCTGAATTAAAGGCCAAGGTTAAACCGTGGGTCTTCAAAGATTTAAAAATCTCTAGTGAGTAGGTAGATCTGATATGCCAGGGCAGGCTGTTCCAAAGCCTAAGAGCAGCTTCTCCAAGGGCTTGTTCCCCTCTGCGATTCAGTCTAGTTTTGGGGACTTCTAGTAATACCTGGTTAGCAGACCTAAGTGTCATGGCGGCCGCGGGGCCATCATCAGTCCCGGCTGCGTGCACACCTGTTGCTAATTCCCAGCGGCCTATAAGAGCCAGACCTGCTAGCGACTCAGCACGGAGCCGTCTGTCATCGTCACGGAGGCACGTCCCTCATTCTCAATCTCGGATTGACTCTACGCCTGACCAAGTTCGTCACGTCTTGCCACGTAAGCATTCCAAGCCCTTACCTTGCCAAGCTATTCTCCCCTGTGCACAGGTGGATCCTCCAGGCGGCGGATTATCTCTCCCCGGCGGCGGCTCAGCTCCTCCCCGGCACCAGAGTCTTCCCTCCGCTTCACGACACCGAGCAGGACACTCCCCTCCTGGCAGTCGCTCACAGAGCAAGCAGAGGCCCAGCATCGCCACCTGCAAGTAAGCAGCAGTTCTTGTCACATCTCCCGCTGCAGTGCAGTACTAATTACTCTGCTCTGTCTCCCTAGGGTTGCCAGGCAGCACGGAGACCTGCTCAGCTCCAGCACGAGCCCAGCACACCACACTACCACACATACACGCACTCACACACTTCACTTGGGTGAATAAAAGGTTAATTGTGACACGTCGAGTCTGTCTTCTGTCCCCTGGGTCCAGTCATTATGTCAGTACAGCTCCGTCAAAGTGACCCAGCGGACAGCGCTCTAGCACGCCGTCTTAACACCATTGATGCTCGAGTTGAGCAGTTAACTTATCAGTAAAATGTCATCCTCACCCAATTAACTCAGATTAACAGCCGGTTGGATCGCCTGGAAGGACAGCGGGCGTTTCCACCGGCCTCCGGGGTTCTACCAGGCCCCGCTAGCTCCCCGCCTAGCCAGGTTATCCAGACTCCCCCAACCCGTCTCACACCGGTGCCTACGCCCGCTCGCTTCAGTGGGAAGCTCGGGGAGGCTCGGGGTGTGAGACAGTTTTCCACCGGGTACCAGGGGATTTTCCCACTGACCATAGTAAGATTGGCTACATAGCTAACCTACTAGAGGGTAGGGCATTTGCTTGGGCCTAGCGGTTATGGCCAAGCCCAGCTATGCCAATCTAACTTACCAGCAGTTTCTGGCCCAATTCACCGAAGTGTTTGACCACACCGATCGGGACTCTGTGCTTACTACCCGGTTATTAAATCTTCGACAGGGCGGCAGGTCCGCTGCGGACTACGCAGTCGACTTCCGGGTAGTAGCGGCAGAGGTCGGGTGGGAGGATGCTTCGCTATGTAGCATATTTATCCGTAGTCTAAGCCCTGGGCTAAGGGATGAGTTAGCTACCCGGGATAAGCCAGATCAGTTAAATGAGCTAATTTCTCTTACCATCAGTTTAGATAATAGGCTGAAGAAGCATGCCGCCGAGCGAAGAGCTTCTAGCCGCTCGAGCGCAGTATCTTTGTGCCTCTCGGCCGTCCCAGTTGGCCCTGCCCTCCTCGGAGGAACTTCTGGGGCAGGAGGATATGGTCATCGGGTGCTCTGGGATTTCGGCCGCTGAAAGACAGCGCCGTAGAGAGTTGGGGTTGTGTTATTATTGTGGGAGTGCTTCACATGAGTTGGCTGAATATCCGAATCAGGGAAAAGAGGAGGTCCGTGGGGCACAGTAGGGGGACTCACGGACGCGTCCCAGTCAAAACCCCTCACCAGCTGCTTCGTTCCCATTCGGCTTATATCCAAACATATTGAACACTCCACTCATGCACTGATTGATTCGGGGGCTGAGTAGAGTTTCATTTCAAGAGCTATGGCAACCCGGCTGGGCCTCCCGTGTCAAACTCTTCAGCCTCCTCTCAAGCTGATCACCCTGTCAAAATATCCATTAACAGCTGTCTCTCAGCAGACTGCCCCGGTGTCGGTGATCGTCTCTGGAAAACCACCGGGAGGACCTTCGTTTTCTGGTGCTGCCCTCCTCCACCTCTCCAGTCATCCTGGGCTACCCCTGGCTGTGATTGCATAACCCGTCATTTGATTGGCAGACTGGGAGCATCGTTTCATGGAGCCCTTTTTGTCTCAGCGCATGCCTGCAGTCAACGGCATGTGCCCCATCGGTGTCTGTGGCCCCACGTGCATCGCCCCCCGCCCCCCTGGACCTGTCCAGAGTACCGGAAGAATATCACGATCTGGGGCTGTCTTCAGTAAATCACGGACGCTGTCTCCCCCCCCCCTCCACCGACCCTATGACTGCGCCATTAATCTCTGGGCTGGTGCCCCGCTTCCGTCGAGCCGTTTATACAGCCTGTCTGCTCCAGAACGAGAGGCGATGGACACCTACATTAAGGAATCGCTCAGCTCCTGGATCATCCGCCAGTCTTCCTCAACAGTGGGGGCGGGATTTTTTTTTTTGTTGGCAAGAAGGATGGCTCCCTGCGCCCGTGTATTGATTTTAGGGGCCTTAACGGCATCACAATTAAAGACAAGTACACACTGTCTCTCATGGACTCGGCTTTTGACTCTCTCCAGGGGGCCTCTTGGTTCACCAAGTTGGATCTTCGCAACGCGTACCATCTCGTGCGGATCAAGGAGGGCGATGAGTGGAAGATGGGCTTCCGGACCCCAAGCGGCCACTTTCAGTATCTGGTGATACGGTTTGGGCTGACCAACGCTCCCGCCATCTTCCAGCGCTTGATCAACGACGTCCTCCGGGACTTCCTGGGCGCCTTCGTCTTCGTATATCTCGACGATATCCTCATCTTCTCCTGGTCCTTGGAAGAACATCAGGTACACGTGAGGCGGGTCCTCCAGCAGGTCCTGGAGAATCAGCTGTTTGTCAAAGCTGAGAAGTGCGAGTTTGACGCCAGGAAGATGTCCTTTTTGGGGTTCGTGATCTCGCACAACCAGGTCCTCCCCGACCCAGCCAAGGTCAAGGCGGGGGTGGATTTCCACCCCCCCCCCCCGCCATCCAGGAAGCAGCTGCAGCAATTTTTGGGATTTGCTAATTTTTGTCGCCGCTTTGTGCCTAGGTTTGGTATAATAGCTCACCCGCTGACCAATCTCACGTCCCCCAAGATCCCCTTCTGCTGGACGGAGGAGGCTGCAGCAGCATTCGAGACACTCAAGAGGGAGTTTGCTTCATCCCGCGTCCTGACGCAGGTGGATCCGAATCTCCAGTGCCTGGTGGAGGTGGAAGCTTTGGACTCCGGGGTGGGGGCAGTTCTCTCCCAGCGCTCTCCAGCCGACGGAGTGATCCGGCCCTGCGCCTTCTTCTCTCGCCGCCTGCAGCCTGCGGAGAGGAACTACAGCATCGGTGACAGGGAGCTACTGGTGGTTAAGCTCGCCTTGGAGGAGTGGTGTCACTGGCTGGAGGGTGCTGCTCAGCCTTTTGTGGTATGGTCCGACCACAAGAACTTGGAGTATCTGAGGACTGAACTCTCGTCAGGCCCGCTGGTCCCTTTTTTTTTTTGATCGGTTCAACTTTACTATCACCTACCGCCCCGGAAGCAAGAATCAGAAGCCAGACGCCTTCTCCAGGCAGGTCTCAGCGGAGGCATCCAAGGATCAAGAGGAGACCATCCTCCCTCCGTCCTGTGTTGTGGGCGCCCTCGTGTGGGACATCCGGGAAAAGGTGATGAAGGCATGGGAGGCAGCCCCCCAGGGCAATTGTTCGTTCCTAAGCCAGTCCGGGGCGAGGTTATCCAGTGGGCCCACGCCTCGAAGTTGGCATGTCACCCTGGGGTGTCTCGCACTGTTGCTCTTCTCCAAAGGGCGTTCTAGTGGCCGGGGCTGCGGAGAGACGTCAACAACTACATCCGAGCCTGCGCCCAATGCACCACCGGGAAGTCCTCCTCCTCTCCCCCGGCCTGACTGCTCCATCCTCTGCCGGTTCCTAGTCGCCCTTGGTCGCACATTGCTCTGGACTTCATGACAGGCCTCCCCCCATCCAACCAGTTCACCACGATCCTGACCATCATCGATTGCTTCTCCAAGGGGGCCCACTTTGTGCCCCTTCGGGGGTTGTCGACGGCACGGGAGACGGCAGACCTTCTGGTGCAACATGTAGTCCGCCTCCATGGAAATCCCACGGACGTCATCTCTGATGGGGGCCCCCAGTTTGTGTCTCAGGTTTGGAGGGCGTTCTGCCAGGCGTTGGGGTCGACGGCGAGCCTGTCATCGGGTTACCGTCCCCAGAGTAATGGGCAGTGTGAGCGGGCAAATCAGGAGCTGGAGGCCACCCTTCGCTGCGTCATTGCTTACAGCTCCTCTTCTTGGAGCAGCTACCTGCCATGGATCAAATACACCCACAACTCCACGGTGTCCTCTGTGACTGGGATGTCCCCCTTCAGGGCTTCATTGGGGTACGACTCACCGCTGTTCCCGGAGGAGGAGAAGGAGGTGGCATTGCCTTCTGTCCTCGCTCATGTCAGGCGCTGCCACCGGCTCTGGACCACCACCCGCAGAGTCCTCCTCCAGACCACGGAATGCAATATCAGGATGGCCAATCACTGCAGGAGACCAGCACCCGAGTACAAGGTGGGTCAGCAGGTTTGGCTCTCCACTCGCAACATCAATGTGAGGGCAGAGAAACGCAGGTTGACTAAGCGTTTCATCGGGCCTTATCCCATTGTCCGCATAATTAACCCTGTGGCTGTTCGCCTAGCTCTCCCCCCTTCTATGCACATCTGTCCCACCTTTCATGTTTCTCACGTTAAGCCCATCGTTGCCGATCCCCTCTGCCCACCCCCCGCAGCGTCCCCCCCCCCCCAGGATGATCGATGGCCACCCAGCATGGGGTGTTACTGCCATCTTGGATGTCCGCCGGCAGGGCTGTGGCTTGCAATATCTGGTGGATTGGGAAGGATTTGTCCCCGAACATAGATCCTGGACACGCCCGGCCTTGATTCTCGATAAGCAGCTTATCCGCGACTTCCACCGGGCGCATCCAGGTAGGATAGGACAAGTGCCAAGAGGCACCTCTAGAGGGGGGAGTACTGTCATGTCGGCCGCGGGGCCATCATCAGTCCCGGCTGCGTGCACTCCTGTTGCTAATTCCCAGCAGCCTATAAGAGCCAGACCTGCTAGCAACTCAGCACAGAGCCGTCTGTCATCGTCACGGAGGCACGTCCCTCGTTCTCGATCTCGGATTGACTCTACGCCTGACCAAGTTCATCACGTCTTGCCACGTAAGCATTCCAAGCCCTTACCTTGCCAAGCTATTCTCCCCTATGCACAGGTGGATCCTCCAGGCGGCGGATTATCTCTCCCTGGCCGCGGCTCAGCTCCTCCCCGGCACCAGAGTCTTCCCTCCGCTTCACGACACCGAGCAGGACACTCCCCTCCTGGCAGTCGCTCACAGAGCAAGCAGAGGCCCAGCATCGCCACCTGCAAGTAAGCAGCAGTCTTGTCACATCTCCCGCTGCAGTGCAGTACTAATTACTCTGCTCTGTCTCCCTAGGGTTGCCAGGCAGCACGGAGACCTGCTCAGCTCCAGCACGAGCCCAGCACACCACACTACCACACATACACGCACTCACACACTTCACTTGGGTGAATCAAAGGTTAATTGTGACACCTCAAGTCTGTCTTCTGTCCCCTGGGTCCAGTCATTATGTCACTAAGTGCCCTGGATGGAGCATGAAAATGCAGTAGACTGGAAATACACTGGGGTGTCCATCCATTAAGAGCTTTAAAAACATCCATACATACATCCATCTTCTACCACTTATCTGGAGGTTTGAGTCACTGGGCCAGTAGTCCAAACAGACTAGCCCAGACTACTGCCCAGTTCACATAGCATTATGACCCCTTCTGCAGGTGGTGAGCCCACTGGACAGTGGACCCATGTGGCTCCTTGCTGTAACTTTTTTCATGGGGATCTACTGGACTGGTCTTGGTCTGGCCGTTCACCCAGGACCAGTTTGCCTTGGGAGACCCTACCAGAGGCAAGTTCTCTCCAACAGCATAGTTTCTGGGATCATTAGGCCATGCACGCCCATCTACCATGATAAGGTGGCGAGCCACAGAGGGGTGATTAATGCCAAAATAAATAAATTAATTAAATAATACATTAAATAGTATTAAATTTCACATTCATAATCTTTTAAAACACCACTTAGGTTGCATGACGGAAAACAAATTGGTCTTGGACTCAAAGGAATGTAGCTGGTTGCCAAAATATTAAGTTTAGACAGCATATTTATGTTGAATGGCTGTGGCAAATTAATACTGAAAATTTGATGATGAAACAAAAAAAAACAAAAAAAACGAGCAGTTGCTTGTGGGACTCCATGGGATCAAGGATGGTGTTAAGCATGTGTTCCTGCTCACAGATTTCACATAAAGATCAACATAAGATATTTTATAATAGCAGATGGTTCACATGATGCTTCTGAGGTCAGATGATTTTGACAAGGCACCAGAGTATAAAAATGGAAATAAATGTGCAACTATGTTTAAACAATGCACAGACGTGTGGTCTATGTGTTGATTTTATAAAGGAGATCTATATAACTTTATTGTTAATTTAATCAAATCCATTATGTTTGTGTTGAAATGCATTTGCTAACATAAGACACAGTAGCCTAGTTTCCTCTGTTGGCTCCATCACCCTCTGTTGTCTTTTTTTTTTTTTTTTTTTTTTGAGGGACAGTTTTTCTGCCAAAATGACATAGCACACATGCTCCCCGTGGTCTTGATTGGCTCTCCATGACACGGGGCTGGCACATGAGCAAACACCAACCACAAAAGCATGAAAACAGAAGGAAAGTATGCTGTTTCACACTGCTGCAATCGAAAATGCGATGCAGCACTGGGATTTTTTTTTTTTTCTGCAAGTCAGTTTACACCAGTCCGGTACGAAGTTTTCATTCTACTTCAGCCGCTTCAGGCAATATTTGCGCCTGGCAACTTGGGCATGCTAGCTGCTAGCTCATTTGCATTCCAGCCCATAACAATAACTGTTGTGGCTAATGCTAGCTCCTTTCTGCTCCAACAAGTTTTAAAATGAACATCAGCTGCTTACCATCATTGTAATGTAGCTTCTTGCCAATCTTCAGCCACACGTTGTCATTGAACAGTAGTGTTATTTGAATGAAATCTGATATTATAATATTTTAGATATTTTTGACCACTTATTTCATCAGAAATACAATGCAGCATAAAAATACAATGCAGTATAAAGATACAATGCAGCATAAAAGACAAAGTACTGCTCCTCATTCTTCACCAACGGAGATGCTTATGTGCGTCACCATGCACCACCATGCTCAATAAATTTGTGGGTTTTAGAACCTGTTGGCTTTCCATCCCCAGACTTTAAAAAAACAAGTTATTTGTAAGCAACCCTAAGAGACTGAAGTATCCTTTTTGACAATAACAGCCAAGCTTACTCTATGTCCCTGGCAGACATGAATGCTGTACATACAACCAAGTGATGCCTCCATGTATACCAACAGAGTCTATTGTGCTTGTATTATGTAGATATAGATGATAAAGCAATTGTATCTGTTTGTACCTGACTCTGATAAGCATAACAGTATTCCCAACACCACCTTTGTCTGTTTAGATTTAGATTAAAAAAAAAATCATTGCTCTTTCTGAGTTGTCTCTGGGGATTTTCTGACGGGGAATCCCCACAGACTGAACCCACAAAGATGCTGTAACCTTGCATGGCACTGGGATGGACCAGTGCAACATTGAAAGAACAACTGTGTGTGTGTTTGTACATTAAAATTGTCCATGTTAAAGAAAGAAAAAACTAGTACAAAAAAAGAGAGGATGAAAATCACACTCACATTCGATTCAAATACCAACAAAGGGTAGAAATTCTTCACCAAATTGCTTCCAGATGCATATGGCTGAAACAAGCTCAAATAAACACATAGAGCTGCACAACAAAATCTTCTTCAAAATTAAAATGTTGTGGAAAAATGTCCAAACACAATGGAGCCCCTGTTTATCAAAAGTCAAAATATTTTGCTTGACATCCTCCTCATTTGTCCCCACCCATGTCTGCTGCATGTGGCTGCCTTGTTGAAAGGATGTGCAGATTAAAGGGCCCATAAGAGGCTCAGTGACGACTATCCCCTATCACAGGGGAGTGTGGGAGCAGAAGGTCTGTGTAATCCAAGTTGAGGGTATAAACAGTTTGAATTATCACAGCACCCAAAGCACTGCATAGCACAAAAGGCATCATTATGCGTGTGGAGGAATTTCACTCATGGCCATTATCTGTGATATGAGGCTCCCATGATGCAGCATCAGTGCACTCTCTGTAATTTCACACTGGAAAGTTGGTCACATTTTCTTCTGTTATTATCTCATGTTTTGGCTATAATGAAGTCTGTGGATATACAGTATGCTCTCAGATATGCATTATCCCTTAGACTGTAACTGGAAGCTATTCGATCCTGATAAACAATAATGGGTACACCATTATTACAGTGGTAGTGGTTGATATATACATTTGCAAACAAAATTGTTCAACCCCCACTGCAAATTAGATTTATTGGCAAAATGTACAAACTAGCGGCTGTTTGCAATAAACAAATCAAACAAGGATAATTTAAATAGCTCAACACAACTAATATTACAAGTTGTTTCTCCAAATTCTACACAAGATGCCTCTTTTAATGACTACTGCAGTCTCAGAATTATTCAACCCCTTCATGACAAGCATCTTTAGTACTTAGCAGAGCACCCTTTTGCTGTTATGACCTCCTGCAAATGTGATGCAAAGCCAGACACCAGCTTCTGGCAATGTTCCTGAGGAATTTTAGCCCATTCCTCATGGGAAAAGGCCACTAATATTCTTGGGTTTGAGTGCTGCAACCACCTTTTTCAAAAATCACCAGAGATTTTCATTGAGGTCTAAGTCAGGCAACTGTGATGGCCATTCTAGTAGACTGAACCCAAGACTTCTTCTGAAACCAAGCCTTGGTGGACTTAGAGGTATGATTGGGATCATTATACTGTTGGAAGTTCTAATGATGTCCAAGCTTCAGCTTCCTCATAGACAGCGTGGCATTTTCCCCCAGGATTTCTTGAAACTTGAATCTTGAAGCTTGAATCTATCTTACCCTCCACACACTTCAGGTTTCCAGTGCCAGAGGAAGTGAAGCTGCCCCAGAGCATCATTGAGCCACCACCATGCTTCACTGTAGGTAGGGTTTTCTTTCAGCATACGCTTCATTCTTCCTCCTCAAGACACACCGCTGATCTCTAGGCCCAAAAAGTTCCACTTTGGTTTCATCGCTCCACAGAACACAATCCCAAAACCTCTTCAGCTTATTTATATAGTTTTGAGCAAATGGGAGCTGACTTTTCTTGTGCTATAGAGAGCCTAAGTCAAGCCCCCTCTACTTACACATATGGGACCTTAAATCAAAAAAATTCTCCATTGAAATGAATGGCAAGAGCAAAATGATCTTTTGATCCCAATCAAATTTTCATATGAGTTACACATATGTTTGTCAATTTAAAAGATAATTTTCAATGTAAATAAAGTTGTCAGCTGTTGTGTAATAACACAGTAATATTTAGTTTTTGTTTAAAGGACTAGCGGACAACAACTCCCATCATCCCACATCACTAAACTGTAATCATGTTTAGTGTTTAGTATGCAACTTACTGTGGAAATTGAAACCTCAGTTCCTGCTGTCACCAAGTCCTGCTGCAGGTCTTTTGCAGTCAGTCGAGGGTTTTTGACCACCTGTCTCCTCAGGACTCTGGTGTCAGCAGTTGATAGCTTCCTCTTTCTGCCCCATCCAGGTAGTGTAGCCACTGTTACTTTACCTTTAAACTTGTGAACTATGCTTCCAACTGTATCTCTAGGAACATTCTGTGCCTTTGCTATTTTTCTGTATCCTTTTCTTTGTTTGTACAAGGCAATGATGGCTTCAAAATGTTTGGACAATGTTCTTGACTTAGCCATATTTCTAACTTGCAAACATCACCATCAACAGTCCAGGTAGTTGAGGTGTTCTAGCTCAAGCACAATTGATGCAACTAATGAAGGCCTTGATTGGTTGCATCAGGTGTGGTCTCAACCACACCTGATTTACAAATGTGTGCTCTTATGAGGAATTAAATTCAGGGGCTTGAATAATTTTGAGTCTGCAGTAGTCATTGAAAGTACCATTTAGTGTTGAATTTGGATAAAATCCTTGTAACTATTTAAACCTTTCTTGTGTAATTTGTTTATTGTAAACTCCTAAAATTTTTTATTTTTGCCAATAAACCTAAAATGCAATGGGGGTTGAATGAGTTTGATTGCAACTGTATTGTGAGGAAATATATCAATGCCAGAATGGATTTAAAAGTCAAGCCAAAAGGGATTCTGTTTGAGCATGAGGGTTAAATTCATATTTATTGTCTACTTTGTTGGTTAGCAAAGTGCATACATAGACTTTCTTACTACATCACACAGAGAGTTACTCACTAATTGATGATATGCAGCATAGAACTAACCTTTTAACTGGCCACATTTCATGGACAGGTTGCACGCCCCTAGTGGCACAGCACAGCAACTGCGCCTGTCAACTGACTCTGACGTCCCAGCTTTACTGAGGATTTGTACTGATCTGCCAGTTCAGAAGGTGGCAGGCACACGTTGGAGGAATCATGGCTGACACGGAATACACCAAAGAAGAAGAAATCCTTGTTATTCTTCTTCCTTTTTCCTTCTCGGAGCTTATAAGACCAATATGGCCACCATGCATCGTCATGGATCGTCACATAAATGGCTTCATACATGAAAAATTGCCACGGAATACAAACAAAATTGACGTGGGATAATCATAAGACTTTGTAGATGTGGGAGAGAGTGCAAATGACTGACAGAACGCAAAATAATGACCACGAGGGATGAAAACGCAGCAACCACGCCAGCCAGCGAGCCCCTTCACTGACGGTAAGTGAAGATATTCTTTGTTTCTTTTCATTGTACTGATTTTCTGGTTCATATACTTTCAAGATAAGATAACAACATACCCCTGTAGAAAAAACAGTGTCAAAAAACAGAACCATTCTTTGTGTAAATATGTCCAAACTCCACTTTTGACTGAGTTATGTAATTTATATAGCTTCCATGACATTATGCAAATTGGATGCAGAAATTTAGTCCTATCTGAAACTTTGGATCATATTCTACATCTTTCTAATTGACAGTAAGCCATTATCTCTTGCAACTTTCAAGTTATAGCCTTGGAAATCTGAACTATTTTCTTGACAAAAAATCTTTACCACCCTTGACCACTAGGGGGTATGGTGCCAAACGGCACCTGGGACAGTTAATGCAAGAATTTACCTTACCAAAAACTGGACCTCTGATATTTTTTATCAGATTATTTGTAAGGTGAGTACATAAAAATAGCTTAAACAAGCAGTTACACAACAAGCATACTGTGAAAAGTTGAATTAAGCTAGTTTAACCTCCTGTAGCCCTAACAATTTCCAGCCCTGCCCACATTCTGTTGCTGCAGTAAGGGGTAGCCAGAACTTTTGCCGATCTCTTATGTGGCAACACAAGGGGTTAAAATGTGATTGGATGGGACAGTTGGGAACTTTTCAAGCCATTTATTGAGGTTAATTATGTAATTAATATCTAGTGACACATTGTGGTTGGTTTAATGGTTTATTATATACAGTAGATGATCTTAGAGTTATCTTCTTTAAATAGTATTTAAGGAATAGCAGTTTTCAACCATTCCCCGATGACTAATTTTTTGCCCTGTATGTTGTCTTTTTGAAATAAATCTGATTTTATATTTAAACTGTTATGGTGCCCATAGGGCCTGCACCTGTCTCAGCTGTGCACACACCTGTTACTGATCATCAGCGGCCTTTAAAAGCCAACCTGGCCTGCCACTCAGCACGGAGATGTCTGCCACACTCAGGAAGGCACATCGCCCGTCCTCAGTCTGAATCTACAGCCACGGAAGAGCAACACGGCAACGCACATAAGCGCTCCTCACCTTTTCCTTGTCAAGCTTATCTCCCCTGTGCACAGGTGGACCCCCAGGCGGCGGACCCTCTCTCCCTGGCGACAGCTCTGCATCTCCCCGGTGTCAGAGCCACCTTCCCGCTTCATGGCACCGAGCAGGACGCTCACTCCCTGGCAGCCGCCAGTCAGGCAAGCAGAAGCTCTGCATCACCATCTGCAAAGTAAGCAGCAGTTCCTTGTCACATCTCAAGCTTGTCACATCTCGATAGTTATTCTATCGCTGGGTTAAACTGAGAAGATGGCAAGAACTAAGCAGACCGCCCATAAATCCACCGGAGGAAAAGCCCCCAGGAAGCAGCTGGCCACCAAGGCCGCCCGTAAGAGCGCCCCGGCCACCGGCGGAGTGAAGAAGCCCCACCGCTACAGGCCCGGTACCGTGGCTCTGAGGGAGATCCGCCGCTACCAGAAGTCCACCGAGCTGCTGATCCGCAAGCTGCCCTTCCAGCGCCTGGTCCGGGAGATCGCCCAGGACTTCAAGACCGACCTGCGCTTCCAGATCTCCGCCGTCATGGCTCTGCAGGAGTCCAGCGAGGCCTACCTGGTGGGTCTGTTCGAGGACACCAACCTGTGCGCCATCCACGCCAAGAGGGTCACCATCATGCCCAAAGACATCCAGCTGGCCCGCCGCATCCGCGGGGAGAGAACTTAGAGTCACCGCCTCACACCCCAACACCCCAACACTACACATTCACACACACATACACCTTCCACTGGGTAATAAAAGGTTAACTTTATCTCCTCGAGTCTGTCTTCTGTCCGCTGGGTCCAGCAAACATGTCAGTACGTCTCCACCAAAATGACCCAGCAGACAGCGTGCTAGCACGCCGACTTAACACCTTGGACGCTCGAGTTGAGTTTGAGTTTACTTGGAGCTGGTGTACTTGGTAACAGCCTTAGTTCCCTCAGACACGGCGTGCTTGGCCAGCTCACCGGGCAGCAGGAGGCGCACTGCGGTCTGGATCTCCCTGGAGGTGATGGTGGAGCGCTTGTTGTAGTGGGCCAGACGAGAGGCCTCGGAGGTGATGCGCTCAAAGATGTCGTTGACAAAGGAGTTCATGATGCTCATGGCCTTGGAGGAGATACCGGTGTCAGGGTGGACCTGCTTCAGTACCTTGTAAACGTAGATGGCGTAGCTCTCCCTCCTGGTCTTCCTCTTCTTCTTAGCGCTGCACCAGTAAGGTGCAGCGCTAATCCCTCTGCTCTGTGTTTATAGGGTTGCCAGGCGAAGCTAAGACCTGCACAGCTCCAGTACCAGTCCTGCACTGCACTACACGCTACACATTCACACACTACACATTCACACACACATACACCTTCCACTGGGTAATAAAAGGTTAACTTTATCTCCTCCAGTCTGTCTTCTGTCCGCTGGGTCCAGCAAACATGTCAGTACGTCTCCGCCAAAATGACCCAGCAGACAGTGTGCTAGCACGCCGACTTAACACCTTGGACGCTCGAGTTGAGCAATTTATTTACCAGCAGAATGTTACCCTAGACCAGTTAGCTCAAATTAACAGCCGGTCGGATCGCCTGGTAGGGCAGCAGGCTTTTCCACCGGCTTCCGGGGCACCTCCAGGCCCCGCTAGCTCCCCACTTAGCCAAACGGGCCCAGCCCCGTCGCCCCGTCTCACCCCGGTGCCTACGCCCGCTCGCTTTAGTGGGAAGCTCGGGGAGGCCCGGGGGTTTATCCTTCAGTGCAAGACAATTTTCCAGCGGGTCCCAGGGGACTTCCCCACCAACCCAGCAAGATTGGCTATGTCGCTAACCTGCTAGAGGGTAGGGCATTAGCTTGGGCGTACGCCGTTATGGCGAAGCCCAGCTACGCCACGCTATCTTGCCAACAGTTCTTAGCTGGCTTCACAGAGGTTTTTGATCACACTGATCAGGAGACAGTCTTAACAACCCGGCTGCTTAATCTTTGCCAGGGCGGGAGGTCCGCTGCGGATTACGCAGTGGATTTTCGGGTCATAGCCGCCGAGGTTGGGTGGGAGGACACAGTCCTATGTAGCATATTCCTCCGTAGCTTAAGCCCTACTCTGAGGGATGAGTTAGCCACACGGGATAAGCTTGAGAGGTTGCATGAACTTATTTCACTCACCATCAGCTTAGACACTCAGGCTAAGGGAACGAGCCGCCGAGCGGAGGGCTTCCAGCCGCTCGGGCGTGCAGTCTTTTCGCGTCCCTCAGTCCTTGCAGCTGGTCCTGCCTCCTCCGGAGCAACTTCCGGGGCAAGAGGACATGGTAATAGGGCGCTCAAAGATTCCTCCTGCGGAGAAACAGCGCCGCAAGGAGGTGGGGTTATGCTATTACTGTGGTAGCAGCTCACATGAATTGGCTGATTGTACAAGTCGGTTAAAAAAGGAGGTCCATGGGTCACAGTAGGGGGACTCGTGGACGCTTCTCAGTCAAAACCCCTCACTTGTTGTCTCGTGCCTATTGGCCTGATCTATAAGCACACTGAACATTCCACGCAAGCACTGGTTGACTCGGGAGCTGAGCAGAGCTTCATATCAAGAGACCTGGCAACCCAGCTGGGGCTCCCATGCCAAGCTGTCCAGCCCCCGCTCAAGCTCATCGGCTTATCCAAGGCCCCTCTGACTGCCATCTCCCAACAGAATGTGCCGGTGTCAGTGATCGTTTCTGGGAATCATCGGGAGGACCTGTGTTTCCTGGTGCTGCCTTCGTCCACTTCCCCGATCATCCTGGGTTACCCCTGGTTACGGCTGCACAACCCGTCTTTTGATTGGCAGACAGGGAGCATTGCTTCGTGGAGTACCTTCTGTCTCAGTGCGTGTCTGCAGTCCACAGCCTGTGCTCCATCTGTGCCTATGGCCCCGCCCACGTCCCCGCCCCCAGATCTGTCCAAGGTGTTGGAGTATCATGACCTAGGGAGGGTTTTTAGTAAGTCACGGGCCCTGTCTCTACCCCCCCCCCCCCCCCACCGCCCCTACGACTGTGCAATTAATCTCCAGGCTGGTGCTCTGCTCCCGGCGAGCCGTTTATATAGCCTGTCAGCCCTGGAGTGGGAAGCAATGGACACTTACATCACGGAGTCACTCAGCCCGGGGATCATCCGTCCATCATCTTTGGCAGTGGGGGCGGGATTCTTCTTCTTGGGAAAGAAGGATGGCTCCCTGCGACCCTGCATTGATTTCAGGGGGCTTAATGACATTACTATTAAAGACAAATATACCCTACTCCTTATGGACACAGCCTTCGACATTCTGCAGGGGGCCTCGTGGTTCACCAAACTGGACCTTCGCAATGCATATCATCTCGTGCGGATCAGGGAAGGGAAAATGAGTGGAAGACGGGCTTCCGGACCCCAAACGGCCACTTTGAATACCTGGTAATGCCGTTTGGGCTGACCAACGCTCCGGCTGTCTTCCAAAGTCTGATCAACAATGTTCTCCGGGACTTCCTGGGGGCCTTCATGTTTGTGTATCTAGATGACCTCCTCATCTTCTCCCGCTCACTTGAGGAGCACCGGGTGCACGTGAGGCGAGTGCACGTGAGGGGGGTCCTCCAGCGGCTTCTGGAGAATCAGTTGTTCATGAAGGCGGAAAAATGTGAGTTCCATACCCAGACGACGTCTTTCCTCGGGTTCATAGTTGCTCACAACCAGATCCTCCCCGACCCGGCCAAGATCAAGGCGGTGGTCAAGTGGCCCACTCTCTCATCCAGGAAGCAGGTGCAGCAATTCATTGGGTTTGCCAATTTCTACCGCCGCTTCGTGCCTAAATACAGCTCGGTGGTCCGCCCGCTGACCGATCTCATGTCCCCGAAGACCCCTTTCCACTGGACGGAGGAGGCCGCGGTGGCATTCAACACCCTCAAGAGGGAATTCGCTTCATCCCGCGTCCTGACGGAGGTGGATCTGGCTCTCCAATGTCTGGTCGAGGTGGACACATCAGGCTCCGGGGTGGGGGCAGTTCTCTCCCAGCGCTCCCCAATGGACGGGGTGATCCACCCCTGCGCTTTCTTTTCACGCCTCCTGTCCCAAGCTGAGAGGAATTATAGCATCGGTGACAGGGAGCTGTTGGCTGTGAAGCTTGCGCTGCAGGAGTGGCGCCATTGGCTGGAGGGTGCTGCCCAGCCGTTCGTGGTTTGGACTGACCACAAGAATCTGGAGAACTTGAGAACAGCGAAGTGGTTGAACTCGCGTCAGGCCCACTGGTCTCTCTTCTTCAGTCAGTTCAATTTTACAATCACCTACCGCCCCGGAGAGAAGAACACCAAACCGGACACCCTCTCCAGGCAGTTCTCGGCGGAGACCTCTGAGGATCTGGAGCAGACAATCCTCCCCTCGTCCTGCGTCGTGGGTGCCCTCCGATGGGATATTCGGGAGAAAGTGGTAAAGGTGCAGGAAGCTGAGCCCGACCCAGGAGACGGCCCCCCAGGTCGGTTGTTCATCCCCACGTCAGTCCGGGGTGAGGTCATCCACTGGGCTCATGCCTCGAAGTTGGCATGCCACCCAGGGATTTCGCACACAATTCGGCTCCTCCAAAGGGCGTTTTGGTGGCCGGGTCTGCAGAAGGACGTTGGTGACTACGTCCGGGCCTGTGCTCAGTGCACCACTGGGAAGTCTTCCTCCTCTCCCCTGGCCGGTCTGCTCCACCCCCTCCCGGTCCCGCATCGTCCCTGGTCGCACATTGCGCTGGACTTTGTGACAGGCCTTCCACCATCTAACCAGTGCACGACGATCCTGACAGTGGTTGATCGTTTTTCCAAAGCAGCCCATTTTGTTCCTCTCTGGGGGTTGCTGACGGTACGTGAGACAGCGGACTTGCTGGTCCAACACGTCATCCGCCTTCATGGAATCCCCACAGACATCGTCTCAGACCGGGGTCTGCAGTTTGTCTCTCAGGTGTGGAGGGCGTTCTGCCAGGTGTTAGGGATGATGGTGAGCCTATCTTCTGGTTACCATCCGCAAAGTAATGGGCAGTGCGAACGGACGAACCAGGAGTTGGAAGCCGCCCTGCGGTGCGTCATCTCATCCAGTCCCTCCTCTTGGAGTAACCACCTGCCCTGGATTGAATACGCCCACAACTGCACGGTTTCATCGGCGATCGGGATGTCTCCCTTCAGGGCGTCCTTGGGGTATGACCCCCCGCCCCTGTTCCCGGAGGAAGAGAGGGAGGTGGCGGTGCCTTCTGTCCTCGCTCATGTCAGGCGCTGCCGCCGGCTCTGGACCATCACCTGCCGGGCTCTCCTCCGGACCACAGAGCGCAATAGGAAGACGGCCAACAGTCATAGGAGACCGGCCCCTAGATACGAGGTGGGTCAACAGGTATGGCTCTCTACCCGTAATATCAATTTAAAGGCCGAGAAGCGCAAGTTGTCCAAGCGCTTCATTGGTCCATACACCATTGACCGCATTATTAACCCTGCTGCTGTTTGCCTAGCGCCCCCCCCCCCCCTCCGCATCTGCCCCACTTTTCATGTTTCTCAGGTCAAGCCCATCATCTCCAGTCCTCTCTGCCCGACCCCCAACGGCTCCCCCGCCCCCGAAGATGATCGATGACCACCCGGCGTGGGGAGTCACTGCCATCTTGGATGTCCTTCTGCGGGGCCGGGGTTTACAGTACTTGGTGGATTGGGAAGGTTTCGGCCCTGAAGATAGATCCTGGGTGCGTCCGTCGCTGATTCTGGATAAACAACTCATCCGCGACTTCCACCGGATGCACCCAGGTAAGATTGGACAGGTGCCAGGAGGCACCTCTGGGGGGGGGGGGGGGGGGGTACTGTTATGGCGCCCGTAGGGACTGCACCTGTCTCAGCTGTGCACACACCTGTTACTGATCATCAGCGGCCTTTAAAAGCCAACCTGGCCTGCCACTCAGCACGGAGACGTCTGCCACACTCAGGAAGGCACATCGCCCATCCTCAGTCTGAATCTACAGCCATGGAGGAGCAACACGGCAACGCACGTAAGTGCTCCTCACCTTTTCCTTGTCAAGCTTATCTCCCCTGTGCACAGGTGGACCCTCAGGCGGCGGACCCTCTCTCCCCGGCGACAGCTCTGCATCTCCCCGGCGTCAGAGCCACCTCCCCGCTTCATGGCACCGAGCAGGACGCTCACTCCCTGGCAGCCGCCAGTCAGGCAAGCAGAAGCTCTGCATCACCACCTGCAAAGTAAACAGCAGTTCCTTGTCACATCTCCCTTACTGGTGCAGCGCTAATCCCTCTGCTCTGTGTTTACAGGGTTGCCAGGCGAAGCTAAGACCTGCTCAGCTCCAACACGAGTCCTGCACTGCACTACACGCTACACATTCACACACTACACATTCACACACACATACACCTTCCAGTGGGTAATAAAAGGTTAACTTTATCTCCTCGAGTCTGTCTTCTGTCCTCTGGGTCCAGCAAACATGTCATAAACATTATATCTAAGACAAACTACTGTCTTTTGAAGGCGTAAGTTGTATCTTTGTATAAATTTCCTGTGACTTCATGGAGGGACAGATTCTTTTGAAGTGAAAAACATAATTTACATTTTTAATGGTCTATTACTCAGAATTGCTTGACAGTAAAATTGCATATATGACTCTACAGATGTTTTTTTTTTTTTTTTTTTTGTTATATATGCAACATTAACTCTGAAGTCTTTACGTTTGATGAAAAATATGCTGAAGTTGATTGTGGCATAGTGGTGGTATAAGCAGTTAGTTTTTGTTTGGTATCTTTTTCCTTTTGGCCTTGCATTGCGTGACCTGGCAGACATTACTTTAGCAAGAGCCTGAGTGCTTGTTATGTTTATCTTGATTCAGAAACATACACTGTATACTCTGATTTATCATTATGACATTTAAATGTTTTGTACTGATTCCATCTTCGGAGACAATGAAACAAAGTTTAAATGCATCTGAATATAACAGATTTTCAGTCTATCCAGCGGCAGAGGCTGCATTTTTATCATTCCACTGTATTATCTGTGTGTTATGGAGAAATACAACTCTGACTGAACATAATACACTAAACAATCATGAAGTGGTTAGAAGAGATGGACATTTCTATTTAACTTGACGATTGTCACATTTTTCAAACCAGCCAACCAAGGTAACTATATTGACATGGAGGAAATGTCAAGCTATCAGAATCAGTGCATCAGTACTAAGCAGTGTTGGTCAAGTTACTAAAAATTAATATAATAAGTCATTACAGTTACTAGTTACTTCTTTTCAGAAAAAAACAAATTACTTTATCAATTATTGCATGATTAATGTGCAAGCCCCAGTTCCACTGAAGATGGAATGCTGTGCACCCTGCCCCATCCTGAATTAGTTGTAGCAGAAGACTGCCACTCTCTGAGCTTGGTTCTGTTGGAGGATTCTTCCTATAAGTGTATAACTGTCAGACTGTACAACCTAAGCAGGGCTGCTCGCAGAGATAGCAAAAACACGTAACAAACTAATAGTTTTTTGAATGCAAAAGATGCAATAGACTTACACAATGGTCCCCTCCGGCATACAACTAGGAACATACCGGTCGCTATGGAGGGTGAGAATATGTATGGGCACATAATCATACCATGTAGGATAACTAAGTAGACGGTTATGCTGTTTCATTCCATCTAGCAACAATGCTCTGCACTGTGTGTGTTTATATATTTACATATTTATTCCATCTAGCTACAATGCTCAGCACTGGGTGTGTTTATATATTTATATATCTACATATTATTCCATCTAGCTACATTGCTCCGCACTGTGTGTGTTTATATACTTGCATATTTATTCCACCTAGCTGCAATGCTCCGTACTGTGGGTGTTTATATATTTACATATTTATTCCATCTAGCTACAATGCTCTGCACTGTGTGTTCATATATTCATATATTTATTCCATCCAGCTACAATGCTCTGCACTGTGTGTCTGTGTGTGTGTGTATATATATATATTTTATAGTAATACGTACATATGTATATTAGCTGCTCTTGCTTGCTTGTTTTTTTCTTGCCTTCTGATTGTTGCTCTGAGTGTTGCTATCCCTGTGCTGTTGCAATCCTGGAATTTCCCCGTTGTGGGACTAATAAAGGCTTATCTTATCTCTCTCTTATCTTATAAGGGAGTTTTTCCTTCCCACTGTCACCTAGTGCTTGCTCATAAGGGATCATTTGATGTTTGGGACTTTTCTCTGAATTATTTATGATTTGTGCTTACACACACCAGAAGTTACACACAACCAGAGTTGGTATGTTCACAATACTGTAACAACGTTGAGTGTGATATTGCTTTTACACAACAGTTCTGGCAAGCACAATTTATTAAAATGACAGCAATACTGGACAAAATAGTATGATTTGTTTGTTTAGCCAGTTATTTTGTGCAGCTGAAAAAAAATAGTCCCTTCTAAATGTAGCCAGTAACTGTTGATAAAGATCTCAATCAGCATGAAGATGTCTATTGTCATTTCACACACATGTAAACAAATTATATATTGTCAAGTGCAAAAGTAATGGGTTTAAAAAATGTAACATGTAACCGAGGGGTAATTAAAACCATAACCTGCAAGGTTCTTTTAAAACCAGGTGAAGAGTCACAGGTAGCAATCAAAGGGGAAACTTTAAAATGAGGATGTTTAAAGGAATTTATTTTTTATAAAATATATACAATGCCCACCAAACAATAAAAAGCCTAAACTATAACCTAAGCTAAAAAAAAAAAAAAACCTAAAGGCTAGAAGTGTGGTAAAAACAAATAAAAGTCCATAAAAGTTGAGGAGGAGGATCCACTCTTCCTGGCCAGGCTCCATCTGCCAGCATGACACCGACGTCCTCAGGAAATCTGTACAGGGGAAGACACTACCAGCAGTGTATCCAGATTTCCATCGTCATCATCATCATCATGGGGTGCTGCTATCTGGAAACCTGATACTTACAGCGAAGGCAGCGCTCCACTCTGCCTCTTGCCGTCTCTCACCTGCAGCACCCCAACTGCTCCACACGGAAGTGTCTTCCCCCAGAGGCCGGTAACATGGTGGTTCTGGCCATTACTGCTCCTACTCCTCAGTCATGCCCTCCTACAGCTATTTTCCAGGGACCAGCAGCCTCCTCTTGTCCTGGCAGGACTCTTCTCCAGCCGGGGCCTCTTCTCCAGGCAAAGCTGTCTTCCAAGCAGGCCTTCATCCAGCCCGGCTCCCCTCAGGCAGGGCTCCTTCCTCCTGGCAAAATCGCTGTCCTGCTCACTCTGCAGCTGCTGCACGCCGAGGGCCTCTGTGACGTCATCGCTGGGAGGAGCTGCCTGATTATCTGAGGGGAACTGTGTGCTGCTATGTTATTCCTGCTCACAGTGGTCCGGACAACAGCAGCCCGTGGGACGGCCTGGTCTCGATCCTCTGCCCGCTGGCAGTGACGACAGTCCAACAGCTCCCGCAGCTGGCATGTCTGCCCAGTTCCAGTCCACTGCAGCTCTGCTGGAACAAGTCCTTGACCGCCTGCTGCGTTTCTGCTGACACGTTGACCCGCTCCGCTGTGATCCTCCCCCTTGCAGTATCTATCTGTGATCATGCTCCCTCTGCTCATGCTGGTGGCGCCGTTGTGTCCAGTGCTTGCAATGACCCGCCTGGTTCGGTCCGTCCTGGTGGTCCCTCGATCACGCAGGCCTCCGGGTTCCTCCTCTGGGTCCCGCTGCAGAGCGTGATGGTCCGAGTTCCCAGCAGGAGGGATGATCTGGCGGCGTCAATTTTCGAGCTCCATGTTGAGAGCAGATCGAGTCCAATAATGCAGGGGTCTTGGATGTCAGCCAGCCAGAACCGGTGGTTTGTGTTCTGGCCGGCCACCCCCACCACAAGAACTCTTCGTCCTCCCAATCTGGTGCGCTCACCGGTAGCTGTGGTGACGCAGCGCCCGGTGGGTTCCCACACCTGCAGTGCCGTCTCGTCCGTGCCTGGCAGCACACCGGGTCGGACCAAGGAGATGGTAGAACCGGTGTCGATCAGGGCCTGGATTGGTGTGTTGTCCAGGCTGCACTGTAGGTACATCCCTGGTGAGTGTCCAATTCGGCCCACATGCAGTGACAGCTCATCGGTTTGTCATGGGGTGGGTGCAGGGCAGTACCGCGCGATGTGTCCTGGCCCCCCACAGTGGAAGCACCCTTTCTCGCGCCGCTGCGGCCGTCTTCTCCATGGGCATGCCACCGTGGTCTGCCGCAGCTCCTCCTCCTCCTCCTCCTCCTGCTCGCTCTCAGCTGTGGCCTGGAAGGCTCTCTGTCTCGGTGTCGATGCATCAGCTGTACAATCCATTAGTGGTTCCACCCGCTCCACTTCTGCCACAGCCGTCTCCCAGCTGCTCGCGGTGTTAATCCGGATGTGGCTCTGGGGCTGGGCCGGGCAGAGACCCCGGATGCAGTTCCGGAGGGCGAGCTTCTCCACTACTTCTGGCTCGAAATCAGGGTAGTTGCGTCGTGTCAGCAGCCGTATGTCCGCTGCGTAGACTCCCAGGCTCTCCCGGCTGCCTCGTCGGCGGTTGGCCAGCTGTTCCTCTGCGTGCTCAGAGTTGGCCGCTCTCCCAAACCGCCTCCGGAGCGCTCCTTGTAGCGCTGGACAGCTGCGGCGTTCCTCGGGCCGGAGATCGGACAGCGTGCGGAGAGCCTTTCCTTCCAGGGCCAGCGCGACCTGCACGGCGGTCTCTTCGGGTGGCCAGCCATTCAGCGCAGCAGCCAGCTCGACCTGGACCAGGTAGTCGTCCAGCAGGGTTTCACCGTTGAAGCGGGGAATCTTGGCCCGCTGCCGGATGAGTGGGACGGTCGCCTCTCGGTCGATCGCCGCCCCTGGTCGCAGTGGAATCGCCGTCCCGTCCTGCCCTGAAAAGGGTGGGAAGTGGGGCTGGTTTGCTCTGCTCAGCCTGCCCTGCCTTCAAAAAGGCAGAAGGCGGGGTACGCTGGTCCCGTCGGGTCCGCTGCTCCGTTCATCCCGGCGAACAACTCCGGGGGTCGGTGTCTCAGCTCTGTCGTCCGTTTCCAGCTGAGCAATGAATTGCTCCAGCTGCTGGATCTCCGTTCTGATCCTGGCTTCCATCTGCTCCATATCCCACTTCTGACACCAGTGTGACGTATAAGGGGTTCACACAAGAAAGGAGAAGATGGCCGTGACGAAACAGGCTTTATTGAAAACACACTCTTCAACACAGACAGGAGGGGAAGTCATTCCCACAGACCTCCGTTTCACTAAGGGTTGCCCAGACACATGATCAGTCTTGTTCTGATTCTACTTATAACACTGCTGTGTCATTATAATGACACATCACTGTCCTGATTTAGTTTGGTTTTATAGTGGCTAATTTTACCAACAATTCTTTTGGTGCGCCAGCACAAGTGTCGGGCTTATCATATTGCTTGATTAGTATTTCATGTCCAGTTGTGTAATAATGTGTATATACTTATCAAGCATCATATAACAAAGTTGAACATAAATCCAACATTTCACTGCTGGGACTTAGAAAGGCCTGTAGCTGTAGAGACACATGCTAGTGCAGAAACCCGTGTAGAAACAATGACTGCTTACCTTTGTGCAAATGACAGTTTTCTGGTCGTTCACCTAGAAGATTTGAGGTGGTTGGACCCATCCATTGGTGAATTGAACATGAGCCTCTAATGATTTGTAGTTCTTAAATTGCTCATGGATGTATGCACTCACCTCACAAACCAGATAGGCAAACACATTTGACAATATGAGGCAGTTGATCGAGATCTGTGGTCCATTTCTTGTGCTCATATCAATCAATCCCAGTTATTTCTTAAATTTTTTGGAGGTAGAACTCCTTTGTTCCTTATTCAGCTTCTCTGAATAAGGAATTTTAATTTTCTTTTTGCTGCGTTCCACGTACACTACCGTTCAAAAGTTTGGGGTCACTTAGAAATTTCCTTATTTTTGAAAGAAAAGCACTGTTTTTTTCAATGAAGATAACTTTAAACTAATCAGAAATACACTCTAATATCTAATATACATTGCTAATGTGGTAAATGACTATTCTAGCTGCAAATGTCTGGTTTTTGGTGCAATATCTACATAGGTGTATAGAGGCCCATTTCCAGCAACTATCACTCCAGTGTTCTAATGGTACAATGTGTTTGCTCATTGCGTCAGAAGGCTAATGGATGATTAGAAAACCCTTGTGCAATCATGTTAGCACAGCTGAAAACAGTTAGCTGGTTAGAGAAGCTATAAAACTGAACTTCCTTTGAGCAGGTTGAGTATCTGGAAAAAATTATTATTTCAAATACAAATCATTATTTCTAACCTTGTCAATGTCTTGACTATATTTTCTATTCATTTTATAACTCATGGTGGTAAATAAGTGTGACTTTTCATGGAAAACACAAAATAATTGTCTGGGTGACCCCAAACTTTTGAACGGTAGTGTATGTCTGTTCCCGTTAGCAGTTGCAGTAGACTACAAGTAAACAAAAAAATCCAGACCACGACAATGGCGACAACAGCCCAGAATGCAGTGTGGCATGACATCAATGCCCATTCTCTATTTAATGCCTGCAACATGTTCCAAAAAAGCTAGGACAGGGGTAAGAAAAGACTGGGAAAGTTGAGGAATGCTCAAAAAACACCATTTTGGAACATTCTACAGGTGAACAGGTTAATTGGATACAGGTAAGGGTCATGACTGGGCATAAAAGGAGCATCTCCAGGAGGCTCAGTTGTTGCGAGATTCACCACTTTGTTTAAGAACAACATTTCTCAACATACGATTTCAAGGAATTTAGGGATTTCATCATCTGCAGTCCATAATATCATTAAAAGGTTCAGAGAATCTGAAGAAATTTCTTCATGTAAGGCAAGGCCAAAAACCAACTCTGACCTTCAATCCCACAGGCAGCACTGCTCATCATTCTGTAAGGGATATTACCAAGTGACCTCAGGAATACTTTGGAAAACCATTGTCAAGTAACACAGTTTGTCGCTACATACTGTAGAAGTGGCAGTTAAAACTCTACCATGCAAAGCAAAAGTCATATATCAACAACACCCAGAAATTCCACTGATTGCTTTGGGCCCGAGCTCATCTGAGATGGACTGATGCAAAGTGGAAAAGTGTGCTGTCATCTGGCAAGTCCACATATCAGATTGTTTTTGGAAATCATGGACATTGTGTCCACCGGGCTAAAGAGGAAAAGGACTATCCAGATTGTCATCAGTATTAAGTTCAAAAGCCAGCATCTGTGATGGTATGGGGGTGTGTTAGTGCCCATGGCATGGGTAACTTGCACACCTGTGAAGGTACCATTAATGCTGAATGGTGCATATGGGTTTTGGAACAACATACTGTATGTTGCCATCCAAGGAACATTTTTTTTTTTTTTCAGGGACGCCCCTGCTTATTTCAGCAAGACAATGTCAAGCCACATTCTGCATGTGTTACAACAGTGTGGCTTCACTTAGTCACTTAAGGAACCCTAAATAACACTCCACACACCTAAAAGTTTTTTTCCATCAAGAAAAAAGACACAGAGGTTAAAGGTCACATGCTCGTGAATGGAATGAGCTGAAAACACGAGTATGTGTGTGAAGTAGAAAACACACACACACTTGTTGAATGTAAACAGGGGAGTCCATGAGAAGGCAATCCCCTGCTGAAGATCACAGAAAAGCAGAAAGCATAAAAATTAGATTAGAGGAACTGTGCACATTGGAAAATGGTGTCAGCTTTTTTCTGTTAAAATCTGGCCTGTCTCAGAAGAGCCATTTTCTCTCAGGGCTAAATTTAGCGTGTAGATTGGTCTGAGATTGTCTAAGGCAGGTGAGTGCATTGGCCCCGTAACACGCAAGGGCGTAGCGTGGACATTAAGACAACATGTAAGGTTATGATCTCATACCGGAAAGTACTGAATGTTTCTGAATCTTAAACTTTGCCCAGTGGCACATGAAAACTTTTAAGCATTGAGAAACTAAACGGCTTATTTGTGAGCATGTTTATAGATTCAATCCCAATTGTCTCTCTTCAAAGTTTTACATCTTCCGTCATCCATGCAATTATGGTATTACCAAGAAAAAAGCTTTTGGTTTCTTTGAAGTATAATAACACATAATCACCAGAAATCCACATTATATGGACAAATTACAGTCCGCATGCACTTCTTTTAGCTGTAAACAGAAGTTACTGCATATCCCCATTAGATCAATCCGGCCTAATATCCTGGTGTTTGGTTCCACTTTAACAAGGAAGCACCATGAAAAGAATGATATTGAATCAATGACAGAAGGATTCTAGGAGTTGGAGCCACTTGTCTTTTTCAGGTTACGCAGTGTCTTTACTGCTCAAAGTATTCCACGGTGTAGACAACACAAGCACAGCTGAATACTTTGTCAATTGTGGGTTGTCTCCAGAGAGAGAGAGCGAGAGCGAGAGAGAGAACAGGAAAATATGTCAGAGTGACAAGTGCAGGATCGTGGGCAACATGCAGACATGTATTGGCACAGGCAAGGGGGGGCACATTTGTATGCAAGGCTTAACTTTGGCACATTAGCATTCTGTGAGGAGTCATTCCACACTGTGCGTTCACTCCACTATAAATCAAAGAGTGTGTTTACAGCATAGGAGTGTACATCAGAGGGGTTACTGCTGATGCAAGGCACATCCTGACAACACTATGCACAATATTTTCATGTGCAAATAGGAATTCAGTGCCAATGTCATCACCAGGAAGAGCTTGTTGAAACTAAATTTACTGAAAAAAAGACAGTGAACTCTGTATAGTTGAGAATATTTTCCCGGAAGGCTTTTTCCCCCATGAAAGTTCATACATTTGTGAGTGGCTTTTATGGGTACTCAGCACTATCATTCCCCATTTCCACTTACAGGCTTTAGCGTTTTTCAATCAAACTCTAGTTCATTTTCTCACAATAGACTTACACAGGTGTGGGTCTTGCAGTCTTTTTTAAAACATCCAGGACTTCACAGGTCACCACTGATCTGGGAGTGTCTCCTCCTCAGCTCCCAAGTGGTACCATGTCCATATGGTGTCCCACACAGGTTTAGTAAATTAGGTTCTAAAAGTCCACTGATGGAACTATAGCCCCTTTCAAATGAGACTACTTTACTGCAGTGGTCCCCAACCATATGCCATGGAGGCCCAAGAGCCTGCAGGTTTTACCTTCAACCGAAGTCTTCAATAGGTGATTTCACCGAGCTTCTTCCCACTGATTGCTGATCAGTGGAAACACCTGCTGAAGAAGGTGGAGAAACAGAAAACCTGCAGGGTCTTGGGCCTGCATGGAACAGGGTTGGGGACCACTGCTTTACTGCATCATGGCGCTTACTGTAGTCTGAAATCTTGAAACTATGGGGAACCGCGTCTTGTTTAAGTCAGTTTATGCTGAACTTAAGTTTTGTTGCCTTTTGTAAGAAAAATTTAACGATGGTGTAAAAGTAAACTCAGACTAGAGAACCAGCGTATGAACAAGAATGCATTTTAATCTTTACTGGCCAGCAAAGAGTCACAATGACATATCACTCTGAACAGTGATATGGTAGTGTGTGAAGGTTACAAAGTCTGACATCCTTTTATACGTGTCCTGATAGTTTACTCAGCACAGAGGATAACATTAGACAGCATTATCATTGAGAAGAGATTACGAAGTCACAAGGCTACAGCTTGTCTCCTTAGATATCCTTTATCATGGATGAGTCAGTATCTCTTCCAAAATTAAAATGGGAGCCAGACCTATCAATTAATAAAGATGAAAGCTTCTGGACACAAATATGTTTAAATACTTTTAAGATGACTAAAAACTATAATTTACAACTCATATAGTACAAAGTTCTACAAAGAACTCATTACACAGGACAAATGATGTTAAAATGGGCCAGAGTCACACAAATATCAGCTCTCGTTGCACCAGCAACGTCATGTGAAGACTTATCGGCATGGCTTGGGTATTGTATACCAACCTCTCCCACATTTTGCATACTAGGTGTCTTAAGTGAAATAAATATAGAGGTAAAACTGTCACATATCGTTCTCACCGCCTTATGCATCGCAAAGAAAACTATCTTCATGAAGTGAAAATCAAGAAATAATTTACGTACAACTCACTATAAGAACCTCCTCTTAGATTATATTAGTCTGGAGAGAATGTCCACCTCCTCTAAAACAGTTGGCTGAATTCAGTTCTCTCTGGTCCCCGCTTATTGATTCTATAACCTGAGGGGTGGCGGGTGGTGGCTCGCTCTCCTTGGCGTCTCTGGCGGCTGGCTGCTCCCTAACCATGAGGGTTTTCTGTGACCCACTAGAGCCGGTGTCTGGGGAACCTGTCCTGAGGTGGCTGTGTGTCTGGCATGGGAGGGCTGCTTGGGATGGGGGAGCCTGTGTGGTGGGCTGGGGGGGGTGGGCCGCGGCCCTGGGCTGGCCGTCCTTGCCTCCCGGGTGGGGTTGGGCCTAGCCTTGGTCCCCTGGTGCTTGGGTGGCTGCTCCCCCTCTGGATCGGGGTTGGGTGTGTGCTGGTGCTGTGAGCCGGCCCCGGCGCTTCCCCACGTGGTGTGCTCATGCCCTCCCTGGGGCCGTGGCGGCGTTCCGGGGACTGGTGCTTGCATCCCGGGCGGTTTGCCCCCCTCGTTCTTCAGGGCCTACAGGTGTGGGTATGCATGTGTACATGTGGGTGTGCGTGTATGTGTGTGTATGAGTGTGTGTATGCATGCATAAGTGCAGGTGTGCGTGAGTATGGGTGTGTGTGGGTTTGCGTGTATGTGTGTGGGTGTGGATATGGGTGCGCACATGTGTGTGTGAACGTGTGGGTATGTGCATTGTGTGTAAACATGCAAGGTTGTGTGTGGGTGCAGGTGGACACGTGATGCTGAGTATGTGTGTGTACACATGAGGGTGGGCGTGTGTGTGTGTGTATGCGTGGGTGCAAGTAACTGCGGGTGGATATGCAGGGGTGGAGGGTGTGTATGTGGACTGAAAGAACTCGTTGGGTGGTGGGGGGTAGGGCGGGCTGTCTGGTGACTTGGGGGGTGGCGGTACGGGTCCTGCTCTTCCTGGCCGTCCTGCCATTGTGTTCCGGGACGGGGCACTTGCTGTTTGCCTCTGGTGTCTGTAGCGCTGGGTATGGGCATGTGTGGGTGTGTGGGGGTGGCTGGGTGGACCGCTGACGTGGGTTGGTGGCCGCGTTTCCGTCGGTTTGTCCGTTTGGAAGCTGTGGCTGCAGGGTGGCCTGCTGCTGTTGATGTCTGTCTGGGAAGGGGGGGGGGCATGTCATGTGGCATGTGGGACGCCACATGGGTCTGGCCCATTATTCATTATTATTATTATTATGAATGAATGAATCTTTATTTCGGATAGATTAAAAGTAAAGATTAAAAAAAAGGAACAGAATAATATAACAAAGGAGAAAGAAAAAATCTAACAAGGTCAAATTAAACAATAACTCCTCTGATTATACATTCATTCATTCATCATTCAACTTCTTCCGTTAATCCTTTTCGAATAACTCCTCTGATTATACAGTTCAACATAAATTATCCAAAATGGGTGATGGCTGAAGCTGCAGCTTATATTGCCCACCCATGTTCCATCCAAGAATTCAAAAGAAAAACAAAACAAAAGCGATTACAATTCAGAACAAAGCTAAGACAAAACGTGACAAAAAAAAAAAAAGCAACAGTACAACACAGACTGAATGTGATAATTTTACATGTCATCTTGTATATATGTTTGGTGTATTTCTTCCTTTAGTTTTTGTTTAAATTGTCCAAGCATTGTACATGATTTTAATTCAGGTCCAAAAGCATTCCACAGTCTGACTCCTTGCACTGACACAGTGTTGCTTGGTGGTAGTTCTCACTGAAGGTTTTTGAAATATACATGTTCCTCTGAAATGATATTGTTTCTCCCTTATTTGGAACAACTTTTGGATAGTTGCGGGCAGTGATAGATTCTTCACTTTAAACATTATTACTGCAGTTTTAAAGTCAACCAGATCTTTCAACTTGAGAACTTTTAATTTAAGAAAAAGTGGGTTTGTCGGTTCCCTGTAAACAGCTTTGTTTATTATTCTAATAGCTCTCTTCTGAAGCATAAAGACTGGATATATGTTTGTTTTATATGTATTTCCCCATACTTCAGTACAATATGTCATGTATGGGAGTATTAATGAATGATACAAAGTATATAATGTGGGTTGATTCAGCAAATATTTCACTCTGTGTAGTATTGCGATTGATTTGGATATTTTACCTTTAATATAATTAATATGTGACTTCCAACACAGTTTGTTATCAATTATTACTCCAAGAAATTTAATTTTGGATACCCTTTCAATCTCTACACCATTTACACTGAGTTTAGATACTGAGTTGTTGTGATGGTTGTTAAAAATTATAAATTTTGTCTTACTTAAATTGAGCATTAATTTGTTTGAATCAAACCACAGTTTAAGCTTTCCTAATGTAGAGGATGTGCTCAAGGATGAGGCTGAGTTTATTTCTCAGGTTCAGCTTTATTAACAGCACACATTCTCTAACAATCTCCAAGCAAGAAAAGAGACAGATCAATATCACATCGCTCTTTTATACTCCGGAACATGGAAACTCAAGTCACATGGTGTCTAAGCAAACATACAGTCACATGGTACTTAATCCCAGTCACGCTGTAACCCTTTTGATCTTCCACCATTGTCTCTTAGCCTCCAATGGCCCGGAAGTCCCTCCAGGGCTTCTCTTTGAGACAAAGGCCAAATCTCACACCTTCTCGATATCTCCTGCAGACTCAGTCCTTTTGTCCCTCGAGACGTGAAGCACACAATAAACATACAGCAATACATTTGTGGAAAATATGTACCCAACATGTGTGCCACATAACCCCCCCCCAAACATTTAATATGGGACAAACATAATCAGAGATGCATAACATAAAAACATTACCACATATCAAATATTAATCCACCAGTTGCCTAGGTCTAAACCTCCTGCCGAATCTGCTGTAAGCCGGTCTTGCTGCTTCTGCAGTGTTTTCCTGCACCTGTGGATTAGAACTGTTAGCCAATCTCTGTGGGGGTTCTGGAGAATGCCTTCTCGGAGGTCTGCCCCGACGGGGAGCCCTCGCCAACTGCACTTGTTCATCCGCCAAAACAAAAGCAGGTTTGAGTCTGTTTATACAAATCAACTCTTTCCTGTCTCCCAAATCTAGCAAAAAATGCTTCTCACCTGTTTCCAGCACTCTGAAAGGTCCATCATAAGGTGGCCGCAAATTTGGGCGATGAGCATCATGTCTAACAAAAACAAACTCCGCATTTTTTAAAGCCTTCGGCACAAAAACGCGTGGGAAACTGTGATGAACGGGGCCAGGAAACGTGTTTGATCCTGTGTCGCTCTGCAACAGCTGAGCGGGGGGGCAATTTGGCACAGGATTGTCGGGGAGAAATTCACCAGGTAAACGAAGAGGTTGTGCAAAAACTAACTCAGCTGGGGAGGCGTGCAAATCCTCCTTAGGTGCAGAACGCAACCCCAATAAAACCCATGGAAGTTTGTCAACCCAATTTGTATCCGTAAGCAACGCTCTGAGGGCTGCTTTCAATGACCTATGAAAACGTTCGCATAAACCGTTAGCCTGGGGGTTATACGCGGTAGTGCGGTGGATCTTCACCCCTAGGCTGCGGGCCATCGATGACCAGAGTTCGGAGACAAATTGAGGACCTCTGTCTGACCTTTTGTCCGACGGGACTCCAAAACGCGCAACCCAAGATGTTAAAAACGCGCGCGCAACGTCTTCCGCTGTGGTTGATGCCAGAGGAACTGCTTCTGGCCAACGCGTGGTGCGGTCCACCATCATCAAAAGGTGTGTGTGCCCCTGTGATAACGGGAGGGGGCCCACCAAGTCGACATGCACATGATCAAAGCGCTTAGCCGGGATGTGAAAAGGCTCCAAAGGAGCCCTAGTGTGCTTGTGTATTTTGGCTCGCTGACACGCTACGCAGGCTGCTGCCCATTCCTTGACCTGTTTGCGCAACCCCGGCCAAACAAATTTCTCCCCCACCATCTTGATCGATGCGCGCACCCCCGGGTGCGCCAGAGAATGGACCTAGTCAAAAAAGCGGCGGCGCCACACAGCTGGCACCACGGGGCGCGGCCGTCCCGTGGAGACATTGCAGATTAGTGGGGTTATACCAACTTGCTGCACCCTGTGCTCCAGCCTTAACCCTGTTGGTCCAGACTGGAGTGCGCGCACATCCGCATCACTAACCTGTTCCGCGGCCATGGCTGCATAATCTAAACCTACGCGGACCGGGGCTGCGCCATTACCCTGACCCGCGGCCACGGCTGCCGAGTCTGCCCCCACGGGGTCTGGCGCCACCACCGCATGCGAGAGACAGTCTGCCACTACATTATGTTTACATGCGACATGCTGGATATTGGTGGTGAACTCCGATATCGCAGCCAGCTGTCTTTGCTGCCGGCCCGACCAAGGTTCTGAAATCTTGGCCATCGCAAACGTTAGCGGCTTGTGGTCCACAAACGTGGTGAAACGGCGCCCTTCCAGCCAGAACTGGAAATGGCGGATGGCCAAGTGTAGGGCCAACAGCTCCCTGTCGAACGCGCTGTATTTTTGCTCGCTATTGCACAAGGTTTTGCTGAAAAACGCGAGCGGCTGCCAGGTCCCTGCAACAAACTGTTTGATGACCGCCCCCACCGCTAAATCGGAAGCATCAGTGGTGAGCGCCATGTGGGCCGTTGGGACCGGGTGTGCCAACAAAACCGCGTTTGCCAGGGCTGATTTGACTTGGGAGAATACGTGCTCCCGCTCTGGAGACCATTCGATTTTATTTGTGGGTTTTTGCTTCTTTAGTGCAGCATACAATGGTTGCATGAGCTGCGCTGCGCTTGGGAGGAAACGGTTATAAAAATTAACCATTCCCAAAAACTCCTGTAACACTTTAACCATTTGAGGTCGGGGAAAATCTGTTATTGCGCGTACTTTATCAGGCAGCGGGACCGCTCCTTCTGGCGAAACGCGATGACCCAAACAATCAATTTGCGCCACCCCAAACTGGCACTTCGCTGGGTTAATTATTAACCCGTGCTCTGCCAGCCTCCAAAAAACCTCTGTGAGGTGGCTTTCGTGTTCGTCTTCGGACGTGCTGGCTACCAAAATGTCATCCAAGTAGACGAACACGAAAGGGAGGTCGCGTAGAACTGCATCCATCATACGCTGGAACGTCTGCGCGGCACCTTTGAGTCCAAAAGGCATGCGCAAAAACTCAAAAAGCCCGAAAGGAGTTGTTACCGCTGTTTTGGGTATATCCTGAGCGCGCACTGGGACCTGATGGTAACCACGCACCAAGTCTATTTTAGAAAAAATGCGCGCCCCCGCCAAATGAACCGAAAAATCTTGGATGTGCGGAATCGGGTAGCGGTCATGTGCTGAAGCGTTATTCAACCTGCGGAAATCACCACAAGGTTGCCACGAACCATCAGCCTTTGGGACCATGTGCAGCGGTGAAGCCCAGGGGCTTTTAGAACGTCTAAAGATGCCCAGTTTTTCCAAGTTGGTGAACTCCTCGCGCGCTATGGCCAGTTTAGCTGCATCCAAGCGCCGAGCTTTTGCAAAAACGGGCGGCCCGGCGGTAGTGATAAAATGTTCCACCCCGTGTTTAGCCACTGTCGCCGAAAACGTTGGGACTGTGAGTGCTGGGAACTGAGTGAGTAGTGCATGGAACTTACCACCCGCAGCTGTGATGTTGGCCTGTGCAGCAGGCGGGACCACCCGGGCTGTGCAGGAAATAGAGTGAAAAGGTACTTAATCCCAGTCACGCTGTAACCCTTTTGATCTTCCACCATTGTCTCTTAGCCTCCGATGGCCCGGAAGTCCCTCCAGGGCTTCTCTCTGAGACAAAGGCCAAATCTCACACCTTCTCGATATCTCCTGCAGACTCAGTCCTTTTGTCCCTCGAGATGTGAAGCACACAATAAATATACAGCAATACATTTGTGGAAAATATGTACCCAACATGTGTGCCACACTAATTCCTTTCCGAGTATTTCCAAAAGTTGTTCCAAATTGCTTCCACTGCATAATAAATTAGTGTCATCTGCAAACAATATTAAATCAATTTTTTCTGAAACTTTACATGTATCATTTATATACGTATTGAATAACAATGGCCCCAAAACTGAACCCTGTGGGACTCCACAAGTAACCTTCAGTAATTGCAAGTTTTTGCCACCAACACATACATACTGATATCTGTTCTTTAAGTAACTACATAACCTGGACAGTGCTACCCCCCAATACCATAATTTTGTAGTTTTATTAACAATAATTTATGATCCACTGTATCAAATGCTTTTTTAAGATCCAGAAATATCCCAACTGAATACTCTTTATTTTCAACAGCAGTTGATATTATTATTATTATTATTATTATTATTATTATTATTATTATTATTATTATTATTATGTTTGTGTGTACAAGATGCAAGACAGTAAGTGCGAGTGTGGCTGCCCCATCATGCCATCATACCTGTGGTGCTGGTGAGCACCGGGGTGCGATGCTGGTGGGTCTTAGGCTGCTCGGCCTGATGGTCCTCACCCTGGGATGGGATCTGGGGGCAGTGGGTGACCTCCAGAGCCAGTCTAGGAGCTGGCTCTGGAGACAGGCTCTCTTCTGGACTGCCTCCCTCCCAGTCTTATCTCTCAACACATCTCCCAATTATGGGTTGAACATACATCTTATTGGATACAGATAGGGTTTTGAGGAGGGGCTGTGCCGAATTGTGTTGGTGAAGATGATCCCTCTGTCTACTGTGCAGTGGGGCCACGCTCTCCTCAATTTTAATTGCACTGTAGACACGGAGGGCTTGGGGGGATGGGAGCCCCGCTGCCCATAGCAGTGGCTAGCGATGCCCCACTACACTATCCCCCAGTTTTAACTGCATTTTGGTAGTTCACACACCTGCACCCAATAACACCATACAACTAACATGCAACCATCATGACTCGGGCATGGGGGATAGGGGGTGGGGGTCTTCCTCTACCCCAACTGCCATCCTTCTGCAGCAGGCCTGGGGGCCTGGCTGGTGACCTGGGGCCTGTCATGTTGTCGTCATCCCTGCATGCTGCAGAATGAAAGGGTGCAAACAAGGGAGTGAGTGAGTGCGAGAGTTAGTGAGCAAGTGAGTAAGTGAGAGCGAGGGCGTAATGAGTGGAGATGGTGGAGGTGGTGGTGGGTTGGCTTTGAGTGGAGTTTTGTATGTCTGGTGGCGTTTCGGAGTGCTTGCGGTGGTCTGTTGATCGGTCGCTCTGGGTGGGCATTGGTGGTGGTGGTGTGATGGCCTGAGTGCCGATTCCATCCGCGCTCGGGTTGTCCAGTATTTTCCCTGTTCTATCTTATTTCGGGTCTGGTCATATGGGCTCCTCCAGGGCTCTTATTTTGACAGCGTCACGGCGGGACTTCTGGCTGTCAAAGCCGAGCCGCGCTGTGACAGCTGTGGGTTATTTTACTAATTACTTTCCCCTTTTCTGATTAGCCCTTGCTCTGTATTTACGGAAGCAGCTGAGGCACACTCCTCACTATGACCTACAACAACATCGTGCACTTCCATGTACACAACTGGAGTTCCTATCCCTGACTCCAGTCAGTCCTGTGATTCATTTTGTCCTTCCTGTCGTAAGTGTTTATTGTTCAGCGTAGGCTCTATCCTTGCTACCTCTCTTAGTTTATCTCCAGTGTCAGTTTTCTTGTGTCTTAAGTTTATGTTCGGGTTTTCCCCACGTGGCTGTTTATTTTGTCTTCCTTTTCTTCTGTTAATAAACAAGCAAACTTACTGGTTGGCCTTTAGCATCTCATTGATGCCCTGCAAGGGGCATTCATAACAGTAGGTCACAGCCCAACGAGACGCCTGCCACCGTGAGTCTGTTTTTTGGGCTTGTAGTTTTTCCCCCCTGTTTTTGTGTGCCAGTGTGTTTTGAGAGATGGCATCGCCAAGAAAAGGTTATTCTTTGGACTTGAGCTACGAGCTAATTGTGTTTCTGATAGAGGTAGGTGGCCTCCTCTCCAACGCTCATCGCAACGTCACTCCCGATGGCTCACGCTGGTATTTGGACCTCACTGAAGCGGCAATTAAGCACAATCCTTGCCATGTCGATCACGTCGAGGTCAGGAAGAGGATGGCCGAAATTATGGCACTTCGGGAAAATATCCGGGGACCAGAGAGGAGTTCCGGCAGGAAACTGAAGCCAGAGCCGACGGTGAGGCCTCTACGCTCCTCGCCTGGGATCAGGTTCCTGTTACCCATCCAGCCCAGGGGCCTACATCACCGAAGGGCCGCTCCCATCTGCAGCGGAGGAAGAGAACAGCCGGGACCCCCTGTGAAGAGATGCAGTGGGCAGCTGAGCTCATCCGGGGCCGTGCAGCTGAAGCACGGTCTTCCTCTCATCCCAGCCAGATCCTGAAACATGTGGTGGCGGCAGTTAGACTGGTGGAGGTCAATCCTGAACTTCATCATTATCCTGAGTACGCCGAGCTACTAGCCTCAGTGTCTGCGCAGCAGCGGCGCTTCCCAGACCTAACGCTAGCCTCGCCCTCTGCCAGAAGTCGCCACCCTGCCTGCCATCAGTCTCAGCGAGATCCCCATCTGGATCCTGTTCCAGGCAGCCATGAGAACTCTGCCTCCCAGCCAGCTGTTTCCCCTGCGTTGCAATGGAAGGGACAGTCAGCAGCCTCAGCCTCCGGGTCATCCGTTTCTCGCTGTTTCATCAGCTCCTTGTCCCCGGACTGCCTCAGCTGCTCCTCCCTCCTCCTTGGCATTCTCTCCAGCTGCTGTGAGTTCAGCGAGTCCTGCCCTGGCTGTGTCCATCGCCAGTCCCATGCAAACGGCTCCTCCTCGTCTTCCCGGGGGGCCCTCCACCACCATCCATGGGGAGAGAGGAAGACCAAGCCCGTTGCAGCAGTCACCATCAGTCCTCAGGAGAACAGGCAAGTGCTGTTTCATTCTCACACCCCATATAATGAATTGCCTTGTCTGACTCCTGGGGGTGGAGCTCGGGGTTCACAGTCTCCTGAGCTCCCTTCCCCTGCTGCAGCCATGAACAATGAACCTGCATCCTCTGTGTCTCCTTCCCCTCTCTACGAGCATCCCCCAGTGCCAGGAATCGACCATCAGACGAAGGAGGAACCTGCGGCCCTGAAGAGCCTGGTGCCAGCCTCGCAGCCGCATTACGGGCAGAGGAGGAGGGCGGACTGCCATTTGGAGCCTGTGCCAATGATCAAGCATCCCCGGGTCTCCATGGAAGAGCAGTTGGAACCAACAGGTTACGGATCCCCTGCCACCACGCCGTGCGGGCCGTCGGTGTGGCCTTCAGCGCCTGTGGGTTCCCAGACTGTGACGACCATCATGCCGGCTGTGGAGCCTGCCGCAGTTGAGTCGGAGCCAGGAATGGACCTCCAGATTATCAAACCTGGATCGTCAAGAGTCCTGGATGGCGATGGAGCCTGAGATCAGGCAAGTTCTCTATTTTGTCTTTCTATTTTCCGTTCCGGAGCATTCTTGCCTGTCTCTCGGGGAGATGAGCCGGTTGCAGCCGTCCGCTGCATCCGAGCTCATCTCGCCGGGCTTTGCCGCTGCCGGTGATCCTGATCCCGGTTCCTTTTGTTTCTCTGAGCCTTCTCCCAGGGTCACTGGAGACGAATCAGGGTCCGACGTGGGCGCTGCACCGGCCCAATCGGGGTCCACCGAGGGTGCAGCACCGGTTCAGTTCGAGGTCAGTGAAGGAGCTGCTGATCCTCTGCCGTCTGACGCTGGACTGGTTCCCCTTCTTTCCCCCAATCTTCCTCCACCGGGTACCGCTGTAGGCTCCCGTGTTTGGTTCAGCTTCCCCTCGCTGTCCCTCTCAGTAGAGAGGCCGCCTCCAAGCTTTCCCCTCCGGTTCCGGTGGCCTAAAGATGCAGGTCGGTCGCCCGGGAGACTGCTTTGCCGGTTCGGCGTTCTGGGTCATCCGCCCAAAGGACTGCCTTGTTGGTTCGGCAAACTGGTCCAACCGCCTGAGGTACTGTTTTCCGGGGTCTGGAACTTGGGTAGGTCGCCTGAACTGCTCTTTTCCCCCTCAGTCAGGTGGAATCTGGATGCGGGTAGATCGCCTGAACTGCCTTTTTTTTTCTTCTCCGCCTTCTACCTGCCGACATCCCTGAAGTGGTGTTTTTTTTTTTGTTTGTGGGTTTGCAGGGAGTTTTTTTTTTTTTTCCCTTTGCCTGGATTATAGTGTTGGGCCTTTCAGTCTGCAAACCTTTTTAGCCCAGTGCCGACTGCGGGCATCAGCCCAGTTTCTTATTTTGGTAGAATAATCTACTGTATGTGTTCTTGGTATAGTTGCATTGGAAACCTCGTTGCCGTTGCAGAAAAGAAGAGATGATTGTCACTTCTGTTAAAAGGCATTCAAAAACAACATACTTAAAATCAGTGTTTTTGAGCATTAGGCCTCCATTTCAATATTTCACTGAATTGAAGGATCTGTTTGCTTGGCAGTGAAAGTGTTTTTCTGTCACAATTTACAGGTTTTAACACTAGACCGTACACCAAAGCCCATTGGCATGTTTGTCTTTCCAGTTACGGTGGGTTCACGTCCCCACTACGTTGAAAAATATGCTTGGCAGTATTTATTTTTCTATTTTTACATAGATACTTTTTTTTTTTTTTTTTTTTTTTTTTTTTTTACACGTACCTTGGGAAGTGAATTCTCCTTTTTGATTATCTGGCAGTTCTCTGGAAATTATTTTGCATTTTGTTTATCTTTAAGAGAGTAAACATGAACAATACTGTGAAAACTCTGTCACATGCTGCACTTCTGCTGTTTTTGTGACACCTGTCTTGTAGCTAAAACTTGTGAAAATCAAATTTGCTATCAAACTGCACTTGCTATCACTTGCTGCACTTGCACTTGCTATCAAACTGCACTTCTAATCATTAGAAGGTATGTTTATCCAGCAAGTTTATCCATGTTTATCCAGCAAGTGCCTCAATAAGGCATTAGAATCTAATGCCTTATTTAAATGTTTGTTAATTTTGGACTTACAGTACTATAGCTATAGTTTTTGTTTGCCTACTCTGTAGCTCTCAGGTTTTGTTTTTTTTTCCTTTGTGTTTATATGGTACTTGTGGATTTTGAAGCATACCTGTGTTTTGGTTTTCTTGTTTCCTTACCAGGCAGTATGTTTCATATATTTTTGCTTATTCATTCCATGGTGCCTGAGTATTTCTCTTTAGTGTTGTCTAGTTTTGGTCACTCCGGTATTTAGGCCACGCCATTTTATGGTTATCCTTGTTCTTTGCCTGGTTTATAGAGTTGGACTTTATCTATAGTTTTGTTAGCCTACTCTGTAGTTATTGCGGGGATTTTTTTTCTCTCCTTAGTGTTTGTATGGTACTTGTGTATTTTTTGAAGTGTACCTGTATTTTGGTTTTCTCTTGTTTCCTTACTGGGCAGTATGTTATATACGTATATTTTTGTTTATTCAGTCCATTGTACCTGAGTATTTCTCGGGAGTGTGGTCTAGTTTTGTCACTCCGGTGTCTAAGTCACGCCATTTTATGTTCATCCATGTTACCCGTCCCTTGTGTGTGTGTGTGTGGGGGGGGGGGGGGGGGGGTTCTGTGTTATTCTGTGTTTTGTTTTGTTTTTTGGTTCTCTCCCTGCTGGCCTGTCTCCCCCTCCACCCTCCCTGGGTCGGTCCTGGTAGCCTTCTGGTTGGGGAAGGGGGGGGACTTGGATGTTATGTTTGTGCCTGCAATATGCCTTGTGAACCGGGGGTACTGTGATGGCCTGAGCGCCGATCACATCCGCGCTTGGGTTGTCCAGTATTTTCCCTGTTCTATCTTATTTCGGGTGTGGTCATATGGCCTCCTCCAGGGCTCTTATATTGACAGCATCACGGTGGGACTTCTGGCTGTCAAAGCCGAGCCGTGCTGTGACAGCTGTGGGTTATTTTACTAATTACTTTCCCCTTTTCTGGTTAGCCCTTGCTCTGTATTTAAGGAAGCAGCTGATGCACACTCCTCACTGCGACCTACAACAACATCGTGCACTTCCGTGTACATGACTGGAGTTCCTATCCCAGACTCCAGTCAGTCCTGTGATTCATGTCGTCCTTCCTCTCGTAAGTGTTTATTGTTCGGCGTAGGCTCCGTCCTCGCTACCTCTCTTAGTTTTCTTGTGTCTAAGTTTATGTTCGGGTTTTGCCCCACATGGCTGTTTATTTTGTCTTCCTTGTCTTCTGTTAATAAACAAGAAAACTTACTGGTTGGCCTTTAGCGTCTCATTGATGCCCTGCAAGGGTCATCCATAACAGGTGGTCTGCTTCTGTAGCTGCGGCCGCCCTGAAGATGGATGGTAGGGGTGTGGCTGCTGGTCTGCTCCAGCAGTCTCCTCGGTTGCTGCCAGGTGTTGGTGCACATTCATGCCCGCCACATCTGTGCCACAGCCGCCCCAAGCTATAGGGGTGAATGAGTGTGGGTGAGTGTATGGGGGAGAGCATAAGTCGATGTGAGTGAATTGGAGCGCAAGTGAGAATGTGTGTGTGGATGAGCATGGGTGGATGTGGGCGACTGTGAGGGCGAGTGGAAGTGGGTGTGAGATTGAGTGGGTATGGGAGTGGGAGAGAGTAGGTGGATCTGGGTGTGGGAGTGCGAGTGTGGAATTATATGGGTGGAGAGTGAGAGTGAGAGAGTGTGCGTGAGTGTGTGTGGGGGTGGGTGGGGGTGTATGAGAGCATGAGGGCATGAGCGCATGAGAATGAGTGTGTGTGTTGGTCAGGTGTGCTGGTCTGAGGGGGTGGTACCTCCTGGCCGTGAGGGCTCCCTTGGACTGGGGGGGCTGGTCCCCCGTGGAGCTCTTGTGCCTTGCTGCCGCCTTCCTTTGGCTAGGGGGCGTGGGGGTTCCTGGGATGTGTGTCGTGGTGCTGGGGTGGGTCGGGCCTGCTGTGGGGGTGACTGGGGATGGCTCGTGCTGGGGGCACAGGCCGGTCCCCGGCCCAGAGGGGGGACACTAGCCTTTTGGCACCTGGGACCCAGGGGCTAGCGTTGGCCCCACTGAGGAGCGGAGGCTGGCCAGTCCAGGGGTGAGGGTGCACCATGCCGGCCGCTTGGTGGCACAGCCTCCCTCGGCCGTCCCTCCTAAGGTGGATGCCTGGTTGTCCTGGGGCTTGTTGGTCTCAGGATATTTGTGTTGTGTGGAGGTTAGTGGCGCTGCCTTGCTTGCTCTGGGTTTCTGGGGTTTGTTGCTGCAGCCTGCCGCTCTCTTTGTATGTTTCCTGGCAAACCACTCACATGCACACACTTACTTTGCATGTGCTCTCATACACACACACACATGCAGACACACATATGTCTCTCCTTTAACAGATACAGATGCCAGACTTGTGATGAGACCTTTTCAGTAGAAGAAACAGTTTGTCTTCTGTTTGTTTCAGTTGTGTTAGTTTGTGTGTCTTTTCTGTTTGTTCCTCTCCTTTTTTCTTTCCCCCTCCCCACCCTTCCTTTCCTCATTTCCCCCCGTATGATCCCTCATGGGTAAGACAATTTAAATAAAGTATTAAAAGCTATTACCAGCGGAGTTTATAAATAATATACTGTACATATACAGTATATGTACAGTATAAAGCTCCTTTTGGCAAAGTAAATCTGTTTGCACAATAAGGGAAGCAGATTTCTGTTCTGCTCACCTAGCTGCTTGACAGGACTAGGGGAAAAAAGCTATCCTTTAAGCTATCCTTTATCATATGGGACAAATAGAATGGTCTTTTGTCCCTGGAGTCAGAACATGAGTTAAGTGAACATCACATGGATCAGCATAATTCAGCATAATTGCATTTCAAAACTTGTGACAAATACAGAAGGAAAAGATTAAATATAAAAACCTAAAAACACAATTATTCTTTCACGTTTCATAATCGTTGGATGCATAAGTCAAGATCTTGTGAATCATCTTGTGAAAAGATGAAGAATTGAGAAATGCTTGACAGTTCTCCAAGCCTGTCTAAAGCCCTCACGCCATAGTGGAGCTGGTGACTCAGCAGTAAAATTCATCGGATAGCTTGAAAAGAAATTAGTGACAGCAACAAGCATTTGAGACAAGAAATACAGGGTTAAGTTTCTTGTTGGCTGGTTTAAACTTTTTGTGGAGCAGTCTTCCTTCCCATATTCTGGTTCATGTTAATATGTGATAATGTGGGACACATATGTGGGTTTCATATGCACAAATATATATCACCTTATGCTTCATATGTATATCACTGTATGCTTACTGTATGCTTCACGTCTCAGATGAACAAAGGACTGAGCCTCCTCGGAGATAACAGGAGGATGTGAAATGTGGTCTTTGGTATGCAAAGAGATGGCCATGGGGGATTTCCTGGCTGCCAGTGACTTTGGGGTGGGGGCGATAAGATCTGAAAGGGATGCATTGTTATTGGGGATTAAATGCAATGTGACTGGAGCTTTGAAGCTCCTGGGGTATGAAAAGGGGATGAAGGTCTGGGTTTCTTTCTCTTTCTGTATTGCTGATGTTGGAGAATGTGAATAAACCTGACTCGTGAGATAAACTCTGTCTCGTCCTTTCACATTTCCACAATAATTTGTTTATATGGAGTCATTTCCAAGCAGCCATGTTCAAAGATATATAAAATGGTACTCCAACAGATATTGACCATATATGGCATTTTTCCCAGCAGACATCTTGCAGTCTAGTTGAAAAAAGAGACCTCCGGTGGTTGTAAAAAGAGCTACATTCTGTGAGATGGCAGAAGGAAAGATGTTAGAGACTGAGAGTTGTTACATGGTAGAGGATTATACCTTCACCCTCCCCTAACCTCTGACTTTAGCCTTTCTCTATTTTTGTTGTTTTTAGTTGAAACCCATATATAACTGTAATATTAAAGGTCCCTTTACACGGACAGAGATCGTTGGGTGAACAGAAATCAAAAATTGACCTGATCTCTCAACAATCTCCTAAAGCCTCAAAAATGCCTTCTCTGTAAAGGTTTGGGAGATTATTGTAATATTTTCAAGGTGATCTATAAGGATCTTTGAAAGATCCTTCAGAGAATACTGAAAGACCAAGAGCGACAAGAGAGATCATTGAGAGTTTGTTGGGGGGATCAAAGGTGTGTATATATACATACATGTGTGTGTGTGTGTGAGTGTGTGTGTGTGTGTGTGTGTGTGTGTGTGTGTGTGTGTACACCCCTTTGGTCCATATATATATACAGTATATATATAGTATATATATATATATATACGTATATATATATATTAAGCAGTTCGGTGGTGCAGTGGTTAGCACTGTGGCGGTGCAGTAAGAAGGTCACAGGATCAGTTTCCTCCCATAAACCAAAAACCATGCAAGTTAGGTTAACTGGAGACTCTAAAGTGGCCCTAGGTGTGAATGTGTGTGTGAATGGTGAAGGGAATGGCACCATACCATGGCTGCTTCATCCATCCAGGTGTATGCCCTGAATTTCCCTCTGGGATTAATAAAATATACAAAATACATACATACATATAAGTTAAGTTATTCCTATGCCAATGACGTTTGGCATAGAGCAGCACCTATATCCGTTTTGAGACCCTAGGCATCACAGCTACTGTAGGTAGTGAAGGCTACAGTGGGGGGTCAGTCCTCTGGTAGCTCTGCGTGTTAATACACATATTAATATATGCATACATATTAATACATACATATATACACACACACGCATATATACATATACACACATACGCACACTGCTTACAAAAAGCTGGGGATATTTGGCTTTTGTGTGAAATGTATGGAAAATGTAAAAAGTTCACACTACAGTGACATTATATCATCAAAGTAGGGCATTTAAGTAGAAACATGCAATGGTGAGTTCCTCATCTCAAATAATTTACTGAAACAAAAGCCAACAACAGTGGTGGGTATATCACAGAAAAATGTCAATGTCTCAGTAACTTGTCATGTGCTCTTGACCATCAATTACAGCTTGACAACGACGTCTCATGCTGTTCACAAGTCGACTTATTGTTTGTTAAAGCATGGCATTCCACTCTTCTTGAAGGGTGGCCTTCAGGTCATTGACGTTGTGAGGTGCAGGGTTACGAGCCTCTACACGGCGACTCAGATGATCTCATAGGTTTTCTATGGGACTCACTCCAAAACAACCTCTCAATGATCTCCAAAGGGAAGTGATCTTTCAATGATCTTTCAAAGATCTCTCAACAAGCGCTCAACAATCTCATTGATGTCTCGATAATCCCCCATTGATCTCTCAGCAATCTTTCAACGAACTCTATGGGTCTTTCATCACATGCTCCATAATGCCTCAGGCATCGCTACCTTAGTTAGTTAGTTAGTTAATCCCTTCACACCTGAAGGTGTATATGGGCGGCGCCTATCTCCGTTTCTCTGACCCTAGGCCACACAGCTACTGTAAGTAGTGAAAGCTACAGCGGGGGGTCAGTCCTCTGGTAGCTCTGTGTGTAACTTTACTTTCCCCATTCCATTATGCGGAGCACCACGCTAGAAGGCAGAAAGCACCATTTTTATATGGTCTTTGGTATGACCCGGCCGGGATTTGAACCCCTGCCTCCCGGGTGTGGGGCGGATGCTCTACCAACTGAGCCACCACTCCGGTCATCGCTACCTTAGGGGTGGAAAATTTGGCGCTCATTGAAAGATTTCTGAGAGATCATTGAAAGAATGCTAAGTGATCATTGGGAGATCGATGGTATAAATTATGGGCTATGGTGACATTTATCTATAGGCATATATTTTTTGTATGCACAGGAAAAAAGAATAAATGTGTTTTGTTTATTAGTGATAAGTAATTGGTCTAAAATTGTATTAAAGAACAGATTGAACGAAACAAATAACTGGATGCAAGGGGAGAGTCGGGCAGCCATCTGGGAGCCAGGAGAGAGCTGAAGAACTGAATCTGTTTTTCAATAGGTTCAACTCACAGTCTGTCACCCCAACAACACAACCAGACCCCCACACACCCCTCCCCACCCACCCTCCTCTGCAGAACCTCTCTCCATCTCTCCCCCTCCTCCTCCTCGGGGGGCACCAGGACCCTCCCTCACTTCATGGTGGCTACAGACCAGGTGAAGAAACAGCTGAAGAGATTCCGCCAGCAGAAGGCAATGGGCCCTGATGGCATCTCCACCAGGACCCTGAGGACCTGTGCCAACCAGCTAGCTCAGAATCAGAATCAGAATCAGAATGAGATTTATTGCCATTGTTCATGTAGTACACAAACTAGGAATTTGTCTTGGTGCAATGCTGCAACATTAAACATTAAACATTTTTAAAATAAAAAAACTATGCATGCAATAAAATGTAAAATATGAATGAGTAATACTAATCTATGCAATTATTAAATATATTAACAAGTAGCAGATATTGTGGAGTTCCACATAGTGCAGACGGTAGTGCAAAAGAAAACAGTGATAACTGTCATGAGTCCGGTTGAGCTGCTGTACGTAGTGCACGAGAGTCTAATAAGTCACTTAGTGTTCAGCAGTCTGATGGCAGAGGGGAAGAAGCTGTTCATGTAGCGGGAGGTTTTAGTCTGAATGGACCGAAGTCTTCTACCTGAGGGGAGGGGGACAAACAGTGCGTGTCCAGGGTGTGAAGGGTCGGCTATGATCCGACGTGCACGCCTCTGGGTCCTGGAGATGTGAGTTTGCAGCCGATCACCTTCTCAGCAGCGCACACAACGCACTGCAGTCTTAGTCTGTCCCTGGCAGTGGCTCCTGCGTACCACACGGTGATGGAGGTGGTGAGGATGGACTCGATGATGGCTGTGTAGAACTGCATCAACATCTTGGTGGGTAGCTTGAGCTTCCTCAGCTGCCGCAGGAAGAATATCCTCTGCTGGGCCTTTTAGATGAGGGAGCTGATGGTCGGCTCCCACTTGAGGTCCCGGGTGATGGTGGTGCCCAGGAAGCGGAAGGAATCCGTAGTGGTGATGGGAGAGTCTGTGAGGGTAAGGGGGGGCAGAGGGGCTGTGACTTTTCTGAAGTCCACGATCATCTCCACTGTCTTCGGAGCGTTTAGCTGCAGGTTGTTGTGGCTGCACCAGGACGTCAGCTGGGCCACCTCTCTCCTGTAGGCGGACTTGTCGCCGTTGGAGATGAGCCCGATGAGGGTGGTGTCGTCCGCAAACTTGATCAGCTTGACAGACTGATGGCTGGAGGTGCAGGAGTTGGTGTACAGGGAGAAGTGCAGGGGGGAAAGTACACAGCCCTGGGGTGATCCGGTGCTGATGCTAACAGAGTCAGCTAACAGCTCCGGTACTGAAACACCTGTACAACCTGAGCCTGAGTCTGGAGAGAGTACCGGTGCTGTGGAAGACATCCTGCCTGGTTCCTGTCTCCAAGAAGTCATCTCCATCAGACCTGAACAACTATCGACCAGTTGCCCTCACATTTCATGTGATGAAGGTCCTGGAGAGACTGGTCTTAGCCCACCTGAGGCCACAGGTGAAGACATGGCTGGACCCTCTGCAGTTTGCATATCAGCCCCATTTAGGAGTTGAAGATGTTGTCAACTACCTGCTGCAACGAGCCCATCTGCACCTGGATGGTGGAAGGGATACTGTGAGAATCACTTTCTTTGATTTCTCCAGTGCCTTTAACACCATCCAGCCACTGCTGCTGAGTGAGAAGCTGCGGGTGATGAGGGTTGACAGCTCTGTGATCTCCTGGATTACTGACTACCTGACAGGCAGGCCACAGTTTGTCCGGCTGGGCAGTGTCTTGTCTGGAGTGGTGGCTAGTGAGACGGGAGCTCCACAGGGGACTGTGCTCTCTCCTTTTCTCTTTACTTTATACACCACTGACTTTCAGTACAACACAGAGTCATGCCATCTGCAGAAATTCTCTGACGACTCAGCTGTTGTGGGGTGTATAAGAGGAGGAGAGGAGGGGGAGTACAAGGCACTGGTAGACAGATTTGAGTGGACAGAGCAGAATCACCTGAGGTTGAATGTCAGCAAGACCAGAGAGATGGTAATTGACTTCAGGAGGAGGAAGACGCCTTCTCAGCCACTGCAGATTAGGGGGGAGGATGTGGGTAAGTGGTTGAGGACTACAAATATCTGGGTGTCAGGATCAGCAGCGGGTTGGACTGGAGATCCAACAACGATGCTGCGCACAAGAAGGGGATGAGCAGACTCTACTTCCTGAGGAAGCTGAGATCCTTTAACATGTGCAGCAGGATGCTGGAGCTTTTCTATCAGACAATTGTCACTAGCGCCATCTTCTTTGCTGCTGTCTGTTGGGGTAGCAGTATCAGGGCCAGAGACACCAACAGACTTGACAAGTTTATCAAGAGGGTTGGCTCTGTAATTGGTGTCAGACCAGAGACCTTTGAGACAGTGGTGGAGAGGAGAACACTAAATAAACTGCTATCCGTCATGGACAATCCTGATCACCCCCTCCACCACACACTGGACAGACAGTGAAGCACTTTCTCCAGTAGACTGCTACAGCTTCGCTGTCAAACGGCCAGGTACAGGAAATATTTCCTGCCACATGCAATTTCACTGTACAATAACTCACTATGATGCTGTATTCTGGTCATACGTAGCTATGCTGCCACACTGCACCTTACAGTCTAACTGGCACCTCACATGTCACTCTGCTCCTGATAGCCCTTCATTGTGCAACGGGATGATTCATGTGTTTTTATGGGTCATCATATATTAAGCTATGATGTATATAGGTTTTATAGTCGTGTTAGTTTTAATTTCCATGGGTAATCCCTTTGTCTGTCATGCGTGTGTTTCTGTCATTTGGTTCTCTATTGCCATGCTGCTGTTACACTGTAATTTCCCAGTTTGGGATCAATAAAGTACATCTATCTATCTATCTATCTATCTATTTTGGTTCCCTGTGTGTCAGCTACAGAAATATTCACTGATCCAAGCATCTGTTTGACTGCAGCAGAGCTAGGACTCTGTGATTCTGCCTAATTCTCAAGATATAACATCAGGAAATACAGCGTTCCTTGTCATCACTAATACCTCCTGTAGTGTAGCTAGTGTATATACAGAGACTAGAAAGGACCAGCTGAAGAGACCCAAGCTGATGTTTAATAGATCTTTCAACTTGGCTTCTTTCATCCATCAATCCTCTGCTGAACACATTAGCCCGGATCAGCTGTGGTTCTCATCAGAAGTACTCAGGCAGAGGAACGTATGTTACAGTTGGAAAAATAAAACGGATAAACATACATGCTTATAAACATCCACGTGGAGCATCACAGCATTACTTCAAGGCCTTGTGGGATTTACAGATCCGGTTTCTGTGACAGTAAAAATGGTGAACACAGCTTCCACATTTGAGAACTGAAACCAATGCAGACTCCTTAACTTGTTTATATCATATGGCCAGAATGGGTTACACTGTAGTAGCAAATAAAGTACAAGATCAGCTAAAAGTCAACGCAAAAACAGCCCATCTACTGGATGTTTTTTTGCTCTACAATTTGACATTTGCATCAAATCTTATTTAAATATCAAAAAAGCCTCCTTTGGGATTGATATTTTATAAATTCTGAATCAGTTTGTCACTCATTGCTTCCGGTTTCAAAATGCTAAAATGGCAACAAGAACGACAAGAATGGTGAAGTCTTAGCTTTACAGCTTCAGACGTTATAAACCCATCAAGTAAAATTTTTGTCACCTCGTCTGTCTTCTGTAAATTCCAAACATGACTGGGGCTGATGCCCATTAAAACTGCAGTGAAGACTGTCTGATATCAACATTTTAATGGGTTGTAAGTGACAGATCTATTACCTGACTTTAAGCACTCCATTGGGTTCTATTAATGTCCTACCAATGAAACAGGTTTTGCAGTTCTTATATTTGCTGTTTTATTTCATTTATTTATAGACCAATGGGCCATTTTATTGAGTCTTTGTTGAGGCATGAGTGGGAAATCTTTATCTTTATTATCATTAAGTCCCAGAACACTAGTATATATCTGAAAGACCCTTTTGAATTAAAGCAAGGCTTGTTTTTTACCCTGGCAGGTAATTGAATGCCCACTGTTGATTCAGTTTGAATCTGCTGCCATGTTATGTAGCTTGTCATTATGGATGCAGAAGTTAGGAATTACAGAGGATTCTGTCCTTGTCTCTGGGGTAAAGAAGTTGATTTGTCTGTGGTATGACCTTGTGGGTAATTTCATTAGGCAGATGAGTGTGAGTGTACCTCTGCAGTGAAAGTACACAGGGGTGCAGCTGGCACAACACGTTGCACAGTGTATGGCCTGGCAGAGTCGTCCATGCGCCACTGCCACTACTGCAACCTCCTGATCAGATGCAGTTATGCACTTTTCTTGGGTCGAGCTAACAGGGAAAAAATGGCATTCAGGAAAAAGCCACAGCATTCCTCTGACAATGCCTATGTCTGTATAGCATAAACAGATGGAAGTTCTTGGCTATGCCGGGCCTCGGACCAACATTACTTTGGAAGCTATTGTTTTTTAGTTACTGTGGGCTGCTGCTGTGTTGGCATTTCCATCATATGGAGAAGTTGGTTCCTCAACAAAAAGAATTTGAAGTTTTTGAACCCTCTGTTACTAATGATAACACAATTGAAAGCAGACATTTAATATGTCTTCGTGTTGAAATGCACCATGGAAACTTCATTTTTGTCTATGATTCTCTGGCTTTCTGTTCTTGTCGACGGCTTTTTATTGTCCTCATTCCTTTTTTTCCCATATATCTTCACTACCTCTTAATACCGGCTTATAAAACTTAACTATTTCTGATACTGTAATAGTCATCTTTGAGCTTCAAGTAAATGGACTAATAGGGCAAATATATGTTCAACTCTCTCCAGGTTTGCAGTGTCACCATCAGCTATTCATCCGTGGCTTAACTTTAATTCCACCTGGCAAATAACACTAATCTACAGCAGAGCTTATGACTTTAGAAGAAAAAAGCAGCACTTCTTTCCTTGCCAAAGATCAAGACTTTCTTTCCCAGCTCAGACTTGAGAACGGAAGAGGGAGATGATTGCCGCCTGACACTGCAGGGGGCATCAGGGTTCAAAGTGAGATTCAGGCTGTGCTGATGGACTTCTGAGATAGTTGTGGTTACTTGATGAGGAAAAAGTATTGCATCTCTTAAAAAAACAGCTCGAGATATTTGGATTATGTACCACTGACTTAGGCAACTTCAACCTAAAGATAATAGCACAGTGCAGGACTCGGCTCTCTGCTCAGAATGTCATTGCTTTTTAAATTGGAAATATTTTTCTCTAGGTACCAACACACACTGAGGCAGGGGAAGAGAATAACTCCATACTTACAAGTTACAGGATCAGCACAATATTCGTAGCATCACACAACACAGGCAGCTTCAATCTCCCATGTTCGGTGTCCACGCAACACTACACACTGCAGAAAGCTCATCAAACTTCCTCAGTTGGTGTCAAAGTTAATGGGCCTGCCATGTGGATAGACTAGCTAACTCCCCAATGGAAAAGAGAACAACAAATTATATTAATGGAAATGCCACTCCTCCTTGTTTGATGGACACCTTCCTCTTCTACTTCCACTTGATCTGTCTCCTTGCATTACGTTCCCCCGACTGCACCGTCAGCTCTGAAGTGAAAGGTAATTTACTCCTGATAGTTTACTGCTGAGTAAGCTGTGTCAAGACGAGATTCAGAGTTAATGTTTCACACTAATGAGCTCATGTTTTCCATGATTGCTAGAAGTTGTGGTATGAGATTTTGAAATACAGGCAGATGAGAGAGGGAGAATGTGAAATGGCTATGATTTATGCCCGCTTATACAAATTCAGAAAGACAGTGACCCGATCAATGTGGCTAACCACTGTACAGCACTGGACTATGAATAACAGCTGTGTTGTGTGACATAATCTACGAACAGCACTGTTTTGTGCAGTGATGCCTCACAGCCCCAACCTGCTTGTCAGAATTTTTTGTACTTTGACACCCCAACACTTACCCAACATATACAAATTTTTCACCTACTTCTTCCAGTGCTGCTTGAGTGGCAGCGTTTTTACAGAAGCTCCACTCACTACTGAGACTTTCTCATCTCTACTTTATTATTTGTTTTTATGTCACCACTTTTTTCTTGCTGGTGTTAACTTATATTCATTGCATATAACATGGACACTAATGTCCAGTGTTGTAGTCAAGTCACGACATTCTGAGTCTGAGTCCGGGTCACTGCATTATATCAGACGGGAACTTCAAAGTGCTTTGCAAAATTTGCATTTTGCCCTGTGTTTCCTTCTCTCTTTCTCCTTGCACTCCTCATGATCAGTGAATCCAAACTGAACAATTTCTGATTTGGAAGAAATAATTGACTCATCAACATATGGCTTTTTTTCTCGATAAGAAGCAGAATCACAATAACTCGTGTAAGAGAGGTCAAAATCAGATGTGTACTGCACAATACAGTACAACTTGCAGAGGTCATGTATGCATGCACTGCATAATGTATGCATGCGCTAAGTACAGCCGGTGTAGCAGCAAAGTAGTGCATAATGTTTTCACATTATGCACCACATACTGTACCACAAGCATGTTTGCATAGTGAGAGGATACATGTACTAGTGCATGTACTGCCAAAACTTGCTAGTCTGTACCTGTACTAGTACTATACATGTACATGTATAGTGAATCAACAAGCAAAAAGATTAATCCGCCTTAGCCAAATCTTTGGCGTGCACATGATACCAGTCTACAGGAAAGCCAGCCATAAGCGAGATACAGAGGTAGCAACAAGGGCGTAACTTTGGGTTAAACACTGGGGGGAGGGGGGTTAAGATCTCTACACATACAAGGATTTTTTTTAAAGCAAAAAAGTCAGCATACTGTATGTGTCCTAGTGTGGAGGAAGAGTGCAAAGTCATTGATAAAAGGAAAAGACTAATTTACCTCTTTATTTTGCCATTCTATTATTAATAACAGAATAACAGAAAAAGAATTTCAGTCATTTACCAAACATATCTTTAGCCTTGTAATGGTATATTTATGCTACTATGAATCAGCAGACCTACTTAATACCTATTATGTGTAAGTATTTCGGCACTGGCAGAAATCAAGCAAGCAAGTTTTGACTATTGTTACCTGGTCACGGTGTGCCTCCTGTGTCACCTCTCTCTCTCTCTGGTCATCAGTGCTGTCTCTCTCCACCTCCCTCTTTGTTCATCCTGTTGCTGCCACATTCATGCTCCTGATATAAAATAAGCTCAGCTATTGTTCAAATGGTTTAAAAGAGGTACTTCACTGACAGTTTGGGAGGATATACAGTCATGTGAAAAAGTTTGGACACCCCTTTAAATATTCAGTTCTTTATTAAGAAATGTTCATGTATCTATGTCTAACCTTGTTTTTGTTTTTATTTGCATTTTTTTAATCTATTTTAGCCATTGTAAGTGGGAAAGAATGTGGAGGTGTCCTAAAAAAGATGGGGGGTGTCCTAATTTATTCCCCAGTATTTGCTTAGAATTACATTTTACAGAAAATTTGAAAAAAAAAAGTCTTAAATTCATTTTTAATTGTTTAGTTGTTTTACGTGAATCTTCCAGTATTTTTAACATTGATATTAAACAGCCATATGTCCAAATATGTTAAAGCAGACGGACAGTGACATTTTTTTATTGAACCAGTCAACAGATTGTATGAAAATATTCTATTCTGTCTATTCCCGCGATTTAATATGTGTCACCAGCTTCCATAAATGACCTTATTTGCTCATAGCTCAGCCTTCACTTAGTGAGGCTGCAGTACCGCCATCTCTCGATAGGTCATCTCAACACCCCCCCCAACACACACACACACACACACACACACACACACACACACACACACACACACACACACACACACACAACGGGAATACCATTGTCCCTCCGTCCATCGTCATTGGGGCCCTCACCTGGGACATTGAGCAACAGGTCAGGGAGGCCCAAGTCACAGACCCAGACCCTGAAGGAGGGCCCTTGGGCCGTTTGTTCATCCCAGCAGCAGTTAAGGGGGATGCAATTTATTGGGTCCACACGGCCAAATATTCCTGCCACCCAGGGATGGCTAGAATCCTCTCAGCCCTCTGGTACTTTTTCTGGTGGCCTTCTATGGAGAAGGATGCTCAGGAGTACATCAGAGCCTGTCCCCGGTGCTCCTCAGGTAAAACCTTCAACACCCCCCTTACTGGCCTTCTGCAGCCCCTCCTCGTCCCTAGTCATCCATGGGCCAATATTGTTATGACTTCGTCACAGGGTTGCCTCCCTCCAATGGATTAATTGACATCCTCACTGTAGTGGACAGGTTTTCCAAGGTGGCACATTTTGTGCCCCTCAAGAAGCTTCCATCTGCCTTGGAGACAGCACATCTCCTGCCCAACCAAGTGGTGAGACTCCATGGCATCCCTGTGGACATTGTGTCAGACCTTCGTCCCCAGTTTATTTCTCAGGGATGGCGGGCCTTTTGCAAATCCCTTGGGGCCACAGTCAGCCTCACATCTGGCTTTCACCTGCAAAGGAATGGACAGTGCGAGCAGGCTAATCAGGAGCTGGAGACTATGCTGCACTGTGTGACGGCAGTTGACCCCTTGTCATGGAGCACCTTTCTGCCCTGGATAGAGTATGCCCACCACTTGGCCACCTCCTTTACCACAGGCATCCCCCCTTTCGAGGCCTTGCTGGGATATAATCCTCCTCTGCTCCCTGTCTGTAAAGAAGAGATTGCGGTCCCCTCCATCACTACCCACATAACTAGATGTAAATGCCTCTGGAGGGAGACCAAGGAGACTCTGCTCAAATCAATCAAGGTGAACACTCGTTGGGGCAATCGGAAGAAACACCTGGCCCCCACGTATGCTGTTGGGCAGATGGTCTGGTTATCCACTAAAAGCCTCCCACTCAAGACTGAGTCCAGGAAACTCACCCCCAGGTTCATTGGCCCTTTTACCATCAAAGCCATCATCACCTCCTTGTCAGTCAGCCTCAACCTCCCATCATCACTCCGGGTCCACCCCACATTTCATGTGTCACTCATTAAGCCAACATTTGTCAGCTCCCTGTGCCCCCCATCTAATCAGAATCAGAATCAGAATCAGAATCAGAATCAGGTTTATTGCCATTGTTCATGTAGTACACAAACTAGGAATTTGTCTCGGTGCAATGCTGCAACATTAAACATGATAAAATAAAAGAAATAAACTATACATGCAATAAAGTGTAGAATAAGAGTAAGTGATACTGGTCAGCAGTTAAAATATATTAGCGAGCAGCAGATACTGTGGAGAACTATATAGTGCAGTCGGTAATGCAGGAAGAAAACAGTGATGATTGACATGAGTCTGGTTGAGCTGCTGTACATAGTGCACGAGAGTCAATCAGTCACTTAGTGTTCAGCAGTCTGATGGCAGAGGGGAAGAAGCTGTTCATGTGACGGGAGGTTTTAGTCTGGATGGACCGAAGTCTTCTACCTGAGGGGAGGGGGGCAAACAGTACGTGACCAGGGTGTGAGGGATCGGCTATGATCCGGCCAGCACGCCTCCGGGTCCTGGAGATGTACAGATCCTGGAGAGATGGGAGCTTGCAGCCGATCACCTTCTCAGCAGTGCGCACGACGCGCTGCAGCCTTAGTCTGTCCCTGGCAGTGGCTCCTGCGTACCACACGGTTATGGAGGTGGTGAGCATGGACTCGATGATGGCTGTGTAGAACTGCACTAACATCTTGGTGGGTAGCTTGAGCTTCCTCAGCTGCCGCAGGAAGAACATCCTCTGCTGGGCTTTTTTGATGAGTGAGCTGATGGTCGGCTCCCATTTGAGGTCCCTGGTGATGGTAGTGCCTAGGAAGCGGAAGGAATCAGCAGTGGTGATGGGAGAGCCTGTGAGGGTGAGGGGGGGCAGAGGGGTTGTGACTTTCCTGAAGTCTACAATCATCTCCACTGTCTTCAGAGCGTTCAGCTGCAGGTTGTTATTGTTGCACCAGGACGCCAGCTGGGCCACCTCTCTCCTGTAGGCGGACTCATCGCCGTTGGAGATGAGCCCGATGAGGGTGGTGTCGTCCGCAAACTTGATCAACTTGACAGACTGGTGGCTGGAGGTGCAGGAGTTGGTGTAAAGGGAGAAGAGTAGGGGGGAAAGTACACAGCCCTGGGGTGATCCGGTGCTGATGCTAGTAGAGTCTGAGACAGTCTTTCCCAGCCGCACATGCTGCCTCCGGTCCGTCAGGAAGTCGGTGATCCACCTGCAGAGGGAGTCAGGCACGTTGAGCAGGGACAGCTTGTCCCGGAGCAGAGCGGGGCGGATGGTGTTGAATGCGGAGCTGAAGTCCACAAACAGGATCCTGGCGTAGGTTCCCGGGGAGTCCAGGTGCTGCAGGATGGAGTGGAGGGCCAGGTTGACTGCGTCGTCTACAGACCTGTTGGCTCGGTAGGCAAACTGCAGCGGGTCCAGGAGAGGGGTGGTGATGGACTTGAGGTGGGGCAGGACCAGGCGCTCAAAGGACTTCATGACTACAGAGGTGAGCGCTACAGGTCTGTAGTCATTAAGTCCAGTGATCCGTGGCTTCTTGGGGACAGGGATGATGGTGGAGGATTTGAGGCAGGTCGGCACGTGGCATAACTTAAGGGAGGTGTTAAAAATGTCTGTGAAGACAGGAGCCAGCTGTTTCGCACAGTGTCTCAGGGTGGAGGGAGATACGCCGTCCGGACCGGGGGCCTTGCGCGGGTTCAGTCTGGAGATCTGTTTGAGCACGTCCTGCTCACTGATGATAAGGGCAGGGGGGGAGGAGGGGGGGGTGCCTTTAATGAAGTAGGGATTGTGGAGGCTGTGGAGCTGGAGGGAGGGGGGGAGTTGGACACAGATGACGAGGTGTCAAAACGGGCATAGTGTTGGGACAGTCTTTGACAAAGGGCTTTGTCATCCTGACCTTTAGGAGCCTGAGGCCGATAGTTGGTGATCTGCCTCAGTCCTCTCCACACGGAAGCCGAATCATTAGCAGTGAACTGCTGCTGGAGTCTCTCAGAATACCCAGATTTAGCTCTCCTCAGCTCTCTGTTAAACCGATATTTAACCTCCCTGTAGCAGTCCCTGTCTCCACTTTTCAGCGCTGCTTCCTTCTCCTTCCTGATCTGTCTGAGCTTAGCTGTGAACCAGGGTTTGTCATTAGAGTAACTCACCCTGGTGCGTGATGGAAGAATGTCCTCTTCACAAAAGTGGATATATGAGTTCACAGTGTCCGTATATTCATCCAGATCATGCGTGGCTCGTTTAAACATGCCCCAGTCAGATATTTCCATGCACGTTTCCAGCTTCTCCTCAGCTTCACTGGTCCGTTTCTTCGTAGTGCTCACGACAGGTTTAGTGAGCTTCAATCTCTGTCTGTATGTGGGAATGAGGTGAACCATCATGTGATCAGATAATCCCAGTGCAGCGCGGGGAACAGCGCGATATGCATCTTTCACTGTGGTGTAACAGTGATCCAGTGTGTTTAATCCTCTGGTGGGGCATTTAATAAACTGTTTGTAGCAGGGGAGATCGTGGCTCAGATTGCTCTGATTAAAGTCGCCAGCCACAATAACCAGAGAGTCTGGGAAAATCCGCTCTGTGTGTTGAATGTGGATCTAAGCCACCTCCGTCACCTAAGATGGTAGATGGGGGCCTTGTCTATGCCGTGACACATATTCTAGATGCTCACCACAGGGAGCACAGCATCCAGTTCCTAGTGGACTGGAAGGGGTATGAACCCAAAGAGAGATTGTGGTTCACCAGATCTTTCATCGTGAATGACTCTCATCCACGACTTTTGTCAGCGACATCCTGACAAGCCGAGGGTTACACCTGGAGGCGTTCCTTGAGAGAGGGGCACTGTTAGGATTCCTGCCTGCTCTGTGTTCCTGTCTGTCTCTTGCTCTCTCCCCTCTGATTAGGTGCCGCTCCCTGCAGCTGATTGCACCATCTGTCACAAATTAAGGGAACCCTTTATATTGGACACTCTCCCACCACTCTGTCTGGTTATGTCAGAGTGCCTGCCTGCTGCCTGTATCCTACGTGAACTCTGTTTGCATTAACCTTGTTATCCTGTGTCTTGTGCTTTGACCTTTGTCTGCCCTAGAACCCTGAGCCTGCATACTTGGATTTGTCTGCCTGCCCGTTGTGTTTGTCTGCCATGCTCCGACCCTCACCTGTCTGACCCTCAAGTCTGCCTAACGGATTGGATTGTTTGCTTCCCAGATTGTGCACAACCCCCTCACTACAAGTAAGTCGACTTACCGCCGTTCTCCCCCACTGCTTCCTCCACTCCTACCTGCTCTCAGGCCTGGCCAGCCTGCTAAGATTCCCCACTGGAGGATCCTCAGCTGCTCTTTCCCTCAGAGGAGCCTCGCCCTGCACCCAGCTTCCCTTCACTGAAGGGCTTCTCCATGCAGCACTCTCCGGAAGAAAACTGGAGGAATAATTGTTCAATTAATTCCCAAAATTCCACCCACTCATTCCATTCTTGTGCATTTACTCACTCCTGTCTTTTGTTGCCCCTTCAGGGTTGCCAGACCCCCTTCACATTTATTTTCCTGCACTAAGTGTTCAATAAATCTTTGTTTAACCACTCTAACATTCTCATCGGTGTCTGCTCCTGGGTCTGGTTTTATATACCATGTCAGACCCGGCTGGGCTTGAACCCACGACCTCCCAGCTGTGGGACGGATGCTCTACCACTAGGACACCACTCTGGTATAAATTATGCTTCCAAAATCTCTTGATGGCGATTCCGTAGAAGGAGTGGAGACCCTACCCCGCCCGTGCTAAACATAGAAGAAGCCCTATTGTGAGAAGATAGAGCTTTGGCGGAGGTATGCGCTCTCAGATCATCAACAAACTCTTATGAGTTCTTCTGCAGCCCAGGGACCACCTCTGGTGAAAATTTCATCAAAATCCATCCAGTAGTTTTTGTATAATCCTGCTGCACAAATACAAACAAGGGCCTTCGCGGAGGTATGCATTCTCAGATCATCACCAAAATCTAATGAGTTAATCCTATGGCCAAGGGCCTACTTGGTAAAAATTTCATCCAAATCCGTCCAGTAGTTTTTGCGTAATCCTGCTAGCAAACAAATAAACAAACAAACAAACGCTGGTGAAAACATAACCTCCTTGGTGGAGGAAAAAATAGAATTGTTCACTTGCAAATATTTTGTAAAGCTTTACACAAAATACTTAAAGGCTATAAAACTGGGGCCTAAGCACCTGTTGTATTTTTTTGATAGATAGATAGATAGATAGATAGACAGACAGACAGACAGACAGACAGATAGATAGATAGATAGATAGATAGATAGATAGATAGATAGATAGATAGATAGATAGATAGATAGATGTACTTTATTGATTCCAAACTTGGAAATTACAGTGTAACAGCAGCATGACAGTAGACAACAAAAACGACAAACACACACAACATAATAGACAAAGGGATTATCCATGGAAAGTAAAACTGCCTAAATAACTTATATACAGTGGTGTGAAAAAGTGTTTGCCCCCTTCCTGATTTCTCATTTTTTTGTGCATCACACTTAAATGCTTCAGATCATCAAACAAATTTAAAAGAAATTTAAATATTAGATAGATGTTAAATGTTAAACATGTAAAAACTGAGGAAAAACATCAAATTAAAATTAGACTCATGCTCCTGTAGGCTAGTCAATACCATTTTAAAAACCAGATCAATATTTATAAAAACTATAAAATATTCTCTTATGCACGTTTATCCATATATAAGCCCATAAATGATTTACAGAGGCCTCAACTTATCTCCTGTTTGTTTTTCTCTGCTTTTCCTCTCAGTTTTTTTTTTTTTTTAATATGTGATCTAATTTGAATTAGCATTAGCTAAAGGCTAGCTTCAGCACACTCACCTGTCCAGGTACTTTCAGATGACGTTAGACAGCGATTTGGATCTTCATAATATCCTGTAGCTTGAAAGTGTTAAACTTGAGCTGGCTCTGTTAGATCCCCAACAGGTCCCGTTACACGAACAGGTACGTGTGTTTAGCTCTCTGTGAGTATGTACTATGTGCTGCAGGCAGCAGCTGACCTAATCAGAACAGAGAGCAGGTGAATCTTTGAAAATGTCACAGACTATTCAACAATATTATTAGTCAATTATTTCTACAAACCTATTACAAAATGGTCAGAGCACACCTGCAAGTTGGGATACAAGGAAAGCGCCAAGTCTGACCACACACCAAAGCAAACTGCTCCTCCTCCAAAACTCAGCAGAGCAGCATACCGAGACACCGGCACACACCCGTCAGGGGAGGGGCAGGACACTGATGGTATGAGGAACTTTGATGAAGGCAAAATATAAATGTTTTTGCAATAATGATGAATGTAACATTCATTGTTGAAACTATCAAACCTGGTTTAGTCAGTGACCGATGGTGAGGAGCCGGGAAAGAACAAGCTGGGTGATACCAAATCTTCAGCAGCGAGGAAGTGTGTGTGTGGGGGGGACGGACACATTGTCAGATTATGAAAATGTTACATTTCTCAAAATTACGAGGTGGATTTTGATTTATATTCATCAAAAAGTAATATCTGAAAATCATTAAGGAGAGTTGAATCTAGAAAAATTAAAAAATAATGCTGAAATTGCATGGCCTCGAGCCAGCCTTGGCCAAGTTATTGAGGCCATAGGTCTTGAGGCCGAGGACGAGACCAAATCATTACCCTCCGAGGCTGAGAAAAACTGGACTTGAGTCCTCCATCACCACTAACGTTGTCATTATTGCCCTGAATGTAGTGATTTCTTCCTTCACTTCAGCTGTGTCTGGGGATTCAGTGTGCCATGAGTCTATTGTTTACACCAGGGATGAGCTATTAGCTCTCTGTAGCTCAGTGGTGTTTCTGGTGCAGAGAGCCGATATCCCCCATGAGCGTAAGCAATGAGGATGCAGGGCAAGAGCAGAGCAACATGTGAGAAGGAGGAGAAGGCACAAGCCTGTTCTCCTATCCATCACCATAGGGAACATGAGGTCGCTCCAAAATAAGACGGACGAGTTTGCGAGTCTGGCCCGGTATGAGAGAGTCTACCAGGACATTAGCATCCTGCTATTCATGGAGACTTGGCAAAACGCACTAACCCCAAATACTAACATCAGACTGGATGGCTTTAAGCTACTGTGGGCAGACAGAACAGTGGACACCAGCAAGAGGAAAGGAGGTGGGCTGGCAGTGTTTGTGAATGATAGATGGTGTAACCCTGGGCACATCACAATTAAAGAACGGCACTGTAGTAAAGACATTGAATTGCTAGCTGTTAGCATAAGGCCTTACTATCTCCCGAGAGAGTTTTGAGACATTACTGTGATACCTGTGTACATCCCGCCTCTGCTAATGCTGATGCAGCCTGTGATGTCATCCACTCGGTTACCAGCATGCTGCAGACACAACATCCCAATGCTCTCCAGCTCATCTCAGGGAATTTTAATCATGCTTCTCTGTCCTCTACCCTGCCCATTTTCATCCACTATGTCACACGCCACACCAGGGACAATAAAACACTAAACTTATTTTATGCCAACACCAAGGAGGCATACAACGTATCTCCCCTCTCTCTCCTAGGAAGATCAGATCACAGTGTGGTTCACCTCCTGCCTGTGTACAAAATGTCATGGTTTGCCCTTTGGGGCAGCGAACAGGACTCAGATGCGCAGCAAGCATTCAAAAACATTTTAATAATAAACTCAAAAAAACAGCTCGGGACCTGAAACAAAACATACAAGGCATGGCAGACAAAAACTCACAGGCAGGAACACTCATGGAACAAGACAGGCAGAAGCATGTGTAGAATGCCAGCAGACAGAGAGAGAAAGAGAGAGAGAGAGAGAGAGAGAGAGAGAGAGAGAGAGAGAGAGAGAGAGAGAGAGAGAGACTTTGACTTTTACAAAAAGGCTTTATTGCACATTTCAAAATTGCAGAAAGACCAATATCAGTTGTCCAAGTGTGTCACATCTCAAAAGTGCAAACATAACTCATCCCCCTGACCAACTGAACACAAAACATTCCCTACAGCCCATCTATTGATGAACGCCTCCAGATTGTCTACCATTTGATAGTAAGAGAACTCTACCCGGAGTCTGACTGTCAACAAGACCTTGAAAGCGGACACAGGATCCACATTGCCAGCATTGCTTGCCCGATTTTTCCTCGTCAGCCAGATGGCAAGCTTAGCAGTCCCAGATAGGAAGTTCATCAAAGTGTGGGCAGCCTTCCTTGCCACTTTGTCCTTCGGACCGTAAATGAACAGACCAAAAGAGAATCGTTCACCCAAAGCCCGAAACCACTCGTGCAAAATGTCAAAAAGTTCAGATAAACGAAAACAGTGGACAAACAAATGGTCGAGGGTCTCAACTTGGGAACAAAACAAACATTCCCCCCCCCCCCACATTCGGATCAAGGTGTGCTCTGTATTTATTTGTGGCTATTGCCCCATGCACAATCCTCCACTGGAGATCTGCTGTGCGTTTCTCAATAGGTTGCTTGTACATGCACCGCCAGCTGCCTTTTGGGGAGACCCCTGGCCCCAAACAACCCACCCACCTCGACTCCATGACATCCTTCAGAGAGCGCAGATTCAGAACCTTAACACAGATGTGATACACCGCCCTTGTCCCGACAAACTGGAACTTGCCCAGGCGAGGAATCCTGAAGGTCAGTAGGTGATCCTCTCTTCCCTGCCACTCCCCCACATCCGGAGTTATGGAAATTGCAGGAAAGGTGGACGCAGTGTCGTCATCCCATTGATTGGAAAGAGTGCGGTTCGTCGCAAACGCTCGAAGCGGCTGCGGCAGGGCGGCACACACGTCCTCCACCACCCTTTGCAGCAGTCTGACAGATGTAATTTTTGCACTCCGCCTCAGTGTATCCATCGATTACTAACTACTAACTAACTAACCTGCACTTATATAGCGCTTTTCTAGTCACAAAGACCACTCAAAGCGCTTTCATTAATACTAACCCTCTATTCTAAGGGCCTATAGGAAACAAATATCTAGGGACAATTTAGAACAGCCAATTAACCTAACATGCATGTTTTTGGCATGTGGGAGGAAACCGGAGAAATCCCGGAGTAAACCCACGCAACACGGGGAGAACATGCAAACTCCACACAGATCACTGTTGGTCGGGGGCTGGGATCGAACCCACGATCCCATGATCCCCACAATCCCCCGGCCAAGGGTAAACTGTGCTGCCGCAGTGCTAACCACTGCGCCACCGTGCAGCCATCGACCACCATCGATGTGGTCGACATCCTCATAAGATGACCCAGCTTGGTACAGCATGCCTCCCGCAAACAACTCCGCAGACTGGCAAACTGCAGCACCTCTGCTGCGATGAATCGATTGAAAAACAGTGGTTCTTCGAACAGCCACATGCCCGGTGCCTCGTCACGGAAGCGGGCCACGTTGAAGACTCACCATGCATGCAAAACGGACGTGTAAAAAGCAGATAGTCCAGTAGGGTCCACCTCCCCAGATGTCACGAGGAAGAGCTGCTTATCATAGCCCAAGCGACCAACTCTCCTCAAAAGCAGCTTAGCAGTGTCCATCCAGCAGGGTTCGCATCCGTAAAGGAGTCGTTGTGCAGTTCGAAGCCTGAAGCTGGCGATCTTGGAATGTATGTCCACCAGGCCCTGTCCCCCCTCGGCCACAGGCAGGTAGAGAACTGGCGCGCGGACCCAGTGGTGACCAGACCAAAAGAAGTCCACGATTGTCTTCTGAATCTCCTCCACGAGGCTCCTTGGAGGTGTCAAAGCCACCAGCCTATGCCAGAGAGCTGAGGCAACCAGATTATTCACGACCAGAACCCTGCCCCTATATGACAGCTGTGGTAGCAACCATTTCCATTGAGAGAGAGAGAGAGAGAGAGAGAGAGAGAGAGAGAGAGAGAGAGAGAGAGAGAGAATGACGCAGCGCACAACTGAGGGGCTGCATCCTTTAAATAGCAGGTGAAGTGATTACTAAAATACAACATATCTGTGACTAATCAAGAACTAAATAACACAAAACAGGCAAGACTGAGAAGAAATAAACACACATTAAATGCAACAACATAAGAACTAAAATAACAAACAGGACCAAGAAAATAAACAATAATAAATACAGAAAAAACACCAAGATGAACTTAGAGTGAGGATGTGGGTTGGAGACTTTGATCTGGTGACAAGAAACATAAATGCAAACACAAGGAGGAAACAAGGCTCCAACCCACATCCTGACATTACCCCTTTTTAAGGGGTGGCTTCCAGACGACCCAAAGTAATATCAACACAAAACAACAGGAAAGCACCCTCCCAGGGTGGGTGGTGGGGGTTCAAGGCCAGGCGGGTCAAACCCCCCCCCCCCCCACACACACACACAGGGCTGAAAGCATGAAATACAGATTATGGGGCATAACCAATGTCCACAGCCACAAACCAAAAACGGGTCGGGTGGCCTGCCATAATCCCAGGGCCACCAGACCAAAAAACAAGGCGGGTCAGATGGTCTGCCAGAGTCCCAGGGCCGCCAGACCGGAGAACACGACTGGTCAGGGAGCCTACCCAGATCAATAAGCCACCTGAGGGGTGAACATGATGCGTCGGGTGGCCTACCAAAGTCCCTGGGCTACCAAATGGGAGAAAACACATGAGCCTCTAGCTCCAAAAATAACACATGAGCCCTTAGCTCAGAAAACACAGGACCATCACATACCAAGGATACCAAAGATTTCAAAACAGAATTTCCACATTCAAAAGATAACACAGGATTTTCTAGATCATGAGATAACATGGAAACTTTAAACTCAAGACATGATAACAAGGAAACCAAAAACGCAAGAGATGGTAGCAGAGATATATCAACCTCTGGAGATGATATCATGAAAATATCGAGCTCAGGAGATGTCAGCATGGACATTTTACCCTCTAGGGGTGATGACACAGACATTCTACCCTCTGGGGTGGTAAGACAATCACTTTACCCTCTGAAGGTGATAACACCGTCACTTTACCCTCTGGGGGTGACAACATGGACATTCCACCCACTGGGGGCGACAACATGGAAACTCCACCCTCAGGACATGATAACATGGACATCTCAACCTCAGGAGATGATAACATGGACATCTCAACCTCGGGAGAGAACAGCATGACAACCTCAACCTCTGGAGGTGACAACATGGCTACTTTAACATCTTGACCAGGACACACAAATGCAGAAATTTCAGAATTTTCTGGTTCCAGACACATTACTGCAGAAATTTTTGGTATAGAAAACATTACTGCAGAAATGTCTGGTGCAGGACACTCAAGTGCAGAAATTTCTGGTGCAGGACACTCAACTGCAGAAATTTCTGGTGCAGGACACTCAACAGCAGAAATTTCTGGCTCAGGACACACTCTTGCAGAAATTTCCAACTCAGGACACATTGCTGCAGAAATTTCTGGTGCAGGACACATTGCTGCAGAAATTATTGGTTCAGGACACACCAATGCAGAAATTTCTGGCCCAGGACAAGCCAGTGCAGAGACCCTCAATCCAGGACACACTTCTGCAGAAACTTCCAGTTCAAAACACAAAACTGCAGAAACTTCTGGTTCAAAACACACCAATGCAGACCCTTCCAGTTCCAAACACATCAATGAAGAACCTTCTGGATTGCGACACATCAATGCAGAGATTTCTGATTCAGGACACACAACAGCAGGGATCTCTGGTTCAAAAGATGCACATACAGAGGTTTGTAATTCACAACCAGACGGCAGGGGAGTTACTAGGTCCATAACAGTTGGCTGAGTTTCACAGTCCACAGGAATAGCTGACAGGTGCGCGCCAGACTCAGGAAGAGATGAAGACTCCTCCTTTGGCATGAAAGTGAACTAGTCAGAATGCAGGAAATGGAGAGGAATGCAGGAAGGTCCTCCCTCAGATGGGGCTTTCCTGTGATGATCCGATGAGCACGCCCCCATGCCGCGTCCCTCCACGTTACATCCTGTCAACCATCCATCTGCTGGCAGAAGGCATAGCACTCTCTTACATCTCTAATGATGTCCCCCAGCTCCAGGTGGTGAGCAACTTCCTCGGGTGTGGAGCTTGGGGAGGAGGTGAGAGGAAAAGCAGGTAAAGGTGAGGGGAGGGGAGCAGCAGCAAGAGGTCTCCTGACCTTGGGAACATCAGCTGGAACATGGTCCTCCTGTGACCCCATCCTCGACACAACAACCTCAGACGATGGAGGGAAACAGGAGGTCAGTGAGGTGACACCACAGTCATTATCAGCAGAGACTGGTGGGGAGGACTTGGCAGATAGTAGAAACTGCACAGGGGTCCCCCCACCAGAGCAAGGCAAGACTTTTCAAAATTGGCGTTTGAGAATAATTAAAAGGGTACTTGTCTTAACTCTTGGTCTCCTGTCGCCGCGGTGACCACCTCAAAATCAGGAACACTGGCAGGCAGGGCAGGAACAGGAACTAGGGAGCACTGTAGAGCAGGTCCAGGGACTGGGGGGTGACGTGGAGCAGGAACAGGAACAGGGGAACGACGAGGAGCAGGAACAGGAACTGGGGAATGATGTGGAGCAGGTTCTGGAGCTGGGTGACGTCATGGAGCAGGCACTGGGGCTGGGGAATGATGTGGAAAAGGCACTGGAGCTGTAGAATGACGTGGAGCAGGAACTGGAGTTGGATGGGGCCATGGAGCGGATTCTGAAGCTGGAACGTGCATAGCCAGCTGAGTCCGACCCAGCTGGGACACATGCTCTGGAAGAAGCCACGGCTTGTAGTCCAGCATTAACTCCTCCTGGACTAGCACAGCCTGCCAACGCTCCTCCTTTTCCTCCTCGTCACCTTCACAAAGGGTTTTCAAAGCTGCAGCCCCAATTCGACAAACCTCGATGTCCAGTGGCATCATTGTGGAGGCAGCTGCTGCTTGTGGGCCCTCTGAAGCAGCGCACTCCTCCCAGACAATCCGGTTTCCACCCAGAATTGGCAAACACTCAGAATGCAGGGGATTCAGGTGAGGACTGAGGGATGGAGCAGACAGCAGAGTGAATGGCAGAGGCAGGTGTTGAGAGTTCAACAGCAACAGCCGGCTGCCACCGAGCCCTCCCACTGGGAACACGGCAAGACCTATCATTTATAGATGCTAAAAAATGAACAAGTACTTGCCTTAGTTCCTCTTTTGCTGCCGCTAAATGTCCAGACGTCTCCCTCTGGGTGGCTCCAGAAATCATCTGGTTGGGAGCTGCAGGCAAAGAGGCAGAGTGACAAGAGTGCCGTCTTCTTGAATCTTCCTTTCACCCGGGGGCCCCCGAATGCCAACTTGCAGTCGAGAAACTCTCTCTGTTCCTCCGGAAAGAGAACAGGTGGCCAGTAAGCTGGCTCCGGCGAGGAGGAGTCTGTTGGTAATGGAAGTAGTGGAGGAAGTGCCAGTCTCCGAATCTGGGGGTGAGAGTGCAAACTCGGTCTAGCTGCCATCAAGTTTGTTACTCCCCGCCCCCCCCCAGTCCCAACCCCAAGTGTCCTCCAGGGAAGAGCTGCTTCGAGCAGCAGCCACCAGATCTCAAGATTTCAAGAACTGCTGTGTCATGGCTTACATGGAGATGTGGCTTACAACGTATGACCGGGACCCGGACCTGTGTATTGACGGCTTTGGAGCCCCACTTTGCTTGGATCGGCAGGAAGAGGTAACAGGGAAACGTCAGGAGGGCGGTGTATGTTTAAATATTAATAAACAGTACTGTACATCTGTCACGGTCAGAGAGCGCATCTATACACCAGATGTGGAGCTTCTGTCCATGTCACTACGCCCCTTTTATCTGCCCCACGAGTTCACCCAGCTTTTTATAACAACTGTGTACATTCACCCGAGAGCGGATGCTGCCTCCGCCTCCAGCACCATCTTTGATGTGGTACAGCGGTTGCAGTCGATTTCCCCAGAGGCTCAAAATTTGATTCTTGGGGATTTTAACCATGTGTCTCTAAAGAAGACACTTAAAAACTTTTATCAGTTTGTCTCTTGCCCAACCAGGTGAAAAAAGACATTGGACCTGTGCTATGGATCCATAGAGAGGGCCTATAAATCTATTCCCCTTCCTCCTTTAGGATCCTCAAATCACAACTGTGTACATTTGCTGCCCAGATATAAAACTGCTCTCAGAAGAGACAAGGCAAAGACCAGAGACAAAAGCGTGTGGACAGAGGATTTAGTGCACTGCCTCCAGGAATGCTTTAGCTGTACGGACTGGGAGGTGTTCACACTGTCCTGCGGAGATGATTTGGACTCTTTAGTGGACGTGACATGCTCATACATGGCTTTCTGCAGAGACATGATCGTTCCACGTAAACGTGTCAAAATATATCCCAACAACAAGCTATGGGTTACAAAATCAGTTAAATACTGCTTACAGAGGAAAGCACTTGCCTTTAAACAGGGGTCTGTTTCTGAGCTACAGGTTGCCACAAAAGAGCTGAAGGACGAAATTTTAAGAGCAAAACAGAATTATAAATCAGAGTTGGAAAGCAAAATGGCAACAAAGAAGCTTGGTTCAGCCTGGGCCAGTATGAAAACTATTGCAGACCTTCAGAGCACAGAGTGCAGTAATCGTGTGTTTTTAGTTGGTTTTAATTCAGACACATAGCTGGCTAATGCTCTTAATTGTTTTTATGGTTGTTTTGACTCCTTTGATTTTAGCACAGAAACCCAAGATTTGAAACAGAACCTCAAAGACAATCAGCACTTTAATATTGAGGTGCAGGATGTTAAAAGGGTGTTCTGTGCTGTAAAAGTGAACAAAATTCAGGGCCCTGATAATATATGTGGGTGCTTGGTAAAGTCCTGTGCACATGAACTGAGTCCTGTATTTCACTACATTTTCAATAAGTCCTTACAGACACAACATGTGCCTAAAATCTGGAAAGATGCTGTGGTTGTTCCCGTTCCAAAATCCAGCTGTCCTAAAAAGGTAAATGATTTTAGGCCAGTTGCTTTGACTTCAATTTTAATGAAAATTTTTGAAAAACTGGTCAGATTTGAGGTCCTAAAGCAGACTGAGCATGCATTGAATCCTTTGCAGTTTGCCTATAGGCCTCACAGAGGAGTGGAGGATGCCACTGTCACTCTGTTTAACATGCTTTTTGAACATCTGGATTTTAATGGGACACATGCCAGGCTTTTATTTGTGGACTTTTCTTCCGCTTTTAATACAATCCAACCTCATATTTTAGTTGAAAGGCTCCTGCAACAATTTGATTTGAGTAATAATCTGGTGGGTTGGATTCTGGATTTTTTAACCAACAGGACACGGAGAGTAAGGGTCAGTGGTACATTGTCTGACCAAAAGTGTTCTTCTACTGGCTCTCCGCAGGGGTGTGTGTTGTCACCACTACTCTTCATCCTGTACACAAACATGTGTCAGAGCAGACATGACAACAGACACATTATAAAGTATGCTGATGATTCAGTTATTGTCAGTCTCCTCCAGGATAGTGAGAGTGGCCACGGCCCAGTAGTTGATGATTTTGTTCACTGGTTTGAGGATTCCTACCTGCAGCTGAATACGACAAAAACTAATGACATGATTATTGACTTTAGGAGGAAAACTCCCAGGCTCAAAGTCACTGTACTAAAAGGCCAGACCACTGAATGTGTACAATCCTACAGATATCTTGGGACAATTATTGATAGTAATTTAAACTTTGAAGAGAACTGTAAAAGGGTGTGCAAAAAGGGTCAGCAACATTTGCACTGTTTAAGGAAACTTGCACTCTTCCAAACTGACCGAACCATAATGATAATGTTTTATCGGGCTTTTATTGAATCTGTTTTATCCTTTTCTTTAGTGTCATGGTTTGGTCAGATAAAACTGAAACAGAGGAAATCCTTGGATCAGGTAGTTAGATGGTCCAGTTTGCTTGGTGAGTCACAGCTGAGCCTGACAGCCCTGTACACCAGACAGGTACAGAGGGTTGCTACCTCCATTTTAAATGATGACTCCCACCCTTTGCACTGCCACTTTCAGCTTCTTCCCTCCAGACAGAGGTTTGCTGTCCCAAAAAGTAAAACCCAGCGCTACAAAAACACCTTTGTTCCTGCTGCTGTTAAAGAGTTGAACAAGATGTAACAATATATTGCACATAATTTAGTTACTTATTTATTAATTTTATTTTATATTTGTTTATTTTTGTAGGTTTTTTATTTGGGTTCTAAATCTTTTATTGGGTTTTAGCCTTTTGAGTTTTTAACCTCTTTCGACTAGTCTTCAACTTTTTAATATCACCCTTCTCTCTTATCTCCTTGTTTTTTTCTCTTATCTCTTTGTCTTATGTCCTGATTGGTGGAGCCTTGAGTACTTTTATCATGTTTATAGTCAGCTTCATGTGTGCCTGTGTTTGTGTTCATGTTGAATGCAATTGTGGTTTGTAAATATGGATGTCACCTGACTGCAAAACAAATCTGCCTACGGGTACAAATAAAGTAACCTGAACCTGAACCTGAACCTGAAGATCCTCCACAATGGCCACCGCCTCTCACTTGTCGCAGCTTCTGCAGGGCTCGCTCGTTGAATCCATGACTAGCTGCATCATTTTGTCATGGTTTGCCCTTTGGGGCAGGGAACAGAACTCAGATACATAGCAAGCATTCAAAAATATTTCAATAATAAACTCAAAAAAACAGCTCTGGAGCTGAAACAAAACATACAAGGCATGGCAGGACAGACAAAAACTCACAGGCAGGAAAACTCACGGAACAGGACAGGCAGAAACGAAAAGAGCACATAGCTCTGCCAAGGCTCCTTCCATCTGTCACGGATCATTTCCAAAATGTAATGTTTGTTTTTCTTTTTTTTTGATTTTGTATACTTTATTGACCCCAGAGGGGAAATTGAGGGCATCCACCTGGATGGATGAAGCAACCACTGTATGGCGCTATCCCTTTACCATTCGCACACATATTCACACCTAGGGCCACTTTTAGAGTCTCCAATTAACCTAACCTGCATGTTTGTGTGTAGGCCTAGAGCCACTTCTGGTAAAAATTGCATCAAAGTCTGTCCATTAGTTTTGGAGCATTGTTGCTAACACACTGTGAGAAGATAAGAGCCTTGGTTGAGTTATGCATTCTCAGATCATCACCAAAATGTAATGGGTTTGTCTGTTGCCCAAGCACCACCTCTGTTGAAAATTTCATCCAAATCCATTCAGTAGTTTTGGAGTATTGTTGCTAACACTGTATGAGAAGTTAAGAGCCTTGGTGGAGGTATGCAATCTCAGATCATCACCAAAATGTAATCGGTTCCTCTCTAGCCCAAGAAGCACCTCTGGTGAAAATTTCATCCAAATCCATACACTAGTTTTTGTGTAATCCTGCTGCACAAATACAAACAAAGCCCTTGGTGGAGGTATGTACTCTCAGATCATCACCAAAATCTAATCATCTGTTCCCCATGCCATTACACACCTTTCCTGAAAATCTCATCAAAATCCATTTATAACTTTTTGAGTTATGTTGGTAACAGACAAACCAACCAACCAACGAACAAACAAACCAACGCTACCAAAAACATTACCTCCTCTCTTGGCAGAGGTAATAAACTGGACTGGTCACAAAACACAAGCACATTTTACAAGAAGGGTCAGAGCAGGCTGTTCCTTCTGAGGAGACTCAGGTCTTTTGGGGTGCAGGGGGAACTCCCAAAAACCTTCTGTGACACTGTGGTGGTATCAGCTGTCATGTATGGAGTGGTCTACTAAGGAAGCAGCATCCCACCTGCTGACAGGAACAGACTGAACAGGCTGAACAAGAAGGCCAGCTCTGTTCTGGGGTGCCGCCTTGACCCAGTGGAGGTGGTAGGAGAGGGGAGGATGGTGGCTAAGCTGTCAGCTCTGCTGGAGTCCGAGTCTCACCCCTTGCAGGACGCGCTGAGTGTTACCCACCCCTCCATAGGGAATTAGTCAGTGGTGCAGTCCCTGACACCTTAGAGTACACCTCTGTCACTTGCTGAGAGCTAGTGAGGAATTCTTCTCTGGCTCGGTGATAGAGTAAGAGGTTTTGAGATCACAGTGTCAGGAGTTTGAATCTCGGCGTTAGTCTACCATGCCTGAGAGGTGGAAAAGACTTACTAGATGCTTGTCTTCCTTGCCTGTGGGGTGAAAAATGACTTAGGTCCATCCACCTTGACTGACGGTTGAAACAGACTTTGGCGATCCAGGGATTAGTAGGCAATTCTGGCCTTGGCCCAGAAAGGGGGTCGGTGCACTGAGAAGCTCATTTAGCAGTAGGCTGTGCCATCCAAAGTGCATGAGGAAGAGGTTTCTCAGGTTCTGCTGCAGTCAGACTTTACAATCTGCACTGCTCATAGAGACTGCACATTAAGGAAGGTTCCTTTCCAATACACTGGTAATACTGTATAATTATTATTATTGAAGGTGGCAACAACACTATACTCATTCAAATGTGAAATATACTGTTTACATATATACAGTGGGGGGGGGGGTATTTGATCTCCTGCTGAATTTGTAAGTTTACCCCCTTACAAAGAAATGAGCAGTCCATAATTTTATGGTAGGTTTATTTTAACAGAGAGACACGGAATATCAACAAAATAATCCAGAAAAATATTAAATAAGACTTATAAATTAATTTACATTCTATCAAAAGAAATACATATTTGATCCCCCACCAGTCAGCAAGAATTCTGACCCACACAGACCAGTTATGTATCCATAAGGCACATAAATTAGAAGCTTGGCGAGAAATAGACTACTGTTGATGCAATAATTCAAAAATGTAAGAAATATAAGGTAACAGTCAATCTCCCTCGCTCTGGAGCTCCATGCAAGATGGCACCTCGTGTGATAAGGATGATTCTGATAAAGGTGAGGGATCAGCCCAGAATTACACAGGAGGAGCTTGTTAATGATCTCAAGGGAGTTGGGACCACAATAGATAGATAGATAGATAGATAGATAGATAGATAGATAGATAGATAGATAGATAGATAGATACTTTATTTCGAACAAAAAGGTATAACAAAAACAAAACAAATGACAAATGCAATAAAGTAACAGTATACACTATTCGAAAGGGAGAAGGAAGAAGTGAACACTTATTAATTCCATCTCCTCTTTTCCACACCCATGTGAATTATATACAAATTACCACCTTTAAGACCCCAAGTAAACAATTTACTGTGTTTTTTACAAATCAACATTAACACCCATCCATCCTAACATACATTGATGTCCATACATCAAAACCAGCCTCAAACAACACAGTGGTAACACACTTCGCCATAATGGACTGAGATCCTGCAGTGCCCACAAAGTCCCCCTGCTTAAGAAGGCATATATACAGGCTCGTCTGAAGTTTGTCAATGAACGCCTGAATGATTCAAAGAAGGCGTGGGAGAATGTGGTGTGGTCAGATGAGACCAAAGTTGAGCTCTTTGGCATCAACTCGACTCACTGTGTTTGGAGGTAGAGAAATGCTGAACATGACTCCAAGAACACCATCCCCACTGTCAAACATGGAGATGGAAACGTTCTTCTTTGAGGCTGTTTCTTTGCTAAGGGTACAGGAAGACTTCACTGAATTGAGAGGCTGATGAATGGGCCCATGTACCATAGAATCTTGGATGAGAACCTCCTGGCCTCAGCCAGAACAATGATGATGGGTCCTGGATGGGTCTTTGAGCATGATAATGACCAAAACCACATGGCTAAGGCAATAAAAGAGTGGCTCAAGAAGAAGCACATCTTAAGGTCCTGTAGTGGCCTAGCCAGTCTCTGGACCTTAATCCCATAAAAAAAATCTGTCAAAGGAGCGGAAACTTTGAGTTGCCAAGCAGCAGCCTTGAAACCTTCAGGATTTGGAGAATATCTGAAAAGAGGAGTGGACCAAAATCCCTCCTGAGATGTGTATAACCTGCTGACCAACTACAAGAAACGTCTGACCTCTGTGCTTGCCAACAAGGGTTTCTTCACCAAGTACTAAGTCACATGTTGCTTGGGGATCAAATACTTATTTCCCGTGAACAAATGTAAATTAATTCATAACCCTTGTTTAAGATTTTTTTTCTTATTTTTTTAATATTGTCGTTCTTTCTTAAAATAAATCTCCCATAAAAAATTATGGACTGCTCGTTTCTTTGTAAAGGGGTAAACTTACAAATTCAGCAGGGAATCAAATACTTATTTTCCCCACTGTATATACACAGTATGCAGTGGTGTGAAAGAGTGTTTGCCCCCTTCCCGATTTCTCTTTTTTTTTTTGTATGTTTGTCATACTTAAATGTTTCAGATTGTAGGGTTTTATACGTGTAGTTTATTGCTGGTAAAAGTATTAATGTAAATATGCATGTGAGTAGGAATGAGGTTTCTCTTCATTACCAACACACATAAGCTTGTGGGGCACCAGTCCAAAAGAATGGACAATTTTATTAATAATTTTGTATTTGTACCAATAAAGAATCAGTTTAAAAAAAAAACAAACTGTGAGTTCTTGTCTGCTTTTAATCAAGAAGATGGACATGAAATCAAACAATAACTCCCATATGTCTTTTTAATAGTTTAATAAGAAATTTTAGGATATACGAACACATTCAAATGACTTTAAGACAGAGAATTCAACATGTATAATGAGCACATTAGACTTGATGCATTACTGAGCATAAAGTGTATTGAACATTTGTGGAACCAAGGAAACCCTTAGCTTAAACTGACACTAATGGAAAATGAGAAACCATAAAATAACATTTGTTAAGAAAAATAGATTCAATTTTATGAAGAAAATGATGGTTAAACTATTTCATTCATTCATTCATTCATTCATTCATCTTCTTCCGCTTAATCCTTTTCGGGTCACGGGGGTGGGGGGTGGGGGGCTGGAGCCTATCCCAGCATCTTTGGGCGAGAGGCAGGGTACACCCTGGACAGATCGCCAGTCCATCGCAGGGCCAACACAGAGAGACAGACAACCATTCACTCTCACAATCATACCTAAGGACAATTTAGAATCCCCAGGTTGATGCCAAATAACTTGCATGTTGTTGTTTTTTTTTGGCATGTGGGAGGAAACCAGAGAAATCCCGCAGTAAACCCACGCAGACACGGGGAGAACATGCAAACTCCAGACAGATCACTGTTGGTTGGGGGCTGGGATCGAACCCAGGATCCCCCGGCCAAGGGTGAGTTGCTGTGCTGCCGCAGTGCTAACCCCACCGCGCCGCCCGTAAACTATTTCATAAAAAGGAAAATCTGCATTACTGTCATGTCTGCTGCATAAATCATGCAGCAAACCAATAACTAAACACGAGCCCAATTGCAAGTGCAGTGTGTGGTTTATTGAACAGGAATATAGTCATACAAGTGTCCATGAAAAACAGTCATAGGGTAGGTAACAGATGTACAGGAGGCATAACTCCATAGGCGAGAGGAAGAGTTACGTCACGCCTTGGAGAAAAATCAGCCGCAGAGGGAAGGAAAACGTAACTCCAAAAGAGAAAGACTTTCGCTGAGTGTCGGAGCACAGCTGGGCTCTGGGAAACAACATCATGAAAAGTCCAAGGGGAAAAGGCCAAAAGGGAGCAGAGCCTGGACATCAATTATAGACAACTGACCCGATTAGACTGGAGAAGACTCTCGTGGACAAAACTGACTTGTTGCCGTCACACTGAGCAATCACACCACCATGCATAAATACCCTCATAGACCAATGAGTGGCAAATGGATGCAGGTGCAGTGGCAACTGATGAATGAAGGTGAAAGTGTGTGCAAGCATGTATGTGTGTGTGTGTGTGTGTGTGTGTGTGTGTGTGTGTGTGTGTGTGTGTGTGCCAGAACAGATGAGAGAATAACTAATAACTGGTGAGTGTCTGGTAGAGAGAGGGGTGTGGCTGTAGACTGGCAAGAGCCAAAAGTCAGGGCTCAACCTGCCAGCTGGAATCAATTAACAAAATCAGAAGCTGCAGCCACCAGTCATGGGCGGAGCTGAAACACCAGCTCCACACATGACAGAGCCCCCCCCCCCAAGGGGTGGATCCAGACACCCACGTACCATCACAAAAAAAACACAAAATACCGGAGAAAACCTGCCACTCCACCCCCACCCAAGGGGCCAACATGACAACCAGGGCGGGAGGTGGGGGAACACAGGTAGGAGGGAATAATCATACAGAAAAAAATTAATACCACAAAATAATACAATGGTGCCAAGACACAAACCCCCAACCCTAAGGTAAAGCCCCCCCAAACCCTAAGAGTCCCACAGTTCAGGGGTCAGCCAAGTCCCAGGCCAGCAGGCGGCCTTCAGAGTAGTGTCAGGTGGCCTACCAGGCCGAATGGGCCACCTGACACAAAAACCCAGTTCATCGGGCAGCCGGCCCATACAGTTAAGCCACCAGTACCGGAGAGGCGGACGAGACAGTGGCCTACCCACCAAAAGGCTAAAAGGTGGGTGACCCAACTGGGGAAGGAGAACCCCTGCGGTGTCTGGTGGCGGAGGGAGAGAAACAAAAACCCAACCAAAGAAGAATGACAGGAACACCCAGGTTACTTCTATTATGAAAGAGACTCCCCTGGTGCCCCTAGGCCCGTTGGGTGCACCCTCGGCGCTCCCTGCTTGGGACTGCAGCTCGGATGTCCCTATGGTGGACCCAGCCTGGGTTGAAGTCTCACCAGCGGTGGTTCCTGTCCGGAACCTCATTGGTCCCGCAGTGAGGCCAGGCTGGGTTGGCGTTGCACCTGCGACCTCCAAGAGTGAGCCTGGATCCTCAGACTCATCCAGTGATGTTTCATGACTTCCGGCAACCCTGGAAGAGGACTCAAACAAAGAAGAGGAGGGGTCAGGTTCACCAGCAGCAGCGGAGTCCAGCGGGGAGGGCTCAGGTGCAGTGTGTGGCTGCAGCTGGCGCTCCTCACCTAGAGCTAGGCAAAAATGCTCTAAAGTGGATAGAAGGAAGACAAAAGAGAGCACTTACCTTAGCCCGAGCTCCACTGCCATCCAGGACTCCAACGATCCAGGCAATGTCACGGGCTCGGCCTCCTGGAGGTTCTGATCCGCTGTTGCTCTGCTGTGGCAGTCTCCACAGCAGGCATGATGGTCCTTGCAGTCTTCGGCGTCCCAGCCGTCATAACCCATGCTGACGATTCCTCCAGTGTGGTGGCTGGGGTCTGGCTCACCATGGTGGTGAGGAGTGAATCCTCATGGACCTCTGGCTCCTCCTGGTCCCGGCGGTTCAGCTCCGAAGCCGGCATACCCTCAGAGAAGGCTGGTGAGCAGTTCATAGCTGCAGTAGGTGGAGAAATCCCTGGGGACTGGTCCCCCTGAGATTCTCCTCCAGGAATCAGGCAAAAGTTTTAATCAATGTTAGGAGGGATAAAGGAGTTAACTTGCCTGTCCTCCTGGTTTGTGGAGTCCTCTGCTGCAGCTGGTGAGGCAATGCCCCTCTCTGATGAAGTAACGGCCCTGGGCTCCTCCACAGGCTGCTGAGAAGCCTCCAAAACCGGCTCCAGAGGGGATGGATTAGAAGGTAATTCTGCCCCCACGCCTTGGTGGAGGTAAAAATTGAGGGAGAAATGGCCGCAGATCCTTCTTCGTCCATTAGGTGATCAATATCCACCAACCTCGACAGTCTGTGCTCCTCCCAGGTCCCCAACATCCTCACTGTTCCAGGCAAACTCTCATAGACAGGAGGGGAAGACAAGGAGAGGGCAGAAGGGAATTTACAAACTGCAGCAGATGAAGAGCTCTCAGGGGGCTGCACACCCTAAGCCTCTCTACCAGGATCCAGGCAAGACACAACATGATTAGTTTGAATAGAAGTTAATTGCACTTGCCTGTTATCCTGGTAGGCAATGTCTGCTGCAGGAATTGTTTTGTCGTCCCTCTCCGTGTCCAAAATGGATCTGACTCTCCCGGAGGACTGTAGGAGAGCCACCCCTGTGGCTACAGGAACGGGAGTCGCCGGTGAGGAAAACGAGCATCCCTTGGCAGTGGGAGGAGGAACCGGGGAAGGCTGCACTACGGGATTGGCTGGAGTCAGTGCCAGGGAAATGGCTGCTGAGGTGGCTGAGTAATCCATTCGGGGACCCTGGGTACAACTACGTTGTCGCCGCGGTTGACCAGGCAACTGACGTGGAGGACCTGGTTCAGCTGGAGCTGTTGACGAGGTGGCTGTGAACAGAGACGGCAGTGGGGGCAGGTAGAGAGCGAGCACCCAGGGATGGAAACGCACGCTGGGTCAGAGCTCCAACTGGTTGACGACTCCTCCCCAGCATAACAATGCGTCTTCTTGGAAAAAACAGTTCCGAGCGTCGGCTGTCAAGTCCTCAATCACCACCACGCTCTTCAGCTCCTCGCGGCCCCATCCTCTACTCCAAACTACCTCACCTGCCAGAGCCATGATTGCTTCCCCAAACAGGTAAGTGAAAAAGACAAAAAGGTGAAAAAAAACACACACACGCTACACTGCTGGGCTCAAACTGGCGACGGCAAACTGTCATGTCTGCTGCATAAATCATGCAGCAAACCAATAAGTAAACACGAGCCCAATTGCACCAATTGCAAGTGCAGTGTGTGGTTTATTGAACAGGAATATAGTCATACAAGTGTCCATGAAAAACAGTCATAGGGTAGGTAACAGATGTACAGGAGGCATAACTCCGTAGGCAAGAGGAAGGGTTACTTCACGCTTCAGGGAAAAATCAGCCACAGAGGGAAGGAAAACGTAACTCCAAAAGAGAAAGACTTACACTGAGTGTCGGAGCACAGCTGGGCTCTGGGAAACAACATTGTGAAAAGTCCAAGGGGAAAAGGCCAAAAGGGAGCAGAGCCTGGACATCAATTGTAGACAACTGACCCGATTAGACTGGAGAAGACTCTCGTGGACAAAACTGACTTGTTGCCGTCACACTGAGCAATCACATCGCCACACATAAATACCCTCATAGACTAATGAGTGGCAAGTGAATGCAGGTGCGGTGGCAACTGATGAATGAAGGTGAAAGTGTGTGCAAGCATGTATGTGTGTGTGTGTATGCCGGAACAGATGAGAGATTAACTAATAACTGGTGAGTGTCTGGTAGAGAGAGGGGTGTGGCTGTAGACTGGCGAGAGCCAAAGCTCAGGGCTCAACCTGCCAGCTGGAATCAATTAACAAAATCAGAAGCTGCAGCCGCCAGTCATGGGTGGAGCTGAAACACCATCTCCACACATGACAATTACTCTGAAAAGGAATGGAGGTTAATGAAAAGATAAATGCATTTGACGTTCTGAAAGGAGTTCAAATATGTTAGGTTTATAGAACTTATACCAGGAATATTCTGAAGAATTAAATCTAATTTGAACAACAGACCTTCAGCACAGTAGAGTCAGCTTGCGTTCCCTGGTGGTAGCAGGCGGTCATTTGGATCTTGGTCCATCTGGACGGGCATGGATTCTGTTGATAGAAAATGGCAGGCAGGTCCTGCCCCACGGCTCAGGCCTACTCCGGAGATCGCAGCTATAGAAGCTGGGCATTCAGTACACTGGCCGATGTCTTTTTATGCACAGAAAAAGAAATTTGGCCAGGATGTCAAATTCCAGATAATATTTATTTATTGTTCAAAGTCCGATCAAGAAAATCAAACTTGATAAATAAAAAAAGCAAACCACAAATCCGTTTCTTCCAATGTGTTGTGGTCAGAACAAAGTTGATTTAAGCTTGGTAAAAATCAAATAAAATCTTCTTAGCACGGTAATTTAAGAAAAGGAGTATAATAAGAAAAAGTGAATTTTGAAGAAAAGAAAAAGTTTATACAGAGCATAGCTCTGGGCCTGCTTAGAAAAAAAAAGGGAAGGGTAAAGCAGAAGCTGCTCATTCAAGAGTCACTCCCAACTTTCTGCCGACTGCAACTGTAGAACAAAGGAAAGTTTTTGCCCAACTATATTCAAAGATCAGGATTGGACCTGCCCATTAACGTAAACTTTTGACCAATTGCACTGAGTTTCTTTGTTTGAAACTGACCAATAGGATGAAGTAGGCGTCACATAAACTAGACTAGTTGGTGATTGGCTGTTTCAAGTCAGATGGCTTATGTGAGCTTCATGAAAAAAAAATGATTAAACTGGAATTCACATTATATATAAGCTAAACTAAACTTCAGTGATTCATGACTATTTTTCATAATTACTACAGTAAACATGCATTTCCATATTAGCATGCATTGAATAAAGTTCTGTGTAACATGCTTTCAAACATACAATACATTCAAATCAATGATTAACTAGAAAAGCACTTGGAGAGCGCAGACCTCCGCCAAGCACCACAGTTCCCCCCATACAGTGTTTGTGTGTACGTTTTCAGATTCCTTGACCATGAAAACATATGACAAGCAATTGGATTGACAATGATAGGATTAGTGGTTCAGTAGTTATTCACGAAAATGGCATTTTGCGTAATGGCGGTTTTCTTGTGGACGGTGATCCAGATCACCACCAAAATCTAATCATCTGTAGGATACCCCTTTTCTGACAATCTGTGAAAATTTCATGAAAATCCATCCATAACTTTTTGAGTTATCTTGCTAACAAACAAACAGACAGACAGACAAACAGACAGACAGACAGACAGACAAACCAACGCCGATGAAAACATAACCTCCTTGGCGGAGGTAATAAAACATTTCAAACCAGAATTGTATGTCGGAGTCCACTCCTAATCTTCCAGTGTGTCCTGAGAAGTATCTTCTGAAAAATGAGATTCTTGAGGAGATGGAAAAGCTATTTCATTGTTCACAATTCATAGTTTAACTTCAGAGAAATATTCCTGTGTTATCCTTTGGAAAGCAATGTTGGACTTATGCGTTTCAGTGAGGAATCGTACTGGTCAGGGTCTGTGGAACGTCATCGTAAACCTATCACTTTTGGCATTCCTTTGGCAAATGGATTTGAAGGGGATGACTCCAGGTCTTGAGCAGGAATAAATGTATCCCCTTTATGGCCAGTGGCATAGGGTTTCGCAGCTCCAGTCATGGGTGAAGAAGAGCAATTCATGACCAGACTTTTGGGTGAAACAATTTCTCCTCAGCAAAGAATGACTTTATAAATTAGAACCCAGTGGTTAACGCCACACAGATCATCAAACAAATTTAAATATTAGACAAAGATAGCACAGGTAAACACAAAATGCAGTTTTTAAATGAAGGTGTTTATTATTAAGGGAAAAAAATCTAAATCTACATGGCCCTGTGTAAAAAAGTGATTGCCCCCTAAAACTAATAACTGGTTGGGCCACCCTTAGCAGCAGCAACTGCAATCAAGCGTTTGTGATAACTGGCAATGAGTTTTTTCCAGCACTGTGGAGGAATTTTGGCCCACTCATCTTTGCAGAATTGTTGTAATTCAGCCAAATTGCAGGGTTTTCAAGCATGAACCACCTTTTTAAGGTCATGCCAAAGCATCTCAATTGGATTCAGTTCAGGATTTTGACTAGGCCACTCCAAAGTCTTCATTTTGTTTTTATTAAGCCATTCAGAGGTGGACTTTCTGGTGTGTTTTGGATCATTGTCCTGCTGCAGAACCCAAGTGCACTTCAGTTTGAGGTCACAAACAGATGGTCGGACTGTTATGGTCTGAGCGCCGATCTCGTCTGCGCTCGGGTCATGCAGTATTTTCCTCCCATTCTGTATTTAGTCCTGGTGGGCTCTCTGAGCTCTTATTCTGACAGCGTCTCTGCGGGGCTTCCGGCTGTCAGAGCCAAGCAGCACAGCTGGTGCTGATTCAACAGATGACACCCTCATCAGCTGATTAATTATCCTGCCCTATTTAAGGGAGCAGCTCCTGTCACTCGGGGCTGCGACCTCGCATTTTCCAGACTGGTTTCCCTACGTCCGAAACCAGTTCCTTTCAGCGTCCTATTCACATGTAAGTGTTGTATTCTTGTCTCCCGTCAGTCTCCCTAGTTCTCAGTATATCATAGTGTGTCTTAGTCCTAGTCTTTATTTGTGTTTTGCCCCACGAGGCTCATTATTTTGTACTGTATGATCTTCTTTAATAAATGTGCAAACTCTACGGCTGCCTATAGTGTCTCATTAGCGGTCCGTGAGGACCGCTCCATGACACGGACATTCTTCTTCAGGATGTTTTCGTAGACAGCAGAATTCATGGTTCCATTTACCACAGCAAGTCTTCCAGGTCCTGAAGCAGCGAAACAGCCCCAGACCATCACACTACCACCACCATATTTTACCTATGGTATGATGCTCCTTTTCTGAAATGCTGCGTTACTTTTACTCCGGATGTAATGGGACACACACCTTCCAAAAGGTTCAACTTTTGTCTCATCAGTCCACACAGTATTTTCATAAAAGTCTTTGGGATCATCAAGGTGTTTTCTGGCAAAACTGAGATGAGCCTTTATGGTCTTTCTGCTCAACAGTGGTTTTCATTCTGGAACTCTGCCATGGCCATTTTTGCCCAGTCTCTTTCTTATGGTAGAGGCATGAACACTGACCTTAATTGAGGCAAGTGAGGCCTGCAGTTCTTTGGATGTTGTTGTAGGGTCTTTTGTGACCTCTTGGATGAGTCGTCGCTGCACTCTTGGGGTAATTTTGGTTGGCTGGCTACTCCTGGGAAGGTTCACTACTGTTCCATGTTTTCACCACTTGTGGATAATGGCTCTCACTGTGGCTCACTGGAGCCCCAAAGCTTTAGAAATGGTTTTATAACCTTTTCCAGACTGACAGATCTCAACTACTTTGTTTCTCATTTGTTCCTGAATTTCTTTGGATCGCAGCAGGATGTCTAGCTTTTGAGGATCTTTGGGTCTACTTCACTTTGTCAGGCAGGTCCTATTTAAATGACTTCTTGACTGAGAACAGGTGTGGCAGTAATCAGACCTGGGTGTGGCTAGAGAAATTGAACTCAGCTTTCCAAAGATGTGATAAACCACAGTTAATTTGTCTTTTAGTGGGGGGGGGGGTCACTTTTTCATACAGGTACATGTAAGTTTGGATTTATTTATTTTTTTACCCTTAATAATAAACACCTTCATTTAAAAACTGCATTTTGTGTTTACTTGTGTTATGCTTGTCTAATATTTAAATTTGTTTGATGATCTGAAACATTTAAGTGTGACAAACATACAAAAAAATGAGAAATCAGGAAGGGGCAAACACTTTTTCACACCACTGTATATAATAATAACATAACAATTTAATGTAATTGTAATGCTGTAAATACTATTTTATATATTTTATACAAAGTCATGTTATTTTCTTTTATGATATTCCACTGAATAAAACACTTACAAAATAGGTTGAGCTGCTTAGCTTCATGCAAAACTATACTTACCAAAATTTATATTTTGCACCACTTTCCTTGTTTCTGTTGCGCGTGCATTTATTTTTTTAATGGGAGTGACAGTTGCAAAGATTTATCCCTGAACCTGTAATTATAATTGCTTTAACATCCTATCTTGCTGTTGCGTCTAAATACCTTAACCCCAGTTCTTTTATACGAAGGCCAAATAACCAGACTGAGAGATGAAGTATACTTTCACTTATTTTACTGAAATTGAGATATGGATACAAGCAGCGCTGGAACACAACTCTTTAGGCAATTCCCCAAGAGAGTGCTACTCAAAAAGTGGGCCCTATAGTTTTTATAAATCTTCGCCACTCCTTCATGCAAGAGGGAGGGTTTTCCTCATTGCATCAGTAACAGTAATTTTCCACAATGTGCTAACTCAGCTGAGGGTCGAGCTGATTCTATCTGGTTTCAGCGAGTGTATCATAGGGTGTAGCCTAAATACCACAGTGTAGCATGTGACGCAAGCAGATAGAGAAGTGTGAGAAAGACAGGCCAATCATGTCATTTTACAGACAATTCCCCCTGTTGAGGTGTCCTATTAGGACACCTCACTATAACCTAGTAACATAAGCTTGCGTTTTTGCATCTCCCCCTGTTGAGATGGGCGCAAGCCCATCTCATAACCCATTCTAACCCCTGTGTGTAGTGTTTCTAAAGTTCTGTATGTGCTTAATGTCCCCTTCCGGCAGTCACGTGGACCTGCCTTCCATCAGGTCGCCATTTCTCCAGTGGACATCGGGTGTGGTGCAGACATTGTGAGTCAATATAGCTAACAATCCTATATGTGTAAAATCTATTCAAAACTAAGCTATCTTCATATATGCATATATATGAATATATTCATATATCATGAATACTATTATATATATGAATATATTCATATATGCATATATGAATATATGCATATATTATATATATATGCATATTATATGCATAATATATATGCATAATATATGCATATTATTTCATTAATCATTTATCACAAAGGAAACCTGTAGGGCAGAAGCACAGCAGAGCAAAATCTAACACCATGTGAATGTGCATTGTAGACCCTATTGCAGACCCTAAACTATCTCTTCGATGTCATCTAGGTCCCCATCTAGGTTCAGTCGTGGCACAACCTCGTCATCGTCCTGGCAATAGGAGAGCAGGTGGGCAGCTTCCTGGACTCCTTGATATGGAGGCGGATCCTTGGAAGAGAAGGCCACTAGAATAGATCTTTCTTTTATTTTTTTTCTTTTAATTTTTATTCTTTAATCATGGGAATACAACAACATCCACAAAAAACAAAGACCAATAAACTAATAATTATACTTATAAGGGCTCCTTGAGTTATTTTTCCCCATATGCCAAATATATTATCAAACCAACTACCTACAAGATTATCAATGCCAGATTGAGCTTTATTGAACTTTTGGCTCTTATAAAGATTTTAATTTTTCTAAGATTTAAACTATACTTTATAATAATTTTATTAAAAATATGCAACTTATGGATTCCATAACTATTTTAGTAAGTTGATTGATTATGCGAAAGGTATTTTTTAAACACTAATGGTGCTTTATAATAATCAACCAGATCCCACAATTTCAATAACTTTAAATGTATAAACAATAAATTAGTATGTTCAAGATACCCGACTTTGTGTATAAAACGGACTGCCCTTTTTTGTAATATTAGCAATGAATTAATTGTACTTTTATAATTGTTACCCCAGACCTCTATACAATAGATCAAGTATGGAAGTACTAATGAGCAATACAAGATATGAAGTGATTTGTAATCTAGGACTTGCTTAATTTTATTTATGATTGCAATATTTTTTGCAACTTTGTTTTGTATTTATCTGACGTGTGATTTCCAACTACTTTTATCATCTAGTATTATATGGCAATAGAAATTCACTGATTGTGCATTTATCTGTTGAGATCACATTTTATAAGTGTGTGTGTGTGTGTGTGTGTGTGTGTGTATTACAACATATGACTGTAACTTTTATCCATATATGAACTGTTTTAATATGCTATATTAACAAGCTGTTTGATGTGTCTGTTATATTTTGTGTTCCAAGATGAAGTTTTATGTCACACTGACCGGATAAAGGGTTTCATGCTCTCACTCCCTCCTCCCTTTTCTCCTCTCCTGGGAGTAAACTGCTTGATGGCCTTGAAGTCCTGTGCCTATATCTTATGATGTCTCCAAGTTATGCAGCTGTGTCTTATCATATATTGTGGAGGCTTCACTGAAGGCCAATAAAAAGGGTGTCCACTTTTTTACTTTTTAATTTTCTATCTGCATACAGTGCTACCCCACCACCACTTTTACATTTCCTATTTTGTGTGTACATCTCAAATCCATATAGTTCAAAATTTACATATTTTTCTTCATTAATCCATGTTTCACTTATTGCAATAATCCTACATGGGATGTTAAATTGATTTGAACTCAATTTTCTTTGCTATAGTTTACCGTCCTCCCTCAGCCTAGTCAGAGTTTTTTATCCAAATTTGCGGAATTTTTAGCTGATTTAGTGCTGAAATCAGATAGAATAATTATTGTAGGGGATTTTAATATACATGTTGATGTAGATAGAGACTGTCTTAATAAGGCATTCACTTCAATTTTAGACTCAATGGGGTTTTCTCAGAAAGTAGAAAATTCTACCCATTATCTCCACCGCACATTGGACCTTGTTCTGACTTATGGTATAGAAATAGAAAATCTGGTAGTGTCTCCTCATAATCCTGTACTGTGAGACCATTGTCTGTTAACCTTTGATTTCACCATTTCTGATTATTTGACTCCTAAAGAAAATATTACTACAGCAGATGTCTTTCAGATGACGTTGTTACTAAATTTTTGCAGATTGTCTCCTCTATACCATGGGTCAACACAACGGAAATAAAAAATGGAGAGCCTACTCCTTCCGTAATTGATGGCATGGTAGATAGTGTTACAGCTTCTCTGCATCAGACTCTAGATTTGGTGGCCCCTTTAAAAAAGAAAAAGTCTAACCAGAGATTTCTAACCCCTTGGTTTAACACAGAAACTCGTAGCTTAAAACAGAAGACTCGTCAATTAGAAAGAAAATGGTGTTCTACTAATTTAGATGAATTCTATTTAGCGTGGAGAAATCATCTCTTAATTTATAAAAAATCTCTTAGAAAAGCTAGAACAAGTTATTACTCTGCATAAATAGAAGAGAATAAGAATAACCCCAGGTTTCTTTTCAACACTATAGCCAGGCTGACAAAGAGTCAGGACTCAGTCAATCCTCGCATCCCCCTTGAGCTTTCTAGTCAGGACTTTTTGAACTTTTACAATCATAAAATTTTATCTATTAGAGATAAAATCAGTCAGATTCTTCCCACTGTAAACTTAAGTACATTAACTACTACAACTCCTTCAATTGATATCTGTTTAGATAAGTTTACTCCAATTGACCTTTTAGAGTTAGATAAAATAATCTCCTCATCTAAGCCTTCAACTTGTCTTTTAGACCCTATTCCTACCAGGTTATTTAAAATAGTCTTCCCAATTATTGGTAGCCGTATTCTTCATATAATTAATTCTTCTTTAACTTTGGGTTATGTACCACAGGCTTTTAAAATTGCTGTAATTAAACCCTTACTCAAAAAGCCAACGCTCGATCCAGGAGTTTTGGCTAACTATCGACCAATCTCTAATCTCCCTTTCATTTCAAAAATCTTAGAAAAAGTTGTTGCTGCGCAACTGTTTGACCACTTGCAGGAAAATGGTTTATTTGAAGAGTTTCAATCTGAGTTCAGAGTTCATCACAGCACTGAAACAGCCTTAGTGAAGGTCACTAATGACCTCCTTATCGCATCTGATAATGGACTTGTTTCTGTACTTGTCCTTTTAGATCTTAGTGCAGTCTTTGATACTATCGATCATGACATTCTACTTGATAGATTAGAACACTGTGTTGGACTAAATGGAACTTTGCTGCAGTGGTTAAGATCTTATTTGTCCGATAGACTTCAGTTTGTTCACATCAATGATGAGTTTTCTTCCAACTCTAAGCTCAGTCATGGAGTTCCACAGGGATCTGTATTAGGCCCTGCTCTTTTTAGTTTATATATGCTTCCATTAGGCAATATCATTAGAAAGCACTGTATACATTTTCATTGTTAAGCAGATGACATGCAATTATACCTGTCAATGAAGCCCAATGATTGTAATCAATTAGCCAAGTTAGATGCCTGTCTTAGGGAAATCAAAGCCTGGATGACTTGTAATTTTCTGCTATTAAACCCAGATAAGACTGAAGTCATTCTTGTTGGTCCAAAAAACCTTAGAAATTCCTTTCCAAATCAAACTCTTAATTTGGATGCTGCTACTCTCACTCTGAATAGTTCTGTGAGGAAACTTGGAGTTATTTTTGATCAAGATCTGTCCTTTAATTCACATATTAAATTTGTTTCTAAGACTGCCTTCTATCATCTGTGGATTATTGCCAAGATTAGGAGCATCTTGTCTCTGAATGATGCTGAGAAACTGATCCACGCCTTTGTCAGCTCTAGATTAGATTATTGCAACTCGTTATTATCAGGTTGTCCTAAAATTTCTTTAAAAAGTCGGTTCTAGAAAGAGAGATCATATCTCTCCGGTTCTGGCCTCCCTTCATTGGCTTCCCATAGAGTTTAGAATTAAGTTTAAAATCCTTCTTCTCACTTACAAAGCTCTTAATAATCAGGCCCCCTTATATATAAAATATCTGATATTACCCTATCATCCTAACAGAGCTCTACGCTCCCAAAATGCTAAATTACTTACTTAATTACTGGGTGGAGTTAACTTGGTCCCACCTGCCAGACCCCCACGGTTACTGACGGGCCACATCTTTTGGCCGCTGGGGGCACTCGTCCCGACTGTGCTTCACAGAACCACAGTACATGCACGCGCCAGTCCTCCTCCTTCGCCGGTGCTCATCGTCGGTCAGTTGGAACCGACTGAAGTCCATCAGCTCAGGAGGAGGACCAGCCCCCCCAGTGTCAGTCCCCGTGGCGGGCACCCGCTCGGTGAACAGGCAAGAGGAGGACTGTCGCTCCTTTGTGCACTCATGGTAGCGGTTATCTAAGCCCACAGCCTGATTGATAAGACCATCGAGAAAGTCGGGAACCGCATAAACTGCCAGGTCGTCACGGAGGTGGGCATTTAACCCGTGGAGGAACGTGCTGCGTAATGCAACTTCATTCCACCCCGAGTCTCAACGGACCGAGCACCCTGACTGAGAGTCATAACGCAACTCATAATGTTCTCTTGACTCTCGGTGTGGTCGAACGCACGAGAAAAAGTGACCACAAATTGCTCAAACATGAAGCCTCGCCCTTCCGGGCTGTCTCACATGGCCCAAGCCCAACTAAGGGCTTGGTCCCATAGCAGTAATGTGAAAAACTGAATTTTTGCAGCATCCCCCGGGTACTCTCCCCTGACCTGCTCTGAATATATCCGTACCTGATGGAGAAACTCCTTACACTTCCTCACCTCTCCCGCATATGGGGCAGGTGTGGGAACGGAGGTGATACAGCGCACCAGAAGTTGAACAACGGGAGCAGGCTGAGGAGGAGGAGCCGGCAGAGCCACATTAGCCAAATGTTGCGTGACGGCACCCAAATGCTGCATCATAGTCTGCAGCTGCTGGGACATCACAGCAATTTGATGCTCGGTCGCTTCTAAGTGATCCAGAGCTGATTGCCCCGCTACTGCACCTGCTGAGCCGAGATCAGGGCGGCTGGCTCGTTCTGTCATGATTGTGATAACAATCAGCTCACGTGCGTGATGCAGCAACAAAAGGAGCAATCAAACAACAAACATTGTTTGAGAACTTTATTAATATCAAATAAACGCACAGCTACAGAAATGGTCACTCGCCAGAGGAAACAGCCGAGTTTCCTCTGGCGAGCCGAAGACGAGCCGAAGACGAGAGCTGTGAGTAGGAGGAACAGAGTAAGGGGAAAATGGGCTGGCCAAATTACCACTTACGTGAGCTCCAAAGGAGAACTGGCAGGGCCCCAGCGGGGAATAGATGAACCAGCAGGGTGAGGGGAGTGGAGCTGGTGGTGCTTGACCGGGTGGAGTTTGAATGCCATGGGTGAGTGGTGATGTGGCAGGAGAGCGTGCGCAGTCCTGGTGACACACCCGCACAATGGCAGCAACCTTAAGAGGAGGAAAGGCACATAGGTTAAAACTTACTTCACCAGTGTGAATCATACATTTGCTGTCTTTGTTAGGCAGTATACCCAGACGAGCCAGCATCGAGTCACTGAAGAGTGCTTCCTTATAAACGCTGGCTGATGAGAGGGTGCAGGTGCATCCTCTCACTCAGGTACGGTGGTGACCTGAGGAGAGATAAACGGGAAGGAGGGGGCACGGTCTCGCTGCCCATGACAGCTTTATTACTCACCATTCATGCTCATTTGATATAAAGGGCCATATTATGATGATCTACTCAACAGTCTATTGTGTAAGGCACAAAACTCATTTATGGACATGTCCAAGTCCATTTCATACCAGAGTGGTGACCTAGTTGGTAGAGCGTCCACCCCACAACTGGGAGGTCATGGGTTCAATTCCCGGCCGGGTCATGCCAAAGGCCATATAAAAATGGCGCTTTCCGCCTTCTAGCTTGGTGCTCAGCATAATAGAATGGGGAAAGAAAAGTTAACGCACAGATCTACCAGAGGACTGACCCCCACACACACACTCACACACACACTGTAGCTTTCTCTACTCACAATAACTGTGTGGCCTTGGGTCAGTGAAACGGAGATTGGTGCCGCCCCATACACTACATGGTGTCCCACATGCTGTGTAAGGGATTAATTTAACCAAGCCCATTTCACTATCATAGCAGTGCAATAACAATGTTAATTTAATTGCTGTCTTTGCTCTTATTCCCTTTAATAAACAGTTGAGATTATCCAAGCATCTTCAGGCAAGAGGTAGGGTACACAGATCGCCAGTGAATGAAAGATCAGGTTAGGGATTATGACAGAATTTTACAAAATCAGTCCATCAAAATAATGGACACTGAGAAATTCTTGCCCCAGTGTTGGAACAGGCATATGTGTCTGTTCACACCTTTTAAACGCACTGCTGAAATACCAGTTGATAATGTGCTGCTTACTTTAGATCTGCTTTTTGTAGATCAAAAGCACTTTGGAAGAAATGCACCTTAATACTTACATGCTGAACTTTGCACTAAGTCTCACCCACTTTAAATCAGTCCCATCCTACCAGCTAAGGTTGTGTGCACAGTCATTTCCTAATGAGGTGGTGAAGTGCACAGTGGGAAAATAAACAGCACACTAACAGAAAGTAACAAAGCACTGGTGCACAATGCAAAGTTGTTGTTCTGTTTCGTTCAAGCCTTTTTTCCACCCATTTTATGACCTGATTTCTGAAGCATGGTGGTGTGATACAAGAAGGTTCCAGGCTTTCAGGCCAGCAGCATTTTCTCTATAGACTTAGCATGTTCACCCTTTGCCTGCATGATTTTAGCTTATGGGTACTCTGGTTTTCCTCTTGCAGTCCAAATACTGTACATTGTGGAGGTAATAGATCAGACCAGATGCGACGAGTTGGAAGGGTACAAGGTTTTATTTCCTCCAACATATTGAAATGCACTTTGTAGCTCGATGAGCTACTGCGTTGCTCAGGCATGTGTCACAAGCTCTTTTATACACGTTATACAGACAGAGAGAATGCATGGCACATTAGCATAGTGATTGTCATCTAATACACATCAGTCAATACACATCATTAGCATGACATCAGCTAGCGCCCGGCCCGGACGTCTTCTCCGAGGACGCATACATAACAGTCCCATCTGATTGCCCCCTGGGGCTCTCTGTCTGTATGTAAATTGTCCTCCGTTTCCTCCAGCCCTGATGAGTGTGAGGTAGTGTCCGTCCACAGTGTGCTAGGTCACCACACAGCTCCCCCCAGAACACTCAGAAGGGGCTGTGACCCCCCCCCCCCGGTCGTTTGGGCTCCAGCTCTACCTGCTGTAGAGGAGTGTCGGCGGGCATGTCAGTCCGTGGGAGGGACAGGGGAGGGGTGGAACAGACAGTGTGCTCCGCTCCGAGTTCCAGCACGTTGAATGGCCATGGATCGTGGGCGCAGGGGCCGGTAAGTGTCGTGCGTAATGGAACAAACCAGCGATCGGCCAGCTCTAGGGAGTGAGGTGCGGGAAGAGCGTTGTGGAGGAGGAGGGGGAGGGGGGTGGGAATAAGTGAGTGCCGGCCCAGGATGTCAAAAGTGTCTGGGCCGTGCAAAAATTGCATGTGGATCCGCCATGGTGAGGGACTTTCCCGCTAAACCTGGCGGTGATCCGCAGCAGCTGTGCAAAAAAAAAATTAAGTCTCTAGCTCCTCATGCGGCTCAGTCCTGTGAGGATGTGGGGAAGGCCAACAGCCAATTTCCCCGAGGATGCGTAGCAGCTGTGAAAAAAAACTGAAGCTGTGTGAGGGACTTGGCGGTTTGGTTTTAGGTGTGGGAGCAGCCCTAAAGTCATCAGGGAAAGCAATCGGTTAAATTCCCATTGTGCGCCGTGGCTGAGAAACCCATACAAAGTCCCGTGTACAGGCTGCATGTCTGCTTCAGGTGCGTGAGCAGCCCTAAAGGTCCCGAGGATGCCGATCGGCCGTGTTTCTCGGGCATGTTCAGCGGTGGAGGACGATGTATAAGTCTGGAGCCGGTTTGTCCCTGGTGCGTGACCACATAGCTGGAAGTTGTGCTGTCCTCGTAATCCTGCGGTGTGCACGCGGGGCTTTTGTGCGCAGAAAGTCCGCTCTCGGGAGGTGAGTCACAGTCTGGGAGCTTGGTGGAAATCAACACAAATGGCGCCGATGATCTTCCCCGTTCAGGCTGTTTCCTTCAGTTCGCTCGTGTTGCCGTTCATGGTGCGTGTCGGTCCCAGCACTGCCTGCTCTGGAGAGCGTGCTATGGTGTGTATGAAGAGGATGCAGGCATTCTCTGGTCCTCTGGAATCCACAGCGCGGTGAGAGGGAGTAGACGGTCATTCTCTCTCGTCAGGTCACCAGTGTGAAGAAAATGGGATAGTTGAGAGGCGCACCATGCACATCCAGAGTTACCAGTGTAGAGGTAATAGATCAGACCAGATGCGACGAGTTGGAAGGGTACAAGGTTTTATTTCCTCCAACATATTGAAATGCACTTTGTAGCTCGATGAGCTACTGCGTTGCTCAGGCATGTGTCACAAGCTCTTTTATACACGTTATACAGACAGAGAGAATGCATGGCACATTAGCATAGTGATTGTCATCTAATACACATCAGTCAATACACATCATTAGCATGACATCAGCTAGCGTCCGGCCCAGACGTCCTCTCCGAGGACACATACATAACAGTCCTGTCTGATTGCCCCCTGGGGCTCTCTGTCCGTATGTAAATTGTCCTCCATTTCCTCCAGCCCTGATGAGTGTGAGATAGTGTCCGTCCGCAGTGTGCTGGGTCACCACAACATATACATTATGTCAGTTGTAAATGTATATTTGTAAATGTATTATGTCATTTGTAAATGTATAGGTGTGGATGTAAGAGGGTGTAGATGTTTCTCTGTTAAGGAAATGGCTGATTTAATTGGTTGCACTGCGTTCTTTATCACTATGCATGGTAGAAATACAACATTTAAAAATAGAAAAAGAAAAAAACAGGACTTGATGATTTGTTTAATCAGTTCTGAAAAGGAAATGTATTCAATTTTATTTCATTTGTATTTATTTGTTGGCATGCTCAGATATGAAAACATGTTGCATATCCTTGGAGATTTGAGCTACTGAATGAAAACAACAATATCAAGGGGATAAGGACCTGTACTTATACAGCACTTTTTTAGTGTCAAAGATCACTAAAAGTGCTTCACTAGCACTAACCGTCTATTCTAAGGGCCTATTATGCTGCCTGAGCAGCAGTCTTCCGGCGCCACACGAGTAGGCTGCCTTTTTGCAACAGCGGATCAATTTCTGCCTATTTCTACTTACTATCTGGCTCTGTTGGCAGTCTTTCGGATCCAGCGTCACCTTTATTCCATCCAAAAACATAAATCGCCCAAATGTCTCCTGAGCCAGCGGACGGAGCCACTGTTTCTTGCAGGAGGCAGTACAATAGAGACCAACTGTTAGCACTTAACCGGCCCACGATGCTAACACAAAAACTCAACATACCAGGAGAAATAAGACGGAAACAGCGTGGATGTCGAGCTGGAGTAAGACGGCGGGCGAGGAATATAAGGTACAGGCCCGTCTTCCCATCCGTTATTATGGGGAATGTTCAGAATCAGAATCAGAATCAGAAAAAGATTTATTGCCAAGTACATTAACAGATCACTGATAACATACGAGAGAATTTGACTTGACACAGAAAATGAACCTGCATTTCCAGTGACACGGCTGCATCGGGGACGCGCCTGCCAATAGGATGGTACAGATAAGAAATCATACAATAGGAAGGAGCAAAAAAATCATTGAATTCAGAATATTGACCATAAGTAATCAATATTATGATTACAAAGACAAAAAAAGCCCACGATGCACATTCAAGACCAGAGTCCACAGGACACAAGGAGAGCAGTGAATGTTATCTTGTTGTCAGTTTCTGGGTCAGTGTGGATGTAGTGTTGAAGCAATGTTGTATCAATATGAGCACAAGGACACTTTGGCAGAAGATGTTTTGTCTGGCTGCAGCAATTGTCCTTGGCAATTGTCCCAAGCAGCTACTGTCCAGAGGCCGTGTGCTCAGTGTTTTGAAAAACAAAGACTGGGGATTATCAGGAGGATTTTTGTAAGGGAAATTGAGCCAAATAGACTGAACACAGAGAAAGAACTTTATTTTCTTCTGCAGATTCAGTGTTTAATCCTTCATTGCGAGGGCAATGAATTCGATCGCTACTCAGTAAGACTGATGTGCTAGCGGCTATCTCCCACTACAAGAGCGTCGTCAGAGAGAGTAGTTTGATGTTGTATACCGAGACGTGGCTAACAGAACTAGCAACAGATGCTAACATCGAACTGGAGGGTTTCCACGCAATATGGGCAGACCGGACACCAGACAGTGGGAAGACAAGGAGCGGAGGAGTGATAATGTATGTCAATAACAACTGGTGCAGACCGGGACATATCACGGTTAAGGAACAGCACTGTCGCAAAGACATTGAGTTGCTAGCTGTTAGCATGCGGCCTACATATCTCCCGAGGGAATACTCACACGTGATCTGCATTGTTATTTATGCAAATCCGACGGCGAACGCTGGGACAGCGCGTGACGTCATCCACTCAGTAACTGGCAGGCTGCAGACAGAACACCCAGATGCTCTTATCCTCATCTCAGGTGATTTTAACCATATTTCACTGTCCCCCATTCTACCCACGCTCACCCAGTATGTCACATGCCACACTAGAGACAATAAAACACTGGAGTTATTTTATGCAAATACTAAGGAGGCGTATACCTTATCACCACTCCCCCCACTCGGGAGATCGGCTCACAACTTGGTTCATCTTCTGCCGGTGTACAAACCCTTAGTACACAAACAACTTCCGGTCATGCGCACGGTGAAGTTATGGTCTGAGGAGGCAATGGACACGTTAAAGGACTGTTCTGAAATCACTGCCTGGGAGCAGCTCTGCGATCCACATGGTGAGGACATCGATGGCCTCACTCACACCATCACAGACTACATCGGCTTCTGTGTGGACAACACCGTACTCACCAAGACCATACGGTGTTGCTCGAACAACAAACCCTGGATCAACCCTGAGATAAAAACACTTCTAAGAGAGAAGAAGAGGATCTTCAGGTCGGGGAACAGGGAGATGCTGAAGTCCGTACAGAGGGAGCTGGGGAGGAAGATCAGAGAAGGCAAGGACAGCTTCAGGAAGAAGATGGAGGACAAGCTGCAACAGAGCGACATCAGCGGGGTCTGGAGAAACCTTAAAACCATTTCTGGGCTCCAGAATACCTCCCCCCAGGCCACGGGGGGCAGGGAGTGGGCGAACAATCTGAACCTCTTTTTTTAATAGGTTTGGCCAATTGCCCTCTCCCCCGACTGCACAACAACCACTGCTGCCTCTAAAGTCATCGAGACCTGCTGTCCACACCCCACTCCACCAACACCCCCACCCCCACTCCTAGCACACAGCCCCCCAACCTGACCCTCACTAAGACCCAGGTGAGGACGGAGCTGAGGAAGATCAAGGCGAGGAAGGCCTCGGGACCAGAGGGCATCAGCGCAAAGCTCCTCAAGTCCTGTGCAGACCAGCTGTGTGGGATTGTGGAGCACATCTTCAACCTGAGCCTGAAGCTGGGGAGGGTACCACAGTTGTGGAAAACATCTTGTGTGGTACCTGTACCAAAGACTTCCCACCCGAAGGATCTGAACAGCTACAGACCAGTGGCCCTGACGTCTCACATGATGAAGACCCTGGAGAGACTGCTCCTTGCTCACCTCCGCCCCCTGGTGGGACCAGCGATGGATCCACTCCAGTTCGCCTACCAGCATGGCATTGGGGTGGAGGATGCAGTGATCTTCCTCCTTCACCGTTCTCTGTCCCACCTGGAGAAGCCCAGGAATGCGGTGAGGATCATGTTCTTTGACTTCTCCAGTGCTTTCAACACCATTCAACCGATGATCCTGAAGGACAAGCTGCTGTGCGCAGGGGTGGACCAGCACCTGTCATCATGGATCCTGGACTACCTCACTAACCGGCCACAGTTTGTGAGAACCCGAGATTGTGTGTCTGACATGATCATCGGTAGCACGGGGGCCCCCCAGGGAACGGTTTTGGCTCCCTTCCTGTTCACCCTTTATACTGCAGACTTCTCACACAACACAACACACTGCCATCTACAGAAGTTCTCTGACGACTCCAAGATTGTTGGCCTCATCGCCAATGGAGATGAAGCTGAGTACAGAGGACTTATCCAGGACTTCGTGGACTGGTGCCATCGGAACTGCCTCCAGATCAACGCGAGGAAAACTAAGGAGCTGGTGGTGGACTGCTGCAGGCAAGGACAACCCCTCACAGCACCAGTGAACATCCAGGGAACAGACATTGAGATGGTGACATCCTACAAGTACCTTGGTGTTCATCTGAACAATAAAGTAGATTGGTCACATGATACCGACACACTCTACAAGAAGGGACAGCGCAGGCTGTTCCTACTGAGGAGGCTCAGGTCTTTTGGTGTACAAGGGGCGCTGGTGAAGACATTCTATGACACGGTGGTGGCATCAGCCATCACTTTTGGAGTGGTCTGCTGGGGCAACAGCATTACAGCAGCCGATAGGAAGAGACTGAACAAACTGATCAAGAAAACTAGCTCTGTCCTGGGGCAGCGCCTTGACCCAGTGGAGGAGATAGGAGAGAGAAGGATGGTGGCTAAACTGTCATCTCTGCTGGAGTCCGAGTCCCACCCTATGCAGGACATATTGAACGCACTGAAGAGCTCATTTAGCAGTAGACTACATCATCCTAGGTGCACAACCGAGAGGTTTCGCAGGTCCTTCCTACCTACGGCTGTCAGACTGTATAACCTAAGCAGGGCTGCTCACAGAGATAGCAAAAAAACGTGACGACCTAGTAGTATTGAATGCAAAAGATGCAACAGACTTACACAAATGGTCCCCTCCAGTATACAACTAGGACAATATCAGTCACTACAGAAGGTGACAATATGTATGGGTACATATTTATACTATGTAGGTTAACTAAGTAGATGGTTATGCTGTTTATTCCATCTTGCTATAATGCTCCGCAGTTTGTATATATATTTATATATTTATGTGTACGTATGTATATCCACTGCTCTTATTTTTATTTTTCGTATCTTCTTAATTATTGCACTGAGTGTTGCTATCCCTGTGCTGTTGCAATCCTGGAATTTCCCCATTGTGGGACTAATAAAGGCTTATCTTATCTTATCTTATTAGAAACTATTTAAAATCACCAATTAGCCTGGCATGTGTGTGGATTGTGGGAGGAAACTGGAGCACCCGGAGTAAACCCACACAGCACAGGCAGAATATGCAAACTCCACACAGAAATGTTCCTACCCCTGCCAGCCTCAGGATTCAAACCTGGAACCTTCTAGCTGTGAGGCAACAGTGCTAACCCCTGTACCACTGCGCGGAGCAACAAAAGTTTATGATGTTCTTTTGGGTTCTGTGTAATTCTGATGGGAAGTTCTGGGTTGCAGGGACAACAGTCCAATTGGAGTAGCCCAGACTGCTGCCTGGTTCACATTGCGCCATAATCAACATGATCCCTCCTGCAGGTGGTGAACCCACTGGAGGGCAGACCCATGTGACTCCTTTTTACACTGGATCCTTGATGTAACTTTGTTCATGGAGATCTACTGGACCGCTCTTGGTCTGGCCCCTTACCCAGGACCAGTTTGTCAGACCACCATGATAAGGTGGCAATCCACGGAAGGGTTTTATGTTATTTTCCCCAAATTTAACACTTAAACACAAAAAGAAAGTAGTGAGATTCTTGATTTTTTTTTTATTTACTCTCCACAAAATGATTTATTGACTGAATTGTTGCTAAAATTCAGTTAAAAAATATTTTTCTTTACTTTTCTTTATTTTTCCATTTCTTTACAGCTCATTTTAGGCTTACAGAGACAATTTTAAAAGAAGTGCAGCCTCAAAATCAATAATTAATCAAAGGGGTATGGTTGTTTTACAGCCAGGTATCTGTGTGCTTTATTGTAGAGTGGCATACTGTGAATCTGTTTAAAAAATAGCATCAATTAACAACCCAAGAGTGGAAAAATTCCACTGTGTTGGTCCCACTCATCACCATAATTTATTTATTTTGCTGTCATGTGAAAGGTTGCATTAAAATATTGCCCTGACAGATGGGTTCAGTCTATATTGAAACACTCATCAGACAATAAGGGATTTAACTTATTTTCCTGCAAAGAACATTTATATTTTTGTTAAGCCACAACAAATAAAAAAATTGTAATTCACCTGATCTTTCATTAATCAACACTTGATATTCATAGGTAAAATGATAACATCCAGTCCAAGTAAACAATAGACAAAGAAATCACTGATTTAAACTCCTTTCAATTCCTTCCTCAAAGTAGTAATTTGAAACATTTAATAAAGTTATATTAGGACAACTTTTCAAAATAAATTTGAAAAGCAAACAGTTTCATATCAGAATCCCCACTTTGCTTGTACACCATGGGCCCTCTAGTGGTCGCTGTGGGGCCAGACACACAGACAGACAGACTATAGAGAGTGTGTGGCGGTAATGCACCTGTAAGCTGGTTGCCAACCGCCAATCAAATCTAAAAGAAGAAGAAGAAGAACTTCACACATTAATCTTGCCAAAAGCAAATCAGTGAAAAGCAGTTTCTATGGCAATATGTCCTTTGCTATAAAAAAGAAAGGGGGTGCCTGATTAAACAGTGGCCTCATGCTTAAAATGGACCAGTCACTATAGATTTTTGGAGAGATGTGGCTCATTTGAACATCACGAAAAGATTTGCGTTTTTGTAGTCAAATAAAATTTAAAATATATTTTTGTCACAAACAGCATTGTGAGTAATGTGTTACAACTGTAATGTCACTACTTTTGCAGTAACGTGCTGTGTAATGAAATTACTGTTTAAAAATTCAGTAATGCGTTACAGTTACTGAAATTTGATCACATGTGTTACTCGAGTTATTCATTTTATTAATATGGATAGATATTTTAGCACAAATAGACAATCATACAACTTGCAGTTGCTAGACACCCTCCTCATCAGCTGCCAACTGGGGATGAATATGCAGTTTCGGTGGCTATTGGTGGGACTGCCATCCCCAGCGCCACCACCGGCTCAAGCCACTGAAGGTTGTCATGCCAAAGGCAAAGGCAAGCAAATAAATATAAACTGACCCTACCGTAACTGACGCAGCCGTCACATAGTGTCCTCCACGGGTCACTTTCCTGTCCTGCCCCAGTTCACATCACAACCCAGTGGGGAGAAATGCCATGGTGGTGGCGACTTCTCATATTGAGCCCTGATCACAGGTTGCCAGAGAGGTAAGTAGCCCCTACCAGCTCCTACCGCTGTGGTTAAACATGAGTATTTTTTTGAGCAAGAAGCTCGCATTTAATGTCCACATTAAATGCATTTAAAGTTTTCTTACACACAGAGAAAAAGTGACTGTGATTTGTTGCAGTAAGCAGTGAACTTTCATTTATCTGTGCTTTCTGTCATGCGGTGGCCCTCGCGAGCCACCTATAAGACGCACACAGTCCACCAGTGAGTTTTCCAGTGAGTTTTATTACGGTGATAAGGTGTTTACACAAGCTGCTGAGATAATGACAGAGTCTTTGCAGAACAGGAAGCATAGGGCAATAAAGCACACTACAGGTCCAGGGCAGGAGACAGTCACACACAGACAAGCTTGGTAATAATAGCACTCGGGCTGCTAAAGCAGGGACTTACAGCACAAATTACACCGGAGGGAATAAGGCTAATACAGCTCACTTACTAGTGCCAGTGAAGGACGGTCAAGCCCTTAGGCAGCCGAGGTGTGAACATAGTCCAGGCATCCATGATGATGGGTGAACAGAATAACGATCAGTTTAACGATCATATGCGATCAGACACTGCTGCGTCTTAATGACGCCAGCACTCAGCTTAAATAACAAGGTACTAATGAACAGATGACACACAGCTGACCGACCGTTGACAGGCGGAAACCCCTCCGAGCACTTTCACAATAAGAGCCCAGAGAGGCCAGAAATACCGCCCGCAGCTGTCAAGGCCGGCAGCGAGACATAACTTTAACCCGAGCGCGATAAGAACCGACGCTCGGGTCATAACAGTACCCTCCCTCCACGGGTGGACTCCGAACCCCCAGGGTGGGAGGTAGGGGGACAGGTACGGAGGGAGAGAAACCAACCAAAACACAAGACAAAGACCAAAACAAGAAATACATACAAACACAAGACTCTGGGAAGAACAAGACTAACACCAGACAAGAAAACCATACGGGAAATACATATTAACACATGACTCTGGGGAAAAAAAAAAACAAATAAAACAAAATACATGACTGAACAAGGCTATGACAAGACTGAGACTCACCAGGAAAAAAAAAAACAAGAGACAAACAAAAATGCTCTAACTTGACTATGACAAAGATTCACAAGGTAACAAAAGGCAATCACAAATTGCTCGAATTTGACAAAGACAATGACTTTACAAGAAAACAAGAGGTAATCAAAAATTGCTCGGACTTAACTAAGACTGTGACTTTGGAAACAAGCGGCAATCTAAAATTGCTCAGACCTGACTAAGACTATGACTTTGAAAACAAGAAGCAATCTAAAATTGCTCAGACCTGACCAAGACTAAGACTTTGGAAACAAGAAAAAACAAGAGGCAATCTAAAATTGCTCAGACCTGACTGAGACTAAGGCTTGAATACACAACAAAAAATTGCTAGACGTACAAGAACATGATTTGGCACCATATGGGCCCACAGAAAAACCCACAGTACATGAAAAGTCATGTGGCCTGCCCCAGTCCCATGACCCCAGGAATACGTCCTCTGGTGGCCGAACCAGGTCACCCCGTAACACACACAGTTTATTGGGTGGCCAGCCCAAGACGCCGAATGCTCCAAGCAGTTCCTCAGGTGGCCGACCCGCATACCACAACCAACAGGACCGTGGAGGGATTGCATGCAGCCGCTCACCTGAAAATAACAAAACAGGAGAGCGCCGATCTGCCAATCAAAACCCACTAATGGCCCCCAGCTGGTGGCTCCTGAGAGGGGGACAACCAAAAACCTGGACCCCCTCGAATCCTGATTGGGTCGCAGCCGCACCTGCGCTGGACCCCCACTGGACCTCGTCGGACCCCGATTGGGTCAGGACGGACCCAGATTGGGTCACCGCTGCACCCACGTTGGACCCCGACTGGATCACCTCGGCCCAAGCGTCGGACCCCGACTGGGTCACCTTGGCCCAAACGACGGACCCCGACCGGGTCTCCTCGGCCCACACGTCGGACCCCGACCGGGTCTCCTCGGCCCACACGTCGGACCCCGACCGGGTCACCACGGCCCACATGTCGGACCCCAACTGGGTCAGGACTGCTCTGGCAATGACCTCCATCTCCGAACCTGGAACCCCCGGTCCCGTGACCTTGACTGGCTCCAGACCGGTAACGCTGTGGAGGTGCTCAGAACACAAGGAAGAACCGGGATCAGTTCCACCGGCAGCGCCAGAGCCCAGCGAGACGAGCTCGGGAGCAGCGGCCGGCTGCCCCTCACTCGCCTCCCCATGAGGCAGGCAAAAATGCTCTAACACACCATACAGGAAAACAAGAAAGAGCACTTGCCTGCACTCGGGCTCTGGAGCCGTCCAGGACTTCACCGATCCAGGTTCAGGAAGACGCTCGTCATCGGGCTCCCACTCGGCTGCGTCGGGTTCCACAGCCGGCCTGATGGTCTCTGCAGCTGGATCCTCATGCGCTGGCGTCCACGCCAATAACCCGTATGGCGTGGAGGGAGAGGACCCTGGACCTGCTGACTCGGGCTGCATCCCTGAGGAACCTTGGGGACGCTCTCTCGTCGGCTCTGGCTCCTCACTGCAGTCCGTTCTCCTCCTCTGTCCAAAACAAGGCTGCAAGACCGGGATATCTCCCAGAGCTGCAGGCCTCCCCCTCGTTTGACGGCGTGGGACTGACGCCGAGGACCGCTCCGCAGGAGGAGACACAGAGGCAGCAGGTTTAATATACATGGCTACAGCTGGGGAAAGAAACTCAGGGGGCTGCGAACCCTGAGCTTCACCCCCAGGAGTCAGACAAGACAGATCACTATTATTACTAGGAAAGTGAACTTGGACTTGCCTGTCTCCCGGGGGGAGGATGTTATCAGCTGTAGCGAACGTTGCTCCTTCCCTCGCTCGCTGGATGCTGAAGGATCCAAGAACGGAGCCCACCGGCGCAGGACTCAGCTCACACTCAGCAGCTGGCTGGTTGAGGGGGTCATCCCGGCGGCCCGGAACTGGATCCGGAGCTGGAGCTTGCCGAAGATGCGCCCGGCCGTGACGCCGACGCCTTCGCCGGCCCCCAGATGGTGCGAACTCCCGAAATGGATCCCTAGGCGAAAAGCAGGAGTGCCTCTTCACCTGCTCCATGCCGCGTTCCTCCTCCATCATCAGGAATAATTCGCGTTGAGCGGCGATGTCCTCCCTCCTCGCGTCGACTTCCGGGTGGTTGGCGTAGCGGGGAGAGAGATTACAGAGTACATCTTCGGCGGCGTCCAGGTACCAATGTATGCCGTGGTCGTAGTCCAACATGGAAGCGGAGATGAGTAACTCATCCACGGCTTCCAAAACACATGTCAGCACGTGACTCTTCGGTGACGGCATTCCTCACATACACAGGTCCCAGACAGGGACAAACAACGTCCAAAACTCAACTCACCGGTGAAAAAGCGTCTCAAAATGGCGTCACCGTAAAACACTGTTTGGGCAGCAGTGTACTGTCATGCGGTGGCCCTCGCGAGCCACCTATAAGACGCACACAGTCCACCAGTGAGTTTTCCAGTGAGTTTTATTACGGTGATAAGGTGTTTACACAAGCTGCTGAGATAATGACAGAGTCTTTGCAGAACAAGAAGCATAGGGCAATAAAGCACACTACAGGTCCAGGGCAGGAGACAGTCACACACAGACAAGCTTGGTAATAATAGCACTCGGGCTGCTAAAGCAGGGACTTACAGCACAAATTACACCGGAGGGAATAAGGCTAATACAGCTCACTTACTAGTGCCGGTGAAGGACGGTCAAGCCCTTAGGCAGCCGAGGTGTGAACATAGTCCAGGCATCCATGATGATGGGTGAACAGAATAACGATCAGTTTAACGATCATATGCGATCAGACACTGCTGCGTCTTAATGACGCCAGCACTCAGCTTAAATAACAAGGTACTAATGAACAGATGACACACAGCTGACCGACCGTTGACAGGCGGAAACCCCTCCGAGCACTTTCACAATAAGAGCCCAGAGAGGCCAGAAATACCGCCCGCAGCTGTCAAGGCCGGCAGCGAGACATAACTTTAACCCGAGTGCGATAAGAACCGACACTCGGGTCATAACACTTTCTGTTTTATTTTATCTTATTAATTTACATGCTGTTGTGATCTGCAACTATTTCATGGAAGTAAATCCTCTAAATATGCATTTTTAATGGGCTGGTCCAGGGGTGTCACACATATGGCTCGTGGGCCAAAAACGGCCCACCAGGGGGTCCAAAATTTTCTCTGCGAATTCATAACTTTATTTCTAGTAAATTTCTGACTTTCTACTGATTACAGTGGTTTGTGTAAATCTGAGACATTTTTTTTCTGTAAGATGAGACTTTTTTCTCATCAGTTTTCTTCTTTTTTCTGATGAGAACAAGGGGCCCTTGTGTGTGCAAGATGATTTAAGTATGCATTTAAAAGTAGCATGAAAGTTACTTTTCCAAGTAACTAGTTACTTTAATCATGAAGTAACTCAAAAGTAACTCAGTTACTTTTGAAAAGAAGTAACTAGTAGCTGTAACTCTTTACTATTTTTTAGTAAGTTGCCCAACACTGCTCACAAATAAAGTGAAATGTTTCAGGCCTTCTTTGTTTTAATTTGGATAGTCTTATTTCAATTATTCTCCCGTTTTCTGAGCTGTAACTGCAATTTGATTAAGCAACTATACATTATTAGAAGGCAACACAATGCTGCCACATTTTTGTAACTGTTTTCTGCAACTGTACTAATTTAGTTTTAAATATTGTAACCAGATTACTGTTATAATTAAAGGCTCTAGGACATATTCTACAGCTGTGGACCACAGTAATAATCAATAAAGTACATTAGCAACCATAGCCTGTGGTTGTTAATGTACTTTATTGATTCATTTTCCTCTCTAAGTATAGATACACAGTCACCAGTCACTTTAATAGGTACACCTTGCTGTTAGCTACTAGGTTTGATCCTTAGTGCCTTCAGAGCTGTCTTAAGTCTTCATGGCATAGATTCAGCAAGGTTTTGGAAAACATTCTTCAGATATATTGCTCCATACTGAGCTGCTAGCATCACACTATTGCTGCTGATTTGTTGGCTGCACACCCATGATGGTCCATGCATGCATCCATTCTTTCATGCTTTGATGCAACTGAATGTGGCTGCAAAAACTGAGAATCAAACTAGGAAACATTTTCCCAATTATGGTGAGCTTGTGTGAACTGCAGCCTTAGTTTCCTGTTCACTGTTGCCAACTCCTCAGGAAGAAAAGTAGCTACTGGCTGTCAAATAAGTCGCCAAAAGTCGATAAATGACATAATCACCTAATTTGCATAATTGGTCATTTGCATGTAATTGTAATGGACGCTGTAGGAGAGAATAATGTCACGGGAGAGACAAAAAGTGAGTAAAAAAACACCCTAAATATGTTTAGAACTACAAATTAGCTTTCTTCTGTTGATTCTTGGTTTGTTTGTTTTAATTTTGCCATTTAAATAGGCCATCACTAACTGACAGTGAAGAAACATTTGCATCCCACCTGTAAAATGGCAGGTTTGGTGGGAGGGGGGGGGGGGTGCGGATGCACAATTCATTTGCAATCTGGACCCGAGTGGTGTGGCTTTCCTCTCCGACTGCAGCACAGTGTTGTATTGCTAGATATATGATAGTTTTAGGGGCTATGCAACATACGATCAAACTTTTTAAAAAGGCCAAATATACGATAGTTTTGGCATTTCCATGCCCCCCCCCCCAAAAAAAAGGTTTTGATTTATGTGAACACCCACACATCACCAGAAACTGAAGCCTGCTCTTACCCAATCAGCTCACACCTGGGCTGGCTGGCTGGCTCCTCCTCACTAGCCACAGTGACATGGGCAAAATTTCTTCAATCTGATTACAATTCAGATTAGAACTTTACTGTTTACATGGATCCTGAAAAAGTTGATCCGATTAGGACATGCATTTCCATGTGTCACACGTTTGAACGGACTAAATCATTTTGACATGCATGTAATTATCTGATATTCCAGAAATAGAAGAAAAAGCAACTTCCAATGTAAACAAACCCCGCTTTGTGTCTTTCTCTTTCTGAAATGGACCTGTATTGTGTTATTCACACTGTACTTTTGCTTCTGCTGGTCTCCGTAATGAAGCTACAAGTACATACTTCTGCATATGACGAAAAGAGGGAGACAGCAGGACGATACAGACCAGTTTTGTTTTACTCCCGCCATGTCTTCTGCTAGCTGCTGTAAAGGCGGAAATATGTCACGTCGATGTGAGGCTGACGTACAGACATGCGCAGTAAACATATTTTCTTCCCAACATTCGGAATAAGTGTTTATATGCGCACCAATCAGTTTAGCAATCGGCATAACCCACCCGTCTCAATCAGAATGAAATTTTGATCCAAATGAGCGTGATCAGATCAGAATATTCAGATTGGTGTGTTTACATGAAGTATTTTTATTCCGATCAGGCTTTTAATTTGGTTACTTGTGTCCATGTAAACATGGCTTCTACTCTCTGCCACTGCCAGTCAGTCATAGCAGCAGCACTTAGCTCATGATTCTTTACTGTACGAGCACTGCAACAAACATAAAAAGTGAACATGAATTTGGACTCGGAGGAAAAAAGAAAAGAGTCCGGCAGCACTGACACAGACACTGGTAAGAAAACAAGGCAACCCTGCCGGGGAGGTCACAGCAGCTTTATCTCCCTGCCTTGGCATTATACCGTTCTACGTACATTTAAGGGATGGCTTCAACCTGTTGCTGTGAAGAAGGCTAAAGCACTTTGCCGCTGCTGCAGCATTCAATTGGTATCAGACATTGCAGTTCTGAAAAACTATTAATTTATTATAACTGCAACACTGCTGGTGCACGAGGCTACTGTGAGACTGACCGAGAGTGCCTGTGATTGCTTTGGGATGGGAAGGGGACAGGAGAGCCTCACGGTACCACCCACTGCTTGTTGAGGATGATAACTGCAGAGCAACTACGCACTTTCACGTCAGTGTCCAAAACACCAGAAAAGTCTTTGATAACACCAGGAAAAGTTGTTAGATTTGTCGCTAGTCGCTTTTGACGAAAAAAAAAAAGTTGTCAAAGGGGGCTGAAAACTCGTCAGATTTAACGACAAAATCGCTAAGTTGGCAACACTGTTCCTGTTCTTAGCTGACAGGGGAAGCACCATGAGGTCTTCTGCTGCTGTAACCCTGCTTCAAGGGTCAGTGTGTTGTGTCATCAGAGATGTTCCTTTGTATACATCTGCTTAAGTGGTTATTTGAGTTGCTGTTGTCCTTCTGCCAGCTCGAGTCAATCTGGCCATTCTGCTCTGACCACTGGCATCAACGAGGCATTTGGGCCCAGAGAACTTTTGCTCACTGGATATTTTCTCTGTAAACCCTTGAAATGGTTGTCTGTGAAAAATCCCAATAGATCAGCAGTTTCAGAAATATTCAGGCCAACCCATTCAAAGTCACTTAAATCACCTTTACCCATAGCTGTTGCTCACTTTGAACTTCAGCAGCTTTTCTTAACTATGTCTATGGACCATATTCACGTGATGTCACCGTTCATGTGACTTTGTTCATTAGCCATTTTGGATATCATGCTACAAGTGTTGCTTGGCAACTTAGGCTGCTTGTTCATGGGGGGCATAGAAATGTCCTAAACCTGTTATTCTGGGCATTTCACTGGCCCTCTTAATAAAAAGGTCTCCACCTTGGATCCTAGCAACTGCTTGACCTGTCAATCAAAGCTTGCCTTTGGGTTTTACAGCTTGCCCTGAAGCTCTGCACTAAATGCACAAAGCAACATCATTAGGAAAGAAAATAAGCATTACTTCAGGATTTTGCTGTTAAATATTGATCATGGTTTCCTTTCAGCCTGATTCTGATCAGCTGATTAGTGAGGTGTGCAGCTGATGAGCTCCAAAAGTTGAACTTTTTAAAACTTTCAGCACCATGTATGCAGCAATAAAAAACTCACAGCTGAGAGCACTTTTGCACTGAGAGTACTGAGCACATTAAATGGCTGGATTACATAGAAAAATCACAAAAAATAATGAATAAAATCCTTTTTATTTTAATATTTGCTGACAAATGAGCACCGCTGACATGTCAGCTGCAGCCAAATGGTCCTTCTGTCATTAATTTGATTGATTATGGTCTCAAAAAACTTTTAATAACCAAATATTGCTGAATTATAAAAGGAATATATTAGAATGGGTCTCAAATATTTGAAAATTTGAAGTGGCTGTGGTGCAGGTGTAGTGTGGCCGACTACTGATCGGAGGGTCAGGGGTTTGATTCCCACTCTGTCTGCAGTCTGCATGTTGAAGTGTCCTTGAGCAAGACACTGAACCCCTGGTTGTTCCTGGTGGATCAGGCCAGCGCCAGTGTATGGCAACTCCACCGCTATCAGTGCGTGAATGGATGGATAGCAGGATTTGTAAAGTGCTTTGGTCATCCAGACATGAGCAAAAAGTGAACACCATTTAAAAAGTTGACTTGATGTAGCATTTGGTCTCTTTGTTATGATTTATTGTTTTATTTGGGCATTTTGTGTCCAGTTCATTACTACAACAATGCCCATTTGTCCTTAGTTATTAAAATAAAAATCATTTAATTCATTATTTGGGCATTTAGTGTCCTGTTTCATCCCGTTTGTTGTTTACTCAAACTAAAAGAAAAGGTGCTCTGTGGATGCGCAGCCTTACCATCCAGTATAAAATTGAATGGGTGGACTTACCAGACATAAAATGTTGACTACAAATTCTTAAATGTTCACTGGGCAGCCAGTTCTCAAATTTGACAGCAGTAATCCATAGTTTCCTCTTTCAGCTTCCTTGGGAAAGCAATAAAATAAAATTCCCTTGGTGCTAGAACAATTAGAGGGGCCACCAACAGGACCGCATGAGTCGCCCATGAGCCTGTTCTTAAAATAGCACTTGTCACTAGGGGTGGGTTCAAAAGATCAATACAACAATCTGGATCGATCCACGTTTGAATGAGCCGATATCGATCCACAAAATCCGTGGATCAATCTTTTAATATAATGCTTTAACGTCTGTGATCGTCTGCCAAGTCTGATCGGGTCGAAACCGGGTCACTGAGCCAGGAACAGCGGCAAAGAAACAGAAACACCCGGAGTGCTAACGGAGCTAACAGCTAACAAGCTAATGGATATGCTAGTTCTTCTGTGGTGTTAAAATGGTTCTCATGTGGCAAGAGTTCTCTGAGGCGCATGCACACATCTTTACATGAACTGAGTTGTTAACGTGCGTGTCTCTTAATTTAGCAACAAAAGTCAACATAAAGACTATCCTTAACAGCTTCCGAATATTTTTCAGAAAACGGGGATAAGCGGTTTGGTACTATGTGCAGTGCTGTGTTGGAACATAAAGTTGACGATTGATAAACACTTCAAAACGCACGGGGACTGGCTGAAACTCGTGAACAAAGGAAGACTTGGAGCGGCTGAGATTGTAAGTAAAATATCATTTGTTTGTTTTAACACTTGTGTCGCAAATTAATAATTTATCCGGCATGATGGTGTTTTCTTTTACAGACTATGGATACAGTAGGTAACTGTTGGTTAAACGCTTTGCATAAATGCAGAATAAGAGTATATTTTATGAGATTATGAACTTCTAGCACTTAAGTGAGAGATTTGAAAATAAGGATAAATCACAATAAAATGAAAATGGCAGAATTAATAAAGGCTGCAGTACAACGTGTTATGATAAGGTAAGCGTGCCTCCACCCTCGCTTCCTGCTTCTGTTTTCCCAACTCCAGAGCTTATCAGTGCACCTGCGTGATTATACACCTGCTGTCTCCTGATTCACCAGCTTATCTAAGGGCCAGAGTGTGAAGAGCTCTCCGCTGGATAGTTTGGTTTGTGCAACCTCACAACAGTTGTTCTTGTTGTGTAAAAAATTAATTATTCAGAATTGTCTCACCTTCTCTTCTCCTCCACTCAGGTTTGCTGCCACCTCCAGTGGTGTGTCTCCAGAGCTGTGTTTGTATGCTCGCCTGAGTCATCACTCCTTCCAGACGACGGCTTCTCCATCCCGGTTCTTCAGCCCTTCTTCCTCCGGTCCTGAAGCCTCCAGACCCCTTCACCTTTCCTACGCTGGAGTTCACTGCCAGGCTGTCTGCCAGTGTTATAAGACCCATTAACTTAGTTGTCATTCGCCCGTGTGCCATTTCCATCACTAACCATTCCTCTCCTCTTTCATCCTAGTAGAGTCATTTTTGGGGGTTTCGTGACCAACCTCCCAGGACCTTTTTTTCTCACTGGATTTAGCATTCTAGACCCATTTTAATGAAAATAAGCTCCCATGTACCTCCCAAAAATTACAGGAAACCTTTTTTTTGCCCAAAATTCAAAATGGCCGCCAAAATGCATACCACCACCTACGTATATCTCAGTAACTAATTCAGCTAGGAGGTTGATTTTGGTGTCTAGACATAGGTTTTTGGGGTCAAGCATTCCATTAATGCTATTAGTTTACTTGTGAAACAAACCCATCACGATGAAATCGCTCGACTCTTCTCATCAGCATTTGACATTCTGGCTTGAAACCCTGAAAACCCTGGTACTGTCTGTTCCTCTGGTTTAGGACGTGTTCGGTCATCCTTAGCCCTGGCCAATGCATGTATTACACCGCGCCCTCTATGCAAGGATGTATCTTCAGGAGGGTTGTTGTCTGCAGCTCTTTCTCGAATAGGCGGTTCCCCACGCTTAACTGTCTTGTATGGGATGGTGTGTTGCATGTCGCTACCAATCTCCTTGAGAGATGTTGACAGGAACTGAGGTGTCATAAGTGTCCGATCCTCCTGATTCTCCGATGGTTCATCAAATGTCTCTGGCTGAACAAACATGACATTGGTGCGATGCGCCTGGCCAGCACCAGTCAATGTATCACTCTTAAAGTCATCATTGTCAACTACAGCGATTGCAGGCTTCCCAAAGGCAAGTTCGGAGGGACAATTCGGGGAGGACTTGAGATCACTGAACACCCAGAAGTCTCGCAACATGAGGACATCATTGTAGCTGATGCCTAGGCCATCTTTGTGCAGCAGGTCTACGATCTCTCTACTTTTGGTCATTCCATGTAGCAAGACAGAGAGATTCACCTCAAAGGAAGTGCGCCTTCCTGTGATGTAGCTCGTGAGGATCGACCCAATGGTCCGGACAGATGGGTTGTCATCAACTTCTGATTTACTTGGGTGTTTTAGCCATGTTATTAGCTTTAGGAGTAGCCCATTTAGGTCCTCCTTTTTCTCCAACTCTAATACATATGGAGGCCAGGGAACAGTATCAGTCGCTTCAACTTGCTCTTTGAGTCGTACTGCCACGTTCTTCACCAACTGATCCTCGCTTATGCCTAAGGAAGATAGTGCTGCTTCTACACAGGTAGCTGCAGCTTTCTTGTCATATACCAGTTCACTCTCATTTAACCGACTACGTCCATGGAAGCCAATGTCCTCCTCAAATTCCTTTATAAGAATTCCCTTCACATAATTCGACTTTACTTTTGCGTCATGTCCATGATTTAAGATAATTCGTTGATAGTCCTCCAGTAGACTCTGCAATGTCCGAAATTCATGCTCATCAAAGATCACCTTACGAACATGATTGAAGAAGATGGCTTGTGCTTCTCGCAGATTTACATCCTGCAGGTGTTGAGTGACTTCTTCTGTAAGAGGCTGGGAATCGGGAATGTAGTGTTTCCAGCAGCCACGATGGTAACGGATTTCCCACCTGAAAGCTGTTTCACAGTCTGGAATGGATGCAATCAGCGTGTTGAGCCTCGACCTCAGGACCGGATCATTCAGGTGTACAGTGTGTAACTTGAATTTTCTCCAGGCGTCCTTTGTTGATATTAGGAGCAATTGTTTCCAGTCCCGGTGACTGCTTTTCTGTGGTCCCTTATTGCACCACACGCATAGGTTCTTGTCATGCACAATACCAATGCTGGACCGGAGCCTCTTCGGTGAAAAGAGAGAAGCAGATGGAGATGGATCCCCCTGAACTGATTGATTGTCTCTTTCAAGATCTACCTCTAATTTATGCTTACGTTTCTCGGCTTGAGATAGACAACGGTTGTTAGATAACGTGGTGTAACATGTCTGGTGCATATAATGCCCTTTTGGCCCTTTGGCCCAATCAATATTCCCACATTGAAACCGATCAAGTCCTTTCCATCGTAGAGTTTTTTCACGAATTGAATTCCATTTTTGGTCCTTGGTATTATCCAAAGAGTCACTTTTGGTACATGGTTGACCACAACGTAGAATGCATTCGTATTCACCGGAAGACGTTGATGGTAATTCATCGTTGTCACTTGCAGTATCCATTTTATCCCTCACTTTATATGAATAAGTGTCTGAAAACAAAAACAAATTTGTCATTATCAGAACAGAGGAGAGAAAAAGGAGGGATGACAAGACCTAGAGTCAAAGGCCCTTGTACTGTCTACTGTCATTACGGTAGCATTAAGCAAGCAGCATGGTCAATATGCTAACATTACCTGATTATACAGTATGGAACAAGATTCAGAATTCTAACCTCTCCAGATAAGTTTAAAGCTAAATTTATACATACCTGGCAACCTTGGTTAAATTGGAAAGATTAGGACTACATATTATGGCAGCACAGACGTTACAAAATCACTGCATCCTCTCTCTTGCTATGCAAAAAGGAATCAATGAATCAAGCATAGGATTCCGGGAATCCTAAGGGGATTACCCAAGTGTTCCTCAGTGAAATCACTGAATCAATGCAGGAGCTTTCTAATAATTATTAAAAATGAATGTAAGGATACCTCATTTGACATTTTTAGCTCATTTGGTGACGGATATGAAAAAGTCCATTGCATGTGAAAATGACAGCCGGCCGCCATCTTGGATTTCTCGATTATGTAATCATTTAAACACACTTTTATTGGAATAAACAGATAGTATGACCCCTTAAACCTCTGTTTTGACACCAACATCAGCTTTCTAGGTGCCTTAGTAGTCAAGAAACAAAAAAAATGTTAATCGGTGGCCATATTGGTGGCCATATTGGATTTCATCGTGATGGGTTTGTTTCACAAGTAAACTAATAGCATTAATGGAATGCTTGACCCCAAAAACCTATGTCTAGACACCAAAATCAACCTCCTAGCTGAATTAGTTACTGAGATATAGGTGGTGGTATGCATTTTGGCGGCCATTTTGAATTTTGGGCAAAAAAAAGGTTTCCCGTAATTTTTGGGAGGTACATGGGAGCTTATTACCTCCGCCAGGCCGAAAAGGCCAGGAGGAGGTTATGTTTTTGCCGGGGTTTGTCTGTGTGTCTGTCTGTCTGTCTGTCTGTCTGTTTGTCTGTTGGTTAGCAAGATAACTCAAAAAGTTTTGGACGGATTTCCATGAAACTTTCAGGCGTTGTTGGAAATGGTACAAGGAAGAACTGATTAAATTTTGGGGGTGATCCGGTTCACCGTCTGGATACAGGAATTTTTTAAAGCATTTTTCAACACTGTGACATACAGCCATTTTCAACATGTGCGCAGGCGCAATGGAGGGCGCTGGTCGTCGTGTCTGCAACACAAACTCCGCGTTCTTCAACGTTTTAGGCACAAAAGCACGCGGAAAACACTGCTGGCCTGGGCCCGCCAGCGTGCCTGTGTTTGCGCGCAACTGCAAAACCTCACACGGGCAGCTGTCCGCCGACGGATTCTTTGGCAGAAATTCCCCGGCCAGCCATAGGAGCTGCGTATTTAGCAGAAATTCACCGGCCAGCCATAGGCGCTGCGCAAAAACGAGCTCTCTGCCGGCGAAGCTTCTAAATTCTCGTTTGCCGCGGAGCGCAACCCCAAAATAATATAATATAGAACCCACGGCAACCTGTCTACCCAATTTGCATCCATCAGTGGAGGAGATGGACACAACAGCAACACTTCAGTTTATTACCTCCGCCAAGGAGGCAATGCTTTTACTACTGAACCACTAATCCTATCACTATCAGATTGATTGTCATTGATTAATTGTGTGTTTATTGCACTGTCCCTGTCAAATAAACAAATAATCATTGTGAATCCAATTGCTAGTCATATGTTTACATGCTCAAGGAATCTGACAACGTACACACAAACACTGTATGGGGGGAATTGTGGCGCTTGGCGGAGGTCTGCGCTCTCCGAGTGCTTTTCTAGTTTTCATTAAAATGGGTCTAGAATGCTAAATCCAGTGAGAAAAAAAGGTCCTGGGAGGTTGGATAGTGTGGCATCTTGGTTGCGGGCTTCATTAATTGTGGTGTGTGCATTTATTCCTTAAAGTAGCATGTTGTGTATAGGATTTTGGGTTTTTTCATTAAAGTGGTGTAATTTTTCATGTGTGTCTAAGTATTCTTCTGAAGTGGTTGCCCAGCATTTAAGCCTCCTCAAAACATTAAATGATGACACAACGAGCCATTTTTACTCAGTAGAACTAAACTAAAATGAACAAATCTTCTCAGGAATTAATTGAAAGCGTTTTCAAAAATTGAAAGTTAATTTGTAGTATAAACAACACAAAATAAAAGAAACTAAATTATTAAACCCTACTGTGGTGTGGGGATTTAAAAATATGGTTATTAATTTTACTGTGAAATCTATTCTCCTTTTCATCTCTCCTTCAGATGTGTGTGATGTGTAGTGTAGTGGATTTATGGGTTTTTATAGGTAATTTAATGTTGGTACAAGTATTAATATAAATATAAATGTGAGTAGGAATAAAGATTTACTCTCATTACACTCAAATCCTCATTAGGGCACCAGTCCATATAATGGACAATGTTATTAACAATTCTTTATTTGTACCAATTATGAATCAGTCTCAAAATAACCCTTTTGTGAGTTCTTCTCTCTGGTAGTCAAGAAGATGGACATGAAATCAAACAATAACTCCCATATGTCTTTCAGTGGTTTATTAAGAAATGTCAGAATAGGTTAACATATTTGGATAACATTAAAACAGAGAATTCAACGTGTATCATGGGCATTATAGACTGAGTTACTTATGAATCAAGCATTTGTGGAACCAAATGAAGCCTACTGTAGTTTAAATTGTCAGCATACTGGAAATTGGAAAACCACAAGATAGCGTTGGTTGAGAAAAGTGGATGCAATTTTATGAAGAAAAGGATGATTAACTACTTATTAAAAAAAAAAGAAAAATTTGTATTACTCTGAAAAATAACGTAAATTAATCAGAGAACAGCATACCTTTTGAAATTCTGATGGGGTTTTGCATGAAATTAAGTTAAAAGAACTTATACCAGGAATATTCTGAAGAATTAAGGTAAATTAACAACAGACCGTCAGCAGCAGATGCATTGCATCCCAGTGGGTAACAGGCGGGTCCACTGGATTCTGTTTCAACTGGACCAGCGTGGGTTCTGTGGGAGACTGACAGACAGGCTCCTTACCACAGTTATGGCCTGCTCCCAGGATCAACTCTGAAGGACAAAGGCTGTCCTTCAGCAATCTGGGCGAGGTCTTCTTATGCACTAAAGAAGGAAGTAGTTTATTGTGCAAAGTCCGATCAGAAATTCAAACTGAGGAAAAGCATCACAAATCAGTTTCTTCAGATGTTGGTGGTTTAAATGAGTTGGTTTAAGCTTAAGAAAAAAACAAAATCTTCTTGCACGATGATTTAAAGAAAAAGATTAAAATAAGTGAAAATGACTTTACAGAAAAGAAAAAGAATTTTTCTCAGAGCATGATGGCTCTGGGCCTACTTAAAGAGAGGAGGAAAAAAAAGGAGAAGAAGACAAAGCTCTTTACAGCTCGGCCACTGCCCAGAACAGACTGAACAAAGAGCAATAAAAATTCAAGTTTTCAAGGGTGTTGCAGGATCTCACAGAATTTCATGAAATCTGAGCTGGCCCAATTACATTTTGAGCTTCGTCCAACAAGGGTCATAGACTCGACCTAAAAAGGAAAATGCAGTGAAGTCTGGAGTTCTATTGGCCAGTTAAGTGCAGCTATGGTCTCCTAAAGAAAGAGGAGGGGGAGAGACATTTGATCTGAGAGTGAAATCCTCCTCAAGTATGTTGCTGAATAAAGCATAAATTCCTTAAACTCTAGGGATTAAGATATTCTACTTACTAATAACAGAGCATAAAATGCATCTACCTTGTAACTGCAATTAATTTGTGATAGTAAGCATACAAACATTAATTTCTTCTTGAAAACAAACAGAACATATCAAAATCATATCAAATCATCTCAATAAAAGAATTTGAAACCCATATTGTTCGTCCCAGAGTTTAATCAGGTCTTCACTGGCAGATACTGTCTTAAGAGAAAGAATATGAGTTAGTTCATAGTCCATAAATTCCACTGCAAAGGGGAAAAAATTAAATATTCCTGATTCGTCCACTAGATGGCACTGTGAAACTGGCTAGCTGTTTCCCCACACCTCTGGACATTGTCAAATGCAAATCTGCTGATAAGGAACATTCCTTTGCCAAAGATTCTTGGAGAAAGGGATTAACTTCAACTTTATGGCCGATGGAAAGGGTTACAGCACTGGTCCTTGGATGAGAAAAGCAGTTCATGGCCAGATCTTTGAGTTGAAACAGTTTTTCTTCAGCAAAGAATGATTTTAATAAATTGGAACTCAAGGTCACACTACAGTAGTGAATGTTGTTTGAGCGTGTGTGGCCCTTAGGGCTTGCCGTACCCGCCCTGGGTGTGGCGTTAGGTGGGCTATAGCCAGATTGTATATAGTTGTGTGTGTCCTTAATAAAGTTCAGTTCGTGAGTTTGCTGCATGGCATAACAGACTCTAATCTCTGATTTACCGACATAACATTTTGGTGACGAGAGAAAACCATGGAGGCGTATGGGCTACCTCCACCTCTGCCGTCATTTCTGGAGTGTCCCAGGGAGCCAGCGATCCTGTGGCCGGACAAGTTGGCCATGCTTGGAGGATACATCGCTGGGCTGGGCCTAGGTAGACTCGACAGAGATCAAGGACAGGCGCTTCTGGTCCATCGTCTCGGCGCAGACGGTTGGAGAATTCTTGGCATGTTGGGAGAGACGGAGCTTTGTGCTGATGCTGTCGGGCGGCTGGCTGGAGATTTTGCCGAACATCCAAGGGACAAGAAGCTGGGGCTATAGGTAGTGAGACTGTTGGTGCCAAGAGGAGCTAAGCTAGTTAGCTCGGAGGAGCTAAAGGCTCAGTCGGTGGCAACGGGAAAGTTAGCCACAATGCTAGGTGGACACCAAAATCAAGCTACAAGCTACCAGCTGGGCATCCGGGGGGACCTGAGCCCCTGGTTACTGGAGGCAGTGAGCCAGCCGAGGAGCTCAGCATGGTGCGTGACCGTAGCGCTGGTGATAATGCGGTGAGCAGTGACAGCGGAGAGGGAGAGCAGCGACTGGACTCAACTGAGTTTTCCCCGCTGTTAGAGTCCGGGCAGCGGGAGAGCGGGAGCAAGCAGGCTGAAAACCCCGGGGAGCAGCAGCGACAGCCGGGCGCAGCGGCAGTGCAGCGGAGTGCCTTGGATGAAGATGCTGGGTGCAGCGGCGAAGCACCAGGGTCGACGGGTGACGCCGACAAGAGTGATGCTGGGAGCCCCGGGAGAGAGCAGCAACAGCCGGGCGCAGAGGAAACGCAACGTAGCGCCTTGGATGAGGGTGGTGGTCACAGCGGTGAAGCACCTGAGTCAACAAGTGACGTCAACAAGTGAGCGTTAATTTTCCCTGGAGCTTGGCCACAGGGGGCCGGAGTGTTTGGAGCTACAATGGCGGTAGCTGCAGCGGTTCCAAAGATGGTTGGGAGCGGACCGACAGGTACGGAGAGACTGCGTGCCGGGCAGCAGCACTGCGGATCCAGACGAGAGAAGCAGTCGAGGATAAGGAGAAGGGACATTCTTGCCGGGGAGGTCGGCTTCAATCCCGAGGGCAGGTGGCGGCCAGGGGCACGCATGCCATGGGGCTGCCCTGGGCCTCCGAGCCGGTTAGATCCTTGGCTGCCCATGGACTGCGGTGTAACATAAGTAACTGTGTTGTAAATATGTTCATATGGTGTGCATGTGAATGGTTGTTGTGATACGGGATTATTTTGTGTGGAAATGCTAATTTTAGTTGTTTTTTGGGGTGAATGTGTTAGACCATCACTGTTCACTGTTTCTCGTTATTTCCCTTAGTGCATGATTCGGGTCCTAAATTGGGGTGGGTCTGAACTGTGTGTATGTTTTGCACTTTTGTAAGGGGAGGAGAATGATGTGTAGTGAATGTTGTGTGAGTGTGTGTGGCCCTTAGGGCTTGCCGTACCCACCCTGAGTGTGACATCAGGCGGGCTATGGCCAGATTGTATATAGTTTGTGTCCTTAATAAAGTTCAGTTTGTCAGTTCGCTGCATGGCATAACAGACTCCAGTCTCTGATTTACTGACATAACAGTGTGAAGACTGGGTTTCCACTCCAAAGTCCATCTGCACTGAGATGTGCAGGATGGACCTTGGAGTGGCTTGAGCCATGTGTGTCATTCATTTCCAATCCTTTCATGCGAGTGGACATAACATGCACTGCTGAACAACTAAGTGCAACATTCAACTTAGATGCTGGACCGGTGGAGATTGAAATTGTAACATTGCAAAACGACCTCCACCTCAAAGCCTACCAGGCTGCACCAAACTTTTGGTGCTTTGTGGACACAGAAAAGTACAATGGTATGTGCACAGCAGCTCTGAAGGTTGCCAGCCTGTTTGGTTCAACCTATCTTTGTGAATCAGCCTTTTCTGACATGAACTTCATCAAAAACAAACACAGAGCACGCTTCTCTAGCCATGTTTACATGGACACAAGTAACCGGATTAAAAGCCTTATCAGAATAAAAATGCTTCATGTAAACACGCCAATCTGAATATTGTGACCCGATCACGCTCATTTGGATCAAAAATTTGTTCCGATTGAGACGGGTGGGTTATGCCAATTGTTAATTAATTGGTGCGCATACAAACACTTATTCCGAAGTTTGGATAGAAAATATGTTTACTGCGCATGTCTGTACGTCAGCCACACGTCGACATGACGTATTTCCGCCTTTACAGCAGCAAGCGGAAGACATGGCGGGAGTAAAACAAAACTGGTCTGTATTGTCCTGCTGTCTCCCTCTGTTCGTCATATGCAGAAGTATGTACTGCTGGGCTTGTAGCTTCATTACAGAGACCAGCAGAAGCAAAAGTACAGTCTGAATAACACAATACGGGTCCATTTCAAAAAGAGAAAGACACGAAGGGGTTTGTTTACATTGGAAGTTGCTTCTTCTTCTACTATTTCCGGAATGTCAGATAATTGTGCGCATGTCAAAATGATTTAGTCTGTTCAAACGAGTGACACATGGAAACAGACATCCTAATCGAATCAACTTTTTCAGGATCCATGTAAACAGTAAAGCTCTGATCTGAATTATAATCAGAAATTTTGCACATGTAACAGTAGCTACTGATGCGCACATGCAAGAATCACTCAGTTGCAGTGTCAAGTTACACCCCAGATTACAGCACACTGGTGAACAGCATGCAATGCAAGGCTTCTCTCTAACTGACAGATACCAGATGGTGTAAGTGGCAACATGGTAGTGGCATGGCAAGATTAAATATAAATATTAAGTTGTTTCAAATATTTTCATAAAGTGTGAGAGATATGATTTTGTTAAAATCCTGTAGACTTGGTTATTATTACAAAATGTGATAAACTTTTAAAAATCTGAAAGAGTTTGATTTTTTTTAGTTTTGCATAATTGATAACTTGTACAAACATGGTTCACAAGTTGTTAAAAATGGGACATGAAGTTTACCTACAAAATGTTGTAGAAGTGATCATTTGAAAATGAGACATTTACAGAGATTAGAAATAGTAAAGTGTTGTATGTTAAAATGTAACTGTTTCCTACCTTGTCAAATCATTTTAATAATTACTGTGGTAATTTATTAATATGATCAGTGTCTTCACATAGATGAATAACAGTAATCATTAATAATAATATATTGTGGGGACATGGTGTTGGACTTCTCCACCCAGGGAACAATGGACCAAAAGAGGAAGTGTCACTGGGGTGTATCAGACGAGACAGTAAGGACTATGTGGCCCCCGGGGAGAGGAGTAAATGCCAGAGCCGCTGGGAGAAACAGGGTGTGAGAGCGGCGCCGGCGTTATGTCATGTTAATGTGCCACACAGGCTTTACTCTAAACATAATGTATGATGGTCGGAAGTTCTGGGTCTCGATGCATGGTATTAAAGATATAAAAGAGGAATGCACAGAGACCCGGGATCTTGTTTGCTGTAAGTTATACTGGAGAAAGAATAAAGTTTTTGTGTCCAGCTCGTTGCCTTGCCTGCCTCCTTTCTCCACATTGGTGACCCTAAGACGTGCCATGGAAAGCGAGCCGAGCACTGCCCCGGAGACTGCCTGGAGGGAGAGCACCAGCACCGCGTGCGTGGTCTCAGTCGAGCTCCCAGACTTCTGGCTTCACAACCCGACTGCGTGGTTCTTGCACATAGAAGCCCAGTTTGCATTCCGCGGGATAACAATGGACGATGGTAGGTATTACTGAGCTGGATGCGCGTGCCACGCAACAGGTGACGAGCCTGCTACAGGAGCTGCCGGCCCAAGGAAAATATGAAGCGTTCAAGATGATGTTTCTCCAGCGCTATACCCTTTCTGACAATGAGAGGGCAGAGAGACTCCTAACACGTTCAGAGTTAGGGGACAGATCAGCAGTGGAGCTCATGGAGAGCATGTTGGTGCTGAGGGGGAAGGACAACGACTCTTTCCTGTTTGCCCACTTGTTCCTCAAGAACCTACCAGCTACAGTGAGGGTGATCCTGGACAACTCGCCGCAGCTGGTTGCTAAGGACTACCGCGCCCTGGCGCAGGAAGCGGGTTGCATCATTTTGGCAACCAGAATTCTCAGCATGCAGACAGTGGCACCGGCATCCAGCAAGGTCGAGGAGCCATTCGTGGTAGCCGGAACAGACACCAGAAGATGAAAGAATGGGGCGATCTGTTTTTATCATCGTTGTTTCGGCTCAAATGCCCAATGCTGCCTGTTGCCATGCCAATTCAAGAAGCCAGGAAGATGGCACGCTCAGAATTCAGTGGCAGCTGCAACCGATGGCAACAGGAACAGACTATGTCATGGACACACGTTTGGGGAGACGGTTTTTGGTGGACTCCAGCTCCAAGAAGAGCCTCATCCTGCCGGTCAACACAGACAGGGTGGCAGGACGCAGCAGTCCCATGCTCACAGCCGCCAACGGATCCACCATCAGGACATTTGGCAAGCAGACACTGATGATATGCTTACACGGATGCAACTTTCAGTGGGACTTTGTGATAGCTGCATGCTCTGGCCCAATTTTAGGCACAGATTTTTTATGTGCTTATGGGTTGTTAGTCGATGTTGCTAATAGGAGATTAGTGGACGCTGTCTCTTTTACCTCGCTTCCCTGCACAGCTCAGGGAGCTGGGTCGACAACACTGGCTAACGACATCTTATCGCACAGTTCTCAGCACTCACGGTCCCGACTTTTTTGGCCAAGGTAACGAAACACGGGGTCGAGCACACTATAACGACAAAAGGCCCACCAGTGTTCACGCAAATTCAACGTTTGGACGCAGCTAAACTGGCCAGCGCGCAAGAGGAGTTTGCCAATTTAGAGCAGTTGGGCATCGTCAGGCACTCCAACAGCCCATGGACATCCCCACTACACATGGTGCCTAAAGCCAAAGGGTCATGGCAACCATGCGGCAATCTCCGGCACTTGAATAATGCTACGGAACACTATCGTTATTCCATTCCGTACATCCAGGATTTTTCCGTGCACATGGCCAAGGCGCATGTTTTTTCGAAAGTGGATTTGGTCCACGGATACCATCAGGTCCCGGTGCGTGCGGAAGACGTTCCAAAAACAACGGTAATAACTCCTTTCTGCCTTTTCAAGTTTTTACCCATGCCGTTCGGCTTAAAAGGTGCAGCGCAGACTTTTCCAGAGGATGATGGACACAGTGCTCTGCGATTTGTCCTTCATTTTTTGTCTACTTAGACGACCTGCTGGTGGCTAGCACGTCTGAGGAGGAGCACATCGCCCATCTCAAGACGGTTTTCTGTAGGTTGGAGGTGCACGGGTTGATAGTTAACCCAGCGAAATGCCAGTTCAGCATGTCAGAGATTGATATTTTGGGCCACCGCATTTCGCTGGAGGGTGCGATTCTGTTACCGGATAAGATACGCGCTGTGTCACACTTTCTGTGCCTGCAGACCATGAGAGCACTACAGGAGTTTTTGGGAATGGTTAATTTTTATAACCATTTCCTTCTCCGAGCAGCCCAGCTGATGCAGCCGTTGTATGCCGCACTGAAAAGAAAGAAGCCCGCGGAAGTCATCGACTGGACTCCCGAGCAAGTCCAGGCTTTTACTAACGCCAAAACAGCACTTGTTGATGCCGTGTTGTTAGCCCACCCAGATCCGTCTGCACAGATATTGCTCACTACGGACGCGTCTGATGTCGCCATGGGGCAGTGGTGGAGCAGTACGTCTCAGGTTCGTGGCAGTCGCTCGCATTTTCAGCCGAACTTTGTGCGACAGCGAACGCAAATACAGTACATTCGATAGGAAATTGCTGGCTCTCCACCTGGCGACGCGCCATTTCCAGTTTTGGTTAGAGGGGCGCGAGTTCACCACATTTGTGGACCATAAGCTGCTGATGTATGCAATGGCTAAGGTCTCGGAACCGTGGTCGGCCTGGCAGCAATGGCATGTGGCCGCTATTTTGGAGTTTACTACAGACATTCACCACGTCGCCGGTAAGTTCAACGTCATGGCCAATTGTCTGTCGCTTACGGTAGTCTCCCAGGTATAAATGGGAATAGATTTCCCCATGATGGCCGCGGAGCAAGCCGGGGACGCGGACATTTGCGTGCTCCAGTCTTCGCCTACTGGGTTAAGGCTGGAGAGCAGAGTGGTGCAAGAAGGGTGCCCTCCCTTGCTCTGCGACATCTCCACCGGCCGCCTGCGCCCGATGGTTCTGAGCTCTTGGCGCCATCGCGTTTTTGAGTCGGTCCACTCCCTTTCGCATCCGGGAGCGTGCGCTTCCGTGAAGCTAGTGGGGGTAAAATGCGTCTGGCTGTGCTTGTACAAGGACATGAAAGAGTGGGCTGCAGCTTGCATCATGTGCCAGCGAGCTAAAGTGCATAAGCACAAAAAGAGCCCCCCTCGAGCTGTTCCAAATCCCGGACAGGAGGTTGGACCATGACTACGTGGATTTGGTGGGACACCTCCCGCCATCGCAAGGTTTTACGCACCTCTTAACAATCGTGGACCGCACCACGCGCTGGCCTGAAGTGGTCCCGCTGGCTTCTACCATGTCCGCAGAAGTGGCTTGCGCTTTTTTGTCGGCTTGGGTCGCACGGTTCGGATCCACATCGGACATCATTTCCGACAGGGGTCCACAATTTGTTTCGGAACTCTGGTCCACGATGGCCCAGAGCCTGAGGGTCAAAATTCACCGCACTACCGCGTACAACCCCCAGGCTAATGGGTTATGCAAGCATTTTCATAGGTTGCTTAAAGCAGCGCTCAGAGCTTTGCTCACGGATGCAAATTGGGTCGACTGCCTGCCCTAGGTTCTTTTAGGGTTGCTTTCCGCACCTAAGGAGGATTTGGCAGCCTCCCTGGCAGAACTCATTTTTTCTCAGCCACTGTGGATCCCCGGAGAGTTTTTACCGGAAAACCCCGCACCCGAGACTGATCCGCCCATGCAATTTTTGTACAGTACGGAGGCATTTGACATACTGGGCCCAGCCCACCATTGTTTTCCCCCCACCTTCATCCCAAAAAGGTTGCAGAATGCCAGTTTTGTTTTTATCAGGCACAATGCGGACCGAACCCCCCCTGCACCCACCGTACGATGGACCGTTCAGGGTGTTGGAACCTGGGGCGAAGCATTTTGTGTTAGACTTGGGGAGACATAGGGAGACCATCTGCATCGACAGGCCGAAGCCCGCTTTTGTGTTGGCAGAGGAGCAGGTGGTGTTTCCCCAAGCTCCCCAGCGCAGACGCCCACTGTTGGTAGCGCCACAAGTTGGTGATCCCTTGGCAGGAACCTGTGCTTGTGAAGCTGATGTGTTTTCTCCCCCTCCCTTTTTCAAGCCCAAAGGCAGGGGTGGGGGGGTGGGGGGGCTAGTGCCCTTTCTGGGTGTTCGGGGGGAGGGGGAGGGCTGTGTGGAGGTGTGTTACCCAGGGAACAATGGACCGAAAGAGAAGGTGTCACCGGGTAATATCAAATGAGACAGTAAGGATTATGCGCCCCCCAGGGAGAGGAGTAAACACTGGAGCCGCTGGGAGAAGAAGGGTGTGAGAGCGGCGCCGGCGTTATGTCATGTTAATGTGCCACACAGGCTTTGTTTTAAACATAATGTATGATGGGCGGAAGTTCTGGATCTCGATGAATGGTATTAAAGATATAAAAGAGGAATGCACAGAGACCCGGGATCTTTTTTGCTGTAAGTTATGTTGGAGAAAGAATAAAGTTTCTGTGTCATCCAGCTCATTACCTCACCTGCCTCCTTTCTCCACAATATAAACTTAAATGGTGAAACTTTTTTCATGTGTACAAAACTGGTAGCCCTTCGTAGTACTCAGTACCCTTGAAGTAGCTTTCAGTTTCAAAAAGGTTGGTGAACCTTGATTTAGAGCAACCCACAGCAACACAACATGACATCATGATAACAAAATATGTTGCAAACTAGAAAGTACTCAGAGAGTGCAGAGCTCCGCCAAGGCTCCTTCCGTCCCTCATGGATCACCTCCAAAATGTAATTGGTTTGGGTGTAGGCCTAGAGGCACTTCTGGTGAAAATTGCATCAGTCTGTCTATTAGTTGGAGTATTGTTGCTAACACACTGTGAAAGATAAGAGCATTGGCTGAGGTATGCATTCTCAGATCATTACCAAAATGTAATGGATTCATCTGTAGCCCAAGAACCACCTCTGGTTTAAATTTCATCCAAATTCATTCAGTAGTTTTAGAGTGTTGTTGCTAATACTGTGAGAAGATAAGTTCAGTGTGCCATTACACACCTTTCCTGAAAATTTGAATGAAAGGAGCTATATAAATGCAATCGATTATTATTATTATTATTATTATTATTATTATTATTATTATTAACAGACAGAGAAACAACAGCAAAAAGAGTATGGCTACATTATATGACTACATCATCATCATCATCATCATAATAATAATAATAATAATAATAATAATAACAAGACTACTGCGTGGAGCGAGTGACGCAGGCGGAGCTTCGTGTTTCAAGTGCGGAGGATGAAATTAGCGGACTTCAAATAAAGGTGCGCACTTTGGAAAAAAAAAATAAAGATCTGGAAAATAGCGTTCTGGACTTGGAATCTCGGTCCAGAAGGAACAACCTGAGGCTGGTGGGTCTACCGGAGGGAGCCGAAGGTCGTGATTCATGCTCCTTTTTGGAGGGGTGGATCCCGGAGGCGCTGAACAACGCGGAGCTAAAATCATCAGTCGTCTTGGAAAGCTCCCACCGAATTGGCCCACCGAGAGGTAACAAGGCAGCACCGAGGACACTAATTATGAAGTTTCTCAGTTACAGAGACAGGATGACGATCTCCAACGCGGTGCGGGCCAAAGGAGAAATTAAATACCAAGATCAGCAGGTGCGGTTCTACCCAGATCTGGCCTCAGGAATCCAACAATTAAGGAAGCAGTTTGACCCCATCCGCAAAGAACTGCGCAACCTTGAGATTCGTCATGGAGTGATTCACCCTGCAAGACTTCTGGTCACATATGAGGGCAGAACACGCATCTTCAAGACCCCCGAGGAGGCGCAGGAGCTCATCAAGAAGATCCAGGAAGAGACTGGTGGGAGCTAAGCATGAACAGAATATAGGGTAGAATATTTGAGCATTTAACTGATTAGAAGCATATAACAAGATTACAAAATATAGAATGTATTACATATTAAAAAAAAAAAAAAAAAAAGCACAAAATTGCTAAAAAAAAAAATTTGGAGTTAAATTGGAAAATTACAGAAGAGAGTTAATGTTACGTTATTAAAAGCAGTAGAGTTAGGGTGATTGGGAGGATGAAGAAGGAGTGGCTTTGGCTGTTCCTCGTGGGTGTGGAACGGTCGATGGCTATATCGGGAGACAGAATTTTTCTTTTGCTTTTGGGGGGATTGCCACAAATGTGGGAAGGGGGAATTTGTTTGTGTGTAGTTTGTAGGATGAATGTTCAACCACTCATTTTTTTGCTTTTCTGTTTGAGCATGTTTACACTGCAAGGTAATCCCAAACTCCCTATTGATTATAAATCAAAACGTTAATCTTAATTTAACTTCATGGAATTGCAGAGGTCTACAAAATTTAAAAAAACTTAAACAAGTTATGAATAAAATAAAAGACATGGGTTCAAAAATTGTGTTTTTACAAGAAACTCATCTAATAGAGGAAGATGTAAAAAGAATTAGGAGTAGATGGCAAGGAAATCTTTTCACCTCATCATTTTCATCCCGAGCCAGGGGAGTTATGACTCTCATACATAAATCAGTCCCATTTCAAGTGAAAAATGTAATTGGAGACAAATTTGGAAGATATGTAATCATTCAAGGATCTTTGCTATTAGAAAACATAAATTTGGTGAACTTATATGGTCCCAATATAGATGATCAAAAGTTCTTTGCCAATTTATTTCTTATCTTATCATCACTTACAGGGCAACATATAATAGCAGGGGATTTTAATTGTACATTGAATCCCAGTATAGATAGATCAACAGGACTGGACTGTACGCACAATGGATGTAGGATGACCATTAATCATTTTATGAAAGAATTGAAATTGATAGATATATGGAGAGAAATGAAACCACAAGTTAAAGCATACTCTTGTTATTCCAATACCTACAAGACATTCTCACGTATAGATTATTTTTTGATCTCCACAGAATTAAGGTCCAAGATTCAAAACTGTTTTTATGATAACATCGTGATCTCTGATCATGCACCCTGCTGTCTAATGTATGTAGATAAGAAATTGACAAAGGAACCAGGTAGATGGCAATTTCAGCATAAATGGCTTCAGGATGAGGAATTTGTTAAGTATATAGAAAAACAGATAGATGAGTTCTTTGATATCAATACTACACAAACATCAGCATGTGTAAAGTGGGAGGCTTTCAAAGCTTTTATTAGGGGACATATTATTAGTTATACAGGTTCAAAATCTAAGAAGACTCGAGAGGAGAGAGTCCAATTGGAACATAAAATAAAAATTCTTCAAGAAAGAGTATATGCAGGAAGAGATCCAAGGTTGGAGAACGAATTACTGATTTTGAGAGCTGAATATGACAAAAAATCAGCGAATAGAGCTGCCTCGAGTCTTCTAAGATTGAAACAATCTTTTTATGAACAAGGTGAAAAATCAGGAAAGTTATTGGCATGGCAGATTAAACAATTAGAATCTAAAACACCAATTACCAGTATTATAAGTAACGGACAGGTAGTTATAGATCCTTCAGAAATTAATAGAGCCTTTAGAGATTACTATGAAAAATTATATGATACCAAAAATGAATCTGACTTAACAAAACTACATGGGTTTTTGAATGAACTATTTATACCGTGTATTCCAAATGAAAATAGGGAGATACTGGAGTCTAAAATTAGTCAAGAAGAAGTTGGACTAGCCATTGATAATATGAAATCAGGAAAAAGTGCAGGACCAGATGGTCTTCCAGTTGACCTTTATAAAAAATTTAAGAATAAATTAACAAAACCTTTTTTGGAAATGGTTTTAGAAGCATTTCAAAATAGTAATTTACCATCATATATGAATAATGCCTTAATTATACTGTTGCCAAAACCAGGTAAGCCCTCTAATAAATGTGAAAATATGAGACCAATAAGCCTATTAAATGCCGACCTTAAGATAATTTGTAAAATTTTAGCAAGACGAATACAAGAAATTTTACCAAATATTATTAATCGAGATCAGAATGGCTTTATAAAGGGAAGACAAGGCTTCCATAATGTAAGAAGACTATTTAATATTATTTATTCTAATAAAGAAGCACCGGATACAGCTCTCCTATCACTGGACGCCGAAAAGGCCTTTGATAGAGTCGAATGGCCCTTTCTTTTTGAAGTCTTACAAAGGTTTGGACTTGGAAATAATTTTATAAAATGGGTTCAGATAATATATAATAATGCTACTGCAGAAATTCTAACAAATAACAATATTTCAAAATCAATAAAAATCAATAGAGGATGTCGACAAGGCTGTCCACTTTCACCTTTACTGTTTACTATGGCAATTGAACCTTTAGCGATGGCGATACGTCTACAGTCACAAATATATGGAATTAAAGTTGGACCAACAGAACATAAAATCTCCCTGTATGCCGATGACATAATTTTGTTTATGTCGAATCTTAAAAAATCAATTCTGACCTTGTTGAATTTAATAAAGAATTTTGGGGAAATATCAGGATACAAAATAAATAAAACTAAATCTTCAATATTAATGCTAAATGAGACCCAGAGAAATTACCCAGCCCCTGAGGTAAATCAATTCAATGTTGTAAATCAGTTCAAATATTTAGGAATCCAAATTGTGCCTAAGCTAGAATCAGCCGCCAGTGTCAATTATGAAGCCTTAATGACAGATATTGATGAGTTACTTCAGAGATGGATGTCACTACCAATGTCGATGATCGGGAGAATTAATATACTTAAAAGTAATATCTTACCTAAAATACTTTATTTATTTCAATACATTCCCTGACCACCACCTTTAGATTTATTCTCAAGAATTAAAAAAAAGTTAGTGGAATTTATATGGAACAACAGGAGGGCTAGATTACGTCTGTCTTTATTATATTTACCATTTGATCGTGGAGGTCTGAAATGTCCAAATTTTATGTTGTATTATTGGTCGGCACAACAGAGGTCTATGACATATTATTTTTCATCAAATGATCTCCCTCACTGGACTGAAATGGAATCATACAATTTACCTTTACCTCTTCCCATATTCATATACTCAGATTCGGCAAAAAAATTACAAAAACAAGTTAAAAATCCATTTGTAAAGCATATGATCAAAATATGGTGTGAAGCTAAAAACTATTTAAAAGAACCACAGTTATTGTCACAATTTAGTCCAATATGGGGTAATCAATATTTTAAACCAGGGAGAGCGGACGCTGTATTTAAAGTATGGAATTTAAAAGGGATACAAAAGATTCAGGATTTATATTTGCCATGTGCAGAAAACATAATGTCTTTTGAAGAGTTGAGGATCAAATTTAATCTCAATAGAACACATTTTTTTAAATATCTTCAACTTAGAAACTTTATTCGATCAAATCAAAATAAAGCTCTCACTCGACCTATCTATTCATCCTTGGAAAAAATGTTGATGAAAGATAGTAAAAGAAAGGGTATTATTTCAGAGTTTTATAACTCATTGACACTATTTTCAAGTGAAAATTCACTGAAAAGATTAAACTACTGGAAAGAAGATCTGCAAACTGAAATTCCAGAGGAACAATGGGAATTGGCTTGTACAGAAGCTCAAACCAAATCAATAAATGTACGCCTTAAATTGATACATTTCAAATGGTTAATGCGGATGTATGTTACACCGGAGGAGTTAAATAGATATAACAAAAATATACCAGATACGTGCACAAAATGTATGGAAAGTAAAGGAACTCTATTTCATTGTGTATGGGAATGTAGATTAATAAGAATGTTTTGGGAAGAGGTGAGGGTAACAATTGAAAAAATAATCTCAAAACAAATCATATTGAATCCTAAACTGTTTTTGTTGGGTCTGTACCCAGAAAAGCATAATTTTAATAAAAGTGAAAGAACATTCATAGACCTCAGTTTGCTTAATGCCAAAAAATGTATTGCATTACTGTGGAAAAAGACTTATAGACCAGATGTGACTCAGTGGTTAAGACAGATGTTAACAAACCTTCCATTAGAAAGAATAACATATATACTGAAATCAAAGGAAATTGCGTTTGAGAATATATGGAGACCTTTTATTGATTATGTAAAAAATTTAAACATAACTCTTGAAGAAGAAGGTGAATGATATGTGCGGACCTTGTAAATTCCAAACTGGTGAACATAATATGTATACTTATGTGTTGGATTGTCTAGACTAAACAGAGAAGCATTGTTGAAGATTTGATTTTGTTGGTGGTTGTTGGTGTTTTTTAGTGCATTTTTTTTTTTTGTAGTACTTTAGTGTTAGTGTTTGATTGTTTGTATCATGTTTGTTTAAAAAAAAAAAAGGTTCAATAAAGATATTGTGGAAAAAAAAAATAATAACAAGACTGTCATAATTGTATTGACCATACATTGGAGCTTGACAATTCCACTTTAAATCAGCATCATGATTTATTGAATCTTTCAGGTTGGTTTTCTTTTTTTTTTTCTCTTCTCTTCGCCCCCATTTATTTTACAATTATCAACTACAAATTCACATATCAGAATCAGAATCAGAATCAGAAAAGATTTATTGCCAAGTACATTAACAGATCACTGATAACATACGAGAGAATTTGACTTGACACAGAAAATGAACCTGCATTTCCAGTGACACGGCTGCATCGGGGACGCGCCTGCCAACAGGATAGAGGGTACAGGTAGCATAAGAATAAGAATAATACGAGGAACAATAGGAAGGAGCAAAAAAAACATTGATTCAGAATACTGGTTGCATAATCAATCAATATTATGATTACAAGGAAAAAAAAAGCTCTCGATGCACATACGCAAGACAGGATTCACAGGACACAAGACACAAGAGAGCAGATACATAGTATCCATATAATCTACCGCAACAAACGTATAAGAAATATGACCATGACAAAGGCACAAATGCTCACCTGGCACACTGACAGATGCGGACATGTTCCTCCAAGCATTTGCTTTCAAATTGTTCTCATGATATCCTTTTAGTGTCAGATCAAAGAGTGCTAGGTTGTTTGATGCAGCAAAGTTTACCCTCCACCTCATCCACATCACCTCCCGCTCTCATCTTCCTGTACCGGTGTCCTATTGTCCTGCTCTTCCTTGATTCTGATTGGCTGCTTAGAAAGGGCTGACATTGATGAGCGCAGCTGTACAGTAGTCTGAAAAGTTGAACTTTTTTCAGCCCTGAGCACCAACAAAAAGTGGCCACTGCTCAAAGCACTTCAGTGCTGAGGGCGCTCAGCGCTGTAAATGCTGGACTACATAGAGAATGAATAGAAAATAGTCATCCATCCATCCATCCATCCATCCATCTTCTACCGCTTTTCCGGAGGTCCGGGTCGTGGAGGCAGCAGTTCAAGCAGAGAAGCCCAGATTTCCCTCTCCCCAGCCACCAGTTCCAGTTCTTCAGAGAGGATACCAAGGCGTTCCCACAGGCCAGCTGGGAGACGTAATGGGTCTGTGTGGGTCTGAGACGTGGGTCTGTCCCGGGGTCTCCTCCCAGTGGGATGTGCCCAAAACACCTCAAGTGGGAGGTGTCCAGGAGGCATCCTGATCAGACGCCCGAACCACCTCAACTGGGTCCTTTCGCTGTGGAGGAGCAGCGGTTCTACTCTTAGCCTCTCTCTGATGACTGAGCTTCTCACCCTGTGAGCTTCTCACCCTATCTCTGAGGGTGAGTCCAGCAATCCTATGAAGAAAGCTCATTTCAGCCACTTGTATCTGCAATCTCATTATTTCAGTCATTACCCAAAGCTCATGACCATAGGCGAGGGTAGGAACATAGATTGACCGGTAAATCGACAGCTTTGCCTTAGAGCTTAGCTCCCTCTTCACCACAACAGACCAGTACAACAGCCACATCACTGCAGATGCTGCTTCGATCCATCTGTCAATCTTTCGCTCCATTCTCCCCTCACTTGTGAATAAGACCCTGAGACACTTAAACTCCTCCATTTGGGGCAGGAGCTTGTCCCCAACCCGGAAAGGACAATCTACCTTTTTCCAGCTGAGGACCATGGACTCGGACTTGGAGGTGCTGATTCTCATCCCAGCCACTTCATACTCAGCAGCAAATCGTCCCAGTAAGACCCATAGGTCATTGCTGGAGGAAGCCAACAGGACAACATCATCTGCAAGCAACAGAGATGAGATTCTGTGGTCACCAAGAATGACACTCTCCATTCCCTGGCTGCGCCCAGAAATCCTGTCCACAAAAATTATATGAACAGGATCGGTGACAAAAGGCAGCCCCGGTGGAGTCCAACTCTCACTGGGAATGAGTCCGACCAAGTGTTGGCAATACGAACCAAGCAATCACAACAGTCGTATAGAGACTGTCTATAACAGTCTATACGACTGTCAACAGTCGTATAGAGACAACAAGTCTTACACCCCATACTCCCGAAGTAGCCCCCACAAAAAACCACAAGGGACATGGCCGAATACCTTTTCCAAGTCCACAAAACACATGTAAACTGGTTGGGTAAACGCCCACGAACCCTCAAGGATTTTCGAGAGGGTAAGGAGCTGGTCCGATGTGCAACGGCCAGGATGAAAACCACATTGCTCCTCCAGAATCCAAGGTTCGACCAACGGCCGGACTCTCCTCTCCAGTACCTTGGCAAAGACCTTCCCAGGGAGGCTGAGGAGTGTGATTCCCCTAAAGTTGGAGCACACCCTCCAGTCCCCCTTCTTGAAGAGAGGAGCCACCACCCCAGTTGCCATGCCAAAGACACTGTCCCCAACCTCCACGTAATGTTGCAGAAGCGTGTCAACCATGACAGCCCTACAACATCCGAGGCCTTGAGGTACTCAGGGCAAATCTCATCCACCCCCTTGGCTCAGCCACCAAAGAATTTTTTAACCACTTTGGCGACCTCAGCCTCTGTGATGGGTGAGTCATCCTCCTCATCCACAAACCCTGCTTCCTCTGTGGAAGGTGTGTCAGTGGGATTGAGGAGATCCTCGAAGTATTCCTTCCACCGCCCAACAATATCCCCAGTCGTAGTCAGCAGCGCCCCATCCGCCACAGTGTGGACAGTGAGCTGCTTCCCCCTCTTAAGCAGCCCGACAGTTTGACAGAATTTCTTCGATGCCGACCGAAAGTCTTGTTCCATGGCCTCACTGAACTCCTCCCACACCCGAGTTTTTGCTCCACCAGCCACTCGAGCTGCACTCCAATTAGCCTGCTGGTACACCTCAGCTGCTTCGGGAGTCCCACAAGCCAACCAAGCTTGATAGGCCTCCTTCTTCAGCTTAATGGCCCCCATTACCACTGGTGTCCAGCACTTGCTTTGGGAGTTGCCATCAAAAGATGCACCAACGGCCTTGTGGCCGCAGCTCTGGGCAACCACTTCAACAATGGAGGTGGAGAACATGGTCCATTCAGACTCCATGTCTCCAGACTCCCTCGGAATGTGGTCGAAAGTTCTTCCAGAGGTGGGAATTGAAGACCCCCTGGGCAGGGACCTCAGCCAGATGCTCCCAGCACACCCTCACTATACATTTGGGTCTACCAGGTCTGAATGGCATCTTCCCCTGCCATCGGATCCAACTCACCACCAGGTGGTGATCAGTTGACAGCTCTGCACCTCTCTTTACCCGAGTGTCCAAGACATACGATTGCAGGTCTGATGACACGATAACAAAATCGAACATCAACCTGTGACCTAGGGTGTCCTGGTGCCAGGTGCACATATGGACACCCTTATGCTTGAACATGGTGTTCGTTATGAACAAACTGTGGTTAGCACAGAAGTCCAATAACTGAACACCACTTGGGTTCAGATCGGGCAGGTCGTTCCTCCCGGTCACCCCCTTCCAGGTTTCACTGTTGTTGCCCATGTGCACATTGAAGTCCCCCAGTAGGACAATGGCATCTCCAAGAGGAGCGCACTCCAGCACCCCAGTCAGAGACTCCAAAAATGGTGGGTACTCTGAACCATCATTTGGTGCATAGGCACAAATGATGGTCAGGACTCATTTCCAAACCCGAAGGCACAGGGAAAAAACCCTTTCGTCCACTGAGGAAAACTCCAATATAGAGGCAGCAAGGTGGGGGGATACAAGAATACCCACCCCTGCTCGTCACCTCTCAACTGGGGCAACTCCAGAGTAGGCCAAGCTCCAGCCCCTCTCCAGGAGACTGGTTCCAGAACTGGAGCTGTGTGTTGAGGTGAGACAGACTATATCTAGCCTGTATCTCTCAACCTCATGCACCAGCTCAGGCTCCTGCCCCACTAGACAAGTGATATTCCACGTCCCAAAAGCCAGTTTCGGAAGCTTGGGATCAGACCGCCAAGGTCTCCACCTTTGACCGCCACCTGATCCACATAGCACCGGACCCCCATGGTCCCTCCTACAGGTGGTGAGCCCACTGGAGGGCAGGACTATATAACTCCTTCGGGCTGAGCCCAGCTGGATACCATGGGAGGAAATCCGGCCACCAGGCGCTAGCCATCAAGCCCTTCCCCCAGGTCTGGCTCCAGGGTGGGGCCCCGGTAACCCCATACCAGGCGGGGTACACTGAATCCTTGTTCAAACATTCATCATGAGAGTCTGTTTGATCATTCTTAGTCTGGCTCTTCACTCAGGATCAGTTTATCTTGGGTGACCCTACCAAAGGAAAATTGCCCTGGACAACATAGCTCTTTGGATCTCTAGCGTATGCAAACTCTCCACCACGATAAGGTGATGATCCATGAGGGGAAAATAGTCACCCACAGCAGAAAAAACAAGTTTGGTGGGCACGCCCCCAATACTTGTTTTCAGCAAACTTTATTTGAGAATTCCACAAACAGTATAAAGGTCTTACAACAGAACACCACACAAATATTAGGTTAGGTTAGGTTAGGTTAATTGGAGACTCTAAAGTGGCCCTAGGTGTGAATGTGTGTGTGAATGGTTAAGGGATAGCGCCGTACCGTGGCTGCTTCATCCATCCAGGTGGATGCCCTCAATTTCCCCTTTGGGGATCAATAAAGTATACAAAATCAAAAAATATGACCATTATCCACCTCAACATCACATCACAAAAGAAAAATCAAACAAATAAACAAAAAAAAAACAAAAAAAACAAAACAAACAAAAATACATTTAAACCAAAAAGACATTATTATTGGGGTCTGCTAGTCAAAGGGAATAAATCTGAATTTATAAAGTAGATTAATAGTTTTTGTTAGTTTCTGATTATCTAGTTTTCATTTTTCAATGGAGGCTAGATAGGTTTTTAAGTCTGTTTCATTAAAATTATAGTAAGAGGATAATTTTTCAGTCCATTTCACCCCACTGATACATTTTCGGCAGTGTTTGGCTTCCGGGTTGCCGAGGGGTGTGGCCCTATGGCTGGCCAGGCACATAACTCAGTAGACATGTCTTAAAGGGGCAGTACCTGAAAAGCGCCAAAATAATATTTAAAAATAATATTTAAAAAATCCCTGCATCCAGATCTTGAGCCGAATCACTACCAAAATCTAATCATATGTTCCCCATGCCATTACACACCTTTCCTGAAAATTTAATCAAAATCCATTCATAAGTTTTTGAGTAATGTTGCTAACAGACAAACCAACGGACAAACCAACGCCACTAAAAACATTACTTCCGTCCTACCTTGGCGGAGGTAATAACAATCATAAATCAGTACAATTTAACTTTTTTTTTTGTTTAATCACACATGCAGCTTCTAACATAATATCCAATATGGCCATGACGACATCCTGACTTTGACTGGGGGGCATTGCTGCACATGGACCATATGTATTGAATTTCTGCCATGTGATTGGTTGATCAGATATTTGCATACATGCGCAAATGAATTAATAAAGTGACCAGTGGAGGTATTTAACTCTTTGAGTGCGTCTGTCGCTGAATTGCAATATAACCCCTAGCGGTCAAGAGTGGTAAATATTTTTTGGCAATAAAATAGTTGAGATTTCCAAGGCTATAACTTGAAAGTGGTAAGAGATAATGGCTTACTGTCAATTAGAAAGACTAGTGCATACCCATGCATGCCGGTAGAAACTGGTGCATGCTAGTACATACCCGTGCATACCCATCCATGCCCGTAGAAACCATGTATAAGCAAGTATTTCTGCATGCCCATTGCTGAAGGGTCTCCTCCTGTCTCAGGTGGCTGTGTTGTTCACAGTCATGCCTGCGGCGTACTAGTGGAACCTGAGGTATTTCATGTTCACAGCATCCTTTCTGACGTGCAGCAGTTCTCGTCATTCTATTGCTCTCCATCTGGTGGGTCTCCTTCTTCGTTCAGACCACTGGCTGAGGGATAGGTGCATCGTAATTCCAGTTCATGGGCACGATCCTGAAAAAGTGGCTTTTGACCCTGTTCAGGAAGGCTTGTGCATGCCGGTAGAAACCAAGAAACCAGAGCACCCGGAGAAAATCAACGCTTTGCTTGACATTTTACACATGTGTAGTGTAGACTGGCATTCGTCAAGGTTACACATTTGCCATCATGTAGGCATGGCGAGTTGTCCTGTGATGCCTCAGGTCATAGGACGCACTATGATGGTGAGGCAGAGATCATAGGCCATCCTATGATGTCCTAGAAACGTGCTTTAAAGTCTGTCGTACCCTATGCTGGTGAAGGGTGTCCGCCTGTCTCAGACGGGTGCGATGTACTGCTGGAACCTCAGATGTTTCATCTTCATGGCATCTTTTCTGATGTGCAGCAGTTCTTCTTCTTCTTCGTTGAGACCACTGGTTGAGGGATAGGTGTGTTGTAATTCTAGTTCATGGACAGGATCATGAAAATAGATCTGAGCAAAATGAGGCTTTCCGGCATGGACTCACTATATATGACATCATAAAGACATGAAGGCAGCCTTGATGTATATGACATCATAAAGACATGTTGCCTGAGGTCTGTCACTGTATATGACATCATAAAGACACGAAGGCAGGCTTGATGTATATGACATCATAAAGACACATTTGTCTATGTGCTGTGGGCTTGAAGTATATGACATCATAAAGATACATCTGTCTATGTGCCGTCATATAGGCATCGCAAGTCGTCCTATGATGCCTGAGTTCATAGGATGTCCTATGATGTTCAGGCAGAGATCATAGGCTGTCCTATGATGTCCTACAAACATGACAGACAGACACACAGACACACAGAGATTTCTTGCTTTTATAGAGTGATGTAAAATATGATCCAAAGTTTCAGATGGAAATAATAAACCCTCCCTGCGCAATAGTAGAGCGCACAGAGGAGAGAAGGAGAAATGAGGATTTAAATGCGAAGGTTCCACACACACGTTTATTTGTACAAGTTCAGGGAAAACCACACAAATGGCTGGGCAGCTTGGGCAAACAAAGAGTTCAATAGTGATGCTAGGCTGTACAGGGAAAAGCGTAGCAGTTGTGCCGCACAGGGAAATGCTACCAGCGTAGCGGCACAGCTGCACAGAGAAACATTACAATTACTCACAGCCTAGCGATCCTGATGCTCCAGTGAGGCGGCGAGCAAACTCCAATAAGTCATTCAAGACGTGACGGTTACACGGGGGAAGATTTGATCATGTGAACTCGTACAATGATCCAGCGACGTTTGTCCAGCAAAGAGCTGCTTATGAACAAACGCCGCTGGCGTGGCACGGAAGGGATGACTAACGGGACTAAAAACAGCTGATGGAGTCAGAGGGGGAGCGAGGGGGCGTGGCTGGACCGACAGACTGTCAGCAGCGTGAGAGAAAGTAGGTCACAGACGCAGACTAACAGCTGCTGGTCGGGCAGTGGCAAAAGATATGGAAGTTAGTACAATGATACACAAAAATGCACATAACCAGTAAAACCAAAACCCCCAGAGAGATCAAGGCCGAGCCGGGGAAAGCCAAGCCGGCTCGGCTCATGACAATAAATTTACACATCTAATTTGCATAATGTCACGGCACCTCTTTAAATTCCATAACTCAGTCAAAACTGGACTTTGGACGTATTTACACAATGAATGGTTCAGTCTTTTGACACCGTTTTTTGTACAGAGGTACCTCATCATCTGCTCTTCAAATATATAAACAAGAAATCAGTACAATATTAAAAAAACAGAAATTCTTCACTTACTGTTGACAAAGGGGGGCTGGCTGGCTGGCATGGTCACTGCGTTTTCACCCATCGTGGTCGTTATTTCATGTCGGTCATTAAGGAAATGAGGAGTTCATCTTCTTTGGTGTATTACGTGTCATCCATTGAGTCCTCCAACGACTGTCTGCCACCTTCTGAAACTGGCAGATCAGTACAAATCAGTACAAATCCTCAATGGAGCCGATCATGTCAGAACGAGATGACAGACGCAACACCTCGCTCTGCCACTAGGGGCACGCAAAATCTCACACTCAAAAGGTTAGTAATAATTATGCAGTGGCACCACTAATTACAGTAATATTCCAGTCCCCAGCTAACATACACTACCGTTCAAAAGTTTGGGGTCACCCAGACAATTATTTTGTGTTTTCGATGAAAAGTCACACTTATTTACCACCATTAGTTGTAAAATGAATAGAAAATATAGTCAAGACATTGACAAGGTTAGAAATAATGATTTGTATTTGAAATAATACTTTTTTCCAGATACTCAACCTGCTCAAATGAAGGTAAGTTTTATAGCTTCTCTAACCAGCTAAACTGTTTTCAGCTGTGCTAACATGATTGCACAAGGGTTTTCTAATCATCCATTAGCCTTCTGACGCAATGAGCAAACACATTGTACCATTAGAATACTGGAGTGATAGTTGCTGGAAATGGGCCTCTATACACCTATGTAGATATTGCATCAAAAACCAGACATTTGCAGCTAGAATAGTCATTTACCACATTAGCAATGTATATTAGATATTAGAGTGTATTTCTGATTAGTTTAAAGTTATCTTCTTTGAAAAAAACAGTGCTTTTCTTTCAAAAATAAGGACATTTCTAAGTGACCCCAAACTTTTGAACGGTGGTGTATGTTTATGAGGCCTATGTGGATTTTTGTGTATAAAGTTGGCATGGCCTCAAACTGGGCATCTCATCTAGGGTCTATTTGGTAATAATTGTGGGCATAGGAGAACCTACAGTATGTGGGCCCTAGTTTGGGTCACTTAATTTGTTAACTTGCAGTCTGGTAGTCCATCGATGTCAATGATGACTTGATAATGTTAGCTTCTGTAGGAGCATTGGTGGGCCGCAAGGCCAGCACATGAGCCGAAGAGTCGCCCGCAAACAGTGCACACCAATCCAGTTGCTACTTAGTTGTGTCTTTTCTCATAAACTCGCACATATTCAGGGTATTCAGGTCGTGAATCTCTGTCAAACATTGTTTGAATATTCCAAGTAGCAACTGTTGCCTTGAAGTTCTTAGGTTCCCTATGCTGTAGTGAAGACCTGCTGGCCGCAAGGTACCAGCCAGGATATTTCTGGGCAAGCTTTCTTTACCCCACCTTTTCTCGGGGTTTCCCTTTCCAGGGCAGGCTGTGTGCTCCTTAAATAAGACAGCCTGGGAGTTCACATACAGTGGTGTGAAAAAGTGATTGCCCCCTAAATCTAATAACTGGTTGGGCCACCCTTGGCCGCAACAACTGCAATCAAGCGTTTGCAATAACTGGCAATGAGTCTTTTACAGTGCTGTGGAAGAATTTTGGCCCATTCATCTTTGCAGAATTGTTGTAATTCAGCCACATTGGAGGGTTTTCGAGCATGAACCATCTTTTTAAGGTCATGCCACAGCATCTCAATCGCATTCAGGTCAGGACTTTGACTAGGCCACTCCAAAGTCTTCATTTTGTTTTTCTTAAGCCATTCAGAGGTGGACTTGCTGGTGTGTTTTGTCCTGCTTCAGAACCCAAGTGCGCTTCAGCTTGAGGTCACAAAGAGATGGCCGGACATTCTCCTTCAGGATTTTTTGGTAGACAGCAGAATTCATGGTTATATTTACTACAGCATGTCTTCCAGGTCCTGAAGCAACAAAACAGCCCCAGACCATCACACTACCACCACCATATTTTACTGTTGGTATGATGTTCCTTTTTTGAAATGCTGTGTTACTTTTACGTCAGATGTAATGGGCCACACACCTTCCAAAAAGTTCAACTTTTGTCTCGTCAGTCCACAGAGTATTGTCTCAAAAGTCTTGGGGATCATCAAGATGTTTTCTGGCAAAAGTGAGACAAGCCTTTATGTTCTTTTTGCTCAGAGGTGATTTTCGTCTTGGAACTCTGCCATGCAGGCTGTTTTTGCCCAGTCTCTTTCTTATGGTGGAGTCATGAACACTAACCTTAACTGAGGCAAGTAAGGCCTGCAGTTCTTTGCATGTTGTTGTGGGGTCTTCTGTGACCTCTTGGATGAGTCGTTGCTGTGCTCTTGGGGTAATTTTGGTCGGCCGGACACTCCTGGGAAAGTTCACCACTGTTCCATGTTTTCACCATTTGTAGATAATGACTTTCACTGTGCTTCACTGGAGTCCCAAAGCTTTAGAAACGGCTCTGTAACCTTTTCCAGACTGATAGATCTCAGTTACTTTGTTTCTCATTTGTTCCTGAATGTCTTTGGCTCAGCGCATAATGCTAGCTTTTGCGGATCTTTTGGTCTACTTCACTTTGTCAGGCAGGTTCTATTTAAGTGATTTCTTGATTGAGAACAGGTGTGGCAGTAATCAGGCCTGGGTGTGGCTAGAGAAACTGAACTCAGCTTTCCAAAGATGTGATAAACCACAGTTAGTTTATGTTTTAACTGGGTGGGGGAGGGGGCAATCACTTTTCTCACACAGGGCCATGTAGGTTTGGATTTATTTTTTTTTTTACCCTTAATAATAAACACCATTTAAAAACTGCATTTTGTGTTTACTTGTGTTATCTTTGTCTAATATTTAAATTTGTTTGATGATCTGAAACATTTAAATGTGACAAACATGCAAAAAATGAGAAATCAGGAAGGGGCCAAACATTTTTTCACACCACCGTAGGTACCTCAGCCTATGTGGCCTATGTTGCCCATCCTCTTCAGTTGAGCTGCGATAATGTGAACTGCCTGTGTATAGGAATCTTGCTATCCGCTCCCAGCTTCTCATGCCTGCTGCCGTTGCATTCACCCCATTGCCACAGGACTTGACACCCCTCTTCTAACAAATCACCGTGCATGGTATGGTAGGTGTAGGCAGGCAATGTCATGCCCCCATTGTTCTGCCTCTCTGAACCTCCAAGTCTGTTGTCAAGTGGTGCACTAGTGTGCCACGTGCCTGTCCAGCTTGTAGGTTGCCCCGCAGTGACGACTCACTTGTCTAATGATGCCACCCATTGACCTTGGTAAGGTTCATCTGCATGCCATCAAGGTGCTGTGCCATTGGCCACTTCTAGCTGGTTTATCTGTCACAGTTCACCAGAGAGCACCCTGCTGCCAGTGCTCTGGTTGCAGTTTTTAAAGACATGTCCAACTTGCAGTAGAATTTACAGGAATACATAGTAGCATGGAGTTCAGAAAGCAAGGCTGCCTTAATAAACAGGCTAGGCTGGGCTGAAGCCCAGGGGCCTGTCGTAAGCATATACAGTATAAAAAAGATCACATTGTTGTTAATTGGTCAAATTCTATGTCCATCACTTGATATTCGTCTGTGGCTGCTGATTGGTCCAATTTACAAGTGCCCCACATGGGTACCACGTAACAATAGCCTATCAGAGAAGTTGTTTTGGCATGTGAATATGCAAGCACCAGTGAGAGGAAAGAAGTAATTCGTTAGGTCAAAATGTCCGGAAAAAAGGTTGAGACTGGCGCTCATAAAATTATTGAGAGGAAAAGAGTTTAGGGAAAATGAATTGCTTAAAAAAAATCCCAAAACGTAAAGGATTTTTGTAACCTGGAGCATTGAGTGGAGGTGGGGCTGCTAATTACTGCACCTAGAAGACGACTGGGCAATTAAAGCACTCACCTGGAGGAGAAGATCACCAGATCCCGCCAAAAGAGAGTAGGCCAGTGGAAAAGAAAAGCTGAGAGATGGAGACCAGCACAAGAAAAGCCAGGTCTCTGGGAAAAGCCATGATTGCTTACATCAGACAACTGTGCATGGGACAGTAGACTCGGAGCTTGGTAAATAGTAGACTGGATCAAGCATGCTGTTCAAACAGACTGTGTACCCTCACATTGATGTCCATAGAGTATCACGTTATTCAAGAGCTGGACTTAAAGGACATAATAAAGGATTTTTCATTAAAGAAGGCCAGAAGAAAGCGCTTCCAAAAAAAGGTAAGGCATGCTCTTTGTAGCTTTCCAGTCACCTGTGCAGGTTTTTAATAATTACATCTGCCAATGTGACTGGAATGTGATGGGAGGGCAGTTTGCCAGTTTTTTTGTTTGTCTGTTTGTTAGCAGAATTACACAAAATCTACTCTATGGATTTTGATGAAATTTTCACCAAAGGTAGCCCTCGGGCCAAGGATGAAACCATTAAATTTTAGTTATGATCTGAGAGTGCATACCTCTACCAAGGACCTTGTTTGTATTTGTGCAGCAGGATTACACAAAAACTACTGGATGGATTTGGATGAAATTTTTACCAGAGGTGGCCCTTGGCCTTGAGAGGAACCCATAGCATTTTGGTGATGATCCGAGAACACATTCCTCCATCAAGGCTCATTTTTCTCACAGTGTGTTAGCAAGAATCCTCCAAAACTACTGGATAGACTTTGATGCAATTTTCACCAGAACTGGCTTGTGACCTACACATGAACCCATTACATTTTAGAGGTGATCCATGAGGGATGGAAGGAGCCTTGGAGCAGGTATGCACTCTCTGAGTGCTTTTCTAGTTGCTGCTGTTGAGCATTGTTTGAATCAGGAATACTTTGTCTTCTATTGTCATCATTAGACTGTAAATGTTGATCAGTGTCATCCTCTGATACCTGGTGTTGTTTAGGCCATGGTGTTATGTCGGAATTACCTTTGTAATGACGAGGTCAAGTGCACAGTTGAACTCCACTTTATTAAGTGGTTGATCACACACAACACAGCCACCAGGCAGGGGCATCGGCAAAGAGGCCGAATAAAGATGCCTGCTAGGGCGGTGCAGTGTCGGAAGAGGAAGTGGCCGCCACTACGCCACACTTCATAATAGAATACAATACCACCCCCACCCCCTCATCCCCGCAGAAAGTCCAAAACCATGCATACAATTGAAACCCTCCTCAATTTAGGGCCCAAATCACGCACTAAAGCTAGAACTGAAATTACTAAAGGGCCTATCACATTCACACAACAAACTTAAGCTAGGCGGGATGGGTGGACTACCATCCCACCCCACACGGCAAGGTGGGTTATTCTGCCACCTGTAAAATAGTCCAAAAGTCCATCTATAAGGAGAACATTGCTGTGCTCCTAAAATAAAATAGACCCAGAACAATAACAGATTAATCTTTTTTTTTAAACGCATACAAACATATGAACATTAGAACCTTATTTATTACTTTTTGTTTTCAAACTCATACTATTGTCCTGGCGGAAAAGGGGTAGAACTGGCATGTGGGGGGCCCAGGGCAGCCCCTCAGTAGACCCGCCCCTGGAAGCGGCATGCCCCCAGGATCGCAGCTGACCTCATAGACGAGAGCGCCTCTTCTCTTGCCATCGACCACCTCTCTCGTCCGGACCCGCCATCTGAAGCCTCCTCCCGGGCACACTGCAGCTCATTGGCGTGCCTCCACAAGCCGTCTGACAGCTGGAAGTAGGCTGCGCCCCACTTAGCTATGATGCACAGCTGCTCCTGGTGTTCCTCTGGCTGTCGCTTGGCCCACATCTGCTGTGGACGTCTCTCCCCTCGAGCCTGGACCAGGTCTGTAACCCTCAGAGGAGCTCTGCTTGGCCTACAGTGTTGCTGATCGGCATGCGGTCCCTCCATGCCTGTCGGTCTGGCCCCAACCCCTTTTTAAAGCTACTGCAGTGGTCGCCGTTGTAGCTCCAGATCCTCCAGCCCACTGCAGCCAAGCTCCAGAGGAAACTGGGGCTAGCTCGTCTGTGTCACTCGGCGATGAGAGGCCTGCGTCGGCGAGTGACACAGACTGAGCACCAGCACTGAGACCCTCCTGTGTCGAACCTGAGTGAGGCTGGTCCTGCTTGACCGCCATGGTGCCCGATAAATCTTCGTCTCACACTGCGTCGTCCTCCACCACCAGAACCGAACGGTTCTGCTGGCCACAACCAGTCCATTCTTTCACAGCGTTGTCTCTAATGGCAAACCCCAGTCCATAAAACAGGTCACAACCCATGATGTTGTCGCCTCGGGCCATCACGTGGAACGTGAAGTCAGCCATCACTGCCGACTTGTACTGAGCCGTTAACTCCAGTGTTCTAACCATGCGCAGCCTTCCACCTCCATAACCGTAGAGCAGCGCTGGGTTACCTCTTATTCTGTAGTGGAGGAAAAATTTCCTCACCATGGCCCAATTCAATAACGATCCCTCCGCCGCTGTGTCGACTAGCAGCGGCACCTCCTCACCATCCAGTGTCACCTTGCAGAACGTGAACCCGTTGGTACTCAGGGGCACCGCATGGACAGTTGCCGGGGCGGCTGAAGTTGTTTTCCTCCGTGGGCACTCCGGCTTGGACATGCGACACACCCCAGCATAACGGTTCAAACGTTCACACATGCCACAGCGCTTCCCTCTAGCCGGACATTCTCTGGCCTTGTATCGGTGATTTGCGGACCCACAACCCATACACAAGGGTTTTTCCAGGGCAGACCTGTGGTTGATAGCATTGGTTTCTATTGTGTCGTCGTCCATGCTATCCTCACTATCTGGGTCCCCTACTACCGCTGCAGCTGGAGCCTCTGGTTGTCATTGTGACTGGTGCCAATTTAGCTTCAATGTTAGCTTGTCTGCGGTCTCCATTTGGAGAGCTAGCTCCACAGCTCTACCTAATGTCAGGTCACACGCTGTCTTGAGCAGCCTAGCTCGCAAAGCAGTGCTGGTTGTATGCTCCGCCAGCTGGCCACGTACCATTTCCTCCTCCAGTGGCCGGAAACAACACTCGCTAGCCAGCTGCTGCAGGTTGGCGACAAATTGCCGGACGAGCTCATCCATTTGCTGGTGTCGCTGTCGGAACCGAATCCGCCGGACAGTCACGTTGTCCGGGGTGTGGAAATGGCGCGCTAGTAACTTGACCACATCCTCATACGAGTCAGAGACCCCGAGTGTACGCAGGATATGCTGGCCTTCAATCCCCAAATTATGTACCAGAAGCACATGTGCCCTCCGTTTATCTAGCTCACCCAGGTCGAGCGCGATGATGTAGTTTTGAAAGGCCGCCATCCATCTTGGCCAGAGCACGGGCGGCTCACCCGGGAGCTCCAGGAAGGGCCGAAGCGGTAGATTACATGCCTCCATAGTTTATTCTTGTTGCCAAAATGTTATGTCGGAATTACCTTTGTAATGATGAGGCCAAGTGCACAGTTGAACTCCACTTTATTAAGGGGTTGATCACATACAACACAGCCACCAGGCAGGGGCATCGGCAAAGAGGCCGAAAAAGATGTCCGCTGGTATTTATAGGGCGGTGTAGTGGTGGAAGAGGAAGTGGCTGCCACAACACTGCATTTCATAATAAAATACAATACATGGTGCTGTGTGTGTGTGTGTGTGTGTGTGTGTGTGTGTGTGTGTGTGTGTGTGTGGGTGGGTGGGTGGGTGACTTATTAAATTTGACTTATTAAATTGCATAAAACAAGTTAAAACTGTTGGAAAGCATGTAAAATTTTCTTACACATAAACTGCACAACAAGAATAAAGTTCTTGTCGGACAAAAAACAAGTATATACAGCCTTAATTTATTTCATTTTACTTATATTTGACTTTATGCAGTGTAGTTGTGTTTTCTAGCTCACAGTTGCATTATTTCTCAAAACAAAGATGAGGCCATAGTGGCTCAGGAGGTAGAGCAGGTCGCCCAATAACTGGATGGTTGGTGGTTCAAATCTCACTCCCCCCACCTTGCTGTTGTGCCCTTGGGCAAGTCACTTTACCCACCTTGCCTCCAGTGTGTTCATGGTTCATGACACCGATGCATGAATGTGAATAAATGTTCCGTGGGGGTCGGAGAGGCTGACGGTGTGGATTGGCAGCCATGTTTCTATCAGTCTGCCCCAGGGCAGCTGTGGCTACGGGAGTAGCTTTCCACTATCATTGTCTGTGGAGCAAATGAATAACGGACTCATTGTAAAGTGTCTTTGGGTATGATGAAAATTGCGATTTAAATGCAATCCATGATTAAAAACATAGCTATTACATATTTTTAAACTGAGATGGTGTGTGTGTGTGTGTGTGTGTGTATATGGGGGGGGGGGGGGGTACAAAACCTCTTAGCCCCACGGCCAGTTAAGGTGGCCCTGTCAGAAAGGGTCCAAATAATATCATAAACATGTTTATCACTGTTTTGTTTGACAACTGCATTAATGACCAGATGTGAATATATAAAGTATTTGCACCCAGACTGATCATTAGAGTGGGAAGCCCAGCGAGTTCATGAAACACAGCGCACTCATAGAGCACATAACTAAAAGCTGGCACTGAGAACTACCTTCACATTATGGACTACTGTTTGTAGTAGTAAATGACTCCTACCAACAGCTCTCAGCATCATGTGGAGTGATTTATTCCTCCGAACAAAGACGTGTGCGCATGCGCCAGACTTCTTCCAACCACATGCTTTTGGCCTAAAAACTGCGTCAATGCCACAGATACTAAGAGTAAAAGTGGAAGTATTGCAGTTGTATTTTCATATTGAAACGGTAATTAAACAGTGGTGCCGGATTATACAGATGATTTCAAATTCACATGGACGTTGTTTTTGATAATACTAATTGCTCTTAGAATAATATAAAACATCAAATACTTGCGACTATGGATACTAAAATATAAATATGGAAACAGTGGCTTAAACATTTAAATAGTTTGTGTACAGAAAAAAAATGTTTTTTGTTTTGCCAAAAAGAAATACATAGTTGTATTTATTGGATAATTGCGCCTTTTCAAATTGGGATATATCGAGTGCTTTTGTCAAAACGATTTCTTACTTTAGCTTCGTGTCATTAACACTGAAGTTTTATTTTGAAAGAATAACCGGAAGCTTCCTGACTCACGGCTGCTGACTTGTCGCCCCAAATCAGACGTTAATCCAGCAGCGGCCGCAGAGCATCAGAGCCGTGATCCTCCTCCCGTGTGTCGGGGGCTGCTCGCCGCCGTGGCTCACCCACTCCACGCTGCTCCCTCCAGATTATCTGTCCGCTCCCAGCGGGACAGCGCACGTCTCCGACTCAGACCCCCAACATGGGCTAGAAAGACAGCCACCGATGGATCAGCCACTTTGTGCACTTCGGCGAGGATGGTGATGGTGATGATGATGATGGGGGTGAGAGTGGACTTGTTTCCTGACAAAGACGGGGTTCTGCGAGGGAATTGACACCGGGATTAGCTGCTTGTCTCTGTCTCGCTTCTTTCTTTCTTTTTTCCTGTTATTTCCTTGTTTAGTTTTTTGTTTCCCCCGCGTGTTTTGGAGACAGAAATGTTTGCAGAATTGCTGTGCGGCGCCGTGGCTCTGGTCCTCTATGTCAACACTCTGGGAGCCGATTTCTGCTACGATGACAGGTACTTGACTGAATGAATGAATGTGTGGAAGGCGTCTGCGTCCCCCTGCAGATCAGTCCTGCACAGGAACAATGATTTATCATTCATGCATGCCCTAACTCTGAGGTCTGCAATCATTTGAAGTCATGCGTCAGGTATCAATAGAGCACCTTCCCCTAAAGGTACAAGTGGGAGTGCTGGAGATGTTCCACTGTTTTCCAACTCCACATACTCCTTTTTGTTGCCTTAAGATACCTCCTAATAACAGTTTCCTGAAGGCAAAGTAATGCTCCCATTTTACACAAGTCTTTCTTGCTCGCATGTTTCTCATAGGCTGCACGGTGAAGTTTAACGCAATAGACAGCATGCTCTGATGCATCCTTGCAGAGTGTTGCCGTCTCTAGAGCCCAGGCTTACTTCAAGTCCTGAGGTTTCTTGAGGAACTAATTGATCCCTGCAGGAGAAAATGCGTCCAGTTGCTCCGCAGCCATCCAAACTTGTCCAAATGTGCAGCCTCTTAAAACTTTGTATTAAAAAAAAAGGTGTTCTGTGGCAAAGTTGTTACCCTTCCCACCGGAAACAATCAGTTTTCACGGGCTCAGCCGCTGTGATCCAAGGGAATGCATTGCTCATAACTGCCCTTTTGATATTTGATGGCTGAATGGCTGTCAGTGCCTTGGGCTCTTTATTCCCCCTCCATGCCCTGATGTAGGTCAGAGCCATGCATAATTATCCCACTGTCTGTCACCATTAATTCAGCAAGTTTTCCCATGTTTCTCTGAACATATTATTTGTAGGAGCAATGTGCAACTTAAACACTGAAGCAAAAAAGAAGCACCCAGAGGATGCATCTCAGCGATCACCCATCATACTGTTAACATCCTACATATCAACTAGTGGTTTATTTCCTGTGCAGCTCCACTCACTGCTCTGGATATAGAACGCTTCCTGCTCAATGCATTCCCTTGGGTCTTTAAAAAAAAACCCACAAAGTCCTGTGTTGCTACGCATTTTGCACCTTGTGCCGAGCTCAGGTGATTTACGCACGTTTGTGCAAGAGGTGGTGGTCTGTGTCTGTGAAGGAGTGGCTGTGCAGAGGTGAGAGGGAAGGCAGGAGTCTGCTGATTCTGTGAGGAGATGTTAACGTTGTGTTACCCATCGTTACAGGAGCTCCAGTCCACGTTATTGTGGGGGCTTTTCATGAAAGCCAGGAGTGACAGGATTCGTCCATCCCAGCGAGGGATCTGCTGTGACGTGTTGTGCCTCTGACGTGCCCTTTCATCTGTCATCCGCCGTTATCTGTTTTTAACACCATGTGTTTCAGGCTCGCAATTAGCAGCCGTCTCCCGCCGCCCGTGGGCTCCAGCTAGGGAGGGAAAGAGGGAGGAAGGGTGGGTGCCACAGATATGTGTATATGTGTGTATGTATATGTGTGTGTGTATGTATATATATATATATATATATATATATATATATATATATATATATATATATATGTATATGTGTGTGTGTGTGTGTGTGTGTGTGAAAATAGCCCTGAATGGTGTGTTGGTGTAGGGGGAAAAAAATGTGTTGTCGTCTTGGAAAATACTGATTGTGTGACCGTGATATATCAAACTCTGATTTTGCCATTACCAAATACCCTGCAGCTGACTGGATTTATTAAAACACTGACAGTAATTTATGCGTCATTCAGATAATGGCTTTTCATAAACTAAAGGGACACTAGTAATGCAGAACTTCAGGCCTCATGCTGAAAAATGAGGATTCATCGCTGATGTCTTATTTCTGCATACACTTAAAAAAAATGGATGTTTATGATGAATAGTTGAAAAAGCAAAATAAATATTGATATTTTGTCACAGAAGAACAATATTGATTCGTCTGTGTGAAAAGATGGATTGCGTTCCCCCTCCTCTGCTCCTGGCTGTGAAACTAATGGCCGGACTTAACTCAGCTTGTCATTTAGAGGTAAAATGCAAGATTGCAGTGTGTGTGTGTACGTGCACATATTTGGATCAGTGTAAAATGTTGAGGGGCTTCATAGCAGCCGTAAAAGGACAACTGAGGATTTTGCAATCGATAGCCTTGGTCTCAGCGTGGACTGCCTTCTCTATAAGCTGTATATCTATACAGGCATTAAATTGTTTTCAGGGTGAAGGGAGTGCAACTCTATGTTTAGTGGCTACACATTAATTTAAACAAACCATATGCCTTCCATGTATTGTAACCCGGGTCATCGTGTGGTCTCATTCAAAGAGGGAAAAGAACTGTTTAGACATATTGTTAATTACTCCCCTCCCCTTCCCAGGCTTTAAAAACTATTTCCATGTGGGGGGAGGTGGGGGGGGGGCAGTTTTCTGACCCCGCAGCCAGTCACGGCCTCTCCCTCAATAAAAAATGACATCCTGGAAGAGTGTCACGCTCCATGGAGCCAGATCTCCCCGGGGGCTTTTCCTCTCCCTCCCCTGGACATACTCATCATTAGCACATACACAGCTTTGACACCTGCGCTGGAAAATGGGAATCATACGTCATGTAGTTCATATCGCTGCTGCTATAATCTACTGTCGGGGCCCTGTAAAGGAATTGGAGAACTCAGATAAATGTCACAGGAGAAATACAGGTGCAATATTGTGCTAGCTGCTGTAAGCTGGTGCAGTAGGAACTTGCAATGCAGCAGAAAACTCCGGTGAGGATAATGGTTTAATCAGTTGCAGCTACAGTTTGTTTGTTAATGATTAAAAGCAACTGGTTAACTAATGTACGAGTGTTACTGATGATGATAGAATGCAGCCATTTTCACCGTCTCACCGCAAAAAACCCACTGAATTATTTTTCAAGGTATATTTAACCTCCACCCACACCTGCAGTTCTATGGATTATTCTTCACGGTCAGGTGCTTGATCGATGCGAAGATTGGCGCCCGCCTCGTTTCTCCACCTTTCGTGTGACGCTGTGCGATCTGGCTGTGAGGGGATGTGTGAAGGTTGCGGGTCGCACTGAAGGACAAAGCCTCCCTGGGCAGGGGCAGTGATTTATAACGCTCAGACGGTCGGTAAAGCCGAGTCACCACGCTGCTTACATGCACTGAAAGCTTTAGTAGAGAAGTTGTGATTAATGGCAAAGCCAAAATCCCACATTTTTGCTGATGCCAGTTTACCCAAGGTTTGACTCCATGGTGTCAGGCAGAACAGTGGTTTCATTTAGATATTGCATTAATGGAGAAGTTTGTGAGCTCGTTTATGCAAATAAAAAGAGCCATGAGGTTTCATCAGATATTTATTAAGCATTTAAGAATATTGGTACAGCCTGGACAATCCCAATTTAAAAGCTCACAAAGTCCCTCAAATGATCCCTTGCAATACCTGTCTTCTGTCTGGAATGCCCATCTGTCTGCGAGAACAGGGTGTGCTGCAGTCATAGAGACAAACAACAGAACAGGACCAGAGATCATTTCTGTCTGACTTAAAAATATTGCAAAGTGTGTATTAGCAGAGCATCTTACTGTGTAGGAGTCATTGTGGATTGCCATTGTATACACAAGCCAGTGTACTTGTGCCGGTCCCAAGCCTGGGTAAATGGGGAGGGTTGTGTAGGGAAGGGCAGCTGGCGTAAAATCCTTGCCAAATCACATACTATGAGGATCATCACAATATCACATGATGATGGGCTTTGGTGACCCCGAAAGGGAGCAGCCGAAAAAAGAAGACCCACTTTGAGTGCGTACAAGTCTTTAATTCCACTTGATTTAACAGAGGAAATGGAAAACTTGGTACTAGACAGACACATTCACACACAACTGTATGCCTCGTTTCACTGATTCATAATTAGGATTTCATTTATTAAGGGAAAAAAACTATTCAAACCTTTCTGGCCCTATGCAGAAAAGTAATCGCCCCCTAAACCTAACTGGTTGTGTCACCCTTGGTGGCACCAACTTCGATCAAACGTTTGTGATAACTGGCAGTGAGTTTTTTACATGACTGTTGAGGAATTTTGGCCCACTCTGCTTTGCAGAATTGTTTTAATTCAGCCACATTGGAGGGCTTGAGCTTGAGGTCATGAACTGATGGATGGACATTCTCCTTCAGGATTTTCTGGTAGAGAGCAGAATTCATGGTTCCATCAGTTACGGCAAGTCGTCCAGGTCCTGAAGCAGCAAAGCAGCCCCAGACCATCACACTACCACCACCATGTTTGACTGTTGTATGATGTTCTTTCTATGAAATGCTGTGTTAGCTTTGCGTCAGATGTAACGGGACACACGCATTCCAGAAAGTTCAGCTTTGTCTCATCAGTCAACAGAATATTTTCCCAAAAGTCTTGGCGATCAAGATATTTTGGCAAATCTGAGACAAACCTTTGTGTTCTTTAGGTCAGCAGTGGTTTTCACCTTGGAGCTCTCCCATGGATGCCATTTTTGACCAGTTTCTTATTGACTCAACAATAAGAATCTAAAGATTGTGGCATGATCTTTTGAGCGGTGCGGTGGCGCAGTAGTTAGCACTGCGCCAGCACAGCAACTCACCCTTGGCCATGGGATCCCTGGTTCGATCTCAGCCCCTGACCAACAGTGATCTGTGTGGAGTTTGCATGTTCTCCCCGTATCTGCGTGGGTTTACTCTGGGATTTCTCCGGTTTCCTCCCACAGGCCAAAAACATGCAGGTTTGGTTAATTGGAGACTCTAAAGTGTCCCTAGGTGTGAATGTGTGTGTGAATGGTTAAGGGATAGCGCCGTACCATGGCTGCTTCATCCATCCAGGTGGATGCCCTCAATTTCCCCTCTGGGGATCAATAAAGTATACAAAATCAAAAAAAAAATTAAAAAATGATGTGTTGTGTTTTGAGATCTTTTAGCTTACTTCATTTAGGCAGACAGGTTCTGTCTAAGGGATTTCTTAATTGAACATATCTGGCAGTAATAAGGGCTGGATGTGGCTAGTGAAATTTAACTCAGCTTTCCAAAAAATGTGATTAATCCCATTGATTCATGATGTAACAATTGGGAGCAATTACTTTTTCACAGAGGGCCAGGTAGGTTTGGATAGCTTTTTTCCCTAGTTAATAAATGAAATCATCATTTAAAAACTGCATTTTGTATTTAATCAGGTTATCATTGTGTAATATTAAAATTTATTTGATGATCTGAAACATACTGATTTTCTTATATATTCGGTTCAGTAGTTTTGAAATATAATCCTGTCTTGAAATACAATTCAGTTTATTGTCTGTAAATAAAGATGGAGAGCATAAATTCACTCAACAAATGAAGCCTGTGCCTCTTGATTGCCCTCTGGTGACTGGTTGTCATAAGACGATGAGCTGCGCAATGCAAAAAAATTTAAAATAAATATATCATGCTGATGTTAATGTTCAAGTAGTCATGATTGAGAGTGGTTGGGATTAATCATGTTTGAGGGATCTGACTATGGGCTGCTGCTTAGACTGTAATGGACAGCCGATATGGGGAAACTCAACACCGCTGCTGTGTTCCATGGTCGCTATTGTGCAGAGTCTTGCTGCACATTATGTCAGAAATGCAAGATGATAGTGCCCTAAATTCAGGCAGCAGAGCTTCACTTTCTACCATAAATTTAAGTTTTGACATGTTGTCCATGTCATATGCAGTCTTTGGTTCAGTCAGTGTTGGCCTACCTAGCTGATTGCAGACTTGGCTGTACCCAGCTGTGTCTTTGGCGCTGTCTGTTGGTGCAGTGCTCTTGAACCCTACACTCACAGCCTTTACTGTCGGATTGGATGGTTAGCGTTGTGGTTGTGCTGAGAACCCAAGGGCGGCAACCCAGCAGTCTGAATATCTCCATTTTTTCCCCAGTCAGGCTTTCTCTGTCTGTGCCCTGTAATTACCGTTCTGCCTGCAGAGAGGCACTCACGACATGGTTTCACAGACGGAGCTCCTCTGCCATCACTCTCTCTCTTTTTCTGCCTGCCCCCCTTTCAACTACCCCCCTCTAAAAGCCTTTTAGGCCTTCAACTTCTATCATCCACTGCCTCCAGATGGTCTGGTTTGGTAAGCAGTTAAAGGTTTTTTCTCCTTTCACCAGTTTGAAGGGACCATTTGAAGTGGATTCAAATAGAGGATGTCGTGTTTGTTTGTCGTTGCCAAGATGGAGACATCAGAGTTTCTGCTGACACAGACGGTGCTTAATGAAGTCAGTGAAGACTGCCTTGTGACAAAATAGCATGCACTCGTATAATCTAATTTTATTAAGTGGCTATAATCAGTGTTTTCAGATGGAGGCAATTTGTTTAATTTGATTTCAGTGACTCTACATGTTTCCCTCTTCTATATGGAGAATTACACTAGGGCTAGGCAATTAATCGGCAAACATTCAAAACCTTTGAAAGACATAATTTAGCCCATATTGATGGTTATATTTTTTTATTCTGATCAGTTCAATCCAACTTTATTGACATAACTATTAATACTTTCCTCACCAGCGTCCTCTTATGTATGTGGATGCTAAATAAAAACTATTAAAATCAGTGTGGAGGTGCTGTGTAACAGTAAATGAAGGAGCCGTGATCAGCTGGTATTTTGGAGAGTCTCTCCAATTTCTCCACGGAACAACACAGCAGACCTACACAAACATCTTGTAGCCTCCAGCTGGAGCTGCACTCCATTCCTGGACAGCCCAGATCTCTGCTGTTGGCTTCAGGCTGAAAACCAAGTGGCTCGTGCTAGGCTAGCAGAAGGTCAGACAACTGGAGCTAGAGCTGCTGTAGTATGGGCCACAGTTGCTTCAGTTAAGACTGAGCAGTTAATCCATTTAAAATTGCAATTCATATTATTTGGTTTTCATATTTCTGAGCACCAACTAAAAATTATAAACATTTCCTCTGCTCATATAAATTTTAAAGTTTCCAGAAATATTTGCTTGTTTGCAGTAAATTTAAAAAAGAAAAAAAGTAAACCTTTTGTTGTTTTTCCTTTTGTGGTGCCAAAGTATCACCAGAGCAGCATAAAACATATGATTCTCCCACTAAAGTATCTGAGGCATAGTTATCTTTATTTAAGCTGCAGGAACTAGCCCATCACTTTTGTCCACCGGTAGGTTGGATGTCTATTTTTCCTAAGCTCTGCATTTTCCAGTGGGTAGCCAATGAGGGTAAAAATCATTCTTTTCACCTCACCGCAATTGTAAGATAAGATAGCCTGGCACAAATTCATTTGTTTCTAAAAATATCATTAATGAGGGGATTCTGATGTGTTTGTGAGTTGCTTCCCTTAACAAAACTCCACAGTTGCTGGAAGCATTAAATTGGTGTCTTGGATGGAGGGTGTCCATATTTAGGTTAATAGGAAACAGCTGACTGGATACAGATGCTCCTCGCTTTGCTACACTGTCATCAGGCCCAGAATAAGACTGAATTATACTGCATATTGGTTACTGCATTTAACCTCTCAGTTGATATTTATTTATTTTCTTAATGTTGGCCTTCAGGCTGTGGTGAGTGCACAGTGGAAAAATGTGAAATACCTGCATATTGTGAAAATGTGCAAAAGAGATTAAACTTGAGGAAGTGGTGTATTGGTGCACTTTATAACACGTAAACTGCATAAGCACAGAAATTGCTATACTGTATTTCTTGCTGCCTGTTGGAACAGAAAACTGTATGTGGCTCAGTGAAGACACCATCAGTTCATGCACTGAGGCAAAAGTTCACGCTGTGCTACTTCTAGAAGATATCTTACTCTTGTAGTGTACAGAATTGGATTTTCTCATTTCACATCCTGTATTCTTCTGACCTACAGTACACCGCGTTCCAAATTATTATGCAAATAGGATTTTAGTATCATAAACATTCATCTTTTTGTTTTTCAATTAAATTCATGGATGGTATTGTGTCTAAGGGCTCTTTGCATCACTATCAATCTCAAGACACCTGTCATAATTAGTTTGCCAGGTGAGCCCAATTAAAGGTAAACTACTTAAGAAGGATGTTCCACATTATTGAGCATGCACAGGTTTCAAGCAATATGGGAAAGAAAAAGGATCTCTCTGCTGCTGAAAAGTGTCAAATAGTGCAATGCCTTGGACAAGGTATGAAAACATTAGATATTTCACGAAAACTTAAGCATGATCATCATACTGTGAAGAAATTTGTGGCTGATTCAGAGCACAGACAGGTTTGTGCAGATAAAGGCATAATGAGGAAAGTTTCTGTCAGACAAATCCATTAAGAGAGCAGCTGCTAAAATGCCATTACAAAGCAGAAAATAGGTATTTCGAGCTGCTGGTGCCTCTGGAGTCCCAAGAACCTCAAGGTGTAGGACCCTCCAGAGGCTTGCAGTTGTGCATAAACCTACTATTCAGCCACCCCTAACCAATGCTCACAAGCAGAAACGGTTGCAGTGGGCCCAGAAATATATGAAGACTAATTTTCAAACAGTCTTGTTTACTGATGAGTGCCGTGCAACCCTGGATGGTCCAGATGGATGGAGTAGTGGATGGTTGGTGGATGGCCACCATGTCCCAACAAGGCTGTGACGTCAGCAAGGGGGTGGCAGAGTCATGTTTTGGGCCAGAATCATTGGGAGAGAGCTGGTAGGCCCCTTTAGGGTCCCTGAAGGTGTGAAAATGACCTCAACAAAGTATATCGAGTTTCTGACTGATCACTTTCTTCCATAGTACAAAAAGAAGAACCGTGCCTTCTGTAGCAAAATTATCTTCATGCATGACAATACACCATCTCATGCTGCAAAGAATACTTCTGTGCCATTGGCTGCTATGGGCATAAAAGGAGAGAAACTCATGATGTGGCCCCCATCCTCCCCTGACCTTAACCTTAACCCCTATTTTTTTTCCGGTTCCGCCGGACCGGTGGCGCCACACGAGTAGGCTGCCCGTTGCAACAGCCTTTTTTTTTATCTTCCTTCTTCTTTCTACACCTTTCACTCTGTTTATATATCACGGACGCACGGATCACCCCGGGGGTCTCCCGGGTCGGCGGACAGAGCCACGGTTTGCAGCGGGAGACGCTACAGCGGGGAGGAGCTAGTGCTAGCTAGCACTTGGCCACCGCCCGGTGCTAATGGGAAACTCGACATACCGGGAGCTGTAGCGAAAACGACGTGGGTGCCGGGCTGGAGTTTAGGCGGCGTGCAAGAAATATAAGACAGAATAATAAAGAGCGATGGCAAGAACCAAGCAGACCGCCTGTAAAATCTACTGGAGGAAGAAGCCCCCCAGGAGACAGCTAGCCACCAGGGCTGCTCGGAGAGGCGCTCCGGCCACCGGCAGAGTGAAGAGGCCTCGCCGTCACAGGCCCGTGGCTCTGAGAGAGATCCGTCGCTGCCAGAAATCCACGGAGCTGCTCATCCGTAAGCTGCCCGTCCAGCGCCTGGTGAGGGAGATCGCTCAGGACTTCAAGACCGTCCTGCGTTTCCTGAGCTTCGCCGTCATGGCTCTTCAGGAGACCAGCGAGGCCCACCTGGTGGTCTCTTCTTCGCTAAGGGGGTCACCATCATGCCCAAAGACTTCCAGCTGGCCCGCCGCATCCGCGGAGAGAGAGCTTAGACTTCCTGCTGCACATTCACCAACCAACCATAATGCTCTGCACTGTGTGTCTATATATATACATTTATAGTAATATGGACATATGTTTACTAGATGTTGTTTTTTCTTGCCTTCTGATTGTTGCTCTGAGTGTTGCTATCCCTGTGCTGTTGCAATCCTGGAATTTCCCCATTGTGGGACTAATAAAGGCTTATCTTATCTTATCTTATTGAGAACCTTTGGCGGATCCTCAAGCAAAAGATCTATGAGGGTGGGGGGCAGTTCACATCAAAACAGCAGCTGTGGGAGGCTATTCTGACATCTTGCAAAGAAATTCAAGCAGAAACTCTCCAAAAGCTCACAAGTTTAATGGATGCAATAACTGTGAAGGTTATATCAAAAAAGGGGTCCTATGTTAACATGTAACTTGGCCTGTTAAGATGTTTTTGGTTGAAATAGCTTTTGATTTCAGTAAATATGACCTCCTAATGCTGCAAATTCAACAAATGACCATTTTCAGTTCTTTACAACCAATAAAATGTTTTGAAACTCTGTTGTGCATTATAATGCACAACAAGATATTATAATAGTATATTTGGGGGAGAAACACAGGCAATGTCCAAACATCCATATATTTAAATCAACATATAAAGAAATGATTTTTGAGCAATATAAAAATAAAGGACAGCAATATTACAATGTGTCTTCAATGAAGAAAGGTTGTTATTGTTGAATATATATTCTGAGTACTATTATTGATATCATTATTACTAGAATATTACAACAGTATTATAGTATTAGGATTGTTGTTAGGATGGAATTATTTGAAGTATTATATAGGCCAGGTGGTATTATTATTATTATTATTATTATTGTTGTTATTGTAACTACTATATGGCTACCTATTATTATGGTTATTGTTATTATATACTTATTGCACCTAGGCATTGTAAGCCATGTGAGGGTATATGGTGGTATATAAGGTGATTATGATGATGATAATATTGTCTATAATTATATTAAACATACCAGAAGTATTTATTTATTTATTATTATTATTACAATGATTATTAGATGTTGGTATTATTGTCAATATAAACTATCATTGTTGTATCATTTGTACTGCATAATTTAATTATAAGATGTATTATATATTATGGTATTGTATAATGAGTGTAATTATGGGATGGATAATGACTAGAATGATATTATAATTTATTGGGTATGGAGAAGGGGTGGGACTATATAAGGCGCTGGCTTCTTCCCAGTCCTTTTGAACAAAGCTTTTTTTTTTAAATTTTATTTTTTTGGTTTTGATTTTTGTTTTAAAAATTATTTTGTCTGGATGTTCAAATAAAATCAGTTAATCAATCAATAATTTGGAACAGTGCATTTTGATTTTTTTTTTGCAACAAAATAGTTATCATTGGGAGTTTTGTTCAGTAAAATTTGAACTATGCTCCAGTGGTTGATAACTTGAAAATTATACTGACTGTCATTTGCATCGACTATTTAGGAAAATCTGAGACAAATATCATTTGCATAATAATTTGGAACGCAATGTACAGTGGGGCAAAAAAGTATTTAGTCAGCCACCAATTGTGCAAGTTCTCCCACTTAAAAGATGAGAGAGGTCTCCAATTTTCATCATAGGTATACCTCAACTATGAGAGACAAAATGAGAAAAAAAAATCCAGAAAATCACATTGTGAAGGATTTTTAAAGAATTAATTGGTAAATTCCTCAGTAAAATAAGTATTTGGTCACCTACAAACAAGCAAGATTTCTGGCTCTCACAGACCTGTAACTTCTTCTTTAAGAGGCTCCTCTGTCCTCCACTCGTTACCTGTATTAATGGCACCTGTTTGAACTCATTATCAGTATAAAAGACACCTGTCCACAACCTCAAACAGTCAGACCCCAAACTCCACTATGGCCAAGACCAAAGAGCTGTCAAAGGACACCAGAAACAAAATTGTAGACCTGCACCAGGCTGGGAAGACTGAATCTGCAATAGGTAAGCAGCTTGGTGTGAAGAAATCAACTGTGGGAGCAATTATTAGAAAATGGAAGACATACAAGACCACTGATAATCTCCCACGATCTGGGGCTCCACGCAAGATCTCACCCCATGGAGTCAAAATTATCACGAGAACGGTGAGCAAAAATCCCAGAACCACATGGGGGGACCTAGTGAATGACCTGCAGAGAGCTGGGACCAAAGTAACAAAGGCTACATCAGAAACACACTACGCCGCCAGGGACTCAAATCCTGCAGTGCCAGACGTATCCCCCTGCTTAAGCCAGTACATGTCCAGGCCCGTCTGAAGTTTGCTAGAGAGCATTTGGATGATCCAGAAGAGGATTGGGAGAATGTCATATGGTCAGATGAAAGCAAAATAGAACTTTTTGGTAAAAACTCAACTTGTCGTGTTTGGAGGAGAAAGAACACCATACCTACTGTGAAGCATGGGGGTGGAAACGTCATACTTTGGGGCTGTTTTTCTGCAAAGGGACCAGGACGACTGATCCGTGTAAAGGAAAGAATGAATGGGGCCATGTATCGTGAGATTTTGAGTGAAAACCTCCTTCCACCAGCAAGGGCATTGAAGATGAAACGTGGTTGGGTCTTTCAGCATGAAAATGATCCCAAACACACTGCCCGGGCAATGAAGGAGTGGCTTCATAAGAAGCATTTCAAGGTCCTGGAGTGGCCTAGCCAGTCTCCAGATCTCAACCCCATAGAAAATCTTTGGAGGGAGTTGAAAGTCTGTGTTGTCCATCGACAGCCCCAAAACATCACTGCTCTAGAGGAGATCTGCATGGAGGAATGGGCCAAAATACCAGCAACAGTGTGTGAAAACCTTGTGAAGACTTACAGAAAACGTTTGACCTCTGTCATTGCCAACAAAGGGTATATAACAAAGTATTGAGATGAACTTTTGTTATTGACCAAATACTTATTTTAACGAGGAATTTACCAATTAATTCATTAAAAATCCTTCAATGTGATTTTCTGGATTTTTTTTTCTTATTTTGTCTCTCATAGTTGAGGTATACCTATGATAAAAATTGGAGACCTCGCTCATCTTTTAAGTGGGAGAACTTGCACAATTGGTGGCTGACTAAATACTTTTTACCCCACTGTATTTCCAGAAAATCAAGAGTCCAAGATGAACAACCAATATTATTAATATTAATAAAATATAATAAATGAATAGATAATAATATTATAGTCCCCAATGCCATGCTTCCCATTGATGCAGCAGTCTCTCCCCAATCACTCAATGGATGCTCAACAGTCTCTCAAATGGAAACTGATCACCCAGTGATCTCTTAGCAATCTCCACCACAGCCTTTCAATGAACTCTATTGGTCTTTCACTGAATGCTCTGTGACTCCTCACTGATCTGTCAGTCATCTTGACCTTTGAGGTGGAAAAGTTTGGCGTTCATTGAAAGATCACTGAGAGATCTTTGGGGGATTGTTGAGATCATTGAGTGCTCCTTGTGCAATCATTGAGAGATTGTTTTGGACACTCTGGGTGCTCATTGAAAGATCGTTGAGCAATCTGGCCATCAAAGATCTTTCAGTTCAGTTAATGATCTTTCAGGACATCTGAGCACTCCTGGGGTGATTTTTGTCAGGCCGGAATAGGCTACTCTGTCATTGACGGTCTGGTTTTTATTTTAGTTTTTATTTTTTTTGTGGGTTAAACTTAGTTGACTATTGGGGGGGGGGGCGTCTAGATATAATCTCTATAACAGGTTATTACAGGATAAAACTATAACCCTTTTCAGTTTAGCCGTCCTCACAGTTCTCTGGCATTAGTAAAGTGCTGACTTTTCAAATTCACCAATTTTCTTCAAAAAGTTCCAATTTCTGCAATGCTAGTAAAAACCTCATCCTCTTCAATAACACCTGTATTTAGGAACTTATTTTAAAAAATACAATAGAACACATTACAGTAAGGTCATAAACACGTGTGACAAAGCCATAGTCAACTTTTCACTTAATCACAGTAATCCTCAGTGACACTGTATACAGGGAGCATGCTCCTTCCATGCTACCGGATACTCATAAACCACCCGGTCCAGATGGCGTCTAGACCTTTGAAGAAACGCCATACCTCCATGAGTCTTAAATACCTCTTATAGTTACAATGCAGTAGATCAAAGAGATGGATCAAGTACTTGTTGCACTACCTGCTTTGTGAAGTAGCTGAACATGTGGGCTGGGTATACACAGTTACAGCACAGTGGTGAACGATTTCTTCAGCTTACTGCCATAGGGATATGATGCTATTGTTATATTGTGTGATTGAAGATGGTCATCAGGGTATGGCCATACCCACCATTTCTTGAAATCCCTCACTGCTCCCACCAAGCTGCTTTGAGCTGCTTTAATCAGGCTCCGATGCTTTGTAATCACCCAGCTGGTATGCAGTGGGATGAGAAACGGGCCATATGTAGCTGTCAGGTTTGCTGCCTGATGCCGGATTGAGGCATTAGAGATCGACTTCAGTGCACTGCACAAGATGGTAACCTTAACCCTGTTTGAGTATCCTCATTGCTTCTCTGCTTGGTATTTAATTAAAAACCAACAGATTATCTCTTCTAATGCATTGTGTGGTTAAAGCTGGGCAAGCAGTCATGATACTACTGACAGTCAGAGATAATTCCCTTAAATTGGAACAGTGTGTTGTATCAGAAAAAAAATTATCCAACAAAGATTTCGGGCATGGCATGCTTTCTGTGGCTGACATTCAAGATAGCTGCTCAGTAATATGAGAAAACTTTGAAGCTGACGAGGAGTAGCGTGAGCGAAAATGGTCGATGGAATGATTGGCCTAATTGATCAAAGTTATGAGCTGGGTCAACTGAATAATCAAACACCATAATGCCTGTAGTGAGTTAGCTGTTCCCTGAATACAATGTTTTGATTGGGTACATTGTTATTTACAATGGGTGGTTACACAGTAGGTTATGCTAGCATCATTAGACATGGGTCTCTAATGATTTGACTGCTGGGCTGAGTTGTTAATGGGTCTAGACAAGGGTTTTGGATTTTTAGGGCTAATACTGCCCTGATGGCTTTTAAGCCATGGCCACTCTCAAGCTCTTGGCCCCTCTTCATATTAATGGGATTAACAGCACTGTGGATGAGAGAGAGCACGTCTTGTAAGCAGAGAGCCCCCAAGCCATTAGAAACAAAAACTCCCCTGTGCCCCATAACCAACAGGGATGCTATAGTTTGCCCTTTCCAGCGAGGAAGAGGAGAAGACCTCTTTTCACTCTGCCTCTGGATCTTGGTGGCATTATTCTACATCAAGGAACACTGGCTCATTTCGATAAGGTTATGACTTGAGTTGGCCAGTGGGGAGGTAGGCCCTTTGTTGATTGTGAAAGGAAGGCTTTGTGTGGTCTCACCATTTTCCCCTTACGCAGTGAGGAAGGCCATTTGTCACCAAAAAAGAGAGAGGAATTAATCCCTCGTTGTGTTGTTCTCTTGTTGGTGGACAAAGGAGAAAGACCTCAGTGTTCCCTGTTTGAACAGAGCAGAAAACTGTTGCAGCACTGCAGTTCAAATCTGTCAGGACCAATTGGGCAAATTTATTACGATAGTACATGCTCCCGTGCGTGCTGACAAAAGTGGCTAGACAGAGGAATCAGGTCAGAGGACTGACTGCTGGTAATCTCACAGAAGCTTAAATATACTGACCCAGCTAGTTAGTTTGGAGTGACTTGGGTGGATTACTAGACAAGTGTCTGTCAGTGCTTTTGGTTGGCTGATTGCTAATAAGTCATCCTAATCACAGTGGTGTATTGCTGCAATGCTCTGTTACCACGCCTCTCACTTGATCACATTTTGCTTCTTTCATTTATATTGGTCTGACAGTAGTGCTGACCACAGACAAAGTAAAAAAGAAGAGAGACTTACAGTATGTGTAACAGTGCCAGTAAGGCAAAGTAGTATATCATTGAAGGTTTTCTTATTTTGGTTTGTCAGGTTTAGATTAATTCCTTCTAAGAAACAGAAGTGTTTGATATCCTCTGTATTATTGTTGTGGTTTTAGTGGTTTTCACAAATGATCACAGCAGTAAGTGAATCATATGAAGCAGAGGAGGACCTGTGGTCAGGACAGGTCTGCCACTGTGGGGAACCTGCTGCACTGCTTGGGCCATTAATACTGGGAGGCTGGGGTTTATTGGGATAATTTATACAACAGTTATTTCCGACCGAGCAATTTGATTGAACAATAGGGATTCCAGTAGTTACTAAAATCCATGATAATTGCCCTCCAATGTTTCACTGGATGTGTATCACTCCGTTTCAACGGTGTTCATGTAACCGTTAATTAGGGCTGTGCGATATGACCAAAATTTCATATCACGATATAAGTAATCTTGTTTGGTGATAACAATATATATCACGATATACATTTTCTGTAAACTCTATAGTTTATATGTATATAAAACCAATAAAAAGGACCATCTCTTTTTCTACATTTTAAATAACAGTGAAAAAAATCAATTGTACAAATTCATCTCTTATTAATTTTATGCACCTTTTATCCCCTCTTAATTTTGCAGTGTTGTTATAAAATTGTTTTTTTTTAATGTGCATTTAAGATGACTTCAACTTTATTCATTAAGTCTACTTGACTAATTAAAAATTATTAGAAATCAAGTTACATTAAGAGCCAGTTTGTTCCTCCGACATGTTTTAATTAATTTATTTAGTGTGAATGCGGCCGCTGTCACACACTTTTGCAGCTTTGGTAATATTTTTTTCAGACAAAATTAAGAAACTTGGTAGTAATTTAAAACAAAGAAACAATGGGCTGATACACTATAATGTTTCGTATTAGCGAGAAATTAGCATCGTCATGTAGCATCTTGTGTTTTATAATTAGGGAGAGATGATGTTGTGGAGTGTGTCAAATAAGAGGCAGATCCATGGGCAGACGGTTTATTACACACTTCACATTTCACAAGCACAGAACAGAATGAATGAATTCAACAAGCTCTCCTCTCTCCCCTCAAATCCTCTTCACACGTTTCATGGAGTTTTCCTCTCACACAGCATGACATCTACATCACACAGCATTCAACCCCCTATGCCTCTGACTCCTTCCTGCTATATCTCCAGGAACTCTCTGGGCATTGTTCTCCCATGTTTATTCCTTGTCTCTGTCTAAGATGCTGCATAACCCCCTCCTATACCGCCCCCCCAGCGTCTAAGATAGAACATTAGTCCATACGCTCTCTTGGCTTCAGTCTCCTCCCATATCTGCTGTAACTGGGGTTTACCGCCTCCGTGGCGCTGCTGTGCCGGTGGGGGGCTGCTGGGAGTGTGTCTGACTGCGGGTGGGCTGTGGCGAGGGGGGGGGGGGACTTCGCCCTGTCCGTGTGGCTGCTCCGTTGCATCACTTCCCTGGGGAGCTCTCCGTGGGGGTCTTCCACGCCAAGGGGCCCTAGCCAACAGCACCTGCTCGTCCACTGCTACAAAGGCGGGTTTAAGTCTGTCTATGCCAATTTTCTCCCGCCTGCCCCCCAAGTCTAGCACAAAATGCTTATCCCCTGTTTCCAACACTCTGAACGGTCCATCATAGGGTGGGCGCAATGGAGGGCGGTGGGCGTCGTGTCTGACGAACACGAACTCTGCGTTCTTCAACGTTTTAGGCACGAAAACATGCGGAAAACAGTGGTGGGCCGGGCCCGGCAGCGTGCCTGTGTTTACGCTACGCTGCAAAAGCTGAGATGGGCAGCTGTCCGGCGCGGGATTATCTGGCAGAAATTCCCCGGGCAGCCGTAGGGGCTGCGCAGAAACCAGCTCTGCCAGGGAAGCTTCCAGATCCTCTTTTGGCGCAGAGCGCAACCCCAATAAAACCCACAGCAACCTGTCCACCCAATTTGCATCCGTCAGTGAAGCCCTGAGTGCTGCTTTCAGTGATCTATGAAAACGTTTGCATAACCCATTGGCCTGTGGGTTGTATGCGGATGTGTGATGAATTGTAACACCCAGGCTGCGGGCTATCGCGGACCAGAGTTCGGAAACAAATTGAGGGCCCCTGTCAGACGTAATGTCCGACGGGACTCCAAAACGCGCCACCCATGCTGTTAAAAAAGCGCGTGCTACGTCTGCGGACGTGGTTGCCGCCAGTGGGACTGCTTCTGGTCAGCGCGTGGTGCGGTCCACCACTGTCAGGAGGTGCGTGCACCCCTGTGATGGTGGGAGGGGGCCCACGAGGTCCACGTGAATGTGGTCGAACTTCTTAGCCGGTACCCAAAATGGCTCCAACGGAGCCTTCGTGTGTCTGTGTACCTTGGCTCGTTGGCACGCCACACAGGCTGCAGCCCACTCTTTTACTTGCTTGCGTAGGCTCGGCCACACAAACTTCTCTCCCACCATTTTGACCGACACGCGCACTTCTGGGTGCGCCAGAGTGTGAACCGACTCAAACACGCGGCGGCGCCACTTGACCAGGACCACCAGACGCGGGTGTCCCGTGGAGACATCGCAGATTGGGGGAGGCATGCCGTCTTGCAGCACCCTGCTCTCCAGCCTTAACCCTGTTGGTCCAGACTGGAGCGCGCGCACGTCTGCATCGCTAATCTGCTCCGCGGCCATGGCTGCGTAATCTATCCCCACATAGACCGGGGCCACCACGGTGCACGAGAGGCAGCCGCCACCACATTCAGTTTACCCGACACATGCTGAATATCGGTAGTAAACTCTGAGATCGCAGCCAGCTGTCTCTGCTGCCGGCCCGACCACGGTTCTGAAACCTTGGCCATCGCGAACGTTAGTGGCTTGTGATCCACGAACACGGTGAAGCTGCGCCCTTCCAGCCAGAACTGGAAGTGGCGTATGGCCAGGTGGAGAGCCAGCAACTCCCTGTCGAACGCGCTGTATTTACGTTCGCTGTCGCGCAAAGTTCTGCTGAAAAAAGCGAGCGGCTGCCAAGTCCCTGCGACGCGCTGCTCTACGACAGCCCCTATGGCCACGTCTGAAGCGTTGGTGGTGAACGCTATCCGGGCCGCCGGGTCCGGATGCACCAGCAGTGCGGCGTTTGCCAGGGCTGCTTTAACCTCCGAGAACGCCCGCTCTTGCTCCAGGGTCCGTTCGACCCTATCCGCTAGTTTCTGTCTCTTGAGCGCGGCGTACAATGGTTGCATGAGCTGCGCCGTGCGGGGAAGGAAACGGTTATAAAAGTTCACCATCCCCAAAAATTCCTGCAACGCCCTGACCGTCTGAGGCCGGGGAAAATCTGCCACGGCGCGCACTTTGTCAGGCAGCGGGATTGCTCCTTCCGGAGAGACGCGGTGCCCCAAAAAAATCAATCTCCGTCACGCCGAACTGGCATTTCGTCGGGTTGATTATAACCCGTGCTCCTCCAACCTCCGGAAAACCGTCCTGAGGTGGGTTTCGTGTTCGTCTTTGGACGCACTGGCTACCAGAATATCGTCCAGGTAGACGAACACGAACAGGAGATCGCACAGCACTGCATCCATCATGCGCTGGAACGTCTGTGCCACGTCTTTTAACCCGAATGGCATGCGCAGGAACTTGAATAAACCGAACGGAGTTATTACCGCTGTTTTGGGTACGTCCTCAGCGCGTACTGGGACTTGTTGGTAACCGTGGACCAGGTCTATTTTTGAAAAAATGCGTGCTCCGGCGAGGTGGACAGAAAAATCATGTATGTGGGGAATCAGGTAGCGGTCGTGTGCTGTGGCGTTGTTCAACCTGCGGAAATCACCGCACGGTCGCCAAGACCCCTCAGCCTTAGGAACCATGTGTAGCGGGGATGGCCATGGGCTGTTCGAACGCCTGATGATGCCCAACCTTTCCAGGTTGGCGAACTCCTCGCGCGCTATGGCCAGTTTCGCTGCGTCCAAGCGCCGAGGTCTTGCAAAAACGGGCGGCCCGGTGGTGGTGATAAAGTGCTCCACCCCGTGTTTAGCGATGGCCGCTGAAAACGTCGGGACCGTGAGTGCTGGGAACTGAGTGAGCAGTGCGTGGAACTTACCGCCTGGAGCTGTGACGTTGGCTTGTGCTGTTGGCTCGGTCACTCGAGCTATACAGGGGAGAGAGTCAAAGGACAGTGCATTAACCAGGCGCCTGTTAGCAACCTCAACCAGTAAACCATGTGCACACATACCCCAGGATATGGTAATTCAGTGCTGCTACGACAAAAGTCCACTCGTATGTACAGCCGTGTAGAGATAAGATCAGTGTCCTCTCACCAAAGGTCTTAATTTCCGAGCCGTTTGCTGCCAACATCACAGGGCCGCTAGGTCCTGCCAGCCGGTCGGCATAGGTCGGCAGGATGACGCTCTTCTGGGCTCCGGTGTCCATGAGGAAACGCCTCCCCGAGCGCGCGTCCGTCAAGTAGAGCAGCTTGTTCTCTTCACCGTGGGTCGCAGCTGCTACTGACCGCCAGCCTCGGCGTTTTCCCGAGTGCTTGAATTGGCAGGGTGGCGCACATCTGCGTGTGTTCTCTCCGAAGCGGCGGTGGTAGAAACAGAGCGTGTCTCTCTGGCGCTCCTTGGCCCCCCGCTGCTGCTACCGTCGGTGGCTCCTCGCCTCCTCTGGTCGTCTCGCTGGGCTCCACCGCTGCCGCGTTGACTGTGATTGCCCTGGTGGTGAGGATGATCCGGTCCACCTCCTGGGCTAGCGCACGGTAGTCACGCATGGCCAGCAATGGCGAATTGGCCAGAACCGCACTTGCCACTGTTGGAAGGTTCCGGAGGAAGAGGTGGGCAAACAGAAAGTGCCCTTCGTCCGTGCCCATTAACGCCAGCATTTTCTCCATCAGGTCGGTGGCCGATCCATCTCCTAACTTGGTCCGTCTCAGGAGCCTCTCCGCTCTCTCACATTCCGAGAGCGTGTAGCGCCGGGTGAGCGCAGCCTTGAGCGCCTCATATTTGTTGCTGGCTGGTGGCTGATCGAGCAGCTCGCTACCTGCTGAGCTGTGCGGGCGTCCAGCGCTGCGACCACATGGTAGAATCTGGTGTCGCCTGCCGTTACTCCCCGGAGGGCGAACTGGGCCTCGGTGTGGTGGAACCAAGAGCGCGGGTTGTGCTGCCAGAAATCCGGTAGCTTGACTGAAACCGCACACGTGTGGCTGGGGGTTCCAGTCCGGGCTGTCTGTGGGATGGCTGCTGCCTCGCTGGGGCTTCCCGACCGGGCCGGCTCCGGGGTTCTTGCCTTATGTTCCATAATACGTCTTGGGTCACCAGTGTGGAGTGTGTCAAATAAGAGGCAGCTCCATGGGCAGACGGTTTATTACACACTTCACATCTCACAAGCACAGAACAGAATCAATGAATTCAACAAGCTCTCCTCTCTCCCCTCAAATCCTCTTCACACATTTCATGGAGTTTTTCTCTCACACAGCATGACATCAACATCACACAGCATTCAATCCCCTATGCCTCTGACTCCTTCCTGCTATATCTCCAGGAACTCTCTGGGCATTGTTCTCCCATGTTTATTCCTTGTCTCTGTCTAAGATGCTGCATAACCCCCTCCTATAATGTTAATGTTACGTACCGCTAATTAAAACGAGATTAGAGGACTATCCTCTCTGATGCAGCACAGTGGGGATAAGTCCCACATCCCTGGCAAACATTAGTAGTGGCTATATGACCAAAACATTAGCTTGCTGTTTAGCTGCTGTGCTAACCAGTGGAACCCACTATTGCACACACCCGGCGCACTGCATATCACACAGCCCTATTATTAATTACTAAAACTAATTTACTGTCAACTAACGCTCAGTGACAATTGCAATACTGTGTTGAATCCCTTAATTTCCACAGTGAGGCGCTGTTTGAAAAGATTTCTTACCTGACCCGGAAGGCCCACTCTTTTGAAAAAAGCATTGTTCAGCTTACAGTCTGCCCTTGTATAAACACTGTGAAGCTATTTCACGTCTGTTTAAAAAAAAAATAGGCAGTGCTAGAGTTGGATTTATTGTCTCAATTAACGAACCACAATACCTTTGTGGTGATGGACTCTTTGTTTCATCTGAAAATGCGAAGAAAAGTAAGAAAAGTGCACTAAATCGCTAGCATGCTAACTACTAGCCACTGGCTAGCTACAGGCATTGAATAAGTTTTGATCTCAAGTCTTCTGCAGTACCGACTCAATGGGTACAATGGGGAAAATAAGTATTGAACACATTGTGGGGAGCCTTGAATAACGAAACTGAATTGCATTTAATTCAAGTTTATTTCAAGCAACCATTCCCACAGTCTGCTCTCATTCTTGAGCAGCGAACAAAGAGAAGGAAACACACCAAAGTCCTCACCTTTAAACATTCTCACATAAAGAAATCTCCCTCGCAGGGGAGGTCACATATCTCCATCATAATCCCTTTATTCACATTCATAATCCCTTTATTTACATTACTCCCCCCTCTCTCCTCTCGAGCCTCAGAGGTCAGGGAGTCTTCTGTCCACACCCATTGTCTTCTCTCGCTGTCCTCCGGAGGTGTCCTAGACTCTGCGTCTCCTTCATCGTGAGGTTAAATTACATATGTGCTGTCAGCATATCTCTCATATGTCCAACATGTACATGCACAACTACACAGCCATATAACCCCCCCCCCAAACGATGAAGAACGGACTATTCCCTAAAATTCAATAACACGTTACTGACTACTGTATAATCAACATCAACATTCAGTCTGTGCGCCGCCTGGGCTTCAACCGTCTGCCGAATCTGCTGTGAGTTGGCCCCGCCTTGCCTGCTGCGCCTTTCTGCTCCGGCTCTGTTGACTGAGGGAGAGAGTGATTATTTGCCCCCTGTGGGGGCCTGCCTCGTCGAGGCGCCCTCGCGACCGGTACAGACCCGTCCTTCATGACAAAAGCAGGTTTTAGTCTGTCAATACTGACTGTCTCTTTTCTGTCTCCAAAATCTAGCACAAATTGCTTATCACCTGCCTCCAGCACTCGAAATGGCCCTTCGTAAGGTGGTTTGAGTGTTGCTTTTAGGGCTTCGCGCCTGACAAAAACGAACTCAGCATTTTTCAAAGCTTTGGGGACGAAAACTCATGGAAAAGCGTGATGAACCGGACCCGGAAGCGTGTCTGCTCCCGTGCCGACTAACGGTCCCAGAGCCGGGAGAGGTGGGGGCTCCGGGTGCTCTGGTAAAAACTCGCCTGGCAGCCTAAGAGGTTGTGCGAACACCAGCTCTGCTGGGGAGGCATCTAAGTCCTCTTTGGGTGCAGAACGCAACCCTAATAAAACCCATGGTAGTTTATTTACCCAATCTGCATCCGTGAGCGACGCTCTGAGTGCTGTCTTCAAAGACCTATGGAAACGCTCGCATAAACCATTAGCCTGAGGGTGGTAAGCCGTAGTGCGGTGAATTTTGGCTCCCAAGCCGTTGGCCATCGCTGACCACAGCTCAGAGATGAATTGAGGCCCTCTATCGTACGTAATGTCCGACGGAACCCCGAACCGCGCCACCCAAGCCGTTAAAAAAACGCGAGCTACCTCCGCGGCCGTGGTCGTCGCCAGCGGGACCACTACCGGCCAACGTGTGGTTCGGTCCACCATTGTCAAAAGATGCGTGAACCCCTGTGACGCCGGTAGGGGGCCCACGAGGTCGACGTGCATGTGGTCGAACCTTCTGGCTGGAATGCGAAACGGTTCTAACGGGGCTCTTGTGTGCTTGTGAATTTTGGCCCGTTGACAGGACATGCAGGTTTTTGCCCATTCCTTCACGTGCTTGCGCAGGCACGGCCAAAGAAACTTTTCCGCTACCATTTTCACCAACGCACGCACCCCCGGGTGCGCCAGTGAGTGGACCAAGTCAAAAACACGGCGGCGCCACGCAGCCGGAACCACCGGACGCGGGTGCCCCGTCGACACATCGCAGATCAGGGGGGGCATACCGGTTTGTAAACACTTGCTCTCCAGCCTTAACCCTGTTGGTCCAGACTGGAGCGCGCACACGTCTGCGTCCGCCCCCTGGTCTGCTGCCATGGCTGCGTAATCTATACCCACGTGCACCGGGGCTGCGCGCGCCACCGCGCCGCAGCGCGGTCGCAGTGGCCTGTTCTGCCTCTGCGCGCGGTGGAGTCGTGACCGCGCGCGAGAGACAATCTGCTACTACATTGAATTTGCCCGCAACGTGCCTAATGTCAGTGGTAAATTCCGAGATTGCGGCCAGCTGCCTCTGCTGCCTGCCTGACCACGGGTCTGAAATTTTGGCCATGGCGTATGTGAGCGGCTTGTGGTCCACATAAGCGGTGAAACACCGTCCTTCCAGCCAGAACTGGAAATGACGAATAGCCAAATGCAGCGCCAACAGTTCTCTGTCGAACGTGCTGTATTTTCGCTCAGCCGCGCTTAAGGATTTGCTAAAGAAAGCCAACGGCTGCCAAACTCCGGCGACCTGTTGCTCAATAACGGCCCCTATGGCTAAATCTGAAGCGTCTGTCGTCAGCGCGATACGTGCTGCCGGGTCTGGGTGGGCCAGGAGCGCAGCATCAGCCAAGGCTTTTTTTACCTCTGTGAACGCGCGCTCCCGCTCCGGGGACCATTCGACCGCCTGTGTTGGTTTTTGCTTTTTGAGCGCGGCATATAACGGTTGCATGATTTGAGCTGCGTGGGGCAGGAATCGGTTATAAAAATTCACCATCCCCAAGAATTCCTGCAGTGATTTGACCGTTTGTGGCCGGGGAAAATCCGCTACCGCGCGTACTTTATCTGGTAACGGGACCGCTCCCTCTGGGGAGACGCGGTGACCCAAAAAATCGATCTGCTCGACGCCGAACTGGCACTTGGTTGGGTTAGCCTCCTTGGTTGGGAGGCTGGGAGAGCCATGCTCTCCCAGCCTCCTAAAAACTGCTGTGAAGTGCTTTTCGTGTTCGTCCTCTGAAGTACTCGTGACCAAAATGTCGTCGAGGTACACAAACACAAAAGGGAGATCTCGTAACACGGCATCCATCATCCGCTGAAACGTTTGCGCCGCCCCTTTGAGACCAAACGGCATGCGTAAAAATTTGAAAAGTCCGAACGGGGTTATTACTGCTGTTTTAGGAATGTCCCCCAGTTGGACTGGGACTTGGTGATAGCCGCGGACCAGATCAATCTTTGAAAAAATGCGCGCCCCCGCCAGGTGCACCGAAAAGTCCTGAATGTGCGGGATGGGATAACGATCGTGCGCCGTAGCATTGTTTAGCCTGCAATAATCGCCACACGGTCTCCAGGAGCCATCGGCTTTTGGGACCATGTGCAGCGGCGAAGCCCACGGGCTTTTTGACCTACGAACGATGCCCAGCCTCTCTAGGCTGGCGAACTCCTCGCGTACTATAGCGAGCTTAACTGCATCCAAGCGCCGAGCCTTTGCAAACACGGGAGGGCCAGATGTAGGGATAAAATGCTCCACCCCGTGTTTTGCGACCGTCGCCGAAAAAGTGGGCACAGTGAGCGCTGGAAATTGGGTGAGGAGTGTGTGAAACTTACCACCTGCTGTAGCGACGTGGGTCTGTACTGGTGGCAGGGACACTCGAGCTGAACAGGGGAGAGAGTAAAAAGATAGTGCATTTACCAGCCGTCTATTAGCAAGATCAACTAACAGATTGTGTGAGCACAAAAAATCTGCGCCCAACATGTTGAAACTCACCGCCGCTATTACAAAAGTCCATTCATATGTGCGGCCATGTAAGCATAAAGGCAAGGTTCTTTTCCCGTAGGTATTGATGCTCGAGCCATTTGCCGCCATAGCTCCGCTACCGCGGGGTCCAGTCACCCGGTCCGTGTATGTTGGGGTGATAAAGCTCACTTGGGCTCCGGTGTCTATGAGGAACTCTCATCCGGAGCTCGTATCCGTGATGTAGAGCAGCTTGTTGCCTTCTCCGAGAGTCGAAGCTGCTAGCGACCCTCGGTCTTGCCGTTTCCCAACTCTTGAAGTTGCAGGGCGGCACGCACCTGCGTGCCCTATCAGCGAACCTCTGATGGTAAAAGCAGAGATCCTCTCCTCCGCTGTGTTGGGGCCACGCCTCTGCCACAGGACCATTGGCTCCACCTCGTCGCGGCCGTGCTGCCGCCGTTGTCGGCCAGCCTGGGTCTGCCGCCTCTGGCTCCCCGCTGTCTTGGGTCGCCGCTGTGGTTGCCTGCCCGCTGCAGGCGTCCAGAATCCCGTCTGCTTCCTGGGCCAGCTCCCGGAACTCCTCCGGGGTGTGACACTTCTTGCCGGCCAGCGTGCTTCTCGCATGCGTCGGGAGATTGGAGAGGAAGATGAACTGGAAGAGGAAATCATCGTTGTCCGACCCTCTCAGCTGTATCATATCCTCCATCAGGGCGCTCGGCCTGTGTCCTCCTTGGTCTAGCAAAGACAGGATCCTCCTCGCCCTCACTTCGGCCGAGGGGGTGAAAAACTTAACGAGGGTGGATTTTAGCTTGTCGTACCTGCCGGTAGCGGGTGGCTGCTCCACCAAGCTCTGCACGCACCGAGCTGTGCGGTTATCCAGTTTAGCGATGACATGGTGGAATTTAGTGTCATCCACCGTTACTCCTGCGAGCGCGAACTGCGACTCCGCTTGCAGGAACCACGACCGTGGGTTATCCTGCCAGAAATCAGGCAGCTTGACGGCCACTGCGCTCACCAGAACCGAACTCTGTGAGTCCGGGACCCTGAGACCTTCTCCGGTCATTCTCAACGTCGTCGGTCACCAATTGTGGGGAGCCTTGAATAACGAAACTGAATTGCATTTAATTCAAGTTTATTTCAAGCAACCATTCCCACAGTCTGCTCTCATTCTTGAGCAGCGAACAAAGAGAAGGAAACACACCAAAGTCCTCACCTTTAAACATTCTCACATAAAGAAATCTCCCTCGCAGGGGAGGTCACACATCTCCATCATAATCCCTTTATTCACATTCATAATCCCTTTATTTACATTACTCCCCCCTCTCTCCTCTCGAGCCTCAGAGGTCAGGGAGTCTTCTGTCCACACCCATTGTCTTCTCTCGCTGTCCTCCGCAGGTGTCCTAGACTCTGCGTCTCGTGTCCTAGACTCTGCGTCTCCTTCATCGTGAGGTTAAATCACATATGTGCTGTCAGCATATCTCTCATATGTCCAACATGTACATGCACAACTACACAGCCATACACATCAACATTTTACTCATGTAACATATTTCTGATGGCGCCATTGACCTGAGATTTTCACCAGATATCAGCAACAACCCAAGTAATCCATACATACAAAGAAATCAAGGCAACTGTGTTTACAAAACAAGTTATATTTAATGAAGTGGAATGACACAGAAAATAAGTATTGAACGTGAAAAAGAGGTGCAAAAAGGCATAGAAAGCCAAGAAACCAGCTGAAATCCATTAGAATTTAGGAAGCCATCCTATCCCCCATCACTGCAAATTAATTTCAGCTGGTTTTGTCCTGACTGATAGCCTTTAAAAAGGTCTGTGAATATCAGATTGTCACAACACAAAGAACTCATGATGGGTAGAAGCAAAGAGCTCTCTCTAGACCTTTGCAACCTTATTGTTGCAAAACATAATGATGGCATTGGTTACAGGCTAGTGATGGGAATTCCGGCTCTTTTTAGAGAACCGGCTCTTTCGGCTCGGCTCACTAAAAAGAGCCGGCTCTTTCGGCTCCCAAGCGGCTCTTCAGGTTGTTTTGTTGCTTTAATTTATTAATTTAATTTATTATCAACAACAATATAAAAATATGCACAAAATTAATTACTAATGTAAAAAAGGTTTTTTATTTATATATGTTTATTATATAAATATGCTTTTGTTTATTCACTCCACATAAAATGTAAAAAGTAAATTATAAAATTCAAAAACCAACTATTTACAATTCAACTTATAGCTCTTTAAATTTTCAGCTTTTTCCTTTTAAACAAATTTAAAGTGAAACAACACAAAACACTGCAAACCAGTGTTTGAGCAGCTCTTCTGCTAAGTTCTCAGAAGTGTGTTTGTCGCTGAACTCAAAACAATCCAGAAGACAGGACACCATTTTATAATTTTCAATAAAGTGACACGTTACTGACAAGAAGGATGTGGTGGTTTGAGATGTCCAGCTGTCAGTTGTTAGACAGACTGCTGTCGCTTTTTTAACCCTCTCTTGCAGTGATGCACGTTCTCTGTCATGTAGGCCTGGGATGATTTTTTTGGGAGAGTGCTTTCCTGCTTGGAATTGCATACATTGGATTGAGTGCATGAATAAACTTCCTGAATCCTTTATCATCCACAACTGAAAATGGTTGGAAATCAAGTGCAGTCATTTTTGCCAGTTCTTCATCAATTGAGTTCTGTCTTGCTGGGAAAACAGACTTCTGCAAAAACTGTCTCATAGAGCTCTGGGTTGTAAGTTTAGCAGCAACAGTTGCAGTAGAGACACTGGCACCTTCATTAATATCACACTCAACTGACTGTGTTTTATCTTCCCATTGCACTGCTGGGTGGACAGTTCTCAGGTGCCTGTGCAGGTTGATTGTGGAGCCGGCTCTATATGATATTCTTTTCTGGCAGACTCTACACTCTGCCTTTGTATTGTCAATAAAATTGAAATGGTTCCAGATTTTGCTTCTTTTCCTGGTGTCACTCATTTTCTTTACTATACCTTTCTAAATGTGTCGATGTCGTCTCTTCTTGTTTCCCCTGGCTCTCTTTCTCTCTCTCCTCCTGCTCTGCTCATGTGCTACTGCACTGCTGCTGTGAGCGTAACTACCGCCCCTCCCCCCTCAGCGCAAACACAAGGCAGGCACAAACACATATTGACCAATCACGTGCGGCTAGAAGAGAAAAAAAGTGAGAGAGAGAGGGTGAGAGAAAGGAAAAAAAAAAAACAACACGGCTCCCAATAAGGAGCCGGCTCCCGTCGTTCACTTCAAAGAGCCGGCTCTAAGAGCCGTTTCATTCGCGAACGACCCATCACTATTACAGGCCCATTTCTAAACTGCTGACTGTTCCAATGAGCAGTGTTGGAGCCATCATTCAGCAGTGGAAAGAACATCATTTTACCATAAACCGGTCACGACCAGGAGCTCCTCACAAAATTTCTGAAAGAGGAGGCAAAAGAATTATTAGAGTTATCCAAGAGCCAAAGACCATTCCTGGAGAGTTCCAGAAAGACCTGCTATTTCAAAGAAAACAATACGTAATGCACTCAGCCGACATGGGTTCTCTGTCCGCTCACCTCGCAAGACTCCATTGCTGAAGAAAAAAACATGTTAAAGCTTGTTTAAAGTTTGCTGTACAACATTTGGGCAAGTCAGTAAAATACTGGGAGAATATAGTCTGGTTAGATGAGACCAAAATTGAACTTTTTGGATGCCACAACACAGCATGTTTGGAGGAGAAATGGCACTACACATCCCATCATGGTGTGAGGGTGTTTTTCAGCACATGGTACAGGCAGACTTCATATAATTGAAGGAAGGATGAATGGACAAATGTACAGAGACATCCTTGATAAGAACCTGTTGCTATCTGCCAAGATGCTGAAGATGAAACAAGGGTGGACATTTCAGCAAGACAATGATCCCAAACACACAGCTGAGGAAACTCATCTGGCTCCAGAGAAGGAAAATAAAGTTGCTAGAATGGCCCAGTCAGTCACCTGACCTGAATCCATTTGAAAATCTATGGAACAAACTGAACATCAGAGTTCATAGACGACACCCATGGAACCTTTAAGATTTGAAGACAGTTTGTGTGGAAGAATAGGCTAAAATCACTCATGAGCAATGCCTGTGCCTAGTTTCTCCATACAGGAGGTATTTGGAAGCTGTTATTACCAACAAAGGCTTTTCTACTAAATATTAAATGAATTTTACCAAGTATGTTCAGTACTTATTCCCTGTGTCATTCCACTTTGTTAAATATAACTTGTTTTGTGAACACAGTTGAACACTTGATTTCTTTGTATGTATGGGTTACTTGGGTTGACTTGTTCAGTGCTTCTTTTCCCCGCTGTATATGTTTTATAAACACTTATTACTTTTGAACTTGTGCTTGCAGAACTGTTGTATAAAAGCAATATTACACTCAAGGTTGTTATGGTATCATAAATATACTAACTACGGGTGTGATATGTCTAATACTATATTCATTGATGCCGTAGTCCTTCTCTTGTAATATTGCTTAAGTACTGTATGTCTTAGCTCATGGAGTTGATGCATATGATGCCAAAAAACATCTGATGAGTAAACAAACTGAGGGGGACTGGTCACTTCTGTACCGTTACACCCCTTTATGTATGCCCTCCCTTCCTACATCTAACCAGACCACAGCAATGGAGGACACACATCTTTTCACAAGCTGATTCTAGCTGTTACTGTTGAGTGAACGTAGAGTGCAGTTTTAGTATTCTGCAAAATGCGTGCAAAGCACAGCAGCCTGCAGTATGCCACCCTCTGGGACACCACAGGTTATTTACAACCAGACAACCGGTCTGCTCCTGGTTCTCATATACTTTTATGTAAGTAATTTTAAACAAAAACACCACACTTGGATGTAACCCTTGCCAAGCTTTTCATGAGATAGCTACATTGGGAGAGGGCAAGACTTGAACCCAATCCAGGGCTGTAATCTCACCCTCAGGGGGCTTCTCACTAAATAGTTTTGTGGGATATGAAAGCATGACACAAGATATTTAATCTGTGTGTTGAGTTCCGACTGTTTGGTCTGGCTCCTTGCTACTGGTTGCGTTCATATTTTTCCTGTGTAGTCATACATGTTTGAGACATATACTTTTATTTGAAATCAATTAACAAAACAGGGACATATATTCTCTATTTTCTGTGTTTCAGGATGTACACGTGGTATCACCAAATCCAATCAAATGTGATGTAAATTGACTGCTTCTAATGTAACTTGTCATGTGTTGGTGAGCCAGACAAATCTGACATCTCTCCAGATGGAGAACAGCTTGTGTTGTATTATATTTCACACACAGGGCCTATTCTCCCATTCACTCTGTTTCTCCCTCTCTCTTGCTCTTCCTTGCTCTCAGTGTCACTGTGAATAAAATCAAATGGGTAGCTGATTGATGGTATTATTATTGCTTGAAGGGTTGATTTCGTCAGTTTATTTTGGCTTTGCACTGACCCCTCCGTATGTGCGGTAGCGGAATTCCTGCTCATCTTTGACCTCTTGCATGTGTGACTTTGACGTCAAGCTGTTCTGCCAAGTGAGGTCTTCCACTTCTACAGGAGATGGATGCACGCAGTTGGTGCTGGTTTATTTTCGGTCCAAGAGGGAAGATAAGTTTGGGAGAAAGTGTATGTGACTGATTTTTGTTTACCAACCACAGAGGACTGGGAAGCTGGGGAGAATAAACATCAGCTCGGAAAACTATTTTAAGTTGACGGAGGATGCCCGTATGCACGGCAAAATCTGAAGGAAGACAGAAATCACACAGCTTCTTTCTGATTCACGATTGCCAAAGTATCTGATTCAGTCTTTTCTGTCCTAACTATGAACTCTAGGTGCATCTGGAACTGACAACATTTACTGTACCTAATAAGATGTTAGAGGGCACATAAACCCCAAGCGGCTCCACCAAATGAGTCCACCGTTTATGGCAAACACGCTTGTTGCCGCCACATGGTAGAAACATCAGGGGCTGTTTTAATTAGGAAGCTGCTTAGGGGAAATCCATCCCCAGCACTGCTGGCTTACAAGCTTTGTTTTCATTTGTTTGAGTGACTGCTGGGGTACCTGATGAAGACCCTAACCAAGAAACCTGTCTGTTCACAAAACTCTTTTAATAAAGTGTATCAGCCTAAACATGATAAAAAAAAATAACTTGCAGGTTAGAATCCCCGGTGGATAAATGTAGAATTAAATTGATTTATTTTTTTTTTAAAAAGTATGTATTAGTGGTGAAAGATGATTAAATTTGTAATCGTGATTGATCTTTTGAAATTCTCAGTAAACCCATCAATCACATTTAATCTCAAAATTTATTTACTTTATATTGATACTTTTTCGTTTTTCATACTCTTATGAACGTGGAAGTGGACAAATATGCTTGCTTTCTGCAGGTTGTATTATTATTTCAACATGTCAAAATGATGACAAATACTACGCAGAATATTCTCCACCAAAACCTCAGAAGTTCTGAATGTGCAAAACAGATGGGCATGGCGATATTGACCTCACAGTAACATTACTTACTAACACAATTCAGTATCCAACTCTACTGTTGTAGTGTTAAGTAAACATCCCATGGTTTTTAAGCAGCTGAACACAAAACAATTGACCTCGGGCATCACAACAGACACAGCTGTCACCGTCTCTTTTAAACGGGTCTCACTCTTAAGCACATCTGATATATAGTGGTGTGAAAAAGTGTCTGCCCTCTTCCTCATTTCTCATTTTTTTGTATGTTTGTCACACTTAAATGTTTCAGATCATCAAACAAATTTATATATTAGACAAAGATAGCACAAGTAAACACAAAATGCAGTTTTTAAATGAAGGTGTTTATTATTAAGGGTAAAAAAAAATCCAAACCTACATGGCCCTGTGCGAAAAAGTGATTGCCCCCCTGTTAAAACAAATTAACTGTGGTTTATCACATCTTTGGAAAGCTGAGTTCAGTTTCTCTTGCCACACCCAGGCCTGATTACTGCCACACCTGTTCTCAATCAAGAGATCACTTAAATAGGACCTGCCTGACAAAGTGAAGTAGACCAAATGATCCTCAAAAGCTAGACATCAAGCTGCAATCCAAAGAAATTCAGGAACAAATGAGAAACAAATTAATTGAGATCTGTCAGTCTGGAAAATGTTATAAAGCCATTTCTAAAGCTTTGGGACTCCGACGAACCACAGTGAGAGCCATTATCCACAAATGGTGAAAACGTGGAACAGCGGTGAACCTTCCTAAGAGTGGCCGGCCGACCAAAATTACCCCAAGAGCGCAGCAACGACATCCAAGAGGTCATAAAAGACCCTACAACAACATCCAAAGAACTGCAGGCCTCACTCGCCTCAGTTAAGGTCAGTGTTCATGACTCCACCACAAGAAAGAGACTGGGCAAAAATGGCCTGCGTGACAGAGTTCCAAGACGAAAATCACTGCTGAGCAAAAAGAACATAAAGGCTTTTCTCAGTTTTGCCAGAAAACATCTTGATGATCCCAAAGACTTTTGAGAAAATACTCTGTGGACTGATGAGACAAAAGTTGAACTTTCTGGAAGGTGTGTGTCCCATTACATCTGGCGTAAAAGTAACAGCATTTCAGAAAAGGAACATCATACCAACAGTAAAATATGGTGGTGGTAGTGTGATAGTCTGGGGCCGATTTGCTGCTTCAGGACCTGGAAGACTTGCTGTGGTAAATGGAACCATAAATTCTGCTGTCTACCAAAACATCCTGAAGGAGAATGTCGGCCATCTGTTCGTGACCTTAAGCTGAAGCGCACTTGGGTTCTGCAGCAGGACAATGATCCAAAACACATCAGCCAGTCCACCTCTGAATAGCTTAATGAAAACAAAATGAAGACTTTGGAGTGGCCTAGTTAAAGTCCTGACCTGAATCCGACTGAGATGCTGTGGCATGAACTTAAAAAGGTGGTTCATGCTCGAAAACCCTCCAATGTTGCTGAATTACAACAATTCTGCCAAGATGAGTGGGCCAAAATTCCTCCATAGTGCTGTAAAAGACTCATGGCCAGTTATCGCAAATGCTTGATTGCAGTTGTTGCTTCTAAGGGTGGCCCAACCAGTTATTAGGTTTAGGGGGCAATCACTTTTTTACACAGGGCCATGTAGATTTGGATTTGTTTTCCCTTAATAATAAACACCTTCATTTAAAAACTGCATTTTGTGTTTACTTGTGTTTTCTTTGTCTAATACTTAAATTTGTTTGATGATCTAAAACATTTAAGTGTGACAAACATACAAAACAATGAGAAATCAGGAAAGGGGCAAACACTTCTTCACACCACTCTGTGTGTGTGTGTGTGTGTGTGTGTGTGTGTGTGTGTGTGTGTGTGTGTGTGTGTGTGTGTGTGTGTGTGATGGCTAAACATGTCCTTTCTAGTGTCCCATCAGGAATTTTTTTGTTTTGTTTTTTTTAACAAGGAAAACCACAGGAGAACTGAGCTGCTGTATCGGTGAGTGACCAACACTGGCAGATACTTTTCCCACTTGGCTAGATCATAAAGATTGAAACTTACAGTGCACAGTTTGTGTTTTCTAAAGCTGAACTCTTATAGTTGCTGTTTGTGAGTGGATTGTTTTAATCACTTTTTTTTTTGGAGAGGCGGTGCTTTTATAGTTTGCCTTTTTCACAGATCCAAGTCAATTGTACCTTGGGGGTTTTTTTGTAAGCTCATTCATTTATACTTTGCATCTCTCAGAGAACTGCGCTTTGCAGTTTGGAAGATCATACAGCTGGTTTGTGTTCACTTGTTGGTGTTTCTGTAGAGTGACAGTATGTCAGAGTATCCTAAATCATCCAGTCCTAAACATCATGTCTCAGACAACATAATCCCCTTGTCTAAAATGAGCTTTTTCTGTGTCTCATGCAGCAGTGAGGTCAGTCACTTCAGCTGCATAAAATGCATCCAGGCAGAAAAACAAGCTCCTCTTTTTCTTTGTTCAACTGTGGAATCAGTGTTACGATTGGCTCAGGATTCAACTCTAAATAAGTAAGTGAATGAATAAATGAATGAAAAGGAACAATACTCTCTACTACATTTCTTATTGTGGCTTTTACATAAACTTAAAAACCTCCCAAATTTGCAAAGTTGCTAATTTATAAGAAACAAAAATTTGCAAATTTTCAAGTAAAGGGTACAGTTGGTAATTGCCAAATAAAAGTCACAAATTTAGGAGAATAAAGTCACAAAGTTATGAGAGAAGCTAGAAATTCAGGAGAAAAAGTTGCAAATTTTTGAATAAAAACTAGTAAATTTATAAGAAAAAAGTTGCTAATTGAAAGTAAAATCATAAAAGGGAAAAAGCACCTATAACTAATGTTGATGAGTAAGTTTTTTAATGTTCTTTTTTTGTACTCAATTTTGGCCAGCTATTGCTGAAAATTGTCTTTTGTTATTAGAATTTGTATGAGCCTTGGCCTAATTGATTTTAGTCTGAGAGCAAACACTAAAAAAACAAAACAGCTTTATCAGCACTGAACAAAAGAATAAAATGATTTGTCCAGCACTTTGCTGGCCTATTTCAGTGTGAGCATCAGTCCACTGGATTGATGGGGTTGGTAGGCCATTGGCATCACAGCTAAAGTGAAGCAGGCGGCACTTGGGTACCTTGTCCATGGAGGAATTGTCCCCTCTCCCAAGACATGACCCTAGTGCCTGAAGAGAATGGACCCTGATAGGCCACGCATCCTTAAGTTCTTAGTTTCATTCTCCTCATGGGCTCACATCTGGCACCCCATTGAGGGGTTATTGATTTTTAGGGAGGGAATAATCCACCATGGTTTCCCTGTGAGCACACAGATGGATGGCGCTTATTAGGTGAATAAGGATTTCATTTTTCCCCATCCTGCAACTGTTGCAGAGCCTCTTTATTCCCTATATGCTTGTTGACTGCAGTGTCACAGCAGCATACATTTTGGTGCAAAAATATCCTTGCTGGGTGGGGTCATTTTGCCTAGATTTATGGAGATGTCGTTAGCATTAGAAAGTATAATCATGTTTTTCTTTTATTGTGTGGAATGTGGTCCACTCTATCTGGCCAGCAATTCTAGCTCCAGTTTGTGTGGGAGGTTACCGTATATCTCACACGTTACCATTTGGAGGTAAATCATGCGGATGAATGATGGATACCAGTTGTCACTGTGAACAGATGAGCTGGCAGGACACCCGCTGGCATGTTTACCTGCTCAATGAGCTTTTAATTTGCGGTAACGACTTCACATCAGCAAATTATAGGTATTTGGTAATCAGAAAATTCAACTTCTTTTAGGGAGTAAAGTACGTATTTTGTTTATACCCGTTTCCAAGATGCTTTGGAGTAGTGTAGAAGTTGTTTTCACTACCCCCTTTAAGGCATAAATACAGATGGAAACTCTGCATAAAAGCATATAATCCAATAGCCAAATAGAGCTTTATCCAAATGGTTCTGGTTTGGTGCTTCTTGCACTTTTTTTTTTGCATACTACAAAAAGTAGAATTCTTTTACGCAGTGCTGTGAAAAAGTATTCACCCCTTCCTTATTTCTTATATTTTTGCGTATTTGTCACACTTAAAAGTTTCAGATTATCAAACAAATTTTAATATTAGACAAAAAATAACCTCAGTGAATACAAAATGCACTTTTTAAATGATGATTTCATTTATTAGGGGAAAAAAGCTTTACAGACTTACCTGACCCTATGTCACAAAAGTAATTGTGCTCTAAACCTAATAGCTGGTTATGCCATCCTTGGCAGTAACAACTGCAGTCAAGCGTTTGTGATAACTGGCAGTGAGTCTTCTACATTGCTGTTGAGGAATTTTGGCCCACTCTTCTTTGCAGAATTGTTTTAATTCAGCCACATTGGAGAGCTTGTGGTCATGAACTGATGGCCAGACATTCACCTTCAGGATTTTCTGGTAGAGAGCAGAATTCATGGTTCCATCAATTATGGCAAGTCATCCAGGTCGTGAACCAGCAAAGAAGCTCCAGACCATCACACTACTACCACCTTGTTTGATTGTTGGTATGCTGTTCTTTTTATGAAATGCTGTGTTAGCTTTGTGCCAGATGTACCGGGATGCATGCATTCCAGAAAGTTCAACTTTTGTCTCGTCAGTCCACAGAATATTTTTCCAAAAGTCTTGGCGATCATCTAGATGTTTTTTTGGCAAATGTGAGACAATCCTTTTGTGTTCTTTTTGGTCAGCAGTGGTTTTCGCCTTGGAACTCTCCCATAGATGCTATGTACAGGTGCATCTCAATAAATTAGAATGTCATCAAAAAGTTAATTCAATTCAGTAATTCAATTCAGAAAATGAAACTCCTATGTTATATAGATTGATTACACACAGAGTGATATATTTCAAATGTTTATTTCTTTTAATTTTGATGGTTATGGCTTATAGCTCAAGAAAACCCAAATTCAGTTTCTCAAAAAATTAGAATATTGCATAAAATTAATTTTATAAAAATGGATTTTTAATAGAAATGTTGGCCTACTGAAAAGTATGTCCATGTACACACTCAATACTTGGTTGGGGCTCCTTTTGCATGAATTACTGCATCAATGTGGCATGGCATGGAGGTGATCAGCCTGTGGTACTGCTGAGGTGTTAAAAAGACCCACGTTGCTTTGATAGTGGCCTTCAGCTCGTCTTCATTGTTGGGTCTGGTGTCTCTCATCTTCCTCTTGACAATACTCCATAGATTCTCTATATAGTTGAAGTCAGGCTAGTTTTATGGCCAATAAAGCACAGTGATACCATGGTCATTAAACCAGGTTTTGGCACTTTTGGCAGTGTGGGCAGGTGCCAAGTCCTGCTGGAAAATGGAATCAGCATCTCCATAAAGCTTGTCAGCAGAGAGAAGCATGAAGTGCTCTAAAATTTCCTGTCAGACGGCTGCGCTGACTTTGGACTTGATAAAACACAGTGGACCGACACCAGCAGATGACCTCTTTTCAGATGAAAGTAAATTTTGCATTTCATTTGGAAATCAAGGTCCCAGAGTCTGGAGGAAGCACGGAGAGGCACAGAATCTAAGTTACTTGAGGTCCAGTGTGAAGTTTCTACAGTCAGTGATGATTTGAGGAGCCATGTTATCTGCTGGTGTTGGTCCACTGTGTTTTATCAAGTCCAAAGTAAGTGCAGTCATCTACCAGAAAATTTTAGAGCACTTTATGCTTCCCTTTGCTGACAAGCTTTATGGAGATACTGGTTTCATTTTCCAGGAGGACTTGGTGCCTGTCCACACTGCCCAAAGTACCAACCAAGTCTATGTAATATAGGAGTTTCATTTTCTGAATTGAATTACTGAATTTAATTAACTTTTGGATGACATTCTAAGTTTTTGAGATGCACCTGTATGCCCAGACTTTTATTGTTGAATCATGAACCAGTGTCCAAACTGAGGCAAGTGAGGCCTTCAGTTCTTTAGATGTTGTTCTGGGTTTTTCTTTCTGATCTGTTTGTTTGTTTCTTGAATTTCTTTAGATCATGGCTAGTTATCAATTAATTCATTAATCATTAGTTGATTCACCTTATCGAATGATTAACGATTAACTGATAAGCAGCAATCTCCTGAGAATCTGAATTTCTCTCGGAATACGGTCTTTCTATCATTAACATATAGAAAGTTAATTATTGTTTTTGATATATTGAATAATAAAACATGAACATCATACTCCTCAATGATTTATTGTACAATTTGCATTTTTTTTTTTACTACAGGCAATGACATTTTTGGTAGTTTAAAAAATTCTGTACTGTATAGTGTGTACTATGTACTAGTACATCTCAGTAAATTACAGATGCCATGATTTTTTTTATTTATTTTAAAAACTATTACCAGTATCCTAAAATGTATCTTTTTAGTTATATTACAAAAAAAAAAAAATAACTTTCACATTCTAATTTACTGAGATGCACTAGTGGACTGTTTTACCAGGAAAATAAACTGTGAGCTGCTTCATCTGTTGCATGCTAAACATTATCACAGTATCCCAGAAATGCAGACAAACCCAGTGCGATCTGGACTCCCTCTGTTGTCTGTTACCTCAGTGGTAACTTGTGTCCGGTCTGGTTTCCCATCTAGCGGTGGATTGAAAGCAGCAGGGATGAGTTTTTGCACTCATGCAGTTTCTTCCTTGCTCCAGTCTGTTTCTCTGCCTTGCTGATTTGAAGCAGGCGGGTGGATTGGTCAAGCTAGCGATGTAACCCGGAAGGGCGAGTTTTTTGCTCTGCAGAGCACATGCCCTTTGGGGGCTTGGCCTCTTCTTCTGCTTTTTCTTTAGTTTCTGTTGAAAGACGGCAGTGAGTGACCGCATGTGCCCCTGCCTGGACGACAACACCACTATACTGTATTTCATAGAATAATCTCCCATTGAAAAGGGCTGCTGAGTTACCAATTAGATGACATCTAATTTAATTTAGTCAACTAAATTCTTATCGACAATTAATTGAAAGTCGACTGATCATTAATATCGCGAGTTGCTATATGAGGTCTTTCAGCCTGCTTCACTTTGTCAGACAGGTTCTATTTAAGTGATTTCTTGATTCAACAGATCTGGCAGTAATCAAGCCTGGGTGTGGCTAGTGAAATTGAACTCAGCTTTCCAAAAAATGTGTTTTAATCACAGTTAATTCATGATGTAACAATGATGTAACCTGATTCATGATGTAACCTGGCCCAAAATTATGTACTTTTGGGCCAGGTAGGTTTGGATAGTTTTTTTTCCCCCCTTAATACATGACATCATCATTTAGAAACTGTATTTTGTATTTAATCAGGCTTTGTGTAATATTAAAAATGGTTTTATGATCTGAAGCATTTAAATGTGACAAATATGCAAAAATATAAGAAATCGGGAAGGGGGCAAATACTTTTTTTTCACAGCACTGCATTTACACAAAACATGTAAAGAAAGTGTTTTCCAACACTGCAGGAAAAAGAAGAATTGAACATGAAGCCTTTGAAGTTAAGTTTTTTTCTGCAGAAACCAATATTGTAAGACAACATTTACATATTTCTTCACAGTTAATTTCTTAATTTTTGCTGTATTTATTTGTTTTTAATACATTTAATTATCCCAGTATTTCAGTTTGGCTGGGGTTCATCTCTGTGCAATCGTCTCTTGTTTTCTTAAGCACTTTGTGTTTTACAGTAAATTACAAAGCTGGCTTTCACCCGGTGCCATTACAGTTTCCCTTTTGAGAGTGATGATTAAGCCACTCTTGGTTGGCTTAACACGAGGCAAATCTTTTGGCTGCTGAAATTCAAAAATCAATATTTTGCATGGAAGCGAGAACATTTATAGAAAGAATATGAGTTAACAAGCACTTCCTGGATACATTGTTCCCATTGTTGTCATCTATTCCCACTTAACCATATGTTGCAATGCTTAATAGTTTTAAAGAACCCCATTTGACTATTGTTGGAAAGAACATTTGCTGCCTTGTGCCAAAATCACATAATCATTATTATGAATGATCTCATGTTATTTAAGAAGACTTTTGGGCTCCTTTAAGAAATATTATGACCATATGACTAAAAAGTACTAGACATTTGCTCAGTACCTTATTATTGGACATAAAGATGAACACGACTGATTTATAAGCATAGTCACATAGTCTTTTGTTTGAAATAAGGCATTGTGTATAGTGTGGGGTGCACGAGTTGAAGAGTAGCACCTATTGACTGGTGAGGCTGCTCTGCTTTCTATAGCCCGGAACTGTGTTTCTGCATGATTCCACGTACGAAAGCTATGGATCATAAACATTATACTTTAAAAGCCATCTATCCTTTTGTTTGATTTTATTTTATAACTAAAACAAAAGGATGATGTTTTTTTCTCATCTTAAGAGCTGCATCCTCAGTAGTCCTAGCTCGCAGCAAAATGTGTCCTGGCTCTATTGGCCCCATGAGAAATAACCCCTGTAGAAACATTGGGCTGTATGTGAAAGAAAAACCCCTGTGTCCTTGGTGGAAGTCTTGACCTGACTTTTGGTTGACCGCCATCTCCCGGCCCTCTTAAAAGTTATTTCTGCCTTCAAAGATAACATATTTTTAGACTTTCATAATGTTTTGCCTGGGATAATGACTAAGGAGTATCAAAAATGTTAGCATGCCATAATTTTTGTGATTTGGACACTTGGATGCAAGACGAGGTTGGTGTATATATCACTCCTCAGCATTAAGCGTTTGCAGATAAGTCTGGTTTCTGTGTTTAACTGTGAGCGGCCTCCAAACGTGACTCAGCTGCAGCAACGGTAGACACCCCCCAGTCTTAAGCAGATTATGTGTTAAAACCTTTCGTCTCTGGTCAAGGGGCTGCTGATGGGTGGGATTTTTTATGATCCACATGCTGTAGTTTGAGTCAGCTTGCAGAAAAAGTTGGCATTGTCGTTTCCTACCTTTATGATTTATGAAGTTCTCTAAAGTTTCAAAGGAGTCTTAAAGGTAAGGTGTGTTTGATCTTGATCTGATCTTGATATTTCATCACAGAATTGATGAATGAGATCAAAAGGAATCAACACTGGCCAAATGTGATGTTCTTTCATAAAACACTGATGAAAGACTTGGCATGTATCAATCCTAGTTGGAGATAAAAAGAAAAAAAGAATTCCTACAGTATATGTCCGTTAGCTGTCTAGCAGCAGAGGTCACACATGTCTATGAGGTTAATGCAGTTAATTGCTTCTCATATGTTCAGAGGTGGGTAGGAAATGTAGTGTTGCCTTATAATAATCAAGGAAGAGTAGTCACCCAAAAACTAAAAATTTAGCAGTATGAAAATATCTTTTATTCTGATGGGTCACAGATTTCTGTGTAACTGTGATAAGGAAAACAACTTCCTGTGCTTGCTTTTCTTGTTCCCATGGCAAAAGCATCTGGCCAATCGGAGGAGAGAACCTTCTCACATGATTCTTGTGTGATTTGACATGATGCATTTTGTTCCGCTTGATTTTGTCCCCTTTGTGAAAGGAAACCAAGCCAGGGGGAAACGGATACAAAGTAACAAGCATCAATGGCTTCAAACCAAAGTAAACAAATTTAGGTGTGAAAGCACCCTAAGAAAAGCCCGGTTGCGCCCGGTTCACATAACACCGTGATCCCTGTGACTCTTCCTGCAGGTGGTGAACCCTCTGTAGGGTGGACCCACGTGGCTCGGTTTGGCTGAGCCCAGCCGAGTCCCATGGACAGAGACCAGTCACCAGGCGTGTGCCCTCGAGTCCAGGTGACCCTAGAATGCGTGGGGTACACCGGTTCCTTGCTTCAAAATTTTTCATGGGGATTTTTGTTCTTCATGTGTGACTATTTTTTTTCTAATAAATGTATGATCTCTTTGCTATAAATTTGCAGCTTTTGTTTGATAAACTTTTGACATTTTCATACTTGTAAATCTGCAAGCTCTTTCTGCAGTTTTGCCATTAGATGTGGTTATACTGTGTGTACGCTAATATAATGCAATATGTCCCACATTCATTTTAAATCAGTGAACTCAGAAGTAAGTAAAACAATACAACCAAAAGCACAAGGTTTAAATCATAAATGCACGAAAGTTAAAGTATCCTACAAAAAAAGGAGAAAAAAAAACTACTCATCAAAGTACAGTTTTAGTGAAAAAGTTACTGTATCCATCTATACAGTATACATACACAGACCAAGTGAAATGTCCACTGCCCTCTACAAAAACACACCATGACATCTAATGTATCATTCTCAAAGTAAACACTGTCCATCCACTGTCTCATGAGGGTACGATCAGACACAAAGTATTGAGCTGCTCAGAACTTCCTCTTGTCACTCTAATAAAGCTGTGATGATGCAAGTTTAGCTGTGTGTGGTGCAACCTTTGGCTGATTCGTCACTCCCTCCCTGCCAGCTTTGTGCAGTAGCCGGCCTCGTTCTTGAAAATATGTCTTGGCTGATCACAAGCAGATTTCATAAACATTTCATATGTTGCGTTGCTTTCTACAGTTTCCACTTTCATTTTTTTAATAGAATATAAATCACAGCTGTCTCCTTCATCTCTCCCTCATTAGCACATGCTTAGCTCGGCCACCCTTTACAACATGCAGTTCACTGCTTTCTCTGCTTACAAAGTTGAAATATCTGATACTTCATGGCATTTATTAAAAAGGTGCAGGTTAATAAGGCGTTCCATTGATTGACTCACTGAATTATTTCATAACTTGATGTGTTGCTGCAGACAAATACCTTGGCATGACTCCAGTATAGTTTGCATAAAGCAGCATTTTCCTCTTGTAGCCCCAGAATGTTGGAGAGCACATATTTACGAGCGTTATTTTCAGCTGTATTTGTTGGTGTTAGTAGCTCTGTCTGTGGCGTGTTTATGGCTTCTGAGGCTGTGCTTATTTTTCAGGAATTGAGATTGTTTATCTGCGACCAGCTTCTGCAGCGTACAGTAGGTCCATCCAGATAGCTGAAACATTTCTGAGTAGGATAAAACAGTGTTCAGCAGTGTTTTCACAGAGTTTTGGTAGCTTTCCCCCCAGATAGCCACGGAGGGATTAAACCTGACTGTGAATGATCGCGGATGCCTGCTTCCTCTGAATGTTCTGTGATTATGAGGAGCTGCAGATGTGATTGACACTGACAAGCACAGAGTTATTAGCCTGCTGCTTTTTTTTTTTGTTATCCAGCATTCCTATAAATTGAGCAAAACACTGCCTCATTAGTCATTGCTTTTTTTATTTTTATACCTGATCATGTAGTAATATTCGACGGCTGACGTTACTGTCTTTTCACTCTGTTTTCTTGTTTATGTCAGTTATTTTGAAGTCGCTTCTTTATCATCTAAGAAGTTCATCTTTAAAAATATTGTAGAAATTGGCTGCACGGTGGCGCAGTGGTTTAGCACTGTGGCAGCACAGTTTTACCCTCGGCCGGGGGATCGCGGGGATCATGAGATCGTGGGTTCGATCCCAGCCCCCGACCAACAGTGAGCTGTGTGGAGTTTGCATGTTCTCCCCGTGTTGCGCGGGTTTACTCCGGGATTTCTCCGGTTTCCTCCCGCACACCAAAAACATGTAGGTTTAGGGCGCTCGCGCACGCAGCGACCAGCAGCCGGTGGCTTGTCACCAGACTGCAAACCAAGTCTACCTACGGGTACAAATAAGTAACAAAAAAAAAAAAAAAATAAAAAAAAAAAAATACATATTTATATAGCTTGACTCAGAAATCCCTTTAAACGATTATCAATTGTACTTTTTAAGTACTTGCTATTAGGGTTGTTCCCAAATATTCGATTATCTGGATATTCAGAAATTGTTATTCGGTTTGCAAATTTGATAGATGAATATCCTGGGGTTTTTTTTCTTACTGTCCAATATTAGTATAAAAGTAAAAAATAAAAGCCTCTCAAATTTCCAAGAACAAAAATTAGCAAATTCTCAAGAAAAAAGTAGTACATTGATTATATAAAAGCCACAAATTTTCATTGATACATAGCAAATATATAAGAAAATGTTGAAAACTCATAAGAAAAAAACATTAAATTTGCAAGAAAAACTGGAAATTTAAGAAAAACAAATGGCATATTCATAATAAAAAAAAATAGTACTTTTAGGCTGTGTGTCCACAGAACATGTTAAAACACTCTAAACCTGTTTTTCTCAGTGCTTCACGGGTGCTCTTAAAAAAAGGGTTCCTGCCCTGCATGCTAGCAACCACATGACCTGTCACTCAAAGCTTGTTGGGTTTCACACATTTTGCTCTGAAACTCTCTAATTTGACGGAACCACATCAAACTGGTAAGAAGATACAAATAAAGAATGCTGAGCATATACACTAATGATCATACTGACACATGCATGGTGCTAAATTATTTGTAACCCTAATTTACATTCACACTGTCATCCTCATCAACAACATAAAAAGTAACCACCACCCCTTATGCTTTAAGAGCCTGTCCAATTAACATATGGAAACATATGCTGTTTCAGTAACAAACAGTATCTCGAGTTTGGCACTCTGGTGCTGTGTGGATTGTAACGAGTTAACCATAGAGCAGTTTAGGCTGACTAAAACTGTTTTGTCCCTCAATCAAGAGCCAGTGGTGGCCTCTCAAAGAGCCAACCAGTGAGGGTCTGGAAATAGATTTGTGATAGCGCCCACCCTTGGGAAGTGAGATGACAAGTAAGGCCCTGAGATATAGCTGGGTGGAGGGAGGGGATGAAGGAGGAGGGAAAAAAGGTTGATCTATAATCCAAAGGAGGCTCAATACTCCATGACAAGATTGTGAAAATGGTGCTGCAGCTCTTTGTTCTCATTTTGCTTTTGCCGTTTTGCTCACATTACAGAAACCATATCTCAGTGACACAGGCCATTTGTTTTTACTGGCCATGCATTTGACCATGTGTTTTTTTTTTTTCCCATACTACAAGCGTACAGTACTTCTTTTTAACTGCCCATGATTTCCCGTAATCTCCAACAAAGGCTTCTGAATTCCATTTTTATGCCTCAGTGAAAACGGAGGCATACGGTAATTAGTCAACGTGTCTGTGTGTGTGTTTGTGTGTGGGTGGGTGTATCTGTCCATCTGTCTGTTACCAGCTTTTTAGCTCACCCAGTCAAAACTAAGTGCAACTAAAGGCTTGTATCATTGTATGGCCATATTTTCTTGACTTTTAATTTGCCAGAATTTTGACATAAGGCTTTGTTTTCAAAATAAACACACAAATAACTCACCTTTACTGTCAGTGGAACGGTATTGTAATAACTATACATATAACTATGTTATATGTAATAACTATACACTAGAGGTGGCAGTACAAGTCCCAACATTCCTCGCCCACAAATAGTTGCAGTAAACTGTGCATGCGCTTAGAAACTCCCGCCAGAGGGAAGTACTGAGCAATCCGCTAATACTGGGTGAACAAATGTCCGTCTTTTTGTCCATCTGTTTTCTTCCTCTGCCACTAAACAGCAAAAGCTCCTGTTCAACTTGATTGGCATTGTATTCACGTACCTCCATCGCTTCTGCCATTTAAAATGTCTGCCACCGTGCTCTTTTTTTGTGTTTGGATTGCAGCTGTTCAAATCAGTTTGGTGGCTCTTGGCTGCTGCTGACAGTATGGACATGTGAACTGCAGAATATTTTCACTGTGCATGTGTGTACTCCAAAACTACGGGATGGATTTGGATGAAATTTTTACCAGAACTGGTTCTTGGGCTAGAGAGAAACCCATAACATTTTGGTGATGATCTGAGAACGCATACCTCCACCAAGGCTCTGGCACCAAGGCATCAGCACCATGGTGCTTTCATTATGGAACAGAGTCCCGCCAGAAGTAAAGGGAGACATCACACAGAAGGTCCACATTAAAGGTTGGTACAAGAATTAAAAAAATAAAAACAAACTACAATTCTGCTTTATTAGAAAAAAGGAAGCTTGTGTCTTTGGAATGTCTACTTGTGTGGGGGGGAAGGTTGTATCCATTAATTCCACCATACTGACATTTGCTTGAGGCAAGGTCTGAATTATTTGTTGGTATCATGAATAATAGAATCAAAGGACACTAAGGCAGAGGAGCTGTGGGTCTGTTTCTTCGTCTTTGGCTTTGAAACTTATTTTTTTAATCCGTTCTTTTGCACGAATTGTCTACAGTTCTACCATCCAGTGGAAAAACTTGGCAACTTTGCCTTCCACGTTCTCAGCCAAGAAAGGAGATAGGCCAATTGCGAGAGCACTTTTCGAGTCATAAAAATCCACATACAAGTGTTTTTCTTTGGAGTTTAGGGAGAAATTCTCACCCTCAGGAATGGCAGCTGAAGGGTTGAAAGGAATAATAACTCAGTTTGCACCTCATAAAGGCCAGGGAGCACACCTCGAGTGTTGCTGCTGAAAGACTATCGCTGAAGTCTCTGACTCGACATCCCTGAAGAGATACCTGAGGTTTTTAGAGGTGTATAGGAGAACAGGTCAGGGGATAGTTGGACTTCAGATAAAACAGTTTGATTTACACAAATACATCGGCCATACTTTGAGAGAGAGAGAGAGGGGCACAGTTTAGCATTCTTTTTCCTCCTGACCCTTCTCAGCATCCACAACAGCTAGTCAAAGCTAAAATGTGCTAAAAGGAGTGTTTCATTGCTACTATTGCATGAGTCTGGTCTAAATGCTCGACTACTGAGCTGAGCTAAATGTGTGAGCTGGGTGGTATTTTAACCCAGTTTGCATGACTTGAATTTTTAATATCTGCTGAGCTCCAGGAATGTTCTCTGCTGTGCTGGAATAACACACATGGGAGAAAGCAGCCTCTCTATCGCATTTGGAGCTGGTGATTTTCTTGTTTGATTATTGTTTACGCCCACTGCTACCTTGTGGCAATGACAGGCTAGGGACCACATATCTTTGACATTTGCTCAGATTCAGCTTAAAAGTGACATTTTATAGTGTTTTGTGCATCTGTTCGGGTGTCTGGAGTGGCTACCAAAGGAAAAAGTCTGAAAAACAACGTTGTCTCTTTGTTAAGATCAGGATTTGTGTCATTACCTCTCTAAATAAACCATTTTGTTTGGCTCCACCTGTGATATGAGAACCAGAGTTAACTGGAATGATACCACCATCCCAGTTTAACAATGGTGGGACGATCCCAGTGGATCTCCAAGCCCATACTGACGGTGCTGCTATGGCCGCTACCCTGCTACGGAAGTAGCTTGGCAACCACTGTTTGTATTGCTATTTTCTTTAAATTTTAGTCACCCCACTAGACATACCTGTTCCACCAGCTTCACAAATCCACAGTCAGTAGTATGTCATGTCAGTCTGGCTTTATTTTGTTATGTTTTGGATGTAATAGGATGGCACATCAGCCCCCCCACCACCCCAGACCTTGGCTTTCCAGCCGAGGTCAGGCTGTCTACCACTGCTGAGATGGTCCGGATAAAGAGGGGGTGAAAGATTAGCCTGCCTGTTGTTAGCAGGGTTAGGTATTCATTCATTTGTGGGTGTTTCAGGGGTTTTAGTACCCCAGGCACTGGTCATATCCTTTCAACTACTCACACCACACACCACAGTTCATGCCTTATTTTGGCTTTTACATAATCATATTCAGCTGTCTTCACCATCTTGAACTAACAGCTAACCAGCTAACATCAGCAGCATAATGGCGTCTGCTCCACCTCAGCCAAACTTCTCATGGTGACAAAAGAGAGAGAGTGGGGTGAGCAGGACTCATGAGGATTTAAAGAAACATGCATTGAAACAGTCTTTCTGAGACAGCCTGGTTAAACTGGGTTGAAAATGGTGCTGAAATGATTAAACCTTGATGTATTTTGACTAGGGATGTTCATGATTAATTGACTCTCGATTAATTGTCAACAAGAATTTAGTCGACTAAATTAAATTAGTTGTCAATTAATTTATAACTCAGTCCTTTTCAATGGGAGCTTATTCTATGAAATGTAGTGGGCGGGGCGGGGGCACGTGCAGTCACTCCCTGGCACTTTTCAACCAAAAAAGCAGAAGAAGATGCTAAGCTTCCAGAACGCATGTGCTGTGCTGGTCGAAAAAAATTCACCCTTCCGAGTTAGGAAAATCACAACAAGTTCCAATGGCGCATTCCAAAGTCCACCCACCTGCTTCAAATCAATAAATGAACAAACAAGCAAATGGACTGCAGCGAGGAAAAAGACTACACGAGCGCAAAAACCTATCTCTGCTGCCAGCAGACCGGACTCAAGTTCCTACTGAGGTAACAGACAACAGAGGAAGCCCAGATTGTTCTGGGTTTGCCTGGATTGCCAGGGTACTGTGATAATGTTTAACATGCAGCAGATGAAGCAGCTCACAATGTATTTTCCTGTTAAAACAGTCTACCAGTGTGTCTCAGTAAACTAGAATGTGAACTTTTTTAAATTTAATTAAAAAAGATAAATTTTGTGATTTTGGTAATAGTTTTTAAAATAAATAAAAAATCATGTGACATCTGTAATTTACTGAGATGTACCAGCACATAGTACATACTATACAGTACATCCATCCATCTTCTTCCACTTAACCCAATGACTGCCTGTGGCGCTCCATTGCGCTGTTTCTTCCTGTCCCCTGGTGTTCAAGATTTTTTTCAAGAAAATATTCAGTTCAGATGTCAGAGATTTCCAAAGCTATAACTTGAGAGTGGTAAGGGATAATGGCTTACTGTCAATTAGAAAGATGTAGAATATGATCCAAAGTTTGAGATAGGAGTAAATTTACACATCTAATTTGCATAATGCCACGGCAGCCATATCAAATTACATAACTTTCAGTCAAAAGCGGACTTTGGACATATTTACACAAAGGATGGTTTTGTTTTTGTCACTGTTTGTTGTTTTGGGCATTTTGTTATCTTGTCTTTAAAGTATATGAACCAGAAAATCAATTACAATATAAACAAAGAAATTTGTCACTTACCGCTGGCCAGGTGGCTCTTGCTTCGTCCATTTTTGTCCATCCTGGTCGTTATTTTGCCTTCTCTCAGTTGTTTTCGCTTTCTCTCCCACATCCAGAAACTCTTATGATTATCCCACCTCAATTTCGCTTTTATTCCGCAGCAATTTATCTGATATGACAACACAGAACCGGCGTGATTGTTCTGTCCAGTCACATGGCGCTGGGGATCGATGGCAGGTGAACGTCAACCAGTTTTGCCCACCCTCTGTTATAACAAAATGTAGATATTTACCTTCATAAGCTAAATAATCTCTTTTTAGAATCATAGTTGGCAAATTTGGGAGCAAATGCCCCCTCCATCTTGCGATCGAACACAAAAAGGTTCGTTTACAATCTCTTCTTCTCTGGTGTCCAGAAGTGACTTTTTTTGGGGGGGGGGGTATTTGGGTGCCATTGGTCCTCCAAGGCAAGAGCAGTAAGTTATACGTGTCTGCCATCTTATGAGGTGGAATACTCAGTACAACCGGGGGGGGGGGGTGTTATGACATCACATGACAGGCGAAGCACTGTGACATAGACAGTGAGGGCACTTTTTATGTCCATAAATAGAAGGATGTTAAAGGATTAATCCTTTTTGGGTCACGGGGGAAGAGGGGGGAGGCTGGAGCCTATCCCAACATCTTTGGGCGAGAGGCAGGGTACACCCTGGACAGATCGCCAGTCCATCGCAGGGCCAACACAGAGAGTCAGACAACTTTTCACTCTCACAGTCATACCTAAGGACAATTTAGAATCCCCAGTTGATGCCAGTTAACCTAACTTGCGTGTTTTTGGCATGTGGGAGGAAACCGGAGAAATCCCGGAGTAAACCCACACAGACATGAGAAGAATATGCAAACTCCACACAAATCACTGGTCAGGGGCTGGGATCGAACCCAGGATCCCCTGGCCAAGGGTGAGTTGCTGTGCTGCCGCAGTGCTAACCACTCTGCCATTGCGCTACAACATTTGTTAAACTACAAAAAATGCCATTGTCTGTAGTAAAAAAAATTCAAATGATGCAATAAATCACTGAGGAATATGATGTTCATGTTTTCTTCAGTATAAGAAAAAACAGCAACTTTTTTATATGTTAAAGATAGACCGTATTGTTCCCAGGGAAATTCAGATTCTCAGGAAAAACGCTGCTTATCAATTAATCGTTAATCGTTCGGTGAGGGGAGTCAGTTAATGAATTAATTGATAACTTGCATCCCTAATTTTGACCAAAGCACATCAAAGACATTTCATTAAGACCTCCGGGAACTGTGTCAGTATATGGAAAAGTGTATCATGTGTCTGTTTTAAAGGATAGATGCTCCAATTTTAGAAATGTTAAAAAAAAAAAAAGATTTCCCTTTGGAATGAAAATTAGAATTTAAAGGTTGTGAATTAACATAGAGAGTTAAACCTGCGCAGATGACCATATATGTTTTAACAAAGTTTTCACATTTACGTGTCCTGTAAATTTTCAAGATTTGGACCAAAATGGTGAGCAAGTTGCCAAGAAGATGTCGCTCTTCACCTGAGTCATGAGTTAGGATCCAAATGGGAGGTAGAGTATTCGGTAAGCAGCCAAAAATATCTGCCCTAACAGTAATTCTGTATTATATATGGCCCACTATGTAGGAGGCAGAGATGAATCCTTCCTCCCACCCTTTAATTCCCTGACTTATTTTAGGTCAAGAAGTCATAAAACCTTTCCTACGAGGGAGATCATCCTCTTCTAACTGTTGCCACTAATCTCATTCAAAAAGTTTGTAGGATTAAAACCACTACTTTGTTTAAATATTCCGGAGCATAACTTGAAACTTCCGATTTTTGTTAGGAAATAATTAGTTGTTAATTTTTTAATCAAATAGCTAATGCTTGAGCATTTTGTTCATGTTCCAAACTACCTGACTGCATCAGATGCAGTCATTTATTCTGTCCTGTAGTAAACTCTAAATATTTCACCATTAGTAATCCGCCCGTGTGAGCCAGAGGATCACTCACCGGGGCCAGTGTAATTTCTCAGAACCTCACCGTTTCAGTCATTACCACAAGATGAACACACACTTCCTGTCAACATGTTATTTTTGAGATTATGGCTTCCTCACTCCTTCATGAGGAAATTGGGTTGACACAGTAAATTTCTTTCCATTTAAGCAGCCTTAATACTTAATGCTGTTTTGTCTGCCCCCGGGGCCAGCTGAGTGCGCTTTGCACTTCTCTGAGCTGGCACAGATTCTCATTACCTCTGGAAAAAAAACTTCCCCGTGTTCATGTAAAGAGTGTAACCTGAAACAGCTTGTGGGAGACCGAACGATTCTGCTTCCCAAGAGTGAGTCGCATGCACAGAAAGCACCGTAGCAGACAGTGGAAAGAAGCAGCATGAGACGTTCTAACACCTGTGAAGCTGACATCATCTGTTGTTCAAGAAGCTTGGACAATACTACTGTCTCAACTATTTTTTTACCCAACTATGACCGTCTTTCTCCCCAAAACATAAAGCATTGATAGCCCTTGGCAGAAGGAGTGTTTTGAAGTTGCTTATGGATATAAAACACACATAACTGCAGTTGGGAATTTCAGCTTTGAGGTGCATGAATCAAGGAACCCCATGGTTCTCCAGTGCTGGAAACCAATAAACTCTGACAGCATAAACCCATCAAAAGAATAGGATTGCAAAATGTTTACAAGGCATCATCTATTGTGGGCTGGAGGGGGAGTTATTTCTTGCTCCCTGGTGAGAGAATCTATTTGCACCAGGAGCTTGCCACGCTGAAGCCACCCTAACAGAAAATCAAACGCCAGACCTCTGGATAATGGCCCATTTCGATCCTCTGGGATGGTGATAGCAAAAGCAGTTAGCATTTAAAGATGTGTTTGTTTGGTTATATTTGTGCTCCGTGTGTGTGGGTGTGTGTGCATCCTTTTCATTATGAGCTCTGCTGAGTGATTTCCCAGCGAGAGTATGGTTTACAGGCAGATTCCTTGGGGATGAGACTGACTTTTTGATTGAACGTCCCCATGGCGCCCCCCCCCCCAGTCCAGTGCCTAATGAGCATCACGTCGAACAGGTGGTCCATCAGAGCAGCAAGAACGAGATGAATTAGCCTGTGATGCTTCTTTGCAGCATGGAGAGGGGTTTATTTCACTCCAGTAGCACAGCTTATTCATCCAGTGAGAAAAGTAAATCATAAACACATTATTTCTTGGAGCAGTTAGCAATGCGGTCTGTTGTTGTTGTTTTTTTTTTCTTCTTTTTATGCTGTTGTTGACCATTAATACATTGTGTGAAGTATATCATTAACCAATATTTTCATTCAAATGTCATTAACTGACTTATAAAATCATTATTTTTACACCTATACATACAGTTGAAACCAGAAGTTTACATACAGTGTATAAAAAGACACATTTTTTTTTCATTGTCTGACATTAAATCAGACCAAACTTTTCCTGTTTCAGGTCAGTTAGGATTACCAAAATTATTTTAGTTTGCAACTTTTTTAGAGGATTTTTTTTTACTTTCTTCAAAGTCAGAAGTTTAAATACATTTCCTTAGTATTTGGTAGCATTGCCTTTAAACTGTATGACTTGGGTCAAACGTTTTATGGTTTCTTTCCACAATCTTCTCACAATAGTTTGTTGGAATTTTGGCCCATTCCTCCTGACGGAACTGGTGTGACTGAGTCAGGTTTGTAGGCTGCCTTGCTCACACACGTCTTTTCAGCTCTGCCCACAAGTTTTCTATGGGATTGAGATCAGGGCTTTGTGATGGCCTCTCCAAACACTTTGTTGTCCTTAAGCCAGTCTGTAACTAATTTGGCGGTATGCTTAGGGTCATGTCCATTTGGAAGACCCATATGTGCCAAACCTTTAACTTCCTGACTGATGTCTGTAAATGTTGCTTCAGTATTTCCACATAATGTTCTTTCCTCATGATGCCATTTTGTGAAATGCACCATTCCCTCCTGCAGAAAAAACATTCCCACAACATTATGCTGCCACCCCCATACTTCACTGTTGGGATGGTTTCTCAGGCTTTCGAGCTTCCCCCTTTTTCTTCCAAATGTAACAATGGTCATTATGGCCAAACAGTTCAATTTTAGTTTCATCAGACCACAGGACATGTCTCCAGAAATTAAGGTCTTTGTCCCCGTGTGCATTAGCAAACTGTAATCTGGGTTTTTTTATGTTGCTTTTGTAGTAATGGCTTCTTTTTCACTGAGTGGCCTTTCAGCCCATGCCGGTACAGGACTTGTTTCATAGTGAATAATGACACTCTTTTACCAGCTTCATCCAGCATCTTCACAAGGTCTTTTGCTTTTTTTCTGGGATTAATACGCACATTTCACACCAAAACATGTTCATCTCTGGGACACAGAACACGTTTCCTTCCTGAGCGGTATGACGGCTGGACATTTCCATGGTGTTTATATTTGTGTATAATTGAACAAATGAATGTGGCACCTTCAGTCATCTGGAAATTGTACCCAAGGATGAACCAGACTTGTGGAGGTCCACAATTCTCTTCCTGATATTAGGTTATGTAAACTTCTGACTTTGAAGAAAGGAATAAAAAATTCTCAAAAAAATATTTAACAAATAGAAATAATTTTTATAATCCTGACTGACCTAAAACAGGAAAACTTTAGTCTGATTTAATGTCAGACAATGAGAAAAGGTTATTTGTCTTTTTTATACAATGTATGTAAACTTCTGGTTTCAATTGTAAGTGTGTCAAGTCTTAATGTCTTTTAATGTCTTACTTGAATTTAGGATTTTATCAGTTTTTTACTTGTTCCACATTGTCACACAAAAGAGTTACAGTTCATATTATTTCACTAATTATTCTACTGAGGCCAGCTTTCTATATTGAAAGTAATATCGAAAGTAGATAAAAAAAAAAATTTTCTTCTGTTTCATTTTTTTCCCAACAAAAATACAATACATATTTTTTCCACAGTTTTTAACATATTTCTCTTTTTTCCAAAAACCACACCTTATAGTTTAAGATTTTTTTAATTGTTACTATTCAAATTACATTTTTGTGCTGCTGTGCCACTGTATTTATTTGTTTGACCCTTAAAAAGAAGTGGCATAGGCACCTTTGCAGTAAAGTAATTACCAGAATATAGCATGCTGTAGCACAGTAACAACAAAAATAAAATTTTACTCAAGAAGATTTGGTCTGTGCAGGTATGTATCACTTTTCTTTTAGGTAGCAACTGTATGTTTTGTCCATTTAGGCTCAACTGAATAAATGTACAGTACATGACTTACGGTATGGTTGCAGACATGAAATTTAGCTGCATTCATGACCGTTGATGCACTGTTGTGAGTGAAGCTTGAATGACAGAATGGGTCTCTCTGGGTGGGGAAAAAGGAGAAAGGAGTCTTGAAAATAGTAGCTCCAGGGCCTAATAGATGCAGCACTACTGCTGATAGAATGTGAGAATATTCTCCACCAATGCCTCGCAAATCCCCAGAAGACGAGGCATGTTCATATTTTCAATTTGTCACAACCATGGGAAATCTAGCAACATTTTGTTCTCTTGCTTAATTCAGTTATGGGCTGTTTGGAAAAGCTAATGTAAGAATGAAATACCTTGCCTTTTGGATTTTATTTCTGTTTTTTAGGTCTAACCTTTCTTTGCAAATCTGTTGTTTCATTGCATTGGGATTCTGTAGAATAAATTTTTTTTTTAAATATAACATTTCTCATAATTTGTTAAATCGCGTGCCGTATGTTGTATATCAGATCTTATTAAAAACGTAAACTTTGTTCGTGGACAGAATTTACATCCTCAATTATATAACCAACACTTTGTTGTCTTTCCAAGAAAATAGTTTAGATTCCGTACAACTTTGCATTTCCTTCTTTTTATGCATTTACTTTTGAAGGTGTTGGACTAACAGAAGCATGTGTTTAGCATGTGTACGTCTTTTGGTTTGTGGCGAGCTGATTAAATGGCGCCATGTCAGAATGCGCTCCGGGTGGAGTTTGGCTATGCCCCCCCCCCCCCCCCCCCCCATGTGCTGCTGTGGAGGACTTTTAATGCAATCTGATTTGAAAGCTTGTGAATAATTCCCATGGGGTTGTGGTTTGTAGGTCATTGTGCCATTATGGTTTGTTCCTGGTCTGTCTGAGGAAGGATATATGCATGCGTCTGAGTGTGCATCTGTGTGTGTGTGTGGGTGAGTGGGGGAGGGGGCTTAGAAGCCGTGGATGCTTTGCCTCCTTGTCTGGTCGAAGCATCGCGCCTTCTCCATATGTGGACAGAAGAGTGAACTCCCCCCTTTGGGCTTGACCCACAAATCTCTTCCTCTGGGAAACAAAGGGATTATGGGAGAAGCGGGCTAACAGCCCACTTTTTTTGTGAATTTACTTATCTGGAGGGTTTGCCAGCCTTCTATTGGAAGGACTGACAAATGTTTGAATGCTAGTTTGCAGCTTTCTTCATTGCCTGAAACTGCACTTTCTATGATTTGTGCTTTCTGTGCAGGGTGAAGAATAAAAAGCGCTGCAGCTCTAATCTGAGACCCTTTGTTTTCTTTATTTGGGATACTTGAGAAGGAACAGCAGGCTTGTAAGGGGCCACCTGCAATAACAAATTACTCCCCAGTGTCTAGGAAACATCCAAAAACAGCACTGTGGTTGCTGTTTTTTCGGTCTTGATTTATTAATATTCTGCATATATCTGAAAGTTGTGTGAGAAATATAACCAGAGGTGTTGCAAGATGAAAATGCACCTTTGTGAAGGGGTTTCCAGTCAATTATATGCAGTAGCACGTGCCAAAGCTGACAGTTTGTTACTCTGACAACTACTTGGAGAGCAAGTTGCACCTCAGAATGGTATTTCTGGCCCGGTCTTTGATCTCCTGCTTTAGTTTATATCTGGACATCGTGCCTTTATCTGACAGTGAGGTGGGAGTGAAGTGATGCTGAGTGAAGGAGGCTGAATAAGGTTGAAAACATCCTTTCGTCTTAGGCTAGACAGCTTGTGTAGAGACCTTTGGCATTGTTTGTTTTAACGTTCCTGTCTCGGTGTGCGATACAACATCTCTGGGGCTAAATCAGTCAGTGCAGAGTGAGTAAAGCTGGGGGGATTTTGTGCAGTAAAGGTTAGCACGCTGGAGTGACTGGAAACAGATAGAGTTTAAGCCTCTTGGCTGAGACGGCTTGATTGTTTTTCCCCAGGCGATCCCGGACATTTGGAAATTAGCCTACATTATGTTAGCACACACTAAAGAGGAAACAAAAAGGGATGCATCGCCAAATCTGGCCTGATGAAAGATTCTGTTGTGGGTGATATTTATCTTTGAGGGAAGCGCTTTGATTTTCGCACCACAGGAAGAACATGTGTGACTGACTCATATTTGACCAGATCCCAGATGCTGAACATGGGTGGTCACGCCCTGGCTGTGTTCTACAGTGTCTGTTTAGTGCCTTTTGTCATTAAACACATTGCCTTTTTATGCTTGTATTAAACTTCTTGGGAACACAGTCAGACAGATGACGCCACCAAACGTGTTCTCTTCCAGACATTGTGGATTGTCTGTCAGTTCTCAACGCCACAGCTTCAGCGGTTGGTTTGGAACAAGATGAATTTTGGGGATGTAGGAATATGATGTGTATACCACTTATAATGCAATGTATATGTACTGTATACAATGTTTTCCTTTAAGAGAACTTTGCTACAAGCCATGATTGTGTTATATATTTATTTTTTTTATATTTGTATAACAGATTTTCTATACAGTACTCAAGTCTTATAGACACACAATAAAATCTTATCTGTGTATGTGTATTTGTATACTGACAGTTAATTTTTCATAAGCAGTGTAGATTTTGGTGTATTTTGTCAGTTTGATACTAAATAGGGCTGTTTGAATGTTTGGGGGCTTAGAATTTTTATGACCAATCCAGAGCGAATATCTAAACATTCTGTTCAGTAGGGGTGGGACTCACCAGAAGCTGCACGGTATGATATTATTACAATACTTGGGCTACGATGCAATATTATCATGGTCTTGTGATACAGTGAGTATTACGATATCATATATTGCGGTTTCCCATCCCAATTTTTGGCTTGTTCAACTTCTGGCTAGATCTCTGGAGTCTCTACTTTGCCGTGCTGACCTAACCAGACAGTGAGCATTTAGCACCATCTAGTGGACTGAAAAGTCAGTTGATTTTTATATTGCTCTGATACCTAAAGGTAAACTTGTGTTTGCAACATGTATTCATAATTCTTTGTAAAGTATCACGATGGTAGTTACTCTGAATAGATACAGCATCACCACCACAGTATTGCGATATTGCGATGCATCAGGTTTTCTCCCTCCCACACCTTGCTGTCCAGTCTGTCAGTGTGCATCAGCATCAGTGTTGTTTTTTTTTTTTTTCAGAAATGTGACTTTTCATGTGAATTTGCAACTTTTTTCATAAAATACAGGTTTTGTTGTAAAATTAACACCAATTTTCTTGAAAATTTGTTATGAAACTCTTATTATAGCTTTTTTCCTTGTATTTTATTTTGCCTAAACCTTTTCTCATAAAATTAGCATTTTTTCTCATGAATTTGCATATTTTGTCATATAAGCTTATATTTTTCCTATATTTAAAAAAAAAATCATGTAAATTTGTAACTTTATCATAAAATTGCTACATTTTTATTTGTCTTCTAAATTTGGAGCTTTTTTTGTGAAGGTAAAATTGGAATTTGTCTTTTAACTCCGATATGTTGGCTCTTTTCTGACCTTGAAGTCTCTTCCACAAGCTTCAGTTTTCCCTTTCTTTCAGCGATGAGAGAAAACTGAAGGGCTCTCTGGTGACTTCTTGATCTTTTTACTCCGAGTGTGAATGCACGGTTAGACAGCCTTGTCATTTTTATCACTTAGATGCGATTATGAGAGTAATTTGGCCTTTTAGAAAATGCTTTTACAGCTGCACCAGGTTACATCTTACATCTCACAACCTGAGGTATGTTTTCATGCCCAAGACCACAAAACATTTTTAGATATTTTTGCTTAGTTAACCTTTCACTCTTTCTTTCTTTTTTTTAAAGCTGAGTTTGAACAGTTTGCAGCATGGATACAGGAGTACTGTGGGAACATCCAGGACCTTTTAGAGGCATCCATCACACCCTGTAACAAGCTGCTGAGTGCTGCTGGAAGTGTGCATGTGTATTTGGGATTCATGCTCGGTGCTGACAGATTCATGGTGACAGTTGTGAGATATGGCCTGCTGAACATTGAGGACTGAGGACAAGGACTGTAGCATCTTGGGAGCCGCAGCACCAGCCCGCTGCTCTCTGAACTCCGACTCATGTGATAATAGCTGTGGATAACACAGCACTAAAGCCTCTTGTGTAAGTGACCTGATCACTGAACGCCGGGCGGGAGGGGACAGGGAATGACGTAAAGATCATCCCACTCTTCCTGCCACGACGCCTGATTTTCTGATCTTCAGCTCTTGGGAGGTCAGCTGCTTTGCACGGTTGACCTTAATTCCTTAAGGAAAGGCTTCCTGAGAGGACACCATTTGCTCCAGTCCCCCTTTTTTGGCGACTGACCTGGAAACTACGTGCTGAGCAGCTGACGCAGGCGGAGGCTGAAGACGAGGCCCTGAAGTGCCTGAACTCCCTCTCTGGTTTTTTGATCTGATGAAGGACGTGGCTCCATCTGTTTCCTGCTCCCAAGCGCTGCAGCACTTGCAGTCAGTCAGATTGGATGAAGACGAATGAATAAACGGAAGGATGAGTCACGGCTTTGTTTTTGTGTTGTGGCAAGTGTTCTGCTTGAGTGCGTGAGGTTGGAAACATTGACAAGTCTGCTAAACCTTTGAATATTGTTGTGTGTCAGGCAGCTTTATAAACAAATAGACTCAAACAATAGACCGTGTCTCTGACAGCGTTTGGGTCTGTAACGAGGCTTCCATTGCTTGCTTTGTTATGAGGATGCTAACTCACAAACCAGGACATTATTTTAGTATTATTTCCTCATCAGGAAACCATTTGTTTCTTAGGAGCGTCTCCAATTTTTTTTCCAGCTCCTTATCCACCTCCACACTCACTCCCACTCATCTCTTTTCTCTGTCCTCTTATCCACTTTGCTCCAGCACCTGTCAGCTCTATTGTCCTCCTCAGGAGAAAAGTAAACGCAGCCACACATGCTCCTCTGACCTTTTCAGCGGTCCGCTCCCAACATGGCGGGTCCCTTTGTCGCCTGAGCCTTTCCTACCAGGTTTTTGGGGCAATCAGCAAGGGTGCATCCGTCTTCCCATTGAGGGAGGCGTGGATCTCGCTGCTCGCCGGGTGTGATTATGGACCACACATGGTCCCGCTCCAGTGGCTCACCAAAACCCGGGGCCTCGGGTTTGCGGGCAAAGGCCCCTGCTCTGCCTCCACTCCCTCCTGTCGTTCCTTTAAGCATTTTTCTTCTCAGCCTTTTGTCTGGGCTCCTTCCCTTAGCTTCAGCGGTGCTGCCTCCTTTGTCCTCCTATCTTAGGGCCCAGCGCCCCTGCGTCCACTCCCTCAGCTTTGTTCGATCCACCTAAAATATGGCAGCAACTATTCCAGAAATGCAATGAATGTAGGTTTTTTTTTATTAAGTCAACAGTGCCTAAATAAAAAAAGGAGGAAAAAGAAAGGGCGATTTGGTTTCACATTTGCTCAGTCTGTTAAGCTGTATTGCAGTTTATTTAGGTATACTGCACTGTTTGGAATGCATTCATTCAATTTCTTTAACACTGAACAAGTCAAATATACAGTGGGGCAAAAAAGTATTTAGTCAGCCACCAATTGTGCATGTTCTCCCACTTAAAAGATGAGAGAGGTCTCCAATTTTCATCATAGGTATACCTCAACTATGAGAGACAAAATGAGAAAAAAAAATCCAGAAAATCACATTGAAGGATTTTTAATGAATTAATTGGTAAATTCCTCAATAAAATAAGTATTTGGTCACCTACAAACAAGCAAGATTTCTGGCTCTCACAGCCATGTAACTTCTTCTTTAAGAGGCTCCTCTTTCCTCCACTTGTTACCTGTATTAATGGCACCTGTTTGAACTCATTATCAGTATAAAAGACACCTGTCCACAACCTCAAACAGTCGAACTCCAAACTCCGCTATGGCCAAGACCAAAGAGCTGTCAAAGGACACCAGAAACAAAATTGTAGACCTGCACCAGGCTGGGAAGACTGAATCTGCAATAGGTAAGCAGCTTGGTGTGAAGAAATCAACTGTGGGAGCAATTATTAGAAAATGGAAGACATACAAGACCACTGATAATCTCCCTCGATCTGGGGCTCCACGCAAGATCTCACCCTGTAGGGTCAAAAGGATCACGAGAATGGTGAGCAAAAATCCCAGAACCACACGGGGGGACCTAGTGAAGGACCTGCAGAGAGCTGGGACCAAAGTAACAAAGGCTACCATCAGTAACACACTACGCCGCCAGGGACTCAAATCCTGCAGTGCCAGACGTGTCCCCCTGCTTAAGCCAGTACACATCCAGGCCCGTCTGAAGTTTGCTAGAGAGTATTTGGATGATCCAGAAGAGGATTGGGAGAATGTCATATGGTCAGATGAAACCAAAATAGAACTTTTTGGTAAAAACTCAACTTATCGTGTTTGGAGGAGAAAGAACACCATACCTACTGTGAAGCATGGGGGTGGAAACATCATGCTTTGGGGCTGTTTTTCTGCAAAGGGACCAAGACGACTGATCCGTGTAAAGGAAAGAATGAATGGGGCCATGTATTGTGAGATTTTGAGTGAAAACCTCCTTCCATCAGCAAGGGCATTGAAGATGAAACGTGGCTGGGTCTTTCAGCATGACAATGATCCCAAACACACCGCACGGGCAATGAAGGAGTGGCTTCGTATGAAGCATTTCAAGGTCCTGGAGTGGCCTAGCCGGCCTCCAGATCTCAACCCCATAGAAAATCTTTGGAGGGAGTTGAAAGTCCGTGTTGCCCAGCGATAGCCCCAAAACATCACTGCTCTAGAGGAGATCTGCATGGAGGAATGGGCCAAAATACCAGCAACAGTGTGTGAAAACCTTGTGAAGATTTACAGAAAATGTTTGACCTCTGTCATTGCCAACAAAGGGTATATAACAAAGTATTGAGATGAACTTTTGTTATTGACCAAATACTTATTTTACCGAGGAATTTACCAAATAATTCATTAAAAATCCTTCATTGTGATTTTCTGGATTTTTTTTTCTCATTTTGTCTCTCATAGTTGAGGTATACCTATGATGAAAATTGGAGACCTCTCTCATCTTTTAAGTGGGAGAACTTGCACAACTGGTGGCTGACTAAATACTTTTTTGCCCCACTGTAGCTCATATTTTGTTAAGCACATTTTTACCTCTATATGTAGTCATTGCTTAAACTAGAAAAGCACTCAGAGTGTATACCTCCACCAAGGCTTCTTCCTTCCCTCCCTTGTCCATCCATCTGTCCGTACCTCCCTGCCTCCATACACTGCAAGATAGGGCCTTGATAGAGGTATGCACTGATCGATCAACTCCAAAATCTAATGGGTTCGTCTGTAATCCAAGAACCTCCTCTGGTGAAAATTTCATCAAAATTCACCCAGTAGTTTTTGAGTAATCTTGCTGACATATTGTGAGAAGATCAAGCAGGGGTGTCAATCATGTGTCATGGAGGGCCAAGACCCTGCAGGTTTTCTCTTCTATCCAGTCTCTTCAGCAGGTGTTTTCACTTATCAGCAATCGGTGGGAAGAAATTCAATGGAATCGGCTGTTGAAGACATTGGTTGGAGGTAAAGCCTGCAGGGTCTTGGCCCTCCATGGCACATGATTGGACACCCCTGAGATAGAGCCTTTGTGGAGGTATGCGCTCTTGGATCATCAACCAAATCTAATGGGTTCTTCTGCAGTCCAAGGACCATCTCTGGTGATAATCTCATCTAAATCAATTCAGCAGTTTTTGCATAATCCTACAAACAAACAAACTCCAGCACAAACATGACCTCCTTGGCGGAGGTCATAATAAACCTTTTATCCTGATTGAGTGACTTCCTCCACAGAATCAGAATCAGAATCAGATTTATTGCCATTGTTCATGTAGTACACAAACTAGGAATTTGTCTCGGTGCGATGCTGCAACATTAAACTTGAAAAAATAAAAGAAATAAAACTATACATGCAATAAAATGTAGAATATGAATGAGTAATACTAGTCAAAGCAAGTTTAACTATATTAGCGAGTAGCAGATATTGTGGAGTACCACATAGTGCAGTCGGTAATGCAAAAAGAAAACAGTGAATTGACATGAGTCTGGTTGAGCTGCTGTACATAGTGCACGAGAGTCTAATAAGTCACTTAGTGTTCAGCAGTCTGATGGCAGAGGGGAAGAAGCTGTTCATGTGACGGGAGGTTTTAGTCTGAATGGACCGAAGTCTTCTACCTGAGGGGAGGGGGGCAAACAGTACGTGACCAGGGTGTGAAGGATCGGCTATGATCCGGCCTGCACGCCTCCGGGTCCTGGAGATGTACAGGTCCTGGAGGGATGGGAGCTTGCAGCCGATCACCTTCTCAGCAGTGCGCACGACGCGCTGCAGCCTTAGTCTGTCCCTGGCAGTGGCTCCTGCGTACCACACGGTTATGGAGGTGGTGAGGATGGACTCGATGATGGCCGTGTAGAACTGCACCAACATCTTGGTGGGTAGCTTGAGCTTCCTCAGCTGCGGCAGGAAGAACATCCTCTGCTGGGCCTTTTTGATGAGGGAGCTGATGGTCGGCTCCCACTTGAGGTCCCGGGTGATGGTGGTGCCCAGGAAGCGGAAGGAATCTGCAGTGGTGATGGGAGAGCCTGTGAGGGTGAGGGGGGGCAGAGGGGTTGTGACTTTCCTGAAGTCCACGATCATCTCCACTGTCTTCAGAGCGTTCAGCTGCAGGTTGTTGTGGCTGCACCAGGACGCCAGCTGGGCCACCTCTCTCCTGTAGACGGACTCGTCGCCGTTGGAGATGAGCCTGATGAGGGTGGTGTCGTCTGCAAACTTGATCAGCTTGACAGACTGGTGGCTGGAGGTGCAGAAGTTGGTATACAGGGAGAAGAGTAGGGGGGAAAGTACACAGCCCTGGGGTGATCCGGTGCTGATGCTGATGGAGTCTGAGACAGTCTTTTCCAGCCGCACATGCTGCCTCCGGTCTGTCAGGAAGTCGGTGATCCACCTGCAGAGGGAGTCAGGCACGTTGAGCAGGGACAGCTTGTCCTGGAGCAGAGCGGGGCGGATGGTGTTGAATGCAGAGCTGAAGTCCACAAACAGGATCCTGGCGTAGGTTCCCGGGGAGTCCAGGTGCTGCAGGATGGAGTGGAGGGCCAGGTTGACTGCGTCGTCCACAGACCTGTTGGCTCGGTAGACAAACTGCAGCGGGTCCAGGAGGGGAGTGGTGATGGTCTTGAGGTGGGGCAGGACCAGGCGCTCAAAGGACTTCATGACTACAGAGGTGAGCGCTACAGGTCTGTAGTCGTTAAGTCCAGTGATCCGTGGCTTCTTGGGGACAGGGATGATGGTGGAGGTTTTGAGGCAGGTTGGCACGTGGCATAACTTCAGGGAGGTGTTAAAAATGTCTGTGAAGACAGGAGCCAGCTCTTCCGCACAGTGTCTCAGGGTGGAGGGAGACACGCCGTCCGGGCCGGGGGCCTTGCGCGGGTTCAGTCTGGAGAACTGTCTGTGCACGTCCTGCTCACTGATGACAAGGGCAGTGGGGGAGGAGGGGGGGCCGCCTTTGATGAAGTGGGGACCGTGGAGGCAGTGGCGCTGCGGGGAGGGGGGGAGATGGACACAGCTGACGAGGTGTCAAAACGGGCATAGTGTTGGGACAGTCTTTGACAAAGGGCTTTGTCATCATGACCTTTAGAAGCCTGAGGCCGATAGTTGGTGATTTGCCTCAGTCCTCTCCACACAGAAGCAGAGTCGTTAGCAGTGAACTGCTGCTGGAGTCTCTCAGAATACACAGACCTAGCTCTCCTCAGTTCTCTGCTAAACCACAGACTGCATGATACCAAAAAAGCCTTCTTTGATCAAACCTGCAGATATTAAACCTGCTTATGTGCGTTAAAACAGCCTGCCTGTGCGCTAAACATGTCCTTATGTCTTCAAATCTACTAACATGTTCAACTTTACAACCATAAATCTTTATATGTGTGCCTTATTAAGTTTCTTTTTTTAACCTGTAGAGTGCTGCTTTATTGACATTCCTTACACGTGCCTACAAGTTTCTTTTTTCTTTTTTTCATGATGTTTGAGGCGCTGCTGATTTAGGGAACTTCAGTCACACCCCGCCATGCTGGAACCACCCTGACACTTTATTAACTTGAGGCATACAGGGTGTTGTTGACCTATTTATACACCCATCCTGAATTTACTATGGTTTTGTTGTGGCCATTTTGAACTATAAGAGGATGCCATTTCTTGTGTCCGTATGTACGAAATATTTATATTACCTGCTTGATCTGGTTTAATGGGCAAATGGTGCTGATTTGCTGGTGCTGCCAGGCTGTCTGCGCAGACCCACAGGAGTGAAACGTAACATGCATGTGTTTAGTCCACCCTGCCCCTGCACCACATGGCTCTTTGGTGTTCCGCGACTAACCAGGAGTACAGTAAAACACATCAAAGACAGCCAGCTACCTCTTGGGTAGCCTTAACAGAAGCCTTGGAAAGATGAAGAAGAAGAAAAAAAAAAGACTTTTTCTGCCTCAGTTCTCCCAGTCATCTCACCGCCCTGTCTGTAGTTTGATTTGTAGTATGCTCAGATGCTTCCACTTGGTTCCATCTGAAGACTGATTAGGTTCTCCTCTGAAATTTTTATAATCCGTGTCCATTTTTAACCCACTTAACTCTCTTAATCCAAGCTCACATAATGGATCAATATGAACCTTCAGGCCTCTGTAGCCAGTGAAAAGAAGCCGTTTTAAAACATGACACCAGAAAGAAAACTCCCTTGTGATATTTTTCTTGCTTTGGAGCTTTTATCCTACTTAAAACTGCTTGAACTGCTGCCTCCGCCACCTGGACCTCCGGAAAAGTAGTAGAAGATGGATGGATGGATGGATTCTAGTTAAAACTTACTTCAGCCAAAGTCTTCTCCTTGTGGGGTCACATGGCTCTAATCATTTACGCCAGCCAGTTCGGAACACGTAAGCTAGCATCTGTCTAACAGTCAGACGTGCTCCCAGGACAGAGACGCTATAGATTGCTGCTGTGTGATACCTGCTTTCAGAAGGGGCAGACCAAGATAAACACATTGATTTCTACTCACTTTATCCAGCTGATGTCATGAAGTTTGTTGTCGTGGTGATTTGGAGCTAATGATGCATCCAAAATAACGTGCAATTTACCTCATAATTATTATCCTCAGTTCTTTGTATTTCAGAAAATTGTATTTTGTAGCCCTCTGATCGCATGTTCCATTCAACAGTTGGTTGTAGGAAATCCAATAGTGCTGACTGCTGCAGCGCAGCCTAGCATCAGTGTTTGGAATTCAATTTAGCCCGACAATTGGAACTGAAGAAAAATTCCCCTGAATGTTATTGACTCTGAAGCTGGGAAAAGTCTTTTGTGGCGTGGTGACAGGAGTGACAGTGCAATACAGAAGAGATGGGAGGAAGACACGAAGGAAACTGTAGGGTTAATAATGGATGATTTCCAGTGGATGCATATGTGTTTGCAAGATTATTACAGTGTTATACCTGTTCTAAATTGTCCTTAGGTATGACTGTGAGAGTGAATGGTTGTCTGTCTCTGTGTTGGCCCTGCGACGGACTGGCGATCTGTCCAGGGTGTACCCTGCTTCTCGCCCAAAGATGCTGGGATAGGCTCCAGCCCCCCCCCCCCCCCGCGACCCGAAAAGGATTAAGCAGAAGAAGATGGATGGATGGATTGATACCTAATCTTGATTTTGCAGATTTTTCTCTTTGGAAAAAAACTAAACAAAAAATGTATGTATAAAAAATGTTAAAATTAGGTATTTTAATTCACTTTTTTAAAATCTTGAAGCTAAAGCACAGCTGTTATTTTTGCTCAGTGTATTTTGGGATTAAAGTTTAATGTGGTGTGCAAAACTTTGAACACCCCTTGGTAAATAGCATATTTTTAATTGAAAAGATGTAACCGCAGGCTCTGTAGGATATGGAAAAAATGTCAGTGTTACTAGCAAACAAGAATGCAAAGTTAATTTTGATTTCTTTAAGGGATCATTGACCCTGAAATGGTGTTTTTGTAGATTTTAACCAGAAATGAGTCTGTTGGTCATGTGATGATCAAAAACAAATTTCAAAACACTCATTTCTCTTAAAAAAAAACAAAAAACAGCCTTTATATGTTCTCTCCAAGAAGCCTATTTAAGTCTTTCATGTATTTTCCTGTACGTCAAGAAATGGGAAACGCCACTTAAAGGTAGACATCACTACCTGCCCACTGCTCCATTTTTGGCCAGCCTAGCTGCCTGTCATGTAGATGGGTGGGGAGCCAAAGGCGTAAGCTTAAGAGCTAACAGTGGTACTAGGGAGCTTACACCAAACGCGCTTCATATTGTTACTGTCTTTATATTTCAGTCACCCTAATAAACATCCCCTTTTCCACCTGGTTCACTAATCCACAGCCAGTAATATATCTTGTCTCATTCTGTCTTATTTTTAAGACATCAAACATCAAACCGTTAGCATTAGCTTGGCTAGGCAGTCAGTGTCATAGTTCAGTAACTGCATTAGGAGCTCGCCTTGGCAGGGAGGAGGTGACGGACAGGGCACCTGGCAATAGCTTAACTGTTGATTCAGCCAGTTTTGATAGCCATTTTCTATAAATTCTATTGATCCCCACTGGAATCCTTGTTCATCTATAATACTTGACCAAATACGTTGTTCTCGGATATTATTTTAGCTTAATTTCTTGTAGTACTCTCTCTAACTGGGAACAAAGGCAGTTAGTTGAAGCTAGCAGTTTAGCCACTCATTCCCGAATGTTTCTGTGCTTATTGTGCTTCAGGAACCAGTCATATCCTATCAATCACTGAAACTACACACCGCCTACCAGTGATGCATTATTTCATTTATTCTTTAAAACAAATTTACGTGAGTTTCATCCAAGCTAGGAGCTAGGATCTAGCTAGCTAAGATTAGCAATAGTGATGTAAGAGGGAGGGCGGAGTTAAATACGGTCGTAGAGATTTAAAGAGACATGCACTAAAACTAGCCATTCTCAAAAAGGCTGCAAAAGATGATTCACAATTATGCTGCAATAATTAAATAACTGAAGAAAATTTGACCAAAATATGTCACACACATTTCATTTAAGACTTGTGTGAGCTGTTAAAATGTGCAAAAGTGCAATCAGTGACTCTTTTAAACTGAATGTAAAATAGATAAATTAATAAATAAATTCACCATTGTGGACCATGCCAAAGTCTGAACACCCAACACACTCCATTTTTCAAAGGGAGACAGAGGGTAAATTTTTGCATAACACTGTATGCAAAAAAGTAGCTTGCATACTTTTGAATTGGACTAAAATAGAGACCTGGATTATATTTGGGACTTTGTGTATACATCGGCCTGTCTAACTAATGGGTCTACTTGTGCTAATTTTTCAGCTTTATATTGTACACTGTCTAAATGGAGAAATAAATGAGAAAATTTAAAGTCTGTTAAAGTGCAGGCACTAGTTACGGGGTGGTGCGGTTTGCGTTATTTGGTGGCTGTAAACTTTCAAATGCGCAAACAAGCGCCTTTACAAAAATGCAAATCGGCAACATGTGGAAGACAGAGCATTTAAAAACACGTAAGAGGCTATTTGGAGTTCCTCTTAGACATGTTTATGGGCTTCCAAGGCACTGCAGTCTCACGCAATGGTAACCAACCCACAAGATACTAAAGTGGGTTGTTTTTGTTTTTATAGATGACTTTAGGCCATGGAGATGGTCTTAGTAGAGGTCTATTTTTAAACCTTTTTTTCATCACATGGGAGCTGAGTATAGCTAAGCTTTTATACCATCTCACACTGGCACTGATTATTAAGACAGCAAAAGGACAAAGAGGCAATATTAGCATTTAGGCTCCATCCTGGCAGTGGTGAGGCCTGAAGAAGGATCCCCGATGCCCCATCCGTCCACATTAACGCCGACAGCCGCCTCCACACGGTCGCATGACGGCTGACCGGGCCTCTCCATCTCTTATGTGACTGGGCTACATGTGCCTTCAATTAGGGCCTGGAACTGGAGCCCTAATGGGGGAGTTACAAAAGCAGTGTGGGAACACTGGACTGTTGTGATACTATCTAATGAGATCACTCAGGGCTGCGTCCTTGAATGCTGCCTTTCATTAATGTAATGATTCTTTGTGGATGTGAGGGTGGCCCAGTTCCGCAAATAAGCTCTCATGCTTGGTTGGCATTGTTGCCCTGTGTTTGACAAGAAGAAGCTCCAAATGTGTGGTTTACAGAGATGAAGCTAGATTGGTCTATACACAGGTCTCTTCCTCGTTTCACTTGTGATGTTAAGGTTCTTTAATGTTTCTTGCTGTTTGCTTGATTACAGAAGAGTCCACTAGTGGCTGTGGAGGTGGAGGAGATGCTCGAGTCTGATCTGACATGGCAGCATCTTCATATTTAACCAGACACAGCTGTTTCAAATGTTGAAGATACAGTATAAGACATCGGGGCACTAAAGACATCTTCTCCTTTCTGCTCCGCTGGCATTCTCAAAGGTCCTTCCTGCACTTAAGCTCCCCCGCAGTAGACATCAGCGAGTGTAGGGTTCTGCAGTGACGTCCCATGATTCGAGCTCGTAAAAAGCCCTGCATGCAAAAAGGTTTGGAAAGAACGATGGCAGAATGCTTGATGGACGGCCCATCCAGTCATTGTCGAACCCTGGCCCGCACAGGATTTTTCCATCCTCCTCTGTTGGTTCCATCCATCTGGTACAGGCGTGACTGGATCCCTGCATGCATGGGTCGTCATCCCATCAGGCTCCAAACCCTGACCAGAATGTTTAAACGGCCCAGGACGGGATGGGTCTCGTGTGGCCACAGGACACACGAGAGAGAAAACCCTGCTGCGTTTGTCTCTCACCCAGTGTTAAAGAGGAGCACTCTAAACATGAGCAGAGGAGCAAATCAAACAAATTTATTACCACGTGGCTGCGAAGGTCAGAGCATGACAAAGACCTCCCGTTGTGAGGAGAAGTGCTGTGGAGTCGCCCCCTCCAAGTGGAGCCTGGGTGAATACGGCAGCATTAGACATGGGTCAGACTGGTGGAGGGGCACGGACGGAGGACTAGTCTGAGAACAGAAGCTGCCTTTTTTCTGTTGATGTAACATTTGGGTTAAATTATCCAATTCAGTGTTAAATTGAATAATGCCGCTAAGGAGACACTGTGTAACTGAATTTTTCAATTTGGTGGCAATTGTGTGTCCATTATTTTCAAGACTTTTAGCTAAATACAGACATTAGACTTGGTTGATTATTCTTCTGTAGTAGTCCAGTAGAATTTTTGGCATAAAACCAGTTTCCTCATTATTTCCCTTATTTGTGTTATTGTTGAAAATTTGTGATTATTCTGCAACAGTTTTCAGTTTTTCAAGATGCTTGCTATGCTATGGCAGTAGAAAGTTGGTTAATTGTTTTAGGACATTTTCAGGGGATTTTTCTCTTTCGTTATTTTGGTAAAAGAATAAAATGATCACAGTGTCACCTGAGGATTGTTCTCATGTGTAAGTCCTCAGAACAAGGCAGTGGTCTTTGGAAGACATGTGGAATTGTATCGATCGTGCAACACGTTGGCCCTTCAAAGCAAAGTCAAGCTTCACTGTAATGGGGTGCAACACGGGAGGAGACGAGGAGCGATGCAGTAAATTAAGATTGTCGACTCCAGATCAGTTTCAGCGACTGGTAAAGGGGTGCAAAAGGTTTATTTCACATTGATGCAAATCAATGAGATGACATGTCGTGGAATGATGAGCACTTTAAAGGGTTACCTTCATAAATTAAGTCTGGGTGGTTCACTAAAGTCCTCTAAAACTTGGGTTCACTTTCTCAAGGCATGATCAGAAGCATTAATTAGGTCGGGCTTCCGTTTAATCAGAACATGCACACTGATAAATCACAATGTGAGAAGGACTTCCTTTTTTCTCCTCAATAGCATTTTCTGTACTCAGTAAAATTTGACGTCAGCTCCTCCCGTGGCCACTGCAGGCCTTCATGGTACAAAGAGGCAGCAGCAAATACAAAGCAAGCAGTTTCTTTTAAGACACAAAAGAAAAAAAAAAGAATTATTGCCTGAGACAACGAAGGGTGTGAGAGAGAGAGAGAGAGAGAGAGAGAGAGACGCAGGGCTGACCCAGCAACCCTTTTCTGTCTCTCCACAGCTCTGCACTTGCTGACAGATTTATTGGATGCAATAATCGGAGTGTATATTACTCTTCTCTGCATGGACAACTCCGGTAATTGGCCCCTTCACCTGGAATCAACTATAAACCTTACGCAACTTTGCACTTGTCATCCCCCCCAAAAATGTGAGATTTACTTGATTTATCTAAAATTCTCAAGACTTTGGGTGGTCATTTAGATTCAGTCTTTCCTTTCAACATTCTTTTGCAAGAGAAAACAGTTATTTATTTTTTGAATGCAATAATATGTCACCAAAATTAGTAGGTAAACTTCAAGGTTGTTTTATCAGACAGTGCAGCGACCCTGAGCTGTCTCACAGGATATCGAAGGACTGAGGGGAGGCTAAGATGTAGCCCGGGTAACTTTACAGCGTAAGATTCACTGCTGGGCTGCCAGAATTCCTCCTCCATCAGTCTGGTTGGCCGGATAGAAGTGTGGCTTACTTGGTGGTTGATTTGCTAACCGGCTGGTTAGCTCGGGTGCTCAGAATTCAGGTCACACCCTTATGTGGCCATGCCATACAGCACAAAGGGCTGATCAGGGATGCTAGGCAGCAGGCAAGGGTATTCAGCAAGCTCTGGACTTGAACCCCCCCCCCCCCCTCCCCACTCCAGATTCAGTGTCCCAGTGTTTGCTTGTCTACCGTGCCATGAAATGGACCGGGGGTCTGTGATTGTGCCAGTGGAGCAATGCAAATAGGCTCCTTGGGGGGGAAAGAGGAGGGTTTGACAGTGCCGTTGGGTGGACTGGTTCTGCGTTGCATGTAACACTCTGAAGCACATTCAGATCCTTTGTGTCAAGGGTATGTTTGTTGTTTCTTTAGATTTTTTGCCAAGTTTTGAACTTTTTGATAGAGTAGTACAACAAAAGTGGAACATCCTATAAATGAGGAAGAATATATATTACACATCATTATGTAAAATTGATTAAAAAGACGTAGAGCTCTAATGGATTCAATTAGAATTTGAGATTAACTTGCCTAGTCCCCATCCTTTTCTTGATTCCCTACATAGTCATGACCTTATTTCACCAGTTACAGTGTCGGAGGGGGCAGCTTCAAGGAGTAATCATGTAACCCCTTCGTCTTAATTCACTTCCTTTATGTCTGTTGGTTTGGACACATTGAATCCTGATTATCTTTTGATAAATACATTTAAACCAACAAAAATGATTTATTCCTTCACCTATATAACAAAACTGTTTCATAATCATTAAGAATTTTTTTACTTTAGGCTTCCTAATCGCTTGTGTCAAATAGAAGAAAGAGGCTATTCATTTTGGACAATAGGGATTTTACGGTGGCCTCATTCGTTCTTTGGTCACAGGAGCGACCCACAACTGCTCCCTCTCTGCATTGGTCTTCCCTACCCATTCTCCTCTTGATTTATTGCACATCAAAACACTCACTGGCACTTTGATATGGGAAATGCTGAAAACATTAGACCTGAAATTAATAGGAACCAAATTTCCTTTCCTTCTTTTTTAAGATTTTTTGTGGAAACTGAATTTTGTTTTGTCTTTTCTTAAGCTCCTACATCAATGGCTCTACACATATTAAACATTATTAAAGAATTTAGTTCCATCCAGAAGAATATGAAAATACAATAAAGTTATAATTTGTGAGCTGAGCAGATTAATTTTTTTTCCAGTGACTGTCATAATAGGAGTTACGCCATTCATGACCCGCTAGCGTGCTCATGGGAAGAAACATTAGACAAAGAGCTTTCCGGAAAATCCTAAGTGGGCTACCCCAGTGTCTCAGTGGGCAGTCTAAAAATACCATTGGGCTTCTTTCAGATATTGAATCTTGGTGTTGACATATAGTTGGCAGACCTTCGATCACTTTCCCCAAACTCCCACCACACTTGATTTTCTTTTCACATGCTGTCACTAAAATGAAAACGTCTACATGCACTCATTGGTATTTTCATTGTTTTAGCTCATCTTAGACATTGGACTGATTAGTAGCTTTAACACCAGCTTTGAAAGAACTATGGAAATAATATATTGTGTTCACTTTTTGGTAAACAGGTTCATCTAGAATCAAGTGAGAAAAGATAATTGGAACTAGCAGACTATAAAGGGGTCAGTGACTGCAATTTTTCCACGTTTTAACAGCTCACACGTCTAATTGTGAAATGTTTGTGACATATTTTGGTCAAATTTTCTTTAATTATTTGATTATGCCTCGGTAAAAACAGAGGCATACAGTAATCACTCAATGCATCTGTGTATGGTTGGTTGTGTCTGTCTGTCTGTCTGTTACCAGCTTTTCAGCTCGCCCGGTCAAAATTAAGTGGAACTAAAGGCTTATATCATTGTATCGCCATATTTTCTCTACTTTTAATTTGCCAGAATTTTGAGATAAGGCTTTGTTTTCAAAATAAACACAAATTTAACTTATTATTGCCGTGTAATGGAGCTGCACAAAAACCCTTTCAAAGTAAGTTTGTGCTTAAATTATGCAGCAATTTCAATATTAAAACATTAATAACTCCTACAACTGCAACATTTGATTCTTAAAGCTTGTGTTACATAACATTATTGTTCTTCCAATATCCTATTGTTCTTCTGTACTGGGGACTGCTTGGTTCCATTAATTGTAGTAGTAGTAGTAGATTAGTTTATTTGACGCCTTGGTGCAAAACAACGTAGGCATACCATAATCACTACATGCGTATCACTACATTTCCAGCTTGCCTGGTCAAAATCAAGTGGAACTAAAGGTTTGCATCATTGTATTGCCATATTTTATCAAATTTTTATTTGGCAAAATTGCCACATACGGCTTTGTTATCAAAATAAACACTAATTTAACTCACCTTTACCGTCACTGCAGCTGGGAAAAAGGTGTTATAATAACTATGCCAGTCCAGTAGAGGTAGCAGTGCACCTTTTTTACAGCCCCACCCCCCATGCCTCCCTGCCACAGGCCCCGAGGCATCAGCACCTTGGTGCTTTCATTATTGCAGCATCATTGGGAATCAGACATTCTGTGGCAAATCCAGAAGAGTCAAAAGGGTTAATAGGGCACAGAAACAATATAAAGGCTGATTTTATTTTAAAGAAAAATGACCTTTTTAATATTTTTTTGCTGATCACATGACCAATAGATGCATTTCAGAAGAACCTACGAAAACAAATATTCAGTCAATGACTCCTTTAAAAATTTATTCCATTAATTAAATGTAAAAATGTCAATATACTTGGTGTTGAACTCTTGAAAGTCATTTTGCCTTGCATATCATCTGCTGCTTTAAACAAATCCTGTGGTTTTCTCTTTTGTGGTTTATCCTCTACAGACCCTCAGACGATGCAGTTTTTTCCCCGAGCTTGATGTGCCCTTTTTATATTGTTTTCCACCATGCTTCAGAAGATTTTAAAAAAGGTTTTGGTCTGGTCATAGACCCCTGTTTCCCTCATAGCTTCATCTCACATTCATTGAGTAGTTGTTGAGGGAAAATCCTGATGACATGTCCTTGGTTTTCAATCTTCTTTCTAATATCTAGGCTCATCTCCTGCTGCTTTTTCTCTGAATTGAAAAAAGCCAATGAATCTTCAATTTTAGATAGCCTTTTTACAATGGATCTTCTATTCATTTGAACTAGTCCCCCCCACCCCCGCCAACCCTTCTACTGCTGCATTCACATTAAAAGTGAAACTGATCCAAAGGGAAAGAGGCTGGATCATAAATGAAAAAGGATGTTTCATGGACATTTTGATTTTTTTTTTGAGTATATAATTAGATAAAATGGCTGTTGAACTTAGGGAGACTTTTTCACAGGTCGGCAGCCTACTTGTCCATATGTCAATTTAAAAACAATTCCAGGACCAAATTCTAAAACAAAAATTTCAAGCAAAATGAATGGGTTCTGACTTGGCGCATGCTATTTTCTCCATATAATTCTGAAGAAAAAAATTGCTCTAAATCAAGTCAAAATGATGCTTATTTCCTCATTTTCTGGTAATCATGAACAGTATTAACATGATAATACAGGATACTGAACATTTTTTTTTCCCCATATTCAGATTTTTTTTTTTAGACCTTGAGGTCAAAGTCAGATGTCAGTTTTCTCCTAAACCTTGTAACACAGTAACTACACAATGGAATGATGTCATCATCATTGCAGTCTGCCGTGGGCAACAATGACTGTTTGATTTAGGTCTGATCAGATTCCTCCACACAGCTCTGTCCTTAGCCTTCCGCTGCCATATAGCCTTCTATATCCAACTTCTTCAAGTTTCTTTTTACAGTGTCTTTAAATCTGAGCCTTGGTCTACCCTGATTGTGTTTGCCCTCACATAACTGTGAGTAGAGTAACTGCTGAGGGAGACACTGATGGTCCATCCTCTCAACATGTCCGAGCCATCTCAGGTTCGTCTGTATTAGCATGTCCTCCATTGATGGTAGACCAGCTCGTTTCAACACTTCTGTGTTGGTTATCTTGTCTTTCCGTGAGATGTTTATTATGGCTTGAAGGTGTCTCATCATGTACGCGTGGAGTTTGTTTACCTGCACTCTGTAGACAGTCCAAGTTTCAGCACCGTACAATAGAGTAGCCAGTACTGTTGCTCTGTACACTTTGCATTTTACCCAGACACATTGTCGATTGTTCCACAGTCTCTCCCTCAAGTTTCCAAACACAGCACTCGCTCTTCCCATTCTGAGAGATAATTCATCCTCCAGCCTAGCATTCTCTGAAACGGTACCCCCTAGATACTTGAAAGTCTTGCTCTTGACTAGTGACTCTGTACCAATGCTGATCTCTTCTGGTAGTGATACTGATAATTGGAACTTTAGTGGTTGATAAAGGCACTCTGTCTTCTTGATGTTGATTTGGAGGCTGAATTGGCTAGCTGCTCTTGCAAATTTCTCCACTAAAGATTGCATATCTTCCACACTGTGTGCAACTAGAGCACTGTCGTCGGCAAAGAGCATTTCTCTTACTATCTTTATCGATGTCTTACTCTTGGCTTTAAACTGTGCCACATTGAACAAGTCTGCTTCTTTCCTTGTTTGAATGTATACTCCTTCTGAAGTGTCTTTGAAGGCCACCTCAAGCATGGCTGCCAGATATAGCGAGAAGAGTGTAGGCGCCAGCACACACCCTTGTTTCACCTCGTTGCTTACTGAAAAGTCTTTAGATACTGAACCACTCATTGCCACGTTTGCTTGCATACTTGTATGGAGTGCCTCGATCAGGCTTACAAACTTCTCTGTACAGCCATATTTCTTGAATACCTGCCAAAGTCCTCGTCGCGAAACAGTATCAAAGGCTTTACTGAAGTCTATGAAGACTACATGAAGCAGCATGTTCTGTTCGATACACTTTTCTTGAACCTGTTTCAAGCAGAAAGTCATGTCCATTGTGCTTCTCCCACTTCTTAAGCCGCACTGGGTTTCCGGTAGTACATTCTGCAAAATGTGTTCATTGAGTTCATTGATTTCAATCCAAGATGGCGCCCACAGCGGTCGACATGGTGCTTCGCTGCGCTCTTTGTTTTTGTTCGTCAATTGTGTGTCTGCTTGCACTTATACCCGTGAAGAACTTTTAAATATCAGGACTTTGACCCCCACGGACCTCCTCCCAGTTTTTCTAGCCCCTGCCGCCGATCTGGTTTATTGTTTGGCTCGGAAAGTGAGACGGCGGAAGAGAGGAAGACGAGCGGGCGCTCTCGTACGACTTCGCAGGAGAGGCTCGCGAACGGCGCTGCCTGGCATATTTCTGTCCAATACCAACTCTCTCTCTAACAAGGTGGATGAACTGAGACTGCTGATGCGTTTTAAGGACCTCGCCTCCTCAGCTGTCCTCTGCTTTACTGAGACCTGGCTCCGGGAAAATATACCGGACAGCGCGCTGCGCCTCGACGGCTTCCAGCTCTTCCGTGCTGATCGTGACACAGAGCTTTCCGGCAAGACCACAGGAGGCGGAGTCTGCTTCTACATCAACTGTAGCTGGTGCTCTGATGTAACGGAAATTTCCAAACACTGTTCTCCTGCCTTGGAATTTCTTGTTATCAACTGCAAGCCTTTTTATTCCCCACGGGAGTTTGCTTCTTTTATACTGATCGCTGTGTACGCCCCTCCCGACGCGGACACGCGCGAAGCTCAGCGCGTGCTCGCGGATCACATTCAACACACAGAGCGGAGTTTTCCAGACTCGCTGATTATTGTGGCTGGCGACTTTAATCAGTGCAATCTGAGCCACGATCTCCCCCGCTACAAACAGTTTATTAAATGCCCCACCAGAGGATTAAACACACTGGATCACTGTTACACCACAGTGAAAGACGCATATTGCGCTGTCCCTCGAGCTGCGCTGGGATTATCTGATCACGTGATGGTTCACCTCATTCCCACATACAGACAGAGATTGAAGCTCACTAAACCTGTTGTGAGCACTACGAAGATACGGACCAGTGATGCTGAGGAGAAGCTGGAAACGTGCATGGAAATATCTGACTGGGGCATGCTTAAAGGAGCCACGCATGATCTGGATGAGTACACGGACACTGTGAACTCATATATCCACTTTTGTGAAGAGAACATTCTTCCATCACGCACCAGGGTGAGTTACTCTAATGACAAACCCTGGTTCACAGCTAAGCTCAGACAGATCAGGAAGGAGAAGGAAGCAGCGCTGAAAAGTGGAGACAGGGACTGCTACAGGGAGGTTAAATACCGGTTTAACAGAGAGCTGAAGAGGGCTAAATCTGTGTACTCAGAGAGACTCCAGCAGCAGTTCACTGCTAATGATTCGGCTTCCGTGTGGAGAGGACTGAGGCAGATCACCAGCTATCGGCCTCAGGCTCCTAAAGGTCAGGATGACAAAGCCCTTTGTCAGAGACTGTCCCAACACTATGCCCGTTTTGACACCTCGTCATCTGTGTCCAACTCCCCCCCTCCCTCCAGCTCCACAGCCTCCACATTCCCTACTTCATTTAAGGCACCCCCCCCCACCTCCCCCCCTCCCCTTATCATCAGTGAGCAGGATGTGCTCAAACAGTTCTCCAGACTGAACCCGCCCAAGGCCCCCGGCCCAGACGGCGTGTCTCCCTCCACCCTGAGACTCTGTGCGAAACAGCTGGCTCCTGTATTCACAGACATTTTTAACACCTCCCTTAAGTTATGCCACGTGCCGTCCTGCCTCAAATCCTCCACCATCATCCCTGTCCCCAAGAAGCCACGGATCACTGGACTTAATGACTACAGACCTGTAGCGCTCACCTCTGTAGTCATGAAGTCCTTTGAGCGCCTGGTCCTGTCCCACCTCAAGTCCATCACCACCCCTCTCCTGGACCCGCTGCAGTTTGCCTACCGAGCCAACAGGTCTGTAGACGATGCAGTCAACCTGGCCCTCCACTCCATCCTGCAGCACCTGGACTCCCCGGGAACCTACGCCAGGATCCTGTTTGTGGACTTCAGCTCCGCATTCAACACCATCCGCCCCGCTCTGCTCCGGGACAAGCTGTCCCTGCTCAACGTGCCTGACTCCCTCTGCAGGTGGATCATCGACTTCCTGACGGACCGGAGGCAGCATGTGCGGCTGGGAAAGACTGTCTCAGACTATACTAGCATCAGCACCGGATCACCCCAGGGCTGTGTACTTTCCCCCCTACTCTTCTCCCTTTACACCAACTCCTGCACCTCCAGCCACCAGTCTGTCAAGTTGATCAAGTTTGCGGACGACACCACCCTCATCGGGCTCATCTCCAACGGCGACGAGTCCGCCTACAGGAGAGAGGTGGCCCAGCTGGCGTCCTGGTGCAGCAATAACAACCTGCAGCTGAACGCTCTGAAGACAGTGGAGATGATTGTAGACTTCAGGAAAGTCACTACTCCTCTGCCCCCCCTCACCCTCTCAGGCTCTCCCATCACCACTGCTGATTCCTTCCGCTTCCTAGGCACTACCATCACCAGGGACCTCAAATGGGAGCTGACCATCAGCTCACTCATCAAAAAAGCCCAGCAGAGGATGTTCTTCCTGCGGCAGCTGAGGAAGCTCAAGCTACCCACCAAGATGTTAGTGCAGTTCTACACAGCCATCATCGAGTCCATCCTCACCACCTCCATAACCGTGTGGTACGCAGGAGCCACTGCCAGGGACAGACTAAGGCTGCAGCGCGTCGTGCGCACTGCTGAGAAGGTGATCGGCTGCAAGCTCCCATCTCTCCAGGATCTGTACATCTCCAGGACCCGGAGGCGTGCTGGCCGGATCATAGCCGATCCCTCACACCCTGGTCATGTACTGTTTGCCCCCCTCCCCTCTGGTAGAAGACTTCGGTCCATCCAGACTAAAACCTCCCGTCACATGAACAGCTTCTTCCCCTCTGCCATTAGACTGCTGAACACTAAGTGACTCTCGTGCACCATGTACAGCAGCTCAACCAGACTCATGTCAATCATCACTGTTTTCTTCCTGCATTACCGACTGCACTATATAGTTCTCCACAGTATCTGCTGCTGGCTAATATATATTTTAACTGTTGACCAGTATCACTTAATCTTATCCTACACTTTATTACATGTATAGTTTATTTCTCTTATCTTATCATGTTTAATGTTGCAGCATTGTACCGAGACAAATTCCTAGTTTGTGTACTACATGAACAATGGCAATAAACCTGATTCTGATTCTGATTCTGATTCTGAGTCTGTTCAGTAGTACATGTGAGAGAATCTTACCAACAGTGGCTAGCAGTGATATACCTCGGTAATTTCCACAATCTTTCCTGTCACCTTTCTTGAACAAAGGCACAATACTTGCATCCTTCCAGTTTTGAGGTACTTTCTGGGCATCCCATATCTCTTGGATGAGCTTGTGCAGGCAGTTGGTCAGCTGAACACCACCAAATTTCCACACTTCTGCCGTAATTCCATCCCTTCCTGGAGCTTTACCATTCTGTGTTGTCCTAATAGCTGCCATTAGTTCATCAAAATTTGGTGGTTCGTCCAGACTTGATACAGCTGGTCGCTGCACTAGTGCTTCTTTAGCCTCTTCAGTGAGATCTCCAGGGTTGTTTAGTAGTTGGTCAAAGTGGTCTGCAAATCTGTCCAGGATCTTGTTTTTCTCCTGCAAAACCGTTTCACCATCCATAGCCTTTAGTTGGATCAATTCTGTTGGTTTAGGGCCGTAGATTTCTTTCAAACTTGTGAAGAATGTTTTCATGTCCTTCCTGTCTGCTGCAGTTTGAAGTTCCTCCGCTTTTTTATCCCACCAGTTGGACTTCATCCAACTGGTGGGATGAAGTTTTCCACCTTGTTTTCGCGCCCTCGAAAACGAGGTGGACGAGCTGCGTTTGCTGAGAGAAACCCGGAGAGAGTGGAGGGACTGCTGTGTGTTTGTTTTCACCGAGACATGGCTCCACGACAACATTCCTGACGAGGCCATTCAACTGGAAGATATGGCGATGTTCCGTGCCGACAGGGAAACGGCGAGCTCCGGTAAGAGCCGGGGGGGTGGGCTATGCATCTATGTTAACAAGAACTGGTGCGTTAATGCCACGTTAGTGTCTAAACACTGCTCTCCATTGGCGGAGTTCCTTATTGTTAATTGTCAGCCATTTTATCTGCCGAGGGAATTCAGCAACGTGTTTGTAGTTGGTGTTTACATAGCGCCGAGCCCTAATCCTAAAGCTAATGCTAAGAAGGCACTCGGGGTACTGCACAATGCGATCAGTGAAATCCAAACGTCACACCCAGACAGTTTTGTGGTGGTTGCGGGGGATTTTAACCACACCAGCTTAAAGACTGTGCTCCCCAAGTTTAAACAATGTGCAGACTTTAAGACCAGAGGAGAGAATATGTTGGACTTAGTGTACACAAACACAGATGCATATAAAGCGATACCCCGCCCCCATCTCGGCCGTTCTGATCACATGTCCGTGATGCTGCTGCCTGCCTACAAACCTTTATTGAAGCGCAGCAGGCCAGCAGTGAAACAAATCAGGATTTTGCCAGAGAGTGCAACCTCTGCACTGCAAGACTGTTTTCAGCACACAGACTGGAAGATCTTCAAAATAGCAGCCTCCCAGGAAGACAGGACAGATGTGGAGGAGTATGCTGATACGGTCACCAGCTACATCGCGAAGTGCACAGAGGATTTCACTACAGTGAAGACCATCACTATGCGGGGTAATCATAAGCCCTGGATGACTGCAGAGGTGCGCTCGCTGCTTACAGCCAGAGATGCAGCCTTCAGAGTGAAGGACAGGATTGCCCTCCGCTCAGCCAGGTCTGCGCTTTCAAAGGGAATTAAGGCGGCAAAGCACGCCTATGCGGAGAAAATCCAGGGACACCTCTGTGACACTAGGAACACCAAGCAGATGTGGCAGGGAGTTCGGAAACTGACGGGCTTTAAGTCTAGGCAGGGGGTCGATGATGACGACGCTTCGCTTCCAGACAGGCTTAACGACTTCTTTGCACGTTTTGAAGCATCAAACTCGACAATCAGAGGGAGGGCTGGCCCACCCCCACCATCGGTCGGACCAGCTTTTACCATCAACACAGCGGACACACGGAGGACCTTATCCAGAGTCAACCCACGCAAAGCTGCAGGTCCAGACAACATTCTGGGACGTGTGCTCCGAGACTGCGCGAGCGAGTTGGCGGATGTCCTGACTGACATTTATAACATCTCCCTGAGTCAGGCCATTGTTCCCAGATGCTTCAAGACCTCTATCATTGTACCGGTGGCAAAGAAACCAGTGGTGTCCTGTTTGAATGACTATTGTCCTGTTGCACTTACACCAATTGTGATGAAGTGTTTTGAACGGCTTGTCAAACCACACATCACAGCCTGCCTCCCTGCATCACACGACCCGCTCCAGTTTGCATATCGTTCAAACCGCTCCACGGAGGATGCTATAGTCACCACCCTACACTCTGTCATCACCCACCTGGACCAGAAAGACACCTATGCCAGACTCCTGTACATTGATTTCAGTTCAGCATTCAACACCATTATTCCCCAGAGACTGATGGAGAAATTACTCCTTCTCGGTCTGAACACCACCACATGTCTCTGGATCCTGGATTTCCTGACTGAGAGACCTCAGTCTGTCCGGGTTGGAAACAACATCTCCAACTCTGTCACGCTGAGTACCGGAACCCCTCAAGGCTGTGTACTCAGTCCACTGTTGTTTACACTTCTAACACATGACTGTGTATCCAAACACGAGGGGAACCAGATTAAGTTTGCAGATGACACCACGGTGGTGGGATTTATTCAGAGGGATGAGGAATCAATGTACAGGGAAGAAGTAAGAGACCTGGAGGGCTGGTGCAAGGAGAACAATCTGGTGCTCAACATGGACAAAACGAAGGAGATGATTATCGACTTCCGGTGGTCACAGCCTGAGCACGTCCCCCTCAGCATCGGCGGCCGTTTAGTGGAGAAAGTAGAGAACATCAAGTTCCTCGGAGTGCAGATCTCGCAGGACCTGACCTGGAGCAAGAATTCCTTGGAGATCAGGAAGCGGGCTCAGCAGAGACTACACTTCTTGAGGAAACTCAAACAGGCCTCTCTCCCCATCTGCATCCTCAGGACCTTCTACAGAGGTGTGGTGGAGAGTGTTCCGACGTACTGCATTGCTACATGGTACTCCAGCTGCAGTATGTCAGACAAAAAAGCCCTGCAGAGGATAGTCAAGGGGGCGGAGAGGATAATTGGAGTCTCCCTCCCCTCTGTCCAAGAACTTTTTCAGAACCGTTGTAGGAGCAGGGCACTGAACATTGTCAAGGACCGTTCTCACCCTCTGCATAAACACTTTGAACTTCTTCCATCTGGTAAACGATTCCGGAGCATCAGAGGCAGAACCACCAGACTGATCAACAGCTTCCTCCCACAAGCTGTCAGGATGCTGAACAGCTGACCCGGAATCTCTCATACACACTACTGCACCTATGGACATTTTGTATATTATAGTTATTCTTTTTCCCCAAGTGTGTCTCAGGGATGTGTGAATGGATGGGGGGGTGGGGGTGGGGGCTGGAGCTATGTGGGAGTGTGTCTTAATCATGCTGCTTCTTATATGGATGCCGAGAGAAACGCAATTTCATCTTGCCTGCACTACAGTTGTATGTACAGCAATATGACAATAAAGTTCGATTTGATTTGATTTGATTCATCTCTCTGGTGTACTTCTGTAGCTCACTCTGAGCCTTTGAGTATTTCTTCTTCTTCGACCTTGTGTTACATTGTAGGTTTTCCTGCCTAGCTGTATTCCTTGCTTCTAGTAGTTTCTTCAAGTGTTCATCATGCTCATCAAACCAATCTTGATGTTTCCTCTCAGGGTGGCCTAATACATCACTCACAGTCTGATACACCGTATCCTTCAGTGTTGCCCATTTCTCTTCTATGTCATTCTCTGAGTTGTTGCTGTCCCAGTCTTTCAAGTTTTCAGCCATTTCCTGTGTAAGTTCTTCCTGCTTCTTTTGGCCTTTCAGTGCACTAGTGTTTAGCTTCCGTGGTGGCTTCATACCCGTCCTGCAGTGCTGTTTTCTTCTCCAAATCCTTCATCTAGATCTCAGCATAACATGATCAGTACCACAGTCCGCACCTCTCATTGCTCTGGTGTCCAATACATCCCTTCTGTCTCTCTGCCTGACTATGATGTAGTCTAATAAGTGCTAGTGCTTGGATCTTGGGTGCATCCATGTCTTCTTGTGTGTGTCCTTGTGCTTAAATAGAGTGTTGGTTATCACAAGGTTGTACTCTGAACATAGTGCAATTAGAAGTTCTCCATTAGCATTGCACTTGCCTACTCCATGACTGCCTAGCACTCCTTTCCATTTCTCAGTGTCCGAACCAACTCTGGCATTAAAATCTCCAACAAGTACCAGCCTGTCATCAGTCGGTACACGCCTGATAGTCTCACTTAAATCACTGTAGAACTCTTCCTTCACCTCCTCTGTGTTGGTCATTGTTGGGGCATATACACTGATGAGTGTGGCATACATCTTCCGCTGTAGTGGGAGTCTTATAGTCATTATCCTGTCGTTGATTGGCACCAGTTCCTCATCAAGCATTGCCGCTATCTCCTTTCTAACTGCAAAGCCCACTCCTGCTTCTCTCCTTTCTTGAGTTGATCTCCCACTCCAAAAGAAGATGTACCCATGGTCTTCCAAGCTGTCATATCCAAGCAATCTTGTTTCACAAAGTGCAGCTATGTCTACATTGTACCTGTTCATTTCCAGGGCCACAAGCACCGTCTGTCTTTCTGGGTGCTATGATGTTGTTCTGTCCAACAAAGTGCGTACATTCCATTCTGCTACACACAAGGCTGCTGTTTTCCTCTTCTTTTGTCTTCCTACTCCTAGCTTACTTTTTGCTGCTTGTAGGAGTGTGAACAGATCAGCGCGGACCTTGTAAGCCCGGGCGACGTCTGAGCCGGTATGAGTTGCTTTCTGATTGACCATTTCATGAAACTGCTTGCAAAGTATTTGAGTACCGCTAGATTTTCTGGACTAGCAGCACATTCTTGGTAGATAAAGGTATTATCAGTGGCAAGGACAAGCCAAGACAAACTGACTCCAGTATCTGTTGCAGTGACTGACCAGATGATAGGTTTGTTTATCTCTGCTGTTTGTGTAGTGCATGTCACGATGCACCGACTGACACAGTCCACCACAGACCTCGTGACAGATGTGTTTATCTGTCAGGATGTCCATTCTCACCCCGTGTAACTGGGAGTGGTCCACCACAGACCTGTGACAGATTGTTTTTAGTTCTGCCAGGATGCCCTGTTTCACCCTCCACCCCCTCGGAAGGGTGGGGATGCCAGTTGAGTCGCCGATGGCCTGACTCGTGAGACAGGTAGTACCGGTTTTCATGGTTATCCGTTAGCAAGCAAGCCAATGCCTGACCTGACAAAAATGATGTAGCCTTTTCAAATCGATATCATCATGTCTAAGGCAAGCCTGGGATGGCTTAGACTAGGGCTGAGTGATATGAAAAACAAACTCAGTCACAATAATATTTTCTCATATATATACTGCTCAAAAAAATAAAAGGAACACTTTTTAATCTGACTACGTTTTGGAGTGTTTTGAATTCAGCCCTCTGTAGGTTGTAGGTTGATAATTTTCATTTCCATCAAAAGATGTGGCATCTTTTCATTCTTAACACATTATCCAGTCCATATCTGTGTAGATATCCAGCTTATTTTTTCGCATTAAAATCTGATGTGTTTTCAAAGTGTTCCTTTTATTTTTTTGAGCAGTATATTGACATAACGCACGGCTCAGGAGACGCACACACACAGGCTCAGAGTAGTTCAAATAGTTTATTAACAACAGGAGTGTATGAATGTGTGTCTGTGGGATGTAAATGTGTTGGTGGCGGCGTCTGCTTTGGGCACAGAGGCAGGAGGCTGTACAGCCGGACAACCCTATGGGAAAAGCACAAGGAGAAGGGTGACGGGCATACACCAACACAGGAGATATAAGAGCGAGAGAGGAGCTTACTTGGAGAGGACAGATGACTGGCACAGCAAGGGACGAGGTCCGGTAGACAGCCACCTGGAGGGCCCGGTGCAGCAGCGAGGAACAGGCGATGGAGAGGCATTGTCCGCCGCCGGGGAATCCACCTGTGCACAGGGGAGCAGACTAGGAAGGGAAAGGAGGTAAGGTCTTCTTACCAGAATGATCAGCTGAGGGTGAAAGGAACTCACAGCGATGCGTAGGGAAGTCTGACGGCTTCAGGCCGAAGCTCAGGGCGAGGCGGCTTATATCCCTCGCCGCTGATGATGTGCAGGTGTGCGTGCAGGTGGCACCGCTGATGAGCGGCGCGGCGTGACAGTACTCCCCCCTCTAGCAGCGCCTCCTGGTGATGGCTTCTCTGGGTGCGCTCGGTGGAAATCAGCGATGAGCGATGGGTCCAACACAAACGACGAGGGTACCCACTGTCGATGTTCAGGCCCATAGCCCTCCCAGTCCACCAAGTACTGCAACCCACGACCCCGGCGCCGGGAGTCCAGGATGGAGGCGACGGGCCAGGCCGGATGGCCACCAATCATCCGGGGCGCGGGTTGCACAGCAGGAGGAGGGCAAAGGGGATCGGAGACTGCCAGCTTCACCTTGGACACGTGGAAGGTGGGATGGATGCGGAGGGAGGGGGGAATAGCTACACGCACAGCCACTGGGTTGATGATCCTGGTGATGGGGTATGGACCCATGAAGCGCTGTGCCAGCTTCCTCCTCTCGCCCTTTAAAATCACGTCCTGGGTCGACACGTAGACTTGCTGACCAACTCTGTACGCCGGGGCAGGTCTTCTGTGCTGGTCCACCACGGCTCTGTTGCGCTCCGCCGTGCGTAAAAGCGCATTAAGCGCTGACGCCCAGATGGAGCGGAACTGCCTGAGATGCGCCCGTACTGAGGGGACAGTAACCTCACTCTCCTGCGCCGGGAACAGCGGGGGGTCGTAACCCAGGGACGCCTTAAAGGGGGACATCCCTGTAGCAGAAGAGTGAGCGGTGTTATGGGCGTATTCAACCCAGGCGAGGTGGTTACTCTAGGACGTAGGTTTGGACGCTGTTACACAGCGGAGCGCAGCCTCCAGCTCCTGGTTGGTCCGCTCACACTGCCCGTTGGATTGGGGGTGATGGCCGGAGGAGAGGCTCACCTTGGCTCCTAAGGCATTGCAGAATGACCTCCAAACTTCTGAAGAAAATTGGGGCCCTCGGTCTGAGACCACGTCCACCGGAATCCCATGCAGCCTGACCACGTGTTGGATGAGGAGGTCCGCCGTCTCCAGGGCAGTTGGGAGACCTCGTAGGGGGACGAAGTGTGCCGCCTTGGAGAAGCGGTCCACGATGGTCAGGACGGTGTCGTAGGTGTTCGAGACTGGGAGTCCGGTGACGAAATCCAGGGCGATATGCGACCAGGGCCTGCCAGGGACGGGCAGAGGCTGGAGCAAACCCGCTGGAGGGGCATTACCCGATTTGTTGGTGGCACACACTGGACAGGCCCGGGCGTAGTGGGCAGCGTCCCTCCGCAGGCCCGGCCACCAGAAGGACCGCTGGAGGAGGTCAATCATCCGGGAGGAGCCAGGGTGGCAGGTGAGCTTGGATGTGTGCAACCAGTGGATGACCTCCCCCCGAACCGTGGATGGCACGAACAGCCTCCCCTCCGGTCCGCCGCCAGGGTCAGGTTCCACTTCCTGTGCCTTCCGGATCTTGCTCTCGATGTCCCAGGTGACGGCTCCCACGACGCACGACCTGGGCAGGATGGTGTGGACCGTGTCCTCCGACTCCTCAGGGGCGAATTGCCTAGAGAGGGCGTCGGGCAGGCCGTTCTTGGAGCCAGGCCTGAAGGTGATGGTAAATTGGAACCTGGCGAAGAACAAGGACCAGCGCGCCTGGCGGGCGTTCAGGCGCTTGGCAGATCTAAGGTACTCCAAGTTCTTGTGGTCCGTCAGGACCACGAACGGTAGGTCCGCCCCCTCTAGCCAGTGACGCCACTCCTGTAGCGCGAACTTGATGGCGAGGAGCTCTCTGTCACCCATGTCGTAATTCCTCTCCGCCGGGGACAAGCGCCGGGAGAAGAAGGCGCAGGGCCGTTTGATACCGTCGTCTGGCGACCGCTGGGATAGCACCGCCCCCACTCCTGTGTCCGAAGCGTCCACTTCCACGATGCACTGCAGCGCAGGGTTGACTTGGCTAAGGACCCGGGAGGAGGAGAACTCCGCCTTCAGCGCCTGAAAAGCAGCCGCGGCCTCTTCGGTCCACCGGAACGGGACCTTAGGGGACGTGAGGCGGGTCAGCGGGCCGACGATGGTGCCAAAATTTGGGACGAAGCGGCGGTAGAAGTTCGCAAACCCAAAGAACTGTTGCACCTGCTTCCTTGACGCAGGTGTAGGCCATTTCACCACCGCCTTCACCTTCTCTGGGTCCGGAAGCACCTGGTCATGGGAGATGATGAACCCAAGGAAGGATGTTGTCTTCGCGTAAAACTCACACTTCTCGGCCTTCACGTATAACCGGTTCTCCAGCAGTCTTTGGAGGACCCGCCTCACGTGGACCTGGTGCTCGTCCCTGGACTTGGAGAAGATGAGTATGTCATCCAGGTAGACGAACACAAACAGGCCGATGAAATCCCGGAGGACGTCATTGATGAGGCGCTGAAAGACGGCTGGAGCGTTGGTCAACCCGAACGGCATCACCAGGTATTTGAAGTGGCCGTTCGGGGTACGGAAGGCTGTTTTCCACTCATCTCCCTCCCGGATCCGGACGAGGTGGTATGCGCTGCGTAGATCCAGCTTGGTGAACCAAGTTGCCCCCTGGAGGGAGTGGAAAGCGGTGTCCATGAGGGGCAGGGTGTAACGATCCTTCTCCGTTATGTCATTAAGGGCACGATAGTCAATGCAAGGACGGAGGGATCCGTCCTTCTTACCGACGAAGAAGAATCCTGCCCCCACAGGTGATGACGATGGGCGGATTATCCCAGCACTCAGCGACTCCTTGAGGTAAGAGTTCATTGTCTCCTTCTCCGGTGCCGATAGACTGTAGAGTCGTCCAGAAGGTAAGGGTGCCCCCTGGCGGAGATTGATTGCGCAGTCATAGGGCCTATGAGGAGGGAGAGACATCGCCTTTGATTTGCTGAATACCATACCCAGGTCGTGAAATTCTAGTGGCACCAGGGACAGGTCCGGGGGCGCAGCGTCCGTAGGAGAGGGAGAAGCGGACGGACAGCAGGCAGCGGACTGTAGACAGGTGCCCATGCAGAACGTGCTCCATGCCGACACCCCGGCGGACTTCCAATCCAGAACGGGGTTGTGGAGGCGTAGCCAGGGATACCCCAGGATGACGGGCGACACAGAGTTGGGCAGGACGTAAAAGGTTATCTCCTCCCGGTGGTTTCCAGAGATAATAACTGGGACGGGGATGGTCTGGTGCGTAACTCTCCCAAGGGAGGCACGAGAGAGGTTGACCAGGGAGATAGGGTTCCTGAGTGCCTGACAGCGGATGCCCAATCGGGTTGCCAGGCTTTGAGAAATAAAGCTGCCTTCCGCGCCCGAATCCACCAGTGCGTGGGTGAGATGCCCAGTGGAGTTGTGGCAGAAACGGATGGGCAGCTTCAATTGTGTGAGGGGATTTAACCGATTGACATCCGCGAGGCCCCCTACAGTGACTCGCGGACCCTGCCGTTTGGCTTCTGTGGACAAAGCTCTACCGTGTGTTGACTCTCTCCGCAATACATACAGAGATTTAACTCACGGCGGCGTTGTCTCTCCGCCGGAGAGAGCTTTGTCCAGCCCGTCACCATCGGCTCCGACTCCTCGGGGCGCGATGGTGGCGCCGTCGCCAGGGGGCGAGCTTGGGGCAGGCGCGACGAGGCTCCACGAGGGCGAGAAGAAGACGACTTCCGTCCCGAGGAGCGCTCGCGCAGCCTGTTGTCCAAACTGATGGCTAGGGATGTTAGCTCCGCTAGCGTCTCAGGGATATCCCGCCCAGCCAGTTCATCCCTCAGATCATCATTGAGACTGCGGAGGAAAAGGCCACAGAGGGAGCGTTCCTCCCAGCCCAATTCCTCCGCCGCTACCCGGAAGTCGACCGCGTAGTCCGCTGCCAACCGGCTTCCCTGCTGGAGGGCGAGGAGCCGATCGACCTGGACCGTCTCGGTACGAGAATGGTCAAAGACTTCCAGGAAGCGTCTCACGAATTGGTCATATGTGAGGGTGGCATAACTGGGCCTCGCCATTACGGCGTAGGTCCAAGTTAATGCTCGCCCCTCCAGGAGATTCCCGATATAACCAATTCGGCTATGATCTGAGGGAAAGTCTCCGGGCACACGATGGAACACGGACTCACATTGCATTATGAACCCCCGCGCTCCGCCGAGCTTTCCGCTAAAGCGGGCGGGGGTCGGAATGGGCGTGAGCCGAGTCGGTGCCGCCGGAGCCTGCTGGACGGCCACTGGAGCGGCAGGAGCCGCGCCACCCTGACGAGCCGGGGGGAACGGCTGTTGGGGGTCCAAGCGGTCCAATCGGTTAGTTATATTTATTAATTGATTGAGGATCACCTGTTGCTGATAAGCTATCTGATCCACTCGAGCCTCGAGAGTGGTAAGCTGGTGTGCGAGCCCGCCGTCTGCCGAGCCGCTCTGCTGAAGCCGTACTGACATAACGCACGGCTCAGGAGACGCACACACACAGGCTCAGAGTAGTTCAAATAGTTTATTAACAACAGGAGTGTATGAATGTGTGTCTGCGGGATGTAAATGTGTTGGTGGCGGCGTCTGCTTCGGGCACAGAGGCAGGAGGCCGTACAGCCGGACAACCCTATGGGAAAAGCACAAGGAGAAGGGTGACGGGCATACACCAACACAGGAGATATAAGAGCGAGAGAGGAGCTTACTTGGAGAGGACAGATGACTGGCACAGCAAGGGACGAGGTCCGGTAGACAGCCACCTGGAGGGCCCGGTGCAGCAGCGAGGAACAGGCGATGGAGAGGCGTTGTCCGCCGCCGGGGAATCCACCTGTGCACAGGGGAGCAGACTAGGAAGGGAAAGGAGGTAAGGTCTTCTTACCAGAATGATCAGCTGAGGGTGAAAGGAACTCACAGCAATGCGTAGGGAAGTCTGACGGCTTCAGGCTGAAGCTCAGGGCGAGGCGGCTTATATCCCTCGCCGCTGATGATGTGCAGGTGTGCGTGCAGGTGGCGCCGCTGATGAGCGGCGCGGCGTGACATATATATATATATATATATACACACTACCGTTCAAAAGTTTGGGGTCACTTAGAAATTTCCTTATTTTTGAAAGAAAAGCACTTTTTTCAATGAAGATAACTTTAAACTAATCAGAAATACACTCTATACATTGCTAATGTGGTAAATGACTATTCTAGCTGCAAATGTCTGGTTTTTGGTGCAATACCTACATAGGTGTATAGAGGCCCATTTCCAGCAACTATCACTCCAGTGTTCTAATGGTACAATGTGTTTGCTCATTGCGTCAGAAGGCTAATGGATGATTAGAAAACCATTGTGCAATCATGTTAGGTCTGCAATGCTGTAATTGCTGCAAATGGAGGATTCTTTGACAAAAGCAAAGTTTGAAGGAAAAAATTATTATTTCAAATACAAATCATTATTTCTAACCTTGTCAATGTCTTGACTATATTTTCTATTCATTTTACAACTCATGGTGGTAAATAAGTGTGACTTTTCATGGAAAACACAAAATAATTGTCTGGGTGACCCCAAACTTTTGAACGGTCGTGTATATATATATATATATATATATATATATATTGTATACTTTATTCATCCCAGAGGGAAATTCAGGGCATCCATCTGGATGGATGAGGCAGCCACGGTGCAGCGTTATTCCCTTCAGCATTCACACACACATTCACGTCTAGGGCCACTTTAGAGTCTCCAGTTAACCTAATTTGCATGTCAGGTTAGGTTAATTAGTAGTAGTAGATTAGTTTATTTGACAGGGACAGTGCAATAAACATAGACAATTAATCAAAGACAATCAATCTGATGTGTTGCACATAGAGTGTATAGCTATTAGCTAATTTGCAACTCTTGTCCCTGGATGGGCTTTAGAAAAGAGAATCAAGTAAAGATGGGAAAAAAAAATACACAATAACCACATACATCAATGCAGAAAGATTATAAATACACAATTATAAATATTATAAATATTATAAATACACAGATATAACAGCCTGACTCACATTTAACATAAATATTATAAATATTATAAATACACAAATATAACAGCCTGTCTCACATTTAACACATATAACACAACTCACGTTTGCCTATTTCAGGCCTCCCTCCCTTCGTCACTCACTATAAACAAACATTTATTCCTTCCCTTCATTCACTCTCACTTTGCAGACAAATAATTCATACATGAGTACATTCTTGTTTATTTTTCAGCCAGTTTTTAACCTTTTTAGTGAATGTTTTAAAGTCCGTTATTATTTTAATTACATTTGGCATTGTGTTCCAGATGTGACTGCCCTTTATAGAGAAAGCTGTTTGTCCAAATGTGGTTCTGCGGTGGAATATTTTACAGTTATTGTTAACAGAACTCCTGGTGGCTCTGCTGCTGTCCTGTCTTTGGACGAAACCAGCAAGTGGCTCGGGTGCTGATTTATGGAAACATTTGAACGTTAATTTCACAAAACAGAGGTCAATGAAGCTCTCAAAACTCAATAGGTTGTATTTTTTTAAAACATTACAGTGATGCCACCTAATGGGCTTTTTGTCCAAGATTTTTAGGGTTTGATTATATAATGAACCTATATGTCTTATTGTGGAAGGGGCTGCTTGAGCCCAGACTGTCAAACAGTATGATATATGAGAAAAAAACCATAGAATGCATATACAGTGCAGCTGCTTCGTAAGGTATGTAATATGTAATTAATTTAAAGCAGTTCAGATTTTTTTTTACTGTTTTTGAAATTTTCTTTATATGAAGATTAAATTTGAGTTGAGGATCTAGTACAATGCCAAGGTATTTGAATTCTGTAGCTAAACTGATGTCATGATCATGTATATTAACTTTAAAACATTGCAGGTTACATTTTTTGATTGAAAAGCACATTGAGACTGTTTTCTGAAGGTTCAGCAATAGATGGTTCTTGAGGAGCCACTCTTGGACATCAACCATACTTGTGGACAGTACATCTGCAGCCTGTGCTGGAGTCTTGGCAGCTGTGTAAATAACTGCATCATCTGCATAAAGTTGGCATGTTGCAGCTGAGCAGTGTAACGGCAAGTCATTAATAAAAATGCTGAAAAGTAAAGGACCAAGAATGGACCCTTGTGGGATACCCATGCGGTTGTTTAAAAATGAGGATTTATCCTGGTGAACTTTTACACACTGTTCTCTGTTCTGGAGATAAGATGCAAACCATTCTAATGTATTTGGGGAGAAGTTAAAAGATACCATTTTGGATAAAAGCAAACTGTGGTTTACAGTATCGAAAGCCTTTTTGAGATCTAGAAAAACAGCTCCTACCACATTACCCCTGTCCAAGGACTGTTTGACGTTTTCAATAAGGCAACAATTTGCTGTTTCTGTTGAGTATCCTGGTCTAAAACCAAATTGATGTGGATGAAGAAGTTGACTGTCTTGTAAGTAGTCTATCAGCTGTGTAGCTACAACTTTTTCAAGAACCTTAGATAGGACTGGTAAAATAGAGATTGGGCGGTAATTGCATATATCGTCTTTACTGCCTGATTTATGAACTGGTATGACGACAGCTTTTTTCCAGCCAGATGGAAATGTACTAGACCTAATGGAGAGATTAATGAGATGAGTCAGTGGTTTGATTAATATTTTGCTGTACATTTTGAGAAAGGAGGTGCTCATATTGTAGATATCATTAGTTTTTGAGTTTGACAGTGTTTTAACAATACCAGCAATTAACTCCTCATTTACCTCATCGATGTGAAAAGTATCTGTTGGAAGTATGGAATTTGTGTTGTTGAGCACATTTGGCAGCACAAAAATTTTTGTTAAGTCTTCCACAGAGCCCACAAAGTATGAAGTAGCCTTGTCACTGACGGTCTTGCCATTGATTCTAAGTTCCTTTACCCCCTTCTGATCGTTTTTTTTATTAGTTAAGTTATTCAAATGCCTCCATAGGGAACTGTTGTTACCCTTTGCATGATCTATCAGTTTATTGTAATAAGATATTTTTGATTTTCGCAGCTCATGTACCACTTTATTTCTTAAACTTTTGTACACAAGGTGATCATTTTGTAGTTTAGAGGTTAGTGATGTTTTCAATGCATAGTCTCGCCTCTTCATAAGTTTTGTTATTTCATTATTTAACCATGGTAGGCTAATCTTCTGTTGTCTACTTTTAATTTGCTTTGAAAATTTTTCTATAGACTTTGTGATTGTTGCAGTTATAAAATTACAACAATCATCTACTTCACATGTTGACATGAGCTGCTCCCAATTTTGATTCTCTAAGTAATGTTCAAACTCCTCATTTTTTGATTTGGGAATAATAAAATTTGATTTGTCAATATTGACTCCCCCAAAATACTGTAGTCGCTTTTTAGTAAGTTTTCTGACAGCAAGAACCATGTTATGATCTGAGAGACCAGTTACAAGATTATAGGTTCTGGTTATTCGTTCTGGTTTATTAGTAAATACCATGTCAATAAGTGTTCTGGATTGTTTGGTTATCCTGGTGGGTCCTTTGATCATTTGTTGGTAATTAAATTTAGTCATGAGGCTTTTCAGTTTCTTTTTGTCTTTTTTATCAGACCAGTTGATATTAAAGTCACCATGAATTATTGTTTCTCTGTTCTTCTCAAGTTGTTTAACCAGATCACTTAATTCATTATAGAAGGAAGAGTTGTGTGACGGTGGGTTGTACACTACTGCAATGTTGAAATTCATTACCGGAGAGAGACATACATTAACAGCTAAACATTCAAGTGAAGTATTCAAATCAACCAGTTGACATTTATATTTCTCTTTGATGTAAATTAAAACACCTCCTCCCTTCCCTACCTGCCTGTCTTTTCTAAAACACTGGTAGCCCACAATATCGATCATATTAGTGTCTATGTTCCTGTGTAGCCAGCTTTCTGAGAGACAAAGGTAGTCCAGATTTGAGTCCAACAGCAACACCGAAATCTCATCTCTTTTGGGGATTATGCTCCGTATGTTAATATTATATGATATATATTGGGATATAAATCAAATCACTATTTCTGTCAAGCTTAAAGGTTCCTTTTTACTCCTAAGTGAGATGTGAAGATATCACAAGATTAATTTTGGTTTAAATGTTTTTCTGTCATAAGTTGAACGTGACTAATGTACTGTCAAACATTATAAAACTGTATTTCAAATAATTACGTATAAAATAGGTATATATAATAAACTAAAATCTTCATTCACATTCGTAATTCAGTCAAAAGCTTCAAGTGTTACAGGAGAACAACTGTTTTTCTACACTCAAATTCTCTCGTATGTTATCAGTGATCTGTTAATGTACTTGGCAATAAATCTTTTTCTAATTCTGATTCTGATTCTGATTCTGATTCTGATTCTGATTCTGACTTTGTGTACAGCTGGGGAAGTGCTGTCTGGGAGAAATATTTGCGGCCAGCGAGTTGATAACGAGGGTCAATTCCTTTAATCAGCCGCTTAAACCCGACATTTTCGACCATGCATAAAGACGGCATGCCTTTTTCAATAAAGTAGGCTATTGTGTTTGTAATATCACTGTTTCTTTAATTTTTTGGCGTAAGGCATGGCGCTGGAGAAACTGGCCACTATGGTCTGTTGTTGCACAGGAATCACACTGGTAGATATAGATAGATAGATGTACTTTATTGATTCCAAACTGGGAAATTGCAGTGTAACAGCAGCATGACAGTAGACAACCAAACGACAGAAACACACGCATGACAGACAAAGGGATTACCCATGGAAAGTAAGACTAACATTACTATAAAAGCCTATATACATCATAGCTGAATAGATGGTGACCCGTATAGACACATGAATCATACCCGCTGCACCATGCAGGACTATCAGGAGCAGAGTGAAATGTGAGGTACCAGTTAGACTGTAAGGTCTAGTATGGCAGCATAGTTATGACCAGAATACATTAGAGTAAGTTATTGTACGGTGAAATGGCATGCAGCAGGAAAAATTTCCTGTACCTGGCCGTTCGACAGCAAAGCTGTAGTAGTCTACTGGGGAAAGTGCTCTGCTGTCTGTCCAGTGTGTGGTGTAGGGGGTGATTAGGATTGTCCATGATGGATTGCAGTTTATTTAGTGTCCTCCTCTCCACCACTGTCCCAAAGGTCTCCGGCCTGAGACCAATTACAGAGCCAGCCCTCTTGATAATCTTGTCAAGTCTGTTGGTGTGGCTGGCCCTGACACTGCTACCCCAACAGACTGCAGCAAAGAAGATGGCACTGGTGACAGTGGTCTGGTAGAAAAGGTCCAGCATCCTGCTGCACACATTGAAGGATCTCAGCTTCCTCAGGAAGTAGAGTCTGCTCATCCCCTTCTTGTGCGCAGCATCGCAGATTTGTATTGTTACCTGATTTTGTGGGAACATGCTTGCAGCACAGTTTGCAGTGTACGCTAAGCTGAATTCCTCAGACCCTTCTTTTCAACAATCTCCTCGCCTATTGAGCATTGGGTGGCATCTGTTTTGATTTCTTCTTTGTTAATGCTGTTGCTTTTCATTAACATTTTCTGCCGTCATTTTCTTTTTAACTATGCTCCAACTCCGACACGGCTGCGCTAGCCCAAACATTAGTAGGTGTGCTGCTGCTCCGGCTGCTACTATTACGCCCTTATGCAAGCTGCTGTGTGCGTCAATCAAACGTATTCCAGCCACATGATTGGTTCGGTGCAGTGTATTCTCATTGTCATTGGCTTTTCGTGTTGTCTGTCAAAATACGGATTGAATGAGTTCTGTCAACCTTTTATTGACCATGTCTTATGTCTGTATTGAGGAAAAGTTATTTCACGGTAATTATCGTTATTGTTTTATCCCCAGCCCTAACTCAGACCCTGCTCTTTGACTATGGTTTTGGGGTCAAAAGGTCAAAGTTCAATGTTAACATTCCCTATGCACTATTACTATAGAACAAGTAAAGCTAGGGTCACCAAACTTGGTACACACATTCACCTTGAGACCTTGACATCTGACTATGGGCGTGGGATCACAAGGACAAAGGTCAGTGTCAAAATCCCATATAAACTACATCTCAGCATCAAACAGAGGCTGAGGGAAAACACTAGCAGCCATCAGTGTAATTTTTTTTTATCCCCTGCTGGTCTAAGACCAAAGGAGGAATATGTTATGGGGTGGTCAGTCCGTCCGTCTGTCCGCCTGTCCCACTTTTGTGAAATCAACTCTCCCTATAGTTTTGCTCTGATTGTTTTGAAATGTGGTACTGCAGCGGATGATAAAAAAATAATAAGCGGTGACCTGGTAGTTTTAAGTAGGTTTTATTATATCATACCGCCGTCACGAGCTCCGCTCCCGGCGCCGTGCATGCGCGCCGGGAGCGAGCCCACGGCTCTCAGAGAAGGAGGACACAATGTCTGTGTCCAGCAGCAGCAGTTGCAGAAGTGAGATTGAGAGAGCTGAGTGTCCTGTGTGTTGTGGGGGGGTTGCATCAACCCGCCACACGCCCCCCCCAGAGGGCACGGCAGGGGGCCGAGACCTCAATAATCCATCTATGGGAGCAAGCTGTGGGAGAAGCTCGCTGCAGGCGGAGGGGGAGGGAGGAGGGGGGTAGCCTGCAGGGGGACGGTGAAATCATCCGAGCCGCGCAAAAATTGCTTGCTGCTCCGCGACGTCGAGGGGCTGTCCCGTTGCGCATGCGGAGATCACAAGAAGAAAAATTTGTCTCTGACTCCTCACGTGGCCATGAAGAAAAGCAGGAGCGGCTGTAAGAAAAAAAAAGAAACAAAAGCAGAGGGACTGGCGTGTTGGCTTTAGGTGCAGGAGCAACCCCAAAGCCCCCCGGGAACAGCTGACGGCTGAAATCCCTTTGTGCCATGGCTGAGACCATTAGAAAATCCAGTGGCAAGCTGCGTGCTTGCTTCAGGTGAACGAGCAGCCCTGAAGGTTCCGAGAGGACGATGGCGATCTCTGTAGCCTTTATTGCCCCGTGCGTGGTGTGCCGTCCTCGTAACTCCCCGGTGCGCGCGCGGGGATTCCGTGCTTGGGTGGGCCGCTGGAGTGGCGAGTCAGTGTGCAGAATCTTGGCGGAGATTGGCGCAGACGGCGCTGATAAAATCCAGGTTGAGCTGTGGCTGCAGATTGGCCATGGTGCGTTGGAGTGGTGAGAGGAAATAGACGATCTTTTGTCCCTCAGGCTCGTGCAGATGCGTTGGAGCGGTGGGAGGGAATAGACAATCTTTGTTCCTCAGGCTCGGATAGATGAGTAGGATCGCTGAGAGGGAGGAGTAGCGGTGAGAGGGAGAAAACGTGCTGTGTCCCTCAGCTGGTCCAGCGTGGACGTCCCGATCTCAGGCGAGGGTCGCGCCATGACGTTTTCTGCAGTTTTCCCGGTCGTGGGTGATGTCCGGAGAACAGCTCGCCTGTGTTGGCTCCGCGTCGAGGTCTCCCTGAAGCCGAAGGGAGAGCAGCTCGTTTGCGTCAGGCTGCTGTGTTCTCTGGCAGCGTGTTCTTTTCTGCCTTCAGGTCATGGTGCATTGGGGCGGCGAGATGGAGGAGACGTCTTGTGTCCCTCGGCCGGTTCAGCGTGGATGTCCAGACCGGAAGGCTGCGTCGCACAAAGCGTGTGCGTCTTCGGGGTCACCAGTGCAGCGGATGATAAAAAATAATAAGCGGTGACCTGATAGTTTTAAGTAGGTTTTATTATATCATACCGCCGTCACGAGCTCCGCTCCCGGCGCCGTGCATGCACGCCGGGAGGCAAGAGGTTGCAAGGCACATCTACATATTGATCTCAGTCTCTAGGTCACAGTAAGGACAGGACGCATGAACACTATACATGAATGGCACATTAACATCTCAAAGCATGAATGGCACATTACATCTCAGTAGTACAGCGGAAAAAACCAAGAGAAGCGAGCTGACTGTCCTTAGTCTGTTGTGGGGGTTAACCGAACCGCCACAGTGGGAACAAAAGATCAATTCAGTGATGGATCGCGATACTTAACACTAACGATGATGCACCGATCCCTAAATGCATGTACCGATCTTTTATTAATTATCATGTAAACATTGCATACTCTCTTGGGTATTCAACCAATTGCGTTTTCAGTCCACTAGATGGCACAAAGCAAGTACCCAGTCAAGTGAAGTCATAGCTTGTCTCACGAGATTTGCAGCCAGTTTTGAAAGTTAGAAAGCAGTTAGCTTAAAGTTGGCTCAAATGTCGAGCCTTTTTTGGATTTTCTAACAAAAATGGAAGGAAAGACCTCAACATGACGCACAACCTGCAAGAAGCGCTGCGTGAAAAAAACCCCAAAACAAAACAACAAAACACTTGGAACATGTGGGCTAGCACACGTCTCGGAGCAGCATTAGCAACAGCAAAGCTAAAAACACCGGCATGGAGCTTTTTCTCCAAGTGCCAAGTAAGTAAAATTTATTTGAAGCACTTTTCAGAGACATAGAGTCATATAGTGCTATACAATAAAATGGAATGAAAGGAAGTTGATAGATAAAAATCATTTTAAAAATACAAAAACAAGTTAAAACACTAGATTAAAATAATTTAAAAAAATATCAGACTTACCGTTAAAAAGCAGTTGAATTGAAACTCAACCGAAAGCCTCGTTAAACAAAAAAAGTTTTCAGATGGTTTTTAAAAGGGTCCACAGAGTCTTAACGTCTCTGGAGTGGGAGTCTATTCCAAACACTGTCAGTCGCCCTCCTTGTGTGCAAAGACATGTCTCCTAAGAAAATGAAGCCCACAGAATACTTTATTATATGAAAGAGATGTCAACAGTTTTACTTTTGGACATGATTTGAGGTTGCGTAAGTTGAAAAAATTTGAAATACATGGGATTGTGATACTTAATATTGCAATATCGTGATTATCGTTGAATTGTGAAAGGATCGTACTGTGACCCAAGTGTCGTGATTCCCACCCCTAGTCACCAAACATGGTACACAGGTTCACTTTGGGATCCTGACCTACATCTATGGGTTTGAGGTCATAAGGTCAAAGGTCAACATTAATATTCCTTTTGCATTATTACTATAGTGCAAGCATCCAAGATTGCTACCAGGCAAAGATGCAGCCAGGCAGGTGCTGCAAGTGTGTTCCTAAAACCATCTAATGGTGTTAAAAGGTTCTCTATCACCGCACAAGGCCTTATCCTAAACTTTGGATTAATCTTATACCAAATGCTGACCATGACACAGCATTGTTTTTTATTTGAAAAACAATGGCCCAACATACTCTCCATCAGAAGGAAGCCAGCATTTCCTGTATGCAAAATTCCTAGATAATGGCCACTCCAGGATACTACCAACAACACAAGAGACAACATCCACTATTAATGTCTATGTGAGACTCATACATTTTACTGCTTTGATATTACGGGCAGGTGATGTCCAGACCAACCTCGGCCTGCTAACCCCCGACATGACTGGCAAGGCTACTACATTTCTAGCTTTTGCTAACAATTGGAATATTTTACAAATGGGATTACCACTTTTTTAACACCTCTTTGCTTCCACCAATACCACTGCAAGTGCCGCTAGCCTCTCTTGATAATAACTAGAATGTTCAAGTGCCGAAGTTAGTACCGGTACTCAGACCAGCGCCAGTGCTAACACCTATGCTACCACCAATGCTGGGGCAAGCACCAGTGCTTCAGTCATCGAGATTGGAACCGGTACTGAGGCTAATTCCAATGATAGGACTACCATCATTGCTGAGGCTGACACCAGCACCGAGGTTGCTACCAATATCTACGCTGGAGCTAGTGCTGGCGACGAGGCTGATGTCTATGCCGGAGCTAGTACTGGCGATGAGGCTAATGTCAACGCCAGAGCTAGTGCTGGTGACGGGGCTAATGTCAGTGCCGGAGTCAGTATTAGTGAAGAGACTAACACCAGCGGCGAGGCTAACCCCGTCATTGGAACTGACACCTGCTAACTAACACCACTGCCAGAGTTGGCACCAACATTGAGGCTAACGCCGTCAGTGGACCGGATGTCGGTGTTGAGGCTAATATCAGCACCGGGGTTAACACCAGTGTCCCAGCCACCAGATATACCAGCAGTCCCCATACTCACTGGTGAGTGTGAGCTTGACACATCTCCGCCAGCAACAACAACTGTGAGTTCAAACTGTGCGCCTAAAGTTAAACTGCAGTCACTTAATTCAGCGATAAAGAAACAATGCAAAATGCACCTTTTTCCTACTCTTAATAGTGCTAAATACATCTGGGATTCTCATTCCAAACCAAAGGGACTTTTGTTGGGACATATCAACATTCGCAGTATAATGGAGCAAAAGGAGCATTTATTGACTGTGTCCAATATTGACATCCTTAGTATATCAGAAAGCTGGCTAATCCATTCATCGCCTACATCTGCTGTAAACATCTCTGGGTATAATGCTTTTAGAAGAGACAGAGGGGAAGGATGAGGGGGAGGTCTGTTGGTTTATGTGAAGGAGTGTTTTTAAAAGTGTGAGCTCATTGTGTGGCCACCAGAAATTCACATTGAATGTATTGGGCTGAACATAATCCTTTCCCCTGAAATGTCTTTTACCGCTCTGTGTCTATATAGACCCCCTCTGCTAGAGACGTTTTATGATCAACTCAAGATAATCTTAAATCACTGTAATTTTAAAAGGGAACTTATTTTATTAGGCGACTTCAGCATCAATTGGAATAATAAAATGGATAGAAAAAACTGAACAACTTATGGACAGCTTTAGTCTTACTCAAACCATACAAGATCCAACAAGAGTGACAAAAGCCTCTAAAACGATAATTGATCTTACATTCACAAATAAGACTGATAGGATCACTAAAACTTTTAATCTTTTATCAGGGCTTTCCAATCATAATTTTATTTTGTGTACAAGAAAATTAGACAGAAAACCCCAAAATAGATCATCTAGGACTAACAGCTCTAATATAATACCTAAAAATAATATGCAAAATTTAAAGTATACCTTAAAACAATATGATTGGTCTAATGTATTGATAAGTAATGAAATTGAGGATAGCAGTGGTATTTTTTATTAAACATACACTACCGTTCAAAAGTTTGGGGTCACTTAGAAATTTCCTTATTTTTGAAAGAAAAGCACTTTTTTTCAATGAAGATAACTTTAAACTAATCAGAAATACACTTTGTACATTGCTAATGTGGTAAATGACTAGTCTAGCTGCAAATGTCTGGTTTTTGGTGCAATATCTAGATAGGTGTATAGAGGCCCATTTCCAGCAACTATCACTCCAGCGTTTTAATGGTACAATGTGTTTGCTCATTGCGTCAGAAGGCTAATAGATGATTAGAAAACCCTTGTGCAATCATGTTAGGTCTGCAATGCTGTAATTGCTGCAAATGTAGGATTCTTTGACGAAAGCAAAGTTTGAAGGAAAAAAATATTATTTCAAATACAAATCATTATTTCTAACCTTGTCAATGTCTTGACTATATTTTCTATTCATTTTACAACTCATGGTGGTAAATAAGTGTGACTTTTCATGGAAAACACAACATAATTGTCTGGGTGACCCCAAACTTTTGAACGGTAGTGTATACAGGAAGTTCTAAATCTCTTCACTAAAAAATAGACATTAAGAAATGTAATAAATCCCTACCTTGGTTGAATGATGGGATTTGGAAAATAATGAAAGAGACAAAGTCCTAAAAAAAATCTTTAAAAACAGGTCTCATCAGTGTGTTCACCTCACTGAGAAACAAAGTGATAACACAGATTTGTAAAGCTAAGGCTGATTTTTTTTTTTTTATTGGAGTAATAAATAGGGCAAATGGAAATGGAAAAATTTAAATAAACTACTAGGTCGAGATAACAATACAGAACTCAATAATATATAGCTCCAGGTGGGTGGTACAGTATGTTAAAAGGCAATATGGATGTTGTTGTTAGTACTTTTAATGATTCTTTTTAGCAACTCAGTCAACAGTTTAACAATTAATCTTAAACGGCCAATTACCTTGAGTAAACCTCTTGATGAAAGCAAGCCAGTTTTCTGTATAAAAGAAATAACTGTCACGGAGATGCTAAAAATCTTTTTTTTTTCTTTGAAAAGCTCTAAAGCTAAAGATGTTTTTGGTCTTGACAACAGCGTTTTAAAACTTAAGGAGGCTCTTGCAAGCCAATTACTCATCTGATAAACTTGTCTGTTAAACAGTCAAATGTACCCACAATGTGGAAGAAAGCCAAATTTACCCCAGTCTTTAAGGCTGGTGATAAAAACAAACCAGAAAACTATCGACCAATTAGTATTTTATCAGTAGTCTGCAAGGTGGTTGAATAGTGGGGTGCGGTGCAATTAATTGAACATCTTAATATATACTGCTTAAAAAAATAAAGGGAACACTTTGAAAACACATCAGATTTTAATGGGAAAAAATAAGCTGGATATCGAAATTGTGGCAGGCTAGTCCAGCTTACTCAGATTAAAAAGTGTTCCTTTAATCTGAGTAAGCTGGACTAGCCTGCCACAATTTCGATATCCAGCTTATTTTTTCCCATTAAAATCTGATGTGTTTTCAAAGTGTTCCCTTTATTTTTTTGAGCAGTATATGTGAAATTCCTCTCCAGCCAATGCAGTTTGGATTTCGCAAATATCACTCAACTGAGACAGCCAGTTGCTATTTTCTCAAGAATATCAAAAGTTTATTGGATAAGGGTGGCAATGTTGGAGCTGCCTTCCTGGATTTAAAATGAGCTTTTGACACAATTAACCATGGTGTGTTATTGTCAAGGCGCTCTCATTTTAACTTTTCAAACAGTCCCCTCTGCTGGATGAAATCATATTTGCCTAATAGAGTACAGGCTGTCCAGATAGGTGACTCAATTTCATCTTATCGCAACTGCTCACTTGGAGTCCCCCAAGGCTCTATCTTGGGACCTATTTTATTTAGTCTCTGTGTTAATGATTTACCCAATGTTTGCCCTGTGGTGAAAGTTCAGTTATGACCGTGACAGATGACATGGTATTGTATACACTTGCTAAGACAAAACAAGAAGATGCTGCTGTGTTATCTGCAGCTGTGGTACCAGTGTCTCAATGGCTTCATAATGCAAATCTACATTTGAATACAGAAAAACTGTATGTATATTTTTCTCGTGTTAACCAGCAGAGGGCCATCAACCAAGTGTATATGTGAATGGAGAAAGACTTGATGTGGTTGAACAATTTCAGTACCTTGGTGTTGTCTTTGACTCAAACCTTACATTTAGACAACACATTAAAAAAATCATAATTAAAACAAACTTTAACCTGGTAAATTTTCGACATATAAGACCATTTCTCACTTTACAGTCAGCAAAAACCTATATGCATGCAATGATTTTTTTTCCCACATAACATATTACTTCACAACCTATTCACATACAACAGCAAGTAAGTTAAAACCCATCAAGTCCCTCTTCAAGAAGACAGTTAAAATCCTGGATAAGAAGACTTCATTTTCATTATTGTAATATTAGTAAGTACAGTGGTGTGAAAAAGTGTTTGCCCTCTTCCTGATTTCTCATTTTTTGTATTTGTCACACTTAAATGTTTCAGATCATCAAACAAATTTAAATATTAGACAAAAATAACACAAGTAAACACAAAATGTGTTTTTTAAATCAAGATGTTTATTATTAAGGGTAAAAAAATCCAAACCTACATGGCCCTGTATGAAAAAGTGTTTGCCCCCTAAACCTAATACAGTAATCACCCATAGCCTCAACAAACTGCAATCAAGCGTTTGCGATAACTGGCAATGAGTCTTTTACAGCACTGTGGAGGAATTTTGGCCCACTCATCTTTGCAGAATTGTTGTAATTCAGCCACATTGGAGTGTTTTCAAGCATGAACCGTGTTTTTAAGGTCATGCCACAGCATCTCAATCGGATTCAGGTCAGGACTTTGACTAGGCCACTCTTCATTTTGTTTTTCTTTAGCCATTCAGAGGTGGACTTGCTGGTGTGTTTTGGATCATTGTCCTGCTGCAGAACCCAAGTGTGCTTCAGCTTGAGGTCATGAACAGATGGCCAGACATTCTCCTTCAGGATTTTTTGGTAGACAGCAGAATTCATGGTTCCATTTACCACAGCAAGTCTTCAGGTCCTGAAGCAGCAAAACAGCCCCAGACCATCACACTACCTACACCATATTTTACTATTGGTATGATGTTCCTTTTCTGAAATGCTATGTTACTTTTACGCCAGATGTAATGGGACACACACCTTCCAGAAAGTTCAACTTTTGTCTTGTCAGTCCACAGAAAATTTTCCCAAAAGTCTTGGGGATCATCTAGATGTTTTCTGGCAAAACTGAGACGAGCCTTTATGTTCTTTTTGCTCAGCGTTGATTTTCATCTTGGAACTCTCTTTCTTATGGTGGAGTCATGAATACTGACCTTAAGTGAGGCAAGTGAGGCCTGCAGTTCTTGGATGTTGTTGTGGGGTCTTTTATGACCCCTTGGATGAGTTTTTGCTGCGCTCTTGAGGTAATTTTGGTCAGCCAGCCACTCCTGGGAAAGTTCACCACTGTTCCATGTTTTTGCCATTTGTGGATAATGGCTCTCACTGTGGTTTGCTGGAGTCCCAAAGCTTTAGAAATGGCTTTATAACCTTTACCAGACTGATAGATCTCAATTACTTTGTTTCTCATTTGTTCCTGAATTTCTTTGGATTGCAGCATGATGTCTAGCTTTTGAGGATCTTTTGGTCTACTTCAGTTTGTCAGGCAGGTCCTATTTAAGTGATTTCTTGATTGAGAACAGGTGTGGCAGTAATCAGGCCTGGGTGTGGCTAGAGAAACTGAACTCAGCTTTCCAAAGATGTGATAAACCACAGTTAATTTATGTTTTAACGGGGTGGAGCAATCAGTTTTTCACACAGGACCATGTAGGTTTGGATTTTTTTTACCCTTAATAATAAACGTCTTCATTTAAGAACTGCATTTTGTGTTAACTTGTGTTATCTTTGTCTAATATTTAAACTTGTTTGATGATCTGAAACATTTAAATTTGACAAACATACAAAAAAATGAGAAATCAGGAAGGGGGCAAACACTTTTAAACACCACTGTATAATATTTTAGATTTTCACAGTTACAAAATGTTTAGTGATTTGTGCCATGTTTTTAAGGTCTTAAATGCCCCCCCACCACCACCACCACCATTAAATCATTTTACCCAGAAGAAGCACAGTAACAGGATAAATACCAGAGCACAAACCAGAGGAGATTGCTATGTACCAAGGCGTACATCTGAATTTGGTTGGAAGGTTGTGTCAGTTAGAGGCACACACTCGTGGAACAAATTACTAGCTCATATTGGAGACTGTGACAACTACCTAGCCTTTAAAAAGAAACTTAAGTTTTGGTTAAAGATAAATCAGTCCTGTACTCATTTATAAAATGTCTCCATTATACAGTAGATGTCCATTTCTACAAGCTTCTGGGAAATCCTGACTTTTAACTATTCTGTTTGTGGATTTATTGGTGTTATCGTGTAAAGTGTGCCCATTTTGTCTAATATTTTGTGTGTTTTGTCCATGGATTGTCCTGTTAGCTGTGATATGTTTTGTATTCTGTCTCATGCATTGTTTTGTTAGTTGTGACATATCTGCAAACATGTCTTATGAACTGTGTTTTGTATGTGTGTGAAATCTGCCTTAGAACTACAGATGAAATTTAGCTATTGTGCTAATTCCGGCACATTTACATTGAAGCATAATGCTGATATGTTGATTAATGTGCACTGTCCTAATTCAATAAATCAAATAAATAAATAAAAAAAACACACGAGTGAAGCTACAGTCACTAACATAGGTACACAGGTTCACCATGACCTTATGATCTCTGATTATGGGTTTGGGATCAAAAGGTCAAATGTCAAGGTTAGCATTCCCTATGCCGTCTTACTATAGGGTATAGCTCCTAATTGTTGTATGCAACTATTTTTGTTGTATATTCATGGATGATAGGCTTATCATTATTTGGTTCTGCCTCAGTAATTATATGGAAAAGTTGAAAACTGCTCTTCTTCAGTGACATATTGGGATCTTCAAAGAAATTAGAGGCAGGGGATATTGCACTTGCCTCAGAGTGCTCGCTTGCTCTGTGCCTATAAAACACTTGTGACAGATTGAAACACATGAACTAGATCCAGTCAAGTTGTGAAGGAATTGATGATGGCAGCTCCAGAAAGAAGAATAGCAAAGTTTTTTGGCAGTGGGGTGGGGTGGGGGTCTCTTGTTAGTGGCCACATGATCCTTTCAGTCCTTTGGGAATTGAACTACAGGCTGGCGGTTGGAGGAGGAATGTGCTCAATGCTGAAAAAGTCTCACAGTGCACAGAGAGGTCCTTCCTTCTGCCAGGTTTGCTGAAGAATGGGCCCTGCCAGCATCCGAAACTCAATATTTCTCTCCAGCTGGTCCCAGAGGTGGTAAAGCAGTTGGGCTTGGTAATGATGATGAAGAAGACCCTCAGTGGATTAATGATTCGCTGTAGATCGACCATGACAAGTTGGCCTATAATTACAAATGCTGCTAATTAAGCTGTTGGTGTATCTTTTTGCTGTGAGTGGTTGAAAGAGTATGTGAAGAGATATAATCCCATCTGTTACTGCACTCTTCCATTCCCCGATCGCCGACCAAAGTATGTGAGGCGCTCACTTGCCTCTGCGACATATAAGAAGGAGACAATCTGTGAGAAGTGAGCCCTGACAAAGTTACTCGAGAAGCCAACCCTGTAAATGCCTTGGGCCTTTGACTGCCTCGCACTGGCTTTTTGTCAGAGCTTTTGCAGCCAGAAAAATCTAATGTGGTTTTGAGGCAGTATATTAACAGCGCTGTGCAATGGAAAAAAAAAGGCGCGCTTGTGTCCAAAACGGCTTTGAGATGTAATTGAACCATAATACTTTTTATGTGAGCATCCTGCAGTGCAATGAAGATCTCGCTTGACAAATGGGCTCGAGAAATTAAACTGGCATATCTGAGTCATAAGGCTGGGCTACCGAATTTTGAGCCTGCTGGTGGAGTCTTCGAGTTTCCACCAGTCTGAGTTAAGAAGGTAGAGAAACCCAATCCTCTACTGTATGTGCTGGCATCCAAACTTTTACTGTAATATCCCCACTGAATAAATCTATATTCATTCCAACACTCGACAAGGTAGCATTTATTTGCCTTCATTTAGTGATGTGATGAATGCTGCAGTACCCGCTGCATCACACCGATCTTCCCATGAGCTTTCTGATATCGAGTGGGGGCAGTCATTCAGTGAGTTTTGGCCAAGGTGAAGTGTTCTGCTTTGTGTCCCTGAATGACTGAGGAAACCATTCATTATTCCTGAGTCAGTCACTTTTCTTCTTTAAATTAATTTGCTTCTTTCACGTTTTTGTTTATTTTAATCACTGATGCCGAACAAAAATTCTTACCTTTTCACCACCCGTCTCGCTGTGAGCTAACTGTGTGTGTGTTAAGTGTGACAACTGTGAGGACGGATAACAGCCCGGTGCACATGGCTTGTTATCACATGTCATGTGCCATCTATCAAACTTGCAGTCACAATGGCTCTATTCTACTTCTGCTGCCCCCTTTTCTCTGGGGAAGCTTGTTAGGCAAATCATTAGCACCAGCACCTCAAAGATGGTTTGTCAGACACCTTGCATCGTTAGAGAAATAATAGGAAAATCAGTTAATATCTGTGTAATGACTCCTGTTGAGAGAAATGTGACACCCCCCCCCCCCCCGCAAGGCACACAGCTTGTGGCTAATGTAGTAGCATTAGGTCACACTAGTTCATTTCTGACAGAAGAGAAGGCAAGTTGGTTCCTTATAGGCTAAAATTGCACATTTAATGTTATTAATTGCCCATAAAAACACATACATCTTTCAGTTAAGCACATTTGTTTCTTTTGTCCGCTTTCCTCTGAACAACCGTTGTCACTCCAAGCTACCTTCTCTAAATTTAATTTTGCCAAGCATTCTCCTATATTTTTGGCCATGGGTGTGCCACTATTGCTTACTCCCAAAGTCTGCATCGCTTAGACCCTCAGATAGCAGTGATGGAAAAAGTTGCCCGAAGCATGTTGCTCACCCACTGAATTTCTGTCTGTGAATGCCACATAACCACACATTTTTGCTCAAGCTGTTAGCAAATGCAGGCTGTCATTTCCTAGCAACCTATATTTTGTCCTCCTCAGAGAATTGGAAATACAGTACAACACAGGCAGTTTTCAGTTGAAGCACTTTTAGTGGTTATTAAAGTGGTCTGCCAGTGGAGAAAGGTGCTGTCATGCAAATCAAACTCTTTTCTAATGCCTCGTTTTCTCCTCTACAGCCGTGCAATCAAGACCAATCAGGACCTGCTTCCAGAGACACCGTGGACAAACATCTTCTACGACGACTTCTGGGGCACCTTACTCACTCACAGTGGCAGCCATAAGTCTTACCGACCCCTCTGCACCCTCTCCTTCCGCCTCAACCATGCTCTGGGTGGGCTCGAGCCATGGGGATACCACCTGGTTAATGTGGCCCTCCACGGGGCCGTGACGGGCCTTTTTACCTGCCTAGCTCGCTTGCTGCTCGGAGGAGGACTGTGGACCCTACTGGCTGGACTGCTCTTCGCCTCTCATCCCATCCACACCGAGGCAGTGGCAGGTGTTGTCGGCCGGGCTGACGAAGGGGCGGCGCTCTTCTTCTTGCTCTCCCTGCTGTGTTACGTCCATCACTGTAGGCTGCGGGGCCATGCTGGTTCTTGGCAGATTGCAGCCTGGTTCCTGGGGAGCTTGGGTTGTGCAGCGTGCAGCATGCTGTGGAAGGAACTGGGAGTAACTGTACTAGCGGTGTCGGCGCTGTATGATGTCTGCGTTTTCCACAAGCTCAAATTGCGGCAAGTCATCATGCTCCTATACAAGGTAAACAGTTTGTTTTTGTTTTGTGGTTCTGCTGTTCTGTGTGTGTCTTGTGACATCTGTCTTCTCAAAGAGTCAGCCACATAACTGGGTTAGAAATGTTATCTTTACACAGATTTGTGTTATAAAAAGTGCAGTCAACAGAGGCATGATGTGCCCTCTTTCTACATACTGACACAGTTCCCAGAGGTCTCAATAAAATATCTGTGACAGTCCCCCCACCCCTTTCATCACTTCTGAGGTCTAATGGTTGAATCTTGCTAGATCCAGTAGTAGGCAGAAATCTAGTAAAATAAGGTCTAGGATTGAGATAAATGGCCAGTTTGTTGGTAGATGATCCAGTCGTGATGTTGAATATAGTGGGTGAGCCATAGTAGGCAGAAATATAGTGCTAAGCTAGGCTAACTTGACTAGCAGCACTGCTGGCATCATTTTAAAGCCATCCCTACCAAAATGTAACAAGCCACAATAATGCTTGGAAGTGAAATATATGATGGAGTATGCATTAATGAAACAGCTGGAAACACAATGTCTAGTGGGGTGAGTGGAATATATGTACTGTATATATGGGAGCAGTAAAGACCACGGTCGCGCCGCTAAAGGTAGCATCTCACTGGGCCGTGACAGCTCATGACTAGCTGGGGAACAGCATTCGCGAGAGAACCAAACGTTCCTGGGGGTTCTCAATTTCCCCTCATGAGCCGGAATTTTGAACATGTTCATAAAATTTGTGCAACAAATTTTCCCTCAAAATAGTCACACAGTCATCGCGGGTGTCTCAAACCCGTCTCGAACCTTCTCAATTTTTTTTCTGTGAATCAGAAAGTGTGAGAAAAGTCAGACAATTTTGCGAGGGGTTAGGGACCAATTAAAATAAATTTTGACTGACTGGAGGCAAAAAGGATAAGACATTCTGTGCACGAGCCAGGCACGAACAGCCTGGTCATTTTCTGGCACATACTAACACAGCTGGAACCGGCAGTGTCACCATGCCACTCTAGGGCAAGAAAGGCTAGGGATAGGTGGGCTGCTGTCCCTGCCCCACAAGCCCCGACAGAGGAAGCGGAGCCGGTCCCAGGGCCTGCTGTGTCTGATGCGGAGGGGCAACCTCCTCATCCAGCAGTCTGCACTTCTTCTCTGTGGTAAATCTTGCTTGACACCTGATGATAAAATGACTACTGGAGTGGGTAGATATGGTCCAGATTTCACAACTGCCATGGATAGCTGCCATGCTAGTATAGCACTGGATTTGTGCGGCTATTGTGGGGTAGTCATAAGTGCAAAAAAATGCACAAATGTCATACAATACACGCATGGCATGTGATATCACAGTGACAGTCCAACCTGAACAGGTCTCTGAATGAGGCCTGTTGAGAACAAGGCGGGCCGTACCACAGTCACAGGGTTTGGTTTTTTTGTGCTTTTGCATTGGCAGCCCTTTCAGGTACCCAAAGTCATGCACAAAAGTGCTGATAGCATCTTCCCTTTAATAAGTTCTTTGACTGTGCCTATAAAAAGCTTAAACTGTGCCCACATTTGACATCTATCCCCCTCAAGGTGCTGTTTGCAGCTTTGCACTGCTTCTTTTGCTTTTACGTTACATTTATGCAAACATTCAGTTGCTTTCTTCATGAATGTGACCTAGCCTTCATGTGGCAAATTATCCGGTGCAGATTACAAATGTGCACACATGCATGGTTAAAACAACAGCTGTACCATTTGGGCCGCGTTACTCTGTTGTTCGTTGAATACAGCAAATGATGAGATACTACTTTGTAGTCATACTACTTGAAAGTGGTTCATTCACCTTTTTATTGCTAAAATGAGGTGGATTATTTCAAAATGAATGAATTTATGGCAACGATAGGTAAAAGGAAGTTATTTCTATAAAAAAAATCTTGGCATCTAAATAAAATAGTTTGCAGCAGTCAGAATATAAGCAATTGGAGATTAGCGCACCAGAAATTTTCCTGTGTTTTTTGATTAGATGTGTTTTGGTGTGTGTGTGTGTGATTGTGTGCGTGTGTTTGCATGTATGTTCACACCCCATGCAGTGAGAGACAGAGAAGGAAATTAAAGCATTTTTCAGAAGGAGCAGCTGAGATAACAAAGCTATGCCCATTTTGTATTTTCTTGTTCCTTTTCAAGCACCCAACCATAAAGTAGTCCCTTTCCCTCGACGTCTCCTGTCAGAAGTGTTTACCGTGTGCTGTCTAGTCGGCGTCCCATCCCTGACATTCTACCCATCATTGCAAATTCAAAAAGACATGTGCCCAAATGTGACAAAAGAGCTCCAGAGGAGCCAACAAGAGGGTGGCTTTTGGGCAGGAAAGAAAAAAAATGAAAAAAAAACCACCAAACCACACTTTCTAAGTGCCAATGAGGAGTGGGTTCAGTAAGAGTAGAAGCAAACGCTTAGAAAAGTAGATGCAGAGATAAAAGGAAAAGGGAAAATATTTTAATTTGTAAGTAGATGTGAGCTTTCTGTTATATTGCTGAGTGTGGTGTGGAACTTTTAGGGTTGGGCTGGCTTCTTCTTCACACTGTCCTCCCATGATTTAAGCCTTATCTGACTCTTTGTGTCCTCTGGAGTATGGTCCATCCATTGCCAGAGGCAGACAAGCCTCCTAATGGCTTGTCAGGCATGGCTAGACTAGAGAGGAAACAGGGCCAAAAGGGTTGCAGGAGATGATGCCTCAAAGCTGACAGTTGTTCAGCTCTTTGATTGAAAGTCCACAGACCCTGCTGATCTCATTGTCTTCACAAAAAAATGTACTGGAGGTCTGGCACATAGCAGGGCCCACTGATTCCTTTCATGGTTTGCCATCACGATCAAATAAATGGGCAAGCATCTCCGGGGTGAATGTGTGCTTCTACACATCACGTGATTTTTACCTCCGCCAAGGAAGTAATGTAACTGGGGCAGTTGGTTTGTCTGGCTGTCTGTTAGCAGGATTACACAAAAAACTATGGGACAGATCCGGATGAAATTTTAACCAGAGGTGGCCCTTGAGCTACAGATGAACCATTGAGATTTTAGAGGTGATCCATGAGGGCATACCTCCACCAAGGCCATATCTCATAATTTACGGATGAATGGAGAGACGGACAGACAGATGGAGGTATGGATAGACAAAGGGAGGGAGGGATGGAGACTTGGCAGAGGTATGTGTTCTCTGAGTGTCCTCTAGTTTTAAGTGCAACCGTTATTTTATGTTAAATCACTTATATTTGATTTTTTTTAAAATTCTGTGCTAAACTGTTAAAAAGAGCTCTAACACCAATTCAGACTGGTGTGTTGTCTTTTTGTTATGTGAAAGTTTGTCAAATTTCTTTGGTTGCTGCATTTTAAAAAGCACTGCAATGGTTTGCATATACAGTATGTTATTTAGCCCCCATACATAATGGGTCTAACAGAAAGATAAGGCTCTTTGCAGCAGTAGTTCCCAGCTGGACACAAATACTGGTAATTTCACAAACTGTTAGTTTTTATTTGCAGTGCAAAGGAAAATTATGTAAAGCCACAGCTCACTCACAGTGGGCAACTTTCTATTAAAGGCCTTATATTGTGCATTTTACTAGAATTGATTTTAAGTTTCAACAGCCTTAAGGACATATATGTCAGTTTAAAGACCAATAAATCATTTCTGTTTTACTGCTTCTCAAAAAGCAAACTTGTGTCTGAAATGCTTTGTTTCCAGCCTGATCATTAATATTAATAATGGGTCCCTAATCTGATTGGGCAAAGGTTTTTGAGTGGGCCAGTCACAAATAAAGAGGCAGACAGGGTGCATTTGTTCCAGTAATTTGGAGGACTGAAGGCAGGGCTTGCTGGTTTGTGACATCATATGAAACAGGACGTCCAATTAAGAGCATAACTAAGTGTAAAGCAGTGGCTAAGCAGCGGCTTAGGAGATAGAGCAAGTCGTCCAATAACCAGAGGGTTGGCGGTTCGAATCCTGCTCTCCCCAGCCATCCTGCCGTTGTGTCCCTGGGCAAAACACTTTACCCACCTTGCCTCCAGTGTCCATGACACTAGGTATGAATGTGCATAAATGTTCAGTAGTGGTCAGAGAGGCCGTTGGCGCGGCTTGGCAGCCACGTTTCCGTCAGTCTGCCCCAGGGCAGCTGTGGCTACAGTAGTAGCTTACCACTCTCAATGTCTGTCTGGAGTGAGTGAATAATGGACTCATTGTAAGTGCTTTGAGATGTCACTTTACATGCAAAGCGCCATATAAATCTAATCTATTATTATTATTATTATTAATATTATTATAAAAAAGTGCATGTCTATATATATAAAAGGGATTCTGTGGTGTGGGTATGCATGTTTGTATGTGGCAGAAACTTTGACCCCGTACTAACTCAGAGGCCGCTTGACTACAGGCCTTTTGCATGGCAATGCCACAAACCTCAAGAGTGCTCCTGACATGGTTTCACTGACCACTTGACCATAAAAGAAGTCAAAGGTGACCTTTTTTAACCGACCTTTACTGGTGGAGGTGTACACCAGGGAAGGAATCAAGCGCACCTGACACAGTCGGCAGAGTTTAGGATCCGTGGGTCTCTTTCCACAATACAAGCATTGTGGACTGGCAGAAAGACGGAGGTACAGGTTACACCTGGGTGCTTGGACACCAAAACTATATTTATATTTATCTATATTCAAATTTATTTACTTTAATCTGCTCATATAACCCCCGTTGAGGTGTACACCGGTGATAGAATAGACTGTACCCTGACTAATTGTGTTGGGGTATGACGGAGAGATGGAAACTGGAAGTTGGGAGACTGACCTATATTTAATCTGATCATTTCGGGTTTCTGCTGTATCCAGTGATTTCCAGACGCCTCCTGTATGGAGAAACTAGGCACAGGCATTGCTCAGGAGTGGTTATAGCCCATTCTTCCTCACAAACTGTCTTCAAATCTTGAAGGTTCCGTGGGTGTCTTCTCTGAACTCTGATCTTCAGTTCGTTCCATAGATTTTCAATTAAATTCAGGTCAGGTGACTGACTGGGCCATTCTGGCAGCTTTAGTTTCCTTCTCTGGAGCCAGTTGAGAGTTTCCTCGGCTGTGTGTTTGGGATCATTGTCTTGCTGAAATGTCCACCCTCGTTTCATCTTCAGCATCTTGGCAGATGGCAACAGGTTCTTATCAAGGCTGTCTCTGTACATTTGTGCATTAATCTTTTGTTCAATTATATGAAGTCTGCATGTACCATGTGCTGAAAAACACCCCCACACCATGATGCTCCCACCTCCAAACTTCACTGTTGGTGTGGTGTTTTTGAGCTGATGTGCAGTGCCATTTCTCCTCCAAACATGCTGTCTGTTGTGGCATCCAAAAAGTTCAAATTTGGTCTCATCTGACCAGATTATATTCTCCCAGTATTTTTACTGGCTTGCCCAAATGTTGTGCGGCAAACTTTAAACGAGCTTCAACATGCTTTTTCTTCAGCAATGGAGTCTTGCAAGGTGAGCGGGTATAGAGCCCATGTTAACTGAGTGCATTACTTATTGTTTTCTTTGAAACAGCAGTACCTGCTAACTCCAGGTCATTCTGGAGCTCTCCACGAGTGGTCTTTGGCTCTTGGATAACTCTTCTGGTAATTCTTTTGACTCCTCTGTTAGGAATCTTGTGAGGAGCTCTTGGTCATGGCTGGTTTATGGTAAAATGATGTTCTTTCCACTTCCAAATGATGGCTCCAACAGTGTTCACTGGAATATTCAGCAGTTTAGAAATGCATCTCTAACCAATGCCATCATTATGTTTTGCAACAATAAGGTTGGGAAGGTCTAGAGAGAGCTCTTTGCTTCTACCCATCATAAGTTCTTTGTGGTGTGACAATCTGATATTCACAGACCTTTTTAAAGGCTATCAGTCAGGACTTAACCAGCTGAAATTAATTTGCACTGATGGGGGATGGGATGGCTTCCTAAATTCTGATGGATTTCAGCTGGTTTCTTGGCCTTCTATGCCTTTTTGCACCTGTTTTTCTTCCTGTGTTCAATATTTGTTCCGTGTCATTCCACTTTATGAAATATAACTTGTTTTGTGAACACAGTTGCCTTGATTTCTTTGTATGCATGGGTTACTTGGGTCGTTACTGATATTTGGTGAAAATCTCAGGTCAATGGCTCCATCAGAAGTTTAGTGAGAAAAATGTTGATGTGTTCAATACTTATTTTCCCTGCTGTATGTGACTGTGGGGTGTATTTTATTATCAGTTTTTTATACACAAAATGGGATCTCTAAGAACAGGCGTGAAGCCCATGTCTCATGGAGCGGTGAATGCTAAGGAACATTCACGGACATTGCGAAGGGAGGGGTTTCGGGAGGGTTCGTAAAACGTTGCACAGCAGTTCGCCAAGAGTTTTTACAGTGGCAAACAGCTTGTCTTGTTACGGAAGAATGTTCAAAATGTTTCTACGACAAAAAAAGTTTGCCACTGTAAAATCTATTGGCAAACTGTTGTATAATCTTTAACGAACCCTGACGAAACCCCAAGAGTCGCAGCGTTTGTGAACGTTCTTCAACATTCTCTGCCCTGTGAGATACTACCCCAAGGAACTAAGTGGGTTTTTAAAATATTTTGAAAAAGGTTATATTTTCTGAATGTGAGTGTGTGTCCTATACACAGCTTAATTTTCCCACCATGCAACTTGAACTGACAACTGCCATTATTGTAGCCTGTCATTTAGTAACACCACAGACCGCGTTAAAGCGAGAGCGCATAGAGACCTTTCATCATCTCCTCAGTCGTGGTAACTTGGGAGGTTTCTTTGTCACACCATACTTTATATGCCTGCAATGAAGTGGTACTCTTAAATTATGAGTATCGTGACAAATCTGTTACCCAAATGGTGACCAGTCCATTACTGCAGCATGTAGATTTGTTTTTTTCTCCCTCAGTGGAGCGAGGCAGTCACTTTGAGTAATGTTAAGCCAAGGGGAGTTATTCCTCAAGGCGTGTAGAGCCTTCAACTGCCCGTATGAACATTAAAATTGTATATGTGTTGAAAGTAATGATCAGCATTAAAATAAACACAGTCTCCCCTCTGAAATTTAGACACAAGATCCATTAGGTGCTGAAAATATGGCAGCCAACTCCTTAAAGCAGCATAGCAACATTAATATTGCTTGGTAAGTGAGAAGCGATGAATAAAAGCATGAAAAAGAAACTTCCACTGTGCTTTTTTTTTTTCCATGTTTGACTGCATAAAACCCATTCTTCACTTTGGCTAAAGAGGACAGCTTGTTGCATGACTGACAAGTTATAATGGGCTGGCACTATATATTTTATCGCAGCGCTCTGCACTCAGCTGAAGTCATTTGACATTTAATGTTGGCAATGGTGAAATGGGCCTGCTTATCTGATTGTGCCGCACAGTCAATTACATTAGAGTTTTATATCTGCTGCAAATCTCCCATTGTGTCACTGCAGCTCCTGTGTGCAGTTTGAAGGGTGTAGGCAGTCAAGAACGAGAACTTCACTGTAATTTTGTGCCGGTTCATAACTCATTAAATCCAGAAGAAGCAATGCATGGGGTGGGGGACTTGTATTTGCATAAGAGTGTGAGTCGTGTTCTACAATAAGAAAAAATTGCAATCAAGGCCAAAATCAGAGCAACTTGTCTGCAATATACGTGTTTGCTAATTGTGTCATTGTCGTTTTGCAATTGGGGTTTTAGCAGTACAGACTAGCAGGTTGTAAATGGGGACTGGATAACATGCTTTAATGGCCACATTTGAGTCTTCATTATAAATCCATTGTCTCGCAGCAGAAATAGAAAAACAGGCAAACGAGAAAATGATTAAGAACGTTACCCTGTAATATATCAGTATTTTAAGTGCGAGCACACAAAGTAGTGTTACACACTGAACATGTTTGGATTTTAGATTGGATCCTTCCTCTGTTATGTCTAGCAGTCAACAAGGGAACATTTAATATGCTCTGCTTCTGAAAGACAGACATTAAGGCTGGCGGACACCAGTAAGGAAATATTGGCAGACCGTGAAGAAATCTTTTTTTTTTAAAAATATACTTGCTGCCTTTCATCCAGCGCACACACACGCCTCTGCAAATGTACATGCACACACTGACAGTGCAAGTAAACCAACCATTTTAAACAATATAATTAAAAAAAAAACACCTGCTGACTGAATCTTAAGAGACTCCTACCCCTCCGTCTGTCTCCACACGTAGACGTCGTCTTATTATTCCTCTCTCCCTCTTTATTTTCTCTTCTTTCTTTGTGTAGCTTTTCGCTGAATACCCATCTGACATATTTTAATTGTTCTAAGCAGATACTAACTGTTGCCTCACAGTTATGCTTCTTCTTTCAGCTGCTCCCTTTAGGGGTTGCCACAGCGGATCATCTGCCTCCATCTCACCCTATCTCTTTCATCTTCCTCTGTAACACCAACCCTCTCCATGTCCTCCACTACATCAATGAATTTTCTCTGTGGTCTTCTTTTCCTCCTGCTTAGCAGCTCCATCTTCAGCATTATTTTTCCAGTATATCCACTATCCCTCCTCTGCACATGTCCGAACCATCTCAGCCTTGCCTCTCTTACTTTGTCTCCAAACTGCGCAACCTGAGCTGCCCCTCCGATATACTCATTTCTAATCGTGTCCCTCCTAATCACTTCCAATGACAATCTCAGCATCTTGAACTCTGCCACCTCCAGCTCCAGCTCTTGTCTTTTTGTCAGTGCCACCATCTCCAAACCAGGCATCATAGTAGGCCTCACTGCTGTCTTGTAAACCTTCTCTTTCACTTTAGCTGTTGTCCATCTGTCATAAATCACCTTTGACACTTGTCTCTGCCCACTCCACCCTGCCTGCTCTCTCTTCTTCACCTCTCTTTTGCATTTTCCATAGCATTGGATGGTTGATCCCAGGTATTTAAACTCATCTGCCTTCTACTACTACTTCTACTACCTCTACTCCTTGCATATTTGATGTTACAGCTGCCTTCCCTCTCATTCAGACGTATTCTGTTTGGTTTCTACTGACTTAAAAGACTTAAAAAGTAAATTATGATTGCTAGAATCTTCTTGTGAGATTTAAACTGTAATTTTATTTTTATTTGACTTTTTTTATGTTTAAATTTCTCGCCTCTGTCTCTTCATGTTGGCAGAGATGAATCTCCCTTGTGGCACCTTTTCTGTCCTCTCAACAACACCCATGTAGAGCAGTACATCAGCTGTAACTTTCCCACCCAGAATGCATTATGACAGGGAGATGAATGTCTGCTCACCAACTGCCACATGAATTCAGATGCACAGTTCTGCAAAGAAAGACACTAGAAACTAAAGCACACTGTGTTAGCTGTGTTGTCATTTTTATTTTGATTATTTTAGAGCAAACTTTTACAAGGATTTAACAGTTTCATACTAACTTTATAGCCTTCTTCTGTAATCACTGCTGTGGTTATTAAATATTTGACTGGTTCGAATATGAATAAGTACAATGTTGGGATTGAGATCACTTAAAGGAGTGCTTCTTAGTGAAAACGTACATTAGTTTTCAACCTGGCGCTTGCATTGAGGCATTTAGGAAATGCATGTAAATAAGATAAGATAAGATAAGATAAGATAAGATAAGCCTTTATTAGTCCCACAACGGGGAAATTCCAGGATTGCAACAGCACAGGGATAGCAACACTCAGAGCAACAATCAGAAGGCAAGAAAAAAACAAGCAAGCAAGAGCAGCTAATATACATATGTACGTATTACTATAAAATATATATATATACACACACACACAGACACACAGTGCAGAGCATTGTAGCTGGATGGAATAAATATATGAATATATGAACACACAGTGCAGAGCATTGTAGCTAGATGGAATAAATATGCAAGTATATAAACACACACAGTGCGGAGCAATGTAGCTAGATGGAATAATATGTAGATATATAAATATATAAACACACACAGTGCAGAGCATTGTTGCTAGATGGAATGAAACAGCATAACCGTCTACTTAGTTATCCTACATGGTATGATTATGTGCCCATACATATTCTCACCCTCCATAGCGACCGGTATGTTCCTAGTTGTATGCCGGAGGGGACCATTGTGTAAGTCTATTGCATCTTTTGCATTCAAAAAACTATTAGTTTGTTACGTCTTTTTGCTATCTCTGCGAGCAGCCCTGCTTAGGTTGTACAGTCTGACAGCCGTTGGTAGGAAGGACCTACGAAACCTCTCGGTTGTGCACCTGGGATGATGTAGTCTGCTGCTAAATGAGCTCCTCAGTGCATTCAGTATGTCCTGCATAGGGTGGAACTCGGACTCCAGCAGAGATGACAGTTTAGCCACCGTCCTTCTCTCTCCTATCTCCTCCATCGGATCAAGGCGCTGCCCCAGGACAGAGCTAGCTTTCTTAATCAGTTTGTTCAGTCTCTTCCTATCGGCTGCAGTAATGCCACTGCCCCAGCAGACCACTCCAAAAGTGATGGCTGATGCCACCACCGTGTCATAGAATGACTTCAGCAGCGCCCCTTGTACACCAAAAGACCTGAGTCTCCTCAGCAGGAACAGCCTGCGCTGTCCCTTCTTGTAGAGTGCATCAGTATTGTGTGACCAGTCTAGTTTATTGTTCAGATGAATACCCAGGTACTTATAGGATGTCACCATCTCGATGTCTGTTCCCTGTATATTTACTGGTACTGTGAGGGGCTGCCCATGCCTGCGGCAGTCCACCACCAGCTCCTTAGTTTTCCTCGCGTTGATCTGGAGGCAGTTCCGATGGCACCAGTCCACGAAGTCCTGGATAAGCCCTCTGTACTCAGCTTCATCTCCATTGGAGATGAGGCCAACGATCGCAGAGTCATCAGAGAACTTCTGTAGATGGCAGTGTGTTGTGTTGTGTGAGAAGTCCGCAGTATAAAGGGTGAACAGGAAGGGAGCCAGCACCGTTCCCTGGGGGGCCCCCGTGCTACTGATGATCGTGTCGGACACACAGTCCCGGGTTCTCACAAACTGAGGCCGGTTCGTGAGGTAGTCCAGGATCCATGATGACAGGTGCTGGTCCACCCCTGCGCGCAGCAGCTTGTCCTTCAGGATCATCGGTTGGATGGTGTTGAAAGCACTGGAGAAGTCAAAGAACATGATCCTCACCACATTCCCGGGCTTCTCCAGGTGGGACAGAGAACGGTGAAGGAGGAAGATCACCGCATCCTCCACCCCAATGCCATGCTGGTAGGCGAACTGGAGTGGATCCATCGCTGGTTCCACCAGGGGGCGCAGGTGAGCAAGGAGCAGTCTCTCCAGGGTCTTCATCAAGTGGGACGTCAAGGCCACCGGTCTGTAGCTGTTCAGGTCTTTGGGGTGGGAAGTTTTTGGTACAGGTACCACACAAGATGTTTTCCACAGCTGTGGTACCCTCCCCAGTTTCAGGCTCATGTTGAAGATATACGTCACAATCCCACACAGCTGGTCTGCACAGGACTTGAGGAGCTTTGCGCTGATGCCGTCCGGTCCCGGCGCCTTCCTCGCCTTGATCTTCCTCAGCTCCGTCCTCACCTGGGTCCTGGTCAGGGTCAGGATGGGGGGCTGTGTGTTGGGAGTGGGGGGGTGTTGGTGGAGTGGGGAGTGGGCAGCAGGACTTGATTTCTTTAGAGGCAGCAGTGGTTGTTGTGCAGTCAGGGGGGAGGGCGGTTGGTCAAATCTATTGAAAAACAGATTCAGGTTGTTCGCCCACTCCCTGCCCCCTGTGGCCTGGGGGGAGGTATTCTGGAGCCCCGAGATGGTTTTGAGGTTTCTCCAGACCCCGCTGATGTCGCTCTGTTGCAGCTTGTCCTCCATCTTCTTCCTGAAGCTGTCCTTGCCTTCTCTGATCTTTCTCCTCAGCTCCCTCTGTACGGACTTCAGCATCTCCCTGTTCCCTGACCTGAAGATCCTCTTCTTCTCTCTCAGAAGTGTTTTTATCTCAGGGTTGATCCAGGGTTTGTTGTTTGAGTGACACCGTATGGTCTTGGTGGGAACGGATTTGTCCACACAGAAGCTGAGGTAGCCCGTGAAGGTGTGAATGAGGCCATCGATGTCCTCACCATGTGGATCGCAGAGCTGCTTCCAGGCGGTGGCTTCAAAACAGCCCTTTAGGGTGTCCATTGTCTCCTCAGACCATAACTCCACAGTGTGCATGGCCGGAGGTTGTCTGTGCACTAGGGGTTTGTACACCGGCCGGAGATGAACCAAGTTGTGATCCGATCTCCCGAGTGGGGGGAGTTGTGATGAGGTGTACGCCTCCTTAGTGTTTGCGTAGAATAAATCCAGTGTTTTATTGTCTCTAGTGTGGCATGTGACATACTGGGTGAACGTGGGTAGAATGGGAGACAGTGAAACATGGTTGAAATCGCCTGAGATGAGGAGAAGAGCATCTGGGTGTTCTGTCTGCAGCCTGCTGGTTACTGAATGGATGACGTCACGTGCTGTCCCAGCGTTCGCCGTCGGATTTGCATAAACAACAATGCAGATCACGTGTGAGTGTTCTCTCGGGAGATATGTAGGCCTCATGCTTTTTTTTTTTTTTTTTTTTTTTTTTTTTTTTTTTTTTTATATAAATAACTGCACTAATACCCTGTTTACGCTTTAAAATATACTGCATTAGGGTTGACTTATTTGGTCAGCCTTCAGTTCCAGATTTAACTTTTTACTACCCAATTAATTATGCATCTTTACTCCACACATCGACTATAGAGTGAGTAGGGCATTTATGTGTGTCTGTCTGTGTGGTTGTCCGTGCAATAAAATGGAAATGGCTTACGAGATAACAGCCAAACTTGACACATGGGAAGACCTAGACACACTCTGGAAACTCCTTGCTTTTGAGGTCACAAGGTCAAAAAATTGTCACACCGCTAATGTGTTTCTCAAAAAAGTGTTGGGGCATTCGGGCGTGGGTCTGCATTTCTATTGAGTGCCCTCTAGTTTAGGCTTCCTTTATTATTTTCCCTACAGTTATTAATCTGCATGTTTAAAGTTGAATTTGTGACTACTTAGAAAAGTATACCAGTTTTAGCTTATAGCTAAGGTGTGTTTGAATTGGCAATTAGTAATTAGACTGTTTTCAAGTGTGGGAGAAAAGCCTGCCATTACTCGCTTACTCAAGGTGCCCTTTACAGTGCTTATATCCACCACCTTCTTTGTGCCAGATTAAAGCTTTTATGAGTTGACTCCAAGACAATGAGTTTATAACATTCAAGTGCAGCGTATCTGGCAAGTCATGGATTTGGTGTAACCACGGTTTATGTGGAAAAACTGAATTTTACAAGGCTGTTTCCCGCACAGCAGTAGATAATAGGCTCATTTTCAATAAGAGATGCCTAAACACAATTAGTTCTTAATTCAACTGAGGAAAGAATGCATCCTAATGCATCCTAATTATGTTTAAAACATGACATATGGCAAAAAAAATAACTTTGTTCTTAAGATATAATACTCTGTGTTGGTTGTCCAATGAAATAAATGTTCATGCAATTAGTGATGGTGACATTAAAACAGCATTTTATACTGGATAAAACAAGAAAAGCCATATACATATGTATGTATGTAAGTAAGTAAGTGGAACCATTTTTGAAGACACAGTGCTGAAATCTGATCCTTTAAAGGTTTAACCTATGTGAGGAAGAATTGCCTTGATGGTGTCATCTCAGTGCTGCACATCCATTTATACCTTCGGAGTACACAGGAGCTCAGATACATTTTCAGAGAAACCGTAGATGGCTTTTTTCCATCACTTTTGCTCATGCCTAATAGGCAGGACGCTAAAATCAGAAAAGGGCCATTTTAAAGAAGGTTGAGGCATGTTGCGTTAAAAGTTAGTAACAAGGTTTCAAAAGGAATTTTTTATTAAAAACACTGGACTTAAAACTAATTAAAATACAAGACGTTTCAGTGTTCATCCGAACACCATCATCAGTTGTCAGACTGTAGCAGGAAGTGTCTCTGGCCAATAAATAACCTGCAATAACTTGCTGTAATGAACTTGCTCCGAGTCTCAGGTTTAAAGAAGGAGCACTAGGTTTTTTTTTCTTGTTTTTCTTCTCCTTTTCTCCTCCTTGGTCACATACCATGGACTACATTCATTTTTTTTTTACTACATTTCTCACAAGTCATGTGACCTCCTTGCAGGTTATTTATTGGCCAGAGACACGTCCTGCTACAGTCTGATAGCTGATGATGGTGTCCGGATGAACACTGAAACATCTTGTATTTTAATTAGTTTTTAGTCCAGTGTTTTTAATAAAAAAATCCTTTTGAAAGTTTATCTGACACCTGGATGTTTTAAAATGAACTTACATAGACTGGTTAGTAACAAGGTGTTTTTTTTTTTCCCACAATATTTTTTTATTGAACCTTTTTTACAAACACAACTCAAACAATCAAACACTAACACTAAAGTAATTTAAAAAAAATAAATAAAAAAATAAAAATTGTACTAAAAAACACCAACAACCACTAACAAAGACAGGTCTTCAACAATGCTCCTCTGTTTAGTCTAGGCAATCCATTACCTAAGTATACATATTATACATTCACCAGTTTGGAATTTACAAGGTCCACACACATCATTCACCTTCTTCTTCAAAAGTTATATTTAAATTCTTTACATAATCAATGAAAGGTCTCCATATATTCTCAAACACATTTTCCTTTGATTTCAGTATATATGTTATTCTTTCTAGTGGAAGGTTTGTTAACATCTGTCTTAACCACTGAGTCACATCTGGTCTATGAGTCTTTTTCCATAATAGTGCAATACATTTTTTGGCGTTAAGCAAACTGAGGTCTATGAATGCTCTTTCACTCTTATTAAAGTTATGCTTTTCGGGATACAGACCCAACAAAAACAATTTAGGATTCAATATGATTTGTTTTGAAATTATTTTTTCATATATTACCCTCACCTCTTCCCAAAACATTCTAATTTTCCTACATTCCCATAAACAATGAAATAGGGTTCCTTTACTTTCCATACATTTTGTGCACGTATCTGGTATGTTTTTGTTATATCTATTTAACTCCACTGGTGTAACATACATCCGTATTAACCATTTAAAATGTATCAATTTAAGACGTACATTTATTGATTTGGTTTGAGCTTCTGTACAAGCCAATTCCCATTGTTCCTCTGAAATTTCAGTTTGCAGGTCTTCTTTCCAATAATCCAATCTTTTCTGTGAGTTTTCACTTGAGAATAGTGTCAATGAGTTATAAAACTCTGAAATAATACCCTTTCTCTTACTATCTTTCGTCAAATTTTTTTCCAAGGATGAATAAGTAGGTCGGATGAGAGCATTATTTTGATTTGATCGAATAAAGTTCCTAAGCTGAAGATATTTAAAAAAAATGTGTTCTATTAAGATTAAATTTGGTCCTCAGTTCTTCAAAAGACATTATGTTATCTGAACATGACAGATATAAGTCTTGAATCTTTTGAATCCCTTTTAAATTCCTTACTTTAAATACAGCATCCGCTCTCCCTGGTTTAAAATATTGATTACCCCATATTGGGCTAAATTGTGACAGTAAGTGTGGTTCTTTTAAATATTTTGTGGTTTCACACCATATTTTGATCATATGCTTTACAAATGGATTTTTAACTTGTTTCTGTAATTTTTTTGCCGAGTTCTGAGTATATGAATATGGGAAGAGGTAGAGGTAAATTGTATGATTCCATTTCAGTCCAGTGAGGGAGATCATTTGATGAAAAATAGTATGTCATAGACCTCAGTTGTGCTGACCAGTAATACAACATAAAGTTTGGACATTTCAGACCTCCACGATCAAATGGTAAATATAGTAAGGACAGACGTAATCTAGCCTTCCTATTGTTCCATAAAAATTCCACTAACTTTTTTTTAATTCTTGAGAATAGATCTGAAGGTGGTGGTAAAGGAATGTATTGAAATAAAGTATTTTGGGTAAAATATTACTTTTAAGTATATTGATTCTCCCAATCATCGACATTGGTAGTGACATCCATCTCTGAAGTAACTCATTAATGTCTGTCATTAAGGCTTCATAGTTGGTACTGGCGACTAATTCTAGCTTAGGCACAATTTGGATTCCTAAATATTTAAACTGATTTACAACATTGAATTGATTTGCCTCAGGAGCTGGGTGATTTCTCTGGGTCTCATTTAGCATTAATATTGAAGATTTTGTTTTATTTATTTTATATCCTGATATTTCCCCAAAATTCTTTATTAAATTCAACAAGGTCGGAATTGATTTTTTAAGATTCGACATAAACAAAATTATGTCATCGGCATACAGGGAGATTTTATGTTCTGTTGGTCCTACTTTAATTCCATATATTTGTAGATGTAAACGTACTGCCATCGCTAAAGGTTCAGTTGCCATAGTAAACAGTAAAGGTGAAAGTGGACAGCCTTGTCGACATCCTCTATTGATATTTATTGATTTTGAAATATTGCTGTTTGTTAGGATTTCTGCTGTAGCATTATTGTATATTATCTGAACCCATTTTATGAAATTATTTCCAATTCCAAACCTTTGTAAAACTTCAAAAAGAAAGGGCCATTCGACCCTATCAAAGGCCTTTTCGGCATCCAATGATAGGAGAGCTGTATCCGGTGCTTCTTTATTAGAATAGATGATATTAAATAGTCTTCTTACATTATGGAAGCCTTGTCTTCCCTTTATAAAGCCATTCTGATCTCGGTTAATAATATTTGGTAATATTTCTTGTAGTCGTCTTGCTAAAATTTTACAGATTATCTTAAGGTCAGCATTTAATAGGCTTATTGGTCTCATATTTTCACATTTATTAGAGGGTTTACTGGTTTTGGCAACAGTATAATTAAGGCATTATTCATGTATGGTGGTAAATTACTATTTTGAAATGCTTCTAAAACCATTTCCAAAAATGGTTTTATTAATTTATTCTTAAATTTTTTATAGAGGTCAACTGGAAGACCATCTGGTCCTGCACTTTTTCCTGATTTCATATTATCAATGGCTAGCCCAACTTCTTCTTGACTAATTTTAGACTCCAGTATCTCCCTGTTTTCATTTGGAATACACGGTATAGATAATCCGTCCAAAAACCCATTTAGTTTTGTTAAGTCAGTTTCATTTTTTGTATTATATAATTTTTCATAATAATCTCTAAAGGCACTATTAATTTCTAAAGGATCTACAACTGGCTGTCCGTTACTTATAATACTGGTAATTGGTGTTTTAAATTCTAATTGTTTAATCTGCCATGCCAATAATTTTCCTGATTTTTCACCTTGTTCATAAAAAGATTGCTTCAATCTTAGAAGACTTGAGGCAGCTCTGTTCGCTGATTTTTTTGTCATATTCAGCTCTCAGAATCAGTAATTCGTTCTCTAACTTTGGGTCACTTCCTGCATACACTTTTTCTTGAAGAATTTTTATTTTATGTTCCAATTGGACTCTCTCCTCTCGAGTCTTCTTAGATTTTGAACCTATATAACTAATAATATGCCCCCTAATAAAAGCTTTGAAAGCCTCCCACTTTATACATGCTGATGTTTGTGTAGTATTGATATCAAAGAACTTATCTATCTGTTTTTCTATGTACTTAACAAATTCCTCATCCTGAAGCCATTTATGCTGAAATTGCCACCTATCTGGTTCCTTTGTCAATTTCTTATCTACATATATTAGACAGCAGAGTGCATGATCAGAGATCACAATATTATCATAGAAGCAGTTTTGAATCTTGGACCTTAATTCTGTGGAGATCAAAAAATAGTCAATACGTGAGAATGTCTTGTAGATATTAGAATAACAAGAATAGGCTTTAACTTGTGGTTTCATTTCTCTCCATATATCTAGCAATCTCAGTTCTTTCATAAAATGATTAATGATCATCCTGCATCCATTGTGCGTACAGTCTAGTCCTGTTGATCTATCTATACCGGGATTCAATGTACAATTAAAATCCCCTGCTATTATATGTTGCCCTGTAAGTGAAGATAAAATAAGGAATAAATTAGTAAAGACATTTTGATCATCTATATTGGGACCGTATAAGTTCACCAAATTTATATTTTCTAATAACAAAGATCCTTGAATGATTAGATATCTTACAAATTTGTCTCCAATTACATTTTTCACTTGAAATGGGACTGATTTATGTATGAGAGTCATAACTCCCCTGGCTCAGGATGAAAATGATGAGGTGAATACACTTCCTTGCCATCTTCTCCTAATTCTTTTTACATCCTCCTCTATTAGGTGAGTTTCTTGTAAAAACACATTTTTGAACCCATGTCTTTTATTTTATTCATAACTTGTTTAAGTTTTTTTAAATTTTGTAGACCTCTGCAATTCCATGAGGTTAAATTGAGATTAATGCTTTGGTCTATGATCAATAAGAAGTTTGAGATTACCTCGCAATGTAAACATGCTCACACAGAGAAGCAAAAACATGAGTGGTTGAACATTCATCCTACAAACTACACACAAACAAATTCCCCCTTCCCACATTCGTGGTAATCCCCCCAAAATCAAAAAAAAATATTCCGTCTCCCGCTATAGCCATTGACTGCTCCACACCCGCGAGGATCAGTCAAAACCACTCTTTCTTTCTCCTCTCAATCACTCTAACTCTACTGCTCTTAATGACGTAACATTAACTCTCTTCTGTAGTTTTCCAACTTAACTCCTAAATTTTATAGCAACTTTGTACATCATAGGTTTTTTTTTTAATATATAATACAATCTATATTTTGTAAACTTGCTATATGCTTCAGATCAATCAGATGCCTGTGCAAATGCTTAAATATTCTACCTTATATTTTGTTCATGCTTAGCTCCCACCAGTCTCCTCTTGGATCTTCTTGATGAATTCCTGCGCCTCCTCAGGGGTCCTGAAGATGTGGGTTCTGCCCTTATATGTGACCAGCAATCTTGCAGGATAAATCACTCCATGACGAATCCCAAGGTTGCGCAGCTCTTTACGGGCGGGGTCGAACTGTTTCCTTAATTGTTGGATTCCTGTGGCCAAATCTGGGTAGAACCGCACCTGTTGATCCTGGTATTTAATTTCTCCTTTGGCTCGCGCTGCGTTGGAGATCGTCATCCTGTCTCTGTAGCTGAGGAACTTCATAATCAGCGTCCTCGGTGATGCCTTGTTATCTCTCAGTGGGCCAATTCGGTGGGCGCTTTCTAAGACGACTGATGTCTGCAGCTCCGCGTTGCTCAGAGCTTCTGGGATCCACTTTTCCAAAAAGGAACATGGATCCAGACCCTCCGTTCTCTCCGGGAGACCCACCAGCCTCAGGTTGTTCCGTCTCGACCGGGATTCTAAATCCAGAACATTATCTTCCAGACGTTTATTTTTTAATTCCAATGTGCGCACCTTTAATTGTAGGCCGGAGACGTCATCCTCAGCACTGGAAATTCGGAGCTCCACCTGCGAAACACGTTCCATACAGTCGCTTAACTCCTTTTTCATTCCTTCAATCGCTGCAATAATCCCGTCAAGTTTAGAGGAAAAGTCTGCTCTCATTGAACTAATGGCAGCGAGCACCGCACCTGTGCCGTCGCCAGTAGTCACCGCTCCTCCGCTAGCTTCCTCCGCCATATTTGGGGATTTTTCTGCTTCGTCACGGACGTGAAAGTCCGTTAACTTGGACTGTTTCGGCGATTCAGTTTTTCCTCCACCTGATTTCCCAGCCTTAGGCTTTACCGGCATGTCGTCGCCCAAACGTTGGGATAGGTTTTGTTCCAATTGAGAGAGTTATTTGCCGATTTTTATTTTTTTTTTTAGGAGCAGAGTAGAGTGACGCACGTCCTTCTACGCGGCGGCTATAACCGGAAGTCAACAAGGTGTTTTTAACACAACTTGGGTGTGCTGATCATGAATATAGTGGTTACCAATTATGATTTTGAGATATAAGCCCTGAAAATTAACCTTGAAATGGCTACCCATATATGATGCTAAAACAGGCAATTCATGAATGACATGCAGATATTATCATACTAACAGTTGCAGGAGCTACTTGTTCTCAGTGAAAAATGATGTATCATATGTTGTTTATACTTTAAAATTTCATAGTTTTTGCAATAGCTTTTGGACAACTTACACTGTTTCCCCCCAGATTTTACAATTTGTTTTGAGCAAGACCCATAAAGCTGTCCCTGCTGACAGGCAAAGGGACCTGTCAACTGCCTGTTGATCAGACAAGATCACTCCTGAGGCTGGACATACAATATAGAGTGCAAGGATGTTCACAAGCAAAGATTTGTCTCCTGAGCGTAGACTGACATTTGTTTCAGCCAATGCAAGTGGAACTGATGTCGGCTCATATTTCAGTATTTTGTACAAATCTACTTGTCTGTTTGCTTGATCTGGTGTTATAAGGCTTTGCAGAATATTTCTATCTGCTTTCAGCAGTTGCTTCTTTCCCACATCTTTCCTTGAAGCAGTGTACAGCTCTGAGAAGGGAAGTGTTTTTTGCCTTGTAAGTGGTTCATGGAATTTCACTTCTCATGGTTCTTCACATGGCATCAGTTTTTCAAACACAAATTCATCCAGCTGATTTTGTCCAAGTTGCTTGGCATGAAGCTGTGAAGTTTTTATCTTATCTGTTGCAATGTCCTTTGTAGCAGTGTTAAGTAAGTGCATCTGGGCTTCAGTTGTGAAGACAATAAACAGTCTTATCTTTTTGGTTTCTACTTTTTATTGTTTCTTTGTACACCAGTTGTTCATCTAGGCACAAGTTGTACAACTCACAACAAAATGAAAGAATATTATATATTCAATTCACAATTCTGAAATAGTTTAAAGTAGAACTGAACTGAACGGCATTGAACGGCACTGGGTGATAGTACATACAATTATAAAGATAATTTATCATTGGCATCCCCTCCACAAATCCCGGAATCTTGGAGAAAATCGCGATTTTGAATTTCCCGCCCTGAAAAATCAGACAAATCCGCCGATTAACTGGAAGTGCAGCCGGAGTTCCGCGTGACGTCACGAGTGTGACACAGTCCTCCATGTTTACCATTGCGAGCACGTCGACACTGGTTGTTTTTGGTGCATTTTGTCGTGATAGTCGACTACAAAACACTTCCAACACCTGGGAAGATCTGTTCAGTGGCCAAGGAAAGCTGTCATGGCGACGAAAGAAAAGAAAGGAGGAGGAAAAGCGACCGGGAAGCGATGCGTTTCTAGATATAGATATTACAGTGATCCCTCACTTATCGCGTTTAATGGGGCCCAGAACCGACCGCGAAAAGTGAAAAACCGCGAAGTAGCGTCACCCCCCCCAAGGGCGTCACAAGCACTATTTTGCTCAAAAAGGCACAAGAGAACAGCGAAAAGTGCCACTAAGCAACACGAGCGATAAAGAAGGCGCTCTGCAGGGAGAGAAGCTGATACCTGATGGACATCAGGTATCAACATGGAGAGCCCGCACAACTCAAAATCCACCTCTCTGACCACCGCTCCACTCCTCTCTGCCCACCTCTTCACCGCTCGGGAATCTCGCAAGCTGATTGGCCGAGACGTTTTACCCAGCTTCTCTCCCTGCAGAGCGCCTTCTTTATCGCTCGTGTTGCTTAGTGGCACTTTTCGCTGTTCTCTTGTGCCTTTTTGTGCAAAATAGTGCTTGTGACGCCCTTGGGGGGGGGGGTGACGCTACTTCGCGGTTTTTCACTTTTCGCGGTCGGTTCTGGTCCCCATTAAACGCGATAAGTGAGGGATCACTGTATTCCCCGGCGGCAGACCTCGCCTCTGCATCGCCGTCTGCCAGCTGCTGTCACAGGTGCATTAGGTCTCTGTCTCCCGGGCTCGCCCTTGTGCACGCCTACCACCTGCCACGCTCCTGCATCCTCCTCTGTCTCGTCACCGATCCTGAATGCCTCTTCACTCTGAAAACTCTGGTTTTCTTGACTGCTGGAACTGCTGGAACTGCTATCATCTGCCATTGTTGTTTTGTTTAGGGATCACACTCGTGACGTCACGCAGCGTCGTCTGCACTACTTCCGGTTTGTTTGGCACTGCCAGCCAGAGGCAAAAGTTTATCGGCTTATAGCTTGGCCATCGCACGGCCTAAAAATTTCTTTTATGTGTTGAAAAATACAATACAATGTCACTCTGTTTGACATGCTTTTTAAACATCTGGATTTTAATGGGACACACGCCAGGCTTTTATTTGTGGACTTTTCTTCTGCCTTTAATACAATCCAACCTCATATTTTAGTTGAAAGGCTCCTGCAACAATTTGATTTAAGCAATAATCTGGTGGGTTGGATTCTGGATTTCTTAACCAACAGGACGCAGAGAGTAAGGGTCAATGGCACATTGTCTGACCTAAAGTGCTCTTCTACTGGCTCTCCTCAGGGGTGTGTGTTGTCACCACTACTCTTCATCCTGTACACAAACATGTGTCGGAGCAGACATGACAACAGACACATTATAAAGTATGCTGATGACTCAGTCATTGTCAGTCTCCTCCAGGATGGTGAGAGTGGCCACGGCCCAGTAGTTGATGACTTTGTTCACTGGTGTGAGGATTCCTACCTGCAGCTGAATACAACAAAAACGAAAGATATGATTATTGACTTTAGGAGGAAAACTCCCAGGCACAAAGTCACCATACTAAAAGGCCAGACCACCGAATGTGTACAATCGTACAAATATCTTGGGACGATTATTGATAGTGGATTGAACTTTGAGGTGAACTGTGAAAGGGTGTGCAAAAAGGGTCAGCAAAATTTGCATTGTTTGAGGAAACTTGCACGCTTCCAAATTGACCGAACCATAATGACTATGTTCTATCGGGCTTTTATTGAATCTGTTTTATCCTTTTCTTTAATGTCATGGTTTGGTCAGATAAAACTGAAACAGAGGAAATCCTTGGATCAGGTAGTCAGATGGTCCAGTCGTTTGCTTGGTGAGTCACAGCTGAGCCTGACATCCCTGTACACCAGACAAGTACAGAGGATGGCCGACTCGATTTTAAATGATGACTCTCACCCTTTGCACTGCAACTTTCAGCTTCTTCCCTCCAGACGGAGGTTTGCTGTCCCAAAAAGTAGAACCCAGCGCTACAAAAACAGCTTTGTCCCTGCTGCTGTCAAAGAGTTGAACAAGCTATAAAAATTATATTGTACATATTTTATATTTACCTATTTTGTAAGATGTGTGCCTGTGTTTGTGTCTATGTTGAATGTAATTAGTGGCTTGTAAATATGGATGTCACCAACTGCAAAACAAATCTACCTACGGGTACAAATAAAGTAACCTGAACCTGAATAGATAATAAGGAATTAATCTGCTATTCTACTTTTTGCGCCAAAAGGTGGGTTCAGTTCTCCTTTAACAGATCATCATCAGAAACTGTTCTGTCCATTTGCATTCAGGGAAATTGCAAATAATATGTCTGAAAACATAAAATTCTTAAGTGATCATTTAACACATCAGACATTTAAAAGTTCAGCGACAACTGAGCAAGTGAACAATCATCTGAAATAGACTAAAAACATAATTCAATAAAGACTTGAGTCCTGAAACTGTATGGGATGTAACCTTGTATATCTGATGAAAGCATATTCCCACTTTATCATGCGATCATTTAAACAAAAAGTCATTCATAGTTTGATTTGGAGTGGATCTGAAATAAAAAAAAATAATAAAGAGAGTGTTGGACATAACATACCAGTTGTTGTGACTAGTGCTTTAAAAGTACACCAAAGATCCCCTTACATGTTTTATTTTCTCCAGTTTTGTTCTAAAACCAGTGGCTACTATAAAAAGTGGTATTCATCACAGAAAATTAATAATTTGCCTTATTTGGAATTTAAGCTACTTCAAGATGAAAATTATGAAACTTACGGGGTCTATTTTAAATTTGCATTTTCAGTGATTAAAGTGTCACATTCAGTGTCACATTTTCTCAAAATCTGTCCTGTCTGTAATATGTGATGATGCAATTGCTCAAATTTTTTTTTCCACAGTAGGAGGAAGACCCAGCTGGCCTTCAGTGTGTGTCGGAATTGCACACGTGTGTCTGTGTAAGTGCAGCTGGCGAGGACGCTGGATCTCTCAGATGTTGGTGGTGAAGAGAATTGTAAGGGCAGGTGTGTGATGGGAGGTCCACGTGTACATGTGTAAAGCATGTTTCTGTGGCATCTTGCATGTATGGCCTATAGAGCCAGCACACAAAAGTGACATTCATACATACCCTCGCTGTGCATTAGATGAAAGGTAAAAGGAACCGCAGCCCATACGTTCTTACCTGGGGCTCCACAGATGCTAGTCCATGCTCTAATGGCTCCTGTCACCGTGTGATAGATTGAGCCTGGTGGGCTCAGCCAGTGCCCCCTGCCCTCACCCACCTGCTTCTCACATGGGGAAGCACACCACGGTCTCTGGGCCTGGTAGGGAGATGGACATTTGGAAGCATGCATATTGTTAACTATTGAATGAAAAAAGTCCTAAGAATTGGAAACTTAAACATAGTATTTATACATATATATACTGTAGTATAATAGTATATATTCATTTAGTATAGGACAGGAGACCAACCTGCAGCAGAGACTGCAGTGGAGCCCAACTCCATTCACAAGCGGTTCATTTCCCAGTGGGACGTGCCCAAAACACCTCAAGTGGGAGGCGTCTAGGAGGCATCCTGATCAGATGCCCAAACCACCTCATCTGGCAACTTTCAGTGTGGAGAAGCAGCGGTTCTACTCAGAACCTCTCCTGGATGACTGAACTCCTCACTCTGTCTCTAAGGGTGAGTCCAGCAATCCTACGGAGAAAGCTTATTTCAGCCGCTTGTATCCACCATCTCATTCTTTCAGTCATTACCCAAAGCTCATGACCATAGGTGAGGGTAGGAACATAGATTGACCACTATTGATTTACCAAATGAAGCTTCTTCTGAGGTTAACTAAACCCTCTAAATATGTAGGCTATTTTTACAGTCTAGTCCAGGGATGTAAAACATACAGTCCACGGGCCAAAACTGGCCCGTTAAATTATATGGTGTGGTGAGTCTGTTCAGGTGGTTAGGATTGATTAAGATTGATCACAATGTGGAAATGTATGCAAATTCTTGACAAGTTTTTGATCATAAAGGGAAATACTATATTTTTGAGCTCCAGATATATGTGTGTTAAAGTTTTGTGCCTTTGTAGATCCACTGTGATGTGTAAGTTGTAATGCACATATTGGGTAGGAGTAGGCGAAGAGGTTGGGGTACAAATGAGAATTGGGACAGACCCTAAAAATTCATTACCCTTTTTATCATATAAGAATTTAGTCAACTAAATCTACAAGACAATTAGTCAACTAAATTCTTATATTTAGTTAAATAAAGCTAACATGGTTTAGATGACTAAATTATGACTAACAATAAATGATGTGGTCTCCATCCACACAGTATGTGATGATCGACTCTTTATTACCTCCACCAAGGAGGTTAAGAGTGCATACCTCCGCCAAGGCCCTTGTTTGTGCAGTGGGATTACACAAAAACTACAGGATGGCTTTTGATGAAATTTTCACCAGAGGTGGTCCTTGGGTTACAGATAAACCCATTACATTTTGGAGGTGATCCATGAGTGCATACCTCCACCAACGCCCTATCTAATTGATGTCTACTAGTAGTAGTAGATTAGTTTATTTGACAGGGACAGTGCAATAAACATAGACAATTAATCAAAGACAATCAATCTGATGTGTTGCACATAGAGTGTATAGCTATTAGCTAATTTGCAACTCTTGTCCCTGGATGGGCTTTAGAAAAAAGAATCAAGATAAAAAATATACACAATAACCACATACATCAATGCAGAAAAATTATAAATACACAATTATAAATATTATAAATATTATAAATACACAAATATAACAGCCTGACTCACATTTAACATAAATATTATAAATATTATAAATACACATATATTATAAAATATTATAAATACACAAATATAACAGCCTGACTCACATTTAACACATATAACATAACTCACATTTGCCTATTTCAGGCCTTCCTCCCTCCGTCACTCACTATAAACAAACACATTTATTCCTTCCCTTCATTCACTCTCACTTTGCAGACAAATAATTCATACATGAGTACATTCTTGTTTATTTTTCAGCCAGTTTTTAACATTTTTAGTGAATGTTTTAAAGTCCGTTATTATTTTAATTTCATTTGGCATTGTGTTCCAGATGTGACTGCCCTTTATAGAGAAAGCTGTTTGTCCAAATGTGGTTCTGCGGTGGAATATTTTACAGTTATTGTTAACAGAACTCCTGGTGGCTCTGCTGCTGTCCTGTCTTTGGACGAAACCAGCAAGTGGCTCGGGTGCTGATTTATGGAAACATTTGAACGTTAATTTCAGAAGACAGAGGTCAATGAAGCTCTCAAAACTCAATAGGTTGTATTTTTTTAAAACATTACAGTGATGCCACCTAATGGGCTTTTTGTCCAAGATTTTTAGGGTTTGATTATATAATGAACCTATATGTCTTATTGTGGAAGGGGCTGCTTGAGCCCAGACTGTCAAACAGTATGATATATGAGAAAAAACCATAGAATGCATATACAGTGCAGCTGCTTCGTAAGGTATGTAATATCTAATTAATTTAAAGCAGTTCAGATTTTTTTTTACTGTTTTTGAAATTTTCTTTATATGAAGATTAAATTTGAGTTGAGGATCTAGTACAATGCCAAGGTATTTGAATTCTGTAGCTAAACTGATGTCATGATCATGTATATTAACTTTAAAATGTTGCAGGTTACATTTTTTGATTGAAAAGCACATTGAGACTGTTTTCTGAAGGTTCAGCAATAGATGGTTCTTGAGGAGCCACTCTTGGACATCAACCATACTTGTAGACAGTACATCTGCAGCCTGTGCTGGAGTCTTGGCAGCTGTGTAAATAACTGCATCATCTGCATAAAGTTGGCATGTTGCAGCTGAGCAGTGTAACGGCAAGTCATTAATAAAAATGCTGAAAAGTAAAGGACCAAGAATGGACCCTTGTGGGATACCCATGCGGTTGTTTAAAAATGAGGATTTATCCTGGTGAACTTTTACACACTGTTCTCTATTCTGGAGATAAGATGCAAACCATTCTAATGTATTTGGGGAGAAGTTAAAAGATACCATTTTGGATAAAAGCAAACTGTGGTTTACAGTATCGAAAGCCTTTTTGAGATCTAGAAAAACAGCTCCTACCACATTACCCCTGTCCAAGGACTGTTTGACGTTTTCAATAAGGCAACAATTTGCTGTTTCTGTTGAGTATCCTGGTCTAAAACCAAATTGATGTGGATGAAGAAGTTGACTGTCTTGTAAGTAGTCTATCAGCTGTGTAGCTACAACTTTTTCAAGAACCTTAGATAGGACTGGTAAGATAGAGATTGGGCGGTAATTGCATATATCGTCTTTACTGCCTGATTTATGAACTGGTATGACGACAGCTTTTTTCCAGCCAGATGGAAATGTACTAGACCTAATGGAGAGATTAATGAGATGAGTCAGTGGTTTGATTAATATTTTGCTGTGCATTTTGAGAAAGGAGGTGCTCATATTGTAGATATCATTAGTTTTTGAGTTTGACAGTGTTTTAACAATACCAGCAATTAACTTCTCATTTACCTCATCGATGTGAAAAGTATCTGTTGGAAGTATGGAATTTGTGTTGTTGAGCACATTTGGCAGCACAAAAATTTTTGTTAAGTCTTCCACAGAGCCCACAAAGTGTGAATTAAATTCATTTGCCAAAGTAGCCTTGTCACTGACGGTCTTGCCATTGATTCTAAGTTCCTTTACCCCCTTCTGATCGTTTTTTTTATTAGTTAAGTTATTTAAATGCCTCCATAGGGAACTGTTGTTACCCTTTGCATGATCTATCAGTTTATTGTAATAAGATATTTTTGATTTTCGCAGCTCATGTACCACTTTATTTCTTAAACTTTTGTACACAAGGTGATCATTTTGTAGTTTGGAGGTTAGTGATGTTTTCAGTGCATAGTCTCGCCTCTTCATAAGTTTTCTTATTTCATTATTTAACCATGGTAGGCTAATCTTCTGTTGTCTACTTTTAATTTGCTTTGAAAATTTTTCTATAGACTTTGTGATTGTTGCAGTTATAAAATTACAACAATCATCTACTTCACATGTTGCCATGAGCTGCTCCCAATTTTGATTCTCTAAGTAATGTTCAAACTCCTCATTTTTTGATTTGGGGATAATAAAATTTGATTTGTCAATATCGACTCCCCCAAAATACTGTAGTCGCTTTTTAGTAAGTTTCCTGACAGCAAGAACCATGTTATGATCTGAGAGACCAGTTACAAGATTATAGGTTCTGGTTATTCGTTCTGGTTTATTAGTAAATACCATGTCAATAAGTGTTCTGGATTGTTTGGTTATCCTGGTGGGTCCTTTGATGATTTACTGGTAATTAAATTTAGTCATGAGGCTTTTCAGTTTTTGTTTGTCTTTTTTATCAGACCAGTTGATATTAAAGTCACCATGAATTATTGTTTCTCTGTTCTTCTCAAGTTGTTTAACCAGATCACTTAATTCATTATAAAAGGAAGAGTTGTGTGACGGTGGGTTGTACACTACTGCAATGTTGAAATTCATTACCGGAGAGAGACATACATTAACAGCTAAACATTCAAGTGAAGTATTCAAATCAACCAGTTGACATTTATATTTCTCTTTGATGTAAATTAAAACACCTCCTCCCCTCCCTACCTGCCTGTCTTTTCTAAAACACTGGTAGCCCACAATATCGATCATATTAGTGTCTATGTTACTGTGTAGCCAGCTTTCTGAGAGACAAAGGTAGTCCAGATTTGAGTCCAACAGCAACACCGAAATCTCATCTCTTTTGGGGATTATGCTCCGTATGTTTAAATGACCGCCGAGGATCCCCTTTGGTTTAGCCTTGGTGTCCCAAAGAACTCGTGCATGATTAACAGTTTGGAAAAATAAATGTTGTTTTTGCTTTTGTACAGCTCGGTTTTGTGCTAACCCAGTGGTCTGCTGTTTAATAGTGGCAGGTCCAGGGTTAAGGTGAATATCTCCTGCCAGAAGTAGCAGAACTAACAGAACTTTAACTGTATATCCTCTGCCATATTGTGATTTTTGCTTAACAGCCATGTTTGCCTTAATTTGGAAGTTTTTGCTCAGGGCTTTTAAAGACCACATAGAGTGTAGGGTGAGATGTCCAAGCCCAAATCCATACAGATAAAACTTTTTAACTTCACCTTTGGTTGAGTTTGTCGGAAAATCCTTCTTGTTGCAGGTCCAGACACACAAAGACAAAACGAAGAGGAAGTATAGAAGTAGAGAATGCTTATTAGTGGTGCCCATCAGCCCACTTTTTAATCCCGTGGCAGCCATCTTCAGTCTTTCTTGGAAAGAAGGAAAAGGAAAATATTTGCTGGTAATCAACCAAAGTCTTTTTCACAGTTTTAGCAGCAAATCTCGGTTCGGGTTTGGAAGCTTCATTCGCTTATCGCCATCTTAACTCGAGGTACGCATGCGCGGAAAATCTTGCAATGTACAGAGGGATGGAGGCAGGGATGTACGGCCAGATGGATAGACAATAGGAGGGAGGGAGGGGAAGGAGCCTTGGCAGAGGTATGCACTCTCTGAGTGCTTTTCTAGTTTAAATATAATATGTCACTAACTGAGCTTTAGAAGTGCTGCACAGTATTAAACTTTGAAATCAGAAAGCTTTACTTGCTGTCTTTCTGCAAGCTCTCCACATGCTGTAGTCTGTCATTTGACTCTTGGCAAAAAAATAAAAAAGCAAATACCTAACATGTCAAACTGGTTAGATATTCCCAACCATTTATTTAGCCTTTACAGCACCTTTAACAGCAGAGACATTCCACACACAGATGGTTGACATGGTTTTTCAACCCCTAAATTTCTTGGCTTTCGAGGGGGAAAATGGGCAAGTGCATCCGTAGTTATAGAAAGGGACTTGTGCTGGGTTGTGCTTCAGCATACCGTTCATCAGGAATAAGCAAACCTGACATGCATGTTGCTATAGCCTTACTTCCTTACCAGCTAAACAAAAGGAGAAAAACAGTCTCATCTTGGTATAACAACAAATGTGAAATACCACTCAGAGCATGAAATATTTCACATTGCCCCATGTCTTCTTGCTGTGAATGACTCCTTCTTTTTATAGCCAATGCTTCTGAGAATCAATAGTGGTGCATTATGTAAGAGCTCAGTTCTGGAAAGGAGTGTCCCACAGCACAAATGTCCTATACTATTCATTCTAGTGCATGCATTGGCTGTCTTTGAGATGTGCATAGATTTGCCATTTTTGTCTGATTTTTTTTTTTATCAAATTCTTTCACAGAGAATTAATAATTCATGAGTATGGCTGAAATAACCTCAATTTCAACATTGTGAGTGATGTTTTCTTTCTCCATCCATTCCTAAACCAGTTTTGGTGTTTTCCTGAAAACATCTAGTGAAATATTTTGTAAGGCTTTGTCATGTGTCTTATGAACACACTGCTTACGTTGATCAATGAGTTTCTTTTTGTTTTTAATCAAAATTCCTTGTGTTTTACAATAGAAAATATCATTTGCCTGCAAGGGTTTTTCGTTTTTTGAGGTTTTCAGATATTGTTTGGTGAAATTCAACAAAAAGCTGAATGGAAAAAAACCAAGAATGGCTTCAAGACTCGTGGCACATTGACAGTACCATTGGGGCATTTCGGAAGGTGATTATTTAGCTTAGCCCAGTGAATACAGCTTCTAGGAACACTACTCAAAACACAATCAGATGTCGAGTAAACTGTAAACCACTGCCATAAATAAAGTCATTCAGATGCACAAACTGTTATGTTGGAGCTCAGGGAAAAACTGCTCTCCTTGTAGCCAGTGTTGCTCTGAGTGGTCATGATGTGCTGTCTTGTTTTGGGGGAAATGTGGTCCCATATGGGGCCCAAATGTTAAATCCTAGATACAGTGGGGGAAATAAGCATTGGACTCGTCACGATTTTTTTCAGTACATATTCAAATGACACTACTTACACAATTTTTCACCTGACGTTGATATTAACTCAAGAAATCCACACATAGAAAGAAATCAAAATCAAGTCCATAAATAAAGTTATTTGTTATAAAGCAGAATGAAACAGGAAACAACTACTGAACGGACATAATGGAGAAGCCTTTCTTTACAATGACAGATTCACGATGCTTCTTATATCCTGCAGTGCTCAGGTGGAAGTTTGGCCCATTCTTATACACAGAATCCTGATCTTTAGTTCATTCCACACATTTTAAATTTACAGTAAGTCGAGTGATTGACTGGCCCATATGCAACAATGTAATTTTCGTTGTTGTAAACTAATTGAGTGCTTTCTTCACTGTATGTTCGAGATCATTGTCCTGCTGGAAGGTCTGCCTCCATCTCATTGAGCAGCAGATTCCAGTACATGGCTCCATTCATTGTTCATTTTTTGATATGAAATTCTGCTGGTGATGCTATCACCTCCAAACTCCACAGTTGCAATAGTGTTTTGTTTTGTTTTTTGTGGTGGGGTGATGTGCAGTGCCATTTCTTCTCCAAACATAGTGCATAGTATGACAGCCAATTTTTATCTCATCTGACCACATTCTCCCAGTATTTCAGTATTTCATAGACCTATCCAAATGATGTTTAGCAAACTTTAAGCAAACAAGCTTCAGTGTGTCTTTACTTTAGTAATGGAGTCTTGCAAGGTGGGTGTACAAGGAGCCCATGATGGTGGAATGCAGTGCCTACTGTTCTCCATCACAACTGTACCTGCCTCTTCCAAGTTTTTCTGGAACTGTTTCCGAGTTGTCCTTGGCTCTTGGGTAACTCTTCTGACTCCTTGGTCAGATTTGTTTTTTTTGTTTGTTTTTTTTGTGAGGAGCTCCGATGCATGGCCAATTGATGGTAGCGTGATCATTCAGTGTGTTTTGCAACAGCCAGTTTGCAGAGGTCTTAGGAGAGCTCTAGGACAGGCCTGTTCAATTAGTGGCTCGCGGGCCACATGCGGCCTAGAACCAACCTCCAAGTGGTCCACCCCACGCCAAGGAAATATTAATTTAGGAAAAAAATATGAAGGAATGATAGCCGCAAGCACGCACATGCGCAGCACGCTTGACCGTCATCCGCGCGGAGTTCAGAAGCACCCCACCCATGTGAGCGTTCCAGTCAGCAGGCAGAGTGTCTTTCTGGCGTTGCTGTCTGAGAGACGCATGAGCTTATTAAAGTACTTTAAACGTGGGAAAAAAGCAGAAGAGGTATGTAGGCAGTGGAGGCATTTATGGTGGTTTTAACTCGCTGGTAACAGGAGCAACAATGAAGAGTCGCTTAGCAAACAGGTGTGGTTAGGCCTCATATGCAGGGAAAGGCAAGAGTGGCTGAAACGCTGAGGATTGACTTCACCAGCTACTACAATGGATGGATGGATGGATATAATATACCTGGCAAGTTAAGATGACCGAAATTCACAAAGTCAATGACTTTAATCCGTTAGCAGCCTTCAGACAAACTAAACGTGCCAACATTTGGATTTCAGAATAAGGGAGTTTTTTCCTGCTGTCTGGGTGGTGAGAAGAATTCTAAAAAAACTATAAATATATAGAAATATTTTAACAGAAATAACTGCATCTTTGGTCATTTAAGTTAATTTATTTCATTTAATATTATTTTATTAATATTTTTTTCTTTGAAATCAGAGTTAAATTATTGTTCTGTTCTGACTCTGCAAAATTATGGTCAAAAGTGTAAACTGTATAAGGAAAAACAGTCAAAATTTTACCACAATGTGCTTCAAATTTCTAAATAAAAAAAACCCCCAGTAATTTTGTTTAAAAAATAAACAAAAATTAGCCATAAAATAATCCACTAATTTATAATAAAGTCTCAAATGTACAAGAAAAGTCAATTTTACAAGAGGAAATTGCAGATTTGAGGAAAATTGTTTCAAATTTAGATACAAATGGCCACAGCTGAGCCTGACATCCCTGTACACCAGACAAGTACAGAGGATGGCTACCTCCATTTTAACCACTTGCACTCCGGGCAATTTTCCTAAAAATGCCAAAAAATAACGTGCCCAAACTAAATTGAAAGCTGTTCTTCAACCCTTTGCAGCATCTTCATGGGGTTGGTCTCATTTAAAAGAAAACACTTTGAATTTTTGGGCAAAAAAAACATAATCTCTCTACGTGCTCCGGCCACTGAGTTACAGTCATCTAAACATACTGAACTTGAAGAAAAAAAATTTGGACACGGTGTTTTTTTGGATACAAATGCTTGCAAATAACACACAGCTGTCCGATTCGGCTGGAAAATGCAACAGAAATGTAGAACCAAGTGTTATCCAGCTGAGATCCAAATTTGGTAACAATAACACAAAAAATGAATATTTTACACAGCTTTGTTCTCAGGCTGTTCCCAGGCGTTTTGGAACTAACTAACTAACTAACCTGCACTTATATAGCGCTTTTCTAGTCACAAAGACCACTCAAAGCGCTTTCATTAATACTAACCCTCTATTCTAAGGGCCTATAGGAAACAGATATCTAGGGACAATTTAGAACAGCCAATTAACCTAACATGCATGTTTTTGGCATGTGGGAGGAAACCGGAGAAATCCCGAAGTAAACCCACGCAACACGGGGAGAACATGCAAACTCCACACAGATCACTGTTGGTCGGGGGCTGGGATCGAACCCACGATCCCACGATCCCCACAATCCCCCGGCCAAGGGTAAACTGTGCTGCCGCAGTGCTAACCACTGCGCCACCGTGCAGCCCACTGTGCCAAATTGTGCCAAATGGCACAGTTTGGAAAAACGTCTGTAACTTTTGAATGATTCAATGTAGAAGCTTCATTTTAGGCTCAAAGGAAAGGTCACACTCAGGGCTGTGTGTGTGTGTGGGGGGGTCGTCTCCCCCCCCCCCCGCTACCAAGGATGGAGTTCTGCCCTCGCTACATGACGGATTACACTCGTTGCATGTTTCCACAGCAACGCTGTCACAGCGGCTCCCCCCCCTCGCTACTGTGTGTGTGTGTGGGGGGGGGGTTGCACCCCCCTCGCTCGCTACAGAGGATGGACTTCTGCCATCGCTACACAACGGATTAGCCTCATGTGGTGATGTGGGACAGCAGTGCAATCATCGCGGCTCCCCCCCCTCGCTGCAGAAGAATAGCGGGGGTGGGGGGGCGTTCACAGCCTGTACACTGCGAGCAACCCCTTGTACCGCGGCGCACGAACTTCAGACTTCGTGAACCGCACAGCTGTAATTTACCAATCGGTCAAAAGTCATTTTTGATTACAATTTTCAGGGATAAATAATAATTTAGCTTATAACACCTTGCCTCTTCACAGCAGTGTCCTGGCGAACTTCTCTTCCTTATTGTCAGACGAACGCGATGCTGGTCCGCTCTGGTTCTGGTCTCGCGACTCGATCAAAACATAATTCCATTATTGCGGTTTTGTGCTTCCATGATTGCGGTTTTTGGCAAACGATTTTTCAAAACAAATAACAGCAGTAATTAAAAAAAGACTGGCGAAGGCATGTGTGTCACTCAGCCTTCGTGGTCAGCCTCCGTCGGTCTATGACCATGGAAGAAATCATAACGTCTACTCTGCTGGAACCAATACAAAATAAGCACCGCCTGTGGCCGAACATGCCGAGCCACGAATGGCACTCCCTGTCACACAGGTTGCATTTGTGGATGGTCTCCATGCTGCTGGGTCTGTGGGGCTCTTCCTGTGTCCTTTTTTGATCCGCTCCAGCAGCCAGTCTTCACCCAGCCTTAAAAAAAAACAGCTCACGAACTTCTCTGCTTCAATTGGTTCACTGCATTCAAAGCGTTGGGAGGCGGGTCCTCCTTCCTAGGTTTTCTTTCATTGGCTCTTCAAGGTTTCAGAAACCCAATTCAAGGCTCTTATTAGTCGAATGAGAGGTCAATCAGATGAACTAATCTGTTCTGTGTCTGCAGCACTTTTTTCCCAGTGGCGCTTGGAGGCCAGCACCATCTCCATCTGCACCATCATCAGTATATCATGCGTTATGCGTCCGAGCGCGCACGAGTGCGCTCTTGTGCGCCCTCATGCGTCCTAGGACGCAGAGACTTGCCTGCCCGCGGAACAATGGAGTGCAAGTGGTTAAATGATGACTCCCACCCTTTGCACTGCAACTTTCAGCTTCTTCCCTCAAGACGGAGGTTTGCTGTCCCAAAAAGTAGAACCCAGTGCTACAAAAACAGCTTTGTTCCTGCTGCTGTCAAAGAGTTGAACAAGCTGTAAAAATATATTGTACATAATTTAGGTGCCTATTTATTAACTTCATTTTATATTTACTTATTTTTGTAGGATGTCACTTGGGTTCTAAATATTTTATTGGGTTTTAGACCTTTGAGTTTTTTAACCTCTTTGACTAGTTTTTAACTTTTAATATGACCCTTCTCTCTTACCTCTGGTTTTTCCCTGATCTCTTTGTCTTTTTATACCCTGATTGATGGAGCCTTGAGTATTTTTATCATTTTATAGTCAGCTTCATGTGTGCCTGTGTTTGTGTCCATGTTGAATGTAATTAGTGGCTTGTAAATATGGATGTCACCAGACTGCAAAACAAATCTACCTACGGGTACAAATAAAGTAACCTGAACCTAAACCTGATTTACAAAGAAAAGTAGAAAATTATAAGAAACTTTTTATAAATTTTGGAGAAAAACCTCAAACCTTGAAGACTGAAGTCATTACTCAAGTTTTTCAGTGGGTGCACCCTTTTTTGCACCCTTAACTCTACTAGAACGTTTTGGTTGACTGATATGTGTGTGTAGTGGAATGTGTAGTTATAAAAAGTGGTTCCTAGTTACACGTGGTGATTTAAAAGAAAACAAACCACAATGGTGGATGTACAATGTTTGTTAATGTTATCAATCTTTTCTTGGGGGGTTTGTGCACTGAAATGTTTGACAGTTCATTTTTTTATTCAGCTAAATGCACTTTGTGATGTGCCAAAGTCAGTTTTGACCAGGATGTAGGATATTTTTTTCAAAAGGGAGATAAATGTTAATGCTACTAACAGTGCACATGGAGTTTTTATGCACTTTGAGATATGCCTGAGTAGGATGTGACCAAAATGGTTATTTACAGAATTTTTTTTCATTCTATTTATTTAATTGTTCAAGAGGAAAAATATTTCTACTATTTCGAGTTCTGCTCAACCCCAGTACTGTTATTACCTCCGCCAAGGAGGTTATGCTTTTACCGGGGTTTGTCTGTCTGTCTGTCTGTCTATTACCAACATAACTCAAAAAGTTATGAATGGATTTGGATGAAATTTTCAGGACAAGTCCGAAATGGGACAAGGAAGAAATGATTAGATTTTGGTGATGATCTGAGAGTGCATACCTCCTCCAAGGGCTTTGTTTGTATTTGTGCAGCAGGATTACACAAAAACTACTGGATGGATTTGGATGAAATTTTCACCAGAGGTGCTTCTTGGCCTAGAGAGGAACCCATTACATTTTGGTGATGATCTGGGAATGCATACCTCAGCCAAGGCTCTTCTCACAGTGTGTCAGCTATAACACTCCAAAACTAATGGACAGACTTTGATGCAATTTTCACCACAAGTGGCTCTAGGCCTACACACAAACCCATTACATTTTGGAGGTGATCCATGACAGACTGAAGGAGCCTTGGCCTTGCGCCTATGCCTATGCGCTGTCTCAGTGCTTTTCTAGTTTTTTATGCATTTTTGATGTGCCTTTGTCATGTGCCAAGCGCACATTTAAAACCAAGACGATGAATAAAAAGTGCATATTTTTCGTCATATTGATTTGTGTTGGTTTGAAATTTGTCAATCAACAGATAGCTGAACATGTGCGGCACAGTTACATGTCTTGATTTAAAGTTGTGGCCCAACTGATTTTGTAATTAAATAGCCCTGCTCTAGGCTGTTACCCATCATGAGATGTTTCTTGTATGACATTGTGGTAACAAAAAACTTTTTTTATTTAAGCCGATTCCTTGGCTTTCCATGCCTTGGTGTACTGCCTTTTCTAATGTGTCCAATATATTTTTGTGTCTCATTCTACTTTAAACAAATACAAATAAGTTTAATTATAAACTTAAATGTTTTGATTTCTTTATATGTTTGGAATTGTTGAATTGATACCAACTTCTGGTAAAAATTTCATGAAAGCCTCACTGGTAATATACTGTATGTACTGGAAAGAATGCTGACACATAGTATATTTATTTTTCCACATTGAATGAAGTAGTAGCAACCAGTCAAACTCTTGGTATGATCTATTAAAAGTGTACTCCTTCTCAGCTGCTGTATTCTGCATGCCACATTTTCCAGAGCAGTCTTTCTGCTGAAAGATGCTCAAAAATAAAAAATACAGTCAGGTATCACCAGCTTCCAGGTTGACCAGTGCCAGTGTTGCCAGACGTATGATAATTATTGTATTTGTACGATAATTTTGCCCTCTGTATGATGTACGATCAATAATTTCAAAAATTCCCTAATGTACGATAATTTGACCCCTTCATTACATGGCTACGTTAATACATTAGCAAACACAATCAGGATACGGATCCTGCGCATCCATACTACGTTTGTTTTTACACATCGTCTCATGTACACAGGCTGTGTGGAAACGAAGACGGAAGACTCATGTTGCAGTAGGTGAGAGGCAGCCTCGTATGGAGGTTAGTGATGGGATCCACAGGTCAATGAAACGTGCCAAGTCAAACTAAAAAGGTCTGTTATAAATAGTTGTACACCGAATCACACAGTGCTATATTGGAGCTCCAACTGTCTACCACTCACCGAACTGAGAGCTGGCTGAACCGAGCGGGCGGGGCTCATTTGCTGCTCAGGCGGGGGATTCAGCTGCTGATCCCTGATTCCAGTATAGCTTTGGTGAACGATTCAGTGTAGTACGTTCACCCATAAAACTAGTATCGTTTGTGTACGTTACAGCACTAATGCAGGCATGGCAGACTCAACAAGTAAGCAACATCACAAGCAGGTTAAGAAATGAATGGGGGGACGACACACCCCAGTTTTACTGGATAGTTCAAACCTGTTGTTGGCATTAGTACTAAAGCTTTTCGTCGCTGCTGCAACTTGCAAATGTCTGCAAAAATGTCACTGAATTGTAGTTCTCAATAAAACTGAAACAGGTTTCTGCTTCAGTTATCAGAGGCATTTTAGTAGTAGTTTAGGTGGATTGATTGTTTATTCCTAATGTATAAACAGATTACTTATCAAAACATTTATGAGGCAAGACCTTGATATATGATGATTCAGCAGAAGGCATATAGAAGATAGTGAAGTACGACTGATATTTTGGGCCGTTCAGTACAGGCTCATCTTATACTCCACATAGGTAGAGGTGCTTTTTTTCAATCAGTCTGTTAGATTATTTAAAGGTAAAACTGTGTTATAGGCTGTAATATGCACGATCTGTGATCATGTGTTACTGAAGCAGATGGTCCTGAGCCATGTCAGAATGAAAACTGGGTGTGTACGATAATTTTTCTCAAAATACGATAATTTTAAGCCGTTGGTACAATACTTCAACATTTCCCATCTGGCAACACTGATCGGTGCATTTGTGTGACATCAGCGATGTGACGACATGAAACTTCATCTTTGGGAGATCAGACCCACATCTCCTTGAAATCTGAAAACAGGCCTGGAGTGTTGTTGTGTTGTTAATTTATGCTAATGGAACCCATGCCTGTGGCTCACCAGTTGGAGTTTGAAAGTGGTTAGAGTGAACTAAAGCTAATTGGTAGTGATTTTGCTAATAAGCTTGCTAACAAGCTTGTCAGGATGTGAACAAAAGTGGGATTTTACATCTAAAGTAATATTAGCCTTTAACAGTCCACTCTTGGTGGCAAATATGTCTCTCTAACGGTGAAATCTGTCATGTAAAAATGGGGTCTCTAAACATTGCTACATTAAGAAATTGACTTTGTTGGAATTAGCCAGGCTAGATGCTAACCCTGTGATATCTTAGCTTAACTTTCCTGAGCTTCCTCCCACCGTAGCTCTACCAGAGGACCAAACCATGGGTTTCATATCAGCATAGAGCAGAGCAGAGAAGAGCAGACATGGGCAAAGGGCCGACATGGAGGACTGAATAGGTTTCAGTGGAAAATCTAAACGAAAGCAAGGAAAATCCTGACATACAGTGGGTACAAAAAGTCTACACACCCGTGTTCAAATTCCAGGTTTTTGTGATGTAAAAAATGAGATCAAGATAACTCATTTCAAAACTTTTTCCACCATTAAATTAACCTATAACCTGTACTACCCAACTGAAAAACAAATTGAAACCTTTTAAGGGGAAAAATAAAAAAACTTACAATAACCTGTTTGCATAAATATACACACCCTTAAACTAATACTTTGTTGCAGCACCTTTGGCTTTTGTTACAGCACTCAGTCTTTTTGGGTAGGAGTCTATCAGCGTGGTACATCTCGATATGGCAATATTTGCCCACTCTTCTTTGCAGAAACGCTTCAAATCTGTCAGATTGCGAGGGCATTTGCTGTGCACAGCCCCCTTGAGATCACCCCACAGATGTTCAATCGGAATCAGGTCTGGACTCTGACTGGGTCATTTCAAAACCTTAAACTTCTTCTGGTGAAGCCATTCTTTTGTTGATTTGGATATGTGCTTTGGGTCATTGTCGTGCTGAAAGAAGAAGTTCCTCTTCATCTTCAGCTTTCTAGCAGAAACCCGAAGGTTTTGTGCCAACAATGACTGGTATTTGGAGCTGTTCCTAATTCCCTCCACCTTGACTAAGGCCCCAGTTCCAGCTGAAGCAAAACAGCCCCAAAGCATGATGCTGCCACCACCATGTGGCATGCTACCACCATGTATTACTGTAGGTATGGTGTTCTTGATGAGCAGTGTTATGTTTGTGCCAAATATACCTTTTGGAATTCTGACCAAAAAGTTCAACCTTGGTTTCATCGGACCAAAACACATTTTCCCACATGGATTTGGGAGATTTCAAATGTGTTTTTGCAAAGTGTAGCCGGGCTTGGATGTTTTTCTTCATAAGGTAAGGCTTCTGTCTTGCCACCCTACCCCATTGCCCAGACATATGAAGAAGATGGGAGGTTGTTGTCTCATGTACTAAACAGCCAGTACTTGCCAGAAATTCCTGCAGCTCCTTCAGTGTTGCTGTCGGCCTTTTGGTATCCTCCCTGATCAATTTTGTTCTCATGTTATCAGTTTTGGAGGGACGTCCAGTTCTTGGTAATGTTCTTGGTAATGCATTACCAGTTCTTGGTAACACTTAACTCAGCTGTCCACAGCATCACGTCACGTCGTGTCGCGTCAAAGCGTTATCTTGTCCGCTTTTGTTTGTTTTTATTAACTTCGTTTTTAATTTTTTATCTCTTTTTACTGATATTAGCTTTTTACTTAGGGTTAGCTTAGTGTTGGTCTAGCAGAAAGCCCGATTGGCACACAGGTGAATCAGACCCCGGGCAGGGCTGTTTTCACCAGGCTAGGCTAACCTGTTTTTAGCTAGCTAGCTAGGCTAGCCTAATCTGTTTTTAGTTGTTTTTAGCTGTTTTTAGCCAGCTAGCTATTCACTTCTCACCTGGAACGTCATGACTCCATCCCGACGTGTGCCAGCTGTGTGTCCCTCCTTAAGAAGGTTTCTGAGTTGGAAGTGAGACTCTCCAACCTCTATAAGATTCGGGAGGCTGAAGACCACCTAGACACTATAATCCTTGGGAGAACATCTGCCCCAGCAACCAACTCGCAGCTAGCAGAGACAGCTACTTACCTGGGTGAATTCAGCACATCGCCATCCACTTCCACCCCTGCTCTGATCTCCTCAGCTGTCCAGGACCCCAGCAATAAACACTGGCTTCAGCTCGGAGCTAAACCCAAAGCCCCGGGTGGTCTTTCACATCCTCAATGCACGCCCTGGACCTTGGTTGGGCCAACTAGCAAACATCGGCGATTGACCAGACACGGCCGCGCCTCCTCTCTTCCCTTGCTACTAGAAAACAGACTCGACATCCTTTCCCTGGAAGAATTTCCCCACCTGGATGTCAATCATCCTCCCATGGCCACCTCCCCCCTCCTTCAGCAGTGGCCCAAACCCGCAAGCCCCAGATTAAAACTACTTTAGGTGTGCCAAACTATACACCAGCTCCAAAAAGAAGAGAGCGCATCACCCCGCCATCACAACAACAACATCGGCAAAATTATCCACCATTTCAGAAACCACCTGCAAGGCTCCCCCAGACAACGTTGGTAATTGGTGATTCGATTACGAGGAACGTCAGAAGCAAGTAGGTACTGTGTCACTAAATTTTTTCCTGGGGCTAAAGTGTCAGACATCGAGGCTCTTACCCCAGTCCTATTAAATGAATACCCCCACGCTAAAACTGTCATTGTACATGTTGGATGCAACAACATCCCAGATGAAGTGTCGGAGATCTTAAAGAGTGATTTCAAGAGCCTTCTGTCCACTCTTATGAACTGTGGCAGATGTGTGTTTATTTCTGGGCCCTTGACCCCTTTCAGACGAGGTTGCAGTTATTTTAGCAAAACTCTCAGTCTTAATACCTGGTTGTGTTCTACATGTCCTACTTTTAACATTGGTTTTGTAGACAGTTTCAACCTGTTTTGGAACCGCCCATCATTTATGAGGCCAGATGGTATCCGTCTGAATAGACTTGGTGCACGTGTTTTAAGGGACAATCTGTTCTATTCCATTCAGCGTTTTTTAGTACAGTGACTGAAATTTGGTGCGTTAACTCACCCTGAAGTTCCTGGGTCTGCCAACCAGCCTTTCTTTGTTCCCACTTCTCATATTAATCCTATTAATCCAAATAATCCTCACTGTTTAGATCAGTCTTCAATTGATAACCCAATAGAGATTGTGTCTGTCTCCCGTTACCCAAAATATTATAACCCAAGACAAATACAACATAACTTGATAAATTCATCCCTTTCTGCAGCTCCTTCTCATCCGCCACCCCTCAACTTAGCCCCTGTCTTCCCCCTCAGAGAACCTTTGTCTACTCCCCCCAAAGTTAATAAAAATATAATGTATAAACATCCCAAAGTGATTAAACAAAAAGTTGGTAAATCTCAAATTAAACATCAAGTCTCTAAATTTAATGATTCGGCCTCTCTTCCTCCTCATAATATGAAAATTAAATGTGGTTTGTTAAATATTAGGTCTCTAACTCCCAAGTCTCTACTAGTTCATGATCTATTAATTGATCATTGGATTGATTTAATATCCCTTACAGAGACTTGGTTAGGGCAAGATGATTATGTTGGTTTAAATGAATCAAGTCCCTCTGGTTATCTAAACTATCATAATCCTAGAAGTTCTGGTCGTGAAGGTGGAGTAGCGGCAATTTACCATTCTAAATTACTAGATAATGTCAAGCAAAAAACATGTTTTAATTCCTTTCAGGGCCTGGTCCTCACTATGGGGCATGTTAGCAATCTTAGCTTAAACCCAATTTTCTTTGCCATAGTTTACTGTCCTCCCTCAGCCTACTCAGAGTTTTTATCCAAATTCGCCAAATTTTTAGCTGATTTAGTGCTGAAATCAGATAGAATAATTATAGTAGGGGATTTTAATATACATGTTGATGTAGATAGTGACTGTCTTAATAAGGCATTCAATTCAATATTAGACTCATTGGGGTTTTCCCAGAAAGTAGAAAAGTCTACCCATTATCTCCATCACACATTGGACCTTGTTCTGACTTATGGTATAGAAATAGAAAATCTGGTAGTGTCTCCTCATAATCCTGTACTGTCAGACCATTGTCTGTTAACCTTTGATTTCACTATTTCTGATTATTTGACTCCTAAAGAAAAATATAACTACAGCAGATGTCTTTCAGATGATGCTGTTACCAAATTTTTGCAGATTGTCTCCTCTATACCATGTGTCAACACAACGGAAATAAAAGATGGAGAGCTTGCTCCTTCCGTAATTGATAGCATGGTAGATAGTGTTACAGCCTCTCTGCATCAGACTCTAGACTTGGTGGCCCCTTTAAAAAAGAAAAAGTCTATAATCAGAGATTTCTAACCCCTTGGTTTAACACAGAAGCTTGTAGCTTAAAACAGAAGACTTGTCAACTAGAAAGAAAATGGCATTCCACTAATTTAGATGAATTCTATTTAGCATGGAGAAATCATCTCTTAATTTATAAAAAAATCTCTTAGAAAAGCTAGAACAAGTTATTACTCTGCATTAATACCGGAGTGGTGGCTCAGTTGGTAGAGCATCCGCCCCACACTCGGGAGGTAGGGGTTCAAATCCCGGCCGGGTCATGCCGAAGACCATATAAAAGTGGAGCTTCCTGCCGTCCAGCTTGGTGCTCAGCAGTAATGGAATGGAGGAGGGAAGTTTGTGGCGGCGCCTTGCATGGCAGCGGCCCTCTGATTCTACACTTGGGGTGTGTGTGATTAACACTGTAGATAGGTAAAACACAATCTCGTTCTACTGTACATGATTGGTTGTACAGTTGAATGACAATAAAGGGTGATTTAATTTTAATAGAAAAGAATAATCCCAGGTTTCTTTTCAACATTGTAGCCAGGCTGACAAAGAGTCAGGACTCAATCCTTGCATCCCCCTAGAGCTTACTAGTAGGACTTTTTGAACTTTTTCAGTCATAAAGTTTTATCTATTAGAGACAAAATCAAACAGATTATTCCCACTGTAAAATTAAGTACAGCAACTACTACAACTCCTTCAATTGATATCTGTTTGGATAAGTTTACACCAATTGACCTTTTAGAGTTAGATAAAATAATCTCCTCATCCAAACCTTCAACTTGTCTTTTAGACCCTATTCCTACCAGGTTATTTAAAAAAGTCTTCCCATTTATTGGTAGCCGTATTCTTCAAATAATCAATTCTTCTTTAACCTTAGGTCATGTACCGCAGGCTTTTAAAATTGCTGTAATTAAACCCTTACTCAAAAAGCCATCGCTCGACCCAGGAGTTTTAGCCAACTATCGACCAATCTCTAATCTGCCTTTCATTTCAAAAATCTTAGAGTTGTTGCTATGCAATTATTTGACCACTTAGAGGGAAATGGTTTATTTGAAAAGTTTCAATCTGGGTTCAGGAATTCATCATAGTACTGAAACAGCCTTAGTGAAGGTCATGAATTACCTTATTGCATCTGATAATTGACTTGTTTCTGTACTTGCCCTTTTAGATCTTAGTGCAGCCTTTGACACTATCGATCATGATATTCTACTTAATAGATTAGAACACTATGTTGGACTAAATGGTACTTCACTGCAGTGGCTTAGATCTTATTTGTCTGATAGATTTCAGTTTTTTATACCAATAATGAGTTTTCTTCCAACTCTAAGCTCAGTCATGGAGTTCCACAGGGATCTGTGTTAGGCCCTACTCTTTTTAGTTTATATATGCTTCTGTTAGGCAACATCATTAGAAAGCACTATATACATTTTTATTGTTATGCAGATGACGCACAATTATACCTGTCAATGAAGCCCGATGATTGTAATCATTTAGCCAAGTTAGATGCCTGTCTTAAGGAAATCAAAGCTTGGATGACTTGTAATTTTCTCCTATTAAACCCGGATAAGACCAAAGTCATTCTTGTTGGTCCAAAAAACCTTAGAAATACCTTTCCAAATCAAACTCTTAATTTGGATGCGGCTACTGTTACTCTGAATAGTTCTGTGAGGAACCTTGGAGTTATTTTTGATCAAGATCTGTTTTTTAATTCACATATTAAATTTGTTTCTAAGACTGCCTTCTATCATCTGCGCAATATTGCCAAGATTAGGAGCATCTTGTCTCTGAGTGATGCTGAGAAACTGATCCACGCTTTTATTAGCTCTAGATTAGATTATTGTAACTCGTTATTATCAGGTTGTCCTAAAGTATCTTTAAAAAGTCTTCAGTTGATCCAAAATGCTGCAGCAAGAGTTTTAACAAGTACTAGAAAGAGAGATCATATCTCTCCGGTTCTGGCCTCCCTTCATTGGCTTCCCATAGAGTTTAGAATTAAGTTTAAAATCCTTCTTCTCACTTACAAAGCTCTTAATAATCAGGCCCCCTTTTATGTAAAAGATCTGATATTACCCTATCATCCAAACAGAGCACTACGCTCCCAAAAATGCTGGATTACTTGTAATACCTAGAATCTCCAAAAGTACAATGGGAGGTAGAGCCTTCTGCTATCAAGCTCCTTTCCTGTGGAACCAGTTACCAATCTGGGTTTGGGAGTCAGACACGATCTCTGTTTTTAAGAGCAGGGTAAAAACCTTCCTCTTCAATATAGTCTACGATTAGGGAGGGATCTTGTTCAGGTTCAGGTTACTTTAATTGTACCCGTAGGTAGATTTGTTTTGCAGTCAGGTGACATTCTTTTAGACATACACTACCGTTCAAAAGTTTGGGGTCACTTAGAAATTTCCTTATTTTTGAAAGAAAAGCACTTTTTTTCAATGAAGATAACTTTAAACTAATCAGAAATACACTCTATACATTGCTAATGTGGTAAATGACTATTCTAGCTGCAAATGTCTGGTTTTTGGTGCAATATCTACATAGGTGTATAGAGGCCCATTTCCAGCAACTATCACTCCGGTGTTCTAATGGTACAATGTGCTTGCTCATTGTGTCAGAAGGCTAATGGATGATTAGAAAACCCTTGTGCAATCATGTTAGGTCTGCAATGCTGTAATTGCTGCAAATGGAGGATTCTTTGACGAAAGCAAAGTTTGAAGGAAAAAATTATTATTTCAAATACAAATCATTATTTCTAACCTTGTCAATGTCTTGACTATATTTTCTATTCATTTTACAACTCATGGTGGTAAATAAGTGTGACTTTTCATGGAAAACACAAAATAATTGTCTGGGTGACCCCAAACTTTTGAACGGTAGTGTATATTTACAAACCACAATTACATTCAACATGAACACAAACACAGGCACATATGAAGCTGACTATAAACATGATAAAAGTACTCAAGGCTCCACCAATCAGGACATAAGACAAAGAGATGAGAGAAAAAACAAAGAGATAAGAGAGAAGGGTCATATTAAAAGAGTTAAAAACTAAGTCAAAGAGATTACAAAAACTCAATAAAAGTCTGAAGTCTAAAACCCAATAAAATATTTAAAACCCAAATAAAAAGCCTACAAAAATAAACAAATATCAAATAAAAGATTATAAATAGATACAGTAACTAAATTATGTGCAATATATTGCTACATCTGGTTCCAAGGTTGTCATAGCCAGGAGCGGCACTGGGGTTAAGCTCCCAGTGCTCATAAAATGCTCCTTATGGCGTGCGTCTCGAAAAGCCTCTGACAACTAAGTCCCAACTCCTAGCCTGCCCATGTGGTTTAGTCTCTAAGCCCGGCGGAACTGCTTTTACTAATAGGAGAAGGGGCGAGGGCGGATCTCTGGTGCCTTAAAACCAGATGCTTCGGGTAGATGGTGGCTCGTCAACCTGGGAAGGTAGCCCATCTAGGGGAAGGTAAACCCTGATTTCAAACCTCCGCTGCCTTGCGGCATACCCGGTCACGGGAAAGGCTTCGGGAGTCAACCCTGAGGAAAAATCTGGAGTCGGAGCCCCTAAGGCAGTTCTATGTTGTGCTCAACATCGTTCTGGCAGCTCCTGCAACGGTGCTGGTGCCAAACTGTAGCAGCCCTGCTGTTCCTTTGGATTCATCAGTGACGTGGAGAGGGGGGACATGCTGCATGGGCAACATCTTGTCCTCCATATCTTCCTGCCCAGGCTTGAATCCTACCAATGCCAAACGCTGGAAGGTAGAACACCGGATCACTGGAGAGGACACTCCAGCTTCGCCTTTGGCGTAGACAAAACACGGGGAATGACAATTACCGGTTATAAGCCACCGCTCAATTGGCGTAGAGTGCGGTGCCAGGGGTTGTTCCCGACGGTGGGAGGGATCATCGGATCTCACTGGACAGCTACCTCCCGCCTCAAGCTGTGGTTGTCCCGCCACAGCTTGCTTTCCTCATTGGGTGCATGGGGATGAGGAGAAGTCCGAACAGCAGGCTGAGAACCTTCGCACCAGGCAAGACAATAAAACAAAAGAGACCAACTCTAAAACTGGGAACTTGGAACGTCCGCACTATGATGACAGGACTCACTGCTAACCTCAAGGACATCAACAACACCAGGAAGACTGCCATCATCAATAATGAGCTGAAGAGACTGGGAGTGGATATCGCCACTCTCCAGGAAACACGGTTGGCTGACGCAGGCACACTGAGAGAGAAGGACTACACGTTCTACTGGCAGGGAAAGGGCAGTGATGAACACAGGGAACACGGAGTGGGCTTCGCAGTGAAGAACACCTTGCTGAAGATGGTGGAACCGGGCAGCACTGGCTCTGCACGACTCCTCACCCTCCGCCTGAACACCACTCAAGGCCCAATCACCCTCGTCAGTGTGTATGCCCCAACACTGACAGCCACACCAGAGGCAAAAGACGAGTTCTACGAGAATCTCGCATCAGCTGTCAGGATCATCCCCAACTCTGAACAACTCATTCTCCTTGGAGACTTCAATGCCAGAGTGGGTGCTGACCACGACTCCTGGCCCTCCTGTCTTGGACCTTTTGCCGTGGGCAGAATGAACGACAACGGACAGCGGCTGCTGGAGTTCTGCACATATCACGATCTGTGCATCACAAACTCGTTCTTCAAGACCAAGCCCCAACACATGGTTTCCTGGCAACATCCGCGCTCAAAGCACTGGCACCAGCTGGACTTGATCCTGACCAGGCGCACCTCACTGAAGAACGTGCTAATCACCCGTTCGTTCCAGAGTGCAGATTGTGACACAGACCATTCATTAGTGTGTTGCAAGGTCAAGCTGCAGCTGAAGAAATTCCATCATGCTAGACAGCCTGGAAAGGCACGGATTGACACCAGCAAGATGGCTCAACCAGAACTTGTTGAGCAGTTTGCCTCCACCTTTGAGAAGGAACTTGGTGTACCACAAGAAGGAGAATCTGCAAAGCGGAAGTGGGAAGAGCTGCGAAACACCATCCACCACACAGCCTTGGCTACCTTTGGGAGGAAGACCTCGAAGTCACAGGACTGGTTTGATGCCAAGTTGACCGAGATGACCCCCGTCATTGAAGCCAAGTGCTCAGCACTTGCTGAGTACAAGAAGTACCCAAACGAGAAGAATCTCCAGATTCTCAGGGCTGCGAGAAGCAAAGTTCAGCAGACTGCTCGGCACTGTGCCAACGAGTACTGGACTCAGCTCAGCCAAGACATTCAAACCGCTGCCATAACAGGGAACATCCGTGGTATGTACGATGGCATCAAGAAAGCACTTGGTCCGGCTCAGAGCAAGACGGCCCCCCTCAAATCCTCCACTGGGGAGATGATCACAGAAAAGAACAAGCAGATGGAGAGATGGGTGGAACACTACTCCAACCTCTACTCCAGACAGAACACCGTGACACCGTCAGCCCTTGCCATCGACTGCCTGCCATCCATGGACGAACTTGATGCCGAGCCAACCATCGATGAACTCAGCAAGGCCATTGACAGCTTGGCCGCTGGCAAGGCACCCGGCAACGACGGCATACCCCCTGACCTGATCAAGCACTGCAAGACCGCCCTACTGCTGCCATTGCATGACGTCCTCTGCCAGTGTTGGAAGGAAGGTGCCGTACCACAGGACATGAGGGACGCCAAGATCATCACCCTCTACAAAAACAAAGGGGAGAGAAGCGACTGCAACAACTACAGGGGCATCTCCCTCCTCAGCATTGTTGGCAAAGTCTACGCACGAGTTGTTCTCGTTCGTCTACAGAAGCTTGCCAAACGTGTCTACCCCGAGTCTCAGTGTGGCTTCCGCGCTGAGCGATCGACGGTAGACATGATATTCTCCATCCGCCAACTCCAGGAGAAATGCAGAGAACAGAACATGCCCCTGTACGTCGCCTTCATCGACCTCACCAAAGCGTTCAATCTGGTCAGCAGAGAGGGCCTTTTCAAGATCCTGCCAAAGATAGGATGCCCACCAAAGTTGCAAAGCCTCATCGAATCGTTTCACACCAACATGAAGAGGATAGTGCAGCACGACGGCAACGTCTCAGAGCCATTCCACATACGCAGCGGAGTGAAACAGGGCTGTGTACTTGCGCCAACCCTCTTTGGGATTTTCTTTGCTATGCTCCTGAGGCATGCCTTCAGCACAGCAACAGAGGGAATCTACCTGCACACAAGATCTGACGGCAGGCTTTTCAACCTCGCCCGCCTGAAAGCCAGAACCAAAGTACACGAGGCTCTAATCAGAGACATGCTGTTCGCAGACGATGCTGCAGTCGCAACCCACACACAGCAGGAGCTTCAGACCCTGATGGACCGCTTCTCCCAGGCATGCAAGGACTTTGGGCTTACCATCAGCCTGAAGAAGACTAACGTCTTGGCGCAAGGCACGGAAGCACCACCAACCATTACCATCGATGACTACGAGCTGGAGGTCGTGAATCAGTTCACGTACCTGGGGTCCACTATCAGCAACAACCTCTCCCTTGATACAGAGATCAACAAGAGGATTGGAAAATCAGCCTTCACACTCGCTCGCCTCACCACACGAGTGTGGGAGAATCCCAAACTCTCTGTCAAGACGAAGATGGCAGTGTACAATGCCTGCGTCATCAGCACACTGCTCTATGGGAGTGAGACGTGGACAACATACACCTGGCAGGAAAAGAGACTGAACTCCTTCCACTTGCGCTGCATTCGCCACATCCTGGACATATCCTGGCAGGACAAAGTGCCCAACACAGAAGTTCTGTCCCGCGCCGGCCTTCCCTCCATGTTCACTCTACTCAGACAGCGCAGGCTCCGCTGGCTAGGCCACGTTCACCGTATGGAGGATGGCAGAATCCCCAAAGACGTCCTCTACGGAGAACTGGCAACTGGCAGGAGAGACGTTGGCCGCCCACAGCTGCGCTTTAGAGACGTCTGCAAGAGAGACATGAAGGCCCTGGAGATCAACACAGAGCGCTGGGAGGACCTTGCAACGGACCGCTCCAAATGGAGAGGCACCCTGACCAGACAGCTCAAGGCAGGTGAAGAGAGACTGACTGCTGCAGCAGATGAAAAAAGGACCCGCAGGAAGAACCGCCACAGACCCAGCAGCATGGAGACCACCCACAAGTATGACCTGTGTGACAGAGACTGCCATTCGCGCATCGGCCTGTTCAGCCACAGGCAATACTGTTCCAGCAGAGTAGACGTTTAGGATTCTCTTCCATGGTCATCATAGACCGACGGAGGCCGACGATATTGCTACATCTTGTTCAACTCTTTGACAGCAGCAGGAACAAAGCTGTTTTTGTAGCGCTGGGTTTTACATTTTGGGACAACAAACCTCTGTCTGGAGGGAAGAAGCTGAAAGTGGCAGTGCAAAGGGTGGGTGTCATCATTTAAAATGGAGGTAGCAATCCGTTATACCTGTCTGGTGTACAGGGATGTCATGCCAGCTGTGACTCACCAAGCAAACGACTGGTCCATCTAACTACCTGGTCTAAGGATTTCCTCTGTTTCAGTTTTATCTGACCAAACCATGACACTAAAAAGGATAAAACAGATTCAATAAAAGCCCGATAAAACATTGTCATTATGGTTTGGTCAGTTTGGAAGTGTGCGAGTTATCTTAAACAATGCAAATGTTGCTGACCCTTTTTGTACACCTTTTCACAGTTATCTTCAAAGTTTAAATTACTATCAATAATCGTCCCAAGATATTTTTAAGATTGCACGCATTCAATGGTCTGGCCTTTTAGTACAGTGACTTCGTGCCTGGGAGTTTTCCTCCTAAAGTCAATAATCATATCTTTAGTTTTTGTGCATGTTCTCCCTGTGTCTGCATGGGTTTACTCCGGGATTTCTCCGGTTTCCTCCCACAGGCCAAAAACATGCAGGTTAGGTTAATTGGAGACTCTAAATTGACCCTAGGTGTGAATGTGTGTGTGAATGGTAAAGAGAGAGCGCCGTATCGTGGCTGCGTCATCCATCCAGGTGGATGCCCTCAATTTCCCCTCTGGGGATCAATAAAGTATACAAAATCAAAAAAAAAATAATTCAGCTGCAGGTAGTAATCCTCACTCACACCAGTGAACAAAATCATCAACAACTGGCGCGTGGCCACTCTCACCATCCTGAAGGAGACTGACAATAACTGAATCATCAGCATACTTTATAATGTGTTGTCATGTCTGCTCTGACACACGTTTGTGTACAGGATGAATAGTAGTGGTGACAACACACACCCCTGAGGAGAGCCAGTAGAAGAACACTTTTGGTCAGACAATGTACCATTGACCCTTACTCTCTGTGTCCTGTTGGTTAAAAAATCCAGAATCCAACCCACTATATTATTTCTCAAATCAAATTGTTGCAGGAGCCTTTCAACTAAAATATGAGGTTGGATTGTATTAAAAGCAGAAGAAAAGTCTACAAATAAAAGCCTGGCATGTGTGCCATTAAAATCCAGATGTTTAAAAAGCATGTTAAACAGAGTGACAGTGGCATCCTTCACTCCTCTGTGAGGCCTATAGGCAAACTGCAAAGGATCCAATGCATGCTCAGTCTGCTTTAGGACCTCAAATCTGACCAGTTTTTCAAAAATGTTCATTAAAATTGAAATCAAGGCAACTGGTCTAAAATCATTTACTGTTTTAGGACAGATGAATTTTGGAAGGGGGACAACCACGGCATCTTTCCAGATCTTAGGCACATGTTGTGTCTGTAAGGACTTATTGAAAATATAGTGAAACACAGGACTCAGTTCATGTGCACAGGACTTTACCAAGCGCCCACATATATTATTAGGGCCCTGACTTTTGTTCACTTTTACAGCACAGAATGCCCTTTTAACATCCTGTACCTCAATATTAAAGTGCTGATTGTCTTTGAGTTTCTGTTTCAAATCTTGGGTTTCTGTGCTAAAATCAAAGGAGTTAAAACAACCATATAAACAATTAAGCGCATTAGCCAGCTCTGTGTCTGAATTAAAACCTTCTAAAAACACACGATTACTGCACTCTGTGCTCTGAAGGCCTGCAATAGTTTTCATACTAGCCCAGGCTGAACCAAGCTTCTTTGCTGCCATCTTGCTTTCCAATTCTGACTTATAATTCTGTTTTGCTCTTAAAATTTAGACTTCAGCTCTTTTGTGGCAACCTGCAGCTCAGAAACATCCCCCTGTTTAAAGGCAAGTTTTTCCCTCTGTAAGCAGGATTTAACTGATTTAGTAACCCATGGCTTATTGTTGGGATATATTTTGACACGTTTACGTGGAACGATCATATCCCTGCAAAAAGCCATGTAAGAGCATGTCACATCCACCAAAGAGTCCAAATTATCTCCGCAGGACCGTGTGAACGCCTCCCAGTCCGTACAGTTAAAACATTTCTGGAGGCAGAGCACTGAATCATCTGTCCAGACCTTCATGTCCCTGGTCTTTGTCTTTTCTCTTCTGAGAGCAGTTTTATATGTGAGCAGCAAATGTACACAGTTGTGATCTGAGGATCCTAAAGGAGGAAGGGGAAGTGATTTAAAGACCGCTTCTATAGATCCATAGCATAGGTCCAATGTCTTTTCTCGCCTTGTTGGGCAGAAGACGTACTGATAAAAGTTTTTAAGTGTCTTCTTTAGAGACATATGGTTAAAATCCCCAAGGATAAAATTTGGAGCCTCTGGGGAAATCGACTGCAACCGCTGTACCACATCAAAGACAGTGCTGGGGGCGGAGGCAACATCCGTCCTCAGGTGAATGTACACAGTCGTTATGAAAAGTTGGGAACTCGTGGGGCAGATAAAAGGGGCATAGCGATACGGACAGAAGCTCCACATCTGGTGTACAGATGCGCTCTCTGACCGTGACAGATGTACAGTACTGTTTATTAATATACAAACATATGCCACCTCCCTGACGTTTCCCCGTTACCTCTTCCTGCCGATCCAAGCGAACTGGGGCTCCAAAACCGTCAATACAAAGGTCCGGGTCCCAGTCATGATCCGTAAGCCACGTCTCCATGTAAGCCATGACACAGCAGTTCATGAAATCCTTCTGATATCGTACATTTCCTTGGATTTCATCCACTTTATTTCTCAGGGATTGTATGTTCCCCATAATAATGGAAGGAAGAAGAATGCGGTTAAGCTGACGCCTCCTCAGGTTTAATCTTACCCCTCCACGCTTTCCGCGTTTCCTTCTCTTGTTCCTCTTTTCATTGCTGTGTCCATGAAAGTCTCTTAAAATAAAGTCCGGCAGTTGCAGCACATACTCAAATGCAGACACTGGATTATCCATGTTTAGTTGCAGTAATATGTCTCTGGAGTACTGCATTCTTACCAGCGTGACCGCGCTGACGTCCCAGACAAAGAGCCGGTAAGAAAGAAACCACAGTGCAAAAACAAGAAGAAAATCCATTCTGATGGAACCAAAGAGCTCTTCGTTATATAGTCCACAAACATTCAAGGACAAAAACAGCACAGAGAATTACGTTAAAACACATTAAAGTGCATAAAAACAGAGACTAAGACGCCAAACTTTTTCACCCGCTGCCGGTCACTGCTTGCGTATGCGCCCCACTGTGTCTCTTAACCCTCCCTTTGTTTTGCTGTTAATAGATTTAGACTGTCGGGTGACCTCCAATAATGTACTCAGCTTCTCTCTGTTAATGTTTGCTCTCTTTATGTCTGTTCTCTCCATCTTCTCTATCCCCTCACCCTCCAGCCAGTCGCAGCAGATGACTACCCCTCCCTGAGCCTGGTTCTGCTAGAGGTTTCTTCCTATTAAAAGGGAGTTTTTCTTCCCCACCGTTGCCAAGTGCTTGCTCACAGGGGATCGCTTGATTGCTGGGGTCTTTTTGCAATTGTGGGGTTTCCCCTACATTTGAAAGTGCCATGAGATGACTGTTGTTGTAATATGGCACTATATAAATAAAGTTGAATTGAATTGAATGTCACTGTTGTGCCATATTTTCTCCACTTGATGATGACTGTCTTTACTGTGTTCCATGGTATATTTAATGCCTTGGGAATTCTTTTGTACCCTTCTCCTGACTGGTACCTTTGAACAATGAGATCCCTCTGATGCTTTGGAAGCTCTCTGCGGACCATGGCTTGTGCTGTAAGATGTGACTACAGAAATGTCAGGAAAAGCCTACTAGAACAGCTGAACTTTATTTGGGGCTAATCAGAGGCATTTTAATTGGTGGCAAGTGTGTGCTGACTCCCATTTAACATGAGTTTGAATGTGATTGGTTAATTCTGAACACAGCCACATCCCCAGTTATAACGGGGTGTGTATATTTATGCAAACAGGTTATTGTAAGTTTTTTTTATTTTTCCCCTTAAAAGATTTCAGTTTGTTTTTCAATTGGGTTGTACAGGTTGTAGATCACATTAACGGTGGAAAAAAGTTTTGAAATGATTTATCTTGGTCTCATTTTTTTACATCACAAAAACCTGGCATTTGAAAAGGGGTGTGTAGACTTTTTATATCCACCGTACTGGTATCAGAAGACATGAAAAAGCAGAGTTTTGAAACAGTCTGTCTGGGGAGGGTTTGTTTTCTGGAATGGAAGTGACATCAGTGCATGCCCGCTATTGAAACAAAGTTATTCATCAGCACACAGGAAGGTTATTTGCAATGTCTGGAATTCACTTTCTCCTTGTGATGCAGCACATACAGATTGCTGGTTATGCTAATGCAGCCAAGTGTTGCTCTTCATCTGTTTTTCCCTCATTTCTCTTTTTACCATACTCTGTAATTGTCTCCCATTCTTTTATTATTTTTTTTTTTTTTGCTTAGCTGCTGAGTTGCAGTTTTTGTCCTTAAAACATTCAGTCAGCCATGTGGGCTAAATTGAATCTGGCCCGCATCCAATTGTAATTTCTTTGCTGTGACACACTGGATTGATTATCGCAGCAGTAAAGCCAACCCACACTGGACAATTTATCAGTTGTAAACACAGATGCAGATTGTGGAAAGAGTCCTCCTCGACTTTGGATCCCAGTGTTGCTCAATAGCACTGAATAAATCCCATCCTACTCGCCAATGAAAGGTTGTTTGTGTGAGCAACACCTTTTTAACATGTTCAACAGCATTTCAGCACAGGCCATAATATAACCATGATCGGTGAGGTGTGGCCTGTTTGCATTATTCTCACAGCATTTCTCAGTTCTCTTTGATGCTGGAGCTGCTTTTATCTATCATCAGCTCTGTACATCTCCCACTGTTGGTGGTCATAAATATTTAACTGTTTTTTGCTGTGAGAATTGGCAAAAAATTCAACTTACAGCAATATATTTCTTAATAAGCATTTTATGATCAGGTTTTATGATTGAACATTGTTCAGTGGTCTGTCAAAATGCATTATTGAGCTATGCGAAGCAGTGGGAAAGTTTGAAATGTGAGTTTTGATGCTCATCACAGTCACCCCCTTCATATTGTTTCCTCATTCATGCTCAGTACATAGGGACACAGACTTACTGTAGATTACTTCTCATTTTTTAGTGATTTCTTTTTGGCTTATCATACTTAAGAGGCTGTTTTCATTCTCAAATATCAAATACTGACATAACTGTGAAAACAACAAAATTATCTGGCAACAGAACAAGATTTCTTAAATAAGTGCAAGTGAAGTGTGCTTACATGAAGACTGCACAGAAAGAAAAACGAGCATACTGTATGGAGCCTTGATTTGAGATATTTCATCTTACTTGGATTTCAGTTTTTGAAGTTTGAGGATATATGAAAAAACATTCAAAAGATATTCCAGACTGTTGACAACCAAGCTTAAATATCAGCATCAATGTCAGTATTGTTATTGCAGTGGTAAAAGGAAAAAGTTGAAAGCTTTATTTTAGCCGTGTGTTGTGTGGACCTCACTGCCAGCGGTTGCAGAATTTTCCACAGTCCCTGTGGTGAAAATAACAGAACATCCGGTTTTTCAGTCTAAGACACCCCATCAACATGCGAAGTCTACCTCCCTCAAACATTCTTATGTATCATTATCCACCACCGTCTTACTATTGCTCAGTTCTGGAGATGCCAAAATGCCAAACACCAGCTCTCTGTGCCAGCAGCAGCTGATAAAATGATGTTTTATAACCTGGAATGAAATAATTACTCATTTTCTCATCTGTTAATAAAAATATATACAGTCCTTCCTGATTTCTAATATTTTTCATATTTTAAATGGTTATTTTCTTTATCAAGGGGAAAAAAGCTATCCAAACCTACCTGGCCCTATGTGAAAAAGTAATTGCCCCTAAACTTAATAACTGGTCCCCGTTCCTTGCTACCGCCTCCCCTGGCTGTGGGTGCCTAGTGGCTCCTGGGCCGTGTGTCTGGGGCCCTGGGGTGACCGTGGGTCCACTCTGTGGAGGAGAGCTGGTCGGCAGTGGCCCTCCGGCACCCGGTGGCCGAGGCTAGCATGTGGCCCTGCTGGTGGAAGTGGGGGCACCACGCACCACGCACGGCAGCCTCCCCTGCCCTCCCTCCTGGGGCATGTGCCTGGCTATCGTGGAGCCTGGTGGCTTTGGGGCATTTGTGCTTTGTGGGAGCTGGGGGTTGCCCAGGAGTTGAGAGGTGTTGTCTTGCTTGTTCACGATTCTGGGGGGGTTGCTGCGGCCTGCTGCCCTCTTTGTATGTTTCGTGGCAAACCACAAACATGCACATACTCTCTCTTGCACACGCTTGCAGACATACATACACATATGTCACTCTGTTCTTTTATAGGTACAAATATCAGGCTCATGATGGGATCTCCTTAGAAGCACAAATTGTTTCTTGTGTTTTCTCTGTTTGTCCCCCCTTCCCCTGCCCCCTTACCTTCCCACCCCATCTGACCACCTTATATCTTTTCAGTTCCTTCCCCCACTCCCCCTGTCAGGTCCATCATAGCTAAAACAATTTAAATAAAGTGTTAAATTTATTACATGGCAAGAAGAGTCTATAAATAATATTTATATACAGCATATATCAAATATGAGCAGAGCTTCTTTTGGCAAAGTAAATCTGTTTGGTACAATAAGGGAAGCAGATATCTGTTCTGCTTACCAAGCAGCTGGACAGGACAGGGTTAAAAAAAAATAACTGGTTGTGCCACCCTTAGTGGCAACAACTACAGTCAAGTGTTTGCAGTAACTGGCCATGAGTATTTTACATCGCTGTTGAGGAATTTTGACCCGCTTGTTTGCAGGATCTGCTATGGACTGGTGATCTATCCAGGGTGTACCCTGCCTCTTGCCCAAAGATGCTGGGATAGGCTCCAGCCCCCCCGTGACCCGAAAAGGATTAAGCGGAAGCAAGATGGATGGATGGATGGATGTTTGCAAGATTGTTTTAATTCAGCCACATTGGAGGGCTTGAGCTTGAGGTCACAAACTGATGGTCGGACATTCTCCTTCAGGATTTTCTGGTAGAGAGCAGAATTCATGGTTCCATCGATTATGGCAAGTTGTCCAGATCCTGAAGCAGCAATGCAGCCCCAGACCATCACACTTCCACCACCATGCTTGAGCGTTGATATGGTGTACTTTTTATGAAATGCCGTTTAATTCCAGATGTACCAGAACACACACACCTTCCAAAACATTCAACTTTTGTCTCATCAATCCACAGATTATTTTCTCTCAAATCTTGGGGATCGTCAAGATATTTTTTGGCAAATGTGAGATGAGCCTTTGCGTTTGTTTTAGTCAGCAGTGGTTTTCACCTTGGAACTCTCCCTTGGATGCCATGTTTGTCCAGTCTGTTTGTTATTGTTGAATCATGGACCATTGTCCAAAGTGAGGCAAGTGAGGCCTGCAGTTCTTTAGATGTTGTTCTGGGTTTTTGTTTCTCATCTGTTCTTGAATTTCTTTAGATCACAGCATGATGTGTTTCTGTTTAAGATCTTTTAGCCTGCTTCACTTTGTCAGACTGGTTCTATTTAAGTGATTTCTTGATTCAAGAGGTCTGGCAGTAATCAGGCCCGGGTGTGGCTAGTGAAGTTGAACTCAGCTTTCCAAAAAATGTGGTTAATCATACTAAATTCATGATGTAACAGGGGAGCAGTTATTTTTTCTTATTGGGCCAAGTAGGTTTGTATAGTTTTTTTTTCCCCGTAATAAATTAAATCATCCTTTAAAAACTGCATTTTGTATTTATTCAGGTTATCTTTGTCTAATATTAAAATTTGTTTGAGGATCTGAAACATTTAAGTGTGACAAATATGCAAAAATATAAGAAATCAGGAATGGGGGCAAATACTTTTTCACAGCACTGTATTTAGCTTCTCATTTGGTGATTCAGCTTAGACTGAATTTGACCCTAACTGTTTTATGCGTGTCAGCAGCTCATCATCATCTCACACTACAAGTCATCTTTTTAATTTTTATTAAGTGGAATATTTTCAAGCACATTTTAGTCCACATATATGCAAAAAAAAAAAAAAAGGCTGGCTGTAACTGAGATGTGATGGTCAGCTGTAACAAGCTGTAGCAGATAATTTTATGAAGTGGTTCTGAGAGGAAAAAAATCAGATATTTTTTCTACATCTAGCAGTAGCCATCCCACCAGCTGCCTGTCTGTATAGCTGTAGACTCCTGCTCCAATTTTGTGTCATTCATCTGTGCACTGTAAGAGCTTAGTCCCTCTCTAAACCATGCAATACAATGGGCCTGATCTCCCAAATGCTAAGTAATGACTGGGAATCCATGCATGTACAGAACAAATCTAGTTTGGTCACCACTGGCAGCATGCCTTACAGACAGACAATATCCCTCTCCTTTTCTGACTCTTTCCTCTGTAAAGTTCTTGAGCGTCCATGAGCAGCATGGGGCTTAAACTGAAAACTCCTCTTCCTCAGCCTGAATCAGCATCTTGTCACAGTAAATTTGCTCTAGTGGTCACGCAGTCCACTTGGCCCTTGCAGTGCAAATAAATATGGGAAACGAAAGACCAAAAATCAGGAACAGTCAGTTTATTTTTCAAGCCCGTTCTGTGGTTTCACTCAATAAATATCTCCTCTGAATTGGTAAGGGCTTGAGTCGACTTTGGTTTTCCGTTATCGTTATGCTCTTGTTGTTTGGTCTACCTGCCCCCTTTTTCCTTTTTGAGAGTCAGACTGTAGTTTTACTAATGAAGATGAAATAGGAGTTGTTGAATTGACCCTAATGATGTCTGACCTCAATGTAACTGTGACCCCACAGAAAAACAGACATTCTCATCTAGCTGGTGCATGAGTTTAGCTCAAACACAGCCGTTCTGGAAATGTTTCGTTGCCTTTCTCTATACATTTTGACTCAAGTTTCACTGAGAATTGGGAAAAGCGGAGGATTTTCCATTGATTTTCCCTGTCCTCTTTCTTTCCTTTCACCCCTGTTCATCACCCTCCTGTAACCTGTAACACACTTATCCTTTTACTGACAACTACATCTTCAGATTTCATCCCCTCCAGTTGCACCCTGTGGCTGCACAGAAATGAGGTGCTTCTTTTTTCTCCCCCATACCTGTAGATGTCTGATTACCACTGATGACAAAATAAATGTCCTCTAATTATAGCGCTGGGAGAGGAAGACCCTCCCTGACCCTCAAACTGGGTCATCTGGCTTCAGTGTGAAAAGTGAGCTTGATTCAGAAATTTGAAATCAGTGTGTTTAACACGCTCGAGTTGAAGCGAAGCCGGGTGAAGTGGGATGGAATGTTGGGTGAAGGCTTCGAGGGAAATGTATCCCACGTTGGTGACGCGATTATGGTTAATAAAAGCTGACCAACAGCACATGAGCTGGTGCATTTTAAGGTGTTTCGGTTGGAACGTTTCATGCTCATATGTATTTGCCCTCATCATGAGCATTCCAACTATTTGTCTCCACCATGGACCTGAAGTTGTAGAAAGTAGAGCTGTACTTACAAGTAGAAAAAGTGTTTTTGCATTTAAAAGTTAATCTTTTAATCTAATGGGCACTCCAACCACTTAACCTCCTTTGTGTTTGGTCTCACACTTGTCTCTCTAATCAATCGGAGAAGTGTGTGTTTAATTCTCTCACTTCTGATTTGCTCGTGGCCTTCGGAATTATTTATTTTTTTAATCTCCAAGAATTTCCTGTTTCCATGTGAGCTTTATGATTTCTAAGGCAGGCCTGCTTCCATCTTTGTGCCACTGCCATACGTCTAACTGCGGAGGGTGGTCACGCCTCTCCCTCTGGGGACTTTCAGATGGGTTAAAAGCTTTGATCATGAGCAGTCTGAAGGAGGACCACTGTGCAGTTTTGACTTTATGACCTCTCTCACCATGTGGGTCTCAATCCAGCAGTGGTTTACTTAACTTTATGTCAAATCTGGAATGGAAGCTCTAGCAGTAATTTTACTGGGGTTTCTATTGTAAAATGGTGATGATATTGGTGTAGAGTGCTCTACATTACACTCTGGATAAAATGTCATGGCTAATCTTTGATGTTAAGTCAGTTTTCAAGCAAGTTGATGATTTGTCACAAATCACCATTGCATTTATCTCTGTTACCCACCTCCGTACGTCTGTCATGTGTGACACATGCTTTTACCTTCCATCTCACTTTTTTAAAAAAGCTCACAACAAATGAGCACAAACTTTCATTCTTTAGTTCAGACTTTGCAAATAAAACAGGATGTTTTTCTGCGCACACACAAATTGTTTGTAGAAGTCTTTTTTCTGATATAACTTCAGTTTGATCATGTTAATTAAAGACTTAAATGTGGCCCTGCAAAAGAAGAGAGTTGTAAAATTACCCGTAGAAAAACTGGTAGTGACTTGTATAGAAATTCTCCTATTAAAACATTGTTGAGGTCCTTGCACTAGCCACATTGGCTCCCAAGCCTGGTAGACCCCCCCCCCCTCCCCCCCCCCCCCGTCTTAAACAAAGAGTGTGGATAATAAAACTGAAACAAGTGTAAGTGGACATGTAGGATTAGTCAGCATTTATAGACATATGACCATAAGGAAAGTATGTAAGGCATGGTCCTGCTTCTTTTTACATTCAGCAATATTAAAGAATGTTCAAACAAAATTTCTTTTATAGAAACAAAGGATAATTAAACTTTATATTTGGATTAAAAACATATGAGCGTAGAAGGGGTGCGTTAACTCCCTATTCACTTCAGATTGCAGAGAATAAACTGGATGGAAAAGCCTGGTGTGTATAAACAATGAAGTCACAGCTGTGCCTGACAAGTTGTCATGTTTACCACCCAGAGACAAAAATTTGGCTCCTTAAGAGAATGGCGGTCATTGTCTTGATCCCATCAAGGCACACAGCTCTTCAAAAGTGACTCTGAACAAAATGTGTCCTTCTCATCCCTAGGATTTGATTTATATTTTCATTTAGGTGCTCTGTCAAGATTTGATTTCGTGTCATGCTATATTATGTACAAAGTGGTCTCATGCATGGATCACTTGCTTAACGCAGTTGAAAACAGACTCTTCTTTAGGTGAATTATCAGAAGTGCCAAATCAAAATGCAAATAAGTTGGATGGAAACCCACTAATAATTTATGTCCTTTACAACGGTATCTATTACTGATGCATCTTCACCCATGACCCTATTGATAAACATAATCTGTAATCTGAAGCTCATATCAGTAAGCTGTCATACAGAGGAAAGACTGGGCAATATAAATAAAAATATATATATAATATTCGCCATTGTGCATTTTTATTATAATGATGTCTTTTGTTTTGTCTTGTGCCATAAATTCAGAGCAGATTTACTTCATTCTCCCCAATTACCCATAAGGACTTAATTAAAATAATAAGCAAAATGAAATCCTCATCACCCTCATTTAAGATTTTGCTACTCTCTGTTCTAACTGGGTCTTTGACCGTCATTGGTCTTTCAGTGGTGACTATCATCAATGGTTTAATCGAGACTAGGCTGTGTTCCTTTCTATTTTAAGCATGATGAAGTTATTCCATTACTGAATAATACTTAACTCAGCACTAGCTTAGTTGGAAATTATCAGCCTTTTTCAAAATTGCCATTTATAAGGAAAATATTAGGAAAGGTTGTGGAATGTCATTTCAAAACTTTATTATGCAAATTACAGACTTTGAATACTTATCAGTTTGGCTTTCAAAAACTGCACTCCACCGAGACTACTCTTTTAAAGGCGTATAGTGACCTTTTAATGGCATCTGATGAAGGATATTGTCCTGTTCTTATATCACTTGACCTCGGTGCAGCCTTTGATGTGTTGACCACAATATTTTAACTAATAAGCTAAAGCTTCTTGCTGGTATCTCTGACACTGCATTATATTGGTTTTCTTCATATTTATTTGATAGGACTTTCTCTGCATGAGTGAGTGAGTTTTATTCTTCCACTTCCTCTCTAATGAGAGGGGTTCCACAAGGTTCAATCCTGGGTCCATTATTATTTTCCTTCTGTGTCATTCCTTGAGCGCATATTATTCAATCTTTTAATGACCTTTCTTATCACTCTTATGTGGATGACCTCCAGTTATATACAGTATGTCTTTTAAAACTCACCAGCTTGACATACTCTCCACCCTGGTTAATTGTTTCAGATCAGTGGCTGGCTTTCCAACAACTATGTCTTTTTTAAATTCCAACAAAACTGAGGCCATGATTATAGTTGTTAATGAGCTACATCCAAAAACCAGTCAGACACTTTCTCCTTTTGCTCATCTCTTAAGTGCAGTGTTAGAAATTTGGATATTTTTGAATCCTCCCTTGGTTTTAATTCTCACATACAAGTGAATCTCAATAAATTAGAATATCATCAAAAAGTTAATTTATTTCAGTAATTCAATTCAAAAAATGAAACTCGTATATAGATTCATTGCACTCAGAGTGATATATTTCATGTGTTTGTTTCTTTTAATTTTGATTATTATGGTTTACAGCTAATGAAAATCCACAATTCAGTTTCTCAAAAAAAATAGAATATTACATTTGTTGAATTTTAAAAAAGTGTTGTTTTTTTTTTATTAGAAATGTTGGTCTGCTGAAAAGTATGCCCATGTACACACTCAGTACTTGGCGGAGGCTCCTTTTGGATGAATTACTACATCACAGTGGTGTGGTATGAAGGCAATCAGCCTATGATAATGTTGAGGTGTTATGGAAGCCCAGGTTGCTCTTATAGTGGCCTTCAGCTTGTCTGCATTGTTGGGTCTGGTGTCTCATCTTCCTCTTGACAGTACCCCATAGATTCTCTATGGGGTTTAGGTTAGGAGAGTTTGCTGGCCAGTCAAGCACAATGATACCATGGTCAATAAACCAGGTTTTGGTACTTTTGGCAGTGTGGACAGGTGCCAGGTCCTGCTGGAAAATAAAATCATCATCTCCATAAAACTTGTCAGCAGAGGGAAGCATGAAGTGCTCTAAAATTTCCTGGTAGACGACTGCACTGACTTTGGACTTGATAAAACAGTGGACCAACACCAGCAGATAACATGGCTCCCCAAATCAGGTGCCAAGTCCTGTGATTCAAATCAAGGTCCCAGAATCAGGACGAAGAGTAGAGAGGCACAGAATCCAAGTTACTTTTTTTTTTTTTTTTTTTTGTTACTTATTTGTACCCGTAGGTAGACTTGGTTTGCAGTCTGGTGACAAGCCACCGGCTGCTGGTCGCTGCGTGCGCGAGCGCCCTAAACCTACATGTTTTTGGTGTGCGGGAGGAAACTGGAGAAATCCCGGAGTAAACCCGCGCAACACGGGGAGAACATGCAAACTCCACACAGCTCACTGTTGGTTGGGGGCTGGGATCGAACCCACGATCTCATGATCCCCGCGGTCCCCCGGCCGAGGGTAAAACTGTGCTGCCACAGTGCTAAACCACTGCGCCACCGTGCAGCCAGACTTGAGGTCCAGTGGGAAGTTTCCACAGTCAGTGATGAGCCATGTCATCTACTGGTGTTGGTCTACTGTATTTCATTAAGTAAACAGTCAGTGCATCCATCAACCAGGAAATTTTAGAGCACTTCATGCTTCCCTCTGCTTACTAGCTTTATGGAGATGCTGATTTCACTTTCCAGCAGGACTTGGCACCAACCCACACTGCCAAAAGTACCAAAACCTGGTTTCATGACCATGGCATCACTGTGCTTGATTAGCCAGCAAACTCTACTGACCTAAACCCCATAGATAAACTATGGATTATTGTCAAAAGGAAGATAAGACACCAGGCCCTACAATGCAGATGAGCTGAAGGCTGCTATCAAAGTAACTTCGGCTTCCATAAGACCTCAGCAGCACCACAGGTTGATCACCTCCATGCCATGCTGCACTGATGAAGTAATTCATGCAAAAGGAGCCTCAATCAAGTACTGAGTGTGTACATGGCCATACTTTTAAGCAGACCAACATTTCTATTAAAAATCCACTTTTTTAAAATGAACTTATGTAATATTCTAATTGTTTAAGGAACTGAGTCCTAGGTTTTCATTAGCTGTAAGCCATAATCATCAAAATTAAAACACTTGAAATATATCACTCTGTGTGCAATGAATTTACAGCAGGGAAAATAAGTATTGAACACGTCAACATTTTTCTCATTAAACATATTTCTGATGGAGCCATTGACCTGAGATTTTTACCAGATATCAGTAACAACCCAAGTAATCCATACATACAAAGAAGTCAAGGCAACTGTGTTCACAAAACAAGTTATATTTAATAAAGTGGAATGACACAGGGAAAAAGTATTGAACACACTTGGTGAAATAATATTTAGTAGAAAAGCCTCTGTTGGTAATAACAGCTTCCAGACTAGGATGCAAGTTGTTTTTTTTTTTCCACAATATCTTTATTGAACCTTTTTGTAAACAAACATGACACAAACAATCAAACACTAACACTAAAGTACTACAAAAAAATGCACTAAAAACACCAACAACCACCAACAAAATCAAGTCTTCAACAATGCTCCTCTGTTTAGTCTAGACAATCCATTAAATAAGTATACATATTATGTTCACCAGTTTGGAATTTACAAGGTCCACACACATCATTCACCTTCTTCTTCAAGAGTTATGTTTAAATTTTTTACATGATCAATAAAAGGTCTCCATATATTCTCAAACACAATTTCCTTTGATTTCAGTATATATGTTATTCTTTCTAATGGAAGGTTTGTTAACATCTGTCTTAACCACTGAGTCACATCTGGTCTATGAGTCTTTTTCCACAGTAGTGCAATACATTTTTTGGCATTAAGCAAACTGAGGTCTATGAATGTTCTTTCACTTTTATTAAAGTTATGCTTTTCTGGGTGCAGACCCAACAAAAACAGTTTAGGATTCAATATGATTTGTTTTGAGATTATTTTTTCAATTGTTACCCTCACCTCTTCCCAAAACATTCTTATTATTCTACATTCCCATACACAATGAAATAGGGTTCCTTTACTTTCCATGCATTTTGTGCACGTATCTGGTATATTTTTGTTATATCTATTTAACTCCTCCGGTGTAACATACATCCGCATTAACCATTTGAAATGTATCAATTTAAGACGTACATTTATTGATTTGGTTTGGGCTTCTGTACAAGCCAATTCCCATTGTTCCTCTGAAATTTCAATTTGCAGATCTTCTTTCCAGTAGTTTAATCTTTTCTGTGAATTTTCACTTGAGGATAGTGTCAACGAGTTATAAAACTCTGAAATAATACCCTTTCTTTTACTATCTTTCATCAACATTTTTTCCAAGGATGAATAAATAGGTCGAGTGAGAGCTTTATTTTGATTTGATCGAATAAAGTTTCTAAGTTGAAGATATTTAAAAAAATGTGTGCTATTAAGATTAAATTTGACCCTCAGCTCTTCAAAAGACATTATGTTATCTGCACATGGCAAATATAAATCTTGAATCTTTTGAATCCCTTTTAAATTCCATACTTTAAATACAGCGTCCGCTCTTCCTGGTTTAAAATATTGATTACCCCATATTGGGCTAAATGGTGACAATAACTGTGGTTCTTTTAAATAATTTTTAGCTTCACACCATATTTTGATCATATGCTTTACAAATGGATTTTTAACTTGTTTTTGTAATTTTTTTGCCGAATCTGAGTATATGAATATGGGAAGAGGTAAAGGTAAATTGTATGATTCCATTTCAGTCCAGTGAGGGAGATCATTTAATGAAAAATAATATGTCATAGACCTCAGTTGTGCCGACCAATAATACAACATAAAATTTGGACATTTCAGACCTCCACGATCAAATGGTAAATATAATAAAGACAGACGTAATCTAGCCCTCCTGTTGTTCCATATAAATTCCACTAACTTTTTTTTAATTCTTGAGAATAAATCTACAGGTGGTGATAAGGGAATGTATTGAAATAAATAAAGTATTTTAGGTAAAATATTACTTTTAAGTATATTGATTCTCCCGATCATCGACATTGGTAGTGACATCCATCTCTGAATTGACTCATTGATATCTGTCATTAAGGCTTCATAGTTGACACTGGCGACTGATTCTAGCTTAGGCACAATTTGGATTCCTAAATATTTAAACTGATTTACAACGTTGAATTGATTTACCTCAGGGTCTGGGTGGTTTCTCTGGGTCTCATTTAGCATTAATATTGAAGATTTAGTTTTATTTATTTTATATCCTGATATTTCCCCAAAATTCTTTATTAAATTCAACAAGGTCGGAATTGATTTTTTTAGATTCGACATAAACAAAATTATGTCATCGGCGTACAGGGAGATTTTATGTTCTGTTGGTCCAACTTTAATTCCATATATTTGTGAATGTAAACGTATCGCCATCGCTAAAGGTTCAATTGCCATAGTAAACAGTAAAGGTGAAAGTGGACAGCCTTGTCGACATCCTCTATTGATTTTTATTGATTTTGAAATATTGTTATTTGTTAGGATTTCTGCTGTAGCATTATTGTATATTATCTGAACCCATTTTATGAAATTATTTCCAAGTCCAAACCTTTGTAAGACTTCAAAAAGAAAGGGCCATTCGACTCTATCAAAGGCCTTTTCGGCGTCCAGTGATAGGAGAGCTGTATCCGGTGCTTCTTTATTAAAATAAATAATATTAAATAGTCTTCTTACATTATGGAATCCTTGTCTTCCCTTTATAAAGCCATTCTGATCTCGATTAATAATATTTGGTAAAATTTCTTGTATTCGTCTTGCTAAAATTTTACAGATTATCTTAAGGTCGGCATTTAATAGGCTTATTGGTCTCATATTTTCACATTTATTAGAGGGCTTACCTGGTTTTGGCAACAGTATAATTAAGGCATTATTCATGTATGATGGTAAATTATTATTTTGAAATGCTTCTAAAACCATTTCCAAAAAAGGTTTTATTAATTTATTCTTAAATTTTTTATAAAGGTCAACTGGAAGACCATCTGGTCCTGCACTTTTTCCTGATTTCATATTATCAATGGCTAGCCCAACTTCTTCTTGACTAATTTTAGACTCCAATATCTCCCTGTTTTCATTTGGAATACACGGTATAGATAGTTCGTTCAAAAACCCATTTAGTTTTGTTAAATCAGATTCATTTTTGGTATCATATAATTTTTCATAGTAATCTCTAAAGGCTCTGTTAATTTCTGAAGGATCTATAACTACCTGTCCCTTACTTATAATACTGGTAATTGGTGTTTTAATTTCCAATTGTTTAATCTGCCATGCTAATAATTTTCCTGATTTTTCACCTTGTTCATAAAAGGATTGTTTCAATCTTAGAAGACTCGAGGCAGCTCTATTCGCTGATTTTTTGTCGTATTCAGCTCTCAAAATCAGTAATTCATTCTCCAACCTTGGATCACTTCCTGCATACACTTTTTCCTGAAGACTTTTTATTTTATGTTCCAATTTAGCTCTCTCCTCTCGAGTTTTCTTAGATTTTGAACCTGTATAACTAATAATATGTCCCCTAATAAAAGCTTTGAAAGCCTCCCACTTTACACATGCTGATGTTTGTGTAGTATTGATATCAAAGAACTCATCTATCTGTTTTTCTATGTACTTGACAAATTCCTCATCCTGAAGCCATTTATGCTGAAATTGCCATCTACCTGATTCCTTTGTCAATTTCTTATCTACATATATTAGACAGCAGGGTGCATGATCAGAGATCACGATGTTATCATAAAAGCAGTTTTGAATCTTGGACCTTAATTCTGTGGAAATCAAAAAATAATCAATTCGTGAGAATGTCTTGTAGATACTGGAATAACAAGAATAGGCTTTAACTTGTGGTTTCATTCCTCTCCATATATCTAGCAATCTCAATTCTTTCATAAAATGATTAATGGTCATCCTACATCCATTGTGCGTACAGTCCAGTCCTGTTGATCTATCTATACCAGGATTCAATGTACAGTTAAAATCCCCTGCTATTATATGTTGCCCTGTAAGTGATGATAAGATAAGAAATAAATTAGCAAAGAACTTTTGATCATCTATATTGGGACCATATAGGTTCACCAAATTTATATTTTCTAATAGCAAAGATCCTTGAATGATTACATATCTTCCAAATTTGTCTCCAATTACATTTTTCACTTGAAAAGGGACTGATTTATGTATGAGAGTCATAACTCCCCTGGCTCGGGATGAAAATGATGAGGTAAAAACACTTCCTTGCCATCTTCTCCTAATTCTTTTTACATCCTCCTCTATTAAATGAGTTTCTTGTAAAAACACAATTTTTGAACCCATGTCTTTTATTTTATTCATAACTTGTTTAAGTTTTTTTAAATTTTGTAGACCTCTGCAATTCCATGAAGTTAAATTAAAATTAACGCTTTGGGACTTCCGGTTATGGCTGCCACGTAGGACGGACGTGTCTCGCTCTGCTCTGCTCCTGGAAAAAAAAAAATCGGCAAATAACTCTCTCATTTGGGACAGAACGTATCCCAGCATTTGGGCGAAGATATGTCGGCGAAGCCTAAGGCTGGAAAACCAGGAAAAGGAAAAAGCGAGCCGCCGAAACAGTCCAAATTAACGGACTTTCAGGTCTGTGACGCAGTAAACAAAACTCCATATATGGCGGAGGAGGGTGGCAACGCTGCGATATCTGCGGGGAATGGCGCAGATGCGCTGATGGCTGCCATGAGTTCAATGAGAGCGGACTTTTCCTCTAGATTTGATGGGATTATGACAGCGTTGGAAGGAATAAGAAAGGAATTGGGTGACTGTGTAGAACGAACGGCGCAGATGGAGCTCCGTCTTGCTAGTGCTGAAGATGACGTCACCCGTCTTCAATTAAAGGTGCGCACTTTGGAAAAAAAAAATAAATCTCTGGAAGATAATATTTTGGATTTGGAATCTCGGTCGAGACAGAATAATTTGAGGCTGGTGGGTCTTCCAGAGGAATCAGAAGGTCGGGACGTATGTTCCTTTCTGGAAAAGTGGATTCCGGAGGTGCTGGGCAGCGAGGAGTTGCAATCAGCAGTGATTCTGGAAAAAGCACATCGTATTGGCCCACGGAGAGATAAGGGACCGCCGAGGACCTTAATTATGAAGTTTCTTAGCAACAGAGACAGGATGAAGATCTTCAACGCTGCACGAGCTAAAAAAGGAGAGATTAAACACCAGGACCAGCAGGTGCGGTTCTACCCAGATTTGGCCACAGGAATCCAGCAATTGAGGAAGCAGTTTGATCCCGTACGTAAGGAGCTGCGCAACCTTGGGATTCGTCATGGTGTAATCTATCCTGCGAGACTGCTGACCACGTATGAGGGCAGAACCCACATCTTCAAGACCCCAGAGGAGGCGCAGGAGTTCATCAAGAAGATCAAAGAAGAAGAAGAGACTGGTGGGAGCTAAGCATGAACAAAATATAAGGTAGAATAATTAAGCATTTGCACAGGCATCTGACTGACTTGAAGTAAATAGTAAGTTTACAAAATATAGATTGTATTATATATTAAAAAAAACAAAACAAAAACAAAACAAACAAACAAAAAAAAAACTATGATGTACAAAGTTGTTAAAAATTTTGGAGTTAAGTTGAAAAAGTACAGAGGAGAGTTAATGTTACGTCATTAAAAGCAGTAGAGTTAGGGTGATTGGGAGGATGAAGAAGGAGTGGCTTAGGCTGTTCCCCGTGGGTGTGGAACGGTCGATGGCTATATCGGGAGACAGAATTTTTCTTTTGATTTTGGGGGGTTTGCCACAAGTGTGGGAAGGGGAAATTTGTTTGTGTGTAGTTTGTAGGATGAATGTTCAACCACTCATGTTTTTGCTTCTCTGTATGAGCATGTTTACACTGCAAGGTAATCCCAAACTCTCTATTGATCATGGACCAAAGTGTTAATCTTAATTTAACTTCATGGAATTGCAGAGGTCTACAAAATTTAAAAAAACTTAAACAAGTTATGAATAAAATAAAGGACATGGGTTCAAGAATTGTGTTTTTTACAAGAAACTCATCTGATAGAGGAGGATGTTAAAAGAATTAGGAGTAGATGGCAGGGAAGTGTATTCACCTCTTCATTTTCATCCCGAGCCAGGGGAGTTATGACTCTCATACATAAATCAGTTCCTTTTCAAGTGAAAAATGTAATTGGAGACAAATTTGGAAGATATGTAATCATTCAAGGTTCTTTGCTATTAGAAAATATAAATCTTGTGAACTTATATGGTCCCAATATAGATGATCAGAAGCTCTTTGCTAATTTATTTCTCATCTTATCATCACTTACAGGGCAACATATAATAGCAGGGAATTTTAATTGTACATTGAATCCAGGTGTGGATAGATCAACAGGACTGGATTGTACGCACATTGGATGTAGGATGACTATTAATCATTTTATGAAAGAATTGAGATTGTTAGATATATGGAGAGAAATGAAACCACAAGTTAAAGCCTATTCTTGTTATTCCAGTACCTACAAGACATTCTCACGTATTGATTATTTTTTGATTTCCACAGAATTAAGGTCCAAGATTCAAAACTGCTTTTATGATAACATCGTGATCTCTGATCATGCACCCTGCTGTCTAATATATGTAGATAAAAAATTGACAAAGGAATCAGGTAGATGGCAATTTCAGCATAAATGGCTTCAGGATGAGGAATTTGTCAAGTATATAGAAAAACAGATAGACGAGTTCTTTGACATCAATACTACACAAACATCAGCATGTGTAAAGTGGGAGGCTTTCAAAGCTTTTATTAGGGGACATATTATTAGTTATACAGGATCAAAATCTAAGAAGACTCGAGAGGAGAGAGCTAAATTGGAACATAAAATAAAAAGTCTTCAGGAAAAAGTGTATGCAGGAAGTGACCCAAGGTTGGAGAATGAATTACTGATTTTGAGAGCTGAATACGACAAAAAATCAGCGAATAGAGCTGCCTCGAGTCTTCTAAGATTGAAACAATCCTTTTATGAACAAGGTGAAAAATCAGGAAAATTATTAGCATGGCAGATTAAACAATTGGAAATTAAAACACCAATTACCAGTATTATAAGTAAGGGACAGGTAGTTATAGATCCTTTAGAAATTAATAGAGCCTTTAGAGATTACTATGAAAAATTATATGATACCAAAAATGAACCTGATTTAACAAAACTAAATGGGTTTTTGAACGAACTATCTATACCGTGACATAACGTTCGGCTCAGGAGACGCACACACACAGGCTCAGAGTAGTTCAAACTGTTTATTAACAACAGGGATGTTTGGGTGCGTGTCTGCGGAATGTTAATGTGTTGGTGGTGGCGTCTGCTTCGGACCCAGAGGCAGGAGACCGTTCAGCCGGCAACCCTATGGGAGAAATTGGACACAGGGTGATGAGCACACACCAACACAGGAGGAGAATAGGCGAGGGAGAGAAGCTTACTTGTTTGGGCAGATGACTGGCGCTTCAAGGATGGAAGCCCGGGAGACAGCCACCTGCAGGGCTCGGTGCAGCAGCGAGGAGAGACGAGGGACGGGGTTGTCCGCCGCCGAGGAATCCACCTGTGCACAGGGGAGCAGACTGGAGAGATGAGGTAAGTGAACTTCTTACCGGTAAAGAGGATGCTGAAGAGAATGTGGTAGAAGTCCATGCAAGGAAAATGAAGTCTACGGCTTCAGGCCGACGCTCAGGGCGAGGCGGCTTTTATCCTTCGCCGCTGACGAGTAGCAGGTGCGTGAGCAGGTGGCGCCACTGATGAATGGCGCGGCGTGACAGTACTCCCCCCTCTAGCAGCGCCTCCTGGCGATGGCTTATCCGGGTGCGCTCGGTGGAAGTCCGCGATGAGCGATGGGTCCAACACAAACGACGGGGGCACCCACTGTCGATGCTCGGGCCCATAGCCCTCCCAGTCCACCAAGTATTGCAACCCACGACCCCGGCGCCGGGAGTCCAGGATGGAGGAGGCGGACCAGGCCGGATGGCCACCAATCATCCGGGGCGCGGGTTGTGCTGCAGGAGGAGGGCAAAGGGGGTCAGTAACCGCCAGTTTCACCTTCGACACGTGGAAAGTAGGATGAATGCGGAGGGAGGGGGGAATAGCCACGCGCACAGCCACCGGGTTGATGATCCGGGTGATGGGGTAGGGACCCATGAAGCGCTGTGCCAGCTTTCTCCTCTCGCCTTTTAGAGTGACGTCCTGGGTGGAAATGTAAACAAGCTGCCCAACTCTGTACGCCGGGGCAGGTCTCCTACGCCGGTCCGCCACAGTCCTGTTGCGCTCCGCTGTGCGCAATAGCGCATGGCGCGCGGCAGCCCAGGTGGAGCGGAACTGCCTGAGATGGGCCCTAACTGACGGGACAGTTACCTCACTCTCCTGCTCCGGAAACAGCGGGGGGTCGTAACCCAGGGACGCTTTGAAGGGGGACATCCCTGTAGCAGAAGAGCGAGCGGTGTTGTGGGCATATTCAACCCAGGCAAGATGGTTGCTCCAGGACGCGGGTTTGGATCTGGACACACAGCGGAGCGCAGCCTCCAGCTCCTGGTTGGTCCTCTCACACTGCCCGTTGGATTGGGGGTGATGGCCAGAGGAGAGGCTCACCTTGGCTCCGATGGCGTTGCAGAAAGACCTCCAAACCTCAGATGAAAACTGGGGGCCCCGGTCCGAGACCACGTCCACCGGAATCCCATGCAGCCTGACCACGTGTTGGACGAGGAGGTCCGCCGTCTCCAGGGCAGTAGGGAGGCCTCGCAGGGGGACGAAGTGCACGGCCTTGGAGAAGCGGTCCACGATGGTCAGGATGGTGTCATAGGAGTTGGAGATGGGGAGTCCGGTGACGAAATCCAGAGCGATGTGCGACCAGGGCCTGCCAGGGACGGGCAGGGGCTGGAGCAGACCCGCTGGAGGGGCATTTCCCGACTTGCAGGTGGCACAGATTGGGCAAGCCCGGGCGTAGCGGGCTGCATCCCTCCGCAGGCCTGGCCACCAAAAGGACCGTTGGAGGAGATCTATCATCCGGGAGGTGCCAGGGTGACAGGTGAGCTTGGAGGTGTGGAGCCAGTGGATGACCTCTCCTCGGACCGCGGATGGCACGAACAGCCTCCCCTCCGGTCCGCCGCCAGGGTCAGGTTCCACCTCCTGTGCCTTCCGGATCTTGCTCTCAATGTCCCACGAGATGGCTCCCACGACGCACGACCTGGGCAGGATGGAGTGGGGCGCCTCCTCCGACTCCACGGGGGCGAACTGCCTGGAGAGGGCGTCAGGCAGGACGTTCTTAGAGCCAGGCCTGAAGGTGATGGAAAATTGGAACCTGGCGAAGAACAGGGACCAGCGCGCCTGGCGGGCGTTCAGGCGCTTGGCAGACCGTAAGTATTCCAGGTTCTTGTGGTCCGTGAGGACCACAAACGGCAGGCTTGCCCCCTCCAACCAGTGGCGCCACTCCTGCAGGGCGAGCTTGATGGCCAAGAGCTCTCTGTCCCCCACATCGTAGTTCCTCTCCGCCGGGGACAAGCGCCGGGAGAAGAAGGCGCACGGTCGCTTGGCGCCATCGTCCGGTGACCGCTGGGACAGCACTGCTCCCACTCCCGTGTCCGAGGCGTCTACCTCTACAATGCACTGCAGCGCGGGGTCGACCTGGCGAAGGACCCGGGAGGAGGAGAATTCCGCCTTCAGCGCCTCAAAGGCGGCAGCGACCTCTTCGGTCCACCGGAACGGGACCTTCGGGGACGTGAGGCGGGTCAGTGGTCCCACGATGGCACTGAAGTTGGGGACAAAGCGGCGGTAGAAATTGGCGAAGCCAACAAATTGCTGCACCTGTTTCCGAGATGCAGGTGTGGGCCATCCCACCACCGCCTTTACCTTCTCTGGGTCGGGGAGCACCTTATCGTGGGCGATGATGAACCCCAGGAAGGATGTACTCCTGGCGTAAAATTCACACTTTTCTGCCTTAACGTACAGACGATTCTCCAGCAGCCTTTGGAGGACCCGCCTCACGTGGACCTGGTGCTCATCCCTGGACTTGGAGAAGATGAGAATATCGTCCAGGTAGACGAACACGAAAAGGCCAATGAAGTCCCGGAGGACGTCATTAATGAGGCGCTGGAAGACTGCAGGAGCGTTGGTCAACCCGAACGGCATCACCAGATATTCAAAGTGGCCGTTCGGGGTACGGAAGGCCGTTTTCCACTCATCTCCCTCCCGGATCCGGACGAGGTGGTAAGCGCTGCGTAGGTCCAGCTTGGTGAACCAGGTCGCCCCCTGGAGGGAGTGGAAAGCAGTGTCCATGAGAGGCAGGGTGTAACGGTCCCTCTCCGTGATATTGTTGAGGGCCCGGTAGTCGATACAAGGGCGGAGGGACCCATCCTTTTTCCCCACGAAGAAGAACCCTGCCCCCACGGGTGACGATGATGGGCGGATAATCCCAGCACTTAATGACTCCTTCAGGTAGGCGTTCATCGTCTCCTTCTCCGGCGCAGACAGGCTGTAAAGGCGACCAGAAGGTAAGGGAGCCCCCTGGCGGAGGTTGATGGCGCAGTCATAGGGCCGATGAGGGGGAAGAGACATAGCTTTCGCTTTGCTGAACACTATACCCAGGTCGTGAAATTCTGGGGGCACCAGAGACAGGTCCGGGGGTGCAGCGTCCGTAGCAGGGGGAGGAGCGGACGGAGAGCAGGCAGCGGACTGAAGGCAGGTGCCCATACAGAACGTACTCCATGCCGAGATCCCAGCTGATCTCCAATCCAGGACCGGATTGTGAAGGCGGAGCCAGGGATACCCCAGGATGACGGGCGACACAGAGTTGGGAAGGACGTAAAAGGTCATTTCCTCCCGGTGGTTTCCCGAGATGATGACCGGTAGGGGAACAGTTTGATGTGTCACTCTCCCGAGGGTGGCACGGGAGAGGTGGATCAGGGAGATGGGAGTGTTGAGTGCCTGGCAGCGGATGCCCAATCGGGTTGCCAGGCTTTGTGAAATGAAGCTGCCTTCTGCGCCCGAATCCACCAGTGCGTGGGTGAGGTGCCCAGTAGAGTTATGGCAGAAACGGATGGGCAGCTTCAATTGAGAAAGTGATCCTAACCGATTGACGTCCGCGAGGCTTCCAACAGTGACTCGCGGACCCCACCGACTGGCTTTCCGTGGACAACGCTCCACGGTGTGTTGGTCGCCTCCGCAATACATGCAGAGGCCCAACTCACGGCGGCGTTGTTTCTCCACAGGGGAAAGTTTAGTCCAGGCCGTCACCATCGGCTCCGACTCCTCGGGGCGCGATGCTGGCGGCGCCGCCAGGGGGCGAGCTTGGAACAGGTGCGGCGAGGCTCCACGAGGGCGAGAAGAAGAAGACCTCCGCCCCGAGGAGCGCTCGCGCAGCCTGTTATCCAAACTTATCGCTAAGGATGTCAGCTCCGCTAGCGTCCCAGGGATATCCCGACCAGCCAGTTCATCCCTCAGATCACTATTGAGGCTGCGGAGGAACAGGCCACAGAGGGAGCGTTCCTCCCAGCCCAATTCCTCCGCCGCTACCCGGAAGTCGACCGAGTGGTCCGCTGCCGACCGGCTTCCCTGCTGGAGAGCGAGAAGCCGATCGACCTGGACCGTTTCGGTTTGTGAGTGGTCAAAGACCTCCAGAAAGCGCCTCACGAATTGGTCATAGGTGAGGGTGGCATAACTGGGCCTCGCCATTACGGCGTAGGTCCAAGTTAACGCACGCCCCTCCAGAAGATTCCCTATGTAACCAATTCGGCTGTGATCCGAGGGAAAATCTCCGGGCACACGGTGGAACACGGACTCACACTGCATAATAAACCCCCGCGCTCCGCCGAGCTTACCGCTAAAGCGGGCGGGGGTCGGAATCGGCGTGAGCCGAACCGGTGCCACTGGAGCCGGCTGGACGGCCGCTGGAACAGCAGGAGCCGCGCCACCCTGGTGAGTCGGGAGGAACGGCTGTTGGGGGTCCAAGCGGTTCAATCGGTTAGTCAGTTCTAATAATTGATGAAGAACCACCTGTTGCTGATAAACAATCTGATCCACCCGAGCCTCGAGGATGGTAAACCGGTGTGCGAGCCCGCCGTCTGCCGAGCCGCTCTGCTGAAGCCGTACTGACATAACGTTCGGCTCAGGAGACGCACACACACAGGCTCAGAGTAGTTCAAACTGTTTATTAACAACAGGGATGTTTGGGTGCGTGTCTGCGGAATGTTAATGTGTTGGTGGTGGCGTCTGCTTCGGACCCAGAGGCAGGAGACCGTTCAGCCGGCAACCCTATGGGAGAAATTGGACACAGGGTGATGAGCACACACCAACACAGGAGGAGAATAGGCGAGGGAGAGAAGCTTACTTGTTTGGGCAGATGACTGGCGCTTCAAGGATGGAAGCCCGGGAGACAGCCACCTGCAGGGCTCGGTGCAGCAGCGAGGAGAGACGAGGGACGGGGTTGTCCGCCGCCGAGGAATCCACCTGTGCACAGGGGAGCAGACTGGAGAGATGAGGTAAGTGAACTTCTTACCGGTAAAGAGGATGCTGAAGAGAATGTGGTAGAAGTCCATGCAAGGAAAATGAAGTCTACGGCTTCAGGCCGACGCTCAGGGCGAGGCGGCTTTTATCCTTCGCCGCTGACGAGTAGCAGGTGCGTGAGCAGGTGGCGCCGCTGATGAATGGCGCGGCGTGACATACCGTGTATACCAAATGAAAACAGGGAGATATTGGAGTCTAAAATTAGTCAAGAAGAAGTTGGGCTAGCCATTGATAATATGAAATCAGGAAAAAGTGCAGGACCAGATGGTCTTCCAGTTGACCTTTATAAAAAATTTAAGAATAAATTAATAAAACCTTTTTTGGAAATGGTTTTAGAAGCATTTCAAAATAATAATTTACCATCATACATAAATAATGCCTTAATTATACTGCTGCCAAAACCAGGTAAGCCCTCTAATAAATGTGAAAATATGAGACCAATAAGCCTATTAAACGCCGACCTTAAGATAATCTGTAAAATTTTAGCAAGACGAATACAAGAAATTTTACCAAATATTATTAATCGAGATCAGAATGGCTTTATAAAGGGTAGACAAGGCTTCCATAATGTAAGAAGACTATTTAATATTATTTATTTTAATAAAGAAGCACCGGATACAGCTCTCCTATCATTGGACGCCGAAAAGGCCTTTGATAGAGTCGAATGGCCCTTTCTTTTTGAAGTCCTACAAAGGTTTGGACTTGGAAATAATTTCATAAAATGGGTTCAAATAATATACAATAATGCTACAGCAGAAATCCTAACAAATAACAATATTTCAAAACCAATAAAAATCAATAGAGGATGTCGACAAGGCTGTCCACTTTCACCTTTACTGTTTACTATGGCAATTGAACCTTTAGCGATAGCGATACGTTTACATTCACAAATATATGGAATTAAAGTTGGACCAACAGAACATAAAATCTCCCTGTACGCCTATGATATAATTTTGTTTATGTCGAATCTAAAAAAATCAATTCCAACCTTGTTGAATTTAATAAAGAATTTTGGGGAAATATCAGGATATAAAATAAATAAAACTAAATCTTCAATATTAATGCTAAATGAGACCCAGAGAAATTACCCAGCCCCTGAGGCAAATCAATTCAATGTTGTAAATCAGTTTAAATATTTAGGAATCCAAATTATGCCTAAGCTAGAATCAGTCGCCAGCGTCAACTATGAAGCCTTAATGTCAGATATCAATGAGTTAACTCAGAGATGGATGTCACTACCAATGTCGATGATCGGGAGAATCAATATACTTAAAAGTAATATTTTACCTAAAATACTTTATTTATTTCAATACATTCCCTTATCACCACCTTTAGATCTATTCTCAAGAATAAAAAAAAAGTTAGTGGAATTTATATGGAACAACAGGAGGGCTAGATTACGTCTGTCTTTATTATATTTACCATTTGATCGTGGAGGTCTGAAATGTCCAAATTTTATGTTGTATTATTGGTCGGCACAACTGAGGTCTATGACATATTATTTTTCATCAAATGATCTCCCTAACTGGACTGAAATGGAATCATACAATTTACCTTTACCTCTTCCCATATTCATATACTCAGATTCAGCAAAAAAATTACAAAAACAAGTTAAAAATCCATTTGTAAAGCATATGATCAAAATATGGTGTGAAGCTAAAAACTATTTAAAAGAACCACAGTTATTGTCACAATTTAGTCCAATATGGGGTAATCAATATTTTAAACCAGGGAGAGCGGACGCTGTATTTAAAGTATGGAATTTAAAAGGGATACAAAAGATTCAGGATTTATATTTGCCATGTGCAGATAACATAATGTCTTTTGAAGAACTGAGGATCAAATTTAATCTCAATAGAACACATTTTTTTAAATATCTTCAACTTAGAAACTTTATTCGATCAAATCAAAATAAAGCTCTCACTCGACCTATTTATTCATCCTTGGAAAAAATGATGATGAAAGATAGTAAAAGAAAGGGTATTATTTCAGAGTTTTATAACTCATTGACACTATCTTCAAGTGAAAATTCACTGAAAAGATTAAACTACTGGAAAGAAGATCTGCAAATTGAAATTTCGGAGGAACAATGGGAATTGGCTTGTACGGAAGCTCAAACCAAATCAATAAATGCACGCCTTAAATTGATACATTTCAAATGGTTAATGCGGATGTATGTTACACCGGAGGAGTTAAATAGATATAACAAAAATATACCAGATACATGCACAAAATGCATGGAAAGTAAAGGAACCCTATTTCATTGTTTATGGGAATGTAGATTAATAAGAATGTTTTGGGAAGAGATGAGGGTAACAATTGAAAAAATAATCTCAAAACAAATCATACTGAATCCTAAACTGTTTTTGTTGGGTCTGTACCCAGAAAAGCATAATTTTAATAAAAGTGAAAGAACATTCATAGACCTCAGTTTGCTTAATGCCAAAAAATGTATTGCACTATTATGGAAAAAGACTCATAGACCAGATGTGACTCAGTGGTTAAGACAGATGTTAACAAACCTTCCATTAGAAAGAATAACATATATACTGAAATCAAAGGAAATTGTGTTTGAGAATATATGGAGACCTTTTATTGATTATGTAAAAAATTTAAACATAACTCTTGAAGAAGAAGGTGAATGATGTGTGTGGACCTTGTAAATTCCAAACTGGTGAACATAATATGTATACTTATGTATTGGATTGTCTAGACTAAACAGAGGAGCATTGTTGAAGACTTGATTTTGTTGGTGGTTGTTGGTGTTTTTAGTGCATTTTTTTTTTTTGTAGTACTTTAGCGTTAGTGTTTGATTGTTTGTATCATGTTTGTTAAAAAAAAAAAGGTTCAATAAAGATATTGTGGAAAAAAAAAAAAAATTAACGCTTTGGTTTATGATCAATAGAGAGTTTGGGATTACCTTGCAGTGTAAACATGCTCATACAGAGAAGCAAAAAAATGAGTGGTTGAACATTCATCCTACAAACTACACACAAACAAATTCCCCCTTCCCACACTTGTGGCGAACCCCCCAAAATCAAAAGAAAAATTCCGTCTCCCGATATAGCCATCGACCGCTCCACATCCACGGGGAACAGCCTAAGCCACTCTTTCTTCATCCTCCCAATCACCCTAACTCTACTGCTTTTAATGACGTAACATTAACTCTCCTCTGTAGTTTTCCAACTTAACTCCAAAATTTTTAGCAACTTTGTACATCATAGTTTTTTTTTGTTTGTTTTTTTAAATATATAATGCAATCTATATTTTGTAAACTTGCTATTTGCTTCAAGTCAGTCAGATGCCTGTGCAAATGCTTAATTATTCTACCTTATATTTTGTTCATGCTTAGCTCCCACCAGTCTCTTCTTGGATCTTCTTGATGAACTCCTGCGCGTCCTCTGGGGTCTTGAAGATGTGGGTTCTGCCCCCATACGTGGTCAACAATCTCGCAGGATAAATTACACCATGACGAATCCCAAGGTTGTGCAGCTCCTTACGTACGGGATCAAACTGCTTCCTCAATTGTTGGATTCCTGTGGCCCAATCTGGGTAGAACCGCACCTGCTGATCCTGGTGTTTAATCTCTCCTTTAGCTCGTGCTGCGTTGAAGATCTTCATCCTGTCTCTGTTGCTGACAAACTTCATAATTAAGGTCCTCGGTGGTCCCTTATCTCTCCGTGGGCCAATACGATGCGCGCCCTCCAAAACCAACTAGGATGCAAGTTATCGATTAATTCATTAATTGATAATTGATTCACCATTGCGATCAATTAACGATTAATTGATAAGCAGCATTTTTCCTGAGAATCTGAATTTCCCTCGGTACAATACAGTCTATCTTAAACATATAAAAAGTTGCTGTTTTTTCATATACTGAATAAAGCATGAACAGCATACTCCTCAATGATTTGTTGTACCATTTACATTTATTTGTACTACAGTCGATGGCATTTTTTGTGGTTTAACATTTTTTGTGGTTTAACAAATTTTGCACTGTACAGTGTGTACTTTGTTCTGGTACATCTCAGTAAATTACAAATGTCACAATTTTTTTTATTTATTTGAAAAACTATTACCAATATCATAAAAGTTATCTTTTTAGTTATATTAAAAAAAAATACTGAGATGCACTAGTAGACTGTTTTTAACAGGAAAATAAATTGTGAGCTGCTTCATCTGTTGCATGTTAAACATTATCACAGTACCCCAGCAATCGAGGCAAACCCAGTATGATCTGGGCTCCCTCTGTTGTCTGTTACCTCAGTGGGAACTTGAGTCTGGTCTGCTTTCCCGTCTAGCAGCAGGTTGAAGGCAGTGGCCAGGGATAGGTTTTTGTGCTCGTGTAATCTTTTTCTTTCCTGCTGTCCGTTTCTCCGCCCTGTTGATTTGAAGTAGGAGGGTGGACATTGGAACGTGCCATTGGAACTTGTTGTGATTCTGCGCCGTAACCCGGAAGGGCAAATTTTTTTACTCTGCACAGCACATGTGCTCTGGGGGCTTAGTGTCTTCTTCTGCTTTTTTGGTTAAACTGCCGCAGTGGGTGACCGCGTGCGCCCCCACTTGGACAGCGACGCCACGACAATTCATAGAATAAGCTCCCATTGAAAAGGACTGCTGAGTTATTAGTTAATTGACAACTGATTTAATTTAGTCGACTAAATTCTTAATTGACAATTAATCGAAAGTCAATTAATAATTAGCATGCCTATTCCAGACACCTCCTCTATGGAGAAACTAGGTGCAGGCATTGCTCAGGAGTGATTTTAGCTCATTCTTCCACACAAACTGTCTTCAAATCTTGAAGGTTCTGTGGGTCTCTTCTATGTGGGTCTCTTCTCTCATCTTCAGTTCATTACAATAATTTTCAATTGGATTCAGGTCAGGTGACTGACTGGGCTATTCTAGCAGCTTTAGTTTCCTTCTCTGGAGCTGGTTGAGAGTTTCCTTGGCTGTGTGTTTGGGAACATTGTCTTGCTGAAATGTCCACCCTTGTTTCATAATCAAATCAGTGGCAGTAATGCACCTGTAAGCTGGTTGCCAACCGCCAATCAAATCTAAAAGAAGAAGAATCTTAAGAATCTTGGCAGATGGCAACATGTTCTTATCAAGGGTGTCTCTGTATATTTACCCATTCATCTTTCCTTCAATTACATGAAGTCAGCATATACCATGTGCTGAAAAACACCCCCACATCATGATGCTTCCACCTCCAAACTTCACTATTGGTATGGTATTTGGGGGCTGATGTGCAGTGCCATTTCTCCTCCAAACATGCTGTGTTGTGGCATTCAAAAAGTTCAGTTTTGGTCTCATCTGACCAGACTATATTCTCCCAGTATTTTACTGGCTTGCCCAAATATTGTGCAGCAAACTTTAAATGAGCTTCAACATGCTTTTTCTTCAGCAGTGGAGTCTTGCGAGGTGAGTGAGCATAGAGCCCATGTCAGTTAAGTGCATTACTTATTGTTTTCTTTGAAACAGCAGTACCTGCTAACTCCAGGTCTTTCTGGAACTCTCCACGAGTGGTCTTTGGCTCTTGAATAACTCTTCTGATAATTCTTTTGACCCCTCTGTCAGAAATCTTGTGAGGAGCTCCTGGTCATGGCTGGTTTATGGTAAAATGATGTTCTTTCCACTTCCAAATGATGGCTCCAGCGGTGCTCACTGGAACATCCAGCAATTTAAAAATGCGCCTGTAACCAATGCCATCATTATGTTTTGCAACAATAAGGTTGGGAAAGTCTAGAGACAGCTCTTTGCTTATATCCATCAAGCGTTCTTTGTGGTGTGACAATCTGATGTTCACAGACCTTTTTAAAGGCTAACAGTCAGGACTTAACCAGCTGAAATTAATTTGCACTGATGGGGGATGGGATGGCTTCCTAAATTCTGATGGATTTCAGCTGGTTTCTTGGCTTTCTATATCTTTTTGCCCCTCTTTTTCTTCATGTGTTCAGTACTTATTCCCTGTGTCATTCCACTTTATTAAATATACCTTATTTTGTGAACACAGTTGCCTTGATTTCTTTGTATGTATGGATTACTTGGGATGTTACTTATATTTGGTGAAAATCTCAGGTCAGTGGCTCCATCAGACATAAGTTTGTGAAAAATGTTGATGTGTTCGATACTTATTTTCCCCACTGTATGTAATATGAGTTTCACTTTTTGAATTGAATTACTGAAATAACTTTTTGATGATATTCTAATTTCTTGAGATGCACCTGTAAATTCAATATCAGGTTCTTGCTTGTTTCATTTAAGAAACACCTCCAAACTGAGAGCCATAGTATTGTCAGGTCAACTTTAAAAAAAAAAAAAAATCCATGCAGTTGTGTCTTCTCGCCTAGATTATTGCAATACTTTGTTTAAGCTGGGTTCACACTATAGCATTTGGACCGACTTTTACAGACGTTTTGAAAATCGGAGAAATTAGTCCAAACGTTGGTGAAATTACGTTCCTGAGCAGGTTTTTTTTTTGTTTGTTTGTTTTTTGTTTAAATCCAAAGCACACCAACTTTTACGAATTTCTACAAACTTTTGCTAGCATTTGCCAGTGTTGCATTCAGTGTTGGCAAATTTTTTGCCAACTTAGGTTAGTGTACAGTATGTGTAGCTGTTGCCAACTTAGGTTAACTTGAACAAACGAATACTCAGCGCAAGTCAGCTTATATCAGTGTCAGGCGACGCTCATATAAAGATCAGTGTTTGTGGAAGCTTCTTGCCATTCTAGACCTGCTTTTTTGGGTGGATTCACACTACAACGTTTGGACCAACTTTTACTGAGGTTTTGGCAAAAGTCAGTAAAAGTAAAAATTTTCAGCATGCTGAAAATTTGCCGACATTTGGAAATAAACGTTGGTGAACGTTGTGCTCAGTTTGTAAAAGTTCCTGAGCGCTGGGCTACGTTATGCAGAATTCACCTAAGTCAGCCTAAGTTAAGCTCCACTGGCAAATGTTGACTGAAATACTGGTGGAAGCAGATGTTTTTAGACCAAAACTCACTTCAGACATGCATGGAGGAAAGAGAAATGGAGAGAAGAGGGAATTTTAAAAAAGAAAAAAAATCTCCCAAAAATTTGACAGCCCAAATGAAAAAAATCTCCGCATTGAGAAATTTACTGTTCTTAATTTTCTGCTCTGTGCATAATCATTCTCCAGGATTTATTGGTTTGGCTTCCATTGTGGGGAATCAAACAGTGCTGATGTGGTGTCAAAAACTAAATGACATTTAATGGGATTTTATGTTATTTTAATGGAGAAAGTTGTAAGAGTCAAAATATAATCACCTGTCATTTTATTTGTATGATGATACACTAAATAGTTTTTTTTTTTTAAATTCTGTCCACATTCATATTTTAATTGCAGACAGTGTTGGAGTCTATAGGCATTACTGTATTGTTTTTTTTTAGAGGAATGAATGAATGAATGAACAGGGAAAAAGGGCATGCAGAAGTAACTTCATCGGAATATAAAACAAAAATAAACACTGACGCGTATGCCCAAGGGAGATGTGTTCACTCCAAAAGCAGGTCCAGAATGGTAGGAAGCCTCCACAGATGCTGATCTTTATATGAGCGTCGCCTGACGCTGATGTCAGCTGACCTGCGCTGACCTGCGCTGAGTATTCCTTTGCTTAAGTTAACCTAAGTTTGCAACAGCTACACATATGCTAGCCTAAGTTGGCAAAAGTTTGCCAACGCTGAATGCAACGCTGGCAAATGCTAGCAAAAGTTTGTAAAAGTTGGTGTGCACTGGATTAAAAAAAACCTGCTCACGAACGTAATTTCACCGAAGTTTGGACTAATTTCTCTTATTTTTCAAAACGTCTGTAAAAGTCAGTTCCAACGCTATAGTGTGAGCCCAGCTTTAACTTAGGCTGACTTGGGTGAACTCTGCATAACTTAGCCCAGCACTCAAGAACTTTTACAAACTGAGCACAGCTTTCACCAATGTGTATTTCCAAATGTCAGCATATTTTCAGCAGGCTGAAAATTTTGAAAGAACACAACTTTTGCCAGTAAACACCAACTATCATCAACTTTTGCCAGCAGAGCCAAACGTTTGCCAAAACATCAGTAAAAGTTGGTCCAAGTGTTGTAGTGTGAATCCACCTTTGCCACCTTAGTCAAATCTTCTCTTTCTCATCTCCAGTCTATACAAAACACTGCAGCCAGACTACTAACACGTTCTTGAAAGCAAAATCATATTACCCTCATTTTATAGTTCTTACATTGGCTACCAGTGGAGTTTAGGATTCTTTTAAAAATTCTCACACTTGCATATAGAGCAGTACATGGACAAGCCCCATCTTATTTATTTGATCTCCTCCTTAATCATCCAGAGTGGTGGCCTAGTAGAGCATCCGCCCCACGACCACGAGGTTGGGGGTTCAAGTCCTGGCCGGGTCATACCAAAGACCATATAAAAAAATGATACTTTCCACCTTCTAGCTTGGTGCTCAGTGTAATAGAATGGGGGAAGGAGAAGCTGTTTGTGGTGGTGCCTTGCACGGCAGTGACCCCTCTGATTCTAGATGTGACTAACGTTGTAGACAGGAGAAACGTAATTCCGTTCTACCATACATGATTGGCTGTATGGACTGAATAACAACAGAGATGGCTTCTGCTTCTGCTTCTTCTTCTTCTTCTTCTTAAGCACACCACTGGTTGCACTGTTAGATCTGAAGCCCAGAAGTTGTTGGTTACGGTAATCCTCATATGAAATTGAAGACCAGGGGGAACAGAGCCTTTCAAACTGTAGCACCAAAGCTTTTGAATAGTCTCTCTTTCCAGCCACAGTTAGCTTACTCTGATGACTCTTTTAAAAAGCAGTTGAATTTTTTTTTTAACCAGATGTTACGTTGAGTTTCAAATTAACTGCGTTTTAATGGTCTGATATTTTTTAAATTTTGTTAATCTTGTGTTTTAATTTTTTTGCAAACTTTGTTTTAACTTTCAATTTTGTTTTCTTTTTCTTCAATTTTTTAATTCTGTTTTGTTGTACAGCACTTTGTGACTGTACAACAGCCTGTGAAAAGCACTTATATAAATAAACTTTACTTACTTACAGATTCAGCCTTCTTTTACAGCCCTGCATTTCTAGCATTTCCCAAAAGCCAAAACACTTACTGATTAGTTCAGGTTGGAGAAACAGGAGAAAATCCTTTGGCCCAAAATATCTACAATAACAGCATTGTGCCGTTGGAACTGTTCACTGGTTGGCCCACCAATCTCCCTTGAGCTTTGATGCAGCTCTCCCACTGCCCCAGCTTCCAGCCATAGACCTCCTGTGGTTCAGAGGGGTCTGGTAGCTGCCTGTGTGAGTCTAACTCCAAATTAAAGGATCTTCCCCTGATTTTCATCCATCCATAGTATTAATTGTAAGTAAAATATAGATTTTAAATGTAATGTTTATAAAGTTGGGTAATTTTACGGTTTCTTATATTATTAATATCTATAACTTTAGGTAAGAAAACACATTAACTATTATGGTGTGCATTAATATGTTTATTAAAACATTATTAGCCATTTAAAACACTTCATAACAACTTATTCTGCTTGACCATATTAAGCTGTAAACCACAACTTTTTCCTTATTAAACAGCGGATTATACTCTTCAATGATAAGTAAATAAGCAAGCTCTTAGATATGAATTGCAACGTTTATTCATTTTGCTTACAAAGGGCCTTAGTAGATGGTAGACGTACAAGAGTAGAATACGAGTAAAGCACAAAATTCAGGTGTTAATAATTTCCAAATGCCTCCAAGTTATGCCTTTTTTTTTCTCAGAATATGTTCCCAATTTTAAATTGTGATCATGTCATAATTAGTTAATCAGTAGCTAGATACTGTATATATTCATTTAAACCCAGCAAGCCATGAATTAATATACTGTAATTAGTATCCGCTTGTTTACTTACTATCAATAAGTGGTAATTAGGAGATCATTAACTGAAAACATTTCTAATTAATAGCCGACTCCAAAGCAAAGTAAGTGTTTTTAATGACTAAAAAGAGTTAAGAAGCCCTTAATTGATTAACAGTTATCATGTGTTCCCTTAACTAAAGTGTTGCCGTACTTTGTATTATAGCTCAGAATTTGGTGTAAAACAAATTGCAGATCCAGCTTATAGATCCGTCTTCTAGCTCCTGAGACCTCATTGCATTTCGTTGTCAGCAGCTGTTGGTGATCCGTAATACGTGTGTAGTTGAACTCTTATCTTGTCTTCCTCTTCAACAGCTTTACATTTTACACTCAAGCGTTCCTCGCCATCTCGCAGAATGAGAACACAACAGCTGCTGCTGATAAGTCACAGAAATGATAGATGGTCAGTTTGCGGTTCGCCAGCCACAAACTTGATTAGTGCATCCAGCAGTTAGAGATCAAAGGCACGAGCACAGTACACACGCATCTATCAGACTTTCAGAAAAGTTTTGGCAGACTTCTGAGAGAATGAGTTGATTTTACCAAGGTTGAGTGCGTGTCTGAAGGTTGTGAAGGCTCTCTGATTGGTACCCCGAGCTCATTTTCACTTCCATTACAAGTCCATCAATGAGAGGCTGGATTCTGATGAAAGGTCTTCGTCAGACAATTGATCTCAGTAATGATGAAGAGGAGAGGATAGGTCAGGGATGTCACTTCTTTCACAGGATTTTCTCTGAGGTGCTTGTCTGAGGGTGAGCCAGTCACGGCACTGCAGCTTGGTTGGCTAGGTAGATGCATTTGTGCGAGCGATTGTTCTTGGAGTGCTCTTGAAAAACCTCTGTGGTGTGCATTCATTTATGCCAAATGGCTTGTGCAGCTAGAAAATAAGACTTTCTCCAAACAAATTAATTAAATTTGTTTTTGAGCTCTTAAACTTCAATTTGCCACAAAGTAGCGTGGCACCAGTGCGGATGTTAATGAAAGAAAAAAAATGTTTAGGCTGAGGTTTTTTTCTTCTTCTTCTCCCAGCCAAATTAATCCAAATCAAAGTGTGGAGGGGAAAAAAGACAGACAGAGGCACAAATAGGGATTCCGTAATTGGCCTGTTTTGCATTTTATCTCCAAGGATTTTTTATTCACACGCCTCCCTTATAAAGCCTAAATTGTTTCAGTTCTCAACTGATTGCTCCTGAAACACAAAAGCGAGAGAAAAAGCCCACTGCCCTCGTGCCTCCTACGGGGTTGTGCTAAACCACTTATTTCAGACTAAACTGGATTATTGACAAAAGACACAAAACTGGAACGCCTCGGTTTTTCCTCATAATAGAGCTATAGCTCTATGGGAGCCTAGCTTGTGATTGAACGCGTGCTTTTCAGTGGTGGACATTTTAATAGGTGGTATGTTATGGAGCATGCATACAGTATGTTTGTTTATTCAAATAATAAAGGAGGTGAGGTTCACCATTTTTCTCATGAGCTTAATTTCTCTGGGGTATTTCCTGTTTTCCCTCTGCCTTCATATTGTTCTTCCACCTTTATTTTACTCTGAAAGTCATCACATTCAGTAAAGTATGCCAAGAGATGCATCACTGGGGTTTTTAAATGTGCGCTGAAAGTGAAAAGGATCGTTTTATGTTTTCATCGCGGCCCAAAATCCTATATCCTAACACGCAAACCGGCAAATCTCAAAGTGCAAGCTCAACAGCGCAAACGAAACAACATCTCAGTCAACAGCACTGACATAAGGATGTGGTTAAGACGGTGGGGTCTGGGGGTGCGTGCTGCGCCTGGGAAGAGTCAGCATGACATATCTATTTGTCGCAGTGCCAGATGTGAATGAGCATGTGTGGGAACTGTTCCAGAGAAATTGCCAGCAGTAGCACTTTCACGGCATTGCCATGAAAGCATGAATCACGCAAATCATGCAACTTCCCTCCCCAGCAGACAGTGGTCTCTTCACCGCCGGAACAAACAAATGCCATAAATATTAGTCCTAAACAACACTGAAACGACCTCAGTGGACATCAGGGTTGGGATTCTGGCGCTGAGCTCAATCCATACCACGCCCACTGTTTGAATGATCTGTTCTCTCCAAAAATAGACAAAAAGGGCTTTAAGTTAATAGCAGTGGGGGTGTCTTGCTACTCTTGGACCAGAATCATCTTGAGAGGCGGCTGAAGATCCTTCTAAATCCTAAGTGGCTCTCCCTGAAGCAGTCTTTGAGATGTCAGCCCATCTAAATATCTTTGAGGATAATCACCTGCTTTGACTGAAAAGTCACCTTGGTCCTCTGTGTTTGTGGAGATGATTGAAAGTGAAACCTGAAAGTTGAAGAGTTAGTATTGAACTCATTCTTATAAAGGCAGCTTTCAGATTTATACTGCCATATTTTTTGTTTTACATTTAAATATTTGTATGTTATCTAAACTGAATAAGCAGAGCTTGAAATTAATTTTTTTGCTCATCAGCTGCTGCGGCTAGTAGTTTTCCAAAGTTGGTTGCTAATCAGTCCTTTTACAAGGCAAGATGACAATCTTTACTATGGAAAGAGACATTTTTGAGCAATATTTAAGTCAAAAAAATCTTCATTGAGCCACAAAAATACTTAAGATAAAACAGTTCTAAATTGTGTTATGCTGAAGGCAATAAATTGATTTATCAACATTAGTAATAAGTGAGTTTTTTCCACTTAAATTTACAGCTTTTTAATTGTAAATGTTCCGTTTTTGTCATGTAAATTTGTCATTATGTTCTTGTAAATTTTAACATTTTTTCTTGCAATTTTTTTTTTCATGTTCACTTTTTTTTAGCATAAATTTGTGACTTTTTATCTCAAATTTGCAATTTTGTTTTCCACAAATTTGGCACTTCACTTTTACAGTGACATTTTTCTGTCATAAATTTGAAGCTTGCTTATAGTAAATTTGTGAAATTTTTATTGTAAAGTAGTATCTTTTTTATCATACATTTGCACCCTTTTTCTGAAAATTTGTGGGATTTTTCTTAAGTCTATGCCTTGCTTATGCTAAATTAGTGGGGTTATTTTTATAAATTGATAATTTCATCATTTATCAATTTACCACATTTTCCTTACAGATGTAACAGGTTCATTTTTTTTTCAGTTGTCTTTTGTGGAACCGATGTTGTATATAGTACTCAGGCATCTAAAAAACTAGAATATTGTGGAAGAAGAAAGCAGACGAGGCAGCGAGCTGGATGACACATGAACTTTATTCTTCTTCCAACATCAAGTACAGGAAATAATCTGACTGGCTCGCGTGAAGTCGAGGTCGCACGAACACCGGCGGCCCTTTTGTGGTTATGAAATGTTCAACCCCATGTTTGGTTACCGTAGCCGAAAAAGTCGGGACCGTGAGCGCTGGGAACTATGCAAGTAAATGCTGGTACTTATCCCCTGGAGCTATAATGTTAGCCAGTGTTGTTGACCCAGCTCCCCAAGCTGTGCAGGGCAGGGAGGGGAAAGAGACAGCGTCCACTAAATGTCTGTTGGCAACATCGACTAACAACCCACAAGCACATAAAAAATCTGCTCCTAAAATGGTGGCAGAGCACGCAGCTACCACAAAGTCCCACTGATAATTGCGTCTGTGCAAGCATATCATCAGCGTCCGTTCACCAAACGTCCTGATGGTGGATCTTCGTTGGCAGCCGTGAGCTCGGGACCGCTGCCTCCTGCCAATCTGTCTGCGCTGACTGGCAGGATGAGGCTCTTCTGGGAGCCGGAGTCCACTAAAAACTGTCTCGCCGATCGTGTGTCCATGGTAAAAAGCAGCTTGTTCCTGTTGCCAGCGGCCGCAGCTGCTACTGAATGCTGGCCGTGCTGTGCTCCTGGCTTCTTGAATTGGCACGGTGGCAGACAGCGTTGGGCATCTGAGCTGAAACGGCAATAATAGAAACAGATCGTCCCGTTCCTGCATCTCTTGGTATCCGTCCCGGCTACTATCAATGGCTCCTCGACCTCGCTGGAGTCCCTCATGGATACCAGTGTCACTGCATGCACATCGAGAGCTCTGGTTGCTAAAATGATGCGCTCCACTTCCTGTACCAGGGCGCAGTAGTCCTTGATCACCAGCCGCGGTGAGTTGGCCAGGATTGCCCTCGCTGTAGCAGGTAGGTTCCTGAGGAACAGGTGGGCGAACAGGAAAGATTAGTCGTTCTTCCCCATCAGCACCAACATGCTCTCCATAAGCTCCATGGCTGATCTGTCACCTAACTCTGAACGTGTTAGGAGTCTCTCTGCCCTCTCACTGTCAGATAGGGTATAATGCTGGAGTATCATCCTCTTGAGCGCTTCATAATCCCCTTGGGCTGGCGGCTCCTGGAGCAGGCTCGTTACCTGTTGCGTGGCGCACACATCCGGCGCAGCGACCACATGGTAATATTTCGTGTCGTCCGTTGAGATCCCGCGGAGTGCGAACTGGGCTTCTATATGCAAAAACCACACTGTCGGGTTGTGAAGCCAGAAGTCTGGGAGCTTGACTGTGACAGCGCTTGCGGCACTGCTGTTCTCCCTCTTGGTAGTCTCTGGGGCGGTGCTCAGCTCGCTCTCCATGGCACGTCTTGGGGTCACCAATGTGGAAGAAGAAAGCATATGAGGCAGCGAGCTGGACGACGCATGAACTTTATTCTTCTTCCAACATCAAGTACAGGAAATACTCTGACTGGGTCTGTGTGCACCTCCTTTTTATAACCTTTATTTCTGCACCATGAGACCCAGGGAGACAAACACAATACTTTCAGCGCACAAAGACATGCGTGGCACATTAACATAATAACCCCCTCTCTTCCTTTTGCAACTCCTGTGTCTCCCGAACTCCCCGGGGTCGGATAGTCCTTTCCGATACATCTGAGACCCCCGGTACCACTTCCTCCTTCATTCCTTTGTTCCATCTTCCCCCCGGCTTCTGACTCTGGGTGAAGAACCCCCCACACGGTGCCACCACAATATCATGATTCAATGATTATTTCAAAGAGTGAAGTCATAATCAAGACAATTTAAAACACAAAAAGGTTGGAATAGTTAACTGTGTGGGGAAAAAATTAAAATATGAAAATGTCATTTTAAATGAAATAGTTTAACTTTTTTGAGATGCATTAGTACATCAGAATCTGACATCTGCCAAAGTGGCCAGGATCAGTGACAGTCCACTGCTGAATTCTACCGAGATGTGCCTGGTGAGCTGATGCTAAAGTCAAACCCTGTCAGAAGACATATTTAAGCAATTTGGGAGAAATATGTTAGTTTTTGTTTTTAACTCTTTTTCTTCTTATATTTGGTGGCGCAGTAGAAAGAATTAGACAAACCCACTAACGGTAATGTTAGATGTGGGGATTTTTTTTTTTTTTTTTTTTTTGAGATTTGGGATGGGAAAACTCAAAATGGTTCTCAATTAGTATTTCACATCTCATTTGTTTAATCTGTACAAAACAAAAAAGCAGATTTTTTTTTGTTTGTTTTCCACTACTTCTACTTATGGTAATTTAAGCTGTCTAAATGTTAAATATTATATATAGATCTGTCTCGTCATGTTGTTCTGGTTTTAATTACCTTAACAGTTACTGGAGTATAATTGTCTTTTTTTTTTTTTTTTTTTTCCTATACTTGTTAAACTTTCATTTCGTGACATCTAGCTACAACAGTTGTCCATTAAAGATCTCCTCTGACTCATCATCTGTGGCCTGAGAGGAACCCAACTTGACAGTTTTTAGGGCTTGCCCTTCAAAAATATACGGAGATAGGCACTACCCCTATACACCACATGGTGTCCCACATGCTGTGGAAGGGAATTAACTAACTAACTTCTAAAATGTGACCGGCCACAAGCAGACCAGCAACAAGTCGGCCTGACGTGATTCCTAAAAAACACAGAAATCCTTTTTTTTTTTTTTTGGAAACATTTGTGATTTTCGGGGTTTTTTGCAAAATATGCTTGTTGAAATCATGAAGAAGCTACTCCATGCTTCAGATAACAGTGGGAGATTTTAAAACCGTAAACTTTGTATTTGAAATAGAGTAGTTTTGGAGGGAAATATCAGCGAGACCACTTCCTAGTTTTGGGGGTGTGGATACTGTGGTATGTTGGAAATGCCACAGCAGGCACCACGGACGTGAGGACACAGGCACGGATGACATCACCTCGCCGTGGGTATAAAGGAGGACTGACGACAGGAATCATGGTCTTTAGCACTCCACCCCTGTCACAGCAACAAACCCATATTAATCCAGTGTTAGCATATACGTAGCTGTATTGATGCGACACATGTAACATCTGTTGTGTTTGTAACAAAGTTTGTGTTCGGTTCAATTCCTGCCTCCGCTGCCCTGCTTTCCAGACATAACAAATGGCAACAAGGAGAAAAAATGGCCTTCCAAGAATAGAGCCTGACAGCTCCATTGTGAAAGCGTGCACAAAACCACCGCCACCGTTCCTCAGAAACCCAGGTGAGCCGCCCATTCCATGGTTCCATTCGTTCGAGTGCTTCGACAGTTAAGCAGATGCTGCTGGCCTGGGCAGCCATGGAGAGCAGAGGAGGCAAGCAATCCTTAACGCCCTGGGCACCGAGGGGTTCCCGATAGTCAGCCTTTTGGGACAGGCGGACACGTGTAACAACTGCGTAATGTTGCTGACTGCACACTTCGCTGTTCCACGGGACTTATTGGCCCAGAGGTCTGTGTTTTACCAGCACCAACAGCGAGAGGACGAGTCACTCATACAGTACGTAGACACCCTTCGCTGTTTGGCTAACACATGCGAGTTTGGGTATGTAGACGATAGGCTCACAGTTGAAGCAGTTTCTCCGCAAATTTGGTGATTATGGGCCGTGCTGAGGGCGGGGCCGGATGACCAGACAGTGGCAGACACGGTGAAAGGGCTACCGGAGGTGCTGTTGAAGATGGTGTACTACCTATCGAAGACGGTGGCGATGGAGTGGGCGTCCCAGCTGGAGATGACGGACCAGGTGGCTCCGCTGGTGCACACAGTCTCCCCGGTGGTTGAGCCCGCCGAACCCACACCTTCTTGGGGGGGGGGGGGGGTCCCGTGGGAGACACCATGGGACAGCAAGGCACCACAGTGCAATAACGCAGCACTGAACTCAGTTTGGACGATGGCGGTTCAGGTCCATTGAATTTGGAGGTGGACACGGCAGCTCCCTGCCTCACACCACATGCCAAACAGAGCCCAGCGGAACTGGAGCAGCAGCAGGGGCCTCAGACTGCAGCCATGCAGGTACCGGAACTGCCACTAGAATTTCAGTCCACAGTCATGTTGGATCCGGAGCCAGTCCCCACGCAGTACGAGTGTTCACAAACTGCATGCTGAACAGAACCCAGCAGAACCAGAGCCACCACTAGAGCCCCAGTCTGCAGCCACATGGGACCTGGAGCCTTTCCCCGCACAGCATGAGTATCCTTGAGCTGCACCCTCATCACAGGAGGGAGAGTATGAGTCCACTGATGTGGGTACAGCCAAAGAACACAACACAGAGGGTGAACACAGTACAGAGAGAGAGCACAGCACGGTGACACAAATCAGACTCACCCCCGATCCTCGCCCAGCATGAGTTTCAAGCAGCCGCTGTGGAGCCGCAGGTAGGGGAGTTCATGGAGAAAGGGGACCCCGGTGACCGAAGACAGCGCGGTGCACGTCCCGTCGCCAGCGACAGCGACACATCACCGTGGCCTCAACCAGCACCAGGTGAGGGAGAGAAAAAGCCGAACTCATCCAGCATCCTTGCTAAGTATCAGCATCAACACAGCAGGATGGAGAGTCTGTGACCCGGCAGGACCCAGCAGAGCAATGACAACTAAGGGCACGTCCTGCCACTGGCGCGGATGGCACGCTGCCATAGCAGCAACCAACATCGGAGACGAGGGAGCAGCAGCACCGAGTGCAGCCGAACTGATCGCTGCGTGCACTGCTTGTTGGAGTTTGGGTCCAACGATCCAACCGCCTGGACCTACAAACGGTCCCGTCATCACAGATAAGAACTGCCGCACAAAAGAGGCCAGCCGCCGTCCAGATGGCCGATGGTTGGAGATGGCATGTCAACCATCTGCGGAAGGTAAAAGCAGCTGCCTCAGATCGAGATGCAGCACTGTAGCCGATCCAGCTGGTATGGGACCCGGGCTGGGATTTTGCTGACAAGCGAGCCGTGGCTTCGGCGAGATGGTCCCCAAGTCCGCTGCAGCTGGTGCCTCCAGGGGCGCACCCGCCGCGGGCTCAACTGAGGTCCTGAAGTTGAACTGTAAGCAGTGACTGCTTTTGACATGTTTAATAGACTGCTTCAGTAGTGGCAGAATAATCCACAGTTGTGCAGGGTTAATTGGCAGTCTACCCAGTGGCCCAAGTCACAACATCATACAGTAATGCATTTAACATCATGCTATATGCCGCCTGCCAATAGCCAGGCCATGTATTTTTTTTTTTTTTGGACTTATTTTGTACCCGTAGGTAGATTTGTTCTGCAGTCCGGTGACAAGCCACCAGCTGCCAGTCGCTGCGTGCGCAAGCGTCCCTTAACTCCCTAACCTGCATGTTTTTGGCATGTGGGAGGAAACCGGAGAAATCCCGGAGTAAACCCACGCAAACACGGGGAGAACATGCAAACTCCACACAGATCACTGTTGGCCAGGGGCAGGGATCGAACCCACGATCCCCGCGATCCCCCGGCCAAGGGTAAACTGTGCTGCCGCGGTGCTAACCACTGCGCCACCGTGTATGTTTGTTAGTTAGCTCTGTGTTATATTGCATGAAACAGTTCTGATTGTATATGTGCTGTGCTAGTACTATGCCACCACACTTTAAATACCCAGCTAAAGTTAATCACCACTGGTAGAGTTCTGGTCTTTCCCGGTGGGGGGGGGGGGCTAGATGTGGTATGTTGGAAATGCCACAGCAGATGCCACGGACGTGTCAACACAGGCACGGATGATGTCACCACGCCGTGGGTATAAAAAAGGACTGATGGCAGGAATCAAGGTCTTTGGCGCCCCACCCTTGTCACAGCAACAACCCATATTAATCCAGTGTTAGCATATAGCTGTATTGATGCAATATCTGTTGTGTTTGTAATAAAGTTTGTGTTCGGTTCAATTCCTGCCTCTGCTGCCCTGCTTTCCAGACACAACAGATACCATAGCTGATTTGTTTGGCTATTCACACATCTTTGTTATTCATTTCAGCCAATCAGGTTCAGGAACCTCCTTATGGAGGGTTTCCAGAGCTCCTTTTGATAAGCACTGTAAGGGGGTTGGGTTCATGCTACGTCATGCAAATGACCAGCTTTTGTTACCATCCCCCACCTGGCTTCCCTGGAAGGTGACAATCCTTGGAAACTTTGAACCTGATTTTCTCAAAGAAATAGTTTGAGAGGTGCTAACATTCAAATGGCCACATCGTCAAATCTTTTCGGCTTTTCATGTGTTAGACATCATTGGAAAGCTTAGATTCCACACTGTTAGAATCTGTAAATACCTCAAAATACCCTTCGGGAGACTTGTTACTGGTTTTCCCATGGCTGGTAGTAGTTGGAAAGAGGTGGAAGTCAGATGGTGCGAGGTTGGGAGAGTAAGCGGGGTGAGAAAAGATTTCATAGCTGCAGCACCATGCTTCTGTCTGGGCAACATGTGAGTTGTAAACTAGGGCGTTGTCTTGCAGGAGGCTGGCACATTTGGTTAGCATGCCGTGCCTCTCGACATTGATGGCCGTCTGCAGTTTCTGCAGCAGTGAAGTGTAGTATGTCCTGGTAATTGTGGTTCCAGAAAGTCCATCATCAATACTCCATGCTGGTTCCAAAAGACAATGAGTATGACCTTGCCCACCAAGGGCTGGGCACATGCCTTCTTCAGAGGTGGTGGTGACGATGGGATGTCACCACTATTATGATTTATTGTTTGTGTGATTATGTTATATTTGTAATGGTAAATGTTATTTGTTAAAGTACACACATTTATTTGGGATCTGTCTTTGTTTAATTTGAATGCCTTGGGAGATAATTGTATGATTCAGGATTTAGGTAAAATAATGGATGATAAGTTATTGCACATACCTTTGCCAATATGCTTCCTGTGGGTGTCCAGGCAAAAGACTCCTTTAGGGAGTTGAAGGCCTTTTATAGGACACCAGCAGGAAGGAAACGTCTATGGTAAGTTAGAGGGGTGGTTTAGTTTTGTAAATAAGGATTTTGAACTATTTATTGGATTATTTATATTATTATTGTTGTCATTGATTGTTATTTATTATATGTTATTTATATTGTATAGTGGGGAAAATATTTATGTATTTTAGAATTAATGGGTGTGTGTAAATGATGGAAGATTTGTTGTTTTACCTGGGATTATGGTAGGGGCTAATCAGCCCTAATTATTGATGTTAGTATAAAACAGGTGTGATCATTGTGATACAGAGTGGTAGTTGAGTTCACTGAGACATATCAAAAGAGATCGACGATCATTGCTGTAAAGCAGAGTTTTGAAGAATTGTGTCGGATATCTGGACTATTTACTTGTGAGTTATAAATAAAATGGACTAATTGACAAATTGAAGCTCTGGCCTCGCTTCGCAATAAACCGTATTTTCACATTTGGAGGCAGCGGTGGTCCGGCCTGTGGACGCCATGGCGTTCGGTGGACAGAAGGACCCATGGCGAGAAGAAAGGTGAGGCAAGAGGAGCAGTCTGACCTGGACACAGGTATGGCGGCTGAGGACCCGGGAGTCAGCGGACTGGGCGAGCTCGAGGAGCTCACGTGCCTGGTGAAATCTTTGGTGCGTTTGCTGACTCTCAGGGATCGCCAGATGGAGGAAGAAGCCGCTCGTCAGGAGCAAAAATGGCAGGCGGTAGAGAATCATATTCATCGGATAGAGTCGCAGGTGGCGGAATTGAGGGAGGACTATGGGAGCCGGGCTGAGCGTAGTGGTGACGAGGGCACTTCGAGGGAGGATCCTAGGGTAACGGCCAGTCGGGTTGGCCCACGAGAGGATGATTTGCTGCTGCAGGTGCAGCCAAGGATGCCATGAACGCATCACGAGCCCAGGCTGAACCCTCTCTCTCCCGAGGATGACATCGAGCACTCCCTAGCATCATTCGAGAGGATTGCTACAGTCTGCCGCTGGCGCAAAGAGGAGTGGGCTATTCATGTGGCTTCTCTACTCACAGGTAAAGCGCGAAGCGCATATGTTCTGATGGACATCACAGACACGGATAATTATGAGAAAGTGAAAGAAGCTATCTTGAATAAATATGAAATCACATCTGACACATATAGGAGGCGGTTTCGGTCCTTGGACATTCATAAGGACGAAACCCCTCGGGAACTATATGTACGTTTGAAAGACTTGTTTTATAAATGGGTGAAACCAGAGACTTTATCAGTAAAAGACATTGCTGAATTATTGATTTTGGAACAATTTCTAAGGATGGTGAATCCAGAACTGGGGGTCTGGATACAAGAGCGGGACCCGAAGACTGCAGAGGACGCTGCTCGTCTGGCGGAGGTTTTTCTGTCAGCCAGGTCTGGGAGCAGGAGAACTACTCTTGGCCGTGACAGATCTTTCACAACACGGAGTGAGTTTAATAAGGGTGAAAGGGGTGGTCCAGCTCGAAATAAGTTGTATTCCAGGCCCAGTCAGATCACGAATAGCAGATTTGATGATAGCAAAAAGTCATGTGTTGCAAGTAAAGATATACGCTGCTATCAGTGCAATAAAATCGGTCACACCCAATATTCATGCCCTGCAATAAAGAATGAGAAACCGTCATTGTTGTGCTTAGTTCCTAGACCCACTTTTTCAACCTCAGTGCATAATGGAGTTTATAAAACAAAAGTGTTGCTTAATGGTCAGTGTGAAGAGGCCCTGTTAGATTCTGGTTGTTTTCAAACAGTTGTGCTACCTAGTTTGGTCCCTAGGGATTTGTGGAATGACTCAGGAATAAATATCAGTTGTGTCCATGGGGATAAGAAATTGTACCCGACCGCTGAGGTTTAACAGTAGGAGGTCAAACTTATCTCCTTCCTGTAGCTCTTGTGCCTGATTTGCCGTATCCCGTTATTCTTGGCAACGATGTTCCAACTTTGTTGGACATCATACAACAGGTTAGAGAGGAACAAACGGAGGAGAGACAGGCAGGTGGCGCTGTTGAGCAGAGAGTAAACACACCTGTGGTAAAAAATTGTAGTATAGTGACAACCAGGGCACAGAGAGCACAGAGGGCTGCCAATACTCTTCAGGAGTTACCATTCTATGATTCTGAGATAGAGGCAGGCCCTATTAAGCAACCCAAATCCAAGGCTCAGAAGAGAAGAGATAAGGTGTTAGCTTCTGTAAAGAACCTGGGTGAAGAAACACCACAATTAAGCCAGTCAGTAGAGTTTGACATCCCTCCTGACATAGCTACATTGCAGAAGGCTGACCCAACACTTAAACCTTGGTTTGATAAAGTCTCGGAGATTGAGGGTGTGAAACAGGGTAGAATGGATTGTTTGGCTGAGGCCATGTATGTCATAAAAAAGGGCATTTTGTACCAGCAACAAGGTGAAGTTATGGCCATAGCTTTGCCACAGGACCTCACACCAAAAATTATGGAACTGGGAAAATGTTATTCCTTGGGCAGGTCATCTAGCATTTCAAAAAACTCTGCAGAGAATTGCTAGAAGGTTTGTGTGGCCGGGAATGTATACCCAGGTAAAGGACTTCTGCACGACATGCTCAGTATGTCAGATTACATCATCTAGGGGAGTAGCCCGTGCCCAACTGCAACCATTACCAATCATTGGAACACCTTTTGATAGAATAGGGATGGATGTAGTTGGCCCCCTAGAGAGAAGCTCCTCTGGTAATAAATACATTCTAGTAATTTGTGACTACGCTACTCAGTACCCAGAAGCCTTTCCCCTGAAATCTATCAAGGCTAGGCAGGTTGCCAACTGCCTTATCCAGTTGTTTTCAAGGGTAGGCATACCCAGAGAAGTTCTAACAGACTGTGGAACAAATTTTTTGTCAAAACTGTTGCAGCAAGTGTATAAGCTGTTGGGGATTAAGGGCATTAAGACTACCCCTTATCACCCTCAGACTGATGGACTAGTGGAGCGATTCAATCAGACTCTTAAAAATATGCTGTGGAAATTTGTTTCTGAAATGGGCTCAGATTGGGATCAATGGGTACCCTATTTACTGTTTGCTTACCTGGAGGTGCCCCAGGCTTCAACAGGGTTCTCACCTTTTGAACTGCTTTATGGCCGTCAGGTGAGGGGCCCACTGGACTTATTAAAGGAGCACTGGGAGAGTCCACCGAGTGATCAGGACAATGTGGTCTCTTATGTTATTAAGATGAGAGAGAAACTGGATCGAATGACTGCTTTGGCTCAGGAACACACGAGGACGGCGCAGGCTAAACAAAAAACTTGGTATGACAAGAAGGCCAGAAAAAGGGTTTTTCACCCAGGACAAGAAGTTTTGTTATTGCTGCCCTCGTATGACAGCAAGCTGTTGGCTTGATGGCAGGGGCCGTATGAAATTTAAAAAAAAACTAAGCTCAGTGACATATGAACTATATATGCCTGACAGGAAGGTGAAATATCAGACCTTCCATATTAACTTATTGAAAGAGTTTCAGCAGCCTGGCCATCAGCAGCAGCAACCTGCTCTCTTCAGGAGACACAGCATCTCTTGATCTGTGCGACGGAAGTGGATGAGGAGAAGGAACAATCCTTTCCCACAAATGTGTCAGAGCCTTGTTCATTTCAACTGTCTCATTTGCAGGTGGATCAGCGGAGAGAGTTAGAGACATTGTTGGACCCAGATTTGTTTCAAGAGAGACCTGGTTTCACTACATTGGTACATCATAAGGTTCATTTGAAAGAGGAAGCTGTTCCACGTAGAAAATCATATAGGATCCTGGAACGATTGGTACCAAAAATGAAAAATGAAATTGATTTGATGTTGCAGCTGGGAGTGATTGAGGAGTCAGCCAGTGAGTGGTGTAGCCCGATTGTGCTGGTCCCCAAAAAGGATGGCTCATTAAGATTTTGTATTGATTTTAGATACCTCAATTCAGTATCTAAATTTGAGTCATACCCCATGCCCCGGATCGATGAATTATTAGAGAAAGTAGGCAAGGCTAGATTTATTTCTACTTTGGACCTAAGTAAGGGGTATTGGCAGGTGGCATTGGCACCAGAAATAAGGGAACTTACAGCCTTTAAAACACCTTATGGCAGTTTCCATTTTAGGGTCATGCCATTTGGCCTTCAGGGGGCACCTGCAACTTTTCAGCGGCTTATGGACCAAGTTTTAAGAAGGGTATCAAATTTTGCAGCTGCCTATTTGGATGACGTGGCCATCTATAGTTAGACCTGGGAAGAACATGTGGTACACCTTAGGCAGGTCCTTCAGTTGATTAAGAAGGCAGGACTGACAGTCAACCCACGCAAATGTGCATTCGGACAGCAGCAGGTGGAGTACCTGGGACATGCGGTTGGTCAGGGGGTCATTAGACTACGAGTAGGTAAAGTGGATGCCATTCGGACCTACCCTGTACCCACCACTAAGAAGAGAGTGCGATCATTCTTGGGAATGGTGGGATGGTATAGCAAGTTCATCCCCCACTTTGCTGAAAGAGCAGCAGTGTTAACTGACCTCACTAAGGCTTCAGTGCCAAATAAGGTAAAATGGACAGAGGAGTGTGACAGAGCGTTTGAAGATCTGAAGAGGGCTATTTCTGGGGAGAAGGTTCTCTACAGTCCAGACTTTGCTCGCCAATTCATTTTACAGAGTGATGCTTCAGGGGTTGGCATTGGAGCAGTACTTCTCCAGGAGGAGAAGGGAGAGAGACACCCAGTGCTGTTCTTGAGTCGTAAGTTGTTGGACCGGGAGACAAGATATTCTACGGTAGAAAAAGAATGTCTTGCTATGAAATGGGCAATAGGGTCCCTTGAGTATTATTTACTAGGGCGTCATTTTATATTGGAGACAGATCACCGGGCTCTACAGTGGTTGGACAGATTGAAGGATGTAAATAGTCGTCTCACAGGGTGGTATGTGTCCCTCCAACCATATAATTTTACTGTTCGGTATGTGGCAGGGAAAACCAACCTTGTGGCTGATAGCCTCTCACGAGTACATGACTCCTAGAGTACTGTACTCTCGGGGAAGGGGGGAGGAAATGTGACGATGGGATGTCACCACTATTATGATTTATTGTTTGTGTGATTATGTTATATTTGTAATGGTAAATGTTATTTGTTAAAGTACACACATTTATTTGGGATCTGTCTTTGTTTAATTTGAATGCCTTGGGAGATAATTGTATGATTAAGTATTTAGGTAAAATAATGGATGATAAGTTATTGCACATACCTTTGCCAATATGCTTCCTGTGGGTGTCCAGGCAAAAGACTCCTTTAGGGAGTTGAAGGCCTTTTATAGGACACCAGCAGGAAGGAAACATCTATGGTAAGTTAGAGGGGTGGTTTAGTTTTGTAAATAAGGATTTTGAACTATTTATTGGATTATTTATATTATTATTGTTGTCATTGATTGTTATTTATTATATGTTATTTATATTGTATAGTGGGGAAAATATTTATGTAAGAATTAGTGGGTATGTGTAAATGATGGAAGATTTGTTGTTTTACCTGGGATTATGGTAGGGGCTAATCAGCCCTAATTATTGATGTTAGTATAAAACAGGTGTGATCATTGTGATACAGAGGGGTAGTTGAGTTCACTGAGACATATCAAAAGAGATCGTCGATCATTGCTGTAAAGCAGAGTTTTGAAGAATTGTGTCGGATATCTGGACTATTTACTTGTGAGTTATAATAAAAATGGAAATTTGGATTTGAAGATCTTGACCGTTTCTTGCCTCAGATCTCGCCACGCACCGTATTTTGACAGGTGAGTCATAATGTTTCCATTGCTTGGACTGGGCTTTAGTCTCTGGATCATAGTGATGGACCCATGTTTCGTCCTGTGCTATTAGTCTGTTGAAGAAGTCCCCCTGGTTCTCTCAGCACATGGCCAAAAGAGCCTGGGAGCATGTGACTCATTCCTGCTTCTGGAAAGGTGTGAGTAACCGGGGAATCCATCATGCAGATAACATCCACGTGTGAAAATGGTCATGGATGATTGTTTTTTTTTTTTCTACAGACCCCACACTGATCTTGACATCTTGGGCTAATTGGCAAACAGTTATGCAGCGATCCTCCAAAATAGTGGTCTCCACTTTCCAAGTGCACTGTGTTCACCTGGGAATGGGTGCCATTTCCACTGATGTCCAGCCCTACTTGACACTTGTTGATGCCAGTGCTTGACTACATCATATGATGGGGCATCCTCCCAATAAGTCTCTTGTATCTCAAACGTCTCCTGTGGTGTACGGCCTTGCAAGTACAGGAACCTCATGACCGCTCTGCATTCAAGTGGCTCCATTATCACACCTTACTCTACCTTAGCACCTGTAAAAGAGAAACTCTTAGGAGTTCAGAACTGCATATTGCCACGTGATCTGTAGAGATATGTATTATTATACATGTGCAATTTCAGCCTCCTACAGTAACCAAAGTGAGTCAGTGTAAATCTTTAATTAAATATCGGTTAAATATCGGTTTAACAGAGAGCTGAAGAGAGCTAAATCTGTGTATTCTGAGAGACTCCAGCAGCAGTTCACTGCTAATGACTCGGCTTCTGTGTGGAGAGGACTGAGGCAAATCACCAACTATCGGCCTCAGGCTTCTAAAGGTCAGGATGACAAAGCCCTTTGTCAAAAACTGTCCCAACACTACGCCCGTTTTGACACCTCGTCAACTGTGTCCAACTCCCCCCCTCCACCCAGCTCCACTGCCTCCTTGGCCGCTAATTCATCAAAAGCGGTCCCCCCCTCCTCCTCCTCCCCCCCTGCCCTTGTCATCAGTGTGCAGGACGTGCACAGACAGTTCTCCAGACTGAACCCACGCAAGGCCCCCGGTCCGGACGGCGTGTCTCCCTCCACCCTGAGACACTGTGCGAAAGAGCTGGCTCCTGTCTTCACAGACATTTTTAACACCTCCCTTAAGCAATGCCACGTGCCGACCTGCCTCAAATCCTCCACCATCATCCCTGTCCCCAAGAAGCCACGGATTACTGGACTTAACGACTACAGACCTGTAGCGCTCACCTCTGTAGTCATGAAGTCCTTTGAGCGCCTGGTCCTGTCCCACCTCAAGTCCATCACCACTCCCCTCCTGGACCCGCTGCAGTTTGCCTACCGTGCCAACAGGTCTGTGGACGACGCAGTCAACCTGGCCCTCCACTCCATCCTGCAGCACCTGGACTCCCCGGGAACCTACGCCAGGATCCTGTTTGTGGACTTCAGCTCTGCATTCAACACCATCCGCCCCGCTCTGCTCCAGGACAAGCTGTCCCTGCTCGGCGTGCCTGACTCCCTCTGCAGGTGGATCACCGACTTCCTGACGGACCGGAGGCAGCATGTGCGGCTGGGGAAGTCTGTCTCAGACTCTTAGCATCAGCATCGGATCACCCCAGGGCTGTGTACTTTCCCCCCTACTCTTCTCCCTTTATACCAACTCCTGCACCTCCACCCACCAGTCTGTTAAGCTGATCAAGTTTGCGGACGACACCACCCTCATTGGGCTCATCTCCAACGGCGATGAGTCCGTCTACAGGAGAGAGGTGGCCCAGCTGGTGTCCTGGTGCAGCCACAACAACCTGCAGCTGAACGCTCTGAAGACAGCGCAGATGATTGTGGACTTCAGGAAAGTCACAACCCCCCTGCCCCCCCTCACCATCACAGGCTCTCCCATCACCATTGCAGATTCCTTCCGCTTCTTGGGCACCACCATTACCCGGGACCTCAAGTGGGAGCCAACCATCAGCTCCCTCATCAAAAAGGCCCAGCAGAGGATGTTCTTTCTGCGGCAGCTGAGGAAGCTCAAGCTACCCACCAAGATGTTAGTGCAGTTCTACACGGCCATCATCGAGTCCATCCTCACCTCCTCCATAATCGTGTGGTACGCAGGAGCTACTGCCAGGGACAGACTAAGGCTGCAGCGCGTCGTGCGCACTGCTGAGAAGGTGATCGGCTGCAAGCTCCCATCTCTCCAGGATCTGTACATCTCCAGGACCCGGAGGCGTGCAGGCCGGATCATGGCCGATCCTTCACACCCTGGTCACGTACTGTTTGCCACCCTCCCCTCAGGTAGAAGACTTCGGTCCATTCAGACTAAAACCTCCCAGCACATGAACAGCTTTTTCCCCTCTGCCATCAGACTGCTGAACATTAAGTGACTTATTGACTCTCGTGCACTATATACAGCAGCTCAACCAGACTCATGTCATTCATCACTGTTTTTCTGTTGCATTATCGACTGCACATCATCTGCTACTTGCTAATTTATTTAAAACTGCTGTGACAAGTATTACTCATTATTATTATTATTATTATTATTATTATTATTCTACACTTATTGCATGGTTTTAGTCTTTAATTTTTTTTTTAGTTTATCTCTTTATCTTATCATGTTTTAATGTTGTACCATTGCACCGAGACAAATTCCTAGTTTGTGTACTACATGAACAATGGCAATAAATCTGATTCTGATTCTAATGAGCAGCCACATTTGGCTTTATCTCCATTACTTTGTATTCAGTTGACCAACTGTCATCCTTTTTTTTCAGGTTTAGTCTTTCAGCATTTAAAAAGTATATTCATGTACAGTGGGGCAAAAAAGTATTTAGTCAGCCACCAATTGTGCAAGTTCTCCCACTTAAAAGGTGAGAGAGGTCTCCAATTTTCATCATAGGTATACCTCAACTATGAGAGACAAAATGAGAAAAAAAAAATCCAGAAAATCACATTGAAGGATTTTTAATGAATTAATTGGTAAATTCCTCAGTAAAATAAGTATTTGGTCACCTACAAACAAGCAAGATTTCTGGCTCTCACAGACCTGTAACTTCTTCTTTAAGAGGCTCCTCTGTCCTCCACTCGTTACCTGTATTAATGGCACCTGTTTGAACTCGTTATCAGTATAAAAGACATCTGTCCACAACCTCAAACAGACTCCAAACTCCACTATGGCCAAGACCAAAGAGCTGTCAAAGGACACCAGAAACAAAACTGTAGACCTCCACCAGGCTGAGAAGACTGAATCTGCAATAGGTAAGCAGCTTGGTGTGAAGAAATCAACTGTGGGAGCAATTATTAGAAAATGGAAGACATACAAGACCACTGATAATCTCCCTCGATCTGGGGCTTCACGCAAGATCTGACCCCGTGGGGTCAAAATTATCACGAGAATGGTGAACAAAAATCCCAGAACCACATGGGGGGACCTAGTGAATGACCTGCAGAGAGCTGGGACCAAAGTAACAAAGGCTACATCAGAAACACACTACGCCGCCAGGGACTCAAATCCTGCAGTGCCAGACGTGTCCCCCTGCTTAAGCCAGTACATGTCCAGGCCCATCTAAAGTTTGCTAGAGAGCATTTGGATGATCCAGAAGAGGATTGGGAGAATGTCATATGGTCAGATGAAAGCAAAATAGAACTTTTTGGTAAAAACTCAACTTGTCGTGTTTGGAGGAGAAAGAACACCATACCTACTGTGAAGCATGGGAGTGGAAGCATCATACTTTGGGGCTGTTTTTCTGCAAAGGGACCAGGACGACTGATCCGTGTAAAGGAAAGAATGAATGGGGCCATGTATCGTGAGATTTTGAGTGAAATCCTCCTTCCACCAGCAAGGGCATTGAAGATGAAACGTGGCTGGGTCTTTCAGCATGACAATGATCCCAAACACACCGCCTGGGCAACGAAGGAGTGGCTTCGTAAGAAGCATTTCAAAGTCCTGGAGTGGCCTAGCCAGTCTCCAGATCTCAACCCCATAGAAAATCTTTGGAGGGAGTTGAAAGTCCGTGTTGCCCAGCGACAGCCCCAAAACATCACTGCTTTAGAGGAGATCTGCATGGAGGAATGTGCCAAAATACCAGCAACAGTGTGTGAAAACCTTGTGAAGACTTACAGAAAACGTTTGACCTCTGTCATTGCCAGCGAAGGGTATATAACAAAGTATTGAGATGAACTTTTGTTATTGACCAAATACTTATTTTACCGAGGAATTTACCAATTAATTCATTAAAAATCCTTCGATGTGATTTTCTGGATTTTTTTTTTTCTTATTTTGTCTCATAGTTGAGGTATACCTGTGATTAAAATTGGAGACCTCGCTCATCTTTTAAGTGGGAGAACTTGCACAATTGGTGGCTGACTAAATACTTTTTTACCCCACTGTATGACTATTTTATATGCCAACCCTGTGGCATTTAACAAATTTTTATTATAGTTCATCAGTCTTTACCCTCTTCAGTTTGTTTTCCTGTATTTCCACTGGAAGCTGACAATAATGTTCTTTCCATCTGCTAGGATTAACGAGAAACTGTGGTGGGATCTGACCTTTTGTTGCTAGGCGACTGAACAGCTTCCTCAGGATGCACATATTCTAGCGTATCTTCATAAAATCCTGAATCACGGGGGAGTTTGACAGCGCTGACCTTACCACGGGTATTATGAATATTAGATTTGATATTTAGCACTTTTTTTTCTTTCTGCTAAAACACGAAGAAAACGTAAATTCTTGAATTATTTCTTGAATTATCATTTGAACATGTTCATAGTAAAATTTGTTACTATTAGATAATATTGCATATTTATACGGTGTATTTTATATACAAGTAAATGTATTCTTTCATTTGTGTTCTCTTACTGTTAGCAGTGACCATTAGCAGGCAGTAGCCGTCCCCAGAGGATACTGAAGGCTCTTTTCACAAAGATGATCTGTAAATGACAGCAGACAAACAGAGAAATCAATAGCACCCCCCCCCCCCCCAAAGCAGTCATGGTATGATGTTCATGATCATAGATTAGATGGTGCTGTGCCCTTTGGCACATGGAGACAGAGAATGATCACATCCTTTGGAAAAAAGATAATCTGTGATTGGACTGTGTTCCCTTAGGTTAAAGTTTAGTTAATGGAACATTTTGTGAGATTTACTTGTTGAGCTTCTCTAAATTTCATAGACGCACATCACTCTATACAAGTGGACATTGTTTCAGTGGGGTTTTTTTTTTAAACAAGAGGCATATTTCTTACAAAAAACTTGGTCCTAAAGTTGAAACAGGCTTGTGGGAAAGCTGGTGTTTACCTTGTCATAATTCACTCCCCTACCAGCAAATTGTTAAACAACCAAATGCATTATAAATATTTCATAATGCTTCTGCGCAACATTTGGGAAAGTGTTTAATATTGAGTCCATAAAATGATGAATGGAGTTCATATAGGTGTGTTTGTTTTTATACGTCTGCGGAGGCCGTGCAGAGAAAGTTATGGTCCGAGGTCACTTCTTTTCCACAGAATAGATGGACTGACTTGCTGCAAATGTAATAATGTCATTTGTTTTTCTTTTTGGTTAAACAAAAGCCTGACCTATTAAATCACGACTTAAAGTCATTGAACACTTGTTCTATTCTCGATGGATTTATGTATTTGTTCTGTTATGGCCACAAAGCAGCCCTTTCATTCATCATGTAAAACCAAACTTTCCGCTGATTAGGACTTAGTGTTTTACAAAGGTGAATATGTAGGCCCACGAGTCATAAAACCCCCTTAGAAAACAAGGTTTGATGTGGCGACTCCATATACACAGTGTATTTTCTATTTGGGGTGTTCTTTCCACATTGGTGGATTGAGGATTTGATCTCTGTTTCTGCATTTTTCCTTGTCTTTCAGAGAAAAAACATCCACCTGCTGCTCAGTGTGTTTTTGCTGGCAGCCTGGGGGGCCTTCCTACTGGCCTGCCGCTTCTACTGGATGGGCAACAAACCCCCAAATTTCTCCAACTCGGACAACCCAGCAGCCGACTCCCCATCACTTCTCACGAGGACGCTAACCTTTCTCTACCTTCCTGCCGTTAACTTTTGGCTCCTCCTGTGCCCAGACACCCTGAGTTTCGATTGGTCGATGGATGCTTTGCCTCTGATCAGGAGCCTCGCAGACTGGAGGAACGTTTATACGGCGGTTTTCTATGTGGGATTGCTGTTGCTCGCCTGGTTCAGCCTGAGGATGCATCAGGCGCCCAAGGGCAAAGACATCAATGGCAAAGCACATCATTACATCAACAGCAGAAATGGGAGCAGTAACGGGCACAGCTACCATTGCATCCATCAAGAACACGTGAACAACTCCCACACAGATGCTCATGTTAACAGTGCACAAAATGGCACCAAAAAGCACTATGAGGACAGGACTCCATTACCTACCACGGAAAATGTTGTGGTGTTCTCTCTTGGCCTGTTGGCTGTCCCTTTTCTACCAGCCACAAACTTGTTTTTCTATGTAGGATTTGTGATAGCAGAGAGAGTACTGTACATCCCCAGCATGGGGTTTTGCCTGCTGGTTGCCTTGGGGATGAGGTGCATGTATATCCGACTGCGGCGCAGGTCTTCCCGGACGTCGCTGGTGTACTTCAGCGCTGCTCTGGTTCTGCTCTTTGGTGTCAAGACTGTGTTGAGGAACCAGGACTGGCAGAATGAAGAGATGCTGTACAAGTCGGGGATTTACGTCAATCCGGCTAAAGGTAAGGCTCAGCGTGGAAGAGTTTATGTAAGCGTGCACAAAGATTGGAGTCAGCTGCTCAGATGTGCACACATACGCACGTCGCGTACATCATCGCCATCATATTTGGCTTGAATAACTTGGGAAAATCTTAAGGCAAGGCTTAGAATTTGATCATGTGTACCGTCTGTCTCTCAGCCTCCTGCAATCCTGAACAATTCAAAGGAAATCTGCTTCGAAATGTTGCCTCTTCCTCACTCAGCTTTACCACAGGATATAAAAGTCCTCACAAGTTAAAGCTCGCAAAGAATAGATTTAGACTGGAGTGAGTTTTCATGGGACAAAAACAAAGTATTGTTTAACAGAATACAAGAGAGTGTTTCTGCACCCAGCATGCAGTTTCTTTAATGACACCACATGCCCTGTCTCACTTGGAAGGGCACCACCACCCATCACTGATTGGCACCTTAAACAGGAGATAAAATATCCAGAAGCGTCCACATTCAAGGTCGTCAGATGGCGATTTCTGTCCAGACTGAAGTTCTCAGCACTGCTTAAGAGAGGAGCGAGACAGGGCCCTGCCAAGCAATGGAGGGCCATCTTGTGTTAGCTAATTTCCCTTTCAAATTCTGCAGCGGCGCTGAGGCGTGACAGCTGTTTGTTTTGGCAGGCGATCAGCCAAACGTAGTAGCAGCAATGTCCCCGACTCACATTCAATAAAGCTAATATGAGATTTGGGAGGACCTCAAACAGGCACATGCTCATTGGTTTGTTTGAGCTGGAAAATTATGGAATACACAAAACAGCTCTTTACTGTAGGGCACTCTGCTGAGCAAGCGTTCTTAACTTTAAGTACACAAATGAAGGGAGTTTGGTTTGTTTGGATTGTTACAGAATATTGCCATTTAGGATTCCATTTACATTTGAGAATTGTGGACACTTTAAAAAAACTGAAAATGTGTATGCATAGGCAAGTTTTTTTTTTTAATCTATTCAAATAGTAGCGACTGAAGTAAATAATACATCACACCTAGTAAAATTATAATTCTGCATTAATCCATTGCCCATAAATACCTCATTAGTTATGTTATCTAGTATTTAATTATCATAGAGAGTCTGCAATGTATGCAGTCATTTTAAAACAGAAGTAGCAGTGAAGATATATTACACATGCATGCAGCTGGACCTAATAACCATAAAAATTCCATTATAATGCTTCGCTCTTATTTTTACATCCAATTAATTTCCTCTAAGTTTATTTCCACACTCCATGGTATCTGCAGAAAATGTATGAAACCTCCAAGCAACCTTATTCCACCTCTCAGCTACTCCGCTGAGCTGTTAAGCACTAATGACGTCAGTTGTTCAATAGCGCCGTGGTGGTCTCTTTTTTTAAATGCATGTACTCCTTTTCTCATTGGAACGACTGTTATTTTACGCACAGAGCTGTCCCCCAGTGTGGGACTTCTCTTCAGCCGTCCTGCCTTGGTACACCAGCTGCAGCATAGAAACATCCTCTTTAGTGGTTAAAAAGCACTGAAGTCAAGGCAGCATGAGGTTGTAAAACACAAAGGAAAATGATTACTTACCACAGAGCATTCTTTCCTGCTCCTTAACATACTGGAAAGGTTTTCTTTTTTATCCCTCTGATTAACCTTTTCCTTTGTGACCTGTCAGCATGGGGAAACCTCGGAAACGTCTTGAAGAGCCAGGGGAAGATGGAGAAGGCTGAACAGGCTTACAGGAATGCTCTCTACTACCGCAGCAATATGGCTGACATGTTGTATAACCTGTAAGTTTGCCTGTTTTGTTTCTTATTCTTTATTTGTTTATGTGTACATTCATATTTTTTAATCCCCCGCTGGTCGAAGACCAAAGGGGTATTATGTTATGGCGATGGCCATCTGTCTGTGGAACAAAAGTACCTGTCTTGTGAAATCAACTCCTCCTACTAGTGATGGCAAAGTCGAAACAGTGTTTTAGTACATACCGAAACTTAGGTGGAACTTCTGAATCTAACCACTGTTCCGAGGTCTGTATCAGAAAGAGGATGTCACGTGACTGTTCCATGCCGTGTTCCATTACGGCACCGACTGTTTTGAAACGTCACAGTTGTTTTGTATCAGTGAAACACAAGTGAATATGCGGTGATTTTGTTGTCCTGTTTCTAAAATGGTATGATAAATAAAATACTACCATTACACAATATGAAAATGCCTATTCTATGCACAATATACAGTATGTATTATATACAGTATATATTTATATGTAAAATACTAATTTCTCGTGTCCTTGCCTGATTGGCTGCTGATTCATCACCCCACATGCCTAAAAGGTCCTCTAAAGTGCAGTTTGTTTGTGAAGGCTTGCCTCTCTGTCTTGTATTGAGCGTGCTTTTGGATTTACACTATTTGGAAATGGATGGGGGTAGAAAGCTGGGCTGCACGGTGGCGCAGTGGTTTAGCACTGTGGCAGCACAGTTTTACCCTCGGCCGGGGGACCGCGGGGATCATGAGATCGTGGGTTCGATCCCAGCCCCCGACCAACAGTGAGCTGTGTGGAGTTTGCATGTTCTCCCCGTGTTGCGTGGGTTTACTCCGGGATTTCTCCGGTTTCCTCCTGCATACCAAAAACATGTAGGTTTAGGGCGCTCGCGCACGCAGCGACCGGCAGCCGGTGGCTTGTCACCAGACTGCAAACCGAATCTACCTACGGGTACAAATAAGTAACAAAAAAAAAAAAAAAAAAAAAAGCGTCCCAGGTCAGCTATCTGGGATCACTTCAATCTTCTTGAGGGGAAAAAAGTTAATTGTATGCATTGTATGCAACATCTTGCATTTTGTAATAATACAGCTATGTGGAGACACCTATGGACAAAACATCCTGATGCCTGCATTCCTAGCACAATACATCCTGAATCAAGCCATGCCCAGCATAGTGTTTATAGAATGTATTCATGGTCTTTTAATACAAATACAATTATACATTTGTTATTTATACATCTTTATTATTATTTACAAAAAACATAATTATGCATTTGACCACTAAAAGAAGCCATAGGTGGGCAGCCCCCAGACACCCACTATGCTCAGAATGATTGAATGAGGTGGTAATTGTGTTTGATTCTCATTTATTGTTATGTAACTTGTCTGTCTGTCTGTGTATCTATCAATCGAGGATCAGTGCTATCTCTCAGCCCCATACCTGCCCAGACGAGATGACCCTCAAGATTACTGGAAACAACATGCTGCTATATTCCCTTACCTGTTCCAGCTGGGCAGTGAGGAGTGACGACCTCTGCCCTGTATTAGCTTTGTAAAGCGACTGAGATGTGGTCGCTCGCCCCATAGGCGGCCAAATAATAATAATAATAATAATGTTCCAGCGGGCCAAGACATATCTCTCCATTCCAGCCACATCAGTCCCTTGCGAGAGGGTATTCTCAAAAGCAGGAGAAATTTTAAACAAGAGGAGAAACCGTCTAAGTCCAAGCACTGTTGAACATATTGTTTTTCTGAATAAAAATACTTGAATGTACACAAGCACCCTCTACAAATACTGACTGATGTCTATTTTGTACATAAGCACCCCCTTCAAATACTAATTAATGCATACAAATAATACTATAAACCCAAACAAAACATGAAATGTTAAGAGATAAAAACACACACGAAAACACTCAACTGTTTGAGTGTAGTATTATAACATTTGGCCACCAGATGTCGCTGTGCGGAGATGTTTCAAATGTTCCGAAAGATCAATTCTTTTTCTGAATCAGTTGTTCCAAATGATTCGATCTCTCGAACGTTCCATTTCTGCCATCACTACCTCCTACAGTTTTGTTCCAAATGTTTTGAAATGCAGCACCTGGGTTTGATATACACCAATGATGCACATATTGCAATATGGCTTCGATCAAATGATTTTTTTCAGGAATTATAGACCTTGAAGTTGAGGTCAGAGGTTAGTTTTTTTTATCCCATCCATCCATCCATCTTCTTCCGCTTAATCCTTTTCGGGTCGCGGGGGGTGGGTGGGGCTGGAGCCTATCCCAGCATCTTTGGACGAGAGGCAGGGTACACCCTGGATAGATCACCAGTCCATCGCAGGGCCATCCCGTCAGTCGAAAACCAAAGGGGTCAAAGACTGGCAAGTTTTGCGCCAAATGTTTTGAAACTGGGTGCCAGCTGTGTGAGTCGGTTGTCTGCTTCACCCGGTGCTAACCGCTAACTAGCCTCAACGCTAACGCTACAGCTAGTCGTAGCTAACACCGACACAAAGGAGCGACTCTGTCCCCGGTTCGTCTCACCGACCTGGCATCGGCCCTGTAGATGACGGCTGAGCCTCCCGCACAGATTCTTAGAATCTTGTGATTGGGGCTTGGCGGAGGAGCTAACTGAGGCCCCAGCTGGATAGGAACCGGATCGGAGCTCAACTACAGTGGCGGTAGGTGACGGGGCTCAACAGAGGAGCTAACTGAGGCCCCAGCTGGATAGGAGCCGGCTTGGAGCTCAACTAAAGCGGCTGTAGGCAGAGTAGCTAACTGTGCTAACTCAGTAAAAAATGCCACCAAAGTAAAAGGAAATGGAAGAGATTAAAAAATCTCTCAACTTCATGTCAGAAAAACTTACCAAAGTGGCCAATCAACAGTCCAAATTATTAGGGCTAATGGAGGAAGTCTGAGAGCTGAAATTAACAATTAAGGACAGAGACAAAAAAATTGCAGACTTGGAGCGACACATCGAGGATCTTGAACAATATACTCGTATGGATGATTTAATCATTAGTGGACTAGACATTAAATATCAATCATATGCTCATGCAACAGCAGGAATGAGAGGTGAGGAGGCTCCCCCATGTGAATCAGTCTCCTTGGAAAACCAGGTGCTCCAGTTCCTTGAAAGCAGAAACATAAAGGTTGAAGTAAATGCAATTTCAGCCTGCCATACACTACCCAGAAAGGATAATAAAACAAAGGAATCAATTGTGATGTGCTTCGTGAACAGAAGAGTAAAAAATGGCATACTGAGGCAGGCCAGAAAGCTACGGGGAACAAAAGTTTACCTAAATGAGCATTTAACAAAGAATAATGTGGAAATAGCTCAGCAAGCACGGATGTTGAAAAGACAAAACAAGATACAGGCAACATGGACACGAAACTGTAGAGTCTGGATTAAACTAAATGGAACACCTGAGGAAGCAAAGACCATAATAATAAGAGATCTCACTGACTTAAATAAATATAGATAAACACTGATTAAGAAAATTAAGAGACTATGATAATCCATATCCACACACACACACAGCAAGAATAGTCCTTTTGTGACATAACATGATAATGTACTTTAAAAAAAAACAAACAAAAAAAAAATCCTCATCACTGACTTTAGTAGACATCAATCATCCCCAAATGGAGGAAGTCATTTGACTCAGAGAGAGGAAATTCAGACTCTGAAAATATCTCATTATGCTGAACATAAACTACAAGAGATGGAGAATGATATTGATTCTGATAGCCACTTCTTCAATAATATTCATCATCACTCTGAATATTACACTGAAAAGCTATTCAAAAGTCAAGTGCAAGTAGATGGTAAACTATTAATAATACACTTTAACAGCAGAAGTCTTAACAAAAACTTTCCACAGATTCAGGACTATTTAAAACAGCTCGATAGAAAATTTACAGCTATCGCAGTCTCTGAAACTTGGCTCAATGAAGAGCAGGCTTCTTTGATGGCAATAGAGGGATATCAGATGTTTCATATTAACAGATCTCAAAAAAAGGGTGGTGGTGTTGCACTGTATATTGATGAACTGTATAGGGGTAAACTTGTAAATGGAATGTCCTTTGCACTACTGGGGCTTCTGGGATGCGTTACTGTTGAGATTGACCAAGATAAAACAAAAAAAATCTAATTATAAGTTGTATATATAGAATGCCGGGAACTTGCGTTGAGACATTCAGAGATAAGTTAGTTGAGCTGTACAATAATATAACTAATAAGAAAATGGTTGTAATCTGTGTAGACTTCAATATTAATTAATTCATTCATCTTCTTCCGCTTAATCCTTTTCGGGTCGTGTGTGTGTGGGGGGGGGGGGGGGTGCTGGAGCCTATCCCAGCATCTTTGGGCGAGAGGCAGGGTACACCCTGGACAGATCGCCAATCCATCGCAGGACCAACACAGAGAGACAGACAACCATTCACACTCACAGTCATACCTAAGGGCAATTTAGAATCCCCAGTTTTGATGCCAATTAACCTAACTTGCATGTTTTTGGCATGTGGGAATCCCGGAGTAAACCCACGCAGACACGGGGAGAACATGCAAACTCCACACAGATCACTGTTGGTCGGGGGCTGGGATCGAACCCAGGATCCCCCGGCCAAGGGTGAGTTGCTGTGCTGCCGCAGTGCTAACCACTGCCCCACCGCGCCGCCCTTCAGACTTCAATATTGATTTACTAAATCCATTTCAACAAAATGTAATTACAGAGTTCATGAATTTTATGTACAGTATTGATAAGAAAATAGAAAGTGGATTATTGATAAATGACATAAGTGACCATCTGCCAGTCTTTGCACTTATCCATGGCCATACGGGAGCCAATACAGAAAAAAATTTTAAAATCTTTCAGATACAAATCACAAAATGCTATCAGTTCTTTTAAAGAAGACCTGCTGAAGCAAGACTGGACGAAAGTCTATGTATCAGATGTAAATGAAGCCTACGATACATTCATGAACACTGTAACCGCTCTTTATGAAAAAAATTGTCCATTAGTAAAGTAAAAGCTTAAACAGAAATTTGTCGACAAGCCATGGTTAACCAAAGGATTACAAAAAGCATGTAAAAAGAAAAATTCACTATATAAAGCTTTTCTAAAGGAAAGGACAAAAGGAGCAGAGCAGCGGTATAAAACATACAAAAATAAGTTAGTATATAATGAGATGTAGTAAAAGAGACTATTACAGTAAAGAACTGGAGAAAAACAGAGATAACACTAAAAATACCTTTACAATACTTAACAATATTCTTGGAAATAAAAACAGAAATACAAGCTACCCAACCAATCTTTCAAAAAAAAAAAAAAACTGACTCAAAAGTGTGAATGCAGTCTCACCTGCAGATGAATTTAATAAAAATTTTTGTTAACATTGGTCCTAATTTGGCACGAGAAATACCCATTACGGCACCTACAGGTAATATAATAAGCACAAACATTACTATAAAAGACTCTATTTACATAAAGAACACAGATGAGAGAGAGGTCATTGAAATTGTTAAATCGTTTAAAAGTAAAACATCTACAGATTGTGATGGTATTGACATACTTTTAGTCAAAACTATCATTGATTGCTTAGTGAAGCCACTGACGTATATCTGTAACCTGTCTCTCCAAACAGGTATATTTTCCAGTGCAATGAAAATAGCCAGCGTAATTCCGATATACAAGACGAGTGACAGAGGGGAATTTTCAATCAATAGGCCTGTTTCACTATTGTCGCAATTTTCAACGATACTCGAAAAAATATTCTGTGAGAGAATTGACAACTTTATAATGAAGCATAATTTATTGTGTGAGCAGCAATATGGGTTCAGACACAAAAGGACAACTGCATTTGCTCTAATGGAATTTATAGAAAAAATATTAACTGCTGTAGAAAAAGAGTATTCAGTTGGGGTATTCCTGGATCTTAAAACAACATTTGATACAGTGGATCATAAATTATTGTTAAACTACAAAATTATGGTACTGGGGGGTAGCACTGTCCTGGTTATGTTGTTACTTAAAGAACAGATATCAGTATGTATGTGTTGGTAGCAAAAACTTGCAGTTACTGAAGGTTACTTGCGGAGTCCCACAGGGTTCAGTTTTGGGGCCATTGTTATTTAATATGTATATAAATGATATATGTAAAGTTTTTGAAAAAAAAGGGATTTAATATTGTTTGCAGATTACACTAATTTATTATGCAGTGGAAGCAATTTGGAACAACTTTTGGATACACTCGGAAAGGAATTAGGAAAGCTCAAACTGTGGTTTGCTTCAAGCAAATTGACGCTCAATTTAAGTAAGACAAAATTTATAATTTTTAACAACCATCACAACAACTCAGTATCTAATCCCGGTGTAAATGGTGTAGAGATTGAAAGGGTATCTGAAATTAAATTTCTTGGAGTAATAATTGATAATAAACTAAACTGTGTTTGAAGTCACATATGAATTATATTAAAGGTAAAATATCCAAATCAATTGCAATACTACACAGAGTGAAATAGCTGAATCAGCCCACACTATATACTTTGTATCATTCATTAATACTCCCATACATGACGTATTGTTCTGAAGTATGGAGAAATACATATATCCAATCTTTATGCTTCAGAAGAGAGCTATTAGAATAATAAACAAAGCTGCTTACAGGGAACCAACAAACCTATTTTTTCCTTAAATTAAAAGCTCTCAAGTTGAAAGATCTGGTTGATTTTAAAACTGCAGTAATAATGTTTAAAGTGAAGAATCTATCACTGCCCGCAAATATCCAAAAGTTGTTCCACAGAAGGGAGAAACAATATAATTTCAGAGGAACATGTATATTTCAAAAACCTTCAGTGAGAACTACCACCAAGGAACACTGTGTCTCAGTGCAAGGAGTCAGACTGTGGAACGCTTTTGGACCTGAATTAAAATCATGTACAATGCTTGGACAATTGAAACAAAAACTAAAGGAAGAAATACTCCAAACATATATACAAAACAACATGTAAAATCACATAAGGATTATCATATCCAGTCTGTGTTGTGCTGTTGTTTAGTTTTGTTTTGTCACGTTTTGTCTTAGCTTTGTTCTGATTTGTAATCACTTTTATTTTTTTATTTTTGAATTCTTAGATGGAACATGGGTGGGCAATATAAGCTGCAGCTTCAGCCATCATCCATTTCAGATAACTTATGTCGAATTGTATAATCCGAGGAGTTATTGTTTAATTTGACCTTGTTGGATTTTTTCCCCCTTGTTGTATTATTCTGTTCCTTTCTTTTAATCTAATCTAGATTCATTCATTCATTCAGAAACTTGGTACCAGGGTTTGATATACACTGATGATGTGCATATTGCAATTTGACTCTGATTGGATGATCTTGAGGTCAAGGTTAGAGCTCAGTTTTTCCCTAAATCTTATAAGTGCAATAACCACTGAAAGAAATGATATAAGCTTTTCAAATCAATACAGTAGTTATATCTAAGACACATCTTGGACGACTTGCACCCTGACATGACTATGGGTTTGGGATCAAAACTCTTTAACTGTCCCAGTTGCTGTATGGCGACTGCGACAGTTAAAGGGTGGTCAAGGCCCCTAGTGGTTAAGAGTGGTAAATATTTTTTGTCAATAAAATAGTTCAGATTTCCAAGGCTATAACTTGAAAGTTGCAAGAGATAATGGCTTACTGTCAATTAGAAAGATGTAGAATATGATCCAAAGTTTCAGATAGGAATAAATTTACACATCTAATTTGCATAATGTCACGGCAGCTATATAAATTACATAACTCAGTCAAAAGTGGACTTTGGACACATTTACACAAAGAATGGTTTGGGTTTTTTTTTACACCGTTTTGTCTACAGGAGTATGTTTTTATCTAATCTTCAAAGTATATGAACCAGAAAATCAATAAAATGTAAAAAAAAACCAAACAAAAACATAAATTCGTGACTTGCCGGGTGGGGGGGGGGGGGGGGCTCGCTCACTCGCTCGCGTGGTCGGTCCGTTTTCTCCCATTGTGGTCGTTGTTTTGCCTTTGGTCGGTCATTTACGCTATTTTTCCTGTATGATGCAGTTTCTTTGAGGATCCAGACGATCGTGGTGGTGGCCATCTTCGTCTTGTGAGCTCATGGCAGAAAAAGGAAGAACAATAATGAGGATTTCTTCTTCATTGCTGTATTCCATGTCAGCCATGATTCCTCCGATGCGTGTCTGCCACCTTCTGAACTGTCAGATCAGTGCAGCTCAGTACAAATCCTCAGGAGAGCTGGGGACATCAAAGGACAGCCAGAGAGTTGACAGGCGCAGTTGCTGCGCTGTGCCACTGGGGGCGAGTGACCCATCCATGAAATGTGGACAGTTAAAAGGTTAAAGATCAAAGTTAACATTCCATTTGCACTATTATTTAAGCGATATTACACAAGACGGAGTACGGTATCTAGTTATATAGTAACTGCGGGTTGTGATGCGGCTATGGGGAGGGCATTAGAGTATCACACCCATAGTGGTGGCCTAGTTAATAGAGCATCTGCCCCACAAGCGGGAGGTTGAAGGTTCAAGTCCCGGCCGGGTCATATCAAAGACCATATAAAAATGGGTACTTCTAGTTTGGTGCTCAGCATAATAGAATGGGGGGAGTTGTTTGTGGTGGCACCTTGCATGGCAGCAACCCCTCTGATTACCTCCGCCAGGCCGCAGGAGGTTATGTTTTTTCCAGCATTTGTCTGTCTGTTTGTTTGTCTGTCTGTTGGTTAGCAAGATAACTCAAAAAGTTTTGGACAGATTTCGATGACACTTTCAGGCGTTGTTGGAAATGGTACAAGGAAGAACTGATTAAATTTTGGGGATGATCCGGATCACCGTCTGGATACAGGAATTTTTTAAAGGATTCTTTAACATTGTGAGATACGGCCATTTTCAACATGTGTGCAGGCGCAATGGAGGGCGCTGGTCGTCGTGTCTGACGAACACGAACTCCGCGTTCTTCAAAGTTTTAGGCACAAAAGCACGCGGAAAACAGTGGTGGGCCGGGCCCGGCAGCGTGCCTGTGTTTGCGCTACGCTGCAAAAGCTGAGACGGGCAGCTGTCCGGCACGGGATTATTTGGCAGAAATTCCCCGGGCAGCCATAGGGGCTGCGCAAAAACAAGCTCTCTGCCGGGGAAGCTTCCAAATCCTCTTTTGCCGCGGAGCGCAACCCCAATATGAAACCCACGGCAACCTGTCTACCCAATTTGCATCCGTCAGTGAAGCCCTGAGTGCTGCTTTCAGTGATCTATGAAAACGCTCGCATAACCCATTGGCCTGTGGGTTGTACGTGGTTGTGCGATGAATTGCAGCGCCCGCAGCCTGGGAGTTTGGAGATGGAGGAGATGGACACAACACCAACACTTCAGTTTATTACCTCCGCCAAGGAGGTAATGCTTTTACTACTGAACCACTAATCCTATCATTGTGAATCCAATTGCTAGTCATATGTTTTCATGGTCAAGGAATCTGAAAACGTACACACAAACACTGTATGGGGGGAACTGTGGCGCTTGGCGGAGGTCTGCGCTCTCCAAGTGCTTTTCTAGTTCTACATGTGATTAACATTGTAGATAGGAGAAACGTAATTTTGTTCTACTGTACATGATTGGCTGTATGGACGGAATGACAACAGAGATGGCTTCTTCTTCTTCTTCTAGTTAATATATAAAACTAACTAACTACTAACTAACTAACTAACCTGCACTTATATAGCGCTTTTCTAGTCACAAAGACCACTCAAAGCGCTTTCATTAATACTAACCCTCTATTCTAAGGGCCTATAGGAAACAAATATCTAGGGACAATTTAGAACAGCCAATTAACCTAACATGCATGTTTTTGGCATGTGGGAGGAAACCGGAGAAATCCCGGAGTAAACCCACGCAACACGGGGAGAACATGCAAACTCCACACAGATCACTGTTGGTCGGGGGCTGGGATCGAACCCACGATCCCACGATCCCCACAATCCCCCGGCCAAGGGTAAACTGTGCTGCCGCAGTGCTAACCACTGCGCCACCGTAAAACGATATGTAACATCGTCAAGTGTAATATTGCTTTTATACAACAGTTTCGGCAAGCACAATTTATTAAATGAAAGCAATACTCGACAAAATATTATGATTTGTTTGTTTAACCAATTATTTTGCACAGCTGAGAAAAAATAGCCCCATCTAAATGTAGCCAGTAACTGTTGCTAAACATCTCCATCAGCATGGAGATGGCGGTGCGCATGGACGCTGTGGCCCCTCTAGGCATCAGTGAGTGTGAGAGTTTTGAGTGTTTCAATCATCCCAGACGTACATTCTGTAAAACTTACAACCGAGAGACCTTATTAAGCATCAAGGTAATGTATGCTGCAAGAATTGCGGCACTTGGGTGTGACTTGGACATTCTACGCCAGCATGGAATACTATCAGAGGTTTCGCTGGCAGCTACCCAGGAGAGGAGGAAGCGTAAGCGGTGCGAACGCAAACAAAGGAGAGGGAAGAGAGCCGGAATTCATGCTAGGCTAAAGGCTAACCCCTCCAGACCAGCAGTACCGTCGCTCGTACTTTCCAATGTCCGCTCCCTCGACAACAAGCTGGACGAGCTGCGTCTGTTGAGAGAAACCCGTATTGAGTGGAGGGACTGCTGTGTATTTGCGTTCACGGAGACATGGTTCCACGATAACATCCCAACGCTGCCATTCAGCTAGAAGGGATGACATCGTTCCGGGTGGACAGGGAGGCTGCTAGCTCCGGTAAGAACTGACAGGGGGGCCTATGTATCTATATTAACAAGAACTGGTGTGTTAATGCCACGTTGGCAACTAAACACTGCTCTCCGTTGGCGGAGTTCCTTATCATGAATTGCCGGCCATTCTACCTGCTGAGGGAATTCACCGTGTTTGTAGCTGCTGTTTACATAGCTCCTAGCGCTAATGCTAAAGCTAATGCTAACGAGGCACTCGGAGAGCTGTACGACGCTGTCAGTGAATTTCAAACTTCACACCCAGACAGTTTTGTGGTGGTTGCAGGGGATTTTAATCACACCAGTTTAAAGACTGTGCTCCCCAAGTTCAAACAGTTTGTGGACTTTAAGACCAGAGGAGAGAATATGTTGGACTTGGTGTACACAAACTTTCTAGATGCATACAAGGCAACACCTCGCCCCCACCTCAGCCATTCTGACCACCTATCCATGATGCTGGTGCCTGTCTACAAACCCTTACTGAAGTGCAGCAGGCCAGTAGAGAAACAAATCAGTATTTGAGAGAAACAAATCAGTATTTGACAGAGGGTGCAGCCTCGGCACTTCAGGACTGTTTTCTGCATACAGACTGGGAGGTTTTCAAAATAGCAGCTTCCCAGGAAGACAGGACAGATGTGGAGGAGTACGCTGAAACGGTCACCAGCTACATCGCGAAGTGCACAGAGGATGTCACTATAGTGAAGACCTTCACTGCACGGGGCAACTATAATCCCTGGATGACTGCAGAGGTGCACTCGCTGCTTACAGCCAGAGATGCAGCCTTCAGAGCGGAGGACAGGATTGCCCTCCACTCAGCCAGGTCTGTGCTCTCAAAGGGAATTAAGACTGCAAAACGCGCCTATGCGAAGAAAATCCAGGGACACCTCTGTGACACAGGGAACACCAAATGGATGTGGCAGGGAGTTCGAGCACTGACGGATTATAAGTCTAGGCAGTGGGTTGATGATGATGACGCTTCACTTCCAGACAGGCTCACCAACTTCTTTGCACGTTTTGAAGCATCAAACCCGGCAATCAGAGGGAGGGCTGGCCCATCTTCACCATCTGTTGGGCCAGCTATCACCACCAACGCAGCGGACACATGGAGGACCCTAATCAGGGTCAACCCACGTAAAGCTGCAGGTCCGGACAACATCCCGGGACGTGTGCTCCGAGTCTGCGCAAGCAAGTTGGCGGATGTCCTGACTGACATTTATAACATCTCCCTGAGTCAGGCTATCGTTCCCAGATGCTTTAAGACCTCTACCATAGTATCGGTGGCAAAGAAACCAGTTGTGTCCTGTCTGAATGACTATCGTTCTGTTGCACTGACACCAATTGTGATGAAGTGTTTTGAACGGCTTGTCAAACCACACACTACAGCCTGTCTCCCTGCATCACATGACCCGCTCCAGTTTGCGTATCATTCAAATCGCTCCACAGAGGATGCTATAGTCACCACCCTGCACTCTGTCATCACCCACCTGGATAAGAAAGACACCTACGCCAGACTCCTGTACATTGATTTCAGTTCAGCATTCAGCACCATTATTCCCCAGAGACTGATGGATAAATTACTCCTTCTCGGTCTGAACACCGCCACATGTCTCTGGATCCTGGACTCCCTGACTGAGAGACCTCAGTCTGTCCGTGTTGGAAACAACATCTCCAACTCCATCACGCTGAGCACTGGATCCCCTCAAGGCTGCGTACTCAGTCCACTGTTGTTTACACTTCTAACACATGACTGTGTGTCCAGACACGAGGGGAACCAGATTAAGTTTGCGGACGACGCCACAGTGGTGGGACTTATTCAGAGGGATGAGGAATCAATGTACAGGGAAGAAGTTAGAGACCTGGAGGACTGGTGCAGGGAGAACAGTCTGGTGCTCATCGTGGACAAAATTAAGGAGATGATTATCGACTTCCGGCGGTCACGGCGTGAACACGTCCCTCTCAGCATCAGCGGCCATTCGGTGGAGAGTGTGGAGAACATCAAGTTCCTCGGAGTGCAGATCTCGCAGAACCTGACCTGGAGCAAGAATTCCTTGGGGATCAGGAAGCGGGCCCAGCAGAGACTGCACTTCTTGAGGAAACTCAAACAGGCCTCTCTCCCCATCTGCATCCTCAGGACCTTCTACAGAGGTGTGGTGGAGAGTGTTCTGACGTACTGCATTGCAACATGGTACTCCAGTTGCAGTATGTCAGACAAAAAAGCCCTGCAGAGGATAGTTAAGGGTGCTGAGAGGGTAATTGGAATTTCCCTCCCCTCTGTCCAAGAACTTTTTCAGAGCCATTGTAGGAGCAGGGCACTGAACATTGTTAAGGACCAGTCTCACCCTCTGCATAAACACTTTGAACTGCTGCCATCTGGCAAACGATTCCAGAGCATCAGAGGCAGAACCACCAGACTGATTAATAGCTTCCTTCCACAAGCTGTTAGGATGCTGAACAGTTGATCCAGAATCTTTCATACATACTACTCCACCTTATGGACATTATGTATATGTATATTATAGTTGTAGTCAGTTTTAAGTATTTATTTCACTCAGCCAATTTGACTCACTCAGCTACTTTAATTGGTATTTTATACATAGGCAGTTATTATCACTTTAAACTGCAACTGTAATAAGTTAATATTACTGTAATAACCAAATGTGTGTCAGGGATGTGTGAATGGCTGTGTTGGGGTGGGGGGTGGGGGTGTGTGAGTGTGTTTTAAATTATGTTCTTTTTTCATACACGGATGCCTAGAGAAACGTAATTTCACCTTGCCTGCACTACAGTTGTATGTACAGCAACATGACAATAAAGGTTGATTTGATTTGATTTGAAGATGTCTATTGTCATTTCAAACACATGTAAACAAATTAAATATTGTCAAGTGCAAATGTAATATGTGTTTATAAAACATATATCTGTTGAGTCGGTACTGCAGAAGACCGGAGAGCAAAACATATACCAGTGTTCTGACATCTAGCCAGTAGCTTGTAGTTAGCATGCTAGCGATTTAGCACACTTTGCTCGCTTTTCTTCGCATTTTCAGATGAAACAAAGAGTCCATCACTACAAAGGTAATGTGGTTTGTTACTCGAGACAATAAATCAAACTCTATCACTGTCTATTTTTTTTAAACAGACGTGAAATGGCTTAATGAGCTTAATGACGGGCAGAAGAAAACAGGTTTTTTCAAAAGGTTGGGACTTCCAGGTCATGGATATATAATTTCTTGTCAAACAGCACCTGACTTTGTAAATTAAGGTATTCAAAACTACTGAAATTCTCAGAGAGTTGATAGTAAATTACTGTTAGTATTTAACAGTTACATGAACACCTTTGAAGCGGAGTGACACATATCCAGTGAAGTTGCAGTGCAATTATTGTGGACTATAGTAACTCCTGGAATCCCTGTTGTCCAATCAAATTGCTTCGTCGGAACTAACTGTTCTATAATTTGCTGTATATTATCACAATTTGCTTCTGCCCCAATAATTATATGGAAAAGTTAAAAACTGCTCACTTTTGGTGACATATTGCGATCTTCAAAGAAAACAGGCAGGGAATACTGCTTTTGCTTTAGAGTGCCCTTGTTGCAGGAGCCCCTGACTTACGATGTTATATTTTTACTTCAGTTAATAATTTTGCCCCATAACTTGATATGCGTATTTCACTTTGTTGGCCAGAAACTACTTGTGTATCGACAAACGAAAGTCTCCTGTTGAATTCCAGATGTTGTAAAACTAATTTTGCTGTATATTGATGGATGGTAGGCTTATCATAATTTGGTTCTGCCCCAATAATTATATGGAAAAGTTGAAAACTGCTCTCCTTCAGTAAGATACTGGATCTGTGAAGAAAAGAGTCAGGAGATATTCTCTTGTTAAAAACAGCACAAGATCTCTCTTTGCATGTGTGCATTGATCTTAGCTGTTCTGTCTGAGGCACCACCGTCTCGTCCCATATTCCCAAGAGGACAGTCTGACAGCATTATTACCTCCGCCAAGGAGGTTATGTGATCATCGCCGTTGGTTTGTCTGTTTGTCTGTTTGTTTGTTAGCAAGATAACTCAAAAAGTTATGGACGGATTTTCATGAAATTTTCACAGATTGTCAGAAATGGGGTATCCTACAGATGATTAGATTTTGGTGGTGATCCGGATCACCGTCCACAAGAAAACCGCCATTACGCAAAATGCCATTTTCGTGAATAACTACTGAACCACTAATCCTATCATTGTCAATCCAATTGCTTGTCATAGGTTTTCATAGTCAAGGAATCTGAAAACGTACACACAAACACTGTATTGGGGGAACTGTGGCGAAAACCGCCATTACGCAAAATGCCATTTTCGTGAATAACTACTGAACCACTAATCCTATCATTGTGAATCCAATTGCTAGTCATATGTTTTCATGATCAAGGAATCTGAAAACGTATACACAAACACTGTATGGGGGGAACTGTGGCGAAAACCGCCATTACGGAAAATGCGATTTTCGTGAATAACTACTGAACCACTAATCCTATCATTGTGAATCCAATTGCTAGTCATATGTTTTCATGGTCAAGGAATCTGAAAACGTACACACAAACACTGTATGGGGGGAACTGTGGAGCTTGGCGGAGGTCTGCGCTCTCCGAGTGCTTTTCTAGTTAATTATGCTGTTTTAGTCTACGGGGAAAGCACAAAATCCCAGCCAATATTAGGCTGTGTGCTTCGATGTCTGCTGTTAGCAAAACCTTTCCCTTTGATGTTATCAGCTGCTAGTGTGTTAAATAATCACAGAAGTGTCTCCTTTGAGTTTTTAAACCTTTAACCTATTATCCCTCTTACTTCTTCCAGTGGTTTGCTGCTACAGGAGAGCAACAAGTTCTCAGAGGCACTTCACTACTATAAGCTGGCCATTGGTAGTCGGCCAACTCTGGCTTGTAAGTACGGCTCTTCTTTTTTTACTGACAATCTCCAGCACTTGTGGTTGTGGCTGTGCTGTGTCCAGGCAACAGTGAACACAGGCTGTGGTTATGTGAAGGGGAAGGAGTAAGTGGCAAAGGGCAGCGGGTGTACAGCTGAATAAAACATTCAGCCCAGCTGTGTGACTTTCTTTCAAGCCCACTTCTGTCATTGGAACAAGCAATTGCATGACATCTTTCATTAGCTTTCGGCCCGGGATGCTCTCATTTATTTTACAGCACCTTCCTCTTACGCTTCTTTTTTTGTGTATCCTCCTCTTCGTTGTTGTTGTTCAAACTTTGTGTGCATTCCTCACAATTTTATCAATTTTTCAGAACCAAATTTCTCTTCCTTGTCAGCTTTGCATCCTGATTAGTACAAATCACCCACAGTCTTACCTGTTCATGCAGTAAATTATCTCCCTGATGAGTCAGCAACAGATAAACAGACTATCTTGAAGTTGCTCCTTTTGAACCTCGGATTAATTATATACCTAATCAAGATCACGGTAAGACTAGAAAATTCCCATTCAGCATGCAATTATCCAATCTGTGGTCGCTGATAACAAGGTTAATTAATTACCCTGAGCAGCAGACAGTGTGAAGCCAGAATGATAATGTGTCAGTAAATGTGTTTTTTTTTCAAAGTTACACCATTACTCACCCCCTTAATTGGGATCTAACTAGAGCAAATTGCAGTAGTTTTATTCAAGATGCATTTTTTATTTCATTAACTGATTTTTGTCTCACTTTTAAAAGATTGAAAAAATGCTTATTTTCAAAACCCCACAATGGAGAAAAAAAAAGTGTTGAATTGACCATTTATGGTAGCATTGTGCTGGGCAGCTAAAACTGTAGAGTGGAAAGATGATAAATAGCAGAATGTCAGCTTTTAAGATAGCGGGTTCCAAAACCTTTATATGATGATTAAAGTTGCTTTGTGGGGTTAAGGACTCAAAATGCAACACGTTGACTTGCTTATGTGTCGGCAATGTCTTAAAGAGCTTTCCAGATTGATCTGCTTTCTCAAGTTAATGTATTCCAACAGCCAGATTTGATACAGTGGTGATTAGAAGGAAGGTCCACAGAGTCCAAGTTTCTCTCCATCGATATATTGATCATTAGATGTTGTCTTTGGCTACTTAAGAAGAAGCTTAACAGGCATCCAAAGTAAGCAGTGTCTTGAATAAATGTCAAATGTGTTGCTTAACTTGACACAAGACTCAACAGTTTGTGATTTTTATGAAAATTGTATTTGCTTTTCTTTTCACTGCCATAAGACAGTTACACATTCACACCAGGAAGCTGCCCAGTACAACCACAGACTGACCTGTGGCCACTGAGCAGCTCCACAGGAGTGGTGGGGTTAAGTGCCTTGCTCAAGGGCACCACAGTGGGGTTAAGGAGGGTGGGGCAAACCCAGTGAAGCACTTGTAGAAGCCACCCAGAAGATTCTGGCAAGACCACTCCTCTTCAGGGAATGGATGGATTTCAACTAAATTTGTGGTCTTTGGCACGTTCTTGTTTCTTCATCACCGTCCTCTGGTTCTGAATAAAGTTTAAGTGAGAACTTTGGGGAGACCAATCAAAAACTTTAATTCTAGCTTGATTTAACCTTTCTGATATTTTAAGATTTTCTTGAAGAATTTCCTTCTTCATAGTTCCATCTATTTTCTGTAAAAAAAAAAAAAAAAAACTTCCAATGGCAGCAAAACAGTCTCAGAGCATAATACTACCACTACTGTGCTTGATCATAGGTATGATGCTCTTAGAATAAAAGGCCTCAACTTCCCCCTTCCAACAAATTTTCTGGTCATTGTGACCGTATACTGTAGCTCAGTTACTGCTTCATTTGACCACAGGACTTTTCTCTAGAAGGCCTCTTCCTGATCAACAGCAAACTTCAGCTGAGCCTGAAGGTGCTGCCTCTTGAGCAAGGGCTCCTTTCTTACACAGCAACCTCTCAAGTCCTCATTTGCCTGAGATCTGTGTTTTAGCAGCTTTTAATTCATACTTGTTGGTGATTCAAGGTTAGCTCTTGACCATCCTAACCAATTGTCTCTTAGCAGTAGGTTGTGTTTTCTTCTGGATTATGATAGTGACACAACTGTGCCATGCATTTTATACTTAGAACCAAGTGTTTGGACAGTTGATTTTAGGATCTGCAGCTGCTTTGAAATGGTCCCAGTGAGTTTCCTGACTTGTTAAAGTAAGCTGAGCTCCTTAAACTTTTCCACTGTATTTTTTGTGGTTGAATCTAATGTGTGTATCAAATGGATGCTATTACTGTAAATATACCCAGAGAAGTCACCAGCTGTACTAAACAGCTGATTGCAGTCATAAATCTACATTTAGCTCAGGTTAAGGCCAGGTATATTATTTATATCACCGGAAAACTCAGTGTTATGCAATGATTTAACTTCTGGAGTGTAAGCTTTCTGTTTCGTTCATTTGATTCTGCCACCAGCTGCCTACTTGAACACGGGCATCATCCTGATGAATCAAGGAAGACTCGATGAGGCCAAGCGTACCTTCCTGACATGCGCTGATATTCCAGATGAGAACCTGAAGGACCCACACGCTCACAAGAGCTCAGTCACCAGCTGCCTGTACAACTTGGGCAAGCTGCTGCATGAGCAGGGACATCAGGAGGTAACCAATGCAGAACACAAAAAATAAGCCATTTCATTTGCTTAGGGGAAAAAACACATTTACCCTGCTGCTCTGTGTCTCTAGGTTTTGCTATAATTTAAAGTTCTTCAATGCATAATAATGATTGTTGCGTTATTTATTTAAAATAAACTACAGAAACTTACAACTGGAGTGGTGGCCTAGTTGGTAGAGCATCCGCCCCACAACCTGGAGGTTTGTGGGTTCAAATCCCGGCCGGGTCATACCAAAGACTATATTAAAAAAAAAAAAAAAAAGGTACTTTCTGCCATCTAGCTTGGTGCTCAGCATAATAGAATGGGGAAAGAAAAGTTAACACACAGAGCTACCAGAGGACTGATCCCCCCCACTGTAGCTTTCACTACTCACAGTTAATTATATTCGCTTTGTGTAGCAGCAAAAGTAATTTCTATTCTCAATTTTATTTCCTTTTTCTATTTCCAACTTCTAGACAATTTTAGCTCCTCTTTTTACATTTGACTCTTTTGCTATAGTGCAACATTACTGTGGAATATACATCATCTTATATATAAAAAGACAGAATAGAATAACAGATGGAATGGAACGCACGGGATGGAGATGTCTGTCCCTCAGAGTTGTGCTGCATTATATTTTTTCCTCGTTCTTTTTTTAACCTTGACTGCATGTGCATGTTTTTTTTCTCAAGTATTTTAAAATTCATCTGACAGTACTGTATATTATAACTCACTCAGGAGTTAATCGTGCTCCTTTTTGCATACATGTTGGAAAATTTGAAACCATTGTGAATTAGGACAGATTGCACAGGGAGTAAAAATGCTTTTTCACTTTTTAACCACATGTGTGTGTTTGTGCAGATAATCCTTAGGCTGTCTCTAACAAATTGACTTTCTTTCTCGCCCCTAAAGACCCACGTTGCTGGCTAAGGCAACAAGTTTCCGGCGCTGTACATTTAGACTGTAAATAAGCACTGATGTTGGTGATTCAATCAAGAAGCAAGTAGTGGTGCTGCAGATTCAATAAAGACCTTTATAAAGTTGTTGGCATGCCGCACAACCAGAGCAGTCCCACTTCCTCCATCCTCTAACCACAACATTTGCTTCAGCAATAAAGTTCCAGGTTGTTCTATCATTTAAAGTCTATAAGGGAGTCTGAGGTGAATTGCTGGACCTGCTCTCTATACATCCCAGAGTCAATAAGTGACAGTTCTGTAGTTGCCTTAACAGCCGTGACACTGAGGATAGACCCTTTGTACTCCACTCTGTATGAACCAGCCTTCTGGCGACCCCCAATTCCACGCTGTGTATTCACATTGTCAGGGCCCCGGCTGCATGGGAGGAATGACTAGTCACCCCGGGGCAGATTTCTCTGGCAGGGTCTCCCTGCTCTCTAATGCAAACTTCCCCAACCTCCTTTTTTGTATTTGTCTCATTCACAGGAGGCCCTCTCCGTGTTTAGAGAAGCGATACAGAAAATGCCAAGACAGTTTGCACCACAGAGTCTCTACAACATGATGGGTAAGAGCTGCTTTTGTTTCACAATCATGAGCACAAATGCTGTTGTTTTTAGAGGGGAGGAAGAAGTTTTGTCATTTTTGGATCAGTTACCAGGCATGCATCACTTTTGGCTTAATGTTGGCACTTTCATAAAATATTAGGAATTTCTTTCTGCAAGTAAAGGCATTCATGAACCCGGTGCTCAGTCTGCTCTCTTCTGTGGTGTAAAATGTGAATTATTGATTTGTAGACTTGTACAGTGCTTTATCTGAACTCACTACTTTCTGCAGTAGGATTTTTGTTAAGCCTTGACTGACATGTTGTGAAGAATTTTAGTGGTCCTACTTCAAAAACTTGGAGATAAATACATAGTTCATTATTCCACGACTGACTTACGTACTTATATTCTACCAGAACAGCAATAGATAACTAGTATTTTGCCATTTGTATTATTAAAATTAGCAAAAAAGACCATTCCTATCCTCTGCTAGACAGTGTTTTGATGAGACAGTAGTAAGTTTTATGATATCATGTTAAACAGATTTTATTTGCTTTTCACTACAAGAGGAACCCAGCTTGTTATATTCCAGCTGTAGAACAGCTGCTTTCAGGGTCATTATAGCTGCTCACTCGATTGCCTTTTTTTTTGGTCTTTTTCCCCTTCCACTCTTTTCTCTCCAAAACACACACGTGCAGCTACTTAGCACACACGCTCCAGATCTGCAGCGACCGTAATCCAGACTTGGTCGTGCCACAAGTTTGCTTGTGTGCTAGCAAAATGCAATGTGACAGAGCTCCTGAGATTATGTCTAAATGTTGATGGAGGCTTCAGGCACCATTAAGGAGCAGCTTTGTGTCTGCGATGGAGGCACTGAGCCAGAGATCTGTGATTTCTGCGGCTTACTGGAGTTTTCTCGCTAAACTGATCTGCACATTTGGCACACCTGCACATATCTATTTTCAGTTTTACTCACTCCGCCGCTCGCAGGCTACTATTTAGACACCGAAGAGCAGAGGCTTTCATCGGGAGCCGACCTGGGTGGTAATCTGCTCCCTGCTGGTCTCGCTCCAGCATTCTCTGTTGGCCTGAGGAATGTTCCACTCCGACGAGCAGGTTTTCAGCTCCGCGGATTGGATGTCACTTCTAATTGCGGCGTGTTAATGTTTGCGCTAATCTTCCCAAGGCGTCCTATGCCAGAAAGTTGCATCAAGTGAATTGACTTATTTAAAACATAACACTAAAGATATAATGAATCAGGGCATGTCCACGCTTTGTTTATTTTCATTCTCCCTGTGATTATTTTTGATTATTATTTGCATTTATTGTCTCCTGTGTTTGGTTATTATTATCTTGATCATTACTACAATGGTGTGAAAAAGTGTTTACCCCCTTCCTGATTTCTCTTTTTTTTTTGTATGTTTGTCACACTTAAATGTTTCAGATCATTAAACAAATTTAAATATTAGACAAAGATAACTGTAGTCTTTAAATGAAGATGTTTATTATTAAGGGGAAAAAATCCAAACCTACATGGCCCTGTGTGAAAAAGTGATTGTCCCCTACACCTAATAACTGGTTGGGCCACCCTTAGCAGTAACATCTGCAATCAAGCGCTCGCGATAACTGGCAATGAGTCTTTTACAGCACTGTGGAGGAATTTTGGCCCACTCATCTTTGCAGAATCGTTGTAATTCAGCCACATTGGAGGGTTTTCAAGCATGAACGGCCTTTTTAAGGTCATGCCACAGCATCTCAATCAGATTCAGGTCAGGACTTTGACTAGGCCACTCCAAAGTCTTCATTTTGTTTTTCTTAAGCCATTCAGAGGTGGACTTGCTGGTGTGTTTTGGATCATTGTCCTGCTGCAGAACCCAAGTGCGCTTCAGCTTGAGGTCAGGAACAGATGGCCGGACATTCTCCTTCATGATTTTTTAGTAGACAGCAGAATTTGTGGTTCCATTTACCACAGCAAGTCTTCCAGGTCCCGAAGTAGCAAAGCAGTCCCAGACCATCACACTACCACCACCATATTTTACTGTTGGTATGATGTTCCTTTTCTGAAATGCTGTGTTACTTTTACGCCAGATGTAATGGGATACACACCTTCCAAAAAGTTCAACTTTTGTCTCATCACTCCACAGAGTATTTTCCCAAAAGTCTTGGGGATCATCAAGATGTTTTCTGGCAAAATTGAGACAAGCCTTTATGTTCTTTTTGCTCAGCAGTGATTTTCATCGTGGAACTCTGCCATGCAGGCCATTTTTGCCCAGTCTCTTTCTTATGGTGGAGTCATGAACACTGACCTTAACTGAGGCAAGTGAGGCCTTTAGTTCTTTGGATGCTTTTGTGTTGGCTTCTGTGGCCTCTTGGATGAGTCATCGCTGCACTCTTGGAGTAATTTTGATCGGTCGGCCACTCCTGGGAAGGTTCACCAGTGTTCCATGTTTTCGCTATTTGTGGATAATGGCTTTCACTGTGGTTCGCTGGAGTCCCAAAGCTTTAGAAATGGCCTTATAACCTTTTCCAGACTGACAGATCTCAATTACTTTTTCTCATTTGTTCCTGAATTTCTCTGGATCGCAGCATGATGTGTAGCTTTTGAGGATCTTTTGGTCTACTTCACTTTGTCAGGCAGGTCCAATTTAAGTGATTTCTTGGTTGAGAACAGGTGTGGCAGTAATCAGGCGTAGGTGTGGCTAGAGAAATTGAGCTCAGCTTTCCAAAGATGTGATAAACCACAGATTATGTTTTAACGGGGGGGGGGGGGGAATCACCTTTTCACACAGGTCCATGTAGGTTTGGATTTTTTTTTACCCTTAATAACACTGGTCAACACCAAATTTATTGTCTAAGTTTTTTTAGCTGATTTAGGACAATTTTGATGTGCTGAATCCAAAAATCACATTGGTTTTGCTCAATCAGGTCAGCTTTTTGAATTATGGCCACATGTTGTTTTATACGTTTTTGTTTACATGTACGGATATTTTCGCTTTTTATGAAGATGCTGGGATAGGCTCCAGCCCCCCCGCGACCCGAAAAGGATTAAGCGGAAGAAGATGAATGAATGAATGATGCAAAATTCTTTTTTATGTCTTGAAATTCTCTGAATTTTGAACAATGATGACATAACATTCAATTTACATGTACTTACCTTTATATAAAGGTATGTACATGCACAGTACTAAGTAAGTACTAAGTAAATACAGGTTTTTACTTAGCACCTGATTGAGAGAAATGGATGTCATTTTCGGATTCAGCCGTGCAAAATTGTCTTAAATCAGTTGAAAAAACTCAGATAACTTACAAAAAAAATATTTTTGTAACCCTGTGTAATAAACACCTTCATTTAAAAACTACATTTTGTGTTTACTTGTGTTATCTTTGTCTAATATTTAAATTTGTTTGATGATCTGAAACATTTAAGTGTGACAAACATACAAAAAATGAGAAATCAGGAAGGGGCAAACACTTTTTCACACCACTGTATGTTTGGGTTTAATTTATATTTACATTCTTGTCTTAGTCTTGTTCCTAGTCTTGTTCTTGTCTTAGTTTTGTTCCTAGTTCCCCTGTTTATGAGGAGTATTAGTGCCATTTTGATGTCTTTGTGTTTTTACCACTTTATTATTATTTGCCCCCTGTGTATTATTATTATTACAGTTCTTGCCTTCTGTGCCTCCCCGGTATTTTGTGTCATCCTCTGTTTGTCGTTTGTCTGGTTTTTGGTCTTGTGTGCATATTGGTTTACCTATTGTTTCCAGCTCCTCATGTTTTTCCATACCCGTAGACGCCTCCCCTCGTGTGCTCCTGTTGAGCTCCTGATTGTCATCCCAGCTTTCCCATGTTCCCCTGATTAGTTTCCTTCCTATACAGTGTATGTTGCCTCTTTGCTTTCAGTCATTGTTGGGTCATTAACATTAATATGGATTGCTGAGTTCATGTCCTTTTCCCCCATCGTGCTCCCCGTGTGTTCCTGGTTTTGTCTCCATGAGTTTTTTTACTGTGCATTTCTAGTTTTTTTCCAGCCCCCGTGCTGCACCTTTGTTTGCTCTTTCAGTTTTCTGTTAATAAAATTATTATCTGCACCGAAGTCTTGCCTGCGCCCTGGGTCCATCTTCTCACCCACACCTGCCTTCCACAGCAGCTGCATCCAAGCAAAAGAGGTCAGACCTCTTTACGCATTTAGCTTACAGCTTTGCACTGTAGGCTTTTGGAAGTTACTAAAGTCCACCAAATCTCTCCCGGTTCCAGTAACACCATTAATTCCAGTGGATCTAATGTCCTCTTGTGTTTGTGAGTCAGCTTTTGAACTCTGAAGGCAAAAACATGAAGTGAGACATGGAAAATCACTTGTCAAGTCTGCACATATGGTTAAAGATGAAATTTTTCGTTAGTGAAGCACCTATAAAACACCCACAACACACAGTTTTCTAGTTATTGCCCACTGTTTGAGATCATAGTGTGGTCCTTAAAGCATTTTCACTTTCTGAACATACCTGCATTGTCCCCAGTGCAAAGCGGATTTGTCCTCCCACTTAAACCCTGTCATGTTAGTATTATGACCTAGACCTTGCACCCCTGTTTATTAAAGGGAATAAGAGCGAAGACAGTGATTGGTTTATTGCACATTATGCCCAAAACACACCTCTCAATAATTAAGAGCATTAGGCCAGCCTCTTTGCACAATCCACCAGGTGCAAAATTCATTTTTGTGCTGTTGTAATAGTGAAATGGACTTGGACACGCCCATAAATGAGCTTTGTGCCATAGACAATAGTGTTGACTAGATCATTGTAATATGGCCATACACCCTTAGCATTAATCATACTGATGGCTGTACTGCTCACATCACTACAGTATATGTTGAGAAATATCTTTTCACGTCGTCTCTCGTGTGTTTTCATATCATAAGCGAAAGGTGCCACAAGGCTGATCGCAGCCTTTTGATCACTCCTGATCCTCGCTAAATTAAACATTCAGTCTGCTTTAATCCACACAACTCATCCAGTCATTTGACAGTTAGTAAGACCTAGTGTGGAGTGAAATATAAGCCGTGTTATGAGAAATTTTAACACATGCGATGTTTTCTCAATCTCTCATCAAACACGTTATTATACAGATTTTATTAAATGTGCTGTGCTAACAGATGGTGTTGTCAGATTTTTTCAATAACACAAAATTTATTGGATGGTTATTAAAGCGAGCTGATTGTTGTTTCAGGTGTTGGCAGGCAGGAGGTCAGATCTGGAATCGGGGAAGGTATCAGATGATGTCTGACATGTCAGGAAGAGTGAACAAATGTGTTCTGAGCTCAGTGATGTTACCTTATAGTTTTTCAAGCTGAACTCATTCTAAATTGAATAAAAATGTCTCAAATGTGAAACAATTAAATTTGAAGGATTGCTTTTGTAATACCAAACATGAAATAGGTGTGTAAAACATTTCAATCGCATGTCTCTAAAACAAACATTAATCATTTGTGTTGAAAGCTTGATATTACCTGATAAATGTGTTGAATTGATAAACAGTGTCGATATAGGTTCAGTTTTGTTACTGACTATCTTGAGAAGTGTAACACGAAGCTTTGCAGTGTCTTAAGCCTACAACTGGGATTGCTTTGACAGGAGAGGCCTACATGAGACTGAACAAGCTGTCTGAAGCGGAACACTGGTACCGGGAATCTTTACGAGTCAAACCAGACCACATTCCTGCACACCTCACCTACGGCAAACTCCTGGCCATGACGGTAAGACTTTGTTTCCATTTTTAAGAATATACCTTTGCAGGTTAAATTGCTAATTAATGTTCTTGTACTGTACATTAGAAATACACCTGCTACGAGTAAACCAGCAAGTCAGCCTGACGTGATTCCTAAAAACATAGAAATGGGTTTTTTTTTTGTTTTTGTTTTTTTTTTTAAATTTGTGATTTTCATTTTTTTGCAAAATATACTAGTTGAAATCATGAAGAAGCTGATCCATGCTTCAAATAACAGTGTGGAAAATTTTAAAACTGTAAACTTTGTATTTGAAAAAAAGTAGCTTCAGAGGGAAATATCAGCGAGACCGCTTCCTAGTTTCAGGGGCATGGACACCACAGCTGATTTACATAGCTGGTTTGTTTGGCTAGTCACACGTCTTTGTTATTCATTTCGGCCAATCAGCAGCACGTTCAGGTAGAAGCACATGGCTACTTAAGCAAAGCTCCTTTTGATAAGCACTATAAGGAGGATGGGTTCATGCTAAGTCATGCAGATGACCAGCTTGTGTTACCGTGCCCCACCTGGCTCCCCTGGAAGGTGACAGTCATTGGAAACTTTGAACCTGATTTTCTGAGAGAAGTAGTTTGAGAGATGCTAACATTCAAATGGCCACATCTTCTTCAAATCTTTTCAGATTTCCATGTGTTAGACATCATTGGAAAGCATAGATTCCACACTTTTAGAATCTGTAAATAACTCAAAATACCCTTCGGGAGACTTGTTACTGGTTTTTCCATGGCTGATCACATTTGTTCCACATGTTCTACCTTGCTTGTGAAAACAGTTGCATAAAACCTTTTTGTTTACAGTCATTTCACAGCAGACCTTCACCTTCAGTATTCTGGTTCTCTTCTTTTAAATGGGACATCTCCAACCACTGTCGTCATGTGCTTGTTGAACTGAATAGCTGGGTTTCTCTTTCTCGTGGTGTTTTGTTTTAACCCTGCAAGAGATCTTGGTGTTTACTGGCACTATATTATTTGTATCTTCCTTATATAATCTTTCATGCAAAAGGAGGGAGACACTGTAGAGTTTTAAAGATATGCCAATTATCACGCATGTGAGAATTTATCCCGTCATGTTTTTTGCTTCCCTTAACCTTCTCTGGGCCTCTTTCTGTTCTTACTTCCCCGGAAAAAAATTTGAACTTTGTAGCAGAACGCTATAGGAGCACGTTCTAGAACCCTAGAGTTTGAGAGGTGGTGGACATGTGGTGGTGGTCATTGTTTCATTCACTACAGCTCGCAACTAGATATACATATTTGGAATAAACCTAATTAAGGGAAGCAGTTAGAGCTGAAAGGAATATGAGAAGAGAACTAAACAAATCAAAGGTTGCACAGAAGGCCAAAAGAAGGGTGGAGTAAGTCCTTCTCTCAGCTGACACCTCTTATACTCCACTGTCTGATCCATAATGAAAGCCTAGGTTCTAACACTGCTTCCCCTGTCCCTTTTTATTCTCCTGATAGAATTATTTTCAAATTTTGTGCTCTATAGTCTAATTAAATTAAGCTCTAGCACTACTCTAAATTGATTTTTGATTCCACCATGTGACCATCTTCTGGGGAGGGGGGGAAACAGGTGGACTGTCACGATTAATAACAGTCCGTTGTTAAGCTGACATGAGTTTCTGTACACAATTTTAGAAAATACAGTGGACATCAAAAATCAAATAAAGTGTTAAGACTTCCTGAAATGGACTCGGGGAAGAGTTCAGCAGGCCGTTAAGAGAAACTTATTTTATTTGAGAAAGTGCTATTGATTTTGGAGGAAAGTAGAGTTCAAACCTTCGGGGATAAATCCCTGCAGATCTGTGACCATGATGGATAGCAGAGCAGCACTGAACCCGAGTGATCCTTTGAGTGCATATAATGCCATCAAAGAAGGGAGCTGAGTTGCTTGGACAGGCTCACAGTCTTTTTATACCTAAGATATAATTTCAACCTTTTTTATCATTTTGTATAGAAATGCATCCAAAATTTGAATGACTAGAGTTTTTTAGTGCATGGTGATGACGGCTTTTAAAAAGTAATGCTGAAAAAACATTTCCACCGGGCTTCTCTTATCTCGGTCTTCTGTTTTTTGTGGTGCAGCTGTGAGTAATGAAGACACTTCAGGTGCTGTGAGGGCTTTAGATCCTTTGGGGAGAGATGGGGAGGCAGCAGTCAGAGACTAGTGAGTGAGAGCGTGGCCACTGATTCTTGGGCAGCACTATGAGAGCATGATTCGAGGAATATAGGGAGGACAAAAAGGTTAAAAAATTTGATTTGATCCTAAAATCAGCATGTCTGTTAGGGGTGGGAACAGCGAGGGACCTTGTGGTTTGATTTGGATCACCATACTTGGGTGGAGTATGGTGATCCAAGTCTATCTATCTATAGATAGATAGACTTGGATCTATCTATCTATCTGGGTAGAGACAGATAGATAGATGGATGTACTATATTGATCCCAAACTGGAAAATTACAGTGTAGCAGCCACATGACAGTAGACAACCAAACGACAGAAACACACACATGACAGACAGAGGGATTACCCATGGAAAGTAAGACTAACACTACTATAAAAGCCCATCTACATCATAGCTGAATAGATGGTGACCCGTATAAACACATGAATCATACCCACTGCACAATGCAGGACTATCAGGAGCAGAGTGAAATGTGAGGTACCAGTTAGACTGTAAGGTGTAGTATGGCAGCATAGTTATGACCAGAATACAACATCAGAGTGAGTTATTGTACAGTGAAATGGCATGCTGCAGGGAAGATTTCTTGTACCTAGTCGTTCGACAGCGAAGCTGTAGTAGTCTACTGGAGAAAATGCTCCGCTGTCTGTCCAGTGTGTGGTGTAGGGGGTGATCAGGATTGTCCATGATGGATCGCAGTTTATTTAGTGTCCTCTTCTCCACCACTGTCTCAAAGGTCTCTGGCCTGAGACCAATTACAGAGCCAGCCCTCTTGATAATCTTGTCAAGTCTGTTGGTGTGGCTGGCCTTGATGCTGCTACCCCAACAGACAGCAGCAAAGAAGATGGTGCTGGTGACAGTGGTCTGGTAGAAAAACTCCAGCATCCTGCTGCACACATTGAAGAATCTCAGCTTCCTCGGGAAGTAAAGTCTGCTCATCCCCTTCTTGTGCGCAGCATCAGTGTTGGATCTCCAGTCTAGCCCATTGTTGATCCTGACACCTAAATATTTGTAGTCCTCAACCACCCCCACATCCTCCCCCCAATCTGCAGTGGCTGAGAAGGCGTCCTCTTCTTCCTGAAGTCAATCACCATCTCTCTGGTCTTGCTGACATTCAGCCTCAGGTGATTCTGCTGTGTCCACTCCACAAATCTGTCTACCAGTGCCCTGTACTCCCCCTCCTCTCCCCCTCGTATACACCCCACAACAGCTGAGTCGTCAGAGAATTTCTGCAGGTGGCATGACTCGGTGCTGTACTGAAAGTCAGTAGTGTATAAGGTGAAGAGAAAAGGAGAGAGCACAGTCCCCTGTGGAGCTCCTGTATCACTAACTACCACGCCAAACAAGACACTGCCCAGCCGAACAAACTGTGGCCTGCCTGTCAAGTCATCAGTAATCCAGGAGATCATAGAGCTGTCGACCCCCATCACCCACAGCTTCTCACCCAGCAGCAGTGGCTGGATGGTGTTAAAGGCACTGGAGAAATCAAAAAATGTGATTCTCACAGTGTCTCCTCTGCCATCCAGGTGCAGATGGGCTCGTTGTAGCAGGTAGATGACAGGGTCTTCAAATCATAAATGGCGCTGATATCCAAATTGCAGAAGGTCCAGCCACGTCTTCACCTGCGGCCTCAGGTGGGCTAAGACTAGTCTCTCCAGGACCTTCATCACATGAGATATGAGGGCAACTGGTCGATAGTCATTCAGGTCCGATGATACGATCCTATTCAACGATAATCACCATATCACGATATCAAGTATCACAATCCCATATATTTCAAGTTTTTTCACCTTATTCAACCTCAAATTATGTCCCACAGTAAAACTGTTCACATTTCTTTCATATAATAAAGTATTCTTCATTATGTATGCTTCATTTTCCATGGAAACACCTCTCTGCTCACAGGGAGGGTGGTGGACGATGCTGTTTGGAATAGACTCCCACGCCAGATACGTTTAGCTGACTCTGTAGACTCTTTAAAAGCAGATGAAAACATTTTGTTTAACAAGGCTTTCCATTGAGTTTTAATTCAACTGCTTTTTAATGGTCAGTTTGATATTTTTAAAATATTTTAATCCTGTGTTTTCACTTGTTTTTGTATTGTTAAATAATTTTTAATTAATCAACTTTCTTTTATTCCATTTTATTGAACAGCACTTTGTGACTATATGTCTATGAGAAGCGCTTCATCAATAAACTTTAGTTACTTGATGCTTGGAGAAAAAGCTCCATGCCAATGTCTCTATAGCTTAGCCGTCGCTAATGCTGTTCCAAGACATGTCCTGGCCCACGCATTCCAAGTGTTTTGGGTTTTTTTTCATGCAGCGCTTCTTGCGCTTTGTGTGTCATAAAATCCAAAAAAGCCCTGACATTTGAGCTAACTGCTTTATATCGTTCAAAGCTGGCTGTAAATCTTACGAGACAAGCTATGACTTCTCTTGACTGGGTGCTTGCTTTGCACCATCTAGTGGACTGAAAACACAGTTGGGTGAATACCCAAGAGAGTATGCAATGTTTACATGAATATACAGTATATTAATGCAAGATCGAGCCATGCATTTAGGGATCGATGCATTGTCGTTAGTGTCAAGTATCACAGTCCATCACTGAATCGATCTTTTGTCCCACCCCTAACGTCTGTGCACACCTCCATTGAGACCCTCAGAGATCAGAATGTGTTTAATGTTGCCCACCGCTAATCAGAGATGCCTACACATACGTACTTGATCTGTGTTATTTGAGTCAGTGATCCAGTTGTCATTTCCTAATGTAAAATGATGCAGCTTTCATTTATAGTCACCTGAACATTTGAGCCTCTATTATCAGAATCAGAAGCTTTATTGTTATAAACACAGTAAACAGCCATTACACCATGTCAGGAATTTCTTATTGCTCCATAACTCCCTTCAGACAACAGTAAAAAAAGGAAATAAAATAAGAAAAATCAGATGTAATAATAAATATTAAAATAAAGTGTGCTGTGAGTTTTTAAGAAGGGCAGTGCTGACTAGCGCAAACAGAAGTCAGAGTCCAGGAGACCAGAGGTGGGGGGGTGGACCATTGAGGGGATGGTTTAGTGTTCAGGAGTCTGATGGCCTGTGAGGAGAAGCTGTTCGACAGTCTGGATGTGTGAGATGTCACTTTCCTGTAGCACCTTTCTGATGGCAGGATTATGAACAGACTGTGTTATGGATGGTTATTGTCCTTGATGATGTTGTGGGCCCTCCTGATTACCTTGGTGGTGTAGATATCTGTGAGGGATGGAGAGGCTGCTAGAAATTAGTTCAAGATGAATATAGTGAAGCTATAATATTAATACTAGGGTTTCTGCTTGTAACATTTCTACGTGGCAGCCCACCATGCCAGAAACTGAGCCGCCAGGGTAAGAAAAATAAATGAAGGAATGACGCTCCATAAGCGCGCACGCAAACAATGCACGTGACAGTTATCTGCGCATCGGTGTTCAGAAGCATGCCGCCCACGTGACCGTTCCAGTCGACAGGTAGATGTGTCTATCTAGCGTCGCTGTCCAAAAGAAGCATGAACTTATTAAAGTACTTTAAATGAGGAAAAAAAAGCAGAAGAGGTACTGTATGTAAGCAGTGGAGGCATTTATGGTGGTTTTAACTTGCTGGTAACGGGAACAACAACAAAGAGTCGTTTAGCAAACAGGTGTGGTTAGGCTTCATTTGCAGGGAAAGGCAAGGATTTACTTCACCAGCCAGAGCAATACAGTGGTACCTCTACTTATGAATTTAATTCGTTCCGGAAGAATTCTCGTAACGTGAAAAATTCGTAAGTAGAGGCGCGTTTTACATGTAAATGCCGTAATCCGTTCCAAGCCCCCAAAATTCGGGCATAAATTTTTTATAAATCGTAAAAACGCATCAAAACATGTAACAAATACATGTTACAATTATATTACTGCACAATAAACATAAAATGAGAGTTTAAAATGAGAGAAAGAATAATAAAAGAGAAAGAATAATAAAAATTATGTTCATTTACCTTTTAACTGCGATCGTCGGCGTCGGCGTCACCTTTTGCCTTCTTTGGTTCATGTTCTGTCTCATCAGTGGTTTTTGCCTGACGTTTTGTGATGAAATGATCCAAGGACGTTTGCTTTTATCGGCTTGTAAGGGCTTCCTTTTGTTTTAATACCGTGCTGATCGTTGATGTTGTTTTGTTTTTTTTTCCCAAAACTTTATTGAGAACAAGGTGAAAGTACAGAGTTATAACGTAGATGGTGATAAACATGGCAGTTAACAATTTTTTTTTCTCTAAATTGTGTAGTTCAGTCAACAGTCTTACAAGAGGTAAGAAGGATAAAATAAAGTAGTAAGAATAGTAAATAATAATAAGATAAAGCGAGATCAACCAAACGCATCCATTCGTGGCCAATGGGATACCAGGAAGATGCTAGGCGATAGCCAATGGCAGAGCAGCTACAGGTATGTTTACGTTCGGTAAAATACGGGAGCTGCGAGGAGCGCGTACTTTTTTTGCCTTTCGTATCCTGAAATTTTGTTCGTAACTAGAGGCAATATTTTCCCGTTGAGGCGTCTCGTAACCTGAAAATTTCGTATGTAGAGACATTCGTAAGTAGAGGTACCACTGTATTAACTAAGTTATGTTCATTATTATGTACCTGGCAAGTTAAAATGACCGAAATTCACAAAGTCAGTGACTTAAATCCGTCAACATCCTCCAGCCGTCCCACAAACTAAACCTGCCAACATTTGGATTTCAAAATAAGGGAGGTTTTTACTGTTGTCTGGGTGATAAGGAGAGTTCTAAAAAAACTGTAAAAATATAGAAATATTATAACAGAAATAACTGCATCTTTGGTCATTTATTTCAATAAATATAATTTTATTAATATTTTTTTCTTTGAAGTCAGAGTAAAAATTATTCTGTTCTGGCTCTGCAAAATTATGGTGAAATGTGTAAATTGTATAAGGAAAACAGTCAAAATTTTACCACAATCTGAAATTTATTTTAAAAATTGTAATTTTATTTTTAAAAAATAGACAAATTAGCTATAAAATAATCCACAAGTTTATAATAAAGTCTCAAATGTACAGGAACAGTCATCATTTTACAAGAGGAAATTACAAATTTGAGGAAAACGGTTGCAAATTTACGTAAAAACAAATTTACAGAAAAAGGTAGAAAACTACAAGAAAATGGTTATAAATTTAGGAGAAAAACCTCAGACCTTCAAGACAAAAGTCATTACTCAAATATTTTTTTAAGTGGGTGCTTTTGTACTCTTACACAACTCAACTAGTAATTTTTTGGGTGTCTACTTTTATTTAGTAATTGTATAAGACAACACTGCTTTTACATGAGTAGAATTTCTGGCTACTATACCCACCTCTGATCATATACTGTAATTTAAATATGCCTAAGTAAATTACTACAGTATTATGAATGGGGTTTTTTTGTCCCTTTGAGTGTTGTGTTTTCTCATTTTTTACACGTGTCACATACAACCCCCCCATCACACACACACACACACACACACACACACACACACACACACACACAAAAAAAAATATGTTGCCACCTCACCAAAGTCTTGAAGCCAGAGGAAACACTGAACACTATTTAGAAGGAATCTCAGGCATTATGATGATGATGATGATGATGATGATGATGATGATGATGATGATGATGATGATGATGATGATGATGATTTTTATTTAACTTTTCTTTCAAAATGTTTTTGTTTGTCCCCTCTTCAAGTTAGATGTCTTCAAGTGCCACTACTGAAACAGAAATGGCCCGTTGCCATACCACAGCATATACAGTAGCATAAAGATGTTTTTTCTTCAGTGTGTATGGGTTATACTTAAGAGGGAAATGGGTTGGTTACAAACGGCGGAAAAAAATGTTATGCTCACATCATCACTCTATAAATTCAAGAAATCTCTGTCAGTGTGTCAGTCTGTGTGTCTGTCAGTGTGTCACGGCCAGAGATCATAGGACCACCTATGATGTTCCTATGATGTCTGCATGATATCCTACGATGTTCCTATGTATAACGACTCCTTATGTGTGAAATGTCCTATGATGTTCCTATTTAACAAAGGCAGGCATCACTCATAATCATAGGACTCGCTATGACATCATCAAAGATCAAATGCAGGCATCACTCATGATCATAGGACTTGCTATGACATCAGCAAAGATCAAAATGCAGGCATCATAGGACTCGCTATGACATCATCAAAGATCAAAGGCAGTCATCACTCATGGTCATAGGACTCGCTATGACATCATCAAAGATCATAGGACTCGCTTTGACACAATCAAAGATCAAAGGCAGGCATCACTGAACGAGTGCTGACGTGCTTGCTTACACCCTTGCTTACATCTGCTTTCTACGGGCATGCAGAAATACTTGCTTATACATGGTTTCTACGGGTATACAGTAGTTATAGAAATTTCAGAAGCATATCTATGTAATTTTTCTACTTTTTTTTATTTTTTAAAGGCAAGCATACATTAATACGTGTAGTGGCATTGTCATTAACGTTCAGGTAAAATACAACCAGCAGTTGGTATATAAATGGTGGACATGGCCATCAAGGGCTGTGGTGTGAAGGCTCGTGTGTGTGGTGATTTGGTGCTCTCCATTGACGCTAACACTAGCAAATGCACCCACTGAATGCAAAATTAAAGGGGGTGTAAGTTTTTGGCTAATTACAGGCAGACATCCATGAAATAAAATTAATTTTAGTAAATGAAACACTAAACGAGGCCTTGCTTTTATTTATTTAACACATAAACCTAATTTAGAAAATGATCCTGCAATATTGAGACTAAGGCTACGGTCACACTGCAGGTCTTGATGCTCAATTCTGACTTTTTGCTGAGATCCAATTTTTTTGTGTGGGCATTCACATTATAATTTAAATGCAACCCCCATCAGACTGGAGTATGAACGGTCTACAGCTATGAAGTGACCAACATGCGCAGAAGAAAACGTAACGTCAGACACACCTTTGTATTTGCGGAAATAAATATTAGTACCGAACAACTGAGGGGGACAGAATTTCTTCACCTTTGATGCAGCGCAGCAAAATAAATGTTAAAAACATTCAGAAATGTTTATGCACAAATAAATGAGACCACCTTCATTCCTCTACATGCCAGATGACCATTTTTTTTAAAAAATGTGCCGTTACTGTGTGCCTGTAATGTCTGACGGCTTCAGCCCCGAACCCCACCCCCCACCCGCAATTTTGAAGTTGTTGTGCTGTGGGAGCTGACAAAATTATGATCCAGTGATAAAGGGAAGAAGATTGATTTAAAAAAGAGAGCACAAATCAGCTGTCTGTCATGCCTGCGGCATCTTCCACAGCGGAATTGTAGCATCTGTCTCATTTCAGTGAGGAAAAAGTCGGATGACATGTGACATGACCGTTCAGACGGAGGTTGCTTTGGAACATATCAGATACGTATCGGAATTAGGACCACATATGAAAGTGGCCTGTGTCTAGTGTGAAAAAATCAGATCTGTGCCAGTCAGAATGTCATTAAAAAATCAGATATGGGTCACATTTGTGCAAAAAAATCGGAATTGAGCATTAAAAACCTGCAGTGTGACCGTAGCCTAACTTGATGTAGCAATTAAGAGACTGTAGCCCTGTTAGGACGTAGTCTACTGTGGTAATAATATCTAAAAAGTAAAATGGAGTTCTTCTGTATGCCATTGATGCAGCAAACAGCTACATGAGACATTCCCCCATTACCATTAAAATGAATGCAGGTTTGTGGCATTCATGTCCAGATGCAGCACCAAGCTGCACAGGCCTCAAACTCAGACTCAAACATACAAGTAGCATTTGTCTCTGCTCGGGTGTTTCCCCTGTTATTGCTCATCTCTGCAATCTTGCAGATATTAGATGGCAGCAGCTGCTACAGTGAGAGAGAGTCAAGGCAATTCAGGTCAATTTCATAATATTCCATTGTAATTCCAGCCAATACCTTATGCTATGCTATCCATCCTGTAGACCAAAACAGGAGAGAAAGCACAATAAAGCCAAATGTCTATTCTTCTATCTTAGATAACATTGATATGTTGGAATTATTTCATTAACTTGAGGTGGTCTTAAGGTAATTCAACTGTGAAGCAACCAAGACTAATGTAACAGATCACCTCTTTCAGGAGTATAAAGATTGTTTTCTTTAAATGGGTAATGACAATGAAAGTATTACCAATTATGAAGGTCCCGTATTTAAAAGCACTGCCGTCTCGTAGGAATGATCTCCAAGTATGAAAGTCATCCATCTAGTCACTAATGCAGCTCCTTTCAGCATGTGGAAATTTAATTTAAGGCCTCAATATTTACTGTAAAAGTCACAGACACATTTGCTCATTGCTGTGCTGTGTGTGTGAAATCAAATTTAATAACCCACAGAAATGCTGGTGTTCAGACTGTTGAACATGTGCTTAGCGCAGGCTGTAAATATTTATGTGAGAAGATTCTGTATTTATTGAATCTACAGTTCAATGAAAATACAGTCGTCTTACTACAGTATCTCACAAAAGTGAGTACACCCCTCACATTTTTGTAAATATTTTATTATATCTTTTCATGGGACAACACTGAAGATATGACACTTTGATACAATGTAAAGTAGTCAGTGTACAGCTTGTATAACAGTGTAAATTTGCTGTCCCCTCAAAATAACTCAACACACAGCCATTAATGTCTAAACCACTGGCAACAAAAGTGAGTACACTCCTAAGTGAAAATGTCCAAACTGTGTCCATAGTGTCAATATTTTGTGTGGCCATCATTATTTTCCAGCACTGCCTTAACTCTCGTGGGCATGGAGTTCACTAGAGCGGCACAGGTTGCCACTGAAATCTTCTTCCACTCCTCCATGACATCATCATGTCTTGCGCTCCTCCACCTTCCGTTTGAGGATGCCCCACAGATGCTCAACAGGGTTTAGGTCTGGAGACATGCTTGGCCAGTCCATCACCTTTACCCTCAGTTTCTTTAGCAAGGCAGTGGTCATCTTGGAGGTGTGTTTGGGGTCGTTATGTTGGAATACTGCCCTGTGGCCCAGTTTCCGAAAGGAGGGGATCATGCTCTGCTTCAGTATGTCACAGTACATGTTGGCATTCATGGTTCCCTCAATGAACTGTACCTCCCCAGTGCCGGCAGCACTCATGCAGCCCCAAACCATGACACTTCCACCACCATGCTTGACTGTAGGCAAGACATAGTTGTCTTTGTACTCCTCACCTGGTTGCCGCCACACATGCTTGACACCATCTGAACCAAATAAGTTTATCCTGGTCTCATCAGACCACAGGACATGGTTCCAGTAATCCATGTCCTTAATCTGCTTGTCTTCAGCAAACTGTTTGTGGGCTTTCATGTGCGTCATCTTCAAAAGGGGCTTCCTTCTGGGGTGACAGCCTTGCAGACCAATTTGATGCAGTGTGTGGCATATGGTCTGAGCACTGACAGGCTGACCCCCCAACGCTTCAATGTCTGCAGCAATGCTGGCAGCACTCATACGTCTATTTTCAAAAGACAACCTCTGGATATGAGCACGTGCACTCAACTTCTTTGGTCAACCGTGGCGAGGCCTGTTCTGAGTGGAACCTGTCCTGTTAAGCCACTGTATGGTCTTGGCCACCGTGCTGCAGCTCAGTTTCAGGGTGTTGACAATCTTCTTATAGCCTAGGCCATCTTTATGTAGAGCAACAATTCTTTTTTTCAGATCCTCAGAGAGTTCTTTGCCATGAGGTGCCATGTTGAATTTCCAGTGACCAGTATGAGAGAGTGTGAGAGCGATAACAACAAATTTAACACACCTGCTCCCCATTCACGTCTGAGACCTTGTAACACTAAAGAGTCACATGACACTGGGCAGGGAAAATGGGTAATTGGGCACAATTTGGACATTTTCACTTAGGTGTGTACTCACTTTTGTTGCCAGCGGTTTAGACATTAATGGCTGTGTGTTGAGTTATTTTGAGGGGACAACAAATTTACACTGTTATACAAGCTGTACACTGACTGCATTGTATCAAAGTGTCATATCTTCAGTGTTGTCCCATGAAAAGATATAATAAAATATTTACAAAAATGTTAGGGGTGTACTCACTTTTGTGAGATACTGTATGTGTACAGTTAATAATGTACAATACCAAACGTCACTGTGTGAACTTTAGCATTGTAATTAGCTGAATACCACACTGATGAGTTATTTTTAATGTCCTCTGCAGTCTTTCATCCTTTTCTATTCTTCAGCACGTTTTCTTATACCTTCTGACTGATGCAGCTCCATATCAGTAATGTGCATTATTGATGTGTCACTTCTTATTGATAAGAGCTCACGGTTAATTGTTGATCAGAAGGCATCTGGTGCCCAGCTGTAAGCGGGGACACGTCGGGGCCCCAGGTGGTGTCTTCTGTCTGCCAGCTGCTTGCTGCTCTATGAGCTGTGATTGGTTACATGTCACAGTCTAACCCGGGGGAGCTCTAGATGTCCACCAGGCTTCAGTGTTGCTTCTCTTTATCCTATTATGCTCACCCTCTGTATAGATCATTTCCTCTTTCAAAAACCTCAAGCAAGACTGTTGTCGCCCTCTCGCCGGCCGTTCTACTCCTCTTTCTCATTTCCATGCACTGCTTGCTGGCTTGTTTCAAAGTGCTCGGGCCACACACACACCCTCAGATCTGCGGCTCTGCTCTGGAAGTGTTATTTGCACAGATAATGTGTGTAGGGTAGGAGCCCTTGCGCTCTCTGGCCCATAGTGCCAAGCATGACAGTGTCTACTTTTAACAGGATGACACACGGCCCCAAAAGAATAACACTCACGGTCCATGTGTCTCATGTCTGTTTGTTAAGATTTATCATTAAAGCAGGTCTGTGGTCTGGGAAGGGACGTTGGGTATACACTAAAGCATTTTTCCTGTTGAGTGTGGTATTTTTACAGTGACAACAGTAATGAGACTGTGTTTAATGCTTCTCTCTCAGGGGCAGAAAACAGAAGCGGAGAGGTACTTCCTGAAGGCAATCCAACTGGATCCCACAAAAGGCAACTGTTACATGCATTATGGTGAGCATAGGTTAATATTATTCTGGCTTTCTTTATACATGAAAAATATTTGAATTGGCAATTTTAAAACATACTCGCTACACTTGTGTGCAAAGTCAAGAACTCAAACAGCTCAGCTGACCCTTCTGGTGTCTCTTCCTTTAAGCATGAGTCTGTATACAGTTAATACAGGGACACAAGAACATTTCCTCATTTTATCCACTGGGAAATATCAGCCTCTGTGTTACCAAGTTTATTGTTTCATCAGTTTTTTACAAATAACTTGAAAGACTGTACAAAGTGGAACTGTATTTATCAAACTCAGTTGGAATAACCTGGGGGTAAGTGTTGAGTTTTGTGCCTTAATAGTCTGATCAAGATTATGGCTGATAATGCCAGGCAACGTAAATTAAAAGACTCTGACCCAGACAGCAGCGGAAATGCCGCCCTGATGAATGAATTGAAACTGCTTAATGCTAAAATAGACCAAAGGTAAAATGCTATGGAAAAAAGTTAACAGCAAAATTGACGGTCTGCGTGGGTTAATGGAGAAGTTGAGCTCAGAAAATCAGGAGATCGTTAAAAAAAGAGCTGGAAAAAGTAGTGAAAGAAATACGACTGAATCTGAACCCAGCCACAGGCGGTGTACAAGCCAGTGTACTCCTAGTGCCGGTCCCAAGCCCGGGTAAATAGGGAGGGTTGTGCCAGGAAGGGCAACCGACATAAAACCTTTGCCAAATCAAACATGCGGATCATGACAAATGAGACTTTCATACCTGATCAGTCGAGGCCCGGGTTAACAATGACTGCCACCGATGCTATTAACCGACAGGGTGCCGGTGGACATATGGCTACTGTTGGTTGAAGATTGAGGAGGAGGAGGAGAGGGGAAAGGCGTGTTAGAAGGGAGAGAGAGAAGAGGAAAGGTAGAAGTGTGGAGGTGAGAGTAGGGATGTTAAATGTAGGGACAATGACTGGTAAAGGCAGAGAGTTGGCTGATATGATGGAGAGAAGAAAAGTAGATATACTATGTGTTCAAGAAACTAGATAGAAGGGAAGCAAGGCTAGGAGCATTGGAGGTGGATTTAAACTGTTCTACCATGGTGTAGATAGAGAAATGGAGTAGGAGTAATCCTGAAGGAAGAGTATGTGAAGAGGGTTCAGGAGGTAAAGAGGGAGTCATACAGAATCATGAGTTTGAAGCTAGAAGTCGAAGATGTAATGTTGAATGTTGTCAGTGTATATGCCCCACAAGTTGGATTTCAGGTAGAAGAGAAAAAGGAATTCTGGAGTAAGCTGGATAAAGTGGTCGAGAGTGTTCCCAGGGAGGAAAGAGTGGTGATTGGAGCGGACTTTAATGGGCATGTAGGTGAAGGGAACAGAGGTGATGAAGAAGTTCTGGGTAGGTATGGTCTTAAGGAGAGAAATGTGGAAGGACAGATGGTTGTGGATTTTGCTAAAAGAATGGAAATGGCTGTGGTGAACACATACTTTAAGAAGAGAGAGGAGCATAGGATGACTTACAAGAGTGGAGAATGATGCACATAGGTGGACTACATCTTATGCAGAAGGAGAAATCTGAAAGGAATAGGGAACTGCGAGGTGGTGGCAGGGGAGAATGTAGCTAGACAGCATTGGATGGTAGTCTGTTGGATGACTTTGGAGAGCAAGGAGAGGAAAGCAGTGAAGGCAGAACCAAATATTAAATGGGGGAAGTTACAGAAGGTAGAAGGTCGCCCAAAGTTCAGGAAGGAGTTACTCTGGGTGGTAGGGAAGAATTACCAGATGACTGGGAATGTACAGCAAAAGTATTGAGGGAAATGGGTAGAAAGGTATGTGGTGTATTCAATGGACAGAGGAAGAAAGACAAGGAGACTTGGTGGTGGAATGAGGAGGTACAGGAAAGTATTCAAAGGAAGATGGTAGCAAAGAAAAAATGGGATAGTCAGGGAGATGAAGAAAGTAGGCAGGAGTATTTGGAATCTAGGCGCATGGCAAAAAGAGAGGTGGCAAAGGAAAAGACATATAGTGAGTTGTATGAGAGGCTGGACACTAAGGAAGGAGAAAAGGACTTGTATTGACTGGCTAGACAGAGAGATCGAGCTGAAAAAGATGTACAACAGGTTAGATTGATTAAGGACAGAAATGATAATGTACTAACAAATGACGAGTGTGTTGAGAAGGTGGAAGGAGTACTTTAAAGATCTGATGAATAAAGAAAATGAGAGAGAGGAGGATGGATGAAGGAAAGATTGTGAACAAGGAAGTCCCAAGGATTAGCAAGGCAGAAGTGAGGGCAGCGTTGAAGGCAGCGTTGAAGAGGATAAAGAATGGCGGTTGGTCCAGATGACATACACTACCGTTCAAAAGTTTGGGGTCACCCAGACAATTATTTTGTGTTTTCCATGAAAAGTCACACTTATTTACCACCATGAGTTGTAAAATGAATAGAAAATATAGTCAAGACATTGACAAGGTTAGAAATAATGATTTGCATTTGAAAAAGGAGGAGGAGTTGCAATTTATGTTGACAAGAGCTTGAAATACAAGGTTGTTGAAAATCTGTCAGTAACTGTGGATGATTTATTTGAATGTATTACAATAGAAATCTGTCTGGACAATGTGAAGAATGTAGTAGTGAGCTGTGTATATAGAACACCTGGATCAAACATTGACTTATTTAAGGACTGGATGGAAAAAATGTACGCAAAACTTACTCATAAAGTTATGTTCATCTGTGGGGATTTCAATATAGATCTGATGAACTCAAAACAACATAGTTTGACAGAAGAATTTATCAACACAATGTACAGCATGGGCTTACATCCAACAATTACAGGACCTAGCAGAATCACGTCACACAGTGCCACACTAATAGATAACATATTCACAAACATTATGGAAAATAATATCAAGAGCGGGCTTTTATTGAATGATATCAGCGACCACCTGCCGATTTTTGTTGTCTATCAATGTGATTATAGGAAGAAAAAGTATACCAAAAATATTAAATATAAAAGAATAAGAACCGAAGAATCAATGTATTTACTGACAAAGGAATTATTAATACAAGATTGGAAGATAGTTTATGATGAAAATGACATAAATAGAGCATATGATAAATTTTTACAAATATTTCAATCATTGTACAATAAATACTGTCCTATAAAACAATACAGTGACAGACAACAACAAAAAAATATTCCTTGGATCACCAAGGGGTTAATAAATGCATGTAAAAAGAAGAATACATTATATAAACAATTCATTAAATGCAGAACTGTGGAAGCTGAGATCAAATATAAAAGATATAAAAATAAGCTTACTACTATAATGAGGACCTGTAAGAAAGAATATTACAACAGAATACTAGAGGATAACAAAAATAACATAAGAGGAATATGGCAAGTACTCAATGGGATTATTAGTAATCGTCCTAAGTATGCAAATTATCCAGAATATTTTATTGAAAATGGCAGTTTGATTAATAATATGGAAGATGTGGTCAGTGGTTTCAATAAATTTTTTGTAAACGTTGGTCCTGAATTAGCAAAATCAATAGTGACACCGGAAACAAACCACAGTGGTTCTGTGAATGAAATAGAGGATAGAAACCCAAACACAATCTTTTTGGGTGCAGTTACTGAAAAGGAAATTATTGAGACTGTGAGTAAATTTAAGAACAAAAAAATCAACGGACTGGAATGAAACTGACATGACAATAGTGAAAAAAGTAATTGAGGGAATTGTTAAGCCACTCACCCACATCTGTAACCTGTCATTTCAAACTGGTACATTTCCAGACAAAATGAAAATAGCAAAAGTAATACCTCTATACAAAACAGGAGACAGTCATCACTTCACAAATTACAGGCCAGTCTCTTTACTCTCACAATTCTCCAAAATACTTGAAAAAATATTCACTAAGAGACTGGATGATTTCATTGAAAAACACAACCTCCTTGCAGATAGCCAGTATGGTTTTAGAGCAGATAAATCTACATCTTTGGCACTGATCGAACTTATAGAAGAAATTACTAGTTGTATAGATAAAAAAAAGGATTCTGTAGGAGTATTTATAGATTTAAAGAAAGCTTTTGACACCATTGACCACAGAATACTACTAAGGAAACTGGAAAGGTATGGGATAAGAGGGGTAGGACTGAGTTGGGTGGAAAGTTATTTAAGTAACAGACAACAATTTGTACAAATTGGAGAGCACAAATCACCCTTCATGGACATCACTTGTGGTGTGCCCCAGGGGTCAGTTTTGGGACCCAAACTCTTTATCTTGTATATAAATGACATATGCCAAGTATCAAAAATTCTGAAATGTATTTTGTTTGCGGATGACACAAATAGCCTTTGCACTGGTGAGAATTTGCAGCAGGTTTTAGAGGTGGTCACAACTGAAATGGAAAAATTAACGCAGTGGTTCAACAAAAATAAATTATCTCTAAATCTAAAAAAAAACAAAGAGTATGGTGTTTGGAAATTATAAAATAAATCATGAAATAATGGTAACGATAGATGATACCAGAATAGAAACAGTACAGGAAAATACGTTTCTGGGGGTGACGCTAGACAATAAAATCTGCTGGAAACCTCACATTAGTCACATCCGGGCTAAATTAGCAAAATGTATAGGCATACTGGGGAAGTCAAGACACATCTTGGACTATAAATCATTGGTCTTATTGTACAATTCACTGTTTTTACCTTATCTTAACTACTGTGTAGAAGTCTGGGGAAACACCTACAAGACCAACCTACAAGCAATATGCACATCACAAAAAAGAGCTATAAGGATAATAAACAATGCAGGATATAGAGACCATACCAATTTGTTGTTCTTGAAGTCACATGTCATAAAGTTCATCGATTTAGTTAAATTTAAGACAGCACAAGTAATGTACAGGGCAATTAACAATCAACTCCCAACTAATATACAAATAATATTTAAAAAAAGAGACAATGATCATAATTTGAGAGGAGACTTAAATTTTACAAAACCCAAGATACATACAACCAAGAAAAGTATGTGCATATCTGTCTGTGGGGTGGATTTGTGGAACAGTCTGGAGCCAGAACTGAAACTATGTACAAACAGAAATCAATTCAAAAAGAGGTATAAGCACCATTTGCTGAAAGGATATATGTTAGAAGGGTAGAATTTATATGTACGATTCATTATGTTCACTCTGGGACATTATGGGACACTATGGAATGGTGGGTGGGACAGCACTGTGTATATCTGTGTCGTTTGAGACTGTTTTTTGATATATGGACTTCATTGTATGTTAGAATGGATGGGTGTTAATGTTGATCTGTAAAAAATACAGTAAATTGTTTACTTGGGGTCTTAAAGGTGGTAATTTGTATAAAATTCACATGGGTGTATCGATGGAAAAGAGGAGTTGGAATTAATAAGTGTTCACTTCTTCCTTCTCCCTTTCGAACAGTGTATACTGTAACTTTATTGCATTTGCCATTTGCTTGTTTTTTGTTATATTTTTGTGTTCGAAATAAACTATCTATCTATCTGTCTATGTAAATAATAATTTTTTCCTTCAAACTTTGCTTTCGTCAAAGAATCCTCCATTTGCAGCAATTACAGCATTGCAGACCTAACATGATTGCACAAGGGTTTTCTAATCATCCATTAGCCTTCTGACGCAATGAGCAAACACATTGTATCATTAGAACACCGGAGTGATAGTTGCTGGAAATGGGCCTCTATACACCTATGTAGATATTGCACCAAAAACCAGACATTTTCAGCTATAATAGTCATTTACCACATTAGCAATGTACAGAGTGTATTTCTGATTAGTTTAAAGTTATCTTCATTGAAGAAAAGTGCTTTTCTTTCAAAAATAAGGAAATTTCTAAGTGACCTCAAACTTTTGAACGGTAGTGTACCTGTGGAGGTGTGGAGATCTTTAGGAGAGATGGCAGTGGACTTTTTAACCAGATTGTTTAACACAATCTTGGAGAGTGAGAGGATGCCTGAGGAGTGGAGTAGAAGTGTTTTGGTACCAATTTTCAAGAATAAAGGTGATGCTCAGAGCTGTACTAACTACAGAGGCATAAAGTTGATCAGCCACGATCAGAAGATATGGGAAAGAGTTGTTGAAGCCAGGTTAAGAGGAGAGGTGACAATCATTGAGCACCAGTATGGTTTCATGTCAAGAAAGAGTACTACAGATGCAATGTTTGCTCTGAGAGTGCTGATGGAGAAGTATGGAGAAGGTCAGAAGGAGTTGCACATTGTCTTTGTGGATCTAGAGGAAGCATATGATTGGGTGCCAAGAGAGGAAGTGTAGTACTGTATGAGAAAGTCAGGAGTGACAGAGAAGTATATGAGGGTGGTGCAGGACATGTATGAGGACAGCAAGATGGTGGTGAAGTGTGCTGTAGGAGTGACGGATGGATTCAAGGTGTGGGTGGGATTACATCAGGGACTGGCTCTGAGCCCCTTCTTGTTGGCCATGGTAATGGACATGCTGACAGACGAGGTCAGGCAGGAGTCTCTGTGGATCATGATGCTTGCAGATGACATTGTGATCTGCAGTGAGAGTAGGGAGCAGGTGGAAGAGAACCTGGAGAGGTGGAGGTATGCTCTGGAAGGAAGAGGAATGAAACTCAGTTGAAGCAAGACAAAATACATGAGTGTGAATGAGAAGGAGGCAGGTGTAACGGTGAAGATGGAAGGAGTAGAGGTAGTGAAAGTAGATGAGTTTAAATACCTGGGGTCAGCCATCCAAAGCAATGGAAAATGCATGAGAGGTGAAGAAGAGAGTGGAGGCAGGGTGGAGTGGGTGGAGACGAGTGTCAGGGGTGATTTGTGACAGAACAGCTAGAGTGAAAGGGAAGATTTACAAGACGGTAGTGAGGCCTGCTATGATGTATGGTTTGGAGACAGTGGTGCTGACAAAAAGACAGGAGGTGGAGCTGGAGGTGGCAGAGCTGAAGATGCTAAAATTTTAATTGGGAGTGAGCAGGAGGGACAAGATTAGAAATGAGTATATCAGAGGGACAGCTCAGGTTGAGTGGTTTGGAGGCAAAGTAAGAGAGGCAAGGCTGAGATGGTTTGGACATGTTCAGAGGAGGGATAGTGGAGATATTGGACAAAGGATGTTGAAGGTGGAGCTGCCAAGCAGGAGGAAAAGAGGAAGACCACAGAGAAGACTCATGGATGTAGTGAAGGAGGACATGGTGTTACAGAGGAAGATGCAAGGGATAGGGTGAGATGGAAGCAGATGATCCCCTGTGGCAAGAAGAAGAAGAAACTGAAGCTGGAAGTGGGTATTTTGAGTGCTACAAAGGAAAAGATTGAGCAGAAGATTGCACATAATGCCACCCACAACCAGAATTTGTCAGTGATCTTTCAATGAACAGTAATTTTTTTCCATCCTAAAGGTAGAGATGGCTGAGAGAACAGTGATAAATCGCTGAGAGTTCATTGAAAGATTGCTGAGAACTCATTTGGCAGATCACTGGAAGATTAATGAGATTATTGAGAGATCACTTCCCTTTGGAGATTGTTGAGAGATTGTTTTGGAATGAGTCTAAACTTTGAGAAACGTGGAGATCACTGAAGATCATTGAGAGATTTCGGTGGTCATAGAGAGATCACTGAAAGATTGTTTGGAGATCTGGCCATTTTGTCATCACTCAGCAATCTCCACCCCTATGTAAAGGATGTGTAAAGGTTCAGTGTGTAAAATGTTTCTGAATTCTGAATTTAATACAGCATAAAAGCTTTGTTTTCGTTGATATATCATCACTCTTAAAGGTGAACAGGACTGTTTTCATGAAAACAAATATTTAGGAAAAAATAATACATCAAAAAATGTTTATACAGTGGGGCAAAAAAGTATTTAGTCAGCCACCAACTGAGCAAGTTCTCCCACTTAAAAGATGAGAGAGGTCTCCAATTTTCATCATAGGTATACCTCAACGATGAGAGACAAAATGAGAAAAAAAAATCCAGAAAATCACATTGAAGGATTTTTAATGAATTAATTGGTAAATTCCTTTGTGAAATAAGTATTTGGTCACCTACAAACAAGCAAGATTTCTGGCTCTCACAGACCTGTAACTTCTTCTTTAAGAGGCTCCCCTGTCCTCCACTCGTTACCTGTATTAATGGCACCTGTTTGAAGTCGTTATCAGTATAAAAGACACCTGTCCACAACCTCAAACAGTCAGACTCCAAACTCCACTATGGCCAAGACCAAAGAGCTGTCAAAGGACACCAGAAACAAAATTGTAGACCTGCACCAGGCTGGGAAGACTGAATCTGCAATAGGTAAGCAGCTTGGTGTGAAGAAATCAACTGTGGGAGCAATTATTAGAAAATGGAAGACATACAAGACCACTGATAATCTCCCTCGATGTCGGGTTCCACGCAAGATTTCACCCCGTGGGGTCAAAATGATGACGAGAACGGTGAGCAAAAATCCCAGAACCACACGGGGGGACCTAGTGAATGACCTGCAGAGAGCTGGGACCAAAGTAACAAAGGCTACCGTTGGTAACATACTACGCCGCCAGGGACTCAAATCCTGCAGTGCCAGAAGTGTCCCCCTGCTTAAGCCAGTACATGTCCAGGCCCATCTGAAGTTTGCTAGAAAGCATTTGGATGATCCAGAAGAGGATTGGGAGAATGTCATATGGTCAGATGAAAGCAAAATAGAACTTTTTGTTAAAAACTTATCTTGTCATGTTTGGAGGAGAAAGAACACCATACCTACTGTGAAGCATGGTGGTGAAAACATTATACTTTGGGGCTGTTTTTCTGCAAAGGGACCAGGACGACTGATCCGTGTAAAGGAAAGAATGAATGGGGCCATGTATCGTGAGATTTTGAGTGAAAACCTCCTTCCATCAGCAAGGGCATTGAAGATGAAACATAGCTGGGTCTTTCAGCATGACAATGATCCCAAACACACCGCCCGGGCAACGAAGGAGTGGCTTCGTAAGAAGCATTTCAAGGTCCTGGAGTGGCCTAGCCAGTCTCCAGATCTCAACCCCATAGAAAATCTTTGGAGGGAGTTGAAAGTCTGTGTTGCCCAACGACAGCCCCAAAACATCACTGCTCTAGAGGAGATCTGCATGGAGGAATGGGCCAAAATACCAGCAACAGTGTGTGAAAACCTTGTGAAGACTTACAGAAAACGTTTGACCTCTGTCATTGCCAACAAAGGGTATATAACAAAGTACTGAGATGAACTTTTGTTATTGACCAAATACTTATTTTACCGAGGAATTTACCAATTAATTCATTAAAAATCCTTCAATGTGATTTTCTGGATTTTTTTTTTCTCATTTTGTCTCTCATAGTTGAGGTATACCTATGATGAAAATTGGAGACCTCTCTCATCTTTTAAGTGGGAGAACTTGCACAATTGGTGGCTGACTAAATACTTTTTTTCCCCACCGTATATTGATGAAAAAATATGTTAATAATTTTTATAGGATTGAAATAATCATTTTTACTTCTGAGCAGCCGGATGATGCAACTCCAGTGACCGGTAATATATATGACTAAACAGGCTAACATCTTCATGGCAAACAGAGGTACCATATTCTGTAGGTAATTTTAATGGTTGACAGCACCTTCAGCATTGTCATAACAAGATACACAAACAATTACTCATTGTCCATCCATCCATCCATCTTCTACCGCTTACCATCAGGAGGTCAGAATCTTGTCTCTTTCAAAGTCGTCACATTTTCTGTACGTTAGAATAAGGGTTTTTTTATACACAAAAACTGGGTCCTCCTTCATGTAGATGTCCATCTTGGACCACAATAATGTCTTCCCAAGGTACTAATGTCAAACTTGAACTACACAGATGACTTCTGTAGGTTCTCCTGTGTGTTTTGGGAGAGGGTGACGACAGATCAAATGTGAATTGGTTGCATTTCGAAATCTGATGGCCAGATTGCACCAAATATTGCACACTGAACCTTCAACCATTCAGGCAGTGTTAAGATTGAAAAGATGAATGCTAAAACCTAAAGAGTTGCAGCGTATAGTGGTGTGAAAAAGTGTTTGCCCCCTTCCTGATTTCTCATTTTTTGGAATGTCACACTTAAATCTTTCAGATCATCAAACAAATTTAGATATTAGACAAAGACAACACAAGTAAACACAAAATGCAGTTTTTAAATGAAGGTGTTTATTATTAAGGGTAAAAAAATTCCAAACCTACATGGCCCTGTGTGAAAAAGTGATTGCTCCCCTTTAAAACATAAATTAACTGTGGTTTATCACATCTTTGAAAAGCTGAGTTCAATTTCTCCAGCCGCACCCAGGCCTGATTACTGCCACACCTGTTCTCAATCAAGAAATCACTTAAATAGGACCTGCCTGACAAAGTGAAGTAGACCAAAAGATCTTCAAAAGCTAGACATCATGCTGCGATCCAGAGAAATTCAGGAACAAATGAGAAACAAAGTAATTGAGATCTGTCAGTTTGTAAAAGGTTATAAAGCCATTTCTGAAGCTTTGGGACTGCAGCAAACCACAGTGAGAGCCATTATCCGCAAATGGCAAAAACATGGAACAGTAATGAACCTTCCCAGGAGTGGCCAGCTGGCCAAAATTACCCCAAGAGCGCAGCAATGACTCATCCAAGAGGTCACAACAACAACATCCAAAGAATTGCAGGCCTCACTTGCCTCAGTTAAGGTCAGTGTTCATGACTGCACCATAAGAAAGAGACTGGGCAAAAATGGCCTGCATGGCAGAGTTCCACGACGAAAACCACTGCTGAGCAAAAAGAACATAAAGGCTCATCTCAGTTTTGCCAGAAAACATCTTGATGATCCCCAAGACTTTTGAGAAAATACTCTGTTGATTGACAAGACAAAAGCTGAACTTTTTGGAAGGTGTGTGTCCCATTACATCTGGCATAAAAGTAACAGCATTTCAGAAAAGGAACATCATACCAACAGTAAAATATGATGTGGTAGTGTGATGGTTTGGGGCCGATTTGCTGCTTCAGGACCTGGAAGACTTGCTGTGGTAAATGGAACCACGAATTCTGCGGTCTACCAAAAAATCCTGAAAGAGAATGTCCGGCCATCTGTTCGTGACCTCAAGCTGAAGCGTACTTGGGTTCTGCAGCAGGACAATGATCCAAAACACACCAGCAAGTTGACCTCTGAATGGCTTAAGAAAAGCAAAATGAAGACTTTGGAGTGGCCTAGTCAAAGTCCTAACCTGAATCTGATTTGGATCCTGTGGCATGACCTTAAAAAGGGGGTTCATGCTCGAAAACCCTCCAATGTAGTTGAATTACAACAATTCTGCAAAGATGAGTGGGCAAAAATTCCTCCACAGTGTTCTAGAAGACTCATTGCCAGTTATTGTGAACGCTTGATTGCAGTTGTTGCTGCCAAGGGTGGCCCAACCAGTTATTAGGTTTAGGGGGCAATCACTTTTTCACACAGGGCCATGTAGGTTTGGATTTTTTTTTTCCCTTAATAATAAACACCTTCATTTAAAAACTGCATTTTGTGTTTACTTGTGTTATCTTTGTCAAATCTTTAAATTTGTTTGATGATCTGAAACATTTAAATGTGACAAACATACAAAAAAAAACGAGAAATCAGGAAGGGGACAAACACTTTTTCACACCACTGTATGTAGCTAGGTAAACACACATATGGCATCCCTGAGTGCTCATAACTAATGATGAGGCATCCATTTAATGTAGCTTAATTAGCAAATTTAACAGAAAACCTAAAATGCGATGTATGCTGCTGTGTAGATACAGTATCTGTGGTTTGACATGAACTGACTTGCTTCTTTTTAAAATACTCACAGCTGATCCTAATTATTTGTTTGGACTTGTATTTCAGCCTGCGTACTGTTGAAGCAGCTTATTAAAAGCTTTGAAATCTTGTGCATTTTTGAGTCGACTACAGATTTGTTTTAGATCACCTGGAGTGGTTTTGCACACGTTCACAGTGCAAAAACTCACCCAAGTCAGACTGGCCTCAGGCCTGTACCTGAGGCTGCAGCTGCATCCACAGATTTTAATGAAAACGTGCTGAGGGTCACTTGGTGGTTTGGAGTCCTGGTACGGTGGTGGGGGAACCTAAAGTCAACAAGGTGTTAATTCCTGTCGAAACCTGGCTCTTCCCCAAGGGTCCACACCTCAGCTCACGGCCCTGTTAGACTTGAGTCATCCCATCTCATTAGGCGGGTCCACGGAACTGAGTGTAAGGCAGGTACTGTACATGCCATATTAAGATGCAGACCTCCTGTGAGAAGCCCTTTTCCTCTTAAGGAAACAGATCTATCAGCTAATCTGAACAAATTGCTGCGAGGGACTGCCAAGGGGAGATGGCATGTTAGACGCTTATTTAGTGTCCACTGGTAGATTAGGCTGTCCCTCTCTCCGAGCCAGAGGCAACACTTGTCCAGTGCGGCTCCCCTCTGTACCCCTGAGGCGGTGCGGTGTTTTAACAGTGCTACCGTTCTCTCCTGCCCTGCCAGGTCAGTTTTTGTTGGAAGAGTCCCGACTGCTAGAAGCAGCAGAGATGGCAGAGACGGCTGCACGCCTCGACAGCAGGGAGTTTGACGTGGTCTTCAGTGCTGCCCACATGTTAAGGTAAGTCTCCGACTGGTGTGATTTTTTTCTTTCTTTCTCCCTTTTGCATCTAATGATTTGTTATCCTAGGGAATAAAGATGCTGCTGGTATTTAATTCTGCAAAGATGAAGGTGGGTGGGCTGAGTAAAACTGAGGCCGTGTGTGAGAGGAGGAGGTCTGCCGTCTGCACGTTTTATCCCGTGGCTTATTCTGTTCCTTACCCTGTGTGATTTAGCTGGCTGCGGTTTGTAATCTCTCCTCTGCATTATTCTGGTTTCTCTTCACATGATGTTCTGCTGTACAACTTCGAAGGAAGTTTCTCAAAAACCTGACCCGATTCAGTGTCACTCTTCCACTCACGGCCCGTGCTTATAGAGGAGTATTCTTTCAAACTGGGACAAAGTTCATCTTATGAGCTTGAGCGGAAAAGACCCACAGACTGCTGCTTGTGAACATGAGCCACAAGAGTGATGATGTAAATAGAGCCATGTGCCACTAAATCTCCAATAACATATTAGCCAGTGTGGAGATTTTATTGTTTACATCATCTTGAGTATCTCTGGATCCTTCTTTTTTTTTTTGTTAAAATTGCACCCATCTGCTGAAAGAGAACAGTCGTGCTTTCTCTTACATCAGCGCACTCTCACCCTGCTGCCATGTAAGTCTCTTCCCCTCCTGCTCCAACCAGGCATGGTCTTTGCCGCCAACAGTTTTCAGCGGGGACAGCCTCTTCCCGGGTCCAGACCCTTGGCAGCTTGGGTTGAACTCCTCTCCGCCTGCTTGGCATGGGGTCCCTCTCCTCCGCAGCTCATGTTCTGCGTGTGTTTGCCTTGGACCCAGGAATGGAAAGCCCCTCAGTTGGTGGGGGACACAAGCACATCAGCACAGGAGAAAAGAGGCAATTAAAAAGGGCAGCAGAAGCTCTCAAATTTGCAAATGTTGTTTATTACCCTCTCGGGTCTTTTGGTTTTGCCCATTTTGCTTCCAAACTAATAATTTTCATCTGGACCGTTGTAAAGGTTGAGCCCTCATTCATAAAGTGGACACAGAGCTGGAAATGTTGTGGGTGCTTCACCACAAATGAGTCCCTGTGAAGTAAAGCACACGCTGCAGATATCCACAGACCAGCAATGGAAAAGGAAACATTGTACAACACACACAAGAAAGTTCCTTCAGCTTCTCACCGAAGCCATTTGTCTTGTATAAAAACCCAGTTCACTTTATCCTACAGATTAGACTGAATGTTATTAGGCTTGTGACTATAGTAGTCTTTGCTATCATTTAATAACCAATCTCTATAAAAGTAATAATGGAAACTTGTTGATGTTTATTTGAATGTAACTCTTTGCAGTTTCATTTAAATCTAAAGGATGTTATTGCAGTGAAAAGTAATTCTGCGCAGTAAATTAATGGGATTGGTTTGGCTTCTACAAGCAGTTTTACAACATTCCAGCATTCATTCTGCCCGTGAAAATCATCTGACCATGACATTTATGCATGAAATGCCAATGTTGTGTCAGTAATACGCAGTAGGTGACGGTAGTGGGGTATTCACAAATTTAGCTTAATCTGAATTAAGTACGGTGGTGCCGTGGTTAGCACTGTGTCAGCACAGCAAGAAGGCCACGAGATCGATTCCACCCCTGACCATCAGTGACCCTTCTGTGTGGAGTTTGCATGTTCTGCCTGTGTCTGCGTGGGTTTACTTCGGGTAGTCCGGTTTCCTCCCACAGGCCAAAGACATGCAGGTTAGGTTAATTGGCATCAAACTGGGGATTCTAACTTGTCCTTAGGTATGAATGTGAGAGTGAATGGTTGTCTGTCGCTCTGTGTTGGCCCTGCAATGGACTGGTGATCTGTCCAGGGTGTACCCTGCCTCTCACCCAAAGATGCTGGGATAAGCTCCAGCCCCGCCCCCCCCCCCAACCCGAAAAAGATTAAGCAGTAGAAGATGGATGGATGGGTGAATTAAGTAGAAAATTGCAAGAATAAAGGTGCAAAGCTGTGCTAAAAATGCTAATTTAAAATTTTAGTGAAGTCACAAATATATCATCAGCAAACAACTCATGAATAAAAAAAGTCATAAATTTACAAAAATAGTCACAAATTTATAATGTAAATTGCAAAGTTACAAAAACAAAAGGTGCACATTTTTTTGTCTTTGATAAATTGCTCAACAATTTCTGAGGCTTTTCTTATAAACATAACATTTATGTACACAGTTGCAATCAAAATTATTCAACACCCATTGCATTTTAGGTTTATTGGCACAATTTACAATTTTTCAAGTGTTTGCAGTAAACAGATTACACAAAAACAGTTTAATAGTTAATTAAAATGAATATTGCAAAGATTTTTTTTCCATATTCAGCACTAAATCCTACTTTCAATAACTACTGCAGTCTCAAAATTATTCAAACTCCTGAATAGAAGTCCTCTTTAGAGCACACATTTGTAAATCAAGTGTGCAAGCACACCTGACGCAACCAATCAAGGCCTTCATTAATTGCATCAGGGGTGCTTGAGATAGAAGATCTGAAATACCTGGACTGTTGACAGTGACGTTTGCATGTTAGAAATATGGTTTAGTCAAGAGAGTTGTCCAGAAAGTTTAGAGAAGAGATCGTTCCCTTGCACAAACAAGGAAAAGGATACAGAAGGATGGCAAAGACACTGGATGTTCCTAGAGATACAGATGAAAGCACAGTTCACAAGTTTAAAGTTTAAAGAACAGTGGCTGCACTACCTGGATGTGGCAGACAGAGGAAGCTATCAATGGCTGACACCAGAGTCCTGAGGAGACAGGTGGTCAGAAACCCTCAACTGACTGCAAAAGACCTGCAGCAAGACTTGGTGGCAGCATGCACTGAGTTTTCAGTTCCCACAGTAAGGTGCATGCTAAACACTGAAGGGCTCCATGCCAGAACTCCAAGATGTACACCACTGCTGACCCAAAAACATAAGAAAAATCAGCTCCAGTTTGCTCAAAACTATATAAATAAGCCCAAGAGTTAGGGGGATTTTGTTCTGTGGTGCGATGAAATAAAACTGTAACTTTCTGGGCCTATGGATCAGCGGTATGTCTGGAGGAGGAAGAATGAAGCATACGCTGAAAAGAACACCCTGCCTACAGTGAAGCATGGTGGTAGCTCAGTGATGGTCTGGGGCTGCTTCGCTTCCACTGGCACTGCAAACCTGCAGCGTGTGGAGATCAAGATGGATTCAATCAATTATCTGGAAATCCTGGGAGAAAATGTCATGCCATCTGTGATGAAGCTGAAGCTTGGGTGTCAGTGGACCTTCCAACAGGACAGCGATCCCATGCATACCTCACAGTCCACCAGGGCTTGGTTTCAGAAGAAGTCCTGGAAGATACTAGAGTGGCCATCACAGTCACCTGACTTGAACCACACTGAAAATCTCTGGTGGGATTTGAAGTCGGTGGCTGCAGCACACAAACCCAAGAATATTGGTGAACTGGAGGCCTTTGGTCATGAGGAATGGGCTAAGATTCCTCAGAAACACTGCCAGAAGCTGGTGTCTGGCTGTGCATCACGTTTGCAGCAGGTTATAACAGCAAAAGGGTGCTCTGCTAAGTACTAAAGATTCTTGTCATGAAGGGGTTGAATGAGACTGCAGTAGTCATTAAAAGTGGAATTTTTTGTAGAGTTTGGAGAAACTACCTGGGATATTAGTTATGTTGATCTATCAAAATTGTTCTTGTTTGTTTATTGCAATCAGCTGCTAATGTGTACATGTCACCAATTTTGATTGTGTTTGTGTTCCTCAAAAAGTTTATAAATGTTATTTCAGTCATTGATTTTTCCCCTTTAATAATATCAATTGGTACTGGATCTTATATCACTGGAAAGCCTGATTAGTCACCTTTACAATTACTACTTATAAGGATGTTGCTTATGTGGAACTGGCAACACAACTAAACGTGTAGATGGAGCCCCCCAAAATTCACCCAAATCCCCAGCAATAAACTGCTGGTGGGATTCACTCTTAATTTGAGTTTCACTTGCTGCCAGGTGTGTGCCGGTCACAACTGTGGGATCAGTTTGGGCGTGCTGTAGCGACCAACACAACCGCGCAGGTTGACCTTCAACACTTCCTGGTTAAGGAATGGGATGCTATCACATTTTTTACAGGTAAATTTGTGACTTTTTCAAATAAATTTAGTACTTTTTTGATAAATTTGCCACTTTTTATTAAACCCCATGAGCAAAATCCATCTCTCCGTTTGACATTTTATGCAGTTGCCAGTATAGTTTCTACATTTCTGGTCAGATTGACTTCAAATTTATAGAGAAGCTTAAATTCATCAATACCTTGGTCAAGTTTGCTTTAGCGATGACTCTCGGTGTTGACCTGCAAGGTTAACTAACATCTAAAAGGATGTGAATATGAACTTTTTTCTACTAAAAAAGACTAATTCCTTTGGCTACATGCCAGGTTTATATTCACATCGGCTGAGGACATGCATTATTATGTTCAGCGGGAACTCTGACGTGGGCATGTGTGGGGTATGTGAGCTTGCATATGAGGGTTCTTTCATTGATAAATCTGTTACATTTTTCCCCACTCAAATTTACAACTATACACTCATAGATTTGAAACTGTTTTGTTTCCAACTCATTTCCCATCTATTTTCTCATCAATTCATTGCTTTAGTATGCTGTAACAGGGATTTTCACTAATGTTTAGCACTATAATAGATTCTTCTGGCCGTACACACTGTGACATTGGGACAGCTAATATCTGGCTGTTGCCGAAAATGATTTTCTCCACATCTCAGACATGAGAATTCAGCAGCATATCCATGGCCGTCAGTGTGCTGATTCGTGTCTGGGGCACAATTATTTCTGCATCCCATTCTCCCTCTCTTGATTCGGTGCCACGGTCATTTCGTTCTCCTCCTTTCCTTTGGCGGCCTGTTCCATTGTCCTCGGAGTCCACAGTCAGATGTCTCTAGGAGGTCCTGTGCTCCTGCTGGTAATGGTGTGGCAGCTCTCCAGAACTTTTCTCATGATGCATTTATAAATGTGATAATGATATTATACAATTATATCCATGCTCTTTTTTTTGTTTCTCAGACTATTGTGCTTTTTAAATTTTATGCTGGCAAACAAGCATATGGTTGTGGTTGGATGTGAAACCCACATTTGTAATCTCGGGACAAATTCAGAAACTCAAGTTGGAGTTTGGGTCACTGCTGGAATGTGAAAGTGCTCCTTTGGAAGCAAGCAGGGAAAATTCAGTCCTACTAGAAATAACAAACAGCCCTGGCATGTTTCTCTGTGTACCTCAACATGTCAGTGAGTGTGTCAGTCGGCTGCTGCAGCCACAGAAAAGAATTTCTTAACCTTTATATGAAAGATGAGCAATAATTCTATATAGACGTCATGGGTTCAAGAGGGTGAACCCTATGCTGACTGTGGTGATCCCGCTGCTTTTCCTGTAATACCACCAGGAGGTTTGCATTTATGCTGTCAAGTGAAATGTCTCATATGCTGCTATGCCTAAGTACAGACCATAGACTTTTTATTATAATTATAAAAGTGAGTGGCATTCTCATTTTGGCATTACCTGTTGGCTTTTAAAAGCTGTGCATCCATCATTTTTCCATCTCCAACTCATGGCATGCTTGAAAGCTGGATCTGACTGAGAAACTTACATGCAGTTTGTCATCATAAATGTATTCACAGAGGTTGAAGATCAACGGTGAATAACTGCTCTCATTCTTTCTAGCCACTTTGGCAGATGACAAATTGTTATACCGTACATAATAAATTTAAATAGTAAATTACTGCAAATTTACAAATGAAACCTCCCAAATGTATGTTAAAAGAATTTACAAATTTACACAAACTGCAATTCCAAGAGGAAAAGACTTCCTTAATATTAATGGTGGCCCCTTGCTTATGAAACTGTAGTTACTCTGGAAAACTACTGGTCACACTGGCTGGTGAGCACAAAAGTTAACATCCTGGACATCTTTTTTTTTTAGCTCATTCAGGCGAAGCTGAAAGGAGCTGATGTGATGGCACAGCATCCGTCCTTCTGCCCGCCCCCATTTCATAGGAATTGCTGCACCTTCTAGGCCAGGGGTCACCAACGCGGTGCCCGCGGGCACCATGTCGCCCGCAGGGACCACATGTGTCGCCAGCAGGCCTGTTCTAAAAATAGCACAACTTGCAAGTGAGCTGCAGATGTAATTTTTTCTGCCGCTATTTTTTATTTTATATTTTTTATATTTTTTAAAATCACACTTGCATTTATATAGATTTTAAAATGACAATGTCTTAAAAATAAAAAAATGAAAATATGTTTATTATACGTAAAGTTAAGGTGAACTCTGACCTAGTTCAAAGGTCAGTATTGTGCGCATGACAAAACCTTCGCGCTTGTGGAGCGTAAGCTTAGCTAGCGGGCAGTTAAGATGGTGGGCGCAGTGCGGTTTCCAAGCCCAAAAACATGGCAAAAAAAAGACATTTTCAAAGTGAGCAGGAGGAAGAGTTCTTTTTTACTACCGTGAAAGGAAGCTGCGTGTATTTCATTTGCGGGGCGATGGCGAATCGCCACTTCACTACCCACTATTTTTTTTTTACTTATCTTGTACCCGTAGGTGGATTTGTTCTGCAGTCCGGTAACAAGCCACCAGCCGCTGCGTGCGCATGCGCCCCTTAACTCCCTAACCTGCATGTTTTTGCATGAAAAACGAGAACATGCAAACTCCACACAGATCACTGTTGGCCGGGGGCAGGGATCGAACCCACGATCCCCGCGATCCCCCGGCCGAGGGTAAACTGCTGCCGCGGTGCTAACCACTGCTCCACCGTGCACATAAGCACTCTCAGTGCTTGTTTAGTTTCTTCTCATGAAAGGACAGTGCTGGTTGCTCAAGCATGATTGTTGGCAAGAACTGTATGGATATAATTCCAGTGAAGAAGAACACACAAAAGTGTGTTTATTAAATGTAACAGATTTTGAGCAGAATTGCAGCAGATTTGTTCAGTTAAAAGCTTGAGCTCAAGGTCAAGGTCATTGTCAAAGGTCAGGAGATCTGGGCATTTATGATTTCACAAAAATCGTTACTCCCCCTAGGTCATTGACAATAACCTCTTAAGTATATCCTACATGGGTCTGCATCAAGGCTGTCCTTAAGGTCAAGTTCAACAGTGAGGAGATCAGGGGCCTCTTGTATAAAGGATAGTGCAGCTTTCATACTGAAAGATGCCATACTCACAAAATCTGAAAAGTACATGCGCACAGAAATTTTCAGATGTATAAAACTGTTCTCATGCTAGATTCTCTACACCTTTTCTTTATACATCCTACTTCACCATGAAAACGAGCACATGTGGATATTGCAGGGAATCAAAACATGTTTGGGTCTGGTTCTAGGAATTACTCTAACTTTCCGAGATGCTTTTCAACTTATATCCAGACTGCTCTTTTAAATTTACTAAAACAAATTGTAATTGGGACTTGAAAATGAATTTGATTTGGTGTCCATCTTTCATAGAAACTCTCTGGTACAGCCTCATGAACTGTCTACTTTGACTTAGATCCTTAATTTAAAATGATATGCAGTGGTGTGAAAAAGTGTTTGCCCCCTTCCTGATTTCTCATTTTTTTTGTATGTTTGTCACACTTAAATGTTTCAGATCATCAAACAAATTTAAATATTAGACAAAGATAACGCAAATAAACACAAAATGCAGTTTTTAAAGGAAGGTGTTTATTATTAAGGGGAAAAAAATTCAAACCTATATGGCCTTGTGTGAAAAAGTGATTGCCCCCCTCCTGTTAAAACATAAATTAACTGTGGTTTATCACATCTTTGGAAAGCTGAGTTCAGTTTCTCTAGCCACACCCAGGCCTGATTACTGCCACACCTGTTCTCAATCAAGAAATCACTTAAATAGGACCTGCCTGACAAAGTGAAGTAGACCAAAAGATCCTCAAAAGCTAGACATCATGCTGTGATCCAAAGAAATTCAGGAACAAATGAGAAACAAAGTAATTGAGATCTATCAGTCTGGAAAAGGTTATAAAGCCATTTCTGAAGCTTTGGGACTCCAGAGAACCACAGTGAGAGCTATTATCCACAAATGGTGAAAACATGAAACAGTGGAGAACCTTCCCAGGAGTGGCCAGGTGACTAAAATTACCCCAAGAGTGCAGTGACGACTCATCCAAGAGGTCACAAAAGACCCCACAACAACATCAAAAGAAATGCAGGCCTCACTTGCCTCAGTTAAGGTCAGTGTTCATGACTCCACCATAAGAAAGAGACTGGGCAAAAATGGCCTGCATGGCAGAGTTCCACAACGAAAACCACTGCTGAGCAAAAAGAACATAAAGGCACGTCTCATTTTTGCCAGAAAACATCTTGATGATCCCCATGACTTTTGGAAAAATACTCTGTCAACTGACAAGACAAAAGTTGAACTTTGTGGAAGGTGTGTGTGTCCCATTACATCTAGTGTAAAAGTAACACAGCATTTCAGACAGGGAACATCATACCAACATTAAAATATGATGTGGTAATGTGATGGTCTGGGGCTGTTTTGCTGCTTCTCTACATGGAAGACTTGCTGTGGTAAATGGAACCATGAATTCTGCTGTCTACCAAATAATCCTGAAAGAGAATGTCCGGCCATCTGTTTGTGACCTCAAGCTGAAGCGCACTTGGTTTCTGCAGCAGGACAAAGATCCAAAACACACCAGCAAATCCACCTCTGAATGGCTTAAGAAAAACAAAATGAAGACTTTGGAGTGGCCTAGTCAAAGTCCTGACCTGAATCTGATTGAGATGCTGTGGCATGACCTTAAAAAGGCAGTTCATGCTTGAAAACCTTCCAATGTGGCTGAATTACAACAATTCAACAAAGATGAGTGGGCCAAAATTCCTCCACAGCGCTGTAAAAGACTCATTGCCAGTTATCGCAAATGCTTGGTTGCAGTTGTTGCTGCCAAGGGTGGCCCAACCAGTTATTAGGTTTAGGAGCAATCACTTTTTCACACAGGGCCATGTAGGTTTGGATTTTTTTTTCCCTTAATAATAAACACCTTCATTTAAAAACTGCATTTTGTGTTTACTTGTGTTATCTTTGTCTAATATTCAGGGATGAGAATCCTCCGCGGATCCGAGGAATTCCTCGGATTTGATCATGTCTAGGGTCATTCTCGTGAATCGTCTAAATTCGAGGAGAAAATTTTAGGGGGGGGTGAGGTCTGTTATGAGCGGCGAGTCGTATTTTCGATCGGCTGCTCAAATCCACCACGCAGAACGCGCTACCCAGCAAGATCAGTAATGTAATGTAACAAGGCCACTGATTGGCTGATACTTATTGATGCAACCAATCGACGGTTTTGTTATCCCTTTGTCATATCCCACACGCGGAGCGAAATACAAATGGCGGACAATTCAATCAACCGAGTTTTCCCAATTTCATGAAAATGGTGAACCTAAAACTCACGAAAGACAACAAAGCAAGAATTTTAGAAATCGACAAAGGAACAAGTTTCGTTGGGAATGGCTCGAAAAAACTGTGTCAATGACTGTAAAGATCGGTAAAAATACCGAAGTTGTGGTTGAAAAAATGGCCGACTTCATACTTCATAGTGAAATGCGAAGTACCAGGGAAAGCCCATTGTGTTTATTGTAACGATTTCTTGAGTTATGGATCTCGTGGTTGTGTTGCCTTAGTTGAGCACTGTTCAAAACAGAAACATCTCAAAATTATGGCTACAAGGAGATCGAATTACTCGCTCGTGCTGCGTTCAAAACGATCGATGGACACGGTCAAATTCAGATGCCAGTCAATCAAAGTTCATCACAATCGGCCCCAATTACAGCAATTAGTGATCGGAAGACACATTCCGAGGTAAGATTTTTTTCTCGTTATAAGTAATGTACGCATGCGCACGCGCACGCAGCGACCGGCAGCTGGTGGTGATATAGTGCGTGTGTGCGTGTGTGTGTTTTTTGTACTTTTTTACGTTTTTAGAAAATCCTCTGTGTCGTTTCTGCCCTGGAGCGTTTGTGGAATATATGGCGAAGAGCTCCCTGGTATCTACAACATGGATTTCCTCTCCTCTCTCGCACTGCTGCTATCTGTGCTGTGGCCATTTGTCTCTGAGGTAAACGCGTTCGGCTCCATGGCGAGCAGAATAGTGGGCAGAATACAATATTCCAGGGACGTGTTGCTACGCTTAAACACAGCTGATGCAGTGTCTGTGATTGAGCCCAAACTGCAACTGCCGGACTTTATTTTGAGAGACGGACACAGCGGTGAAAAGAGAGGCGGCAGAAGGAAGCGTGGAAGACGTGGAGGTGTGAAATTGCGCCTTAGGAGACGTCAGTTTGGTAACATTCCTCTTCCTTCAATAATTTTTGGGAATGCACAGTCTGTGAGAAACAAGGTGGATGAAATTCAAGGCAATGTACGTTACCAGAAGGATTTTAAGAACTGCTGCGTCATGGCTTTCACTGAATCTTGGCTTACTGCGCATGATCGAGATGCAGACCTGTGGATTGACGGCTTTGGAGCCCCGCTGCGCTCGGATCGTCAGGAAGAGGTAACGGGGAAGCGTCAGGGGGGCGGCGTATGTTTATACATTAATAAGCAGTACTGCACATCTGTCACGGTCAGAGAGCGCATCTGTACACCCGATGTAGAGCTGCTGTCTGTGTCACTACGCCCCTTTTATTTGCCTCGTGAATTTCCCCAACTTTTCATCACAGTTGTGTATATTCATCCGAGGGCAGACGCTGACTCCGCCTCCAGCACCATCTCTGATGTGGTGCAGCGGCTGCAGTCAATTTCTCCAGAGGCGCCAAACTTCATTCTTGGGGATTTTAACCATGTTTCTTTAAAGAAGACACTTAAAAACTTTCATCAGTATGTCTCCTGCCCAACCAGGCGAAAAAAGACATTGGACCTGTGCTATGGATCCATAGAGAGGGCCTATAAATCACTCCCCCTTCCTCCTTTAGGATCCTCAGATCACAACTGTGTTCATTTGCTGCCCACATATAAAACTGCTCTTAGAAGAGGCAAGGTGGAGACCAGAGACATTGATGTGTGGACAGAAGATTCAGAGCACAGCCTCCAGGAATGCTTTGACTGTACAGACTGGAAGATGTTCATAATGGCCTGCGGGGATGATTTGGACTCTCTGGCTGAGCTCACATGCTCATACATGGCTTACTGTCAAAATAAGATTGTTCCACGTAAACGTGTCAAAATATATCCCAACAACAAACCATGGGTTACTAAATCAGTTAAATCCTGCTTACAGAGGAAAGCACTTGCCTTTAAACAGGGGTCTGTTTCTGAGCTACAGGTTGCCACTAAGGAGCTGAAGGCCGAAATTTTAAGAGCAAAACAGAATTATAAATCAGAGTTGGAAAGCAAGATGGCAGCAAATAAACTTGGTTCAGCCTGGGCCAGTATGAAAACTATTGCAGGCCTTCAGAGCACAGAGCGCAGTAATTGTGTGTTTTTAGATGGTTTTAGTTCAGACACAGAGCTGGCTAATGCTCTTAATTGTTTTTATGGTTGTTTTGACTCCTTTGATTTTAGCACAGAAATCCAAGATTTGAAACAGAAACTCAAAGACAATCAGCACTTTAATATTGAGATGCAGGATGTTAAAAGGGAGTTCTGCGCTGTAAAAGTGAACAAAAGTCAGGGCCCTGATAATATATGTGGGCGCCTGGTAAAGTCCTGTGCACATGAACTGAGTCTTATATTTCATTACATTTTCAATAAGTCCTTACAGACACAACATGTGCCTAAGATCTGGAAAGATGCCGTGGTTGTTCCCGTTCCAAAATCCAGCTGTCCTAAAACAGTAAATGACTTTAGACCAGTTGCTTTGACTTCAATTTTAATGAAAATTTTTGAAAAACTGGTCAGATGTGAGGTCCTAAGGCAGACTGAACATGCATTGGATCCTCTGCAGTTTGCCTATAGGCCTCACAGAGGAGTGGAGGATGCCACTGTCACTCTGTTTAACATGCTTTTTAAACATCTGGATTTTAATGGGACACACGCCAGGCTTTTATTTGTGGACTTTTCTTCTGCCTTTAATACAATCCAACCTCATATTTTAGTTGAAAGGCTCCTGCAACAATTTGATTTGAGCAATAATCTGGTGGGTTGGATTCTGGATTTCTTAACCAACAGGACGCAGAGAGTAAGGGTCAATGGCACATTGTCTGACCTAAAGTGCTCTTCTACTGGCTCTCCTCAGGGGTGTGTGTTGTCACCACTACTCTTCATCCTGTACACAAACATGTGTCGGAGCAGACATGACAACAGACACATTATAAAGTATGCTGATGACTCAGTCATTGTCAGTCTCCTCCAGGATGGTGAGCGTGGCCACGGCCCAGTAGTTGATGACTTTGTTCACTGGTGTGAGGATTCCTACCTGCAGCTGAATACAACAAAAACGAAAGATATGATTATTGACTTTAGGAGGAAAACTCCCAGGCACAAAGTCACCATACTAAAAGGCCAGACCACCAAATGTGTACAATCGTACAAATATCTTGGGACGATTATTGATAGTAAATTAAACTTTGAAGTGAACTGTGAAAGGGTGTGCAAAAAGGGTCAGCAAAATTTGCATTGTTTGAGGAAACTTGCACGCTTCCAAATTGACCGAACCATAATGACTATGTTTTATTGGGCTTTTATTGAATCTGTTTTATCCTTTTCTTTAATGTCATGGTTTGGTCAGATAAAACTGAAACAGAGGAAATCCTTGGATCAGGTAGTTAGATGGTCCAGTCGTTTGCTTGGTGAGTCACAGCTGAGCCTGACATCCCTGTACACCAGACAAGTACAGAGGATGGCCGACTCAATTTTAAATGATGACTCCCACCCTTTGCACTGCAACTTTCAGCTTCTTCCCTCCAGACGGAGGTTTGCTGTCCCAAAAAGCAAAACCCAGCGCTACAAAAACAGCTTTGTCCCTGCTGCTGTCAAAGAGTTGAACAAGCTATAAAAATTATATTGTACATATTTTATATTTACCTATTTTGTAAGATGTGTGCCTGTGTTTGTGTCTATGTTGAATGTAATTAGTGGCTTGTAAATATGGATGTCACCAGACTGCAAAACAAATCTACCTACGGGTACAAATAAAGTAACCTGAACCTGAACCTGAACCTGATGTACTTGAGAATTTTCGTGTAATGAATTTGTTATGAAATTGCATGTGTAAGTTGTGATGTCATGCCTGTTTTGAAACACTAATTGATAATTTGAAACACTAATTAAACATCTTTTAGGTTTTACTTACTTTCTTAGATTATCTTTCAAATATTAAAATATACTAATATGCAACTTTTTTATATTCCTAGTAACACTAACAAATGCACACATTAATAAATCAAAATGCTTGCAGAATGTCAGTATATTTTAATAAATGGGTGATGGACTTGGTGATGGAATTTTGTTAATATTTATAATTTATTTTACTTGGTTCAATTATTTTGTCTGTTCTAGAACTATGTAAATGTAATTCTGTGTCAGTTCTAGGGGCGGCAGTTTAGGGGGCGGCTGTGGCGCAGGTGTAGTGTGACCGACTACTGATCGGAGGGTCATGGGTTCGATTCCCACTCTGTCTGAAGTCTGCATGTCAAAGTGTCCTTGAGCAAGACACTGAACCCCCAGTTGCTCCTGGTGGCCAGGCTAGCGCCTGTGTGTGTATGGCAGCTCTGCCGCCATCAGTGTGTGAATGTGTGCGTGAATGGGTGGATAGCAGGATCTGTGAAGCGCTTTGGTCATCCAGAGATGAGAAAAAGCGCTATATAAGTGAACGCCATTTACCATTCTAAACATATTAAATAGTAGTAAAATATAATTTAGTATTATTACATCAACATACCATTCAGATATCATGAATTTACACATGTGATGCAGCAGCAGATTAAAAAGGTAAACTATAAATGCATTTGTACTTACTTCTAACTTTAAATATAAGACCATATTTGAGCATTCTAAAACACCAGATTTCATTAGCTTCTGGGGGGCGTTGCCCCCCACACCCCCCACCAAGGCTCCGCCTTGGATCTGGCTTGGGAGACGCAGGCCTAACTAAGACCCCTGGCTTAGTTTCCTCTTTTTTTCCCAAACCCCATTCTCATCCCTGAATATTTAAATTTGTTTGATGATCTGAAACATTTAAGTGTGACAAACATACAAAAAATGAGAAATCAGGAAGGGGGCGCAAACACTTTTCAAACCACTGCACCTCTAACTGGAATTATTGCTTATGACAGTAATTTGTTTTAAAATAAATTTTGGTATCTGCACTCACCTCACAACTCCTATTGGACTCTTAAAAAGCGGCTAAATTAAAATGGGGGAAAGTCCCCTGCTCTAAATATGCTTCTGCAGTTGTATTTCTTGTAAAACCAATCTTTCAAGACCAAAACATAACTGCGTGTGCTCCTGGGTCACTTTGCCTTTTATCTGGAACCATACTGAAGATGATCCCTTAATAACCTGTGACAGCCTAAATGAAATAGTGGTTCTAAAGACCTTGCTTCCTTTGATCATCACGACTTAAAGGGGTCCACACAGCCAGCCTGCACAGACGCTGTCCTTGACTTTGTTAAAGTGAGATTGTTTGCAATTAGGCAATTGTTACCATCAGTGCAAAGCTTGCAGCTGCGGCTCATAGAGGATTTCAGTGATACCAGAGAATTATTAACAGGAAGTCTCACAGAAGAGCCACAGGTCTGTGTATAACAGTAGGCAGAGCAGTGGGCTATAAAAGAAGATAAGAAGCATAATGTAGCACATTAATGCCATGGCTGCAGCTTTTATGTCCTCGGGAACAGCATATTTCTGGTTCCAGGGACTCATGCCGACAAGCCATCTGCCCCCAAATTCTCTCCGTCAGTGTGGTACATCCTGAGTGTTTTGGTGCCTTTGTTCCATCCAATCTGCTCTCCTTGTTTTTCAAGAATTATTATTGAATGATTGTGTATTTCCTAAGTCTTTACATTAAGGCAAACTAATGCAGAGTTAATATAAACAGGAGTTTGCAGTGAATATTTTGGAGTCTTGGCTTCTTTGATTGTAATGAACTAAATGCCCTGACCTTAACATTCAATTAAGGCAGAAAGTGCTTGCCATGCACTGCTCAGCACAAATGTTATCGAATGAAAGATCTTATCGAAGGAGAAACCCACAGGCTTTCTCATCCCTCATGCTATCCACCCCCTGTTACTTTCTCACTGACCCCTGAGCACCAGTAAACATGCAGGGTACAAGGCTTCATCCAAAGCCAGGAGCAATAAAGATGAGTAATGATCGCCTCTCTGTTTTTCCTTTTGCAGACAAGCCAGTCTAAATGAGGCGGCCGAGAAGTATTATGGACAAGCAGCAAGCCTGAGACCTGATGTGAGTAAAATCAAAAAGAAAAATGTTTAATTTTCTCCATCGATGTTAACTCTGATGATCACTTTTACAACCAGAATCTGGGTGGCAGTTTAATGTTCCTGCCCAGTCTGCTTCCCACAGCAGCCCACATCATCAGTGGAGCCCAAACAAATGATTTTTTCTTCTTACTGAGCTCAGATTTGCTTGTGTAACATTCATCACCAGCTTCAAAGCAGGGGCCTGGGTAGGCAGATTGAAAAGACTAATGGTAATAACACTCAGCCAGGGGCTCTGTCATCTGGGAAGTGAGTGGGGTGGCTTTGACGGGAAGGGTCAAGTTGTGTGAGTGATCGCCACAAAGGCACCCAAGTATGTGTGGCATGTGGTCGCCATGTTTGTTCCTTTGTCTTGATTAGGAGGAGTCACTTTAAGATTAATGGTCAGCCATATCTGGGTAATGTTGTATTGGCTTTTCTTGGCAGGGAGCAGACAAAACACTGGAATATGCACAAAAGACGGCAAAGATAAAACTTGAGTGGAACTCGGGGACATCATTTCCACAGATGTAATAAAGTTGACCTCCTTTTCAGAACTTCAGCATCTCGTGTTCACACCATTTCCAAACTGTTTGCAGGACAATGTTGAAGATTTTGAGTGCGTTCAAAATTTTTTGGCAACACTGGAAACGGTTGGCGACCTTAAAAACTGTTGGCAAAGTGTTTGGCAACCTTTTATTAACCCTGACAAAACCCAAAGAGTGCAATGCTTGTGAACATTCCTCAGCATCTCCATTTATCCCACCTTATACCGTTCAACCGACGAGACACGGGGCAGCTCATCTCACACTTCCCTGACATTTTCTCCTTACCAACAAATTTCTGATTTCTGGGTTGTTTTTTTAAGAACCTGCAAGGTGTATGTAAAAATGTGGTCCTGCTGATGGATACTGCTGTCCAATAGTGGACAGACATGTATCATTTTCCTCAAACGATGACCCAATAACACCTCAGCAATACTTTCCTAAAGAAGAAGGGTGGTTTTCCCTGTCTAAAAGCTTTTACAGCTCAGATTACAAAGACTGATAATTCGTCTAGCTAAAACTGAACAAATTCATCAGTTAGTGAGACTGGTGAATTTGTTTGGATGCCTTTCCTGTTTGGGCCCCTTCCAGCTGTGGCACGACTACAATTCAGCATCTCCATCTGTATCCTGTGCCTCTGTCCTTTGTTCTTTCCGGTGCAGCTTACACCCTGTCTATCTTCATTTGTCATTCCATGCTCTACAGCGGCTTGACTCTTCACTCTCTCCAAAGGCCCTGGTGGTTTATATTAGGCACATCTGTCTGTTGCCTTTGAGGAAGAGCGGACAATTCCTTCCATTCAAGGGATTTAGTACCTTAGTCCTGCAATTCCCCTCTGTCGAGCTGCACTAAATCCAGCCGGATGCTCGCTTAGCGTGAGTCGGTTTCCCTGCAACCTGTTGCATCTGCCTTTTCAAAGTTTTCTTTTGTAAGATGTCATTTGCCTAAATGCATAAAAATTAAAGTATTCCCCAGACAGTCATCCCCCAAAATGGCTTTAAATTGAAAACTCTCAGCCTTTGTAGAATATGAGGCTTTAAAGTCGAGGCTAATGGGGGCTACGTCTGGACATCTGCATGCCCGTTTTGGCGAGGGTGGGGAGGTGGAGAGGTTTTATGGAGCAGCAGGAAATGAGAACAAAAATAAAAGCAGTGTTCTGCAGAGTGTTGCAAGGACAAGGGAGAATGCAGGAGTAAGGGTATAAATCACAAAAGGCTATATGATGGAAATGAAGGCTGGTTATGAAGTATAGGCTTGAGCCTGCCGGGTGGAATTGAGGAATGAAACTAAATTCAGGAATTGATCAGTTCTGCATGGGTGAAGAGAGCTACAGCTGCACCGGTGACCAAACCAGGAGTCGGCTGATCTTTTACACAAGAGTCTTGGATCAGTGATTCATATCCGTTTGATGCAGTACTCATCCATATATGGACTTTGGTCATTTCAGGGGTCATGCATGGTAAAAATATTTTATGTGGCTTTTAACCTTTTAACAGAAAATTTGCCTTTAAATCGTGTTTAAGGTTTACTGTCGTATGTCGACAAGTAAAAGCTAAATTGAAAAGGAAAGATAAATTTAGCTCTGTTATTTTCTCCAGCAGTAATTCCAAAGACTCACCCTGTGAACTTTCTTATCTAGAAGCAGCCAGTTTTGAGGATGACTGCATTTTTTTCTTAATATGCTGCAGTGCAAAAAAATCTCCATCAATTTGTTTAGCGGTTGTTAGGGACACCCCTCCATGGTGCAGTCTTCTGACACCTTAAGGTACACCTCCACTACTAGCTCAGTGCTAGTAGAGGAATTCCTCTTTGGCTCAGTGGGAAGAGTGGGTGGTAACAGCGGTCCATGACTCCAGTCTAATCCAGGATTTCCTCTGATGGTCCATTACGGCAGCCATACAGTTTGAGTCTTGCGTCCATCCCCATCAGCGCTGTTTGTGCGTTGAAGCGGCTTGGAGAAGAGCAGGGTTTGAACGTGACAATTATTTAAAATAATGGTAGCACTCAAGAAAGACCCGAGAGAGAGAGAGAGAGAGACCAATTGCAATCACGTGATAACAACAAGGAAGTGGGATCTAATAATGCACAAGTAGCCTGTTAGCCTGTTACTTTCAATTCTGTGAAGTGTTTATAGGTCAAAGTTGTTAATCTTCTCTGACACAGTGGTGGAGGAGTAGACCTCAGAGAATAACCGGCGATCCCTAAATAGTTTTTAATGGACAAACAGTTATTAAATACAGTAGATACTAGGGTATTCCTTTGCAGACTGGATCTGGCGTCTGTCAAAAATAGACTTGTTGCGTATTTTTGGCGATCCAAATCCAAAGAACTGGATTTGTTCCCAGATGATCCAGACCAGCTGGGGAGTAGAACATTGACTAGAATGGGAACTATTTGTTGTGGAGACCGGACCACAGCCATAACGGACCACATCCAGAGTCAGTGGAAATCCTGGGTAAAAAATGTTGTATTCTGGTAGCTTCTTTGTTACCTTCTGCTAGAGCTGTGCAATATGACCAAAATTTCATATCACAGTATAAGTAATCATATTTGATGATAACGATATACACACACACGCGCGCACACGCGCATGTATGTATGTGTGAGACCCGTGCTGGCAAAATGAGTCACTTTGAGGAAATTATCAAAACTGAGGTAACATTTTTTTGAATTTCTGTATTAAGACCTTCAAAATGATATTTAATTTGTAGAAAGTGTGCAAAAACGGACCCAGAAAAAGCCAATTTGTTTATATTTTGGCTATGTTTAAAACTCACGTTCGATCGGTCAGGAGTTACGTCTTCTGCCAAAACATATGTATTTTTAGAAAGTACAATTTCTAAGCTTTACAATGATACCAGGCACTCATGGGGGTTTTCCCTGGACTTGCTGCTAGCAAACAAAGAAAGAGTCATGATTTATGACTTCTCGTGCCTGTATCTCGTAATGACGCAGTGCGCATTCCGACTCATTTTGCCAGCACAGTTCACACACACACACACACACACACACACACACACACACACACATATACTGTATATATACAGTGGGGTAAAAAAGTATTTAGTCAGCCACCAATTGTGCAAGTTCTCCCACTTAAAAGATGAGAGAGGTCTCCAATTTTCATCATAGGTATACTTCAACTATGAGAGACAAAATAAGAAAAAAAAATCCAGAAAATCACATTGAAGGATTTTTAATGAATTAATTGGTAAATTCCTCGGTAAAATAAGTATTTGGTCATTAACAAAAGTTCATCTCAATACTTTGTTATATACCCTTTGTTGGCAATGACAGAGGTCAAACGTTTTCTGTAAGTTTTCACAAGGTTTTCACACACTGTTGCTGGTATTTTGGCCCATTCCTCCATGCAGATCTCCTCTAGAGCAGTGATGTTTTGGGGCTGTCGCTGGGCAACACAGACTTTCAACTCCCTCCAAAGATTTTCTATGGGGTTGAGATCTGGAGACTGGCTAGGCCACTCCAGGACCTTGAAATGCTTCTTACGAAGCCACTCCTTCGTTGCCCGGGCGGTGTGTTTGGGATCATTGTCATGCTGAAAGACCCAACCAAGTTTCATCTTCAATGCCCTTGCTGGTGGAAGGAGGTTTTCACTCAAAATCTCACGATACATGGCCCCATTCATTCTTTCCCTTACACGGATCAGTCGTCCTGGTCCCTTTGCAGAAAAACAGCCCCAAAGTATGATGTTTCCACCCCAATGCTTCACAGTAGGTATGGTGTTCTTTCTCCTCCAAACACGACAAGTTGAGTTTTTACCAAAAAGTTCTATTTTGCTTTCATCTGACCATATGACATTCTCCCAATCCTCTTCTGGATCATCCAAATGCTCTCTAGCAAACTTCAGACGGGCCTGGACATGTACTGGCTTAAGCAGGGAGACACGTCTGGCACTGCAGGATTTGAGTCCCTGGCAGCGTAGTGTGTTTCTGATGTAGCCTTTGTTACTTTGGTCCCAGCTCTCTGCAGGTCATTCACTAGGTCCCCCCATGTGGTTCTGGGATTTTTGCCCACCGTTCTCGTGATAATTTTGACCCCACAGGGTGAGATCTTGCGTGGAGCCCCAGATCAAGGGAGATTATCAGTGGTCTTGTATGTCTTCCATTTTCTAATAATTGCTCCCACAGTTGATTTCTTCACACCAAGCTGCTTACCTATTGCAGATTCAGTCTTCCCAGCCTGGTGCAGGTCTACAATTTTGTTTCTGGTGTCCTTTGACAGCTCTTTGGTCTTGGCCATAGTGGAGTTTGGAGTCTGACTGTTTGAGGTTGTGGACTGGTGTCTTTTATACTGATAACAAGTTCAAACAGGTGCCATTAATACAGGTAACGAGTGGAGGACAGAGGAGCCTCTTAAAGAAGAAGTTACATGTCTGTGAGAGCCAGAAATCTTGCTTGTTTGTAGGTGACCAAATACTTATTTTACTGAGGAATTTACCAATTAATTCATTAAAAATCCTTCAATGTGATTTTCTGGATTTTTTTTTTCCTCATTTTGTCTCTCATAGTTGAGGTATACCTATGATGAAAATTGGAGACGTGTCTCATCTTTTAAGTGGGAGAACTTGCACAATTGGTGGCTGACTAAATACTTTTTTACCCCACTGTATGTGTGTGTGTGTGTGTGTGTTTGTGTGTGTGTGTATTTCGTAAATTCTGTAGTTTATTTATGATAACCAATAAAAAGGACCATCTCTTCCCTCTTAATTTTGCAGTGTTGTTATAAAATTGTTTTTAATGTGCATTTGAGATGCCTTCAACTTTATTCCTTATCGCTGCTGGACTAATTAAAAATTATTAGAACTCAAGGTACTTTAAGAGCCAGTTTGTTCCTCCGACACATTTATATGAAATGATACACGTTTTTTATTGTGTCACCGATAGCATCATATCATCATATCGCACAGCCCTACCTCCAGCTGTATCCATATGTACGTATAGACATCAGTCACTAACTCACAAGTTGATACTCCAGCATTGTTTCATGGTTTGACCATCAAATGGTGGTTTATGTAGCTCATGTATTTTTACCTACATATGTATAAGCACTATGGGACGCTTGTGATTGCATGTGTGGATTGACCTCACGTCTTAGAGGGGACAATATGTCTGGACCGCCTGTGGATAACAACAAGAAGACGGAGGTACGGCGATAAGGAGCCGAAAGGACTTCCTGACCTCCTGGGGCCCAGGCGGAGGACTGAAGGGCGCAGGGGGAGAGTTATTGTCAATAGGGGGTTTTGACGGTGATATGTGATTCTTCCTTTGTCCTTGTGTGTATAAAAGAGAAGGTTTTGACTCAGCTCTCTCTCTTCTGTTCTTGAGAGATAGCTGGGGATGTGATCGCAACAATAAAACCTGAATTAAGAAATAATTCAGCCTTATTATTTCACGCTCCCCACATTGGTGACCAAGAGACGTGAGAATGCATAGAAGGGATTCTCCTGATGCAGACTCGTCGGAGTCTGCCCAAGCGAGCGCCGTCTCTATTAAACTGCCAGAATTCTGGCAGGACAACCCGGACTCGTGGTTCCTCCAGGCTGAGGCACAGTTCATGCTCGCAGGAATAACGGCAGATGACAGTAAGTTTTACCACATCATCGCAAAACTCGACAACCGCACAGCTCGATGCGTGCGGAGCCTGGTTCAGCAGCAGAGTTGAAGGCTGCCCTCACCGAGTGTTTCACACCCTCAGCCGAAGAGAGGGCTAGGAGGCTCCTGGCTATGCACAGCCAGGGAGGGCGCAGGCCAGTCACCCTGATGGAAGACATGCTGCAGCGGGAATCTGACAACGATAATTTCCTATTTATGCACATCTTCCTAAGTAATCTCCCGTCGCACATGAGAGGGACCCTCTCCGGCATGCCTTGTGTGACCCAGCAGGACTTCCGTGCGCTGGCTCGAGAGGCGCAGTGGCTCCTCGACTCCTGCGGCGAGCAGACGGCCACAGCAGCAGCGGCAGACCTAGGTGCGGCGACCCGAGGCAACGAAGAGCCAGAGACAGCGGAGCCAGCCCCACCAACAATGGCAGCGACGCGGCCCCGGCGCAGCGGAGGAGATGGCCTCTGTTATTATCACTGGCATTTCACAGAGAAGGCACACAGGTGTGTGCCGCCGTGCAGCTACAAGAGCTCAGGAAACTCCAGGACCGGGACCCGTTAGCAGCTTCGGCTCTCGTTGAAAGAAATAAGCTGCTGTACATCACAGATGCGAGCTCTGGGCGGCACTTCCTCGTAGACACCGGAGTCCAAGTTAGTTTCATCACCCCGACCTATGCTGACCGGTTGGCTGGCCCCCGTGGTGACGGGGCAACAGCGGCGAACGGCTCAAGCATCAACACCTACGGAGAAAGGACCCTGTTTCTGTCCTTACATGGCTGCACTTATGAATGGACTTTTATCATAGCGGCAGTGAGCTTCAACATGTTAGGTGCCGATTTTCTGTGCTCGCATGGTTTGTTAGTTGATCTTGCCAACAGACGATTAGTTAATGCACTATCTTTCTATTCTATTCCTTGTGCAGCTCGAGTGTCCCCACCACCGGTGCAGACCAACGTCGCCACAGCAGGCAGTAAGTTTAACACACTCCTCACCCAGTTTCCAGCGCTCACGGTTCCTACTTTTTCAGCAACAGTTGCAAAACACGGGGTGGAGCATTTTATCACTACAGCGGGCCCCCCTGTCTTCGCGAAAGCTCGGCGTTTGGATACTGCTAAGCTTTCCATAGCACGCGAGGAGTTTGCCAGCCTAGAAAGGCTGGGCATTATTCGCCGTTCGAAAAGCCCATGGGCTTCGCCACTGCATATGGTCCCTAAAGCTGACGGCTCCTGGAGACCTTGCGGCGATTACCGCAGACTAAACAACGCTACAGCGCATGACCGCTACCCAATCCCACACATTCAGGATTTCTCGGTGCATTTAGCGGGGGCGCGCACTTTTTCTAAAATACACCTGGTTCGCGGCTACCAGCAGGTTCCAGTCCGGCCTGAGGACATTCCTAAAACAGCGGTAATAACCCCTTTTGGACTTTTTGAGTTTTTGCGCATGCCGTTTGGTCTTAAAGGCGCCGCACAAACATTCCAACGTATGATGGATGCCATGTTACGCGATCTCCCTTTTGTGTTCGTCTACCTCGACGACATTTTAGTCGCCAGTACTTCAGAAGAGGAACACGAAAAACACCTCACTACGGTTTTTCGGAGGTTGGGAGAGCACGGGTTAATAATTAATCCAGCCAAGTGCCAGTTTGGCGTGGCGCAGATCGATTTTTTGGGGCACCGCGTCTCCCCAGAAGGGGCAATCCCGCTACCGGATAAGATGCGCGCAGTGGCAGATTTTCCCCGACCACAAACGGTCAAATCATTGCAGGAGTTTTTAGGAATGGTAAATTTTTATAACCGTTTCCTACCCCACGCAGCGCAGCTCATGCAACCATTATACACTGCGCTCAATAAACAAAAACCCTCCAATCCTATCGAGTGGTCCCCGGATCGGGAGCGCGCATTCGCGGAGGTAAAAAAAAGCCCTGGCTGACGCCGCGCTTCTGGCTCACCCAGATCCATCGGCCCGCATAGCGCTCACTACCGACGCATCAGATTTAGCCATAGGGGCGGTCGTGGAACAGCACGTTGCCGGGGTTTGGCAGCCGCTGGCATTTTTCAGCAGATCCTTGAACGACACCGAGCGGATATACAGCACGTTTGACAGGGAGTTGTTAGCGCTCCATTTGGCTGTCCGCCATTTCCAGTTTTGGCTGGAAGGTCGGCGTTTCACCGCTTTTGTCGACCATAAGCCGCTCACTTTTGCGATGTCCAAAATTTCAGAGCCTTGGTCGGGCCAGCAACAGAGGCAGCTGGCTGCAATTTCGGAGTTTACCACTGATATTCAGCACGTAGCGGGTAAACTCAACGTAGTGGCAGACTGCCTCTCTCACACGGTCACAGTACCGGTGCGCGCGGAGGCAGATTATACTACCGCAGCCGCAGGGCAAAATAACAGCGCGGAAGCGCACGCGGCCCCAGTTCACGTGGGGATAGATTACGCAGCCATGGCAGCGGAACAGGGTAGAGATGCGGACGTGCACGCGCTCCAGTCTGGACCAACAGGGTTAAGGCTGGAAAGCAGGTGTTTGCAAAACGGTATGCCCCCCCTAATCTGCGATGTATCGACTGGGCGACCGCGCCCGGTAGTCCCGGCCACGTGGCGCCGCCGCGTTTTTGACTCGGTTCACTCCCTGGCGCACCCGGGAGTGCGCGCTTCGGTGAAAATGGTAGCGGAGAAGTTTGTTTGGCCGAGCCTGCGCAAGCACGTGAAAGAGCACACGAAAGCTCCCTTAGAACCGTTCCACATTCCGGCCAGGAGATTCGATCACGTGCACGTCGACCTCGTGGGCCCCCTACCGTCGTTGCAGGGTTTCACACATCTTTTGACAATGGTGGACCGAACCACACGTTGGCCGGAAGTGGTCCCACTGGCATCGACCACAGCTGCAGAGGTGTCTCGCGTTTTTTTGACAGCCTGGGTAGCGCGTTTCGGGGTTCCGTCGGATATTACGTCCGACAGAGGGCCTCAATTTGTCTCTGAGCTCTGGTCAGCGATGGCCAGCAGCTTAGGAGCGAAAATTCATCGCACTACCACTTATCACCCCCAGGCTAATGGTTTATGCGAGCATTTTCATAGGTCTTTGAAGGCAGCCCTCAGAGCGTCGCTTACGGATGCAGATTGGCTAAACAAACTACCATAGGTTTTATTGGGGTTGCGTTCTGCGCCCAAAGAGGATTTAAATGCCTCCCCAGCCGAGTTAGTTTTTGCACAGCCTCTCAGGCTGCCCGGTGAGTTCCTACCAGAGCATCCAGAGCCGGGGCGCCCCCCGGCTCTGGGGCCGCTGATCGGGACGGGAGCACACATGCTCCCGGGCCCCGTTCATCACACTTTTCCGCGCGTTTTTGTTCCCAAAGCTTTGAGAAATGCCGAGTTCATTTTTGTCAGGCACGAGGCTCTGAGACCGACCCTCCGCCCGCCATATGATGGTCCATATAGGGTGCTGGAAACAGGTGATAAGCATTTTGTGCTAGATTTGGGAGACAGAAAAGAGACAGTTAGTATTGACAGACTAAAGCCTGCTTTTGTGATGAACGATGAGTCTGTACGGGGGGCGAGGGCACCTCGACGTGGCAGACCCCCCAGGGAACACGTCCCTGAGTCCCCGCAGGGATCAAATAACCACTCTCTTCCTCAGTCAGCAGATTCTTTGCAGGACGGCGCCACAGGGACAGCGAGACCTGCTTACAGCAGATTCAGGAGACGTTTGAAACCCAGACGGTGCACAGACTGAATTTTAATGTGATCACGTGGTATAGACTATGCTATTGATGTTATCACTGATTTTTGATATGATCATGTGGTATAGACTGTGCTATTGAGGTTATCATGTTTTATTAACTCTGATATATTGTCCATTCTTCGACGTTTGGGGGGGGGGGGGGTTATGTAGCTCATGTATTTTTACCTACATATGTATAAGCACTATGGGATGCTTGAGATTGTATGTGTGGATTGACCTCACGTCTTGGATGGGACAATATGTCTGGACCGCCTGTGGATAACAACAAGAAGACGGAGGTACGGCGATAAGGAGCCGAAAGGACTTCCTGACCTCCTGGGGCCCAGGCGGAGGACTGAAGGGCACGGGGGGAGAGTTATTGTCAATAGGGGGTTTTGACGGTGATATGTGATTCTTCCTTTGTCATAGTGTGTATAAAAGAGAAGGTTTTGACTCAGCTCTCTCTCTTCTGTTCTTGAGAGATAGCTGGGGATGTGATCGCAACAATAAAACCTGAATTAAGAAATAATTCAGCCTTATTATTTCACACTCCCCACAGTTTAAACCAAATTGTAACTTATGGTGAAAGCTAAATGACTTTTTAACAGACAGAACTTTGATTTGCGAGGAGATTAATGTAGTTAAATAATATTCAACAAGTATGGAGAGTTGTTTTTTGTTTTGTTTGTTATACCACTTTCACTTATGGGTGGAGATCATTAAGAGATTGCTGAGTGGTGACAAAATAGCCAGATCTCCCAATGATCTTTTAGCGATGTCTCAGCAATCGCCAAGATCTCTCAATGACTCAATTCAATTCAGCTTTAGTTATACAGCGCCACATCACAACAGAAGCCGTCTCGTGGCGTCACAGTGCAGAAAAAAACTCCACAGTCTCAGAAAAACCCAGCAGTCAGACGATCCCCTGTGAGCAAGCACTTAGTGACAGTGGAGAGGAAAAACTCCCATTTGGCAGGAAGAAACCTCTAGCAGAACCAGGCTCAGGGAGGGGCAGTCATCTGCTGCGACTGGCTGTCAATGATTTTCAATGATCTCCACGGTCCTTAAAGTTTTGACTCATTCCAAAACAATCTCTTAGTAATCAGCGATCTCTCAATGAGTGTTGAACGATCATCGCTCTCCCAGTGATCTCCCAGTGATCTTTCAATGAAGTCTATTGGTTTTTCATCAAATGCTCAGTGATGTCTCACTGATCTCTCAGCCATCCCTACCTTCAGGGTGGAAAAATTTGGTGTTCACTGAAAGATCACTGGGAGATCATTGAGAGGTTGATGAGATCATTGAGCACTCCTTGAGAATTCATTGAGAGATTGTTTTCCTTTGGTGATAGTTGAGAGATTGTTTTGGACTGAGTCAAAGCAATCTCTCAACTGTGGTGACTGTGCAGATCACTGGAAGCTCATTGAAAGATCTTGACGATCAATGGAATATCATTGAGAGATCTGGATATTGTTTTTTTCATTTTTTAATAATCTCTATATGATCTCCAAGAAGAGCACTAGAAACTTCTCAAACATATATACCTCTTTGGTCACCCAACAAATGCTCAGTGATCCCCTCGCCAATCCCTCCTGGTCTTGCAATGATCTCTTAAAAATCTTTCACAGATCTCTGTAGATCCCCATGAAAATTGTACAACGATCTCCCAAACGTTTACACAAAAACAGCTTTTTTGAGGCTTCGGATCGTTAAGAGATCATGTCAATTTTTGATTTCTCAGTGGTCACCTAATGACCTCTGTCTGTGTAAAGGGGCCCTTAGCCTCTTTAAATTTCAACATTTCAAATTTTCTACTGCCACTCAGTGAAGAAATAATTTGATTTACTTTACATATGCTATCTTTCAGCATTTTTAGGGAATGCAATGTCAATGGTAGTCATTTGCAGTATATTAAAGACAAATAGACATTGATGATTCTATAGTGTCTTTTATTATTACTAGAGAAGGAGCGCAGCTGAATTGATTCACCAGGCAACAGAAAAAACACTGGACCATGTTTACAGCAACATTAAGCACGCCAACAGAGCCACCCCCCTCCCTCACCTTGGACAATCAGACCATCTCTCCCTGTTTCTAATACTTGCCTACACCCCACTGAGAAAGAATTCCTCCCCCAACCATCCATCCGTCCATCTTCTTCCGCTTAATCCTTTTCGGGTCGCGGGGGGGCTGGAGCCTATCCCAGCATCTTTGGGCCAGAGGCAGGGTACACCCTGGACAGATCGCCAGTCCATCACAGGGCCAACACAGAGAGACAGACAACCATTCACTCTCACAGTCATACCTAAGGACAATTTAGAATCCCCAGTTTGATGCCAATTAACCTAACTTGCATGTTTTTGGCATGTGGGAGGAAACCGGAGAAATCCCCGGGTAAACCCACCAACCAAACAAACAATTAAAACCTGGCCTGAAAACGCTCATCTCCAGCTACAAGACTGCTTTGCCTGCACTGATTGGAGCATCTTTGAACAGCAGGACCTGGACTACTACACCAAATCTGTCCTCTTCTACATTAAATGCTGTGTAGAAAATGTGACAGTCACCAAACACATCTGGGTCTTTCCAAACCGTTAACCCTGGATGACCAGTGAGGTCCAGGCTCTGATCTGAGCTCGCAACTCAGCATTCAGGCAGAGGGACAGTTCTCTGTACAGCACTGTGAGAGCCAACCTGAGAAGAGGCATAAAACATGCTAAGAATGCCTGTAGGAGGAAGGTGGGGGTCTTCTTCACAGACCACAACCCCAGACAGATATAGAGAGACATCCAGGCCCTCACCAACTACAGGGGCCAGTGCCCCACCCCACCCAACACCAGACAGCAGCCTCACACTGGCAGAGGAGCTTAACAGCTTCTTTGCCCAGTTTAAGCACCCCCCCCCCAAACTTGTCCCCTCCTCTCCCCCCTCTCTCTCCCCTCCCCTCTTTCTCTACAGGTGCACGAGATGAGGAGGAAACTGAGAGCAGTGAACCACCGCAGAGCTGCTGGTCCTGACGGCATCCCGGGAGCGGTGGTCAAAGCATGTGCAGAACAGCTGGCAGTGATCCTCACCAAGTTGTTCAACCTCTCCCTGACGCACATCACCGTCCCCTCCTGCCCCAAGGCCTTCACCATCATACCCATCCCCGAAAAGGCTGCAATTGAGAGCCTGAATGACTACAGACCCATAGCACTCATGTCTGTAGTCATGAAGTGTTTTGAGCGACTGGTGTCCCAGCACATCAGGGACTGTCTTCTCCCCTCCTTCAACCCCCCCACCAGTTCGCCTACAGGGAGAACCAATCTACAGAAGACACCATTGCCACCACTCTCCACAGAGCACTGAACTACTTGGAGAACCCAAGGAGCTATGTGAGGATGCTCTTTGTGTACTACAGCTCAGCTTTCAACACCATCATCCCAGACATCCTGATCAACTAAGTGCACCTCCTCCAGACCCCCCCCCCCACCTGCTCCTGGATAAATAACTTTCTCACCAATCGCCTGCAAACAGTCAGACTTGGCTCCCACCACTCCTCCACACTGTCCCTTAGCACTGACTCCCCCAAATCTGCATGCTAAGCCCTCTACTGTACTCCCTGTACACCTTTGACTGTATTCCAACCCACCAACCACCATCATCGTGAAATACGTGGACAACAGCATCTTGGTTGGGCTCATCACTGATGATGATGAGGAGGCATACAGGGTGAAGGTAGACAGTCTGTTGCTGTGATGCCAAGCAAACAACCTGAAACTGAATGTCCAAAAAACCAAAGAACTCATACTGGACTTCCGGAAGAACAGACAGGACCACCCCCCACTGCCTCCTCATAAATGGCGACCACGTGAAAAACGTCCCCGCTTTCAGATTCCTGGGCACCCACATCTCCTCTGACCTCTCCTGGTCTGTCAACACCAAGGCCCTGGTGAAGAAAGCCCAGCGGTGGCTGCACGTCCTCCGTGTCCTGAGGAAGAACAACCTGGACCAGAAGCTGCTGCTGACCTTCTATCACTGCTCAGTGGAGAGCGTGCTCACCTACTGTCTGGGTGTGTGGTACGCCGGCTCCATGGTCGAGAACAGGAAGGCTGTGCAGAGGGTCATCAACACTGCCCAGAAAATTATCGGCAGCCCTCTGCCCTCCCTGGAAGACTTCTCCAGATCCTCCTGTCTCAGAAGGCTCAAGGCCATCACAGGAGACCCCTCACATCCCGCCCACCACCTGTCCGACCTGCTTCCCTCTGGAAGACAATTCAGACTGATCAGGTCCCACACCTCCAGACTGACAGTTTCTTTCCCTGGGCCATCCAAACTGCAAACAGACAGAGGCCCCACCCCCCTCCCTCTGAACACTCTCATGCACACAACTGAGGACCTTTTAATTATCACTATAACTCACCTACCTTTGCACTCGTCACTTTCATATATATATTGACCCATCCGTGAAACCTCTACTGTACATCCATCCATCCATCTTCTACCGCTTAATCCTTTTCGAGTCGCGGGGGGGCTGGAGCCTATTCCAGCATCTTTGGGTGAGATTGTGTTCTATTAGAATTCTTACTCATAAAACACCTCTTATTCTCCATTGACACTGGGTAAACAATAACATGCTATGCTGTGAATATTCCACCAAAAAGGGATGAAGTTCTCATGCCCTACAGCAAGGACGGTTCAAAAGAAATGTCTATACTATCACAGTCTGTTTGGTAACTTCTCTGTGTTGCTTGAAACCTTACACCTTAAATATACAAGTATACCCTGAAAAAGAATTCTCCTGTAGAAGGTGTTTAGATTGAGATTGTCATCTGTGGTTGCATGCCATAGAGATTCAAAACAAAATTTACTTTTATGCATCAATTAGATGTTTATTTAGTATAAAGGTTTATTTTAAAGATGGATTACTATGGTTTAAATTTAGTAGACTCGTACTACATTTCTGTGGAGCACGTTTTCATAAAACACTTTCCCAACCAAACAGCCCTGCTGTGAGAACTTCTCTTGATTAGTTCATAGGCCATGAGAAAGAAACAGTTGGCCTGTGGTACAACACATCAGTAAATGTCAGGATACTGTGATCATATGCCATTCCCAGTGACCATGATATATGGGGTGATAATTCCAGAAAAGAATGAAAAGCACACGATTGGCCATGTCGTGCCAAGACTGCATTGTGAGAACATTCATTGTTTCCTTGCATTTCCAATTATATAAATTACCAGCAGTGAAACAGCAGCTTCACTGCAGGCTTGGACACCCCTTCGACAAGTAAAATAGTGATCAGATGTGGTCTGTCCCTTGGCCTGGATAGTCCCCAGGGATCGCTCCCCTGACCCATTTCCTGCGTTTATGTCCACATGACTCACCGTCGCACTGATGATGATTTTGCCCCTTGGCACCAGCAGGAATAAACTGTATATTCATGGAAACCCACTTCAAAGTGGCAGTTGTTCCCTCTGAGATCCACGGCCGTAGACGAGACACGCAAAGCAGCATGGTTACGAAAACTCCAGAACACATTTTGGTTGATCTGACAGACCAAGAGTGTGTCTGGGTCTGCTGCATAGCATCATAGAATTACCTAATGTTAATTTAATGATAATAGCATTATTTATTCATCACCTGCAGTCCAGTACTGCAATACGCGATTAACAGAGAGCACTGTCCAAAAAACTGTTTTTCTCACTGCCCTGAAAGGCAACGCCCCCCTTTTTTGGACAGTGCTGTCCAGTGAATGAATTGAGTATTGCAGCTAATTATTGGACTTATTTTTGTAAGTGTATTTTTTATTTATTTACCTTTGTTTGTTTGTTTGCCTTTCAGGGCTTCAGTATCATAGTCATGTAATCGGTGACAAAATTTTGGTTTGGTGTTTACCTCAGTACAGAAGTCACAGTTCAGTTAATTTTTGGTACCATCCAACCGATGTTCACTAAATAAGCCAGTATGTCCCATAATGTAATGCACAGCAATGGGGCAGAGAGAGGAGGGCCTAATATCATAACATTAATAAATTTTAATGTATTATTAATGTAAAATTGATTTGATATGTTTGCTTCAATGTATATATATATTCACTTTATAACCACAATATGTTTACATTTTGCTCACCATAATTATTTCTTTAACAGTGCAGAGAAAACTAGAAAAGCACTCAGAGAGCGCAGACCTCCGCCAAGCGACACAGTTCCCCCCATACAGTGTTTGTGTGTACGTTTTCAGATTCCTTGACCATGAAAACATATGACAAGCAATTGGATTGACAATGATAGGATTAGTGGTTTAGTAGTTATTCACGAAAATGGCATTTTGCGTAATGGCGGTTTTCTTGTGGACGGTGATCTGGATCACCACCAAAATCTAATCATCTGTAGGATACCCCATTTCTGACAATCTGTGAAAATTTCATGAAAATCCATCCATAACTTTTTGAGTTATATTGCTAACAACAAACAAACAAACAGACAAACAAACAAACTGGATCCAGACGGTGATCCGGATCACCACCAAAATGTAATCATCTGTAGGATACCCCATTTCTGACAAGCTGTGAAAATTTCATGAAAATCCGTCCATAACTTTTTGAGTTATCTTGCTAACAAACAAACAAACAAACAAACAAACAGACAGACAGACAAACCAACGCTGATGATCACATAACCTCCTTGGCGGAGGTAACAAGTCAAATAATATCCAAAAGCCCAGATTTTCATTGTTCTCTTGAGTTCACTGTAGAGTCCCCTGCAGCTGAATTTACTACACACTCATCGGCCACTTTAATAGGTACACCTGTTGGGAGAAGAGCTGCTGAAGTTCAAACCAAGCGTCAGAATGGTGAAGAGAGCTGATTTAAGTGACCTTGAACGGGGCATGGTTGTCGGTGCCAAACAGGCTGGTCTATTTACAAACTTGCATGAACAACCATCTCTAGGGTTTTCAGAGAATGGTCTGGAAAAGAGAAAATATCCAATTATTTAATATTACACTTTGCTCCTGATATTCTATTCTTAAAGCAAAGATATCATGTTTAGACGCTGTAAAGTCTGCCCCCCAAGGTTAGACTCACAGACACCTAGCCTCCACTTCCCACAGAATGCTCTGACTACTGCTGACTCAGCATTCTATGCTTATGTTTTTGGTTTACTGTATTAAACTCTGCACTCTGCTCTCTGAATCTTCCTGTGGTACTGTCTGCGTGCAGTATTAAGTGATGTTTTTCCCTTTTTGACCAAGATGAACAATAAATGTACTGAAAGGCATCTTTGGAGTACAGCTATTTTATTAATCCACGAGATCAAAGGGGCATTTATTGGTAAAGTTAAAATCCACAACATGAGCCTCAGTTTTCTGGGCCTAAATCCCTTGTTGATGCCAGAGGCCAGAAGAGAATGGCCAGACTGGCTCGAGCTGACATAAAGGCAACAATAACTCAAGCAAACGCTCATTAAAACAGGTATAGAGAAAAAGATCTCTAAAGGCACAACACACTGGCCCTTCAAGCAGCTGGGCTACAGCAGTGGAAGACCTCAACCAGTGTTACTACTGTCAGCTAAGAGCAGGAACTGAGACTAGAATTCACACAGGCTCACTGAAACTGAACAGTAGAAGATTGGAAAAACGTTGCCTGGTCAGAGTCTCAGTTTATGCTGCAACATCAGGAGGGTAGGCTCAGAATTTGGCATAAACAACATGAAAGAATGGATGCATGCATGGAGCATCATGGATGTGCAGCAAACAAATCTGCCACAACTGTGTGATGCAGCAATATCACTGAGGAATGTTTCCAGCACCTTGCTGGATCTATGCCGTGAAGAATTAAGACGGTACCACAGGCAACATGGATCCAGTAATGGCAAGGTGTCATTCAGAGCGGCCGGTGAGTGTAAAGCGAGTCGGGGATAGGCAGGGGATGGTGGGAGACTTCAGACTCGGCAACTCTTTCACACAAACTAACAAGGAGAAAACATGTTACTGTCGGGAGAGAGAGGGGCTGTGTCACATGTAAATATGTACGTATTTACATGTACATAACTGTTGATTCTTGTTATTCTCTGGTTTTTTAAACTAGCCTTGGGCCTTTTTTGTCTTCAACCTATCATTTCTTTGTTCCTTTCTCAGTACCCGGCGGCCTTGATGAACCTCGGCGCGATCCTCCACCTCAACGGCAAGCTGCAAGAAGCTGAAGCCAATTACCTCAGAGCGCTTCAACTCAAACCCGATGATGCCATAACCCAGTCCAATTTGCGTAAGCTGTGGAATATCATGGAAAAGCAGGGCCTGAGGACTGTGAGCCCCTGAGCTCCCAGTGCCCACCCACCTACCTGCCATCTGCATGCCAGACTGTCGCGCTCCTGATCTGCGGTGGACGATACTCGGAGAGGAGGTCTGCTCACAGAGACGGAGACTGTGCTGCGTAGCCCTCCTGATGACGCCTGAGCTCTGCATACACCTCAGGCTAGCAGCTTCTTGCAGAAGCATTGCTCACAGTTTGGCAGGCACCATGTGGTGCTTGGACTCTTTAGTGCTTTCTTCAGAATTAGTGCTTTAAAATTAAATTTTTCTGTAACAAGAGCACTTGGAGAAGTCAGGTCAAGGCACTGGCCAATTTGATGCACCGTGCAACATTTTCCATAGGCATCTCCATTGAATAGAGTCAAACGTGTCACCATTTAGTGAAGTTTTTGGTTGAAGCTTTTTTTTTTCAGCATGCAAAGCCTCCAAATTAATTGTTCTATTTCAAGATAATTCTGTACAGCTTACACGACTAGTCTGGGTGCTGTTTTACATTCTCATAATTACCCACATTTTATAGTGAGGACATGAACATTAGCAAACTGTAGCAGATGACCTGGCGTTTGTTGAAAAGTTGAAAAGGGAATTTTATAAATTAGTGACTGCAGAAGTAGTCTCTGCATTGATTAAATTTTGTAAATTTGTTGCAGCTTGGCAGGACAAGTAAAATCCTTGTTAAATAAATTCAGAACACTCCGGCTGATGGAAGCAGCAGTCCAGGTAGAGAAGCCCAGACATCCCGCTCCCCAGCCACCTCCTCCAGCTTTTCAGAAAGGACACCAAGGCGTTCTCAGGCCAGCTGGGAGACACAGTCTCTCCGGCATGTCCTGGGTCTCCCCGGGGTCTCCTCCCAGTGAGACACGCTCCAACTCCGTCTGCCAGTCTACCGCTCCGTTCTCCCCTCACCCATGAGTAAGATCCCGAGATACTTGAACTCCCCCACTTTTTTCTTCCCCCCACCATTACACACAAAAGCTATAAACAGAAATATTAAGCTATGTGCCTTCCTGTGGAAGTCACAGACAACAATGAGGCAGGTACTGTAGACGCTGGTACACCATGCTCCGGAACACCTGAAGCTGTCACAGAGGAGTGTGTGCGCCGCTGCAACAAATGAAAGCGCTGCTCTAACCAAATACACAAAAGCTATGCTGATGCACACCTTTCAGTCCATAATAATGCGCAGCCATGGCACATTCAAGGAAAATAATTTGCCTTTTTTTCATTTTGAAGTAAAATGATTTCATTAAGTTTGTATAAATGAATCCTAATATATTCCTACAGTGTGTATAATATACTAAAAGTCATGCAGCAAAAATGTAGCCAGACTCCAGAGTTAGTTTGGCTCTTTACAACGAAGCACTCCCTTGTTTTTCAAAAGTAAATGTTGTCTGCTCTTTTGTACATATTCTGTGGAGATCACATCAGTGTGTTTCATTGCTGTCAGCAAGTAAAACCTCTCCCTGAAGGAAACGTTGTACAGTGTTTGTCATCTGTTGTTTATTTGCCACAAACCTCCTCAACTGTCTGTGCCCTGACTTTATCGAAATATAAGTTATTGCTCTTTGTTACTGATCAGAACCAGCTGGCACTGTGTTTTATCTGTAAAATGAAGGATGTTAGGAGGAGGAGGGTATGAAATGTGTGTAGTCATCGAAGGTAAATGTATTGATTACACATAGACAGTATGTTGGTGTCATCATGGTGTTAGCACTGTTATCTTTTCAACAGTGATGGTGATATTAAATGATGTTCACACTTCGTTCCTGGCCCACATGTCACACACCCTCTCATGTGTGTATAAATATGTGTAAAGTGTTTCAGAGGAAACACTGGGAAGTATTGAGTGAAGGTGTAAAAAAGAAAAGTGTTTCTCTCTGTGTCTCTGCTCAGGGATCTCAAGCAACCGGCTTTTGCAGAAACTTCTTCATGGAGTGTTTACTAAATTAAAATTTATTTTTTTGAAAGTTGTTGTTTTTGTATAAATTATCAAGCTTTGTAGCTCCCCCTTTCTCCTTTTTGTAATATAAAAAAAACAATGTGCCAGAATAGACTTTCTTCCCAGTGTTGTTTTTTTTTTCTCAATAAAATAATGGTGTTCTGCTTTTTTGCTTTCCTGTGAATTTATTTTATATATTAATGTGTGTATATTTAACATTTAATACCATTCACTGTGACAATATCTAAAAGTCAGATTTCCTCTGTGCTCGTGTTGTATGGTTAATGGGGTGGCCTTGGTTTTACACAGCATTTAGTTTCCCTCTGCAAATGTGCTAAAATGTATCATAAAGTCAAACTGAGTGGATCTCCTCTGCTTTGATCTTTGAGCAACAAAGCAGACATAAATATCCCCATATGGAAGGGTAGCGGTGTGTAGCTACAGTACATATGGCCGGTACATTTCCATCCCAACGGCCCCAGAATTCAAATCCCACCAACAACCAAATGGCTCTTCCCCGTGGACGATGCGGTCTGCCTTGTGATGTTTCTCACATGTCTGTGTCGGAGGTCTGTTCTCATGACTTGAGCTCAGCAGGGTGCTCAGGTTTTCTTTTTGAACCCTGCCTGCACTGTCTGGTTCAGTTTGACTCTTCTTCTGATAACACAGGTGCGCGTCGCCTCTTCTGGGATAAATATGAATTATTGTGCCAACGGTGTTTTAATGGAATGTAGTCAGTTACAATATAAAGACAATTTTTATCCCCCACTGAAGAGCCCTTTGGGCAAAGACCGAAGGAGGGTTATGTTATGGGTCCGTCCCTCTGTCCCACTTTTGTGAAACCAACTACTCCTACAGTTATGGTCCGATTGTTTTGAAATTTGGTACCATGGTTTGATGTACACTGAGCATGCACATATTGCAATTTGGTTCTGATTGGATGATTTTTGCAAGAATTGTAGCCCCTGACCGATGACCTCCTGTTTCACCTTACTTCATAGACAGTAACTGTCTTGAGAACTCAACTTCTCCTACAGCTTTGGTCCGATTGTTTTGAAACTTGGTACCATGGTTTGATATACTCTGATGATGCGCATATTGCAATTTCACTTTCATTGGATGACACCGAGGTCAAAGATCAGAGGTCAGATTTTTTCCCTAAATCTTCTAAACACAATAACTACTAAAAGAAATGATGTAGGCTTTTCAACTTGATACACTAGTTGTATCTACCAGTCCCTCCAGGATTTTGTGATGTTGCAATTATGTCAATTCACACAAAATCACTGATTGGCCGCGTCTTTTGCGCAACCTTGCAACTGCGTCCAATCACTGCAACTTTCCCGCAATTTTGGCCAATACTCGTCAACTTCTGCCAATTTTGCCAATCAAATTTGTCCCTGAGTAAGTGCTCAAACACTCAGTCTTGCCAGTCAAATGCATTGCTGCACCATGCTTACTTCCGTGTTTACAGTGAGTACAAATGGAACACATCAGCAAAAAACAGTGTGTGATTTTAAAAAAAACACTCACCGCGAGGTTTCCTACACCATCCCTTCCTCCATCTCCCCTGGCCTGCTGGTGGATGTCTCACCACTTCTCCATCCTGATCGCATGGACAAAGTGCTGGGTTTGTGTTAAGAAACATCCGCCTGCCTCAAAACCTTCCCATCACGGGAGCACGCGTAAGGAGAGATGCCATAAAACCACAAACTGACATGGTTCTAGTGACCCACAGAGCAGACACGACTCAAGAATGATACAATTAACCTTTTATTGAGAATAATGGACACGAGTGGGTGTGTGTATGCATGGTTGTGTGTGTGTAGTGTGAGCAGGCGAGTCAGCTGGGGCGAGCAAAGCACCATACGACCTGGCAACCCTAGGAAGAGACAGAAGGAGCGTTAGATGTAAATAAGGCTCAAAGAGCACTCGATAGTACAGCGCTTACTGTCAGAGGTGGTGGAGAGATGCCCAGGTTAGCACTGAAGCTACTACCAGGAGGATAGTGCCCGCAGGACAGCCGGAGAGCTGAATGCCGGTGTGGGAGGCAGGTGAATCCGCCGCCAGGGAGAAAGGGGTCTGTCGCCATGGATCTCCACCTGTGCACAGGGGAATTGGACAGGGTAAGAAGGAAAGATGGTGGCTTACTTGGAAGTTGGTTGGTCCAGGTGGCGCAGGCCCGGACTGGGAATGGAGGAGGCTGGGAAGCCAACGTGGAGACTCACAACGAGGCTAGGAAGCTCGATGATGGGCATAGCAGGTTTCTGGAGAGAGAAACAGATGACTCCGCCCCGAGCACTGGACCTGACGGTATAAATAGGCAGAGGATGATGACAGGCAGGTGTGCATACAGGTGTAACAAACTGGCAGCCATGACACAAACAAGTGAGCAAATCTGATACTACAGCCAGTGTTTGAACATTTTATGAGATGAGATGATGAGATGAGATTCAACTTTATTGTCATTACACATGTATGAATACAAGGTAACGAAACGTGACTTGGCATTTGGGCACGCTCTGCAGAGCGCATCCAAGGCCGGGGCAGCTGCTAGGCGCCAGTCATAATATATTTATACATAATAATTATACATAATATAATATAATATAATAATTATACATCTTTAGAGGTAAAACCATTACTACATCTTGTCAATGAGCTTTAAAACTGTGGACCTCTGGTCTGGAAACAGACCAAGGCAGCCCCCCCCCCCCCCCCCGTAGGACTCCCGGTAAATGGAAGATCTGTATGAGACAGGTGTGTGTCAAGACGTACAGCAGATAGAAAGACAGGTAGGAGTTAAGCATGGAAAGAGAGAGAATATTGTCTGTATTATTTTTTTTTTTCAGAAAAACACAGACTCCAACAGACAATACAGAGCAACAGAATAAATTCTTTTTTTTTTTTTTTCCACTGCGCTCAGTACCAAGTGTTACGTGTGGCTCTGGGGAGCCACACAATGAGAGCCAAGGGCGAGCCAGTGAGTTGAGATGTTTTATTAAAGGCAAGGGGTAAGGGATAAGGAAAGCACAGATACTCGTATAGAGGAACACTCACGAGTTGCACAACGCAGGAGCAGGGAGCTCGCACCGGACGTAGGGGTAACAAGGCATACATACTCACAGCGGGTAACACTCATAGGAATGCTGTAAGAGGAGTAGAGACTGACACCAGACGAAGGGGCTCCAGCCTAGCAGTGCTTATGTTGCAGCCCCGAGTGATCGAGGCTGCTCCTTTTTATCCTCATTGGCAGTGCCCCAGCTGATGAGGATTAATTGGCCCCAGCCGTCCCGTAATACTGACAGCTGGGAGCCTGCTGAGACTCTGCTCAATGAGAGGCAGGGATGAGAAGGGCCATGGTCTGAGTGCCGGGACCGGCGTCTCATCCCATGGTGACAGAGCCTCCCCCTCACGGTCGGGCTCCGAACGACCAGGAACACCCCAGCCCCCCCCCCCAACTAGGGTGGGCGGAAGGGAGGCAGGACCAGAGGGAGAGAAGCAAAGGGAAAGACAAATAACCCAATGGGCCAATATAGAGTAACCGAGCAGAGGAAAAAAAAAACCAAATACAATACTCTATATCGCACAAAAAAACCAGGGCACAGATGGGGAAAATACTAAGGATGACTACAGATAAAACCCACTACACAAAACACACAAATGACGTGTAGAACGGGGCAAAGAAAAAGAGACAAAACCCACCAAAAAGGTGACAGGAACGAATAAAGCAATCACAGAGTATGGATAAAAAAGAACAAACACACTACTCCATAATGCACAGACAAGGACTAAGACCAGGACAAGAATGATGAAAAACGCTGAGTATGGATAATAAAAAAAAAAGAAGTGGAACACACAGCGCTAAATGTATATAGGATAACCTAAAAGAACGGAGGTGAGAGGAGCAAAAGGGCAACTACAGAGTACGGTTAAGTGAAACACAGAACACACTACTCCATACCACTACACACAATCAATGTTAAGGTCGGGGCTAGGGAAGCCCCCCACGAAGATAACAGGGAAGGATAAGGCGATCACAAAGTACGGTCAAAAAGGGAACCACACACATTACTCCATGACGCACAAGCCAAGGCTAAGGCAAGGTAAGGATAATGGAAACGCTGAGTAAGGATAACAAGAAAAACCTAACACACAGCGCTATAAACAAAAAGGGTCACCTAGAGGAATAAAGGTGACAGGATAACAATGAGGTAAAATGCTGAGTATGGTTAATAATAAAAAGAAACAATACACAGCGCTAAAAAAAATATATATATATTCCCCTAAGGACAAAAAGCTACACCTGAGTGACCTTAATAATAATAAAAAGATAAGAGACACCCGAGGAGATGGCAGGCAGAGTCCAAAACGGCCAAACAGTTCTGGTGATCTCCCCGCCCGTTGTCCAGTTGGTGAGCCGGGGAAGAGGAGATGTTTGGACGGCCAACTCCAGACCCAGATCCCACGAAACCAGTCCACCGGTGACCGTGCCCGGCCACCCAGAAGCAAACACAGTTCGTCGGGGGGTTGGACCAGAACACCGAACCTGAAATCTTGCAGGTCGAGCCGTCGACCCGCATCACTCAACCACCAGGACCGTTGAGACGGGCGAAGGGTCAGAGCGGACCCCGGAGGAAGAGGCTTAGGGGAGAGCCGATGACGAGATAGACAAGCATCAGGCTGCAGGGAAACAGCCACCTCCTCACCGGACCTGGACAACACTGGTGTAGCACCCACGTCAGACCCCAATTGGGCCTTAGGCGAACCCACTTTGGACACCGCTGGGGCAGCACCCGCGTCGGACCCCGATTGGGTCTCGGGCGAACCCACGTCGGACACCGCTGGAGCAGCACCCACGACGGACCCAGACTGGGTCGGTACCGCACCAGAACCGACCTCCAACGTTGAGCCTGGACCCTCCAGCACCACGAGAGACGGCAATTCCTCGCCGGCGACCCTGGAAACAGGCTCAGGAGAGAAAACAGAACTGGGATCAGGGTCACCGGCAGCGCCAGAACCCGGCGAGACGAGCTTGGACGCAGCGGGCAGCTGCACCCGGCTCATCTCCCCTAGAGAGGCTAAAAGTGCTCAAAGAAATGAAGAGAAAAAGGGAAAGAGAGCACTCGCCTCATCTCGGGTTCTGACGCCGTCCAGGACTGCGAAGATCCAGGATCCGTCGTCACGAGGTCGTTGTCAGGCTCCCACCCAGCTGCGTCAGGTCCCGCAGCCGGCACGATGGTCAGCGCAGCTTGAGGTTCCTCCAGCGCTGGTAACCATGCCGACGGTCCACGTGGCGTGATGGTAGGAGGACCTCGTCCCGCTGGACCGAACCGCACCTCCATGGAGATCCGGGGACGCTTGGTCGTTGGCGCAGACTCCACGTAGCAGTCGGTCTTCCTCCTCCGTCCACAACGTAGCTGCGGAACCGCAGACCCTCTCCTCGTCCCACGACGTTGACCCGGAGCCGGGGACCGTTCGGCGGAGAGAGACACAGAGGGTGCAGGATTAAAGGCACAGGTTACAGCAGGTGGTGGGAGTTCAGGGAGCTGCAGACCCCGAACTCCACCTCCAGGAGTGTGACAGAGCAAATCCTTAAACTGATGTAAATAAACTAAGACTTGCCTGCCTCCTGGAGGTTCGATGGCGCCTGCTGTCGTGGACATAGCTTCTTCCTCTCCCCGCCGGGCGATAACGGAGGACCCCCTGGGAAGTCGTCTGGGGATCACTCGTGTCGTCTCCAGCAGAGGGCTCACCAAGCCAGGATTCCAGGTGCACACAGCAGTCAGGGGGCGCGCCGAGGAGGAGGGGGGAACAGCCGAGATGAGCCGGCCCGAATACACTGGCGTGACAGCGAAGGGGGGGAGCTCAGAGAACGAGGCTGTGAAATCTCCACACTGACGAGGCGACACAGTGACAGCTGCGTGGGAGGAGAGGTCCTGACGGCAGCCCGGAACTGGATCCGGACGGGGTTCATGCTGAGGTGACTTGGCAATGTGATGACGGCTATTCCCAGGGGACGAAGCGAGGGGGAGGCCCAGGAATCGCCGGTCCTGAGCAGAGACCGAGGCGAGGAAGGCGTTGAACCCAGGAAAGCTCCGTAGCCCTGGACTCCTCTCCACCGATCCCACCGCCGCCGCCACATGCCTGATGATGGTAGATGATTGTGCAGCGGAGCTCGCAACAGCCACTCGGTTCCAGGCGTTAACTGCTGTCAGCTGCGGCTCCTTGGGGGGAATCCCGGGTGACGTAGTGCAGAACGGGGAAAGCCCTCCGGGCGGTGCGAACTCCCGGGCCGGAATGGGGACAGGAACGGGATCGTGAAGCAGGGGGTGGCATCTCATCCGCTTCGGCTTCCTGCCGGGATTTCCATCCAACCCGCGGAGCTTCTCTCGCTGAGCAGTCATGGCGTCTCTCCTGGCCCAGGCCTCGAGATGGTATGAAGAACGAAGGTGACTGTCCAGGAGATTCTCAGCTCGGCCCGGATGCCAGCGTCTCGCGTTGGAGGCGTCGTGCAGGGTAGCGGTGAAAAGCATCCCGACGACAACCCCCGAGATGGACCTCAACACGTTGCCCTGGCGTCGAACTTGACTCCTAAGAGATGGCATGCTAACAGCGCTGACACCCGGACAGGAAGGTACTAGTCCATTACCACTCACGGCCGCCGGCAACTCAACTGGCTGCAACATACTGTTACGTGTGGTTCTGGGGAGCCACACAATGAGAGCCAAGGGCGAGCCAGTGAGTTGAGATGTTTTATTAAAGGCAAGGGGTAAGGGATGAGGAGAGCACAGATACTCGTACAGAGGAACACTCACGAGTTGCACAACGCAGGAGCAGGGAGCTCGCACCGGACGTAGGGGTAACAAGGCATACATACTCACAGCGGGTAACACTCATAGGAATGCTGTAAGAGGAGTAGAGACTGACACCAGACGAAGGGGCTCCAGCCTAGCAGTGCTTATGTTGCAGCCCCGAGTGATCGAGGCTGCTCCTTTTTATCCTCATTGGCAGCGCCCCAGCTGATGAGGATTAATTGGCCCCAGCCGTCCCGTAATACTGACAGCTGGGAGCCTGCTGAGACACTGCTCAATGAGAGGCAGGGATGAGAAGGGCCATGGTCTGAGCGCCGGGACCGGCGTCTCATCCCATGGTGACACCAAGTGGTTGGGGATTGCTGCAGGAGTTTTAAAATGAAGGTGCTGCCAATAATTTCCAAACCTATACTCTAACATGCATTCAATGCAATTTAAGATAATATAAAAATTTAGCTGTTGTAATGGATATTGTGTTAAAATCTGTATTTGCTGTTGCATAAAAGAGTTTTTCTGTATAGCAGAACTTCCTGCTTAATTTACAAATCACTGTTTCATAGGAAAGCCGGGGATCAGATTGCCAAGGTCTTTGTCTTCACCCGCCACCTGATCCGCATAGCATTGGACCCCCATGGTCCCTCCTGCAGGTGGTGAGCCCACTGGAGGGTGAACCCATGTAACTCCTTCAGGCTGAGCCCCTCCGGGTCTCATGGGTAGAAACCCGGCCACCAGGCGCTAGCGATCAAGCCCCTTCCCACGGGCCTGACTACAGGGCGGAGCCCCAGTAACCTCATACCGGGCGGGGTAGACTGAATCCTTGATTTTTTGTTCATCATGGGAGTCTATTGGATCACTCTTAATCTCAGATTCAGGAGGAGCAATGTGGTTTTCGTCCTGGCCGTGGCGCATCAGACCAGCTCTTGACTCTCTCAAGAATCCTCACCTATGGTCATGAGCTTTGGGTAATGACTGAAAGAATGAGATCGTGGATACAAGCGGCTGAAATAAGCTTTCTCCGTAGGATTGCTAGACTCACCCTTAAAGATAGGGTGAGGATCTCAGTGATTCCAGAAAGGCTCAGAGTAGAACCGCTGTTCCTCCACATTGAAAGGAGCCAGTTGAGGTGGTATGGACATCTCATCAGGATGCCTCCTGGATGCCTCCCACTTGAGGTCTTTCCAATGGGCAGGAGACCCCGGGGCAGACCCAGGACACGCTGGAGAGACTACGTCTTCCAGCTGTCCTGGGGACGTCTTGGTATCCTCTTTGAAGAGCTGGAGCAGGTGGCCAGGGAGAGGGAAGTTTGGGCTTCTCTTCTTGAGCTGCTGCCTCCGCGACCTGGACCTCTGGAAAGGCAGTAGAAAATGGATGGATGAATGTTTCATAGGAAATGTTTGACAATCCTGTGCTTTTCTTGTGATGTTATAGAATATCATTGCAGTAAACTGGAAAAAAAAAGCATCTGCTTTAAGATTTGTAATTCTTCCCACAACTTTTAGTGCAAAAAAAAAACAAAACTCTCAAAACATTACAAATTTACCGCAATGTTTTAAAAAAGTTCCCACAAATTCAGGCTTTTTGGGCTGCAACAATCATAAAAACATCTCCCAAAATCGTGGAGGGACTGGTCAAATACACATCTTGGACGATTTACACTCTCACCTAACTATGGGTTTGGGGTCAAGGGGTCAAAGTTCAAAGTTAACATTGCATTTGCACTATGGTAAATGCTACATTTACTATTACAATAAAATGAGAAAAACTAGGGCCACCAAACCTGGTCCAGAGGTTCACCTTGGGATCCTGATCTCTGACTATTGGTTTGGGGTCAAAAGGTCAAAGGTGAACATTGACATTTTATATGTCTTATTACTGTACAGTGAGCTAGGGTCACCAAACCTGGTACACAGGTCCACCCTGTGACCCTGAAGTGTGACTATGGTTTTGCGATTGCAAGGTCAAAAGTCAACCTCAAAAGGGCTTATAAACTATATCTCAACAACAAAGAAAGCTAGGGTCACCAAACCTGCTACACAGATTCACCTTGGGATCCTGACCTCTGACTATGGGTTTGGGGTAGGGCTGCAACGATTACTAATAATAATTTATGTGTCAGTGTGTCGTTTAATGTAGCATTTCCGGTCTATATGACTTTTTTCCAGTGCAACCTTCTTCCGGTCACACTGCCTAAACAAAATGCAGATTTGTTTAATGGCACCATGTCAGAGCGGTGTAGTGATGAGCCGGCAAAGATAAAGAAAATTTTTTAAAAATGACAAAAATATCTCAAGTCTGGAGTCATTTCAAGCTCAAATTGAAGGAAAACATTGTGCAGTTTGTATATGCTAAAGCCGAGCAGTGAGCTAGCATGCTACAATGTCAGACGTTACATTGTCTTGGCAGAAAGCATCCCGCATCATGCACAGCCAGCGCACCCGAGACAAGGTATGTGATTGAGATTTTAAAATTAAGGTGAATAGAGTGTAGTCAGCTATGTTAATTTTGCTTATATGACCAAAGCACATATAGCCAGCACCGTTAGTATCCAGATGCTAATGGCGTCCGCTAGCGAATGCTAACAGCTAGCGAATGCTAACAGCTAGCGAAAGGAACTTTATGGTGTAATGTACCGTTTAAAGTTACGTTCTATGCAATAAATGTGTACCTGTGTCATCGAGTGTTTGGTACAATTACTACTACTCTTTAGTGAAAAAGTTCTGCAAATGTTGGTCAATGCAAGTTTCTTTAAAAAAGTATCAGATTACTTGAGTAATCTTCGATTACAGTAGGTGATTACTCGAGCCTTAAAATAGTCATTAGCTGCGGTCAATGTTAGCATTTCTTTTGTCTTATTACTGTACAACGAGTAAAGCTAGGGCCATCAAACCTGGTACACAAGTTCACCTTGAGATCCTGATCTCAGACTATGGGTTTGGGGTCAAAAGGTCAAAGGTCAAGATTAACATTTCCTATGCCTTATTACTGTACAACAAGTAAAGTTAGGGTCACCAGACTTACACAAGTTCACCCTGTGACCCTGAAGTGTGACTATGGTTTTGGGATCGCAAGGTCAAAGGTCAACATCAAAATGCCTTAAACTATATCTCAACGACAAAGAAAGCTAGTGTCACCAAACCTGGTACACAAGTTCATTCTGAGACCATGACCTCTGACTACAGGTTTGGGATCAAAAGGTCAAAGGTCAAGTTTGATACTTCCTATGCTCTCTTGCTATAAAACATGTAAAGCCTTTTGGGATCACCAAACTTGCTACACAGGTTCACCTCGGGATCCTGCCCTACAGCTATGGGTTGTATACTTTATTGTATATTTGTGGATGGTGGGTTTATCATAATTTGGTTCTGCTACAGTACTGAAAAGTTGAAAACTGCTCTCTGTCAGTAAATACTGGGCTCTTCAAAGAAAACGGAGGCGGAGGATATTGCACTCGCCTAAGAGTGCTCTTGTTAGTTTATTTGGTTGTCTTCACATATGTTACTAACTTTTAAATGTTAGTTCACATGACTGTGCAGCAGTAAAAGGATACTGTGCAGTAAGTTTTAGGGTGTGTCCCAGTTCTCATTTGGAACCCTACCCCTTTGCCTTCTCCTATCCCTTGATCCTTGAAATCAAGTTACAAAGGGTAGGGACTGAAAACAAACCCAAAGGATTGGGATACCCCTTCAGGGCTGTGTTACCTCAGTAGTAGTTGCTGATGGTTTTAGCCCAGGGGTGTCCAATCATGTGCCATGGAGGGCCAAAACCTTGCAGGTTTTCTCTTCTACCCAGTCTCTTCAGCAAGTATTTTCACTTATCAGCAATCAGTGGGAAGAAATTCAGTGAAATCTGCTGCTGAAGACCCTGGTGGGAGGTAAAGCCTGCAGGGTCTTGGCCCTCCATGGCACATGATTGGACACCCCTGTCTTAGCCTAAATGGACATTACCAGTTTTTCACAAGAAAGAAAAAGAAAACTCAGAAAATAGTCTCAACTTAAGGAGAAAAATGTCTCAAATTCACCTGAACAAGTCAAAAATTTACAAAAAAGTTGTAAATTCACAGAAAAAAATATTAATTTTATGCAGAAAAATCCACATTAAAAAGAAAAGATTACAAGTGAACTGCATTTTAAAAAGTACAAGAAAAAAGTTACGACTGAAAAAATATACAGTACAGACAGTCTGGTCTTGATGAGTCTGAGAGACTAGACCATAAAAATACATGCTATTCAGAGGGTTTACACTACTTCCATGAAATAGCTGTGTATCACAACAGCATGTAAATAAATAAGATAAAGTAGAACAGAAATCATAGATAAAATGAAAGCTTCATTTGTTCTTCACAGCAATATATAACTAATCAATGAATAATAAATTATCACGCTGTGGATGGAGGCAGACTGCACTTTAAGTCCGGTACAGGGGAAGCTGTGGATGGACTCCACCGCAGGTTGGTCTGCCCCACAGTTTTTCACATGGCAGCCAGGCGAGGAGAAGCACTGCGGTGGGTGATGGACAACAGAGCACAACTTCTGCTCCAGATGGATCCAGCATTTTCTTCTTGTGTTTTTAAAAATTGCACAACACAGACCATATCATTTACAATGGTAGTGATATCAGACTATATTTAAATAGTTATAAGCTTAAGATCTGGATAAACGAGAACATACATATTTCTTTCTGCAGCCCTCTTGATGAAAATTTACGGTACTTTATGTGGTACACCTTCGTTTGTAGTGTGGTCCTGATCAGGCTCTGTTTCCAGGGGAATGTATCCCTTCCCCTACAGCTCAAAGAAATTGGGACGCCCCTATACCTCCATGTGAACATGCAAAATGGAGGGGTAGGGCAGGGTGAATTGGGATGCACCTCTAGAGACAAGCTGGAAATGTGTCATCTTCATTGGACTTGATGTGAAGTTAAATTCTTATTTTTATTGTTTTGACATGTTTAGGTATAGACTGGCCCAAAAGCAGACAAACAAGACAGTTCAAGGAACAAAAAATGTGAAGTTTATTTACAGAGTCAGTGTGCGAAGATCTGGCAACCCTGTCGAGAGAGCGAATGAGTTATGGGTGGTAATATTATGGAAAGATATTACAATTGAGAGTTTCTTCCAGGTGCTGACGGTGTGGAGAGTGGTGAGTGTTTACAGGGATGGTTGCCAGCCATCTTCTGGTGGGTTGTGTTCCAGCATGGTGAACAAGGTGAGATGACTCCTTCTGCAGATGGTGAGGTGATGCCCCGGCGCCGGGGACTTTAATAGTTTGTTTTAATTTTGCAAGTGCACTTATAAGTTGTTGATGAGATTCCAGTTCCGCCATGGAGAAGAGGAATAGGTCCTGGAAAATAGTTCAGAGAGGGGAGAAGGTTAGAGAGGAATTAAGCTTATGGCAATCCCACATAGAAGGAGGGCACGAGAGCACACAGGTGTGCACGAGTGGAGCGCTCAAGCAGAACTGCAGTCTTGGAGGTCCAACATTCCCATGAAGAGGAGTCCATGGGAGCCTTTTAAGGGTTGCCTATACAAGCCACAGGTGGTGTAATCAGAGCAGATGATATTGATCAGAGCAATCAATGGTGCAAGTGAGTGCACAGACCTGAAACACAACAATTGTTTGTGGACATCCAGAAGCAAAAGGGAAGTAACTCATTTTTCATCAGTTTTTCAGTGCAAACAGTGGTTATACTTGATAAATCCTACAGAGCCTCTTCCCGAACATTAATGAATGCATGTTTAAGGTAACATAGTTTGGATGAACTGCATTCACAGGAGGAAAAAAATATCCTGTGACACTTAAATGCTTCAAGCATGTAATTGATCTGAGTTTTTGACTTTTCAAATATCATAACCAGGTTAAAATTTAGGCTTGGCTGGACAATTGAAAATGCTGAAACTAGCCTTACTGAAAATAGACACATGCTGAGCAAACACATTTGTTTGGATTTGGAGACAGTGATGAACCGTGACATTTCTGCTTTCTCATGTCCTCGTTTGCCTTTTAGCCTTTGAAAGCTTGAGTGCTTCTGAAAGCATATAATTTAGTAAATTCTCATTAGTACTGCCCAGGTCAGATTAGAGGATAATAATAATAAAGTGAGTTGGGGATTTGTATCATTCTGAAAACCTCATATAGGAAAATGTTTTTAAATGCAATTATTTCTAGACTAGTATACAATGATTAAACTGATTTAAATAAAGATTAAAATGTGCTGTGGGTTTTTCCTAATAGAGAGACAGAGCGAGAGAGAGAGAGAGAGAGACAGAGCGAGCGAGAGAGAGAGAGAGAGAGAGAGAGAGAGAGAGATTCTAATCTCATGCAGAGAATCATATATTGTGAAACTTTTTGATGAGATAAAAACAATTAGCCTGAGTCTGACACAAGTAAACAAGATCATCTGACTCTCGCTCCTATGGGTTTGGTGTGCTTCGGTGCCTTTTATAACCTCTTGTAATTCAGTGCAGTTCAAGCCGGGAGAAAGGAATTTGTCTTATTAGGCTGCAATCTGGAAAATCTGCCCGCTGTTATCAAGCAAATATTTTGTGGTATGCGCTCAAGGGCTATCTCTACTTTGATCTCAGATCTGTGAGCCAGGTGCTCTCAGCACCTGACCTAGCTTCTTTGGCTGTTGGTCGAGCGTGATGCTGAGAAGACTCCCCCTCTGGACCCAATACCCGTTGTTATTATTTGATAGAAAAGGCATTAAGATAAAGCCTGTCCATGAGACACAGACTCTGCCTCACATTATTAAAGTGTTTTGATGTTCAAAAAGGAAATTCTTTTTTTGGCAGGTTACAGTGTAATAAGTTTGACTGCTGGATAGGAGGGAAAAGAGTGTCTAAATTTAGGGGGAATATGTGAACGTTCCTACTTGTCATGACATTTGAATTTGCTGTTATGACACCGGTAGAATGCTGGACTCTGAAGATAGAGGTCCAAGTTCTGTCACATGCCAACAGTTTTTCCTCCAGGTCACATATGTACGCATTCATGTATCTAACTCTTTATTTACCACAGCCATACAGTCTCTGCTTAGATAAAGTCACTGTTTTGATCCACTGGATGAGTTTCAGTTAATTTGGTTCAAACAATCAAAGTCACTGGTCCAGACCTACACAAGGAGACATGCCTCAAAGAGTTTGGCCCAAACCAAATCAAGTACGATTTGATTTGGAATGATGGTTGTTGTGAACTGGCCTCATGTATATAAAGTCACTTGAATCAAATCTAATTAAAGGAGATATTGACTGCACTTTCTCCACATTTTAACAGCACACACAGCCCACAATTTTGTTGTACTGTACTACTGCACAATGATAGTAAAGCCTATTCTCTTCTATGTCAGGGGTTCCCAAACTTTTCAGCCCACGACTCCCAAAATAACAGTGACAGAGACTGGCGACCCCCACTATCCCCGAAGGTGACTAAAACATTTAAAAAAAACGTACACACAGGACTCACACACTAATAAGTGTAAACAAACACTGGCATAACAACACAAAGGAACAGAACAGCCTGACAACCATGATATGAGTTTATATATAACAATTTACTAAACGATTAAAGCAGAATACATTAAAGTAATGTCCATGTAATTTAGGAGTGAACATTGTTGCTGTCCTGCAAACTTAATTTTGACACAATGCTTTCATTTCCATGTTAGCAGAACAGTCAGTCAAAGTAATAGCCATAAACTGTAGCACTGCATAAACATGTGAACATTGTTACGGTGCAAATGTATATTTTGGCAAACTATGTTTTAGCGTTAATCTCACCTAATGAGATGGATGGGCAATATGTGTGGAGCACAAGAAGTCAGTTCTGGGTTTAATTTTGGAGATGGCCACTTAGAGATCACCCTCCACGTTTAGACACGATCTGTATTTATTTTTGATATATGTCAGTGCTGAGAAAGTCTTTTCGCACAGGTATGTAGAGCCAAATGGCATCAGTACGTCCATCACGGCCCTGGATAGCTGTGGATATTCTCTCTCAACTGAAATCCAGAATTCAGCAAGCATTTCTGAATGAAAAGCTGTCTTTAAGGTGTGGTCACTTGACAGTTCAATCAGTGCGTCCTCCATGTCAGATGGCAGATGACTTGCGGCCGTTACAGTGAATGGTGATCTTATCCAGTCATATTTTTCCAGAGTTGTTTCCTCAGGAAAAAAACTTGTTAAAGTGTTCCAGGAGGGCTTGAAGTTGGGTAGTGATGGACTTCTTCACAGTGTTAACACTTAGATTATTTTCCTCCATGAACTCCTCCAGCTCAGGAAACATATCAGTCCTGCCACTCTCAACTCACGCAGTCCAGCGATCCACTTTCCTTTTGAATGTGCGGATTTTCTCATTCAGCGACATGATGCTTGTGTTTTCACCTTGCAATGGCATGTTAAGTCCATTCATTCTGACAAATATGCAGGAAAAATACGCTAGCCTTGTTAACCAGTCAGGGTCAGTCAGGTGGTCAGCGAGCTGGGACCAGTTCTCCATCAGAAATAAGCGCACCTCGTCCCACAGTTCATACAGGCAGCTGAGGACATTTCCTCGTGAAAGCCACCTGACCTCTGTGTGGAACAGCAGGCCCTGATGCTCCAATCCCAGTTCATTGCAGAGAGTAGCGAACAGCCTGGTGTTGAGTGGACGTGATTTTATGTAGTTGACAATTTTTATTGCAGTCTCAAGAACACTCTTAATCTCTGGGTCGAGCGTTTTATTCACAAGAGCTTCTCTGTGAATAATACAATATGTTGTGGAGGACCCCCTCAGTATGTCAGTATGTTTCCACTCAGACGGAAGGACAAAGGGAATCGTCACGGGGGGTTTGTGTGTTGATGCGTGGGTTGGTGTGTTGATGCAAACAGTGACAAAAAGAATGGGAACTGCAAAGTCTTTCATGTTACTGCAGCACCACAGGTGACTGAGTGGGTCGTAGGCTATAAAAGGAGAGGTGCCTGCGGCCTGTGGCTTTTTCTGATGCTTGTGATTCTGGATGATGTGAGAGAGAGAAATTAATAAAGCCAGCTTTGTTCTGGACCGCTCTGCCTGGTTATTCCTCTCTCCACACTGGTGACCCCTGATGCACAATGGAACTTGAGGCGAACACCCCGGAGATGACCTGGACTGGAGGTGCCGGCAACGCATGCGCCGTTTTGGTCAAACTCCTAGACTTTTTGCTACACGACCCGAAGTCTTGGTTCCTCCACACCAAGGCCCAGTTCGCGCTCCGGGGAATAACGGCAGATGACACCAGATACTACTACGTGGTTGCAGCACTGGACGCACGCACAACTCAGCAGGTGGCGAGCCTGCTCCAAGGGCCCCCAGCCCACGACAAATATGAGGCTCTCAAAACCGCGCTGACCCGGTGCTATACGCTCTCAGACTGCGAGAGAGCGGAAAGACTTCTGACGTGGTCCAAGTTGGGAGACGGGTCAACGGTCGAGTTAATGGAGAAGATGTTGGTGCTCTTGGGCACAGGTGACGGGCATTTCCTCTTTGCCCACCTTTTCCTCTGGAACATTCCGACGGCGGCCAGGGCGGTCCTTGCCAATTTGCTGCTGCTGGCCGTGCGCAACTACCAGGCGCTAGCGCAAGAGGCGGATCGGATTATTCTCACCACCAGAGCCCTCGCAGTGAACGCAGTGGCGTTGGAACCCAGCGAGATAGCCAGCAGGGGCGAGGAGCCAACGACAGTGGCTGCAGCGGAAGCCAAGAAGCACTGGAGAGACACACTCTGTTTCTACCACCGCCGTTTTGGAGAGGACGCACGCCGGTGTGTGCCACTGTGCCAATTCAAGCGCTCGGAAAATGCTAGGGCCGGCAGTCGGTAGCAGCTGCGACCGCCGGTGAAGTGAGCAAGCCGCTCTATGTGACAGACTCACACTCGGGAAGACAGTTCCTCGTGGACTCCGGCTCCCAAAAGACTCTCATCCTACCGTCCTATGCAGACCGGCTGGCGGGAACTAGCGGCCCCGAGCTGACGGCCACAAACGGCTCAGACATTAAGACTTTTAGTGAGAGGACACTGACTGTATCCTTGCACGGCTGTACATACCAATGGACATTCATCATAGCGGCATGCAGCTTCCCCATTTTGGGCGATGATTTTTTGTGTGCACACAGTCTACTAGTCGATGTGGCTAACAGACGCCTGATTAACGCAATGTCTTTTGATTCTCTCCCCTGTACAGCTAGAGGAGCCGGGCCCACAACGCTAGCCAACGTCACAGCTCCAGGGGGTCAGTTCCACACACTACTCACCCAGTCCCCAGCACTCACGGTCCCAACTTTTTCGGTGACCGTCACTAAACATGGGGTGGAGCACTTCATTACCACCACGGGGCCGCCTGTTTTTGCATGACCTCGGCGCCTGGACGCAGCTAAACTGGCCATAGCGTGCGAGGAGTTTGCCAACTTGGAAAAGTTGGGCATCATCAGACGCTCAAACAGCCCATGGGCATCCCCACTACATATGGCTCCTAAAGCCGAGGGATCTAGTGATGGGAATTCCGGCTCTTTTTAGAGAACCGGCTCTTTTGGCTCGGCTCACTAAAAAGAGCCGACTCGTTCGGCTCCCAAGTGGCTCTTCAGGTTGTTTTGTTGCTTTAATTTATTAATTTAATTTATTATCAACAACAATATAAAATTATGCACAAAATGAATTACTAATGTAAAAAAATGTGTTTTTTATTTATATACGTTTATTATATAAATATGCTTTTTTTATTCACTCCACATAAAATGTAAAAAGTAAATTATAAAATACAAAAACCAACTATTTACAATTCAACTTTTAGCTCTTTAATTTTTCAGCTTTGTCCTTTTAAACAAATTTAAATTGAAACAACACAAAACACTGCAAACCACAACACAATAAAATATAAATTAAAATATGCAAAACAAAAAGAAAAAAAATGAACACCCAGATCTTTAATTAAGGTAAAGGTTGGCATTTAGAAATACCAAGTGCCTCAGCTTTGAGGAGCTGATCCGGTTTGTTCTTTCAGTAATTATCTGCCCTGTTTTGGAGAAGATTCTCTCAGAGGGGACTGATGTTGCCACGATGCACAGTCTCCGTGTCATCACCTGGGTAAGATGTGGATAAATTGAAGCTTTGGTCTCCCACCAGCTCAGTGGCTCTGCACTTCTCTGGCAAAGGAGCTCATCAATGTAGGATCTCACTTCCAGTATTGCATCTGCTGAGGGATTCCTTCTGGTAGTGTCTCTACTTGCTCTTTCTTCAAAGAACCTCCAAACAGCAGATGCTTGTTGCTCCTTTTGTTCACCTTCTTCTGCCTCTTCTCCCTCTTGGTCCCCTGGCAGTGGAGTTGGTTGGCTGGAACTTGCTGCTGCTGCAGTTATTCTCTGAAGAGCTTCATCCACCACTCTGTTGTCATTAAAGACCAGCTTCTTGAATCTTGGATCAAGAAGGGTGGTTTCAGAGAGAACAGCGTTATATTCCATTCTGTGGAACTTTCTGTCCATGGATGTACAGAGAGCATCCAACTCTTTCACTTTTCCTGTAGTTACTCTGGTTTGGTGCTCAGCTGTCACTCTCTGCAAACCCTTGCAAAGGATTAACATTTTGGAGGCTGTGACATGGCTGAAAAAGAGTAAACAACAAGTTTCAGAATTATGCTTTTTTTAATTCAGCAGTATATTATTATTTATGATCATGTCTAATCTTCTTTTCATACCAGTAATGCAAGAAGAAGAAGAAGAAGAAGAAGAAGAAGAACAACAACAACAACAACTACAACAACAACTACTACTACTACTACTACTACTACTAATAATAATAATAATAATAATAATAATGCAATAACATTTGCACACTCACCTGTCTGCACTGATCTCCACAGTGACCTGCTCAAATGGCTCCAGAACAGTGCATGCCTCCTGTAGTACCTCCCATTCCTCTTGGCTCAGAGGGTCGACCGGTGCATTGATAACTGCCAGGGTAGAGATGACTGCATCCTTGGACTCCAGCATCCGTTTTAGCATATGAAAGGTGGAGTTCCACCTTGTGATACATTCTTGTTTGAGCTTCAGCTCCGGCATGCACATCTGTTGTTGGGTAGATTTGAGCTTGTGTGTGGCTGTTGTGCTCCTGTGGAAAAATTCCACTATCGCCTTCACTTTGTCCACAGCTGGCTTCATCACCTTCAAAGCATCTCTTACAACCAGGTTAATTGTGTGTGCAAGACATGGGTGGTGGGTCCATTTCAAGATTTTAATTGCTTTTGTTATGTTAGCTGCATTGTCAGTAACACAGCAAACCACTTTGTTTTCCACATCCCACTCTTTTGCCACTTTGAGCAGCTCTTCTGCTAAGTTCTCAGAAGTGTGTCTGTCGCTGAACTCAAAACAATCCAGAAGACAGGACACCATTTTATAATTTTCAATAAAGTGACACGTTACTGACAAGAAGGATGTGGTGGTTTGGGATGTCCAGCTGTCAGTTGTTAGACAGACTGCTGTCGCTTTTTTAACCCTCTCTTGCAGTGATGCACGTTCTCTGTCATATAGGCCTGGGATGATTTTTTGGGAGAGTGTTTTCCTGCTTGGAATTGCATACATTGGATTGAGTGCATGAATAAACTTCCTGAATCCTTTATCATCCACAACTGAAAATGGTTGGAAATCAAGTGCAATCATTTTTGCCAGTTCTTCATCAATTGAGTTCTGTCTTGCTGGGAAAACAGACTTCTGCAAAAACTGTCTCATAGAGCTCTGGGTTGTAGGTTTAGGTGGTTGTGGTGGTATACTGCATGATGCTGTAGATACTGCAGCAGAAGCAGCAGCAACAGTTGCAGTAGAGACACTGGCACCTTCATTAATATCACACTCAACTGACTGTGTTTTATCTTCCCATTGCACTGCTGGGTGGACAGTTCTCAGGTGCCTGTGCAGGTTGATTGTGGAGCCGGCTCTATATGATATTTTTTTCTGGCAGACTCTACACTCTGCCTTTGCATTGTCAATAAAATTGAAATGGTTCCAGATTTTGCTTCTTTTCCTGGTGTCACTCATTTTCTTTACTATACCTTTCTAATGTGTCGATGCCGTCTCTTCTTGTTTCCCCTGGCTCTCTTTCTCTCTCTCCCTCCTGCTCTGTTTGTGTGCTACTGCTGCTGCGAGTGTAACTACCCCCCCCCCCCAGCGCAAACACAAGGCACAAACACATATTGACCAATCATGTGCGGCTTGAAGAGAAAAAAAAGTGAGAGAGAGAGGGTGAGAGAAAGGGAAAAAAAACACGGCTCCCAATAAGGAGCCAGCTCCCGTCGTTCACTTCAAAGAGCTGGCTCTAAGAGCCGTTTCATTCGCGACCGACACATCACTAGAGGGATCGTGGCAACCGTGCGGAGATTTCCGCAGATTGAACAATGCCACAGCGCACGACCGCTACCCGATGCCCCATATTCAGGATTTTTCCGTTCACCTTACCGGGGCACACATTTTTTCCAAGATAGACCTGGTTCGTGGTTACCACCAGGTCCCGGTACATGCTGAGGACATACCTAAAATGGCAGTAATAACCCAGTTTGGTCTTTTTGAGTTTTTATGCATGCCTTTCGGGTTAAAAGGTGCGGCGCAGACATTCCAACGCATGATGGATGCGGTGTTGCGCGATCTGCCGTTTGTGTTCGTCTACCTGGACGACATCCTGGTGGCCAGCGCGTCCGAGAATGAACATGTAGCTCACCTCAGGACAGTTTTCCAGAGGTTGGAGGAGCACAGATTAATAATCAACCCTGCGAAGTGCCAGTTCGGGGTGACGGGAATAGATTTTTTGGGCCACCGCATCTCACCGGACGGCGCGATACCCTTACCGGATAAAGTGTGAACAGTGGCAGATTTTCCCCGGCCTCAGACAGTCAGGGCGCTGCAGGAGTTTTTGGGGATGGTTAACTTTTACAACCGTTTCCTCCCCCGCACAGCCCAGCTCATGCAGCCGTTGTACGCTGCGCTTAAGAAACGGAAACCGGCAGATAGAGTTGACTGGACTCCTGAGTGAGAGCAGGCATTTTCCGAGGTTAAAACAGTCCTGGCGAACGCCGCACTGCTGATGCACCCAGACCCGGCGGCTCGTATAGCGCTCACTACCGATGCGTTGGATGTGGCCATAGGGGCCGTTGTGGAGCAGCACATCGCAGGTTCTTGGCAGCCGCTTGCTTTTTTTAGCAGGTCTTTGCATGACAGTGAGCATAAATACAACGCGTTCGACAGGGAGTTACTGGCTCTCCACCTGGCCATACGCCACCTCAAGTTCTGGCTGGAAGGGCGCACCTTCACTGTGTTCGTGGACCACAAACCGCTAACGTGGCCAAGGTTTCGGAACCATGGTCGAGCCGGCAGCAGAGACAGCTGGCCGCGATCTTGGAGGTTACAACCAACATTCAGCATGTGGCCGGTAAACTCAACGTGGTGGCGGACTGCCTCTCGCGTGCATTAGCGGCCCCAGTCTACGTGGGGATAGATTACACAGCCATGGCCGATGAGCAGATCGGCGATGCGGACGTTTGCGCGCTCCAGTCTGGACCAACAGGGTTAAGGCTGGAGAGCAGAGTACTGCAAGACGCCCCCCCCCCCCAATCTGTGACGTCTCCACAGGCTGCCCGTGCCCGGTGGTCCCACGCGCTTGGCGCCACCGCATTTTTGAGTCAGTTCACTCCCTGGCACACCCAGGAGCGCACGCGTCAGTCAAAATGGTGGGAGCAAAGTTCGTCTGGCCGAGCCTGTGCAAACAAGTGAAAGAATGGGCTGCAGCCTGCGTAGCTTGCCAGCGAGCCAAAGTGCACAGGCACACGAAGGCCCCTTTGGAGCCATTCCATATCCCAGGTAAGAGGTTCGACCACGTTCACGTGGACCTCGTGGGCCCCCCTCCTGCCATTGCAGGGGTTCATGCACCTCCTGACGGTGGACCGCATCATGCGCTGGCCCGAAGCAGTCCTGCTAGCTTCCATCGCGTCCGCAGATGTTGCACGCACTTTTTTGACGACATGGGTGGCACGTTTCGGTGCCCCTTCGGATATCACGTCCGATTGGGGCCCGCAGTTTGTTTCTGACCTTTGGTCCACCATGGCCCAGAGCCTGGGCATCACACTTCATCACACGGCCGCATACAACCCCCATGCCAATGGGTTATGCGAGCGTTTCCATAGGTCGCTTAAAGCAGCGCTCAGGGCTTCGCTTACGGATGCAAATTGGGTGGACCGGTTGCCGTTGGTTCTACTAGGGTTGCGTTCAGCACCGAAGGAGGATTTGACAGCCTCCCCAGCAGATTTGTTTTTTTCCCAGCCGCTGTGGCTCCCAGGGGAATTTTTTCCGGACAGCCCTGCGCCGAACACCAATCCATCCTCGTTTTCACTGCATAGTGCAATGGCAGGGATGGTACCCAGTCCGGTCCACCACTGTTTTCCCCGCGTTTTTGTGCCAAAGGCCTTGAAGGACGCGGCGTTCGTATTTGTCAGGCACGATGCCCACCGGACCCCCTTGTGCCCGCCCTACGATGGCCCGTTCAGAGTGCTGGAACCCAGGGAGAAACATTTTGTGTTAGACTTGGGGGGATGCAGGGGAAACAGTCTGTATAGACAGGCTTAAGCCCGCTTTCGTTTTACTGGACGAGCAGGTGGTGTTGGCCCGAGCTCCTCGGCGCGGACGACCCCCACTGAGAACTCCCCAGGTAAATGACTCGTTAGATCAGTCACAATGGCATGCTAAAAATGTTTCCCCCCTCCCAATGTCCCCCCACAGACGGACACACCCCCAATAGCCCCCCACCAGCACAGCAGTGCCTTGGAGCCGCAGACCCCCCATTACAGCCACTATGGACGTAGGCTGAAGCCCAAAGGACATGAGGGTTAATGCTCAGTCTGAGTTTCTGGGTGGGGGGGTGGAAGGACCCACTCAGTATGTCAGATATTTCCACTCAGACGGAAGGACAAGGGGAATCGTCATGGGGGGTTTCTGTGTTGATGCAGGGGTTGGTGTGTTGATGCAAACAGTGACAAAGAGAATGGGAATTGCAAAGTCTTTCATGTTACTGCAGCACCACAGGTGACTGAGCGGGTCGTAGGCTTTAAAAGGAGAGGTGCCTGCGACCTGTGACTTTTTCTGATGCTTGTGATTCTGGATGGTGTGAGAGAGAGAAATTAATAAAGCCTGCTTTGTTCTGGACTGCTCTGCCGGTTATTCCTCTCTCCACAATGTAAAGTTTACGTGAGGTGCCACTTGTAAGACTCTTGCTTTTAATCCTTTCTTTTTCCCAGCATTGCTGCAGCACCATCTGCACACACACCGATGCACTCATCCCAAGACAGTCCCTCTTCTTTTAGTTTGTCGTCAAATTTTGTGAAAATGTCCTCACCTGTGCACTTTACATCCAGTGGGATGCAAAACAGCATGTCCTCATTAAGTTTTCTATCAAAACTGTATCTGACGAAAACAAGCAGCTGGGCTGAGTTTGATATATCTGTGGATTCATCTAACTGCAAAGCATATTTCCCATTCTTCACTCTGTCAATCAGCTGACACTTTATGTCCTGGGCCATGCCTGTGATGCGCCGGGATATGGTCCTGTCAGACAGTGGCACTGCTTCCAGCTCTCGCGTCTGTTTATCCCCATGCATTGTCCGACTCATAGCGATAACAGCAGGTTTTATTAGGGTTTCTCTGATTGTGTGTGGCTTTTTTGCCTGTGCAATTAAATATGCCACCTCATATGATGTTTTTGAGCTTTGGTTGTGGTTCTTGTTTGGTTAGCTATGACTTTCTTTTGGCCTTGCAATTCTTTCCTTTCGGCGAAAAAAATCTGTTGGTTTAGTGGCAAGAGATGGGTGCTTAGTTTTCAAGTGTCTGGGCATTTTTACGGGCTTTAAACTCTCATGTGCAAGCACCTCAGTGCACACTACACATTGGGGATGTTGTACTTCACTGAAAATGATGCATGTGAATCCATAATGAATATATTCCTCTCGATACTTGCAACACTTGGAGGAAGGCTGGTCTGACTGCTCATGGAGCCCTTTACGGTGCTGTCCTCCTCCTCCTCCCCCAGCACCATACGTCAGCCTTTCTGGCGGCATGTCTCTGCTGTCCTCTTCTGCCATCTCTGCTGGCCTCTCTATGCTGTCTTTGGTCGGTATTAATCAACGCTTCATTTTTAACAAATAATATCCTGGGCTTAAAGTGTAATGTTGTGGGGGATGAATCAGATAAGACACGAGCTGCTAACACACAACTTTATTCCTCCAACAAGCAGAACAGACTGAACTCTGGGTGCCAAAGTGAATCCCCTTATACAGCTTTGTTCCCGCCCCTGGCACCCGGAGTACACACATTTACATACAGGACAACAGAGCATGACTCAACACAATACTTTCACGCCTGGCATCCCAGGTGTGAACTGCGTCTTCCACCCAAAACAATACATTCGCACTTGGCATACCAGGAACGTGAAGGCTCATCTTCATTTGGTTTTTTTATCCCCCAGTGCTCTGGCGCCGGTTGTTGCCTCCTCTCCTTTCTTCTCCGTATTTCCATCTCTCACCCTCTACCCCCTATTCCCCAAAGTCACTAGGTGGAGAAAGACCTCCCATTGTGGCACCACAATGTGTTGATTTGAGCTGTTCAGATGAAATCTACTGGTGCATACTGAATGAATGAATCTTTATTTCGGATAGATAAAAGTACAGATTAAAAGAAACAGAATAGTATAACAAAGGGGGAAGAAAATCCAACAAGGTCAAATTAGACAATAACTCCTCTGATTATACAGTTCAATATAAGTTATCTAAAATGGGTGATGGCTGAAGCCACAGCTTATATTGCCCACCCATATTCCATCCAAGAATTCAAAAGAAAAACAAAACAAGAGCGATTACAATTCTGACCTGTGTGTCACCTGTGACATTTCTGTGGCACAGTTAAAGTGACTTTCACCTGAGTAATCACCTAAGGAGGATTCTGAAAATCATCTTGTGACCTCCCTCATTGTCCCAGGACCCCCTGGGGGGGGGGGGGGGGTCGCGACTCCCACTTTGGGAATCTCTGTTCTATATCTTAATGAAATATTTGTGACATACTTTGTTCATATTTTTTAATTTTTTTTAATTATTGAAGCAAATTTGTTTTGTATTTTCCCTGGCTTTTTTTGAAATGCTATGATTTAAAGCCTATCACTTTAAGAAACATCCTTCACCGATTCACCCCCTTCCCTCCTTTATGTCAGTCAGCCATTAGCTGACTAGCTTCTAGCCTTTAGCTTTTAGCCTCCTTCTAGCTCGGATGAGTGGTGCTGGTTCACTGATCGACAGTCGATGGTGTATCTTCCATTCCGTTCCGCAGGTCTTTCCTACCTAGGGCTGTCAGACTTTATAATCTAACTGGTGCTGCTCATAGAGGCTGTGTTAAACGTCACAACTTTGCACAATAGAGCTCATCCTCTCCAATACACAACTTACACAAGTACAATTATTTTTGAGGGTGGCAACAACACTGTTCATTCAAATGTGAAATATACTGTCTGGGTCTATATTTATATATTGCCAGTAATTTAACTAACTTTAATGCTGCTAATACCCTCTAGCTGCAATGCTCCTGCACTGTGTACTGTATATAACTGTGTACATATGTATATTTATTTACTGCTTTGGCTACCCAATTCTTTTTTCATTATTTTATTTGCTGTTGCTCTGAGTGGTGCCATCCGTTTGCTGTTGCAATCCTGTAATTTCCCTATTGTGAGAATAATAAAGTCATGGGCACCTCCGGCAGGCAAGTATGAAGGACTCACACAGCAGGCAAAACTCCAGCGTGACATGTTGATTTATTGCAGAAAACTAAAAGAACACAAATGAACAAACAAAATACAGCACGTGGGCTGGACAATAACTCAGGACACGATTACAGAATAAACTTCCAAGTGCACTTGAGATACTGAGTTACCAGCATGGAATATTAGACAACGACGCCACACAAAATGAACGCAGGACAGGATATACATAGGGAGACAGATGATCAGGGGAAACACGGGACAGCTGAGGATAGTAATCAGGGATTAAACAGCAACATATGAGGAGAAATGGCTATGACTACGGAAGACATGAGGGACTGAGAATGATAGGAAAAAGAGTATGGGAAACACACACGCGTGAGACTTGCACAGATGACAAAAGGGGGGCACAGAACAACAATGACTGGTAACAGGGACCATGACAGGCTGAGGACCGGGAAAGACAATAACAATCACAGAGGATGCAGGGGAGACACAGAGGGAAAATAATGCAAATAATCACAATAACCAAATCAGGGGAGCATACAGAAAACACAAATAAGCATAAAGTGTGGGCTTGTTCCTGAGCTTAAGCCCAGATCATAACAAATAAAGGCTTAGCTTATCTTACTGTATCATATCTTATCTTATCGTATCTTAGAACATCACATGCAAATGATGACTTTACAAAACATTGATACATGAGCCTGTCTTATTCAAGCGTATGATGTGTAGTTGACATACGTATTTGTATTTAATAGACCCCGAAGCATATACTGAGAAGAGGCTGTTTTGCACAGTTTAGCACAAGCTTTGATCGTGAGTGTTGGGATGGGGCCCTGGCAACCCTGTGGAGAAAGGAAAGAGTGGTAACGATAACTGAATTATGATAATGAAAATAGAATGCAAGTATGAAATGTGTTTTTTAGAGGTGGTGATACTTAATGGAGTATTAAGTGTATTTACAGATGGCTGCCAGTCTTCATCAGGTGAGTATTGATGTAATCTTAAGCCCCTTTTCCATTAGTACCTACTCAGCTCGACTCGCCTCAACTCTACTCAGCTCGACACAGTGTGGTTGCTATTCCATTACAAATGAGTACCACTTCAAGTAGGTGGGATCTTTATGGCAAGGCGGCCTGACAGTCCCGTGACGTCATTTGTATGTGACACAAGCAAAACACAAGATGGAGGATATTGAGGTGATGGTATACCTGCTGCTTGCTCTATATGACTTTTTGTCAGAGAAAAGGCAAAAAGGAGAGCCAGAGAAGGCTACAGGCGATAAGATGAAACACTCTGGAAAAGTACTGGAGTTTGGGAAGCCATAGAGCTGTATAAATTTGACATGAGGATATGAGCTAGATTACATATGAGGGTAACCTAATGATTGCTAATGCTAGTTTGCTACAGTCATTAATAAGTCCCCTGTACTACATTGCAATGGTGGCAAGTTATCGCTATTAGGTATTAAAATATGTATGCTGTCTGTGTGTGTGTTTCAGATTGCTCTCTTGTGGCAAAATTATCACTTCAAATCGTCGGTCTGACTGTTCAACCATGCCTCCCAGTGGAGGGATGTCACCACAGCTTCATGAATGCGCAATGGTTGCAGAACTTCACAATGTCTGAAGAAAAGTTTAGCTTCCTATGCAACAAATTGCAAAGATCTGTGTGAAAATCATGGAGAGACTGTTGAGACATCATGGCATGTGCTCTAGCAGCACTTGAGCCTGTGGTGGTGTGTGCCAAAAAGTGATCAGCTGCCAGATCGCCAGGTGCCATATTGTAGTTATGAGGTTATATTAGCCGCAAAATATATATTTCTTTTTTTTATTTAAGTTTTTGTAAAGCGTATACATGTCATTACAGCATTGCATTGTTTACATTTTCATCACATATTCCCTTTTTGTTGTTTTTTGACAAGATTGAAAAAAAAATTATTACAACACCCCCTTTTTTAAGTGAAAGAAAAGAAAAATTAGAAAAAAAAGAGAGAAGAAAAATAAAGGAACATCTCTTGGAACAAAGAGAGGAGCCATTATTGAAATGGTGTTTGTCAGATTATATCTGATGGAAGACACATATGCGTTCCAGGGTTGCCAAAAGTTCAAGAACCCATCCATGTCCTGTCTCAGTGCAAATGTAAACTTTTCGAATAAATGTCCTGAATCACATTAATCCAGTCTTCAGATGTAGGACAGTCTCTCAACATCCATTTTTTTGTTAGTGCTTTTTTACTTGCCAATATTAAAACATTGAATAAGTATTTTTCTCCTCGTCTTTCCAGAGATTCTGGTAGTAAACCCAAATACAAAGTTACAAAAGAAAAGGGAACTGTTACTTTGAATATTTTTACCCATTATTGTCTGTACATTAGTCCAATATTGGTGGATAACTGGGCATGACCAAAACACATGAAAATGATTTGCAGTCTTTTCACCACACAAGCGCCAGCAATTCAACCCTTTACGAGTAAATTTGTTTTGTGCAGGTGTTCTGAAAAATCTTACCAAATTTTTCCATCCAAATTCTTTCCACAGCAGGGATGAGGTACTTTTTCACTGTTGTTTGTTTAGCTTTTCCCATATTTCCAGTTGTAAAGTGAAATTCCCCTCTTTTTCCCATCTCTTTTTTATATATGATGTGTTGTCTCCTTTTAAATATTGAAGACCATGGTATATTTTAGAGATGTATCTGATCCCTGGGATCCCTTTATATGCCGTTAAGAAGACCTTCAGAACACCTGACTGGGCCATTTCCAAATCCTCCTTTTTAACCACTTGCACTCCGGGCAATTTTCCTAAAAATGCCAAAAAATAACGTGCCCAAACTAAATTGAAAGCTGTTCTTCAACCCTTTGCAGCATCTTCATGGGGTTGGTCTCATTTAAAAGAAAACACGTTGAATTTTTTGGCAAAAAAAACATAATCTCTCTACATGCTCCGGCCACTGAGTTACAGTCATCTAAACATACTGAACTTGAAGAAAAAAAATTTGGACACTGTGTTTTTTTGGATACAAATGCTTGCAAATAACACACAGCTGTCCGATTCAGCTGGAAAATGCAACAGAAATGTAGAACCAAGTGTTATCCAGCTGAGATCCAAATTTGGTAACAATACCACAAAAAATGAATATTTTACACAGCTTTGTTCTCAGGCTGTTCCCAGGCATTTTGGAACTGTGCCAAATTGTGCCAAATGGCACAGTTTGGAAAAACGTCTGTAACTTTTGAATAATTCAATGTAGAATCTTCATTTTAGGCTCAAAGGAAAGGTCACACTCAGGGCTGTGTCTGTGTGTGTGTGTGTGGGGGGGGGGGGGGTCGTCCCACCCCCCCGCTACCAAGGACAGAGTTCTGCCCTCGCTACATGACGGATTACACTCGTTGCATGTTTCCACAGCAACGCTGTCACAGCGGCTTCCCCCCCCTCGCCACTGTGTGTGTGTGGGGGGGGGGGGTTGCCCCCCCCCTCGCTCGCTACAGAGGATGGACTTCGGCCATCGCTACACAACGGATTAGCCTCATGTGGTGATGTGGGACAGCAGTGCAATCATCGCGGCTCCCCCCCCTCGCTGCAGAAGAATAGCGGGGGTGGGGGGGCGTTCACAGCCTGTACACTGCGAGCAACCCCTTGTACCGCGGCGCACAAACTTCAGACTTCGTGAACCGCACAGCTGTAATTTACCGATCGGTCAAAAGTCATTTTTGATTACAATTTTCAGGGATAAATAATAATTTAGCTTATAACACCTTACCTCTTCACAGCAGAGTCTTAGCGAACTTCTCTTTCTCATTGTCAGACGAACGCGACGCTGGTCCGCTCTGGTTCTGGTCTCGCGACTCGATCAAAACATAATTCCATTATTGCGGTTTTGTGCTTCCATGATTGCGGTTTTTGCCGAACGATTTTTCAAAACAAATAACAGTAGTAATTAAAAAAAGACTGGCGAAGGCGTGTGTGTCACTCAGCCTTCGTGGTCAGCCTCCGTCGGTCTATGATGACCATAGAAGAAATCACAACGTCTACTCTGCTGGAACCAATACAAAATAAGCACTGCCTGTGGCCGAACATGCCGATCCACGTATGGCACTCCCTGTCACACAGGTTGCATTTGTGGATGGTCTCCATGCTGCTGGGTCTGTGGGGCTCTTCCTGTGTCCTTTTTTGATCCGCTCCAGCAGCCAGTCTTCACCCAGCCTTAAAAAAAAACAGCTCACGAACTTCTCTGCTTCAATTGGCTCACTGCATCCAAAGCGTTGGGAGGCGGGTCCTCCTTCCTAGGTTTTCTTTCATTGGCTCTTCATGGTTTCAGAAACCCAATTCAAAGCTCTTATTAGTTGAATGAGAGATCAATCAGATGAACTAATCTGTTCTGTGTCTGCAGCATTTTTTTCCCAGTGGCGCTTGGAGGCCAGCACCATCTCCATCTGCACCATGATCAGTATATCATGCGTTATGCGTCCGAGCGCGCACGAGTGCGCTCTTGTGCGCCCTCATGCGTCCTAGGACGCAGAGACTTGCCCGCCCGCGGAACAACGGAGTGCAAGTGGTTAAGTATTTTGTTTATGTGGTGTCTAAGCTGAAAGAACCTGTAAAGGTCTTGATTTATTAGACCCTGTTTTTTCAAATCTTCAAAACTTTTTAAAGTTTGCCCTTTAAAAAAGTCGTAATATTTTATCAGTCCATTCTCTTTCCACTTTTTAAATCTAGTGTCTGTTTTATTAGGAGTAAAATCCTGATCATAGGAAATCCATTGCAATAATCGATAGGGTTCTTTAGTTTGATTCTCTCTGACTATCTTAAACCAAATTTTTAGCGGAGTCTCTATCCACGGGTTAGTGTTATTCAAATGTTTAGGTAAGGCATTATTCCCTATTATTGCCTGTAGGGGAATGTCACTTGTTATTTGGCATTCTGTCTCCTTCCATTGTGCAGTGTAGAATGGGTTACATATCTCTACTAAAGTTTTAATTTGTGCGGCTTTAAAATAGTCCCTGATATTTGGCAGCGCGAGCCCACCTTTGTCTCTGTTTGGCTGTAGGGTTCTATACCTGATTCTTGGTCTCTTGCCCTGCCATATGAATCTTGAGATCCTTCTGTCCAGTTCTTGCCATGGTTTTTTGGGAGGTTCTACCTGTATTGTTTGGAAAAGGTATAGAAGACGTGGAAGTACAGTATATTCATTTTGACTGCTTCAATTCTTTGTTCAGTACCCAAGAATGGTATCGTATCCCATCTTGCAAGATCAGATTTTATTTTTGCCATCAGTGGATCATAGTTTAGAGTTATAATTTTGTTGAGTTGTTTCGGGATATTGACCCCCAGATATTTCATAGATTCCATCTCCCAGTTAGTTTTGAATTTGCTTAGTAAATATTGATTTGGGTTATAGTTGAATGTTAAAATTTGGGTTTTATGCATGTTCAATTCATACCCCGATAACTCTCCATACTCTGAAAAAACTGAGATTAGTTCTGGAAAAGAGGTGTCCAGCTGCCCCAGGTATATTAAAATGTCATCAGCAAAGAGTGCTATTTTATGTTCCTTCTGACCAAGTGTAATACCTTGAATTTTTTGATTCTGTCTTATCCATTGGCTCAGAGGTTCTGTGAAGATTGCAAAGAGCAGTGGAGACAAGGGGCAGCCCTGACAACATCCTTTCTCCAGTTCAAAAGATGATGATAATTTACCATTAATCCTTATTTTAGCTGTTGTTTTTTTATATAATGTCTGGATAGTTCTAATGAAGTTGTTATGAAAATTGAAACTGGACAAGATTCTATATAGGAAAGGCCAGTCAACCGAATCAAATGCTTTTTCAGCATCTAATCCCAGTATGGCTACATTTAAATTATATTTTTTTATGTGACGAATTATGTGTAAAGTGCGTCTAATGTTATCTTGTGTCTGTCTTTGTCTTATACAGTGATCCCTCGCTACTTCGCGCTTCACCTTTCGCGCCCTCAGTGCATCGCGGATTTTTCAAAAATATTCATCAAAAATTCAAAATTGAGAAATAATGGGCGGGCGCTAGCAGAAGGCAGGGAGACTACATTAGACCATCAGGTATCAACACGGAGAGCCGCACAACTCAAAAAATCCACCTCTCTGTTCGCTGTTCTCGTGTTGACTCGGCTCGGAAATCTCGCAAGCTGATTGGCCGAGACGTTTCACCCCGCAAGCTGATTGGCCGAGACGTTTCACCCACCTCCTCTCCCTGCCGAGCGCCCATGAAGGGAAGGAAAACCGCATTCATTGCTCTTTATCGCTCGTGTTACGTAGTTTCGCAGCGTGGAACTTTTCGCTGTTCTCTTGTGCCATTTTGTGCGAAATAGTCTTCTCGTCGAGCCACTACGCCACCTCCTGCAGCTTCTCCAGCTCTATCGGAAGCTGCCCTCAATGATCCTGCGCTTCTAGCACCTGACGATGAGGCGTCACCTGAGGAGCAGTAAAGCTCTCATTAACCTGTGAAGTAAATCATCTTCATCTTGAGTTACGTATCTTGTTATAAGAATAAAAGAGTTCTAAAAACATATTTATGTACACTTTATTTACATCTACGTATGTATGTACACGTACACACACACACACACACACGTATCATATGAGAGAGAGAGAGAGAGAGAGAGAGAATGAACGTACGTATTATTTATGGATGACGTCATTAGGGGTGACGCTACTTCGCGGTTTTTCACTTTTCGCGGTCGGTTCTGGAACCCATTAACCGCGATAAGTGAGGGATCACTGTAAAACCTGTTTGGTCTAAATGAATTAAGTCTGTCAGTATATTTTCTAACCTTTTGGCAAGGATAGCGGTAAAAAGTTTATAGTCCTGATTTAACACACTGATTGGTCTGTAGTTGGAGCAGTCTAGTTTATCCTTTTCAGGTTTAGGTATGACTGTAATGACCCCTTCTCTCCAGGAGGGGGGGATTTCCCCTGTGTGGAGGAGTGGAGGACATAGTTAAATGTTTTCAGGAGGAGAGGAGATAGTTGCTGTTTAAAAGTTTTGTACCACTCTGCTGTATAACCATCTGCTCCTGGGGATTTGTTAGCTTTAAGTTTCATAATTGCTTTTTCTAATTCTTTAGATTGTATTTCTGCCAATAGTTTTTTATTTTGTGACTCAGTAAGTTGGGGAAGATTTAATGTATTTAGGAAGGCTTCGGATGTGTCTTTGTGTTTTTTGAGGGAGTACAAGTTCTTGTAGTAATTCTCGAAGCTTTTATGAATTTCTTGAATTCTAATTTTTATTTCCTTTGATAATGGGTCTCTGATTTTGTAGATTGCTCTCTCCGTTTGTTGTTTCCTCAATTTATAGGCTAGTAATTTTGCCGATTTGCTATCTGTTTCATAATATTTTTGTTTCAGAAATGTAAGTTTCTTCTGGATTTCTGTTGTGTAGATCTCGTTTATTTGTTTTTTTATTCCCTTAATTTTGAGCGAGTCATTAGAATGAGTGTTGTCTTTGTGCTCTTTTTGTAGTTACTTAAGTTCTGACTCTAATGTGATTAGTTTTTCTTGTCTCAATTTCTTTTGGAGTGCCAGTTTTGCGATAATCTTTCCCCTTATTACAGCTTTCCATGCGTCCCACAGTATTAAAGGGGATACTTCTCTGTTATCGTTTTCTTCCAAATATCTGAGAATATCTGATTCCAGTTCATCTTTCAGTGGTCCTTTCAGCACATTTGAATTTAACCTCCAAGAAAATGTATTATTTATGTAATTTTGGATATTTAAGTCCATATAGATCGGACAGAGAGATCCATCAGTCCTATTTTACATGTTTTTACTCTTCCAATGTCTCTATTAAACATAAAAAAAATAGTCAATCCTTGAATATGATGAATGTGGTGCTGAGTAAAATGTATAATCTTTTACACTGGGGTTGAATTCCCTCCACACGTCACAGATTCCCATTTCATTTAGTAGCATCCTAGTTTTTCTACTTTGAGTGTTATTTTGATGTGGAGAATTACCTGATGCGTCCCAGTATGAATTCAGTCTTAGATTGAAGTCTCCACCACATATCACTAAACCTTTGGCTTTAGTTATCATTAGGTCAAATACATTTTTATAAAATTTCCAGTTAGCCCCTGGAGGTGCATATACATTCAGCAGAGTGATATCTTCTCCCTCTAGCCGACCAAGTACCATGCTAAATCTCCCTTCTTTATCTTTGTGTTCTGAATTTTTTTCAAATATAATTTTGGTTGAGATCAATGTCGCTACCCCCCTCCTCCTCCCTGACTTATATGAAGATGAAGAGATCAGTTTTAACCCTTGTCTATTAAGTTTAGTGTGTTCCAAGTCTGTTAGGTGGGTCTCCTGTAAAAATATTATTCCTGCTTTGTCTTTTTTCATTTTGCCTAGAATCTTGGATCTTTTAACTGGATTCATGATCCCTTTTACATTATATGAGATTATTCTGGTTGAACCCTGTTTCTCCATTGTATTGTCTTATTTAGTATAATAGTATAGTGGCCCTCTCTTATGCTACTCAAAAACTGAAAGAACATTAAGAACATAAAAACATTAAGAACAGTATATAAAACTTTAAAACAAAAAACTGTCAAAAGATCTTCCTGAACTGAGGTCTTTTTAGCGACCTTAGAGAAGCCTTGATGGTGTGTTGGCTCTGAGGGAAATTCCTCAATCTTTGTTACTTGTTGAGGGCCCTCTCTTACCCCTGTAAGTTGTCCCTGACATAACGCACGGCTCAGGAGACGCACACACACAGGCTTAGAGTAGTTCAAAGAGTTTATTAACAGCAGGAGTGAATGAGTGCGTGTCTGCGGGAAGTAAATGTGTTGGTGATGGTGTCTGCTCCAGGCACAGAGGCAGGTGACCGTACAGCCGAGCAACCCTATGGAGAGAGCACAGGGAGAGGGTGACGGGCATACACCAACACAGGAGGAATTTATGGCGAGAGAAGGACTTACTTGGTGGGTCAGGACAGCTGGCACAACAAGGGGGCGAAGCCCGGAAGACAGCCACCTGGAGAGCTCCGTACAGCAGCGAGGATTGGGCGATGGAGTGGAGATGTCCGCCGCTGGGGAATCCACCTGTGCACAGGGGAGAAGACTGAAGAAAAGAGGTAAGCGATCTTCTTACCAAAATGGTGACGCTGAAGGGAAGTATGCTCACAACGGTGAGGGACGAAGTCTGACGGCTTCAGGCCGAGCCTCCGGGCGAGACGGCCTTTATCCCTCGCCGCTGATGATTGTCAGGTGCGTGAGCAGGTGGCGCCGCTGATGAATGGCGCGGCGTGACAGTACTCCCCCCTCTAGCAGCGCCTCCTGGCGATGGCTTATCCGGGTGCGCTCGGTGGAAGTCCGCGATGAGCGACGGGTCCAACACAAACGACGGGGGCACCCATTGTCGATGCTCGGGCCCATAGCCCTCCCAGTCCACCAAGTATTGCAACCCACGACCTCGGCGCCGGGAGTCCAGGATGGAGGAGACGGACCAGGCCGGATGGCCACCAATCATCCGGGGCGCGGGTTGCGCTGCAGGAGGAGGGCAAAGGGGGTCAGTGACTGCCAGTTTCACCTTCGACACATGAAAAGTGGAATGGATGCGGAGGGAGGGGGGAATAGCCACGCGCACAGCCACCGGGTTGATGATCCGGGTGATGGGAAAGGGACCCATGAAACGCCGTGCCAGCTTCCTCCTCTCGCCTTTTAATGTGACGTCCTGGGTAGACACATACACGAGTTGCCCAACTCTGTACGCCGGGGCAGGTCTTCTGTGCCGGTCCGCCACGGTCCTGTTGCGCTCCGCTGTGCGTAAAAGCGCATGACGCGCGGCAGCCCAGGTGGAGCGGAACTGCCTAAGGTGCGCCCTAACGGAGGGGACAGTCACCTCGTTCTCCTGCGCTGGAAACAGCGGGGGGTCGTAACCCAGGGACGCCTTGAAGGGGGACATCCCCGTTGCAGAAGAGTGGGCGGTGTTGTGGGCATACTCCACCCAGGCGAGATGGTTGCTCCAGGACGTCGGCTTGGATCTAGTAACACAGCGGAGCGCAGCCTCCAGCTCCTGATTGGTCCTCTCACACTGCCCGTTAGACTGGGGGTGATGGCCGGAGGAGAGGCTCACCTTGGCTCCGATGGCGTTACAAAAGGATCTCCAAACCTCGGATGAAAATTGGGGGCCCCGGTCCGAGACCACGTCCACCGGAATCCCGTGCAGCCTGACCACGTGTTGGACGAGGAGGCCCGCCGTCTCCAGGGCAGTAGGGAGACCTCGCAGGGGAACGAAGTGCGCCGCCTTGGAGAAACGGTCCACAATGGTCAGGACGGTGTCAAAGGAGTTGGAAACGGGGAGTCCGGTGACGAAGTCCAGTGCGATGTGCGACCAGGGCCTGCCGGGGACGGGCAGAGGCTGGAGCAGACCCGCTGGGGGGGCATTTCCCGACTTGCTGGTGGCACAGATTGGGCAAGCCCGGGCGTAGCGGGCTGCATCCCTCCGCAGGCCTGGCCACCAAAAGGACCGCTGGAGGAGGCTGATCATCCGAGAGGTGCCGGGATGACAGGTGAGCCGGGAGGTGTGGAGCCAGTGGATGACCTCTCCTCGGACCGCAGATGGGACGAACAGTCTTCCCTCCGGTCCGCCGCCAGGATCAGGTTCCACCTCCTGCGCCTTCCGGATCTTGTCTTCAATGTCCCAAGAGATGGCACCGAGGACGCACGACCTGGGCAGGATAGTGTGGGGCGTCTCCTCAGCCTCCACGGGGGTGAACTGCCTAGAGAGGGCGTCAGGCAGGCCGTTTTTGGAGCCCGGCCTGAAGGTGATCGAGAAGCGGAACCTGGCGAAGAACAAAGACCAGCGCGCCTGGCGGGCATTCAGGCGCTTGGCAGATCGTAAATACTCTAAGTTCTTGTGGTCCGTCAGGACCACAAACGGCAGGTCCGCCCCCTCTAGCCAGTGGCGCCACTCCTGTAAGGCGAGTTTAATGGCCAGGAGCTCTCTGTCCCCCACATCGTAGTTCCTCTCCGCCGGGGACAGGCGCCGGGAGAAGAAGGCGCACGGCCGTTTGGCGCCATCGTCAGGTGACCGCTGGGATAACACTGCTCCCACTCCCGTGTCCGATGCGTCCACCTCCACAATGCACTGCAGCGCGGGGTCGACCTGGCGAAGGACCCGGGAGGAGGAGAACTCCGCCTTCAGCGCCCTAAAGGCAGCAGCGACCTCTTCAGTCCACCGGAACGGGACCTTCGGGGACGTGAGGCGGGTCAGCGGTCCGACGATCGAGCTGAAATTTGGGACAAAGCGGCGGTAAAAATTGGCGAAGCCAACAAACTGTTGCACCTGCTTCCGGGATGCGGGAGTAGGCCACTCCACCACCGCCTTCACCTTCTCTGGGTCTGGGAGCACCTGATCTTGAGCGATGATGAATCCCAGGAAGGATGTGGTCCTAGCGTAGAATTCGCATTTCTCAGCCTTCACGTACAGACGATTCTCCAGCAGTCTTTGGAGGACCCGCCTCACATGGACCTGGTGCTCGTCCCTGGACCTGGAGAAGATAAGGATGTCATCCAGGTAGACGAACACAAAAAGGCCGATGAAATCCCGGAGGACGTCATTAATGAGGCGCTGAAAGACGGCAGGAGCGTTGGTCAGCCCGAACGGCATGACGAGATACTCAAAGTGGCCGTTCGGGGTACGGAAGGCTGTCTTCCATTCATCTCCCTCCCGGATCCGGACGAGGTGGTAAGCGCTGCGTAAATCCAGCTTGGTAAACCAGGTCGCCCCCTGGAGGGAGTGAAAGGCAGTGTCCATGAGGGGCAGGGTGTAACGGTCCCTCTCAGTGATGTCATTCAGCGCTCGGTAGTCTATGCAGGGGCGGAGGGATCCGTCCTTCTTCCCGACAAAGAAAAACCCTGCCCCCACGGGTGACGACGATGGGCGAATAATCCCAGCGCTCAGAGATTCCTTCAGGTATGTATTCATGGTCTCCTTCTCCGGTGCCGACAGGCTGTAGAGCCGACCAGATGGCAGGGGAGCCCCCTGGCGGAGGTTGATGGCACAGTCATATGGTCGATGCGGGGGAAGAGACATAGCTTTAGATTTACTGAATACCATACCCAGGTCGTGAAATTCTGGAGGCACCAGTGACAGGTCCGGAGGTGCTGTATCCGCCACAGGGGGAGCCGCGGACGGGGAGCAGGCGGCGGACTGAAGGCAGGTGCCCATACAGAAGGTACTCCATGCCGATACCCCAGCGGACCTCCAGTCCAGGACAGGGTTGTGGAGGCGTAGCCAGGGATACCCCAGGATGACGGGCGACACAGAGTTGGGCAGGACGTAAAATACCATCTCCTCCCGGTGGTTCCCTGAGATGATGACTGGGACAGGCATGGTTTGGTGAGAAACTCTCCCAAGGGAGGCACGGGAGAGATGGACCAGGGAGATGGGGTGTTTTAATGCCTGACAGCGGATGCCCAATCGGGTTGCCAGGCCTTGTGAAATGAAGCTGCCCTCTGCGCCCGAATCCACCAGTGCGTGGGTGAGGTGCCCAGTGGGATTGTGGCAAAAACGGATGGGCAGCTTTAATTGAGTGAGAGAGTCTAACCGGTTGGGACCCGCGAGGCTCCCTACAGCGATTCGCGGACCCCGCCGACTGGCTTTCCGCGGGCAACGCTCCACAGTGTGTTGGTCACCTCCGCAATACATGCAGAGGCCCAACTCACGGCGGCGTTGTTTCTCCGCAGGGGAAAGCTTGGTCCAGCCCGTCACCATCGGCTCCGACACCTCGGGGCACAATGCTGGCGGCGCCGCCAGGGGGCGAGCTTGGAACAGGTGCGGCGAGACTCCACGAGGGCGAGAAGAAGAAGACTTCCGCCCCGAGGAGCGCTCGCGCAGCCTGTTATCCAAACTTATCGCTAAGGATGTCAGCTCCGCTAGCGTCCCAGGGATATCCCGTCCAGCCAGTTCATCCCTCAGATCACTATTGAGGCTGCGGAGGAACAGGCCACAGAGGGAGCGTTCCTCCCAGCCCAATTCCTCCGCCGCTACCCGGAAGTCGACCGAGTAGTCCGCTGCCGACCGGCCTCCCTGCTGGAGAGCGAGGAGCCGATCGACCTGGACCGTCTCGGTTTGAGAATGGTCAAAGACCTCCAGAAAGCGCCTCACGAACTGGTCATAGGTGAGGGTGGCATAACTGGGCCTCGCCATTACGGCGTAGGTCCAAGTTAACGCACGCCCCTCCAGAAGATTCCCTATGTAACCAATCCGACTGTGATCCGAGGGAAAATCTCCGGGCACACGGTGGAACACGGACTCACACTGCATAATGAACCCCCGCGCTCCGCCGAGCTTACCACTAAAGCGGGCGGGGGTCGGAATCGGTGTGAGCCGAACCGGTGCCACTGGAGCCGGCTGGACGGCCGCTGGAACAGCAGGAGCCGCGCCACCCTGACGAGCCGGGGGGAACGGCTGTTGAGGATCCAAGCGGCCCAACCGGTTAGTTAAATTCAATAATTGATTAAAGATCACCTGTTGTTGATAAGCTATTTGATCCACTCTAGCCTCGAGAGTGGAAAACCGGTGTGCGAGCCCGCCGTCCGCCGAGCCGCTCTGCTGAAGCCGTACTGACATAACGCACGGCTCAGGAGACGCACACACACAGGCTTAGAGTAGTTCAAAGAGTTTATTAACAGCAGGAGTGAATGAGTGCGTGTCTGCGGGAAGTAAATGTGTTGGTGATGGTGTCTGCTCCAGGCACAGAGGCAGGTGACCGTACAGCCGAGCAACCCTATGGAGAGAGCACAGGGAGAGGGTGACGGGCATACACCAACACAGGAGGAATTTATGGCGAGAGAAGGACTTACTTGGTGGGTCAGGACAGCTGGCACAACAAGGGGGCGAAGCCCGGAAGACAGCCACCTGGAGAGCTCCGTACAGCAGCGAGGATTGGGCGATGGAGTGGAGATGTCCGCCGCTGGGGAATCCACCTGTGCACAGGGGAGAAGACTGAAGAAAAGAGGTAAGCGATCTTCTTACCAAAATGGTGACGCTGAAGGGAAGTATGCTCACAACGGTGAGGGACGAAGTCTGACGGCTTCAGGCCGAGCCTCCGGGCGAGACGGCCTTTATCCCTCGCCGCTGATGATTGTCAGGTGCGTGAGCAGGTGGCGCCGCTGATGAATGGCGCGGCGTGACAGTCCCATGTTTTTAACGTGATTTTCGGATCCCAATTCGAACTTGTATAGATTTTTTTTTTTATGCCTATACCCTATGAAATTATGCGCTACCTCCCACCACCATCACAGCAAACAATCACGGTAATACGGTATTTGTTAGTGTGGAGAGTTCATGTGGTTCATTGTCACATTTCTATTTTAACAAGTTTTTTTTTTTTAAGACTTATTTGTTTCTAATATTATGACTGTTCCATGAAATGTTTTACCACCTCATATTTGCTGATTCTGCATCTCCTTTAATGTTTGTTACCTCGTAGGAGGAGGGTTGGATGTGCAGACTGACTTAAAATATCGTTATTCCCTCCTGAAAGCGTCCAGTTTTTCCTTATAGCCCTGGTGCTGGGTTTTCCGCTGCTGGCCCGTGGATTTTGAGGGTCTCTGTGTGCACCATGTTTGAGCCTTGATTCTTTTGATCAGGTCTGCTGCGGGTTTATACACTGGTACCGGGAGCCCTCTTCTCGCCATATCCCTGGTTGCTGCTTCTGCCGAGTTGTAGAGACACGTCTCTTCCCCGTAAAAAGCCCTCAGCTTCGCCGGGAATGGAGTTTGAAAGCGCAGTTTCTTCTCTCTTAGTACCTTTTCAGCGTCATTGTATTCCTGACGTTTTTTAAGGACCTCTGGGGCGTAGTCATGCTCCACAAAAACTTTTCTTTCTTGGTGCATAAATCCTTTTTTCTGCCAAGCCAAGTCTCAAAACCTCTTCTTTTGTTCTGAAGTTGGAAAACTTCACCACCACCGATCGCGGGGGAGCTTCCGCCGATGGCCTTGGGGCTAATGAACGGTGCGCTCTTTCTATCTTCAAGTCGGTGGATTGGGGAATTTCCAACTTTTCTCTCAGTATGGTTTCCACGCATGCAGCCATTGTAATGAAACCATCTTCGACTCCTTCTTTCAGACCATGAATTCTTATGTTGTCCCTTCTTATCCCTTCTTAGTCTTCCTTCCAGGTCGGTTAGCTTAGCCTCCAGTCTTGTCTGTTGTTTGAGTAATTCCAGCGTGGTTTCTTCCAGCCCTTTTATTCTTTCCTCTGCTTCCATGATTCAGGCCTCAGCCTGGTCCACTCTGTTGTTTGTCCTTTTTATTTCGTCTTTAAGTTGACGAAATTCGGCCCCACACTCTCAGCGAAGTTCTCTTAATTCTTGAAGTATCGTTTTTAAGCTAGCCGTGTTGCTAGCCTCATTTTGCTCCTCCATTTCCGAGAGGTTATTGTCCTCGAGATCAGTTTCTCCGGCCGATGCATGTCTTGGCCTGGTAAATGTTGATCTCTTCTGTTTTCCTTTAGGCATAATAACTTTGTCTTTTGATTTTCACTCTTCCATAAATCCATTAAATCTGATTTTCATGGTACTTTCATGGATGGGATCTGGGAGCTTCAGCGTTAAGCGGCTACCACCATGGTGTCCAGACCGGAAGTCATCCAAAATATATATTTCAACAGGTAAACAGTACTGAGTTAGGTGTAACAAGACATATTTAACAATTTTAATGCATTTTTAACTCAAAACAAACGATCTAGGATTAAAAGCAATTAAAGTAATGCAGTCACAAGGTTACATGACGAAATACATGGATTTACTGAATATATAAGATAAGATAAGATAAGCCTTTATTAGTCCCACAATGGGGAAATTCCAATATACATGTAGATACTGTATAAATATATATTCTCTATGTCAGCAATGTACTATACATGTACTCACTTTGAGATGAGATGATGAGATTCAACTTTATTGTCATTACACATGTATGAATACAAGGTAACGAAACGTGACTTGGCATTTGGGCACGCTCTGCAGAGCGCATCTAAGGCCGGGGCAGCCGCTAGGCGCCAGTCATTTTTTGTATTGCACTAGGAATTTTGACAATAAACTTTTGTACCATTTGCAGATATATCTCCACTTTTGTTTGTTTTATTTGTGAAGGTTACCAAGTGACATCACTCTATCACTCTATTAAAGCAAGAAATCTGTGTGTGTGTGTGTGTGTGTGTGTGTGTGTGTGTGTGTGTGTGTGATGTTTATAGGACATCATAGGACATCCTATGAACTCAGGCATCATAGGACTCATGATGCCTATATGACGGCACATAGACAAATGTGTCTTTGTGATGTCATATAGGACTCTCATGTATTTATGATGTCATATACAGTGAGTCCATGCCAAAAAGCCTCTTTTTGCTCAGATCTATTTTCATGATCCTGTCCATGAACTAGAATTACGATGCACCTATCCCTCAACCAGTGGTCTCAACAAACAAGAAGAAGAAGAAGAAGACCCACCGGATGGACAGCAATAGAATGAGGAGAACTGCTGCATGTCAGAAAAGATGCCATGAAGATGAAACACCTGAGGTTCCAGCAGTACATTGCACCCGTCTGAGACAGGAGGAGACCCTTCACTAGAATAAGGTACGACAGACAAGGGATGCACAAACAGACAGGAAACATGTGGCAGTGTGCCATGCACATGCGGAGTCACTTGAAGCCCGAAATGCCCGCAAAGCGAGCAACGCTGCACGCCAGGCAAGGTACAGACAAGCTGAGACCGAGGAGATGCAGAATAGTCGGCTGGCCAGGGACAGTGAATTTCATGCAAGGCACAGAGAAGCTGAGACTGAGGAGACACGGAATTGTTGACTGGCCGCCAACACTGCATGCCAGACAATGCACAGAGAAGCTGAGACCGAGGAGATGCGGAATAGTCGGCTGGCCGCCAATGCTAGAATTACGAAGCACCTACTGTATCCCTCAACCAGTGGTCTGAACAAAGAAGAAGAAGACCCACCAAATGGAGAGCAATAGTATGAGGAGAACTGCTGCACGTCAGAAAAGATGCCATGAACATGAAACACCTCAGGTTCCAGCAGTACGCCGCAGGCATGACTGTGAACAACACAGCCGTCTGAGACAGAAGGAGACCCTTCAGCCACGGGCATGCACAAATACTTGCTTATACTTGGTTTCTATGGGCATGGACGAGTATGCACGGGTATGTACTAGTAAATTAAATGCTAAAAGATTGGTAAAGCTGTCTAAGAATAATCCAGCGGTTTGAGAAATCATTTTTGGTTTGGTGTAAGTCTATCAACAGAATTATGATCCATAAAGCAGTTTGTGTTAAAACATGTTAAATCCCATTAAACCCTAACCCAGTATTAGGAAATACAGATGCTAATATGGCACATAATTCCTTGACTTACTGGTATTATCACTAAAGTGTGCAGTGTCTTCTGCATTGGCACATCCAACAATACAGTACAGTCTTCAGTAAATAAAATAATTGTTTTTGGTTACTTTTTCTTAAAAATGACCCATTATTTTCAACATCACTAATAAATGGCTGGTTTGTACTGTTGACTCTTTTCCCACCGGTGTCTTAACAGACAAAATAGAAAATCATGATGCAATCACATAAGTACTAAATTGTTTATTACAATCAGCAGCAAAATCCAGATTATTTAGAATGTGCAAAATTCAAACTCTAAACTGTAAAAAAAAAAAAAAAAAAAAAAACTTAGAATGGGTCACACACACCTGCCACTCATTGCCTTTGCAAGGTCGTCCAGCACACCAAGGAATGCTTGATTGAAGGCAGCATTCTGAGCCATCTTCTCCATTCGCAAGGTAATTTCATGCTGCCTTGCCTCATGTACCTCACTGAGAAGCAACTGGATGCACTGCTCACGCTGGTCCTGGTTCAGCAGATCTTCAGCCTGCATCTCTGTAAATAGTGTCGTAAGGTCTGGTTTGGGGTGGATCGTTTTCCTCTTGTCGAGATGAAAAACAGAGATGGGTGGTGGTTAATCAAAGTAAGTTTAAAACATACAGTGGTAAGAAAATGTTTACCCCCCCTCCTGATTTCTCATTCTTTTGTGTTTGTCATACTTAAATGTTTCAGATCATTATTTTTTTTTAAATATTAGACAAAGACAACACAAGTAAACACAAAATGCAGTTTTTAAATGAAGGTATTTATTATTAGGGGGGAAAAAAATCCAAACCTTCATGGCCCTGTGTGAAAAAGTGATCCCCCCCCCCCGTTAAAACATAAGTCAACTGTGGTTTATCACATCTTTTCAAAGCTGAGTTCAATTTCTCTAGCCACACCCAGGCCTGATTACTGCCACACCTGTTCTCAATCAAGAAATCACTTAAATAGGACCTGCCTACACGAACTGGACAAAATGGATGGCAGTTTGAGGATGTAGGGAATGACTGGAAGGTTGTCACTGAGTTCAATCAGGGTGGGGGGACTATCACCCGGTTAAGCTAACAAAAGCAATTGAGAAAGAAATTGGGAGAGTTAAGTTTGCAATGTTCTTGAGTAATAACCGGCTGTTAATTCATGCCACAAGTAAACAACAGCAACAGAAAATACTGACAATGACATGTCTAAACGCAAAACAAATGAAGGCACATGTTCCTGGCGAGACAGCTAACTTGAGGGGAGTTATATCAGGTGTCCCTATGTGCATGTCTATGGAAGAAGTGAAAAACGAGATCCAAGGAGGAAAGGTGAAAGATGTGAAAAGGCTATGGAGTAAAAAAGAAGGTTCACTGAAGGACACAGTCTGTCATGATTCAGTTTGAGGAAACACTCCCTAAATCAGTCCTAATAGGATACATGTATTTCAGTGTCAAAGAATATGTCCCAAAGCCACTCAGGTGCTACAAATGTCAAAGGATGTGTCACACTGCTCAGCAATGTAAGGGAAAGCTAAGATGTGCTAGATGTGGAGGGGAGCACGAATATGGTAAATGTGACAAGGACGCCAAAGTAAAGTGTTGCAACTGCGGGGGTGAGCACAGTGCTGCATATGGAGGATGTGTTGTACAGAGGGAAGCTAGACAAGCCCAGGAAATCAGAATAACTAAGAAAATCTCGTATGCGGACGCTCTAAAGACAGTTAGAGAGGCAGGAATAGTCAGAAACACAGCAGGCCTTCCTCAAAGAAGTTCAGTTCAAATGGAAGCCCAGCAATCAACGGGTCCCACACAAGCACATGATCGTGCAGCTGCAAGGAATGTTTGTGTTCACAGATGCAAAATGGATGATGACACATTGATAGTTAAGAGGACAAACTTTATTGCTTTTATCTGCCACACCATGAATGTTGCTGCACAGCTAAAGAAGAAAAGTGAAAGAATCAAAACCATTGTGGAAGTAGCAGGAAGCTTCCTAGATGTGAAAGATATCACAGCTGACCAGATTCATGCTTTATTGAAAGCTGAAACTGGGGAACTGCACATGCTGAAACAAGACCTTTATTATGGTACTACAGACGTGGACAAAATTGTTGGTACCCTTCTGTTAATGAAAGAAAAACCCACAATGGTCACAGAAATAACTTGAATCTGACAAAAGTGGTAATAAAAAAAAAATCTATGAAAATTAACTATTGAAAATCAGACAATGCTTTTGAATTGTGGTTCAACAGAATTATTTTAAAAAACAAACTCATGAAACAGGCCTGGACAAACATGAGGGTACTCTTAACTTAATATTTTGTTGCACAACCTTTTGAGGCAATCACTGCAATCAAACAATTTCTGTAACTGTCAATGACACTTCTGCACCTCTCAGAAGGTATTTTGGCCCACTCCTCATGAGCAAACTGCTCCAGTTGTCTCAGGTTTGAAGGGTGCCTTCTCCAGACGGCATGTTTCAGCTCCTTCCACAGATGTTCAATAGGATTTAGATCAGGGCTCATAGAAGGCCACTTTAGAATAGTCCAATGTTTCACTCTTAGCCATTCTTGGGTGTTTTTAGCTGTGTGTTTTGGGTCATTATCCTGTTGCAAGACCCATGACCTACAACTGAGACCAAGCTGTCTGACACTGGGCAGCACATTTCTTTCTAGAATATCTTGATAGTCTTGAGATTTCATTGTACCCTGCACAGATTCAAGACACCCTGTGCCAGATGCAGCAAAGCAGTCCCAGAACATAGCAGAACCTCCTCCATGTTTCACAGTAGGGACAGTGTTCTTTTCTTAGTATGCTTCATTTTTGCGTCTGTGAACATAAAGCTGATGTGCCTTGCCAAAAAGTTGCAGTTTTGTCTCGTCTGTCCATTGGACATTCTCCCAGAAGCTTTGTGGCTTGTTAACATGCAGTTTGGCAAATTCCAATCTGGCTTTGTTATGATTTGTTTTCAACAGTGGTGTCCTCCTTGGTCATCTCCCATGAAGTCCACTTTGGCTCAAACAACCACAGATGGTGCGATCTGACACTGATGTACACTACCGTTCAAAAGTTTGGGGTCACTTAGAAATTTCCTTATTTTTGAAAGAAAAGCACTTTTTTTCAATGAAGATAACTTTAAACTAATCAGAAATACACTCTATACATTGCTAATGTGGTAAATGACTATTCTAGCTGCAAATGTCTGGTTTTTGGTGCAATATCTAGATAGGTGTATAGAGGCCCATTTCCAGCAACTATCACTCCAGTGTTCTAATGGTACAATGTGTTTGCTCATTGTGTCAGAAGGCTAATGGATGATTAGAAAACCCTTGTGCAATCATGTTAGGTCTGCAATGCTGTAATTGCTGCAAATGGAGGATTCTTTGACGAAAGCAAAATTTGAAGGAAAAAATTATTATTTCAAATACAAATCATTATTTCTAACCTTGTCAATGTCTTGACTATATTTTCTATTCATTTTACAACTCATGGTGGTAAATAAGTGTGACTTTTCATGGAAAACACAAAATAATTGTCTGGGTGACCCCAAACTTTTGAACGGTAGTGTACCTTGACCTTGGAGTTCACCATGAATGCCATGAATGTGTTTAGAGGTTGTTCTGGGCTCTTTTGTTACCATTCGTATTATCCATCTCCTCCTGCGGCCATGTCCAGGGAGGTTGGCTACAGTCCCGTGGATCTTAAATTTCTGAATAATATGTGCAACTGTAGACACAGGAACATCAAGCTGCTTGGAGATGGTTTTATAGCCTTTACCTTTAACATGCTTGTCTATAATTTTTTTTCTGATCTCCTGAGATAACTCTCTCCTTTGCTTCCTCTGGTCCATGTTTAATGTGGTACACACCATGTCAACAAACAGCACAGTGACTACTTGTCACCCTTTAAATAGGCCGACTGACTGATTACAAGTTTGTAGACACCTGTGATGTTTATTAGAGGACACATCTTGGTTGAACATGTCCCTATGGTCACATTATTTTCAGTCTTTTCTAGGGGTACCATCATTTTTGTCCAAAATAATTCTGTTGAACCACAATTCAAAAGCATTGTCTGATTTTCATTGGTTAATTTTCATAGAATTTTTATTTATTACCACTTTTGTCAGATTCAAGTTATTTCTGTGACCATTGTGGGTTTTTCTTTCATTAACAGAGGGGTACCAACAATTTTGTCCACGTCTGTACACATACTACAGTGGAATGCGAGGAGTCTTATCACAAACGGACAAGAACTCAAGAAGTATCTTTATGAACTAGAAGTTGTTCCACAGGTAGTGTGTGTACAGGAGATATGGCTTCAACCCCACCGGAACCAATCTTCCGGTTCCGGCGCCACACGAGTTGGCTGCCTTTTGCAACAGCGGCTCAATTCTGAGTCTTTTTATCTTCCTTCTTCTTTCTGATCCGGTGATGACTTTCTGATCCGGCACACCTTTCACTCTATGTGTATCACGGACACACAGATCACACCCGGGGGTCTCCCAAGTTGGCGGATGGAGCCTCTGTTTACAGCGGGAGACGATGCAGCGGGGAGGAGCTAGCTAGCACTCGGCTGCCACCCAGTGCTAACGGAGAGGCTCGACATGCCGGGAGAGCTGAAGCGGGAGCGACGCGGGTGCCGGGCTGGAGTTTGGGCGGCATGCAGGAAATATAAGACAGAATAATAAAGAGCGATGGCAAGAACCAAGCAGACCACCCGTAAATCTACTGGAGGAAAAGCCCCCAGGAAGCAGCTGGCCACCAAGGCTGCTCGAAAAGGCGCTCCGGCCGCCGGCGGAGTGAGGAGGCCTCACCGTCGCAGGCCCGGTGCCGTGGCTCTGAGAGAGATCCATCGCTGCCGGAGGTCCATGGAGCTGCTCATCTGTGGGCTGCCCTTCCAGTGCCTAGTGAGGGAGATCGCTCAGGACTTCAGGACCGATCTGCGCTTCCAGAGCTCCGCCGTCATGGCTCTGCAGGAGGCCAGCGAGGCCTACCTGGTGGGTCTCTTTGAGGACACCAACCTGTGCGCCATCCACGCCAAGAGGGTCACCATCATGCCCAAAGACATCCAGCTGGCCCTTCGCATCAGCGGAGAGAGAGCCTAGACTTTCTGCTGCACATCCACCAACCACAATGCTCCGCACTGTGTGTCTACTGTATATATATATATATATATATATATATATATATATATATATATATATATATATATATTAATATGTACATATGTATACTAGCTGCTCTTGTTTTTTCTTGCCTTCTGATTGTTGCTATGAGTGTTGCTATCCCTGTGCTGTTGCAATCCTGGAATTTCCCCATTGTGGGACTAATAAAGGCTTATCTTATCTTATCATATCTTAACCTCACTTAGAACCTAGGAACCTAGACAAGTACATCAGTGTCAGATCACACCTGTCGTTGTTTGAGCCAAAGTGGACTTCATGGGAGATGACCAAGGAGGACACCACTGTTGAAAACAAATCATAACAAAGCCAGATTGGAATTTGCCAAACTGCATGTTAACAAGCCACAAAGCTTCTGGGAGAATGTCCAATGGACAGACGAGACAAAACTGCAACTTTTTGGCAAGGCACATCAGCTTTATGTTCACAGACGCAAAAATGAAGCATACCAAGAAAAGAACACTGTCCCTACTGTGAAACATGGAGGAGGTTCTGCTATGTTCTGGGACTGCTTTGCTGCATCTGGCACAGGGTGTCTTGAATCTGTGCAGGGTACAATGAAATCTCAAGACTATCAAGATATTCTAGAGAGAAATGTGCTGCCCAGTGTCAGACAGCTTGGTCTCAGTCGTAGGTCATGGGTCTTGCAACAGGATAATGACAACACAGCTAAAAACACACAGCTAAAAACACCCAAGAATGGCTAAGAGCGAAACATTGGACTATTCTAAAGTGGCCTTCTATGAGCCCTGATCTAAATCCTATTGGACATCTGTGGAAGGAGCTGAAACATGCCGTCTGGAGAAGGCACCCTTCAAACCTGAGACAACTGGAGCAGTTTGCTCATGAGGAGTGTGCCAAAATACCTGCTGAGAGGTGCAGAAGTGTCATTGACAGTTACAGAAATTGTTTGATTGCAGTGATTGCCTCAAAAGGTTGTGCAACAAAATATTAAGTTAAGGGTACCATCATTTTTGTCCAGGCCTGTTTCATGAGTTTGTTTTTTAAAATAATTCTGTTGAACCACAATTCAAAAGCATTGTCTGATTTTCATTGGTTAATTTTCATATAATTTTTATTTATTACCACTTTTGTCAGATTCAAGTTATTTCTGTGACCATTGTGGGTTTTTCTTTCATCAAGAGAAGGGTACCAACAATTTTGTCCACGTCTGTATACAAGAGGGAAGATGTTTTACAAGATGGTGTTTTGACAAGGCAGATTGGGGGAAATTTAGGCAATACTGTGTTCAATCGTGTCATTTGGTAACATTAGAAGGTGGCGGGAAGAGTGTTCAAGTCAGGTAACCAGTCATATTTTGAATGCTGCAATAGCAAGTATACCTAAGAAAACAACACAGGGTAGGAAGAAGGTTGTACCCTGGTGGAATGACGAATGTAGTATTGCAATAAAAGAGTGAAACAAGGCATTCAGAGACCTGAGGAAGAATATGACTAATCGAAACTTAATCGAGTATAAAAAGAAAAGGGCAGTAGCTCGAAGGATTATTAAAAACAGGAAAAGGTCAACATGGAGAGAATTTTGTTCCACCCTTGGTAGGAAAACAGAACTAGGTGATGTCTAAGGTATGTTTAAAAAAATGAGTGGGAAAAGGGTATCAGTTAAAATTCCAGCTTTAGTGGATGGGGACAAAATGGCTGTATCAGACAAAGAAAAGGCAGAAGTCCTAGGTAGAGCATTTGCAGCAGTGCATAGAGGAGACCATCTTGGTGAGAGTCATAGACAGCAAAGGCAGCATAAACTCAGAGAAAATGCAAACTTAAAAAATGAAGTGAAAGAGGACATATCTGTGTTAGACCTCGAGCTCACAATGTCAGAGCTTAAGAGAGCTTTGCAAGATAGTGGATACACAGCTCCAGGATATGATCAGTTAAGCTATGCTATGTTCCGGCAGTTGCCTATGCAATCAATGCAACTGGTGCTAAAATTGTTTAACAGGATATGGAAGGGGGGGTTATCCCAAGTGGGTGGAAAAAGGCTGTAATTTTACCATTTAATAAGCCAGGGAAAGATCCAGCTCATCCAGGCAACTACAGGCCAATAGCATTAACGTCACGTTTAGGGAAATGGATGGAGAAGGTGTTAGTTTAAAGACTCTCATATGTATTAGAGCAAAAACGATTAATAAACGACTATCAGAATGGTTTTAGAAGAGGAAGATCCACAGTGGATGCTCTAGTTAGGGTAAGCAATGATACTGAAAATACTCTCAAAATGAAAGAAGTAATGGCTATAGTTTATCTGGATATTGAAAAGGCTTATGACTCACTGTGGAGGGATGGACTTCTTATCAAATTGAATAAAATGTACATTGGTGGTAGAGTGTATAATTGGATAATTGATTTTTTTTTAACACACAGGACAATTAGGGTTAAAGTAGGATCAGAAGTTTCTAATGACTTTGAAATAGAAAATGGTGTTCCTCAGGGGAGTGTGATAAGCCCTGTTTTATTCAATATAATGATTAATGACATGTTTGAGGATCAAGAGGGATCCATCAAAACAGCACTTTATGCAGATGATGGAGCCATATGGACGAGGGAAAGAAATGAGAAATTTGTGTTCAAAAACATCAGCAAAGCAATGGAGAAAGTGGAAAAGAGGTCATATGATGGGATTTAAATTTTCAAACAGTAAAACCTGCTATATGACTTTCACAAAAAAACGCAGTACTGGTACAGAACCATTAACATTATATAATCAACCAATAAAGAAAGTCAGTGAGTTCAAATATCTAGGATTGTGGTTTGATAGTGCATACACATGGAGAGTTCACGTTGAAAATCTGGAGACAAAGTGCCAAAAAGTCATTAATCTCATAAAAGCTGTAGCTGGACACGGATGGGGTGCAGATAAACAGTCATTAATTGACATTTACAGAGCACTAATGCGATGAACAATAGACTACGGATGCATGATTTATGGAGCAGCGGCAAAGACAACTCTGGAAAAAATAGACAGAATGCAGCCTAGAGCGCTTCGCCTGTGCATTGGAGCCGTCAAAACAACACCAAACAACGCAGTTTTAATAGAAGCAGGAGAAATGCCAATGGATTTGAGAAGAGATAAACTCGCATTATCATACTGGGTCAAGCTGAAAGGAAGTGACGAAGCAAATATTTCAAAAACAACACTACAAGACTGCTGGGAATACTCTAATTTCAAGGGATATGGGTTTGGGTGGACAACTGAAAGAAGGACCAGAATGTATGGGCTGCACACTATTGATATAGCTAACACCAGTCCAGTGAGTAATGTTCCCCCTTGGCTGTTTCTGGGAATAGAAGTAGACGCTAGTCTGCTAATGAGGAAAAAGGATTGGCATATGAGTGAAGTTGGTGTTAAAACAAGCATTTACCTCAGGAACAATTACTATAACTTCTTGCAGCTCTATACTGACGGTTGAAAGAATAAAGAGGGCTCTGTTGGAGTTGGAGTATACATCTCAGAGTTTAAAGTGACCATCGCAAAAAGACTCTCCAACAACACATCTGTCTTTACAGCAGAGATGGTGGCAATAACACAGGGTTACAAAAATAATTTTTTTGTAAGTTGTCTGTGTTTTTTCAATTGATTTAAGACAATTTTGCACCACTGAATCGAAAAATGACATCCGTTTCTCTCGATCAGGTGCTAAGTAAAAACCTGTACTTACTTAGTACTTACTTAGTACTGTGCATGTACTTACCTTTATATAAAGGTAAGTACATGTAAATTGAATGTTACATCATCATTGTTCAAAATTTCAAGACATAAAAAAGAATTTTGCATCATATAAAGCGAAAATACCTGTACATGTAAACAAAAACGGATAATCAGAATCAGAATCAGAATCAGATTTATTGCCATTGTTCATGTAGTACACAAACTAGGAATTTGTCTCGGTGCAATGCTGCAACATTAAACATGATAAAATAAAAGAAATAAACTATACATGCAATAAAGTGTAGAATAAGAATGAGTAATACTAGTCAGCAGTTTAAATATATTAGCGAGCAGCAGATAATGTGGAGACCATATAGTGCAGTCGGCAATGCGAGAAGAAAACAGTGATGATTGACATGAGTCTGGTTGAGCTGCTGTACATAGTGCACGAGAGTCAATAAGTCACTTAGTGTTAAGCAGTCTGATGGCAGAGGGGAAGAAGCTGTTCATGTGACGGGAGGTTTTAGTCTGAATGGACCGAAGTCTTCTACCTGAGGGGAGAGGGGAAAACAGTACGTGACCAGGGTGTGAAGGATCGGCTATGATCCGGCCAGCACGCCTCCGGGTCCTGGAGATGTACAGATCCTGGAGAGATGGGAGCTTGCAGCCGATCACCTTCTCAGCAGTGCGCATGACGCACGGATAAAACAACATGTGGCCATAATTCAAAAAGTTGACCTGACTGAGCAAAACCAATGTGATTTTTGGATTCAGCACATCAAAATTGTCCTAAATCAGCTAAAAAAAACAAACAAAAAAACTTAGACAATAAATTTGGTGTTGACCAGTGTAATTATTGATTTGCAGTGGGTGGAGGAGGTCAGACCGGACCGGGTGGTGGTGTGCACAGACTCACTTGCAGCATTAAAAACCATACAGACACTAAAATCTACAACGAAAGACTTGGTGATTGAGCTATATCACAGTTTACTTAGGGTATGCAGCAGAGGTGGAGAAGTTCAGTTTTGTTGGGTTCCTGCACATGAAGGGTTGAAAGGCAAAAATGACAAATGAGCAAAAAGCACTCTTGGAAAAGAGATAACTATACCATTGTCTCTTGGAAAAGGTGAAGGGAAAGCAGTTATCAAGAAAAAAGGAACTGAGCTATGGTAAAAAAGATGGGATGAAGATCATAAAGGTAGATCATGTTACAAAATACAAAAATCTATTGCAATAAAGAATTTCATAACAACCAAAAGGAGGGAAGACATCATTATGGCGAGACTCAGACTGGATCACACAGGTTTAAATGGCACTCTATTCACCATAGGGAAAAGCGAAAGTGACAAATGTAGAGAATGTGGAGTAAAAGAAAATGTCAAGCACATCTTATTACACTGTCACAAATACGGAAATGAAAGACAGATAATGGAAAATGAAGTTTGAAGGGCCGGTAGAGAATGGGATTTAACTTAGATTCTGGAAACAGATGGAGATGGAGAGGCAATAAGAATCACGAGAAGGGCTCTTTTCTCTTTTTTAAATAACACAGGATTAAGTCATAGAATTTAGGGGTTGGGCTCAGATGACATAATGTTACACACTCTTGTACAGTAGGTGGCAGTATGCACCTTTCAGTTGGTTGCTATCTACCAGTAACCGAGAGAAGAAGAAGAAGAAGAAGAAGAAGAAGAAGTGAAGCCGACCAAAAGATCCTCAAAAGCTAGACATCATACTGCGATCCAAAGAAATTCAGAAACAAATGAGAAACAAAGTAATTGAAATCTATCAATCTGGAAAAGGTAATAAAGCCATTTCTGAAGTTTTGGGACTCCAGTGAACTACAGTGGGAGCCATTATCCACAAATGGTGAAAACATGGAACAGTGGTGAACGCTCCCAGGAGTGGCCAGCCAACCAAAATTACCTCAAGAGTGCAGCGACGACTCATCCAAGAGGTCACAAAAGACCCCACAACAACATCCAAAGAACTGCAGGCCTCACTTGCCTCAGTTAAGGTCAGTGTTCATGACTCCACCATAAAAAAGAGACTGGGCAAAAATGACTTGCATGGCAGAGTTCCAAGACGAAAACCACTGCTGACCAAAAAGAACATAAAGGCTCGCCTCAGTTTTGCCAGAAAACATCTTGATGATCCCCAAGACTTCTGGGAAAATACTCTTAGGACTGATGAGAAAAGTTGAACTTTTTGGAAGGTGTGTGTCCCATTACATCCAGCGTAAAAGTAACATAGCATTTCAGAAAAGGAACATCATACCAACAGTAAAATATGGTGGTGGTAGTGTGATGCTCTGGGGCTGTTTTGCTGCTTCAGGACCTGGAAGATTTGCTGTGGTAAATGGAACCACGAATTCTGCTGTCTACCAAAAAATCCTAAAGGAGAATGTCCCGCCATCTGTTCGTGACTGCAAGCTGAAGCGCACTGAATTTGATTGAGATGTTGTGGCATGACCTTAAAAAGGCGGTTCATGCTTGAAAACCCTCCAATGTGGCCGAATTACAACAATTCTGCAAAGATGAGTGGGCCAAATTTCCTTCACAGCACTGTAAAAGACTCATTGCCAATTATCACAAACGCTTGATTGCAGTTGTTGCTGCTAAGGGTGGCCCAACCAGTTATTAGATTTAGGGAGCAATCACTTCTTCACACAGGGCCATGAAGGTTTGGATTTTTTTTCCCTTAATATAAACACCTTCATTTAAAAACTGTATTTTGTGTTTACTTGTGTTACCTTTGTCTAATATTTAAATTTGTTTGATCTGAAACATTTAAGTGTGACAAACATACAAAAAAATGAGAAATCAGGAAGGGGGCAAACACCTTTTCACACCACTGTAAGTACATGCACAGCACGAAAGTGCAACATGTAAGAAACAATTCTTTCAGCTAGGATTACCACTAGCTTATTTCATCACATGTTGTTGACACAAGCGCAAAATACAAGCAGAGCACGGAGTTAGCATTGATGGCTAACTAGCTACCTCATTGCAACCCGGTCTCAGTAAAAAATGTTTTCCCATCCTTCTAAAATCATACATTTGCACGTTAAATCAAAAAATAGCGTGCCCTGGCACGTTTTTGAAAGTTCACTCACCGCGCATGTGCAAAATACTCCTAAACAGTCCTCACCGCGCATGCGCAGAACAACACATCTTTTACTTGGTTTCCCAACACTCATTCGGTTGGTAGGAGGGGGATGGCAGATGGTTAACTACACAGACATTCAAGCAACAGACACAAAAATACTCGAGTTTGACTCCCACTCTCATCTATGACTGGCCTTTTTGTTCATTTTTGTCCCCTTAGTTTGTTTTTCACTCCACTAATGAAAGGTTAGGGTTAGGGATTAAAGTGTAGGGTAGTTTATCGATGGTGAAAGACAATAAAAGTGACAGGAACACAAACTGCCAAACGTTAACTGCTTAACTGTGTATGTTGCCAAATTGCGACATAACCCCTAGTGGTCAAGAGTGGTCATGATTTTTTTCAAGAAAATATTCAGCTCAGTTGTCAGATTTCCAAGGCTATAGCTTTAAAGTGGTAAGAGATAATGGCTTACTATCAATTAGAAAGATGTAGAATATGATCCAAAGTTTCAGATAGGAGTAACTTTACACATATAATTTGCATAATGCTGCAGGACCCATATTGAATTCAGAACTGGTCAAAAATGGACTTTGGACATATTTACACAAACAATGGTTCTGCTTTTTGTCACCGTTTCTTGTTTGGGGCATTTTGTTATCTTATCTTCAAAGTATATGAACCAGAAAATCAGTATAATGTAAGCAAAAGAATAAAATAAACAAACATTCATCACTTGCTGCTGGCGAAGGTGCCTCGCGCTGCATGCATTTTGTCCAAGCTGGTCGCTATTTTTTCTTCTGTTGGGCATTTGCGTTTTTTCTCGCACATCCACACACTCTTACAATTATCTGACCTCAATTTCACTTTTATTCTGGCGCTATTTATCTTATAAAACTGCATGGAAATCGAGCGATTTTCCTCTCCACAGCGATCGGTAGCAGCCATATTTGTTTTGGTCTAATCGCACAGTACAAGAAGAAGGAAGTATTTCTTCCTATTTGGTGTATTCCGTGTCAGCCAATGCGTGTCTGCCACCTTGTGAACTGAAATAATCAGTACAAATCCTCAGTCCAGCTGCAGAGTGTTCTGGCATGTACAGTAATGTCAGTTGACAGGCGCAGTGCTGCGATGTGCCACTAGGGGCACGCAATCTGTTCAAGAAATATGCAGTTAAAGAGTTAAGTTGCCGTTAGACACCTTTCTTAAAGCTGTAAATTTCACATATCCACTGCACGTGAAAAATCTTTTTTACGTGTCTGTGTACGTTTTCTCTGAGTGACAAAACATGCAATTTCACGTTCTTTTGGTGACACTGGGCTGCTCATTCTTCATACAGGAGACAACGGTGTTGTTTGTTCAGTTAGTTAGGGCATTTTAGAAAATCTCTGGACCATCTGTGAAAAAATTGCTTACCAATAGCTTTCTTCACCAATGTGTTCATATAGGTGTCTACTAACACCTCTCAATTAGTTCCAACCCAAATCCTTGTGGAAAATTCTGGGGAGCCAATCAAACTTGGGCACCCGGGGGGGGGGGGGGGGGGGCAAAAAATGGAAAAATATTTTTTTTCCCAGTATTAGCATGTGAGATGTCTAACTAGGGGTTTCTGGGGGTGCTGAATCGATTCCAACCATTAGTTTTGAGTAAAAACTACTACCTGACCATAAAATAGGCCACACCTACTTTTTTGCGCCCTCCGAAATACGTAAATATTGGTATTTTTATACGTATCTCAACACACAATTTTTATATGTATCTCAACACACAATGCTCAACACCTTCGCAGCAGCCGGCCACCATCAGTACGCTAAGGGAGCAAGGCTGTATGTACAGTTAATGCACCAGTGACAGGACAGTCCAGTGTTCCAGGAAACTCTTACCAAATTCACCGTGTATGGAAACCATGCAGTCAGGTTCTCAGACCATGAGTGGTCAGGTACATGGACTGACATCATGATAGAAACCACACTCATGCGTGAGGCCAAGTCCTCAGGCGGTCTAAACAGAGGACGCTTCCGGAATGAATCTGCTCACAAGTGTTGGGTTCAGACGCTAAACCACTTCTCGTGCATTCACCAGGAACTTGAACGAGGTATGAACAAGCGTGGTGTACCTGACCACGCAGACGTCACAAGAGCCCAGATGAAGAATGACGAAGATGCTGTCAACGCCATTGTTGGATGGTTGGAGGAGGTCAACCCCTTCGATGCAACACGGGACAAGAAGACCCTAGTATCCTTTTCAACAGGATTCAGCAGCACTCCCGAGGACCCAGTCAACGCTGATCAGGCAGAGGAGGTTGGCAGAGCCATGCAGGCCAAGATGAATGGACAAACTGTTCTGGATTCAATGGAAACTAAGCACAAGGTGAAGTCATTAGAGAGCCTCAGAAGTGGACCCAAAGTCAATGGGAAGAAGCTGGTTATTGACTCACTCAAGCTCTTCAACCGTCTAATCATCATCAGTGAGCGTGAAGTCAAGACCAAAGAAGCTCTGCGATTTGAGTTGACGCCAACACCGATGTCTCTATTTGACAAAGACCAGAAGTTGCGAAAGCCAGACAAGGCTGCCCTAGCAAGATTTCTGAAGGCATTTGTGGAACCCGTTGAACAACCCCCCTGCACGAGTCTGGTGATTGATGGTGGGTGGCTCCTGCACAACGTCAAGTGGGAGGCTAACCTCACCTGGAAGGGCATCGCCGAGAGCTACCTCCAGTTTGTGAAGTCCATGGGGAGCCAGTGTCTCCGAATCACTGTGGTCTTTGATGGATACGGCAGCTCCACTAAGGACCATGATCACCTGAGACGAACAAAGAATGCATGCTGCGACATTCTGATTCGCCCAGACATCAAAAGCTTCGTTCCAAGAGAAAAGTTCCTCGACAACAAGAGCAACAAGGCCCAGCTCATTCTGCTACTTGCTGAGGCATTCAGTAGAAATGGGATCAGTGTACAGCAATGCCACGATGATGCAGACACTGCTATAGTCCGGGCAGCTCTAGATGAGGCAAAAGATTCTCCTGTTGAGGTGAGGGCTGAGGACACCGACATCATGGTTTTGCTGATTCATCATGCTGCAGACCACCCCATCTTCCTCACAACAGCCAAAGAAACATCTTATGATGTCGCAAAGATCAGGGAAGCCCTCCCAGAGAGATACCAGAAGTATTTGATCTTCTTGCACAGCTTCTCCAGCTGCGATACAGTGTCAGCGATTTCTGGGTTTAGCAAATCAACTTTGGTAAACAAGCTCTGCAAGACTGACAAGGCGGAAAGGGCCATGGATGTGTTTCTGGACATCCGAGCCAAGAAAGATGATATCATTAAAGCCGGCTGTGAATTATTTAAGCTCATGTTAAGATAAGCCTTTATTAGTCCCACAACGGGGAAATTCCAGGATTGCAACAGCACAGGGATAGCAACACTCAGAGCAACAATCAGAAGGCAAGAAAAAAAACAAGCAAGCAAGAGCAGCTAATAAACATATGTACGTATTACTATAAAATATATATATATACACACACACACAGACACACAGTGCAGAGCATTGTAGCTGGATGGAATAAATATATGAATATATGAACACACAGTGCAGAGCATTGTAGCTAGGTGGAATAAATATGCAAGTATATAAACACACACAGTGCGGAGCAATGTAGCTAGATGGAATAATATGTAGATATATAAATATATAAACACACCCAGTGCTGAGCATTGTAGCTAGATGGAATAAATATGCAAATATATAAACACACACAGTGCAGAGCATTGTTGCTAGATGGAATGAAACAGCATAACCGTCTACTTAGTTATCCTACATGGTATGATTATGTGCCCATACATATTCTCACCCTCCATAGCGACCGGTATGTTCCTAGTTGTATGCCGGAGGGGACCATTGTGTAAGTCTATTGCATCTTTTGCATTCAAAAAACTATTAGTTTGTTACGTCTTTTTGCTATCTCTGCGAGCAGCCCTGCTTAGGTTGTACAGTCTGACAGCCGTTGGTAGGAAGGACCTACGAAACCTCTCGGTTGTGCACCTGGGATGATGTAGTCTGCTGCTAAATGAGCTCCTCAGTGCATTCAGTATGTCCTGCATACGGTTCCATGGAAAACCACCCAAAGACTTGGGGGACTTGAGATTTGACATCTTCAGCAAGCGGGCTGCTGCTGGGAGCATCAAACCTGAGAAACTGCCCCCTACAACAGAAGCTGCAGCGCAGCACTCTCTACGAGTTTATCTCCAAACTAGAGATTGGCTGCTGTTGCAAACTCCATCATTGGATGTCTTGGAGTACGGATGGAAGCTCGGTGACCAAGGTTATGCACCGGTCCCTTCAACAGACCCCATCGCACCGGACTATCTTATGAAGTTTGTCAGCTGCAACTGTGAGGGGGACTGTAGCACACTTAGGTGCTGTTGTAAAAAGCAAGGAGTCAAGTGTATTTCTGCTTGCAGCAAATGTCATGGTAACTCTTGCCAGAACATCAACCAAACAGATGATGAGAGCAGTGAGGGAGATGCCGGGGAGTAGGGTAAAGTACCAAGGTTTTAATATTGAGATACATTTCTGTTGGACATTATAATGGGGCATAATGGAAGTAAGAGAAGTGGGAACGACTACTTCCCATTGCACACTTATGTTGCAGTGTTTTGTAATTCAATTCAATTCAATTCAACTTTATTTATATAGCGCCATTTCACAACAACAGTCATCTCATAGCACTATCAACTGTAGGGGGAACCCCCACAATTGCAGAAAGACCCCAGCAATCAGGCGATCCCCTGTGAGCAAGCAATTGGCGACGGTGGAGAGGAAAAACTCCCTTTTAACAGGAAGAAACCTCCAGCAGAACCAGGCTCAGGGAGGGGCGGTCATCTGCTGCGACTGGCTGGGGGGTGAGGGGATAGAGAAGAAGAAAAGAACAGACATGTACAGAGCAAACAGCACGATGGGGACTCAATCTATGGGAGAGAACAAACAAATGTTAATGACCAGCAAAAAAAAATATTTCATTGAGAGTGAGAAAAGGAGTGAGGCCCAGTGCATTACTGGAGGTCCCCCGGCTGACTAAACCTATTAGCAGCATAACTAAGGGAGGGTTCAGAAACACATGATCCCTCCCTAATTGTAGGCTATATCAAAAAGGTAGGTTTTAGCCCTATTCTTAAAAACAGAGATCGAGTCTGACTCCCGAATCCAGATTGGCAGCTGATTCCACAGGAGAGGAGCTTGATAACTGAAGGCTCTGCCTCCCATTGTACTTTTGGAGATTCTAGGTATTACAAGTAATCCTGCATTTTGGGAGCGTAGTGCTCTGTTAGGATAATATGGTAGTTTCAGATCTTTTAAATAAAAAGGAGCCTGATTGTTTAGAGCTTTGTAAGTAAGAAGAAGGATTTTAAACTTAATTCTAAACTCTATGGGAAGCCAATGAAGGGAGGCCAGAACCGGAGAGATATGATCTCTCTTTCTAGTACCTGTTAAAACTCTTGCTGCAGCATTTTGGATCAGCTGAAGACTTTTTAAAGATGTTTTAGGACAGCCTGATAATAAAGAATTACAATAATCTAATCTCGAGCTAACAAAAGCGTGGATCAGTTTCTCAGCATCACTCTGAGACAAGATGCTCCTAATCTTGGCAATATTATGCAAATGATAGAAGGCAGTCTTAGAAACAAATTTAATATGTGAATTGAAGGACAGATCCTGATCAAAAATAATTCCAAGGTTCCTCACAGAGCTATTAAGAGAAAGAGTAACTGCATCCAAACTGAAAGTTTGATTTGGAAAGGAATTTCTAAGGTTTTTTGGACCAACAAGAATGACTTCAGTCTTATCTGAATTTAATAGCAGGAAATTACAAGTCATCCAAGCTTTGATTTCCTTAAGACAGGCTTCTAACTTGGCTAATTGATTACTATCATCTGGCTTCATTGACAGGTATAATTGTGTGTCATCAGCATAACAATGAAAATGTATACAGTGCTTTCTAATAATGTTGCCTAACGAAAGCATATATAAACTAAAAAGAGTAGGGCCTAGCACAGATCCCTGTGGAACTCCATGACTGAGCTTTGAGTTGAAAGAAAACTCATTATTTACATGAACAAACTGGAACCTATCAGATAAATAAGATCTAAACCACTGCAACGAAGTTCCATTAAGTCCAACATAGTGTTCTAATCTATCAAGTAGAATATTATGATCGATAGTATCAAAAGCTGCACTAAGGTCTAAAAGGACAAGTACAGAAACTAGGCCATTATCAGATGCAATGAGGAGGTCGTTAGTGACCTTCGCTAAGGCTGTTTCAGTACTATGATGGATTCTAAACCCAGACTGAAACTCTTCAAGTAAACCATTTCCCTGCAGGTGGTCAAATAATTGCGTAGCAACAACTCTTTCTAAGATTGTACACTGTTTTTGGAGTGGGTATAGCTCAAATTCAATGATAGAACTCAATTCAGCATTCTAAAAAACTCACTATATAAACCCAGTGAGATACGTATAAAAATACCAATATTACATATTTCGGCGGGTGCAAAAAAGTAGGCGTGGCCTATTTTAATGGTCAGGTAGTAGTTTTTACTCAAAACTAATGTTTGGAATCGATTCAGCACCCCCAGAAACCCCTAATTAGACACCTCACACACTAATACTGGAAAAAAAAAATTTCAATTTTTTGACCCCCCCCCCCCCCCGCTTGGGTGCCTGAGTTTGACTGGCTCCCCAGAATTTTCCACAAGGATTTGGGTTAGAACTAATTGAGAGGTGTTAGTAGACACCTATATGAACACATTGGTGAAGAAAGCTATTGGTAAGCAATTTTTTCACAGATGGTCCAGAGATTTTCTAAAATGCCCTAACGAAGTGTGAGCTTTCCAACACTGGGATAAGTAACGTAAAAGATGCATAATATCACATCACTCACCATTCTCTATCCCGGTTTTCAGCAATGATGCTGTGGTCGGGCCAGCGCCAGTCTACCTCCCATTATTTGCCAGTCGGTGGCCGTAAATTCATTTCAGGTCACTCCGTCTAGCTCCCTCTGGATTCTCTCATCAGCCAACAAGCACAGAAAAGTCTGCACCTCGTCGTTGGACCACAGTGTTGATTTGTGTAGCCATTTATCTTGTTGATTACACTTACACTGACTATCGATGATTTTTAATGGCAGTTTTGATTCTTGTGAAGAAGTAGAAATCTCATGCCTCATTTTGTGATATTCGCCCTGGCCTATCAGTGGCCTGCAGTCTGTTGACGTTACATTTTCAGCTCGACTCAGCACACTTGGAACCCAACTGGAGCAGGTACTAAAATAGTACCTGGCACCAGGTACTAAGTACTAATGGAAAACCCTTCAAACCGAGAAGAATCGAGGCAAGTCGGGATGAGTAGGTACTAGTGGAAAAGGGGCTTTATTCTGGTAAGCTGTGCTTCTGGAGATGGGGGAGTGGGTGCCTCGGGCCTGAGGACTTGGTGAGTGTCATGAATGGCTCTCGCGAGCCATAAAGGAGACGCTATAGGCGACCAGTGAGTTTGCGTAACTTTATTAACAAAGGAACAATACACACAAATGGCAAAGTAAAGAGCCACGAGGGGCAAAAATACGCACATACACAAGGTAGACTCCAACTAGGGTGAGAGGCTAAGGAGTGCAGCGAGGAAGAAACCCACGCTGAGCAGTAACACTTACAGGTGGGTGAGGAACAGCAGAAACACCGAGGAAACTGGAGTTGGACGTAAGAACTCCAGTCGCGGAAACACGATGTATGTCTTTCCTCTGTTTAGGTCGCAGCGAGGAGTGATTCTCAGCTGCTCCCTTAAATGAGGGACAGAACCCAATCAGGAGCGGGGAAGGTAATTGATAATAACAGACAGCTGTCCCGGAGCAGCTGGGCTTGACAGGCGGAAGTCTAAGATGCTGTCAAAGCTACGAGCCTCGGGGGAGGCCGTAAGACCAGGCCCAGAATGGGATGAAGCTGGAGCTAAACTGGACAACCTGAGCGCGGATACCAATCCGCGCTCAGGCATGACAGTACTCCCCCCCCCCCGAGCCGCGCCTCCCGTCGCGGGCCTACCCCCTCCCACAAACAAAAGGCCACCAGGACCGACCCAGGGAGGGTGGTGGGGGAACCGGCCAGGGGGGAGAGAAACAAGAAAGGGGAAAAAAAAACATAGGGAGAAACCCAGGTACAATGGAATAAATGACATAATAAACATAAGATAAGATAAGATAAGATAAGCCTTTATTAGTCCCACAACGGGGAAATTCCAGGATTGCAACAGCACAGGGATAGCAACACTCAGAGCAACAATCAGAAGGCAAGAAAAAAAACAAGCAAGCAAGAGCAGCTAATATACATATGTACATATTACTATAAAATATATATATACACACACACACACAGACACACAGTGCAGAGCATTGTAGTTGGATGGAATAAATATATGAATATATGAACACACAGTGCAGAGCATTGTAGCTAGATGGAATAAATATGTAAATATATAAACACCCACAGTACGGAGCATTGCAGCTAGGTGGAATAAATATGCAAGTATATAAACACACACAGTGCGGAGCAATGTAGCTAGATGGAATAATATGTAGATATATAAAAACACAGTGCGGAGCATTGTAGCTAGATGGAATAAATATATAGATATATAAATATAAACACACCCAGTGCTGAGCATTGTAGCTAGATGGAATAAATATGTAAATATATAAACACACACAGTGCAGAGCATTGTTGCTAGGTGGGATGAAACAGCATAACCGTCTATTTAGTTATCCTACATGGTATGATTATGTGCCCATACATATTCTCACCCTCCATAGCGACCGGTATGTTCCTAGTTGTATGCCGGAGAGGACCATTGTGTAAGTCTATTGCATCTTTTGCATTCAAAAAAACTATTAGTTTGTTACGTCTTTTTGCTATCTCTGCGAGCAGCCCTGCTTAGGTTGTACAGTCTGACAGCCGTTGGTAGGAATGACCTACGAAACCTCTCGGTTGTGCACCTGGGATGATGTAGTCTGCTGCTAAATGAGCTCCTCAGTGCATCCAGTATGTCCTGCATAGGGTGGAACTCGGACTCCAGCAGAGATGACAGTTTAGTCACCGTCCTTCTCTCTCCTATCTCCTCCATCGGATCAAGGCGCTGCCCCAGGACAGAGCTAGCTTTCTTAATCAGTTTGTTCAGTCTCTTCCTATCGGCTGCGGTAATGCCACTGCCCCAGCAGACCACTCCAAAAGTGATGGCTGATGCCACCACCGTGTCATAGAATGACTTCAGTAGCGCCCCTTGTACACCAAAAGACCTGAGTCTCCTCAGCAGGAACAGCCTGCGCTGTCCCTTCTTGTAGAGTGCGTCAGTATTGTGTGACCAGTCTAGTTTATTGTTCAGATGAATACCCAGGTACTTATAGGATGTCACCATCTCGATGTCTGTTCCCTGTATATTTACTGGTGCTGTGAGGGGCTGCCCATGCCTGCGGCAGTCCACCACCAGCTCCTTAGTTTTCCTCGCGTTGATCTGGAGGCAGTTCCGATGGCACCAGTCCACAAAGTCCTGGATAAGCCCTCTGTACTCAGCTTCATCTCCGTTGGAGATGAGACCAACGATCGCAGAGTCATCAGAGAACTTCTGTAGATGGCAATGTGTTGTGTTGTGTGAGAAGTCCGCAGTATAAAGAGTGAACAGGAAGGGAGCCAGCACCGTTCCCTGGGGGGCCCCCGTGCTACTGATGATCGTGTCGGAAACACAGTCCCGGGTTCTCACAAACTGAGGCCGGTTCGTGAGGTAGTCCAGGATCCATGATGACAGGTGCTGGTCCACCCCTGCGCGCAGCAGCTTGTCCTTCAGGATCATCGGTTGGATGGTGTTGAAAGCACTGGAGAAGTCAAAGAACATGATCCTCACCATATTCCCGGGCTTCTCCAGGTGGGACAGAGAACGGTGAAGGAGGAAGATCACCGCATCCTCCACCCCAATGCCATGCTGGTAGGCGAACTGGAGTGGATCCATCGCTGGTTCCACCAGGGGGCGGAGATGAGCAAGGAGCAGTCTCTCCAGGGTCTTCATCAAGTGGGACGTCAAGGCCACCGGTCTGTAGCTGTTCAGGTCTTTGGGGTGGGAAGTTTTTGGTACAGGTACCACACAAGATGTTTTCCACAGCTGTGGTACCCTCCCCAGTTTCAGGCTCATGTTGAAGATATACATACTGTTTGTGTACATCACAATCCCACACAGCTGGTCTGCACAGGACTTGAGGAGCTTTGCGCTGATGCCGTCCGGTCCCGACGCCTTCCTCGCCTTGATCTTCCTCAGCTCCATCCTCACCTGGGTCTTGGTCAGGGTCAGGATGGGGGGCTGTGTGTTGGGAGTGGGGGGGGTGTCGGTGGAGTGGGGAGTGGGCAGCAGGACTTGATTTCTTAGAGGCAGCAGTGGTTGTTGTGCAGACAGGGGGGAGGGCGGTTGGTCAAATCTATTGAAAAACAGATTCAGGTTGTTCGCCCACTCCCTGCCCCCCGTGGCCTGGGGGGAGGTATTCTGGAGCCCCGAGATGGTTTTGAGGTTTCTCCAGACCCCGCTGATGTCGCTCTGTTGCAGCTTGTCCTCCATCTTCTTCCTGAAGCTGTCCTTGCCTTCTCTGATCTTTCTCCTCAGCTCCCTCTGTACGGACTTCAGCATCTCCCTGTTCCCCGACCTGAAGATCCTCTTCTTCTCTCTCAGAAGTGTTTTTATCTCAGGGTTGATCCAGGGTTTGTTGTTTGAGTGACGCCGTATGGTCTTGGTGGGAACGGATTTGTCCACACAGAAGCTGAGGTAGCCCGTGAAGGAGTGAATGAGGCCATCGATGTCCTCACCATGTGGATCGCAGAGCTGCTTCCAGGCAGTGGCTTCAAAACATGCTGCCCGACAGGCCACAACAAAAATATAGACATACTCAAGACCATATAACACTGGGAAAAGGAAAAAAGAAAAATTCAGTATTACAGAGCAGGCAGACAGATCCTTCCAATCAGCAGAGAAAAAAAATAAAAAAGGTGAACGTGGAGGCCTAACTCAGAACATAGTAAAGTATGCCACATAGACAGTCTTAAACAAAAATAACCATCACCCCCTCTTCTGCAATGACCAAACGGTTGGTACAAATAACCACAGAAGGCAGGGCAAAAGGGAAAAAATCACAATGAACTCAGGGTGAGGACAAGACAAAATTCATGTCCCGAAGGTCATAGAAAACAAATTAATTCTGTAAACTTGAGGTTAAAGTAGGTTCCCACTCATGCAAACCCGGCCAAGACAGATCAGTACACTGAGAAAAACAATCTGGGAGTAACTCCAAGAAATTGAGCCTGGTATTGCAAATTGACATACTGATACAAAAAAAATCAGTTCCTCAATCACATCATATCGGCAGTACAGACGTCATAAATCAGTCTGGAGGAGGGTATGAATGCAGATAAGTTAAATTACTCAGAAGGAGGCCAGGCAACATGAAGCAAAAATACTACTTTAAGGGCCAACTTAAATTAGAATAAATACTGTCCGTCCTATGGGCAAAATAGGACATAGGAAACAGTTCTTCCAAAGAAAATTTAGCTGGACTCATACCACAGCAAAAACGCTTGCAAAAAAAAAACAAAAAAACTTCAGTGTTCCGAATAGAAACAAATAAAGGAGGACGATCCAAACACAAAACTACTAACAGTCAATCCTTCCTGGGATGCCAGCAGGTGGAGAGGGGCAAGAGAGGACAGTTCGTCCGGCGGGCGACCCAGACCCGGATTCCACCTGGCCAGGAGTGACATCCACAGTTTGGGCGGCCTACCCGAGTCCCAGGCTTGGGAACACAGTATCTCAGGAGGCCCACCCAGATCACCGAACCAACCAGACGGTTCCGCAGGCGGTCGTCCCACATCCTCAGACCACCGAGAGCAGAGAGAGAAGCTTAGGTGCGGCTTCTTCACCGAGGGGGAAAAGGCAGATCTGCAGGACAGGAGGAAAGTGACCCGGATGAGGGGAACCCTACCAGCACCCGGAGGAGAGAAGACGGAGGCAAGGGACAGAATCAGCCCGACGTCCGGGGAAAACGATCCTCCAGTTTCCTCACCGGCCTTTAACTGGACCGGTGCAGCACTCCCGGTGGGCCCCGATTGGGCCGGCGCAGCACTCTCGGTGGGCCCCGATTGGGCCGGCGCAGCATCAGAGGCGAACTTCGTGCACAGAACCGGAACCTCCATGCCAACAACCAAAGCGGATTCGTCTCCGGTCACCCTAGGGAAAGGCTCAGAGGAACAAAAGGAACCGGGATCAGGATCACCGGAAGCGCCAGAACCCGGCGAGACAAGCTCGGATACAGTGGACGGCTGCACCCGGCTCACCCCCCCCAAGAGACAGGCAAAAATGCTCAATCATGGAAAAGACAAAGACAATACTGAGCACTTGCCTGATCTCGGGTTCCGACACCGTCCAGGACTTCGACGATCCAGGTTCAGTATGCAGGAGTTCGTCTTCCGGCTCCCACTCGACTGTGATGGGCTCCGCAGCCGGCATGATGGTTACCACAGTCTGAAGGTCACCTGGCACTGCAGTCCCCGTCGAAGGCCCGCACGGCGTGGTGGCAGGGGATCTGGGTTCTGCTGGGCCGAACCATTCCTCCGTGGAGACCCGGGGACGCTTTGTGGTCGGCGCAGGTTCCAAGTGGCAGTCCGACCTCCTCCTCTGCCCACGACGTGGCTGCGGGGCTGGAATCAGGCTTCCCAGGGCCGCAGGCCCCCTCCTCGTCTGGCGGTGTAGACCCAGAACTGGAGAGCGCTCAGGGGGAAGAGACACAGAAGGCGCAGGTTCATATCTTATGTCTGCAGCAGGTGGGGAGAGCTCAGGGGACTGTGAGCCCCGAACTCCACCTCTAGCAATCAAACAAGGCAATTCATCAATTAGAGGAACAGAATGAAAAGGCAATTGCCTGATTCCCAGAGAACCGGTGGATCCCGCCGCAGTGGACTTGAGTCTTCCCTTCCCCCACTGGATGGAAATGGAGGACCTCCTGGGAAGACAAGGAGGAGCCTCACGCACTGGATCAGGACCGGGGGCATCCGGAGACGGACTCATGCTCCTCACAGCAGCTGGAGTGAGCGTTGAAGAGGAGGGAGAAACGGCCGAGGCGAGCCGGGAACCCGAAGCTGACGGGACAGCAGGGAGAGATGACCCGGAAACGGCTGATTTACCTCTTCGGCGAGACACGGAGGCAACAGCTGGCAGGGAGATTGAGTTCATGCGACTACCCGGAGCTGGATCCGGATGGGGTTCTCGCTGAGGTGTCTGAGAGGGTTGGGAGCGACGTCTTCTGGCTGAGGATGAGGCAAATGTGAGATTAGGGAAACGCCGCTCCTGCGCAGAAACTGAAGCGAGCAGGTCAGCGTATTCCGGATAATCATGCAGCTCAGGGTTCTTCTCTACCAGCCTGACCGCCGCCGTCACGTGCTTCATGATTGCAGTGGGATGGGCAGCAGAGCGAGCAGCAGCCACTCGGTCCTGAATGCAGATTGCTGTCACCTGTATTCTCTCTGGGGGAATCCCGGCTGACGTCACTGCTTCATGAGGGTGACCCCAGGGTGGTGCGAACTCCTGGGCTGGATCGGAGGCTGGAGCGGGATCCCGAAGCGAGGAGAGATGGTGCCTTGTCTTCGGCTTCCTGCCGGGGTTTTCCTCAAGCCCACGGAGTTTCTCCCGGAGCGCAGAGATGTCTGCCCTCCTCGCCTTAACTTCGGGATGTTGGAAGTAGCGAGGAAGGCCGTTAATAATATCCTCAGCGAGGTCCAGGTGCCGGCGTATATCGCTGGGAGTGTCATAGTGGCCCGCGGTGAAAAGCGTCCCATCCACGTAGTCCAGGGCTTCTGTGAGTTCGTAGCCTGGGCGCCGCACGCGCCTCCTGAAGGACGACATAACTCCAGCTCGCCAGTACCCAGAAGAAGGGTAAAGACAAGAAGTCCAAATTAGCTAAACTCACGGTCTTCGGTGTCTCAGTCTGGCTGCGACCTACTGTCATGAATGGCTCTCGCGAGCCATAAAGGAGACGCTATAGGCGACCAGTGAGTTTGCGTAACTTTATTAACAAAGGAACAATACACACAAATGGCAAAGTAAAGAGCCACGAGGGGCAAAAATACGCACATACACAAGGTAGACTCCAAATAGGGTGAGAGGCTAAGGAGTGCAGCGAGGAAGAAACCCACGCTGAGCAGTAACACTTACAGGTGGGTGAGGAAAAGCAGAAACACCGAGGAAACTGGAGTTGGAAGTAGGAACTCCAGTCGCAGAAACACGATGTACGTCTTTCCTCTGTTTAGGTTGCAGCGAGGAGTGATTCTCAGCTGCTCCCTTAAATGAGGGACAGAACCCAATCAGGAGCGGGGAAGGTAATTGATAATAACAGACAGCTGTCCCGGAGCAGCTGGGCTTGACAGGCGGAAGTCTAAGATGCTGTCAAAGCTACGAGCCTCGGGGGAGGCCATAAGACCAGGCCCGGAATGGGATGAAGCTGGAGCTAAACTGGACAACCTGAGCGCGGATACCAATCAGCGCTCAGGCGTGACAGTGAGTAGAATTTTCATTTAATGAGGAGCTGACTTACTGGGGATGATATGGTGGATTTTGGGTTTTTGCGGTTCCACCGAGTAGGAATCCCAGTAAGCCAGAAAAGGAGAGTTTGGTTTCCTAGAAGATATGGAGGTTGACAAAAGGTGAAAACTGACTTATTTGTAGCTTATGAGTTCCAGTGTTGGAGGTTAAGGTGTGGAGGAAGACACAAGAGCACTTCAGGTTGACACACAGTAGAGCAGAGCACACCATGCAGCTGACATGTACAGCAGAGTCTAACATTCCCATTGTGAGGGGTTCTGTTCCATTTTCAAAGCTGCAGCTAATGAGACACAAGTGGCAATTAGTGCAGCTGGACATCATCGAGTAATCAGCTGAGAAAATGGTGTGCACAGACCTGAGACACCACAGTAGTTTGGTTTGCTCTTGATTTTTGGTATCATTATGTTGAGATCTAGTAAACAGTCCTGGCAATTCCACTGCTGAGAAAATAATCTACAAGTGGAGAAGAGTTAAAACACCTGTCAAAGTGACCAGGTCTGGTTATCCAGGAGGAAAACTATGCTGTCAAAAAAGTACATCATAGCAAAACTGAAGTTTGCCAGAGAACATTCAGACAAAAACCAGTACTTACAGTATGTAGCAATGTGTTTTGATTAGATTAATGTAAAACTGAATTATTTGAGCACAGTAACAGAAGACATTTGGCATAAACCAAACATTGTGTTTAAGCAAAAGCTCCTCATAAAAGCTGTGAAGCATGGGGGTGGGAATGTCATAGTGTGGAAATGTTCTACTGCAGAGGGGCCTAGCGAACTCTTCATGATAGAATCCACCATGAAATCTTACTTGTATCAGAGGGTGCATAAGGAAAGCGTGAGACCATCAGTTTAAAGCATTTAAGCTGAGGCAAAGGTGGACTATACAACAGGATTTTGACCCAAATTGTTCCAATAAAAGCAAAAATCCACCAAGGAAAGGCTCACAAGAAAAAAAAAAGTTAGAGTTCTGGAATGGTCCATGGGTCCAGACCTTAATCCTATTGATATGCTGTGAAGGAATTTAAAATATAGTCTCCAGGCAAGAAACCCCTCACACATCACACAGCTGAAAGAATTCTGAAAGGAAGAGTGGGGAAAAAGTTTCTCCCAGTCTATGTCACAGACTGATTAACAGTTATAGGTAACGTCTCACTGAGTCATTTTAGACAAAGGGGGGAAATACTACTAGGATACAAAGTGTCCTGACTTTTTCTCAGTATGAATGTACTGTCTGTGTTAATTTCTACTGTTACAGAAGTTTACTTGTTGTCATTTTTGCATAAATTATCCAATTACATCACTTTCATCAATAAGTAAAGGTGAAATTTCCAAATAAAACTGAAACTATAGCTGCAAGAAAACTCTTAATATCTGATTCAATTAAATACCCTATAACTTAAAAAATATGTTGTTGACTTCATTATAATAACTATGGTATAGCACATGACTAGTCTCTTGAGAAATCTTGGAAATGGCAAGATGATGCACTCTTCACATATTCTACTGCTAGTAATTAATGAGTCATAATGAAAACTAAAATAGTCCCAATCCCTTCACTTTAATAAATCAAGACCACATTAGGTTTAGTATATTAAATAACAACACATTTGTCAAAATGACACCATCAAATCCTTTCATCCTCTCAGAAATGTGTGCTTGCATGCATTACAAAAATACTCAGCTGGAATGAGTTCTGACACTATTTTGCAAATTACCATGTAGCACACTGACACACCACAGGAAAATAATACACTAGTGGTTCTCTGTTGGCCACACCATAAATCTTCTCTTCAACACTTGCAGTCCTCTACATTGGCTTTAACTTTCACACTAGCAGACTGACAAGTGTAATATGTATTTGGAAAACATCTTAGCCTGAAGTAGAAGCTGCTGATGCATTTGATTCCCAGGGCTCAAATTTTAAAGAAAATTTCACTGCAAAGCATTTCAGAATTCTCCAAATCCCATTAGAAGGACTGATTAATTGTTAGTGATGGAGTACACTATTTTATTCCCCTGCTAGGACTTGTTTCTCCCATGTTAATACACACTAGCTACTGCTCACACATCCATCCTTGTGTGTGCATATCTGCCTGTGTGTGTTATACAGATGTGCAGGTGGACAATGTTAGCATAACAAAAAGGAGTCTGTGATACAATCCAGATTGCCATCACCCACAAAAAATGGCCACCTCTGAGGACTTACAGAGAGCTATTAAGAGCCAAACCCAAGAGGCTTTCTGAACACACACACATCTCAGGAAATGGTGCCATTTTTTATGTTTACTCTGACAGACTGTGCTTTGTCTTCTCACTGCCCTTACTTATTTGAAGAAGCAGTACTGCAGTGAGCATCCAAACTGGAACAATGCAGTATGTAGGTGGAGGGATACACTATCTAGCACTATCGCAGGGTGTGAAAACGCCATGCCATGAGGCAATAGATGTGCTCTGAAGATGTCAGGATTGATTAGTTCCAGAGACAAAGACAAGACCCATAATATACTGTCTAAACAAAGACAGCTGGATTTCCATTCAAACTCTCACATCAAGTTTTTTAGGGAAAGGACTCTATGGGCCAATAAATAGTAGTGAGTGGTGTGGAAACCAATACAGGCTATAAACTCATTTTCATGCAGGACAGTGATAAAAAGGAATTACTCATTTGATATACAACGGGTAATTCCAGGTGATTTAAGGCACATTGATAGTCACGATGAAGGTTTTTAACAATCTGAGCCAAAAAGCTGTTGTAAAAAGGAAACTGTATATGCTCTGCATCCTCGATTTATCAGTAGAATGTAGCACATGTGGGGTTACTGTGAATGTGAGATTTTATCAGGCACAAAAATTCCCTATTTCACATGTAACTGCTTATTAGGAAATTTATTGATAGTATAAAGCACAAATATGCTATAGGTGCATTACATTTAGGAAAATAACAAAACTGAAAAATTAGCAAAATACATATTTTTAGACCAGTGGCACAAGCTTCTCTTTTAGGGATATCCCCCAATATCTGTGTAGAACTTTATTACGTATACCATATGCTCTCAAATTCAAATGTAATGTACGGTAGTAGTAGCAGTAGCTGAACTGTGCTCTTTTAATCACCATTCAGCCAATACATTAATTTTATTTTTTCTCAAAAAATGTTAGACTTTTTAAATTTGGAATCTATATGTTGTTTCCAGCTTGAGCAATCTGACTGACAGATGTGGTTCAGCCTAAAAAGGTGAAACAAGACTTGACAGCAGTCCTGAGCAGTCACTTCTGTTTTAATCACCACAGGGGAATTTATTCTGGGAGGACACATCTCAGTCTGCTGCATTTGCTGTCAGCCAGTCTACCACAATCATCACATTTCATTGCAGTGATATGGAGGCCAGGTTTAAGGTTTTAACACTCACATCCAATCTGAATGTACATATGTTGGCTATGTACCATTGCTGTTGCTGCTGTGGTCACAAGTTCACGCTTGAGTCTCTTCATGCATCTTCAACTATGTTTACAATATCAACACAGGTTTGGGCACATTTGGTTCCATCTGTGATTGCTCTGAGTAGTTTCACCTGCTCTGATTGCTCCACCTGCAGGCAATTACTCCAGCCTTTAAATACAGCTCCAGGACTTCTCCCCCTCTTCATGGGAGTAGAACAGAATAGGTATTTTCCAAATCAAACTCTTAGTTTGGATGTGGTTACTCTTTCTCTCAATAGTTCTGTGAGGAAGGAACCTTGAAGTTATTTTTCATCAAAATCTGTTCTTTAATTCACATATTAAACTTGTTTCTAAGACTGCCTTCTATCATTTGTGTACTATTGCCAAGATTGGGGCATCTTGTCTCAGAGTGACGCTGAGAAACTAATTCATGCTTTTGTTAGCTCTAGATTAGATTATTGTAACTCTTTATTATCAGGCTGTCCTAAAACATCTTTAAAAGTCTTCAGCTGATCCAAAATGCTGCTGCAAGTGTTTTAACAGGAACTAGAAAGAGAGTTCACATCTCTCCGGTACTGGCCTCCCTTCACTGGCTTCCCATAGAATTTAGAATTAAGTTTAAAATCCTTCTCCCCCCTTACAAAGCTCTAAATAATCAGGCCCCTTTTCATTTAAAAAGATCCGATAGTACCTTATCATCCCAACAGAGCACTATGCTCCCAAAATGCAGGATTACTTGTAATACCTAGAATCTCCAAAAGTACAATGTGAGGCAGAGCTTTCAGTTATCAAGCTCCTCACACCTTTGGAATCAGCTGCCAATCTGGATTCAGGAGTCAGGCGCGATCTCTGTTTTTAGGAATAGGGTTAAAACCTTCCTTTCTGACATACCCTGTAGTAGGGTTGGATCACGTGACCCTGAACCCTCCCTTAGTTATACTGTTAATAGGTTTAGACAGCCGGGGGACCTCCAACAATGCACTGGGCGTCAGTCCTTTCCTCACTTTCAATGAAATATTTTTGCTGGTCATTAACATCTGTTTGTTCTCTCCCATAGATTGAGCTCCCTGTCGTGCTCTTTACTCTTTACATGTCTGTTCTTTTCTTCTTCTTCTCTTCTTCTTCTCTATCCCCTCACCCCCCAGCCAGTTGCAGTAGATGACTGGCCCTCCCTGAGCCTGGAAGTTTCTTCCTATTAAAAGGGAGTTTTTCCTCTCCACCATGGCCAAGTGCTTGCTCACAGGGGATCACCTGATTGCTAGGGCCTTTCTGCTATTGTGGGGTTTTCCCCTACAGTTGAAAGTGCTATGAGATAACTGTTGTTGTGAAATGGCACTATATAAATAAAGTTGAATTGAGTATCAGACCTTCATGGCCTCAGCAGTACTTGAGCGCTTCACCTGTGCACACCTGAACTCTCATGCCCTCCTTCTATGTGGGATTACATGTAAGCCTAAATTCACACAAGTCATACAATCATAACCACAAGGTACTGCCCATCAGACCAGTAGCATTCCAGAGACAACGCCAACACAATATCCCAGGCCAACAACCAGGCCTCAAGCCATAGTGGAAGGAGGGCAAAAGGGGTTGAGGAAGACCCCCCCCCCTAATAATGGTGTGTGAATTGTGATGAGCAGGCACATGTAATGTGGTGAAATTGGATGCAAGTGTATGCAATCTGAAGAAAATAGGTGCATGTGTGTTGCAGTTAAAATTGAGTGGATGGTGTGGTAGGACACCCCATGACTGCAAAGAGTTCCTGCCACCCAAGCCCTCAGGTGCAATTCAAACTGAAGCAAGTGTGACCATGCAGAGTAGTAAAGAGAGAGACAGTGCCTACCGACACCACATAGCACATCCCCATCCCAAAATAAGATGTGTGATCCACCTAGAATCAGGGAAGCCGGGGGATAGGTAAGCCTGGGAAGGAGGCAGCCCCTCAGAGAAATCAAATGTGAAGTTGTTATGTTCTCCCCATGTCTAGTGTGTTAAGTCTGGTTACTCTGGCTTCCCCTCCACAGTCCAAACACATGCATGTTAGGCAAACTGGCATTAACTGAAGTGCCCATAGGAATGAATGGGACAGTGAATGGTTGTCTGTCTCTTTGTCTTGGCCCTGCAATGGACTGCCTTTCTGTACAGGGTGTACCCTGACTCTTGCCCAAAGAAGTTGGTATGGACCCCACTCCCCTAATGATCTCAAAAGGACTAAGCAGTTCAGAAACTGAATGAGATCTGATCTTGATGGGACCTTCAAGTAAAAGAAGTGAAATAAGTTTAATGAAAAAAAAATAACAGTAGCACTAATGTCACTCCAGGTACCATGCTTCTAAACTGAATTACACCAACTTTTACCAAAAAATATTGAAACACTAAACCTATCTGAAACTGAGGGTGAACGAAACACTAAAAACGTCATACTCTAAACAGAAGTATTATTCTCCCATGGGCCTTTATCCATGTGTGGATTAGGTGCTGTAATAAAGCTGTGGGGTTTTTTTTAAATAAAAAAGAGTGTAAATGTGAACCACTGCCAGAATATTAGAGTCTTGTGTCTCATTACCTAGAGAATGAAAATCTAAATTAAAAGTACTGGTGACCATAATGTTTCTATGAGTCTAAATAAGAGACTGAGCTACAAAGATCTAACACTTTCACACATTTTTGTCAAATTTCCTACAGTTCAACTCAATTCAACTTTTTAAATTTTTCTTGTTTTTATTTTTTCTTTATTTTCTGTTTCATGTTCTAAGAAGTCACAGGCAAATCAAACTGTATTTATTGCAGATAGCACATTCATAACATCTGAAAACTTTTCTAAAACGTTTGCACAGTTAAACAACCCCATCATTTGTTTGTGAAATCCACGGTTGAGCTGATCATTTTGGCGACTACTATATCAGTTTTCTGAAATCATATTGGATTGGGGCACTTGACCCTATTATGCAAACTTGACACTCACCACGCACTGTGGGTCATGATCAGCTCTGCTTCACCTCAACTCTTGTTACTAGGGCTGTCATGATAACCGCAATTATGTAATACAGTGCTATGGACATGCCTACCGTGGAGGAAAACGACCAATCGCAACAACTGCGGTGTTCACTTTTGTGTGTGTGTGTGTGTGTGTGTGTGTGTGTGTGTGTGTGTGTGTGTGTGTGTGTGTGTGTGGCTATATTTCGTTGTTCACTTATGTGCCCCTATTGATGATTAAATAATTTGCTAAATGAAGTGTATTTTTATTGCCAACAGCATATTTGCACCTGGTACTCTAGAAGAAGCTTCCACAGCACACGGTGCTGTTGCTGTCAGCACCCGGTGGTGGCAGCACCGTTTGGGGCACTCTCTCCAGACGGACTCCAGCAGGCAGTTAGTGGTGAAAGCATTTGGACTCCTTGTTAAATACAGCCGTAACAGTGAGCACTGAAAGGGCACAAAGTGTGCTAATTCCTTCTGAGCGGAGTGTATATGGTCCAGACTGTGTATGCTCCTATGTATGAGCTCTGAGAGCAGCTTGTTTGAATGTGATTTTTCGGACAGTGGCAAAAATCACAGTGGCAAAAATCAGGGAAACAAGAGCCACGCAGGGTCCTGTACGGAGACTGTTCTGCTTAAATAAGCTGAATGTCGCTGCAGTCTCCAGTCCACACACCCCGTAGTTCCCACCACTGCTTTATGAAATGATTGTTGTTGTTTTTTTTAACAGAATCAGCAGTTCATGCCTGTAGAAAGACCGGCGCTCCGCACAGTAGTCACACATGCGCATAAAGTTGAGTGCGGAGCTGCAGCAAGACTCTCACAGTTTCCCTCATTTGCCACATAAGTTATAAACCCTGTTTAAATTATAAGTCCACAGGGTCCTTGTCATGAATCTGGGTTTGGAGGGCAAACCCAGTTCTGACTCATTGTTGTGTTTTGCCGTTGTTTTCCTCTGACAGCTCGGGCACGCCCCCTCCTCCTGTCTAGAGCGATCAGCTGCACAGTCACGAGTGTTCACACACATACACACATCCACACACACACACGCACACACTCCATTCACTCTCATTCACATGCCCTCTCACACACCGGATGCCAATCAGTCCTGCCCACGCGTTCTCGCACTGGCAATCTCTTTCCTCGTTAGCTTCAGGAGTATTTATTTGCCGTGTCGGAGGAAAGAGATTGTCGGGGCATTCACCCTCGTTCATGGCAGCTTGTTCTCCATGAATGTTGTTCCACTCCCTTCACGCATTCAACCCGACATCTTCAGACAATCTATCCCTGGATGTTGGTGGCTGCCCCAGCCTCCTATCTTTATCCGCCAGACTGCACGGTTCGCCCCGGATCAGCTCCAGACCTGTAAGTGTCTTTAGCCTTTCCTCTTGTGCTAGCAGCCCTGCAGCACTAGGCTGCTCACCTTTCTTGTTTTGTTCCCAACGCAGCCCTGCAGCACTAGGCTCCGTATTCACCAGGCTGTAGAGCATTCGGCCGGCGCCCTGTTTGTTTGGTGGCCTAACCATGTCATTGCACCTCTCTGTATATTGTGTGGTTCAACTGGACTGAGCTCGGTGATTTTTGGACTTGTTATTTTCTTTGTGTTGTTAATAAAAGTGCACCATCAACTCTCGCTTTTGGGTTTTATTATCTCTCTCGTGCGCCGAGCCATGGTGCATGGAAATTTGTGACAGAATGCCCCGACCCATGTAAAAAGCCCAGCAGAGAGGTGGTGCACGAGTGAATTTTTGCTTTTGCTCCTTAGTGCTTTCTCCCATAGTCGTCTCCATGGATTTTTCCGTTTCTGGACTGAGCCCTAAGGAGTGTGGAGTGGCTGATTGAGCTGTGGTATCCGTTTCCCGGGCTCGAGCCACCTACTCCCTGGAGGTGAATTTCTTGCTGTTTGACATCACTGTCAGGGTGCTCCAGACATGTCCTGGTCTCTGGAAATATCCGGGATTGATGTCGTTTCTCACCCTGGTCCACGAGACACAGCGACAGCTGGAGGAGATGACAGTAGGAGCCATCGGAGCTCAACCGCGGCTTCCCACGATGCGCTCCCAGAGGACCGGAGCCCACTGCTCACTGCCCGAGCTGGAGTGTTCCTCCCCCCGCCGGATTTCCTGTCCTACTCCTGGGAGGACAAAGCAGGATACCGAGGCAGCAGCAGACACCATCACCAGTCAGGAGTTCAGGCAAGTTCATCTCCATTCTCTTGCAATGTCTCCTGAGGTGATTAATCAGATTCCTGTGGAGGAGCTTCAGAAATTGTTACCCACTGAAACTCCCCAAACAGCTGCTGTCACAGCTCCTTATTCCCTGTCTTCTGTCTCCCTTGACTCCCAGCCGGCCCCGGGAGAGGATCGTCGGACGCAAGAGGAGCGGGAGGCGTCAACCACTTGGCGTGAGGTTAATCCTAGGTCTAAGCGATGGAAGAGGCCCATCACCTCATCGGTGGTTCCTAATCAGACGTCAAGAATGACCGCTGCTGCGGCGAAGCCCCCCTCGGTGCCAGCTGTCATACCACCAGACACCCCTTCAGCTTCAGCCACAGTTCCTGCCATTGGGTTGTCCACCCCAGCCACCAGAGGGATTGTGTGTGCCACTCCGGACCTGCCCACCTCTGTGCCGTTCGGGCCGGCTCCTCCGTCAACCACCGTGGAGCCTAGAAGACCTATGGGCATGGAGAAGGAGGACAACACGCCATCGGCAGCCGCCAGCATTCAGACTCGGGAGGCCAGGCAAGTGGGTTTTCATTCAACCTTAGTCATCTCTCCCCCTGCTGCTCCTATGATGAACTCATCTATTTCCTCTGTGTCTCCATCCCCTGCCGTGGAGTGTCCACCAGCCATGGAGCTCGACGATCAGGGGAGGAGGGAGTGCGTGGTGCTGGAGGACTGCACCCCGCAGAACCGCTATGACCAGAGGAGAACTATGACTGACCGGAAGCAGGTGCCAATGAAGGAGCATCCCCCCACTTCAGTCTTTTCAGACACAGTGCCACCCAGGTCTCCACCTCCAGACTTCATGCAGGGAGGGTTACCGGCATTAGGGGCTTCACTGGAGGAGACCACAACTGCCGAGACCATCATGCCTGCTGTGGGGGCCGCCACAGCAGAGCCATCCCCCAGACCAGACCTCCAGCCAATTGGACGCCAAACATCATCGTTGGCACCGTTGGAGTCCTGGACAGCGGTAGAACTCGAGCACAGGCAAGTAATCTCTCCTGTAGTTCATCTGTCAAGTGTTGAGAGTTCTTGCATGGCTCTTGGGGAGGAAAGTCAGGTGCAGCCCCCAGCTGCATCTGAACTTTCCTCGCCGGGCTCCGCCACTGCTGGCGACCCTAACCGTCTCCATTCTCTCGTCTCCTTCGAGCTCCTTCCTAGGGTCACTGGAGAGGAGCCGCCGCAACCTGGGTTGCCCATGGACGAGGAGGAGGATCCAGTTGTCCTGGAGAAGGTCATCGGGGGTGCAGCACCCGATGGACTGGAGGAACCTGCGCACCCTAAATAGCCGGAGTCCTGGACGGCAGTGGAACCAGAAGTCAGGCAAGTGTGCTCCATTATGTCAGGAGTGTCAATATTAATGTCACACTGCCCGACTTATAGTGAGGTGGACCCGGGGCAGCTCACAGTAGCCCTCGGGACCACCACACCAGGCTCTGCCACTGCCGGCGACCCTGACCCGGTTTCTCTTTCTCTGTCTTTGGGTTCGGAGAATCCAGCCGGGGTCGCCACAGAGCTGCTGGAGGCAACCAAGGATCGGGGTTCAATGCCGGAGGACATGAGAAGCATCATCTCCCTCGCTGGGGAGGCCACTGCAGGAGCAATGAGGCTCCCGATGCGGGTCACCGCAGGTGCAACAGTGCTTTAACCTGAGCCCACTGCAGGGGCAGTAAGGCCTCAGCCGGGGTCCACCGTGGGTGCAGCAGAGCCCCAGCTGGAGTCCACCGCCGGTGTAGCAGAGCCCCAGCTGGAGTCCACCGCCTGTGCAGCCACGTCCCAGACCGGGACCGTCGCAGGTGCTACGGTCCCCCTGCCCCAAGCCTCGAATGGCACGGGGGCTCCTGTTCCTTGGCTTCGCCACCAAGGTTCCCAAGTTTGGAGGCTGCCTCTCTGCCCTCCTCTCAGGTCCTGGTGGCTCCACCACGCTGGTCGGCCACCTGAAGGACTTGGCTTATGGGTCGGGTGGACAATTGGTCCGGTCAGGCCGCCGGACACTATCCCACGGGCCGCCTGCTGGACTTGGGAGTTGGGCAGGCCACCCAATCTGCCACTCCTCACCATACTGGGGGCCTGGGACTCAGGTCGACCCCCTGAACTTTGGACTTCGGGGGAGGGAGGTTAGTGTTCCAGGTTGGGGGTCATTAGGAGGGGCTTGCTCTTTATTCTGTTTTTGCTCTGATTGTGTTTTCACTGGTTGCTTCCCTCCTAACTGGTTTTCCCCCACCTCCCACCCTGGGTTAGTGTTTGTTGCCGGGGGAGGGGGGGTCCCTTGAGGGGTGTTGTTTCTTTTCTTTTTAGCTGATGGTACAGGGGTGTCTGGTATCCACCTCTAGAGGGGGGGGGCTATCATGAATCTGGGTTTGGAAGGCAAACCCAGTTCTGACTCATTGTTATGTTTTGCCCTAGTTTTCCTCTGACAGCTCGGGCACGCCCCCTCCTCCTGTCTAGTGCGATCAGCTGCACTGTCACGAGTGTTCACACACATACACACACACACACACGCACACGCACACACTCCATTCACTCTCATTCACATGCCCTCTCACACACCGGTTGCCAATTAGTCCTGCGCACGTGTTCTCGCACCGGCAATCTCTTTCCTCGTTAGCTTCAGGAGTATTTGTTTGTCGCGTCGGAGGAAAGAGATTGTCGGGGCATTCACCCTCATTCATGGCAGCTTGTTCTCCATGAATGATGTTCCACTCCCTTCACGCATTCAGCCCGGCGTCTTCAGACAATCTATCCCTGGATGTTGGTGGCTGCCCCAGCCTCCTATCTTTATCCGCCAGACTGCTCGGTTCCTCCCGGATCGGCTCCAGACCTGTAAGTGTCTTTAGCCTTTCCTCTTGTGCTAGCAGCCCTGCAGCACTAGGCTGCTCGCCTTTCTTGTTTTGTGCCCAACGCAGCCCTGCAGCACTGGGCTCCGTATTCACCAGGCTGTAGAGCATTCGGCCGGTGCCCTGTTTGTTTCGTGGCCTAACTATGTCATTGCACCTCTCTGTATATTGTGTGGTTTAACTGGACTGAGCCCGGTGATTTTTGGACTTGTTATTTTCTTTGTGTTCTTAATAAAAGTGCACCATCAGCTCTCGCTTTTGGGTTTTATTCTCTCTCTCTTGTGCCGAGCCATGGTGCATGGAGGTTTGTGACAGTCCTAAAAACATTTGCAATAATACCGCAGTGTTGAGCTGTCCATCGTCACCGCAGGAAATTCCTCTACTGCGACAGCCCAACTTGTTACAGTTTAGAAGATCTGAAACCCATTAAAGGAAAAAAAACTAATCTGTGAAGTGTTTCTGGGATAAATGCAAATGACTGTGGTGCAGCGGTAGTGTGGCTGACTACTAATTGGAGGGTCCCGATTAGAAGTTCACGCTCTGTCTGCAGTCTGCATGCCGAAGTGTCCTTAAGCAAGACACTGAACCCCCAGTTGCTCTTGGTGGGTCAGGCCAGCACCTTGCATGATGGGTCCGCCACCATCAGTGTGTAAATGTGTGGATAGCAGGATCTGTAAAGCACTTTGGTCATTCAGAGATGAGAAAAAAGTGCTATATAAGTGAACACCATTTACCTTAAGGAAAGACTGTTATAGGAAAGTTAAGGCTCATAATGCAATGGATTCACTTTTTGGGCCTTAAAGCTTTGTCTGTCTTACGCATCATCTACAGTGCTTATTTTGCTTATTTTCAAATTAATTTACCACTCACTGATATACACAAGTTTTTTTTCCCCATTTGAAACTCTCCTTGCAAATTCTGAACTTATTTTTTTTTCTAATGATCCCTGATCCCTTTTTTTGGGGGGGTGGGGGCATGTCAGCTGTTTCCCAACTTCAGTGACTTATCTCACTGCCTTGGTGTTGTGATTTTGGGTCCAGTATCATAGTTATGACATAATTTATTCTGCTGAGTTCATGACATAGACTAGAAAGCTACTGTCTAGGCAGGTTTTCCATCTGTCTAGTGTTGTGACCTTGTCACTGGAGTTCTCATGTCTTATTTCTGCATTATGAATATGTAGCTCTTCTGAATCAACAAGCCAGTCATTTCAAACTAGTCAAAACATTAAAATGCCAATGACCACACTCTTGTTTTCTGTCAGTGAAAAGTCATGACACATTGACAAAACCAAGAATATGTAATTTTCAGATTTTCCAAAGGCAGACACAGCTGTAATTTTCTGTGTCTTTATTCATACCTTAACAGCTTTGGTCAAAAAACTCAATTTAAATTGGGTCTTTTGAAATCTAGCCTTATAGTACACCAAAAGCGTGAGGAACAGCATGACAGATCAGAAAAACAAACTGTCACTGATGCAATGTTATGTTTTGACTTAAGGCAGAGACCCACTTGCAGAGTACAAAACACGAGGAACAGTTGTTAGACAAAGGAGTGTTTTCTTTCTTTATTGACCAAAAAATTAAACAGATTGCTCACTTCAGGAAGATAGCTACAGTTCAGTGAGCGGCGGCAGCAGCTGTGGATTGAGCTAGGAATGAGCTGAATGAGGAGGTCAGCAACTGATTCCAGATTTCTTTGGTGAGTATTCTCTCCTTTCTTCTTCCTTTCAGGTCTGGGAACAGAAGATGCCGTGTGGAGGTAGACAATTCCTTCCTGAGTTCGACAGGTGATAGAGTGAGGAAGTAATTGTTTTCTTACTTATGAGTTTGGAGGTGGTGACATGGAGCTGGTAGGAATTCTTGTGCAAGGCTGGTGAGGAGTGTGTGCAACCCAGGAGGGAGATGGCAGCTGGTGGGCAGGACAACAGCTTTGCTGAGACAAGGAAGAAAGAGAGACAAGTGTGTGACCAGAAGAGGAGCAGGTAAGATCATGATGATGGCGTCTGAGAACTTTACTGCACAATGATCCCACGCAGGTCTTCCCAACAGAACTATTGTAAGGGGCTGTGATAAGGAATGGGTGGAGATAGCTAGACTGGCTGCACCTAATCACCCTTCCAAGGTGCTGCGGAGTGAGGCATTAACAAGTAGGAGAAAAGAAAAAATGAATGTGCTCGCTCACCAGATACTACGTATAATCACTAAGGATTGTATAGGTAGGCATCTGTTCAGTCCTGATTAATTTAGGAGTATAATAACAACGTCTGTCATAAAGACCCATTTACTAACTCATCACTGAGTAAATATTTTGAGCTCATCCTCATTTTTGGGGTGCCACATTTTGCAGTCATGTTTAACCTGCAGGCACATAAACTCATAAGATGTCTTTTGCCATATTGATTTTTTTTTTTTTTTTTTTAACTGTACATAGTTACTGTAGCAACCCAGCTGCACGGGGTGCACAAGCCAGTGTACTCCTAGTGCCGGTCCCAAGCCTGGGTAAATGGGGAGGGTTGCGTCAGGAAGGGAACCTTTGCCAACTCAAATGTGGATCATGGAGAATGATACTTCCACATCAGATCAGTTGAGGCCTGGGTTAGCAATGATCACCACTGATACTGTTAACCGACAGGGTGCCGGTGGAAATTTGGCTGCTATTGGTTGAAGATCAAGAAGGAGGAGAGGGAGAAGGTGTGTTTGGAGGAAGAGAGAGAAAAGTAAAGGGGTAAATGTGGAGGTGAGAGTAGGGATTTTACACTATGTAGGGACTATGACTGGTAAAGGGAGAGAGTTGGCTGACATGATGTAGAGAAGAAAGGTAGATATACTGTGTGTTCAAGAAACCAGATGGAAGGGAAACAAGGCTAGGAGCATTGGGGGTGGATTTAAACTGTTCTACCATGGTGTAGATAGGAAGAGAAATGGAGGAGTAATCCTGAAGGAAGAGTATGTGAAGAGTGTTCAGGAGGTTGAGAGGGAGTCATACAGAATTGTGAGTTTGAAGCTAGAAATTGAAGGTGTAATGCTGAATGTTGTCAGTGCGTATGCCCCCTCAAACTGGATGTCAGGTAGAAGAGAAAGATGAATTCTGGAGTAAGTTAGATGAAGTTGTAGAAAGTGTTTCCAAGGGGGAGAGAGGAGTGATTGGAGTAGACTTTAATAGGTGAACGGAGCAGAGGTGTCGAGGAGGTGCTGGGTCTCTCTTCTTAAGATGAGAAATGTGGAAGGACAGATCATTGTGGATTTTGCTAAAAGGCTGGAAATGGCTGCAGTGAACACATATTTCAAGAAAAGGAACATAGGGTGACATACAACAGTGGAGGAAGGTGCACACAGGTGGACTACATCTTGTGCAGAAGGAAAAATCTGAAAGATAGGAGGCTGCAAGATGGTGGTGGGAGAAGAATGTAGCTAGGCAGCATCAGATGGTAGTCTGTAGGATGACTTTGGAAAGAAAGAAGAGGAAGAGTGTGAAGGCAGAGCCAAAGATTAGGGAATTACAAGGATTAGGGGAGTTACAGAAGGAAGAAGGTTGAAGAGACTTCAAGAAGGGACTGGGAGAGTACAGCAAAAGTATTGAGGGAAATGGCTAGAAAGATATGTGGTGTCTCGTCTGGACAGGAAAGATGACAAGGAGACATGGTAGTGAAATGAGGAAGTACAGGAAAGTATTCAAAGGAACAGGTTGGCAAAGAAAAACTGGGATAGTCGGAGAGATGAAGAAAGCAGACAGGTGTACTTTGAGTCTAGGCGCATAGCAAAAAGAGAGGTAGCAAAGCAAAAAGGCACATAGTGAGTTGTTTGAAAGGCTAAACACTAAGAAAAAGAAAAGGACTTCTATCAACTAGCCAAACAGAGAGATCGAGCTGGAAAGGATGTGCAGCAGATTATGCTGATCAAGAACAAAGCTGGTAATATACTAATGAGTGAAGAGAGTGCATTGAGAAGGTGGAAAGGGTACTTTGAGGAGTTGGTGAAAGAAGGAAATGAGAGAGACAGAAGGATGGATGAAGAAAAGATAGAGAACCAGGAAGTTTGGAGGATTAGCAATGCAGAAGTGAGGCCAGCTATGAAAAGGATGAAGAGTGGAAAGGCGGTTGGTCCAGATGAAATACCTATGGAGGTATGGAGATGTAGTGGTGGTCCTGGGCGGACTATCCTCCCCCCACAACACCACTCCCACCGCAGCATACCACAAGTAACACACACACACAGCTGCTGTGTTTACGAATCCACATTTATGATTTTGCATAAAAACTATTTTTTATTAAAGATGTATGACAAAAGTGTACACAGTAATAAATTTAAAGACACTTGAATATGAACAAAATATAACTTGGCCGCCCGGCCTCCCCTTGCCCTCCCTCCTGGGCTGGGTGTCTGGCTGTCCTGGGGTTCAATGGCCTCAGGGCATTTGTGCTCTGCGGAAGCTGCAGGTTGCCCGGACATGAGGGGCATTGTCTTGCTTGCTCACGTTGCTGTGGCCTGCTACCCTCTCTCTCTTTTTTTGTGAATTTCCTGGTAAACCGTACACACACGCACGCACGCACACACACACACACACACACACACACACACACATATGTCTGTCTTTTCTATTTCAGGTGGCGATATCAGGCCCATGCAGAGATCTTCTCAGAAGCAGAAACTGTTTCTTGTGTTTTCTTTTCATTTGTTTTTCTTTCTTCTCACTCCTCTGCTCCTTCACCTCCCACCTCTTCTGATCATTTCAAGTCCCTTCAGTTCCCTTCCCCATTCCTCCCTCTCAGGTCCAGCATAAGTGAGACAATATAAACATAGTATTTAAGTTATTATATAGCAAGAGGGGTCTATAAATACAGGGTGTCCATAAAATCTCTTTACAATTTAACCAATTTATTACAAAAGCAAACGAATAGACAAATCTGTCGAAATTATTGTATATGGGCACCATTAGTTGCATGAAGCAGATCACGATGGTACTCGATTTCTTGCTATGTTCACTGTTGCATAGCCTCATCAGTGGTGGTAATGGCATCAGTGATCTTTTGCTTCAGGTTGTTGATGTCCCATATCTTTGTTCGATACACGATGTCTTTAACATAACCCCATAGAAAGAAGTCCAGGGGAGTGATTTCAATAAACCACGATACATATTGTGTCTTTGAGGAGTAGCTGCTTTTTAGGGGGTTATTTAACAGAACCTATTTCATCAACAGGATACCTGAAATACACAAATGCAATGTGATTAAAAACTTTGATAACCCTGAGTACATAGAACAAATCTGATTAACATATCTCATCAATTGCTTTTGTAATAATTTTTTAAACTGTAAAGAGACTTTGTGGACACCCTGTACTATTTATATACAGCATTATATCAAATATGAAGCGCTTTTTGGCAAAGTAAATCTGTTTGGCATATTAAGACAAGCATACATCTCTTCTGTTTGTCAAGCTGCTGGACAGGACAGGTTAAAAAAATTCATCATCATAGGAAAGCTGATCAGCAATGGTGTGGTTAATACTGATGACTGCAAGACCAGTAAAGAGGTTCTTTATCAACCAATCAATATCATGATTTATAATTTAATTTCAAAACTATATTCATAATCATCAGTGTTAAATCATAATGGTTTGAAATGTTTCACTCTGCATGTGTTGAATATACACATTTTATTATCTTGCAAAAAGACATTAACGTCTTCAAAAAAAACTACTTTACTGAAATAGTTTTTTCTATTAAAGATGCACTTCCGTGGATATAAATCCCCAATAAAAACAAATCTCCATTGTCTAAAATGGTATCTTATGCTTTTTTTTCTACAAAAAACCTCTCATTGTCTTACAGTTTCATGTCAAAATCTTTTCACTTTTCCTCCTTCGAACGCCAGGATCTGTGAATACTCCCACCCACAGCTGACAAGGCTAACAGTGGCTAGCGCTACATTAAACTGAATAAATCCTGTGATAAAAAGACTTACCAGTTGAAGACCATACCCAGTTGTATGTGTGGTGGCACAGGATAATAAATGAAACTACTGGTCCTTAAAAGCAATTTAATAGTAAAACCATCTTAATTTGGGTCAAGTTTTCAAAGCAGCTGTCCAAATATGCTAACTGGCCCAGGAGGCTAACTTCAGTTAAGCTAAAGAGTTCTGATTGGCTCAACACTACAGACCTGACATACAGTAGTTACGGCACCAAAAACTGTTTTTTTCAGGGAGTGTGGATTAACTGAAACTTTAAAGCAAAAAACAAACAAACAAACAACACCAAAAAAAAAAACCAAACTTGAGACATGGCACATCTGTGTGATTTTGCTGTTGATACACCTTGTAAGTCAAAAACATGTTACAGTCATATTAACAAGAAAAAATAATTTGATTTTTGGTGGCATGTCACTTTAACAGTAAACATGCAATATTCCTATTTAGCTTGCTACACCTTGCAAAATAAACTCTTAAAAAACACAATCAATAAAACAATTCATCAGCTTATTTTTATTATGGTTATTTCAGTCAAATATCAATTTTGTTTTATTAATTCTGAGTCCAGGCCTGTTCTGTCCACATTAGTGCTGACCCGGTTCCTCCAGGCTCGCCACCATGGAATTCAAAGACAAACGAGAAAAAATGGAGAAAATAAGCACCGTAAACTTACTGAGATCTGTACAAGTCTTTAAAATTATTTTAAAGCAAATTAATCAGCCACATCACACCATAGTGTTTGTATATTACTGATATTAATATTAAGAATTAATAAATCCACTCATCTTAAAGAAAACAACTATTTAATGTTAAATTAATTAATGTGACTGAGTAAACTGAAGCACAATGGAAAAAAATAATGTCATGTCATAAGCTTTAATTACCAAATGTTGCCGTTATAGGAGTCACTCATGTTTTAACTTTCAAACCGCTGCACAAGTTAAGCACAAAACTTACATGTGCAAAGAAAGGATAGATAGATAGATAGATAGATAGATAGATAGATAGATAGATAGATAGATAGATAGATAGATAGATAGATGTACTTTATTGATCCCAAACTGGGAAATTACAGTGTAACAGCAGCATGACAGTAGACAACCAAACAACAGAAAAACACACATGACAGACAAAGGGATTACCCATGGAAAGTAAAACTAACACGACTATAAACCTATATACATCATTGCTTAATATATGATGACCCGTATAAACACATGAATCATCCCATTGCACAAAGAAGGACTATCAAGAGCAGAGTGAAAATGTGAGGTACCAGTTAGTCTGTAAGGTGCAGTGTGGCAGCATAGCTATGACCAGAATACAACATCATAGTGAGTTATTGTACAGTGAAACTGCATGTGGCAGGAAAGATTTCCTGTACCTGGCCGTTCGACAATGAAGCTGTAGTAGTCTACTGGAGAAAGTGCTTCACTGTCTATCTAGTGTGTGGTGGAGGGGGTGATCAGGATTGTCCATGATGGATCACAGTTTATTTAGTGTTCTCCTCTCCACCACTGTCTCAAAGGTCTCTGGCCTGAGACCAATTACAGAACCAGCCCTCTTGATAATCTTGTCAAGTCTGTTGGTATCTCTGGCCCTGATACTGCTACCCCAACAGACAGCAGCAAAGAAGATAGCGCTGGCGACAACGGTCTGGTAGAAAAGCTCCAGCATCCTGCTGCACACATTGAAGGATCTCAGCTTTCTCAGGAAGCAGAGTCTGCTCATCCCCTTCTTGTGCGCAGCATCGGTGTTGGATCTCCAGTCCAACCCTCTGCTGATCCTGACACCCAGATATTTGTAGTCCTCAACCACTCCCACATCCTCCCCCCTAATCTGCAGTGGCTGAGAAGGAGTCTTCCTCTTCCTGAAGTCAATCACCATCTCTCTGGTCTTGCTGACATTCAACCTCAGGTGACTGTGCTCCGTCCACTCCACAAATCTGTCTACCAGTGCCCTGTACTCCCCTTCCTCTCCTCCTCTTATACACCCCACAACAGCTGAGCCATCAGAGAGTTTCTGCAGGTGGCATGACTCAGTGTTGTACTGAAAGTCAGTGGTGTATAAGGTAAAAAGAAAAGGAGAGAGCACAGTCCCCTGTGGAGCTCCCCTATCACTAGTCACCACTCCAGACAAGACATTACCCAGCTGGACAAACTGCGATCTGCCTGTCAGGTAGTCAGTAATCCAGGAGATCACAGAGCTGTCAACCCCCATCACCCGCAGCTTCTCACCCAGCAGCAGTAGCTGGATGATGTTAAAGGCACTGGAGAAATCAAAAAAAGTGATTCTCACAGTATCTCCTCCACCATCCAGGTGCAGATGGGCTCATTGCAGCAGGTAGATGACAGCATCTTCAACTCCTAAATGGGGCTGATATGCAAACTGCAGAGGGTCCAGCCATGTCTTCACCCATGACCTCAGGTGGGCTAAGACCAGTCTCTCCAGGACCTTCATCACATGAGATGTGAGGGCAACTGGTCGGTAGTCATTCAAATACAGTGGAGATGACTTCTTGGGGACAAGAACCAGGCAGAATGTCTTCCACAGCACTGGTACTCTCTCCAGACTCAGGCTCAGGTTGTACAGGTGTTTCAGTTCCGGAGCTAGCTGGTTGGCACAGGTCCTCAGGGTCCTTGCGGAGATGCCATCAGGGCCCGAAGCCTTCCGCTGACGGAGTCTCTCCAGCTGTTTCTCCACCTGATCTGTAGTCATCGTGAAGTAAGGGAGGGTCCTGGTGCCCCCTGAGGAGAAGGAGGGGGGAGACGGAGAGAGGTTCTGCAGAGGAGGGTAGGTGGGGAGGGGTGCGTGGGGATCTGGTTGTGTTGCTCGGGTGACAGACTGTGAGTTTAAATTAAATTAAAATTAAATCACCCTTATTGTCATTCAACCCTACAACCAATCATGTACAGCAGAACGAGATTGTGCTTTACCTATCTACAGTGTAAATCACACACACACTAGTGCAGAATCAGAGGGCTGCTGCCATGCAAGGCGCCGCCGCAGAGTTCCCTCCTCCATTCCATTTTATTGCTGAGCACCAAGCTGGACGGCAGGAAGTTCCACTTTTATATGGTCTTCGGCATGACCCGGCTGGGATTTGAACCCCTGCCTCCCGGGTGTGGGGCGGATGCTCTACCAACTGAGCCACCACTCCGGTAGTTGAACCTATTAAAAAACAGATTCAGTTCCTCAGCTCTCTCCTGGCTCCCAGATGGCTGCCCGACTCTCCCCTTGTACCCAGTTATTTGTTTCATTCCCTCCCACACATCTTTAGTGTTGTTTTGCCTGAGTTTCTCTTCCAACTTCCTCCTATAATTGTCCTTGCACCTCCTCAGCATCTATCTCTGCTCATGCTGCACTCCCCTCAGCTTCTCCTTGTCTCCAGCCCTAAAAGCTCTCTTCTTTTTGTTCAGAAGTGCTTTCAGGTCACTGGTGACCCATGGTCTGTTGTTGGAGAAGCAGTGTACAGTCTGAGCTGGCATGGTCATGTCTTCACAGAATCTAATGTATTCTGTGATGCAGTCAGTCATATTGTCTATGTCCACCCCATATGGTTCACAGAATACGCTCCAGTCTGTCATCTCGAAGCAGTCCTGTAGTGCATCAGCAGCCTCTTGTGTCCACCTCCTCACAGTCCGTGTATAAGCAGGCTGCCTTTGCACAAGGGGAATGTACTTGGGTGTTAACATGACCATGCAGTGATCCGATTTGCCAATGGCGGGTAGAGCTGTGGCACTATATGCATCTCTGACATTGGCATTGTTGGAAAAATTGTATATATGTATATAAACAGTTATCATTTTATTAATGATTCATGAAGCTGAGACTGATGTCCCCACATGTGGGTGGGTGTAGCTGGAGCGTTGTGTGCCAAGACTCATCCTTTTCATATCTCGTACCTTTTTGCATATCCTGTACTTTTTATCTTCTCTGCAAAAGACTGTTGTGTACATATATACAGTGGGGTAAAAAAGTATTTAGTCAGCCACCAATTGTGCAAGTTCTCCCACTTAAAAGATGAGAGAGGTCTCCAATTTTCATCATAGGTATACCTCAATTATGAGAGACAAAATGAGAAAAAAAAATCCAGAAAATCACAATGAGGGATTTTTAATGAATTAATTGGTAAATTCCTCGGTAAAATAAGTATTTGGTCAATAACAAAAGTTCATCTCAATACTTTGTTATATACCCTTTGTTGGCAATGACAGAGGTCAAATGTTTTCTTTAAGTCTTCACAAGGTTTTCACACACTGTTGCTGGTATTTTGGCCCATTCCTCCATGCAGATCTCCTCTAGAGCAGTGATGTTTTGGGGCTGTCGCTGGGCAACACACACTTTCAACTCCCTCCAAAGATTTTCTATGGGGTTGAAATCTGGAGACTGGCTAGGCCACTCCAGGACCTTGAAATGCTTCTTATGAAGCCACTCCTTCGTTGCCCGGGCAGTGTGTTTGGGATCATTGTCATGCTGAAAGACCCAGCCACGTTTCATCTTCAATGCTCTTGCTGATGGAAAGAGGTTTTCACTCAAAATCTCACAATACATGGCCCCATTCATTCTTTCCTTTACACAGATCAGTCGTCCTGGTCCCTTTGCAGAAAAACAGCCCCAAAGCATGATGTTTCCACCCCCATCCTTCACAGTAGGTATGGTGTTCTTTCTCCTCCAAACACGACAAGTTGAGTTTTTACCAAAAAGTTCTATTTTGGTTTCATCTGACCATATGACATTCTCCCAATCCTCTTCTGGATCATCCAAATGCTCCCTAGCAAACTTCAGACGGGCCCGGACATGTACTGGCTTAAGCAGGGGGACACGTCTGGCACTGCAGGATTTGAGTCCCTGGCGGCGTAGTGTGTTACTGATGGTAGCCTTTGTTACTTTGGTCCCAGCTCTCTGCAGGTCATTCATTAGGCCCCCCTGTATGGTTCTGGGATTTTTGCTCACTGTTCTCGTGATCATTTTGATCCCACGGGGTGAGATTTTGCATGGAGCCCCAGATCGAGGGAGATTATCAGTGGTCTTGTATGTCTTCCATTTTCTAATAATTGCTCCCACAGCTGATTTCTTCACACCAAGCTGCTTACCTATTGCAGATTCAGTCTTCCTAGCCTGGTGCAGGCCTACAATTTTGTTTCTGGTGTCCTTTGACAGCTCTTTGGTCTTGGCCATAGTGGAGTTTGGAGTCTGACTGTTTGAGGTTGTGGACAGGTGCCTTTTATACTGATAACGACTTCAAACAGGTGCCATTAATACAGGTAACGAGTGGAGGACAGAGGAGCCTCTTAAAGAAGAAGTTACAGGTCTGTGAGAGCCAGAAATCTTGCTTGTTTGTAGGTGGCCAAATACTTATTTTCCACCATAATTTGCAAATAAATTCTTTAAAAATCCTTCAATGTGTATTTCTGGATTTTTTCCCCCTCATTTTGTCTCTCATAGTTGAGGTATACCTATGATGAAAATTGGAGACCTCTCTCATCTTTTAAGTGGGAGAACTTGCACAATTGGTGGCTGACTAAATACTTTTTTGCCCCACTGTATGTTATCATTTAACCATTTCATCTGTTAACTATGTTCTTTTTGACCGGAAGCACTGGTTTGTTGTAGGCCCATATATGGAGTTGTTTCCCCCTCTCTGTCTTTGCTGAGTGGAGAAGCAGATGTTCTCCCCGTGATAAGAGTGTTCATGCGATTTATCTCCTACACACACTTGAAGACGTACAGAGCGTACTTTTGCTTATGTGGTAATTCCGTTGTTCTGCTTTTGCTGAGTTTGTCACATACTCCATGTACTATATTTGTATATAAAGAAGGCAGCTGCGGCACTGCCCCTCAGTATTCAGCTCATCCTGTAAATGGTATGTGTTGATTACTCCTTGCAAGTAAAAGTTTCAAAGGCTCTGCGTGTCTTAAGTCTGATCTTTGATTCAGTCTAATACCTTTTTGTACTCTGTATTTGTGAGGTTATATTTCAGACTTCTGACATAGCTGGTGCCGAAACCCGGGACAGCTGAGATCCAGGTGGAGCGGGAGGGAGCGTCCTGCAGGTTGAAAAACCGTGCACGGTCTGATGGAAGCCATCAGCTTTGGAAACCCGACTTGAGGGAACACTGACAGTGATGTTCTACCACCCGACTCGATCTGGTGACGGCTGTCCTCACTGATAGAGCCTAAAAAGTAAGTTACAAATTTTTCCCTTTTCAGATTGACTGTAGTAGACGTATACGAAAAATAACCGAGCCTGACAATTCACAATTTCCCATTTTTAAAGAACCACAGGTCAGCTGACGAGCGAGTAATGGTAGTATAAGGCGGTGCCCTGTACTTTTCCTAGTGGTTAAATAAAAAAAAAAAAAAAAACGCTGCAGGAATGCAGTGGTCTTAGGAAGTAACGTGACGGCGATTCACGGTTACGGACCGGCCAGGTTTTAAAATAGAAAGGGGTGCAGGAGACAGTGTGACGGCGATTCACGACTGTTTGGTGGTCAGGTTTTAAAATAAGTAGGGTGAAGGAATTCACCCCAAATTGGGCGGTAATAGTGTTACAGTCGGCGTACTGATAACGTCCCTGACCACAAACCCACCCCCAAATTGGGTGGTAATAGTGTTGCAGTCGGCATACTGTTAACGTTCCTGGCCATCTAAAAATGGGGAATTGTGTTAGAAGACCAGATAGGCAGACGAATAAACAGAAGAAAAAACAGGATATGGCGCGCGCAACTGTAAAAAACTACAATAACAGACAAAATGAAAAGGGAAAAATGAAGGATCCGGATAATATTTAATCACTGCTGCAAGTGTTATTTGGTTTATATTGGTAAGGTATTGCTATTTGTGTTATATTGGGAACATTGTAAGTGAGAAGGTAAAAGTTTAATTAAAAAAAAAAAGGGCAACAGAGGCGCGAGCGGCTGTTCTCTCTCCCATCAGCAAGGGGAGGGGTGAGCAGCTCTCTCTCTCTCTCTGTTCCTCGCTCTCCCAAAGGGGGCGGGCGAGGGATAGTGCTCTCTCTCTCTCTCTCTCTCTCTCTCTCTCTCTCTCTCCTTTTGCCTGAGGGGCGGGGGAGAGGCAGATTTGGCCTGTAGGAAAAACAGAAGTGAAGGAAAACTCCGTGGGAGAACGGCTCCAGAATGTTGAAGCTGGTGTAACTAATTTGCAAAGACAAACACAGGATTTTCAGTATAGTTTATGCTCTAATACTGGCAGTGTGGAATCAGGTGTAGTAGATGATGAAGGTACAGTCTTAGCGTCGACGGAAAAACTTACAACAAAAAAGAGATAAATATCAAAACCAACCGAGCATCGAACCATTATTAAATGAAAAAGATAATCCTTCCCCCAACTTATCAATGCCACGATCCTAAGGAGGGTCCATACGGCAAATTATTTAAAGAAGCCCAAGAGGTTGGGAAAAGGAGGAGGCAAATAAAATCATAAAAATTAGACCATAATATTTAAAGACGGACGGATTAAATGGCAGCAGAACTGGATAACGTTAAAATGGACAATGAGAAAGTTATTTTATCTCTTATCTATTCTTTGTGTGTGTGTGTGTGTGTGTGTGTGTGTGTGTGTGTGTGTGTGGTTGATCTGTGAAGAAAGTGGTCTAAATATGGGTACTTTTACAAAGTTTTGGGTTTTTATTTTTTCAATTTAACTCTGTGGGGTCTTGATTAATGTTGCGTACGTGATAAACTGTTTACATATTTAAAAAAAAGGCAATTTTGACGCATTACTGACCTTTGTCCTTGACTGAAACATGACAGTGCACTTTATAGAAAAAAAAAGGACTGACGTGTGACAATGTGACTACAGGCCATACTATGATCATATTATGATGTCATTTAATAATGCCTAATCACTGAAGATTTTATGTTTACCCTATATCACATGATTTAGAGCACAGAGGATCAAAACAGATTGATAATTAATGTGTCTGTGCATATGATCTGCCAGAGGCTATGGATTATCAGACAAAGGTCTTGGAGAAAGAATCCTTAAATTGATAAGCACTTTTTGAAGCCAAGTATGACTTTGTATGACATTGTAGATAACATAAGGTGTACTGATTCAAATGACTTTGACTTTACAAATGTAATGTTTATATGATTTTATACTGATATTACTCGCCACATAATGGTGCGGTAACAATATATTTCAGAAATGTGACAGCAATGAGGGATGTGCTTCTCCTGATTCAGCGGTGGCCAAGCTGGGTCAGGGTGAACTACATTGCACTCCATAATTTACTAAGGAATGTATGAAATAGGGACGTTCCTTGTAAAACATTAAATCAAATTCTAATTAGGCAAAACGTCCGCCTTTCCTTTGACTGAAAGAATGTGACACAATATTTCAAATTCAACCCATCTGTGTTCAACTGGACAAACTGATCTTATTTATCAATGCTGAAGCGTATCAAAAATGCACAGATAGTTATTTTGTTTTTCTTAAATGAAATTTGTAAACTATTTCAAGAGATGTCACAAAAAGAAGCTATAATTATTGAGATCTCATCTTTGAAGGAACTGGGCTACCTGCAAATTTTATTTAAAACTAAAAATGGTAACACACTTCCTTTCAGTAAAAGAATCAAACAAATACCCTGTAACTTTGCTGCATGTGAGCCTCCATGTATCAAAACAGGGGGTATCAAAGAAATTAATTAGCAAATAATTAGCAATCCTCAGAAAAATAGATAATGCATAAAAATTATCAATAAATGCAATTTTATTTACATAAGTGCTTTTCATTTCATTTTCTGTAGTGCCCAGGATAAACATATGGCTGCAAATACAGGCTGGGCAATACAGACCACCTTTTTATTATTTATGGGATAATACAAATAATAAGATCATGCCCTCTATTATCCTACACATTTCCCATGTTGTGAAGGAGGGGGTGAACAGCAGCTCTCTCTCTCTCTGTACTTAGCAAAGGAAGAAGCGAGCGATAGGCTTGCTCTGTAAAAAATAGAAGTGTGCTTATGCTGTAACGGTGTTGTCTGGGGTCCTGATTGTGTAAAAATTCCACAACCTGCATCACCTCCAACAGCTGAATGAGCTACTAACCTGAATGTAACTTATCTGTATTCTGTACAGACAGTAAATATGCTTATAGCACATGCCACCTGCATACTGTTACTTTGAATCTGCGGGGGTTTGTCACCTCCACAGAAAAACCAGCAAAACATCGACAGCAATTGTTGCAACTATGTAATGTTCTGATGCTACCATGTTCTGTGGCAGTTATTCACTGCCCTGCCCACACTAATGGCACTGACTTGTCTAGCTGCGATAATCACTTGGCTGATAACGCTACTCACTGTGCTGCTATTGGTCTTTTAGGAACCGTCTGTCTTATTAATAATGTTGATGTTTTAAAAGACTGTCAAAATAATATGGACCTTCCTCCTGTTTCATGTGTAAATAATTAGATATACATTTGGCTTGTCTGATGAAAATTTGCTCTGCCACCCACATTATACAGATGAGCTGTCCTGGTGGCACATGGCCAATCATGTGCCAACAGGAGGGAAATCAATGATGAGGATGTTGGAAAAACTGTCCTAATATTTTGAAAGAAGTAACAAAAACATGCCAAAAGTGCATCATTTGTTTATAAAATAATGCTCAAGGAGCAATGGAAAGCTACAATATTGGTTGGTGTTGATTGACACCTTCACAAAGTGGACAAGAATTCATCACACATCCTCAGCAAATGCCGCATCTGTGTGTGTGAAACTCTGTTGAATGATGCTCTTTCCGTTTTTGGGGTTCCAGAACTGATTTATGCAGATAATGGAACTCATTTTACAGCACAAACAGTTCAAGACTTAATCCAAGCTGTAAGAAGTAAGATCAAATTTCATAGTATCAGTACAATCAAACAAATGCTGGCAAAAAAACACACATGGAAAGGGTATTACTTGGCCAGAAGCTCTGAAATTAGTCAGACTAACCATTAACTCTATACTAGACCCAAAGACAGAATTATCACCTTTTGAATGTGTTTTTTCACCATCCTTATGTATTACCTGACCTCTCACCACTAACCACACCTAACAAATACACAGATCTTGGTGAACATCTCAGGGAATGTTTTGATTCTGTCAGAAGCTCTGCTCCACAGAAAGAAACGGATAACCTGGAGACTATGTCTTCATAAAGAACAACCACCGACAACACTAGACACTCCCACTCCCACTGCAGTACGTATTGCTGAATGACCATCTCGGATTCACCTTTCACACGCTAAAAGACTACGGGTGCCTGTAAGTGAACTAACTAACTTGTTTCCCTGAGTAAGTCCAGTACAAAGGGGGCATGTCCTTTTAAGGACAAGGCCATCTCAACCCTGGTGAAGAAAGAGGCCCGGAGGGGTACTCTCTCAGGTGGAAGCATGGCACCAAAATTATTGATGACTCTGTGTTCAGCACTTCTCCTGGCAGTGGGGTGGTAATCTCTTTCTGATTCAAGGACAAGGAACCCACGAAGCACGGACAATGAACAATACGCATAACCTATGGTACCAGACAATGGTGGTTTCGGTGAGAGGACTGGGAATCGATACTTCTTGCTATGTGTGTTCATTGCTACCCCATTTAAACAAGACTGCAATACCCATGATTGACTACAATACCCATGATCCCTGTTCCACTGAGTGAAGAGAAAACGCCCGGAGCGACAATAGCAATGAACTCTCGTCTCAGTCTGTTTAATACAAGCAATAAAGTTGGACATTGGTTGGTGGGGAATTTGTCAGAAAGGTATCTTAATAGATTGAATGTCACTATTACTGATTAGACTGGGTCTAAGATTAGAATATTTAATATTATTGGGATTGGAACTTCTTTGCTTACGGTTAAGAAGCATTTAATGAAAGTAAATCCTACACTGTTTACTTCACCAATCTGCTTTCACAAAAATTGTAGTAAAAACAGTTTCAACCTGGGTATTTCACAAAGATGCAATGATACTAAGGAAGTGACCTGTGAAGTGTCATATTATGATTCTGTTTGTAGAAATGTATTTCACTTTCCCTATATTGCTGCTGGAAAATTCACCTTAAAGAGGAAAAATTGCACTTTTAACTGTAGCAATAATCCTACTGTTTTTTGGCCAAATGATGATGGGTATGGATTCTTGGAAAACCAATGGGTACTCTTTTTCCAATGTATGGCAGTGCTCTAGCTATACACCACATAAATGCATTAGCATGGACAAAAGAAAATCTGACTATATTAATGGAGCAAGGATTCACAACTTTAAATGAAGAACAAAAATTAGCCATTTGAATGATATTTTACACTTACAGCATGGGTTAGATGAAGATAAAGGTTGGGGCTCCTGGGATTGGTTTCAAAGTAGAACTTGGTGGCAGATTTTGCTTAAATGGCTGACCCCAGTTATTATAATTTTAGTGCTTTTCTGTGTATTGTTCATGTGTGTCATTCCCTGCATCAGATCAATGATCACACATGCATTGACTCAACACACTTTCATGCTACAGCAGTCATTCTTGTCCAATCATGTTCAAGGCCCGTATATGCCACTCTCCCAAAAGGATGAAAATCTTTTGAAGTTACATTGTACTGATAATTGCATATGATTAAAAGGGTTAATAAAATAATAAACAGGAGGGAAATGTTGGAAAAATTGTATATATGTATATAAACAGTTTTCATTTTATTAATGATTCATGAAGCTGAGACTGATGTCCCCACATGTGGGTGGGTGTAGCTGGAGCGTTGTGTGCCAAGACTCATCCTTTTCATATCTCGTACCTTTTTGCATATCCTGTACTTTTTTATCTTCTCTGCAAAAGACTGTTGTGTACATATACGTATATGTTATCATTTAACCATTTCATCTGTTAACTATGTTCTTTTTGACCGGAAGCACTGGTTTGTTGTAGGCCCATATATGGAGTTGTTTCCCCCTCTCTGTCTTTGCTGAGTGGAGAAGCAGATGTTCTCCCCGCGATAAGAGTGTTCATGCGATTTATCTCCTACACACACTTGAAGACGTACAGAGCGTACTTTTGCTTATGTGGTAATTCCGTTGTTCTGCTTTTGCTGAGTTTGTCACATACTCCATGTACTATCATTGTATAAAAAGAAGGCAGCTGCGGGACTGCCCCTCAGTATTCAGCTCATCCTGTAAATGGTATGTGTTGATTACTCCTTGCAAGTAAAAGTTTCGAAGGCGCTGTGTGTCTTAAGTCTGATCTTTGATTCAGTCTAATACCTTTTTGTACTCTGTATTTGTGAGGTTATATTTCAGACTTCTGACAGGCATACAGTAAATCCAGTGTTTTGTTCTCTCTGGTGGGACAGTCAACAAACTGGTGAAAGTTTGGTAGTGTTTTTCCCACTGAGACATGATTAAGATCACCTGTGATGGCCATGAATGCATCCAGGTGCTTCTCCAGTAATGTGGCCGCAGTGGAGCTGATGACGTCACAGGCCAGCTGCGTGAGCTGATGGAGGGATGTAGACGATAATAATTAAAGTGCACTTCATTTCTCGAGGCATATAATAAGGTCTCATACTAACAGCCAGCAGTTCAATGTCCGGGCTGCAGCACTTTTCCTTCACATAAATGTGTCTAGGATTACACCACCAGGATATATTGGACAAAGGATGTTGAAGATATTCGGTGGTCGCCAGACCACTGAATGTGTACAATCGTACAAATATCTTGGGACGATTATTGATAGTGGATTGAACTTTGAGGTGAACTGTGAAAGGGTGTGCAAAAAGGGTCAGCAAAATTTGCATTGTTTGAGGAAACTTGCACGCTTCCAAATTGACCGAACCATAATGACTATGTTCTATCGGGCTTTTATTGAATCTGTTTTATCCTTTTCTTTAATGTCATGGTTTGGTCAGATAAAACTGAAACAGAGGAAATCCTTGGATCAGGTAGTCAGATGGTCCAGTCGTTTGCTTGGTGAGTCACAGCTGAGCCTGACATCCCTGTACACCAGACAAGTACAGAGGATGGCTGACTCGATTTTAAATGATGACTCCCACCCTTTGCACTGCAACTTTCAGCTTCTTCCCTCCAGACGGAGGTTTGCTGTCCCAAAAAGTAGAACCCAGCGCTACAAAAACAGCTTTGTCCCTGCTGCTGTCAAAGAGTTGAACAAGCTATAAAAATTATATTGTACATATTTTATATTTACCTATTTTGTAAGATGTGTGCCTGTGTTTGTGTCTATGTTGAATGTAATTAGTGGCTTGTAAATATGGATGTCACCAACTGCAAAACAAATCTACCTACGGGTACAAATAAAGTAACCTGAACCTGAACCTGAACCTGAAGATGGAGCTGCCAGGCAAGAAGAAAAGAAGAAGATCACAGAGAAGATTCATGGATGTAGTGAAGGAAGACATGGAGACCGTTGGTGTTACAGAGGAAGATGCAAGGGATAGGGTGAGATGGAGGCAGATGATCCGCTGTGGCGAAAGAGAGCAGCTGAAGGAAGAACATCATGGTTACTGTAGTGAGACTGTGTAATTTAATCTGTATCTCAATATTCTCCTAATCTTCTTGAATCAATAAAAGATAGTTAGATAACATCATACAACCACTGAAAAACAAAAGTAGTGAAAGCACCAAGGTGCTAATGCCTCGGTGTCAGAGCCTTGGTGGAGGTATGCATTCTTGGATCATACCAAAATGTTATGGGTTCCTTTCTAGCCCAAGGACCACATCTGGTAAAAATTTCATTCAAATCCATCCAGTAGTTTTGGAGTATTCTTGCTAGCACACTGTGAGAAGAGAAGAGCCTTGGTGGAGGTGTGCATTCTTGGATAATCAAAATGTTATAGGTTCCTCTCTAGCCCAAGGACCACTTCTTGTAAAAATTTCATCCAAATCCATCCCATAGTTTTGGAGTACACGCATGCGCAGTGAAAATAATCTGCAGTTCACATGCCCATACTGTTGGGGGCAGCCAAGAGCCACCAAACTGATTTGAACAGCTGCAATACAAACGCAAAAGAAGAGCACAAGGGCAGACATTTTAAATGGTGGAAGCAATGGAGGTACGTGAATACAATGACAATCAAGACGAACAGGTGCTTTTTTAAGGATTCAAGGATTCAAAGGCTTTGTTATGTGCACAGTTAAGAAATGCAACTTTTCCAGAGCAATGAAATTCTTACTCTGCTCTCTGAACGAATGCCAAGGAAACAGATACACATCAATACTAATAAGGTAATAGCACACCTAATACTAATGAATACTAATTACACATACTAATAAAACACATTAGGTAATTAGGACACCTTAAACACATCTTAATACTAAGTATTAATACTAATGAATACTAATAACACACATTAGGCAATTAGGACAGTTAAAGCAGTTAAACTAGAGGAAACGAGAAGAATGAAAATTGAAAATTCACTGGATGACTATAATGGACAATGGTATATTAATATCAGAGATGATATGAACCTGAGATGGCATAAGCCTATGTACAGTTTGCAAATGAGCAATGTGCAAATGAGCAATGTACAAATTAGCACCCAGTGTGAGAATTTCTCTGTAATGATAATACCCAGTAGACTGTACAATGATAATTTAGCAGCAGAGATGATATGGACAGCATGAGACGGGGTGAGACTATCTGCACTGTGCAAGTGTGCAATGTGCAAATTTAGCAACCAGTGTGTGAATTCCTATTTGCAAAGCTGTGTCCAGAGTTTGTTATTTATCCAGGAGTCTGATGGCAGTGGGAAATAAGGAGTTTTTTCATCTGGATGTCCTGCATTTCACACTTCTGTACCTCCGGCCTGAGGGTAGAAGTGTGAACATTCTGTGTTGGGGGTGGGTGGGGTCCTGGAGGATAGCGGCAGCTCTCCTTTGGACTCTGCAATGGTAGATGCTCTGCAGAGAGGGGAGTGGAGTCCTGATGATCTTCTCCGCTGTCTTCACCACTCTCAGCTTTTGCTGTTTAGTGGCAGAGGAAGAAAACAGATGGGGAAAAAGACGGACATCTGTTCACCCAGTACTGGCGCATTTCTCAGTACTTCCCTCTGGCAGGAGCTTCCAGGCACATGCACAGTTCACTGCGACCATTTGCGGGCAAGGAATGCTGGGACTTGTACTGCCACCTCTAGTGGCCTGGCATAAGTTGTTACAATACCATTCCATTGACGGTAAAGGTGAGTTAAATTTGTGTTTATTTCAAAAACAAAGCCTTATCTCGGAATTCTAGCAAATTAAAAGTCGATAAACTATGGCAATACAATGATACAAGCCTTTAGTTGCACTTAATTACCTCCGCCAAGGAGGTTATGTTTTCATCGGCGTTGGTTTGTCTGTCTGTCTGTTTGTTTGTTTGTTAGCAAGATAACTCAAAAAGTTATGGACGGATTTTCATGAAATTTTCACAGATTGTCAGAAATGGGGTATCCTACAGAAGATTACATTTTGGTGGTGATCCGGATCACCGTCTGGATCCAGGAGTTTTTTAAAGGATTCTTGTGGGGAACTGTGGCGCTTGGCGGAGGTCTGCGCTCTCCGAGTGCTTTTCTAGTTATTACTGTGATACCTAAATAGCTAAGATTTTTTTTGCAAAATTTATCAATAATTCTAAATAACATATCACAATACTAGTGTCTTTGAATCCATACAGTACCACTACCAAAAGTATCATGATTAGGGATGTGATTTGGGGTTGGGGAAATTATCTGAAAATAGCAGGAGTAAACCGAGCTGCTCCCTTAAATAGGGCTGACAGATTAATCAGGTGATGAGAACGTCATCAGCTGATTGGATTCCAGCCGTCCCTGCGGAGCTCAGCTCTGACAGCTGGAAGCCCCGCCGAGACGCTGTCACAATAAAAACCCGGAGGCCATATGGTGCTGAGCGCCCTGAGCGCTGAAACGCTATGACCAGTGGCCGTTTTTTGTCGTGGCACTCAGGGCGCGCAGCATTGAAAAAAGTTCAACTTTTTAGACTGCAGCTGAGCTCGTCAGTGTCAGACCTTTCTAAGTAGCCAATCAGAATAAGGAAGGGTGGGACATACTGGAAGAAGACAACAGTTATGACGGTGGAGGAGAGGCTGATACTCGCTGTATCAGACAATCCAGTATTGTTTGATCTGATGCTAAAAGGCTATCATGATCAAAATATAAAAGCAAATGCTTGGAAGAATGTGTCCACATCTGTCAGCATGTCAGGTGAGTATTTGTTCCTTTGTCACAGTCATATTTCTTACAAGTTTGTTGGGGTGGATAAGGAAGGGTGGGACATAGGACGCCAGTACAATCTCTACTCAGACTCCTGTTTTCCATGCCATCATATTTTCTTCCAGAGCTGCTAAAACATGTTCCCTGTCCATTGTTATTGTCAACGATGGCTCTCATGAGCCATCAATGAGACGCCGAAAGCTAGCCGATGAGTTTGCATAATTTATTAAGGAAAGACAAATTACAAAATAAAGAGCCACAAGGGGCAAAAACACAACTGATGCTAAGACTAAGACACAGGATGCAGAGTCTCAGGGAAACACTTACTGTGACGAATGATAGACAAGGGAATGTTTGACGAGGTCGCAGCCTGGAGTAAACCGAGCTGCTCCCTTAAATAGGGCTGACAGATTAATCAGGTGATGAGAACGTCATCAGCTGATTGGATTCCAGCCGTCCCTGCGGAGCTCAGCTCTGACAGCTGGAAGCCCCGCCGAGACGCTGTCACAATAAAAACCCGGAGGCCATATGGTGCACCTGAGAAGAGAACGGGGAACTTCCGGACAACTGCGCTCGGACCATGAGAGTTATTTAGAGACTGCTATTAAAAAGTAAGTCGAAAGTTTGACCATAGGAAAAGCAGAAGTGCTGAGCTGAGAGTGACATGCTGTTGCTGGGATACAGGGGCACAGACCTTTTTTTTTTTTTTCCAGAGCGCAGTGCACAAGCGCTGAAAAATAAATGCTCACGATGGTCAGGCGACAAAAAACGTGTTTGGTGGACACGCAGCCTAGTCTCACCAAAAAAAAAGAGTTGGTGCAGGCAATGTGGATCTGCTCAGGCTACAGAGGAAGTGACATTCACATGGTCAAATGTTGGTGTACCATCAAAACATTTTTGCAAACATTATGTTGAGGTGAAAATCTTACATAGTGTATCTTTAAAAAGTACAGGAGATCTATGCTGTACTTCAGTTGTTGTTTAGAAGAATAAGACCTCCCTGGCAAGATTCAAGCTGGGACCTCCTGCATACCAAGCACTTTAAACTATAAAATTTATTTATTTATATAGCACCTTTCATACAACAAAGTGCAGCTCAAAGTGCTTTACAGTTAAAAACAATTCCAGATAAAACACAAAACAATAAAAAGACAAAGAGAGCCCTCCCGAAGCCCTCCCCATCCCCACTCTCGTCCAAGACATTTATCCACCTGACCCCCCAACCCATCCCTATAAATGTTCAGTTGAAAGGCTTCCAAGCAGCAGTATATCATTTAAAACCCATTGTTTTCAAATGCATAGAAGAGGTACGTTGTACTTAACCCCTACACCACATGACTGCTTTAGGTCATATGCCCACTTCAAAACACACTAACAAAATATTTCACTGACAAGACAAAATGACTGACAGACATTTCATGAACATTATTTTTTGATCATTAACAGAATTGCATGAAATCTGGTGGTTAGCTGAACAATACTGTTCTGATTGTGAGTCTAAAGTTTCATCAAATTTGAATCACTATATCAGAAGTTAACCCAAAAACTACATGCCAAAGAAAAGCTGTACAACTTGATTGGTCTAGAAAATCAAAACAGACTGACATTTTGTATAATTTTAACAATTTTTCATTATCAATGTCTGTAGATGATCTCTGCTTATTTTCAAGCAATTTGGATGAATGGCCTAGGAGGAGTTCATTTTGAGTACACTTGCACATTTTTTAAAACATGGTGCAGAAATCTTCCTTTTTAGAGCATAAAACCAGTGTAAAAAAGTTGCGGAAGGTTTCAGAGAATAGAATGATGAAAGAATTTTTAGTCTAAGGCCAGCTGTTCGAGATATTTGCAAAATATAAAACAGTTTACTATTGTGCACCGTTGCCAACTTGGCTACTTTCTTGATAAATCTGGCGACTTTTCAAATCCTCTTGGTGACTTTTTTTGGTCAAAAGCGACTAGCAACAAATCTAGCGACTTTTCTTGGTGTTATCAGTGACTTTTCTGGTGTTTTGGAGACTCTAACGTGCAGGGCTTGGCAGGTTGTAATTTCCTTTTAAAATAAAACCTATCTGTTATGTGAGACTAGGAAACTTCAACTCCCAAAAGCACTGTCTGCACACAGTTTATGCTCATTGGTCCACTGTCACCTGGATCCCTGGAAAGCTGCAGACAGTCTGCTCCGCGGGTTGGTCTCCTGTCCTGCCCCAGTTCACACCGCAACCTGGTGGAAAGAAATGCTGTGGTGGTGGCAACTTCTCATATCAAACTCAGAGCAGAGCCAGACTTCATTTCCATTTCTTCAGACTAACTCCAAAGAGAACTTGCCGTGGACGAACAGACATCAGCTGGCAGTACACACCTGTCCCGTCTCTCAGTGATCAGATCATCAGAACAAGTTACTGACCCTGATCACCTGTTGTCCGAGCAGTGAGTAGTCCCCAACATCAGCTCCTACCTCTGTGGTTAAACATGAGTATTTTTAGAGCAAGAAGCTTGCATTTCAAATCCGCAATTGTGCAAATGTAAGTTTTCTTACCACAGAGAGAAAAAGTGACTGTGATTTGTTGCTGTAAAGAACAAATGAAGCTTCTTTTAAGGTGAACTTTCATTTACCTGCGCTTTCTATTTTATCTTATTCATTTACATGCTGTTGTGATATGCAACAATTTCATGGAAGTAAATCCTCTAAATATGTATTTTTAATGGGCTGGTCCAGTGGTGTCAAACTTATGGCCCATGGGCCAAAAACGGCCCACCAGGGGGTCCAAAATTTTCTCTGTGAATTTACAGCTTTATTTTTAGTAAATTTCTAGCTTTTTCTACTGATTAGAATAGTTTGTGTACATTTGAGAGATTTTTCTCTGCAAGATTAGATTTTTTTTCTCATCAGTTTTCTTTTTCTTCTTTTTTTCTGATGAGAGCAAGGGGCCCTTGATTTCAAGGGCCAAGGGGTAGGAAAAGGAGAAAGGGTAGAAATTAGAATTGAGACAGACCCCAAATCTACCTATACTTCACTCTCACATTCCAAATATTTTTCTCGACTGTTTTATAGTATTTACTGCTGTTAATAACTACTTAAACAGACAGTGTTTCTCTTGCTGTTTTTATGTATGTATAAGGGTCATTGCATTTAAAAAGGTTGTGCATTTAATTCAACTACATTTTAGCATGCGATAATTAAATTTCACCATATTAAACATAATTTTCCAATTACAAAATTGTGGCTAGTGAAAAGGATGAGTGGCTAGTAACTTTGGAAAATCACTAGCCACAGCAGCCGGTGAGGAAAAAAGTTAATGTCAAGTCCCGCTAACATGAAAGCACTACTGCTCTGCAATTACTATCCTCAACAAGCAGTGGGTGCTACCGTGAGCTTCTCCCCATCCCAAAGCACTCACACGCGGTCAGTGGCACAGTAGCCTCATGCAGCAGTTAGTTGCAGTCAGAGAGGAGACCCACGCCCATGCCACTCACACCCAGACTGCAAATGAATTGCGCATGCACACCCCACCGCCAATTGATGTAAATGTTTCTTCACTGTCAGTGTCACACTAATAAATCACTGCATTTGACTAACAGCCTCAGTCACGTACTCACTTCGTCCACTGTGTGTGTGTGTGTGTGTGTGTGTGTGTGTGTGTGTGTGTGTGTCATAAGCTAAACATCTAGCAGCTATCTCATTGTGTTGCAGTTTGAACTGTATGCTCAAAAATACAGAAAGGAGTGGGAATCAAACCCTGAATTCAAAGGCTGGTTGAAGCCATTTATTGGAGATGACACAGAAGTGATGGCCTATTTAAATGCCAAGTTAAAACAAACAAACCAAGAATCAACAGAAGAAAGTTAATTTGTAGTTCTTGTCAAGTGTGGGTGTTGGAGAAAAGGACCCAATTGCCAGACCTTGGTTTGCAGTTTTTAATTTTGGGCTGAACACCACCTTCAGCTCCCAAAACTATAAACAATAAAGAACCAGAAACAGACGGACAAAAGGCAGACACGACAGGAAAAAAACCTAATAACTCAGACTGGGCTGACAGGAACAGACAGACGTGTGTTACTCATACTGGCATTGACAAGGACACTGTGCCCAGGTGAGGGAAAGGCACACCCTTAAATAAACTAGACTGATGAACCTAAATTACAGACAGGTGTGAATCATTAACAAAACCAGACTATGCAAAGGCAGGAACTGAAAGCACTGTCAAACTAAAGCCAAATACAAAACCCAAGAATCATGACAGGAATGACAACAGGCAAACACAAACATGATTATGATAATAATAATACAAATTAAACAAGATTGAATAATCATTATAATGACAACCCACAACACAAAACACAGAAGTCATGATATTAATATAAATGATAAACAACTAAGGACCAGGCAGAGACAAAGCCTACAGAACACAAATGCAGACAAAATAATGAATAATAATAAATTCAGAAAAAATCCATAACACAATTCAAGGTGAGAACGTGGGGTAGGGCCATGTCCTGGAAACAAGAAAATAGAGCAATAACTCAAAGTGAGGACATGGGGCCCAGTCCACATCATAACAGTTTTAAGCATATTTAGGGTGTTTTTTACTCACTTTTTGTGTGTCCCACAGCATTATTCTTCTCTCCTACAGCATTCATTACAATTACATGCAAATGACCAATTATGCAAATTAGGTGATGACATCATTTAGCGACTTTTAGGACAGCCAATAGCTACTTTCCTTCCTGAGGAGTTGGCAACACTGCTACAGTGCCATCGATGGATGCAGTGTGTGCTGTCTAGTTGTAATATTTTATTAAGATTCATTTGCAAGTATTCATTTATGTTCAGTATGTCCTAGTGGTGTTGCCGTAGTCAGGAAATAGTCTCTTTAAATAAGTTTTTTTTTTTTTTTTATTTTAACTTTTTTTTAACAGTCTTACAAGAGGTAAGAAGGATAAGATAAAGTAATAAGAATAGTAAATAATAATAAGATAAAGTAACTAAAAGCATAATAAAAGTAGACAAAAAGAGAAACGGGGGGTTCTTTTCAGTCCAGAGTGTCCAGAGTTCTAGGGGTTTTCCATGAGTTTCCGATCATCGACCAAACAGTGGAGTTTCACAGCATTCCGCTTCTTCGTGTGTTTCAGTGATGAGAAAAAAAGGCAGAGTTCTTTATGAAATACATTAAAATTTGGCTTGCATTTTAAAAATCTATTTTTGTGTACATAAAATTTTCCCAAGATTACGAGGGTGTTAATAGACATATCATGCAATGAGTTCTTAATAATAAAGCCATACAAAATATTCTGACAGTTAAAAACAGGGGTTGGTACATGTTTAGATAACCAGTGATGAAAATCATCCCAAAACGCAATGGTGTACATACAGTAAAAGAAAATGTGATCTGTACTTTCTATATGTTCATTACAAAAGGAACAGTTATTGTTCTCAAAGCCAAAGCGTTTACTTAGAAACTCAGCAGAAGGATAAATTCCATTTAAAACTTTATAGTGGATCTCTTTTGCTTTCGGTGAAATAGGAAATTTAAAGAATTTAGATCTTAGAATTTGAGCTTCTTTTTTGGAGAAAAAATTAAGAATAGCAGCTCTAGAAACTGTTGCTGGGAAGATTTCTTTATTAAATATTTTCCTAATCGTTAAATTGTTTAATTTTGAGTCATCTAGGCGGAAACCATTCACCAAAAGCAAAGGGAGGTTTGGGCAAGAGCCAAATCTATTTAAAGTTGAGGCCATTAGTATAACTGTCTGAGGTATTGCCTCCATTACTTGGTTATATTCTCGTTTATCATTTATGTTATATTTAGCACAGAAGTTCTCAAAAGTTAAAACATTCCCTGTGCCGTCTAATAAGTGTAGTACAGACCAAATGCCCTTATTTTGCCAGTTTTGTAGGAATATTGATTTGTGTTTATATAGTACATATCTACAATTCCACAGAGGGGTCATATGAGGGCTAAAATTATGTTTATAAATCAATCTCCAATATAGTAAGACCTGTTGATGAAATGAGGAGAGTTTATAGGGGAGCTTTTTTAGGTCATAGTCACATCTGAGCAGGAATTCAATGCCCCCAAATTTAGCAAAAATTTCATTGGGAATATGAAACCAGAAATGTTTGGGTTGTTTAATAAATTGTCTCAGCCAGTTAATTTTGATGGTGCCATTAATGCATTCAAAGTCTATTGCTTTAACACCACCTTCCTCATATTCTTGAATCATGGTACCTTTTTTAATATAATGTGTTTTCCCTTTCCAGATATAATTGAAAATGGTTTGGTTGATGGCTTTAACGGCATCTTTGGGCATTGGTAATGAATGGGCTGGATAAATAAATCGGGAGATGCATTCCATTTTTGTCAGAAATGTTCTTCCTATGATGGAAATATCTCTTTGAGACCAGGAGTTGAGATAAGTTTTTGATTTCTCCAAGCAATTCCATATATTGAGCTTGACTAATTGATCAACATCTTTAGTGATATGCATGCCCAAATATTTCACTGTTTGTTTGACGGGAATGGTATGAATGGCTGATAGACTGCAATCATGAATAGGTAATAATTCACATTTACCTAGATTCAGTTTAAGCCCAGAGGCTTTAGAGAAAACATCTATATAATTAAGAATTTTAGGGACTTGATCAGAGTTGTGCATGAATATGGCTGTGTCGTCAGCCAGTTGGCTGATTGTTAGTTGTCTTCCAAATACTGTTAATTTATCAAAGTCAGAGTTTTTTATAAAAATTGAGAGCATTTCAGCTGCTGCAATGAACAACAGAGGCGAAATCGGGCAGCCTTGTTTTATTCCTTTACCTATTGAAAATCTAGGGGAGGTACCATGTGGTAATAGAACTGAGCTGTTGGTATCCGTGTAAATTAGTTTTATAAAGTCTAAAAAGTGCTCCCCAAAACCAAAAAGCTCTAAGGTCCTCAACATAAATTTGTGTTCAATCATATCAAAAGCTTTAAAAAAATCCAAAAATAAAATAAACCCCTCGTCAATTAGGTCCCTATAGTCAAGTAAGTCCAATACCAGGCGTATATTGTTGTGTATTGAGCGCCCTTTAATAAAACCTGATTGTGTCTCTGAGATAAGATCAGTGATGCCAGTTTTGAGTCTGTTGGCATAAATATGTGTTAAAATTTTGTAATCATTATTAAGTAAAGTAATTGGTCTGAGATTATCAATCAATTTTGGGTCCTTGCCAGGTTTGGGAATTAATGTGATGACTCCTTGTTTCATAGTATTTGGTAAAACTGATGTAGCACGAATTTCCTTTAACATATTAAAAAATAAGTCTTTTAGGTTAATCCAGAAGTGCCTGTAAAAATTGGCTGTCAAGCCGTCTGAGCCAGGTGATTTGTCTAGAGCTAAGGATTTTAAAGCTTTCTCAACTTCCTCCATTTGGATCTCTGCGTCACATGATTTTCTAAAATATTCATCAATTTTCGGTATCCGTCCTGAAATGGATTCAAAGAAACCCTCTGCATTAGTATGCGAGTAAGAGGAGGAGTATAATTCACTGTAAAATTTAAATATTTCTTTAGAGATCCTCACAGAATCAGTACATTCTTTACCATCAATTATAAGAGACTTAATGGCATTTCGTTCTTGTCTTCTTTTCTCAAGCCTACAGAAGTATGCTGAGCTTCTCTCTCCCTCCTCTATCCATTTCGCTCTTGACCTAATATATGCTCCTTTGGCTTTATTAATATAGATGTTATCTAGGGAAGAGTGCAATAAAATCAGTTTTTGTTTGTCCTCTTCACATAAGGAATGTTTGTTGCATATTAAATGGATCTCTTTTACAATATCCATTTCTTTTTGTTTATTGGCTCGGCTTATGACTTTGCTGTATGAAATGGAGATCTGACGGATTTTAAATTTAAGAAATTCCCATTTCTCCCTGTAAGTTGACAATAATGTATCTTTAGTTATACTGTCGATTGTCCTTTTAACATCCTGACAGAAAGGGTCATGTTTTAGAAGATTTGAATTAAATTTCCAGTAGCCTTTATTTCTTCTGACTGCACTAGTGGGAGTTATGGTTAACTTGATCATACAATGATCTGTAAGCGGAGCTGCAGAAATTGAGGTATTTATGTCTATATTAGGTTGGAATTCAGAAATAAGCCAGTAGTCTAATCGCGATTTAATGGTGCCATCAGGTTTAAACCAAGTAAAGGTTTGAGTATCTGGATTTAACGCACGCCATATGTCACTAAGCTGAAATGTGTTACAGAAGTCTAGTAAAGTGGTATTATACTGATGATTGGGAAATCTTGAAGGTTGCCTATCAAGCCATTCATCCATAACCATATTGTAGTCGCCACCCAACACAAAAACAGGATTGATATATATTTGGGATAATTCCTTCAATATGTTAGTCACGTCTGTAATTAATTGTTTGTTCTGACTGTGGTTAATAAATCCATAAATGTTAACAAGAATCAAGAATTGTTTGTGTATTTCAAAAACGCAAATAATCCAGTGTCCTGTGACATCTCTTTTGGTTGCAACTACTTTCCCAGGAAAGTTATTTAGGAGTATGGCGACCCCTGCTGATCTATTTGTGCCATGACTATAGTATATTTTTTCTCCCCATTGATTTGTCCACATTTTTTCATCTGTATTGTTGCTGTGAGTCTCCTGAATAAGATAACAATGTGCTTTTTCATTTTTAAGGAATAGAAATGTAGCCTTTCTTTTTATAGAGTCTCGTAAACCCCTAGCATTAAGTGATGCAAAAGAAAAGGTTGTAATAAAAGACATAAAGGATAAAAAAGAATAAGGAAAAAATTAAAATAATAATAAAATAAAAATAACAAGTAGATAAACGGTTTAGGTTGTTACTTTGGACCAAGTACACTTGAAGAAAGCCCCTGATTAAATTGCTAAATATATGTTTTAACTCATAACTTTTTTCCCCTTTTTTTTTTCCTTCCCTTTTTTCCTTTTTCTTCCTCTTTTTTCCTTCTCCTTCTTTTCCTTTTTTCCCTTTTCTTTCCCCTTTCCCTTCCTCCTTTTCCCCCAAGCTGCACGCTTGTTATGACAGAATCCAAAAACCAAATCTATAAAATTATCGAAAATATGTAATGCAAATTATCAAAATGGCATTGAAAAGGAGCTGCCTTATAAATCTACCCTTCAAAAAAAAAGGATTCAGGAACCTGAGTAAAAGTAGCATGTAAACATATCCAAATGCCAGCTGCCAGGAACACAGCGTACTTCAAAAGGGGACTATGAAATGACTCCCTATAAAGTAAACATTGAAGTAGCTTAGCAACATGTACAGAACATTAAAGAGTCAAAATGCTTGTTCAGCCATAGTTGTGAACCAGACCCTTAGATGCTGACTCTTCTACCATCGATGTATCCCACATGGCCTTTGTACCAGACGTTTTTCCCAGCTGCACGGGCTTGCTCCATCTGTGGCCATGCTGCTGCGCGGGCATCCCTGTCGGCTTTACAGAAATCTTGCTTGAATCGGATCCCGGCTACTCTGCAGAATTTGGAGTTTTTGGTCAGCCTCCAAATTTCTTCACAGTGGTATCTCATGACAAACTGAAGAATAACCTGGCGGTTTCTCCCATTTTCACGTTTTCCCAGGCGGTGGACATTATCAACAATAGTGCCCATGGTCGTTGCCCACTGCGGTGCAATTTCTGACAGAATGTGGATTACCTCCTCACGGATCATTTCGTTATCCTTTTCTTTGATCCCGTGTATTTTAAGGTTCCAGCGCCTCTTGTACCTCTCCAGCTCAGTAATCCTTTCCTTTAGCTCTTCGTTTTCTTGTATAAGCTTGGGGATGTCTCTCTCAAAGCTCTGTAGTTTGGTCTGGCAATTTTTGATGTCAGCAGTATTAATTTCAACAAGACGGGTGATGCTGGCTACCATTGTGGCGGTCTCCCTTAACTGCGCTCCAAAATCATCAACTTTGGTGGTTAGTTTTGTGATAGCATCTACCAAGTTGTCGTAAGATTGCTCTTGGGCGGTTTTCATCTTTGAAAGTGGCGGAGCAGAGGACTTAGTTGGAGTGACGGGAGAACTTTTTCTCTTACCAGGACCGCTACTAACAGAGGTTTCCATCGGGGTGTAGTCATGGTCAGTAGTAGCTGTTGTTAGCTTAGCGTTCGTTTTCCCGCCGGACATATTAGTCGGATTTGATTAGTTTCCTGTGACAGAAACTTGCGTTCAAAATCACCAATTGAACTTACTTGCTTTGAAGCTGTCAGCTCTGAAAATGTTTTCAGTCTGAATATGAGTTATTGTCCAAGTTTCGGGGCTGGAGAATGCGGGTTTAGAAGAGCGAACTGGTCCGGATCGCCATCTTCCGGAAGTCATCCTCTTTAAATAAGTTGTTCACGTGCCATTCCCATCTCTTGTTGAGCCTCAAAAGTGTTTACCTGCAAGTATTTATGTTTATTCTGTATAAGCTACTTGAGGAGAATGTATTTTAGTTGTCTCATTAGTTGTCATTTCTGGATGTATTGAAAATCGCCATGCAAATCCACTAATGCTAATCATTAGTTTGTCTATGGGATTTTCAATGTAACAGCATCAAGCTAGCATATTTGTTTATATGCATTCTATTTTATGTTGAATGTTATGGAGAAATTATTTGGACTTTATGTTAAGTTATAACTGACATGCTTTATTTCTGTATGCTCAGTTTTACAGTGCTTCAAAGTAAAGACTCTTAATGGAACTCAGTTGCAGTCTTTATTGAGAACCTGTTATCTATCTGCTGAGCTAGCAAGCGGAAACCAAACATTAGTGGGAGCAGAAAACAGTGCCTTGAATTTTTTGTCTCTGAGTAGTGGGTAGAGTTTCTGATCAGACTGTAAAATTTCAAGTTTCTACATACAGTATAATTGTTTTTGCTCCCCATGCACTTTTAGTGAAGAAAATTAAGAAAAGATGAAGGTGAGGAAGAAGAAGAATCAGAACAAAAACAATAGGTTTCCTGCAGCATAGCTGCTTGGAACCTAAAAATCAAGTGAATGTGTAACATAACAGTAACCAAAAACTGCAAATATGTCATCCATCCATCCATCCATCTATCCATCCATCCATTTTCTACTACTTTTCCAGGGGTACAGGTCGCAAAGGCAGCAGCTCAAGCAGAGAAGGCCAGACTTCCCTCTCCACCGGTCACCTGCTCCAGCTCTTCAGAGAGGATACCACTCCTTTGATTTTAGCACAGAAACCCAAGGTTTGAAACAGAAACTCAAAGACAATCAGCACTTTAATATTGAGGTGCAGGATGTTAAAAGGGCGTTCTGTGCTGTAAAAGTGAACAAAAGTCAGGGCCCTGATACTATATGTGGGCGCTTGGTAAAGTCCTGTGCACATGAATTGAGTCCTGTATTCCACTACATTTTCAATAAGTCCTTACAAACACAACATGTGCCTAAGATCTGGAAAGATGCTGTGGTTGTCCCCGTTCCAAAATACAGCTGTCCTAAAACGGTAAATGATTTTAGACCAGTTGCTTTGACTTCAATTTTAATGAAAATTTTTGAAAAACTGGTCAGATTTGAGGTCCTAAAGCAGACTGAGCGTGCATTGGATCCTTTGCAGTTTGCCTATAGGCCTCACAAAGGAGTGGAGGATGCCACTGTCACTCTGCTTAACATGCTTTTTGAACATCTGGATTTTAATGGGACACACGCCAGGCTTTTATTTGTGGACTTTTCTTCCGCTTTTAATACAATCCAACCTCATATGTTAGTTGAAAGGCTCCTGCAACAATTTGATTTGAGTAATAATCTGGTGGGTTGGATTCTGGATTTTTTTAACCAACAGGACACAGAGAGTAAGGGTCAATGGTACATTGTCTGACCAAAAGTGTTCTTCTACTGGCTCTCCGCAGGGCTGTGTTTTGTCATCACTACTCTTCATCCTGTACACAAACATGTGTCGGAGCATGTGTGGATGTCACCTGACTGCAAAACAAATCTACCTACAGGTACAAATAAAGTAACCTGAACCTGAACCAAGACATTCCCAGGACAGCTGTGAGACAAAGTCTCTCCAGTGTGTCCTGGGTCTGCCCCGGGGTCTCCTCCCAATGGGACATGCCCAAAACACCTCAAGTGGGAGGTGTCCAGGAGGCATCCTGATCAGATTCCCAAACCACCTCAACTGGCTCCTTTCAATGTGGAGGAGCAGTGGTTCTACTCTGAGCCTCTCCCAGATCACTAAGCTTCTCACCCTGTCTCTAAGGGTGAGTCCAGCAATCCTCATTTCAGGATTGCTGAAATGAAAGCTCATTTCAGCTGCTTGTATCTGCAATCTCGTTCTTTCGGTCATTACCCAAAGATCATGACCATAAGTGAAGGTAGGAACGTAGATTGACTGGTAAAAAATAATAATAATCAGTTATTAGAAAAAAGGACAGCTCGGTGAGCAGTGGTTAGCACTGTGGCAGCACAACAAGAAGGTCACGGGATCAATTTCACTGCTGACTATCGTGGGTTTGGTCCCACCCCCTGACCATCAGTGACCCTTCTGTGTGGAGTTTGTATGTTCTCCCCATGTCTGCATGGGTTTACTCCAGGTACTCCATTTCCTCTCACAGGCCAAAAATATGCAAGTTAGGTTAATTGGAGACTCTAAAGTGGCCCTAGGTGTGAATGTGTGTGTGTGAATAGTGAAAGGATTGGTGCCACACCTTGGATGCCTCATCCATCCAAGTGGATGCCCTGAATTTCCCTATGGGATTAACCCTTAGTCTTTGTTGATTGCATGAACGGATAGCGCCACAACTGTGACAGGCGCAGTGCTGTGCCTGTCATATGATGTTATGTGATGTGCGAAGCACTCCCCAGTTGTACTAAGAATTCTACCTCACAAGGTGGTAGACACGTATAACTTAAGCCTGTTTTCCACTAGCCCAGCACACCTCGGTACGGCTCGATTCACTTCAGTACAGCTCGGAACGCTTCTGTCTCCATTAGCACAGTGTTGCGGGGCAGCAGCAGATTCTCAGCGAGGCGGGGCCACACTCCCCTGATGTTATGCACCGGACTGAGTCCTTATTTACACCAGACAAAAAATGGAGGATCCAAGGATTATTGCCTTGCACGCTCTGTGGTTTTATCTCACAATTAATTTTATCTCATAATTAAGCTGCAACAACACAAGTCACTTTTGTTTTGAATTAACTGCCAAATGACCTAGAAATAATGAGCTGAAACTTGTTTTTATTCGTATTAAATAATGAGACGGTGGCACACTGGACTACACCACATCCTAGGGCATTTTGGATGTACTGAATTAAAAAAATTCATGTTTTTCACCTTCAGGTCAACGTTTGGAACAACAGTATTATTATTTTCCGTTTAGATGATGCTACACTCCTTCTAAAGTATTGTAAATCTCTGAATTTGGAATGCCGATAGAACATTCAATTTACATATACTTGTACCTTTGACTTGGTGCTAATTTTTTATGATATTTCAATAAAAAGAACAGAAAGCGTACAAAAAGATTTCTTTTTTGGTCTAGTTAAAAATTACATTAACTTTACAATGGTTGACCCTCAGTATCATTTTGATCAGACTAGGCAATGGAATTTCTATGTAATTATACTGTTTTATAATTCAGTGTTATAACAGACAAACCACACTTTCCAAAACAATTCCATTTTATTATATACAAAATATTAAAATAAAAAAAAACTTTGCAACACAACATGAAGGTTAATCGACATTTTATACACGCCGACCACTGAGTGCTGAGGCTCGGTAGAATGAATCCGTCTCTGCCAGCTGTGGGTCAGGAAGGCTCGGTTGAATAATCCGGACGGGCTGTCGCGGCGGACGCGTGGGGTGATTCTACAAGGAAAATGCACACAATAAAATACAGCACGAAATATATACAGAAAAGACAATAGTTTTTAACAAGAATACATAAGCTTATTTCAGCGTATTGTTCACATGAATAATTACAATAAAAGCTTTAGTCCGCATTGTGCTGCAATAAAGCAGCGATCATCATCCACAAATGAACAGCTTTTTTATTGCATAAATAAACTGAGCGTCTTACCGAATATATTTGCAAAAAAACGCACAATAAAAAAAAATTAAAACTCACCGTTAAAGGACTCCGATGTCGAGACCTCCCGGTATATTTTTTCATTCCGGGCGGCTCCGTCTAACTCGTGCTGAATACGTTCGTCTGACAATGCAGTGAGCAGACACTGCAGCTCCTTACTGCTCCATGGAACACCCTTATTACGCGAAGCCATTTTTGATAGAGAATAAATGAAAAATAGCACAGCAATACACTGAAAAGGAACCGCCAACAGTGGTTGCGTGCTGAGTAGGTCGTGAAGATTCTTTTTTTTTTTTTTTTTTTCAAAAACTTTATTGAGAAGGTCGTGAAGATTTGGTAGAAGAGGAGGAGGAGAGGGGCGGTTACAACCTGACCAATCAGCGCCGGTTACGACCTGACCAATCAGCGGCGACCAGTCTGTTAACGTCACAACACGGCACAGCTCAGCACTGCTGTACCCTGCCCTTCAGCGGGGCTGAGAATCACGGCTGTTAAACCGTGTTGGGGCTTGTGGAAAAGCGTACAAAGCGTGCTGAGCCGTCCCGTGTCGCGCTAAAGCGTGCTAGTGGAAAAGGCCCTTTACTGCTCTTGCCTTGGAGGACTTACGGCGAACATAGAAGTATCCTTATTTACACCAGAGAGGAAGAAATTTTTAGACAAACACATATGGACGTTACAAACCGCTGTGGACGTACTCGGTCGAGGACGGAGGAGCATTTGCTCCCAAATTTGCCAACTATGATTCAAAAAAGAGATTATTTAGCTTATGAAGGTAAATGTTTACATTTTGTTATAACAGAGGGTGGGCGAAGCTGCCTAATGTTCACCTGCTGCCGCCCCCAGCGCCATGTGACTAGACAACAATCGCGCCAGTTCCATGTCGTCGTATAACATAAATAGTGGCGGAATAAAAGCAAAATTGAGGTGGGATAATCATATCAGTTTCTCGATGTGGGAGAGAAAGCAAAAATACCCGACAGAAGAGAAAATAACGGCCAAGATGCCACAAACAGGGCGAAGCAAGTCGCCTTCACCAGCGGTAAGTGACGAATGTCTGTGTTTGTTTATTGTTTTGTTTACATTGTACTGCATTGTAATGATTTTCTGGTTCATCTACTTTGAAGATAAGATAACAAAATGCCCAAAACAAGAAACGGTGACAAAAAGCAAAACCATTCTTTGTGTAAATATGTCCAAAGTCCACTTTTGACTGAAAGTTATGTAATTCGATATGGCTGCCACGGCATTATGCAAATTAGATGCATAAATTTACTTCCATCTCAAACTTTGGATCATATTCTACATCTTTCTAATTGACAGTAAGCCATTGCCTCTTATGACTTTCAAGTTATAGCTTTGGAAATCTCTGACATCTGAACTGAATATTTTCTTGAAAAAACCTTCACCACTAGGGGCTGATGGCGCAACGGTACACCATCCACAGTCAATAGGTTAATAAAGTATACAAAATCAAATCAAAAATCAAAATCAAATTGACAGCTTTGCGTTAGAACTCAGCTCCCTCTTCACCACAACAGACCGGTACAATGTCCGCATCACTGCAGATGCTGCTCTGATTCATCTGTCAGTCTCTTGCTCCATTCTCCCCTCACTCGTGAATAAGACCCCAAGATACTTAAACTCCTCCACTTGAGGCGGGAGCTTGTCTCCAACCTGGAGAGGACAATCCACCCTTTTTGGGTTGAGGACCATGGACTTGGAAGTGCTGATTCTCATCCCAGCCGCTTCACACTCAGTAGCAAACAGTCCCAGTAAAACCTGTAGATCATTGCTCAATGAAGCCAACAGGACAACATTATCTGCAAACAACAGAGATGGAGATCCTATGGTAACCGAACATGACAACCTCCATTCCTTGACTGCACCTAGATATCCTGTCCATACAAATTATGAACAGGATCGGTGACAAAGGGCAGCCCTGGATGAGTCCAACTCTCACTGGAAATGATTTTGACTGGGTGTTGGCAATATGAACCAAACTCTTGCAATGGTCGTATAGGGACCGGATAGCTCATAGCAACAAGCTTGATACACCATACTCCCACAGCATCCCCCACAAAAGACCACAAAGGACCTGGTCGAATGCTTTCTCCAAGTCCAGAAAACACATGTGGAGTGGTTAGGCAAACTCCCATGAACCTTCGAGGATTCTCGGGAGGGTAAAGAGTTGGTCCGATGTACCACGGCCAGGACGAAAACCACATTGCTCCTCCTGAATCTGAGGTTTGACCAGCAGTCAGACTCTCCTTTCCAGTGCCCTTGCTTAGACTTTCCCAGGGAGGCTGAGAAGTGTGATCCCCCTAAAGTTGGAACACACCCTCCAGTTCCCCTTCTTAAAAAGAGGAATCCCAGTTTGCAATGCCAAGGGCACTGTCCCCAACCTCCACGCAATGTTGCAGAGGCATGTCAACCATGGGCGGTGCAGTGGCACAGTGGTTAGCACTGTGGCAGCACAGCAACTCACCCTTGGCCATGGGATCCCTGGTTCGATCCCAGCCCCTGACCAACAGAGATCTGTGTGGAGTTTGCATGTTCTCCCTGTGTCTGCGTGGGTTTACTCTGGGAGTTCTCCGGTTTCCTCCCACAGGCCAAAAACATGCAAGTTAGGTTAATTGGAGACTCTAAAGTGGCCCTAGGTGTGGGTGTGTGTGTGAATGGTAAAGGGATAGCGCCGTACTGTGGCTGCTTCATCCATCCAGGTGGATGCCCTCAATTTCCCCTCTGGGGATCAATAAAGTATACAAAATCAAAAAAATCAAAAAAATAACAGCCCTACAACATCCAGGGCCTTGAGGTGTTCAGGGCGAATGTTGTCTACCCCCGGGGCCCATCCACCAAAGAGTTTTTTAACTACTTCAGCAACCTCAGCCCCTGCGATGGAAGAATTGTCTCCCTCGTCCTCAAGCCCCACTTCCTCTATGGAAGGCCTGTCAGTGGGATTGAGGAGATCCTCGAAGTATTCCTTCCACTGCCTGATGATATCCCCAGTCGAAGTCAGCTGGGCCTCGTCCACACCATACACAGTATGGACAAGAAGCTGCTTCCCCCTCCTGAGCCACCGGACAGTTTGCCAGAATCTCTTCAAGGCCAACTGAAAGTCTTGTTCCATGGCCTCACCAAACTCCTCCCACACCCGAGTTTTTGCTTCAGCAACCACCTGCGCTGCACTCCTCTTGGCCTGTCAGTACACCACAGCGGCTTCGGGAGTCCCACAAGCCAACCAAGCTCAATAGGACTGCTTCAGTTTAATGACTGCCCTCACCACTGGTGTCCACCACTTGGTTCAGGGGTTGCCACCACGAGATGCACCAGTGACCTTGCGGCCACAGCTCTGGGCAGCTGCTTCAACAATGGAGGTGGAGAACATGGCCCATTCAGACTCCATGTATCCAGACTTCCCCGGAATGTGGTTGAAGTTCTTCCGGAGGTGGGAATTGAAGACCTCCCAGACAGGGGCTTCAGCCAGATGTTCCCAGCACACCCTCACTATTTGTTTAGGTTTACCGGGTGTGAGTATCGTCCACCCTCACCATCTGATCCAACTCACCAATTCAATTCAATTCAATTCAATTCAACTTTATTTATATAGCGCCATTTCACAACAACAGTCATCTCATAGCACTATCAACTATAGGGAGGACCCCCACAGTTGCAGAAAGACCCCAGCAATCAGGCGATCCCCTGTGAGCAAGCACTTGGCGACGGTGGAGAGGAAAAACTCCCTTTTAACAGGAAGAAACCTCCAGCACCCTGCGATGGACTGGCGATCTGTCCAGGGTGTACCCTGCCTCTCGCCCAAAGATGCTGGGATAGGCTCCAGCCCCCCCGCGACCCGAAAGGATTAAGCGGTAGAAGATGGATGGATGGATGGAAACCTCCAGCAGAACCAGGCTCAGGGAGGGGCAGTCATCTGCTGCGACTGGCTGGGGGGTGAGGGGATAGAGAAGAAGAAAAGAACAGACATGTAGAGAGCAAACAGCACGATGGGGACTCAATCTATGGGAGAGAACAAACAAATGTTAATGACCAGCAAAAAAAAAAAAAAAAATTTCATAGAGAGTGAGGAAAGGAGTGAGGCCCAGTGCATTACTGGAGGTCCCCCGGCTGACTAAACCTATTAGCAGCATAACTAAGGGAGGGTTCAGAAAACACATGATCCCTCCCTAATTGTAGGCTATATCGAAAAGGTAGGTTTTAGCCCTATTCTTAAAAACAGAGATCGAGTCTGACTCCCGAATCCAGATTGGCAGCTGATTCCACAGGAGAGGAGCTTGATAACTGAAGGCTCTGCCTCCCATTGTACTTTTGGAGATTCTAGGTATTACAAGTAAACCTGCATTTTGGGAGCGTAGTGCTCTGTTAGGATGATACGGTAGTATCAGATCTTTTAAATAAAAAGGAGCCTGATTGTTTAGGGCTTTGTAAGTAAGAAGAAGGATTTTAAACTTAATTCTAAACTCTATGGGAAGCCAATGAAGGGAGGCCAGAACCGGAGAGATATGATCTCTCTTTCTAGTACCTGTTAAAACTCTTGCTGCAGCATTTTGGATCAACTGAAGACTTTTTAAAGATGTTTTAGGACAGCCTGATAATAAAGAATTACAATAATCTAATCTCGAGCTAACAAAAGCGTGGATCAGCTTCTCAGCATCACTCTGAGACAAGATGCTCCTAATCTTGGCAATATTACGCAAATGATAGAAGGCAGTCTTAGAAACAAATTTAATATGTGAATTGAAGGACAAATCCTGATCAAAAATAACTCCAAGGTTCCTCACAGAGCTATTAAGAGAAAGAGTAACTGCATCCAAACTGAAAGTTTGATTTGGAAAGGAATTTCTAAGGTTTTTTGGACCAACAAGAATGACTTCAGTCTTATCTGAATTTAATAGCAGGAAATTACAAGTCATCCAAACTTTGATTTCCTTAAGACAGGCTTCTAACTTGGCTAATTGATTAGTATCATCTGGCTTCATTGACAGGTATAATTGTGTGTCATCTGCATAACAGTGAAAATGTATACAGTGCTTTCTAATAATGTTGCCTAACGGAAGCATATATAAACTAAAAAGAGTAGGGCCAAGCACAGATCCCTGTGGAACTCCATGACTAAGCTTTGAGCTGAGAGAAAACTCATCATTTACATGAACAAACTGGAACCTATCAGATAAATAAGATCTAAACCACTGCAACGAAGTTCCATTAAGTCCAACATAGTGTTCTAATCTATCAAGTAGAATATTATGATCAATAGTATCAAAAGCTGCACTAAGATCTAAAAGGACAAGTACAGAAACTAGTCCATTATCAGATGCAATGAGGAGGTCGTTAGTGACCTTCGCTAAGGCTGTTTCAGTGCTATGATGGATTCTAAACCCAGATTGAAACTCCTCAAATAAACCATTTCCCTGCAGGTGGTCAAATAATTGCGTAGCAACAACTCTTTCTAAGATTTTTGAAATGAAAGGGAGATTAGAGATTGGTCTATAGTTAGCTAAAGCTCCTGGATCTAGCGTTGGCTTTTTGAGTAAGGGTTTAATTACAGCCGTTTTAAAAGCCTGCGGTACATGGCCTAAAGTTAATGAAGAATTGATTATATGAAGAATAAAGCTACCAATAAGTGGGAAGACTTCTTTAAATAACCTGGTAGGAATAGGGTCTAAAAGACAAGTTGAAGGTTTGGATGAGGAAACTATTTTGTCTAACTCACAAAGGTCGATTGGAGTAAACTCATCAAGACAGACATCAATAGAAGGAGTTGTAGTAGTTACAGTATTTAAGTTAACTGTGGGAAGAATCTGATTGATTTTATCTCTGATGGATGAAATTTTATTATTGAAAAAGTTCATAAAGTCCTGACTAGTAAGCTCTAAGGGGATGCTAGGATTGACAGAGTTCTGACTCTTTGTCAACCTGGCTACAGTACTGAAAAGAAACCTGGGATTATTCTTGTTCTCTTCTATTAATGCAGAGTAATAACTCGTTCTAGCTTTTCTAAGAGATTTTTTATAAATTAAAAGATGATTTCTCCAAGCTAAATAGATTTCATCTAAATTAGTAGAGCGCCATTTTCTTTCTAATTGACGAGTCTTCTGTTTTAAGCTACGAGTTTCTGTGTTGAACCAAGGAGTTAAAAATCTCTGATTAGACTTTTTCTTTTTTAAGGGGGCCACCAAGTCTAGAGCCTGATGCAGAGAAGCTGAAACACTATCCACCATGTTATCAATTACAGAAGGAGCAAGCTGTCTATAGCTTATTTCCGTTGTGTTGACACATGGCATAGAGGAAACAATCTGCATAAATTTGGAAACAGCATCATCTGAGAGGCATCTACTGTGATAATATTTTTCTTTAGGAGCCAAATAGTCAGAAATAGTAAAATCAAAGGTTAACAGACAATGGTCTGACAGTACAGGGTTATGAGGAGACACTACAAGATTTTCTATTTCTATGCCATATGTCAGAACAAGGTCCAATGTATGGTGGAGGTAATGAGTAGAATTTCCTACTTTCTGAGAAAACCCAATCGAGTCTAATATTGAATTAAAAGCCACATTAAGGCAGTCACTATCTACATCCACATGTATATTAAAGTCCCCTACTATAATTATTCTATCAGATTTCAGCACTAAATCAGCTAAGAAATCAGGAAATTCGGATAAAAATTCTGAATAGGTTGATGGGGGACGATAAACTATGGCAAATAAAATTGGGTTTAACCTGGAATTGCTAAAGTGCCCAACACTGAGGACCAGGCCCTCAAAGGAATTATAACATGTTTTTTGCTTTACATTAACTAGTAATTTGGAATGGTAAATTGATGCTACTCCTCCTCCACGACCAGAACTTCTGGGATTTTGACAGTTTAAATAACCAGAGGGAGTTGATTCATTTAAACCAACATAATCCTCTTGCCCTAACCAAGTCTCTGTAAGGGAAATTAAATCAATCTGATGATCAATTAACAGATCATTGACTAACAGAGACTTGGGAGTTAGAGACCTAATATTTAATAAACCACATTTAATTTTTAAATTATGAGGAGGAACAGAGGCCAAATCATTCAATTTAGAGGCTTTATGTTTAATTTGAGTTTTACCAATATTTTGCTTTATCACTTTGGGATGCTTATACATTATATTTTTATTTACTTTGGAGGGAGCAGACAACGATTCTCTGATGGGGAAGACAGGGGCTAAGCTGAGGGGTGGCGGATGAAGAGGAGCTGCAGAGAGGCGTGTAAGACTGCGACTCTGCTTCCTGGTCCCAGCTCTGAGTAGTCACCACCAAGTGGGGATCAGTTGATAGTTCTGCACCTCTCTTTACCCGAGTGTCCAAGACATATGGTTGCAAGTCTGATGACACAATAACAAAATCAATCATCAACCTGCGACCTAGGATGTCCTGGTGCCAGATGCACATATGAACACCCTTATGCTTGAACATGATGTTCATTATGGACAAACTGTGATTGGCACAGAAGTCCAATAACTGAACACCACTCTGGTTCAGATCAGGCAGGCTGTTTCTCCCAATCATGCCCTTCCAGGTTTCACTGTTGTTGCCCACGTGTGCATTGAAGTCCCCCAGTAGGACAATGGCGTCTCCAAGAGGAGCACTCTCCAATATCCCAGTCAGAGACTCCAAAAAGGGTGGGTACTCTGAACCATCACTTGGTGCATAGGCACAAATGATGGTCAGGATCCATTTCCCAACCCAATGGTGCAGGGAAACTACCCTTTTGTCCATTGGGGAGAACTCCAATGTCGAGGCAGCAAGGTGGGGGGACACAAGGATACCCACCCCTGCTCGTCACCTCTCACCCGGGCAACTCCAGAGTAGGCCAAGCCCCAGCCCCTCTCCAGGAAATTGGTTCCAGAACCAGAGCTGTGCGTTGAAGTGAACCCAACTGTTATGAAGGCAGAACTGTGGTTAAAGATATTACAGGTTTGGTTGCAGTTCTCAGACTGACCACTGGGGGCGCGGCCATTTTGTGAGGAAGGAACTTATTACACTGTTTGCCCTGAGTATCGTTGATGGTAGCATATGTCCCTTTAGTTGTCCTTTTTATTAGAGTGTGCGTCCATGAGACAGGTGAGTGATTTGTAGAAGATTATTAAGACGTTTAGTATGGTTATTGTTCACCGGGATAATTTTAAGGACATGATAGTCCACTGTTTACCATTGTTAGCTATAGACTAAGGGGCTAAGCTACACTATGTTCTTGTTACTGTATTATTATTTTAGTTATTGGTTCTTAGGTCTATATATATATATATTGTTTAAGGTAGTCACCTGTATTTAAGCTTGTGTAATTATGGGTATATTGTAAATGAGAGAAGTGTGCCTTTGTTTACTTTAACAATCAGTGTAGTAGTTAAAGCTTTGAGGCCTACCTATAAGGGCAGCATGTGACTGCTATTAATATTGGATTTGACTAATATTATTTTCGTTTATTATAAGCTGTTATATTTTCACCAATGCTTTAGTTATATTTTCCTGGTTATTTATGTTATTGAAGTATTAGGTAGAATTTATATCTGATATGCTCTTCCCTTTTATTTGTTACAGAACCACACACACACACCCACACCCACACATGTTGGAACAAGTGTTGAAGCAAGTCTGAATAAAGATCATAGAGAATTCATCCAGCCCAGTTCTTGGCATTCTAACCGATGCCCACTCCGCGATCACAACTATACAGAACCAGATAGATAATTCTCCATAACAAAGTTTTGGTGCCGAAACCCGGGATCTGGTGATTACGGAGTGAAGATGGAGTATGGTCCGCAGAGAGGTGGTGCCCGTCCAAGAAGGGCAGTGCGACCACCAGGATGGATGAACGATTATGAGGGATACACGCTGCCACATGCCCCACAAGAGCAGTACAGGGCCACAGAGGGATACGCCGAGATGACGCCCCTCTCGCAACACCCAGGACAGATCAGTGACCCATCTCCTGGCTATCTTGGAACCCCCTTCACCGGACCAGTATTATCCGGTGCCCCCCATGGCTTTATGAGCATAGTACAGCAGCTGCAGGAGGACAACAGGCATCTGCAGATGATGTTTACAGATCTGAGTAGACAGATAGACCGTGGTACTACTACACTGGCTTCTACAAGTCTGCAACCTGTGGAACCAGGAAGCACTAACGTCTCGGCTAATGGTTTGTGGCTCTACACAGATACGCCCACCCAAGCCTCTCTACATCAAGATGCCCTACCTGCAGCAACAGGAAGTGCACAAGAGGAAGAGGAGTGGCCACAACCTCCACCACCAGTTTATTTCCCTAGGGATCATCCTGATCTTCCACATGTGCAATTTGCTCTACCCCAGCAACCACCAGGCATTGTCCAAGAGCTTAGCCAGCGTCTACAAGAGTTACGAGTGCAGCAAGATGCGGCGGCAGTAACTACAAATACAGACACTCAGACCCATATGCAGCAGTCTGCCCTGGCATCTCAAACTCTTGGCCCTTTGGAGGGCAACATTCTGTCTCCAGAGCGAGTGTCTACTCCCACTCAATCTCTCATTCCGAAGGAGAAGATCTACAGAGGCCCAAAGCCCTCAATCCCAGAATTCACTCAGGCTGATCCTAGGCAGTTCGCTCGGTTAAGACTGGCTTTGGACAACATCCTCTCAACTGACACAACAGAGAGATTTAAGTATCAAGTGCTCTGTGATCACCTTAAATTTGAGGATGCTCTTCTTCTTGCAGACTCATACAGTAACTCTCTTTGTCCATACACAGACACAATGGCTTCTCTTATTAAGCACTATGGTCAGCCACACCACCTGTCCCTACAAAGAATAGCAGAGCTGATGGATGAGCCCAGTATTCGTCCCAGTGACACGGCAGGCTTCAGAAGGTTTGCTCTCAGAGTTCGAGCATTAGTTGGGATGCTTGAGCAGCTTGGAGAAGATGGACGAGTAGAGCTACAGTGTGGGTCTCATGTGGCGAGACTCACAAGGAAGCTACCTCAAGACCTCCAAGCTGCCTTCCGCCGCTACCTCTACCCACAAAATAGTGGAGTGCCATCATTAAGAGACTTTGCAGAGTGGCTGGAATATGAGCTGGTCATCCAAGAGGGCGGTGATGAAGCGGACAGAGATAACAAGAGAGACAGCGGTAGTTCAAAGAGAGATAAAAGAGCTGCTAAGAGAGCTACAACGGTCCTCCTCGGCGCAGCGCAATATAGTGAATCAAAAGAGTCTCCAGCTCAAACTCATCACACCTCAGATGCACAGGACAAGCCCAAAGCATACTGCCCCTACTGCAGTAATACCCTACATTTTCTGGATCAGTGTGCTAACTTCAAGCAACTGACAAAGGATCAGAAGGTTAACTGGATTAAGTCTAACAACTGCTGCTGGCGTTGTGGTCGGCGCCACCAAGCGGCCCAATGCCGACTTAAAGTGCAATGTAAAATATGCAAAGGGAAGCATCTGGAAGCCCTGCATGAAGTGAATCTGCGTGCAGTTGCATCTAAACCAATTAACCCAGCAACCTCAGAGCCAGAGAATAAATCATCCGCAGATGTTCTCTACCTAGATCGTCGAGCAGGGTGCAACCAGGTCCTTCTAAAGATCAGTAAAGTTCTGCTGCGAAATGGTGAGCATACGCTGGAGACATTCGCTATACTTGATGACGGATCTGAGAGGACTATCCTGCTACCAGAGGCTACCCAGAAGCTGAAGTTAAAGGGGACCCCAGAGAGTCTCTCCCTGCGGACTGTGAGACAAGGACTGAGAACACTGCATGGGACATCAGTGACGGTTAAAGTTTCGCCTGTGAGCCACCCATCGAAGACCTTCACCATCAATAAGGCCTTCACCGCAGATGATTTAGGGCTGGCTGAGCATTCATACCCTGTGAAATCACTTCAGCAGAAGTACAGACACTTGAAGAAGCTACCATTGGAGTCGTTCACAAATGCCCAGCCATTGCTGCTGATTGGCTCTGACTGTCCCCATCTGGTTACTCCCATCCAACCTGTACGTTTAGGTCCACCTGGAGGCCCTGCTGCAGTTAAGACCAGGTTGGGTTGGACACTACAAGGCCCTGTCAACTCTTCTTGCCCGAACTATCAGCCCAAACAATGTCTGTTCTTGTCCACAGCCTCCCTTTCAGCAGAGCTCTTCAGTCATGTGGAGAAGCTATGGCAACTTGATGTTCTGCCATACAGGAATGAAAGGCTGGTTACACGGTCTCTGAGAGAGCAACAGGTTATGGACCTTCTGGAAGCAAAGACAATCAGGGTGAGGGTGGAAGGCACTCAGAGATATGCAACCCCAATTTTGCGAGTCAATAACATGCCTACTCTGTCCGTGCCACCCGAAGCAGTCCTTCCCAGCCTGCGAGGCACTGAAAAACGCTTGAGTCGAGACCCTGAGAAGGCTAAAGCCTATGAAACGGAAATCATGAAGTTGGTGACAACAATGGACAACCCTGCAGATGACCTCACCAGAGGTAGAAGATTATAAGAGCTCACAAGTCAGTCCCGCTGGGCATGTGGACCTCCCTTCTTGTTGCTCCCCCCACAGCAATGGCCAGAGCATCCACTTCCCCTTTGTGAGGACTTCACAGAGGAGCAGCGCAAAGCCATGACATGTCTGGCTACATCCGTGAGCACCGACTCTATACCCGATGTAACAAATTATGACAGCTTCAATGACCTACTAAAGGAAACTGCAACCCGCCTTCATGGGGCGGCCAGTACATCAGGAGGGAGCCCATCGGCAGACGATTTCAAGGAGGCTGAGCTCCGCATTCTAAGATCTGCTCAAAGAGACAGTTTTCCTGACGAAGTCCGGTGTCTTTCAGCAGCAAAACCAATACCTACCTCAAGCCGCCTCTACACACTCGCCCCTCAATTTGATCAGTCACTTAAGCTCATCAGGGTAGGCGGGAGGCTCAGACGCTGCCCTAATCTGGAAGCTGATGTTAAACATCCTGTTGTCCTGGATCCCAAGCATCCTGTAACCAGGTTACTCATCCGGCAGACTGACCGTGACCTGAAGCATCCAGGGACTGAGAGGTTGTTTGCGGAACTGAGGAGGAAGGTTTGGATTCTGCGAGGCCGTGAAGCCATAAAGAGTGAGCAGCGTTCCTGTCCAGAGTGCCAAAGGTGGAGAGCTCAACCAGTGAACCCAAAGATGTCTGACCTTCCTGTGTCTCGTCTCAGGTTACTGCAGCCAGCCTTCTTCTCCACTGGCATTGACTGCTTCGGCCCCATGTTAGTAAAAGTGGGTCGCCGTAATGAAAAACGCTGGGGCCTGCTCTTTAAATGCTTGACAACTAAAGCTGTTCACATTGAAATATTGTCCAGCATCAGTACCGACTCCTTCCTGATGGCACTACGTAGGTTTACTTCTTGCCATGGGAAACCTGCTGAAATACTTTGTGACCAAGGCACTAATTTCCGAGGTTGAAATCGTGAACTTCAAGAAGCCTTCAATGCCCTGCATCCTTCCCTGCAGGCTCAACTTGCAGAGTACCAGCTCAAGTTTCGCTTTAACCCTCCCAGCGCTCCTCATTTTGGCGGGTCTTGGGAGCGAGAGATTAGATCCATTAAGGCTGCTTTAACATCCACTCTGGGCTCTCAAGTTGTAAGCGCTGAAGTACTCCAAACGGTGCTGATCGAGATAGAAGGAATCGAGATAGATCGAGATAGAAGTCTCGTCAGACCTGGCCGATCCAGACCCCGTCACCCCAAACATGTTGCTGATGGGGCGGCTGGATCCCTCACTTCCCCAAGTGTTGTACCATGATTCTGAGCTTATTGGACGCCATCACTGGAGAACTTGTCAAGTATTGAGTGACCGTTTTTGGACGCAGTTTTTACGCCACTATCTGCCAACTCTCCAGACCAGGTCCAAATGGCAAAGGGACACCTCCCCCATTCAAGTTGGCACAGTTGTACTGATAGTGGACCCCCAAATTCCAAGAGCATCCTGGCCAGTTGGTGAGATCAGTAAAGTTTTTCCAGGACCTGATGGCTTAATCCGATAGGCTGAAGTCAAGGTTAAGGACCGCACCTATGTGAGACCTGTGAGTCGCCTCATTCGCCTCCCAGCTGTACCAGACCAAGATGGACAGTGAACAGTCTTCAAACTTGCCGGAGCAAGTTTGGGGGCGGCTGTGTTATGAAGGCAGGACTATGATTAAAGATATTACAGGTTTGGTTGCAGTTCTCAGACTGACCACTGGGGGCGCGGCCGTTTTGTGAGGCAGGAACTTATTACACTGTTCATTAGTTTGCCCTGAGTATCGTTGATGGTAGCATATGTCCCTTTAGTTGTCCTTTTTATTAGAGTGTGCGTCCATGAGACAGGTGAGTGATTTGTAGAAGATTATTAAGACGTTTAGTATGGTTATTGTTCACCGGGATAATTTTAAGGACATGATATTCCGCTGTTTACCATTGTTAGCTATAGACTAAGGGGCTAAGCTACACTATGTTCTTGTTACTGTATTATTATTTTAGTTATTGGTTCTTAGGTCTATATATATATTGTTTAAAGTAATCACCTGTATTTAAGCTTGTGTAATTATAGGTATATTGTAAATGAGAGAAGTGTGCCTTTGTTTACTTTAACAATTAGTGTAGTAGTTAAAGCTTTGAGGCCTACCTATAAGGGCAGCATGTGACTGCTATTAATATTGGATTTGACTAATATTATTTTCGTTTATTATAAGCTGTTATATTTTCACCAATGCTTTAGTTATATTTTCCTGGTTATTTATGTTATTGAAGTATTAGGTAGAATTTATATCTGATATGCTCTTCCCTTTTATTTGTTATAGAACCACACACACACACCCACACCCACACATGTTGGAACAAGTGTTGAAGCAAGTCTGAATAAAGATCATAGAGAATTCATCCAGCCCAGTTCTTGGCATTCTAACCGATGCCCACTCCGCGATCACAACTATACAGAACCAGATAGATAATTCTCCATAACACCAACTATATCTAGCCGGTATTTCTTAACCTCGTGCACCAGCTCAGGCTCCTTCCCCACTAGAAGGGTGATGTTCCGTGTCCCAAAAGCCAGTTTAGAAAGCCGAGGATCAGACCACCAAGGTCTCTGCCTTCGACCACCACCTGATCCACATTGCACCGGACCTCCATGATCCCTTCCTGCAGGTGGTGAGCCCATGGGAGAGAATGAAAAACTCAATTGCAGGAGTAGAGAGAGTGCCATGTTTATTAAAGTTCACAACCAAATTACAGTTCAGGTCAACCACAAAAATACAGAGCAATGAAATGATGGGATTAGGCCACCAAACATACAGGGTGCCTATTGGGTGCTCTACAGCCCAGTCAAAAGGGGAGCCTAGTGCTGCTATACCGTAAGCACAAAAAGGAAAGGCGATAAGCCTAGCACTGCAGGGCAACAAACAGCACGGGAAAGAAAGGTGAAAAAATGACACTTACAGGGCTGGAGCAAATCTGAGGTGAATCATGCAGTCTGGAGGATGAGGTGAGAAGCACGGCCAGCTGAAACACCAAGGGAAATGATCCGGCTGGAAAATAACGAAGGGAGTGAATAACGTACGGGGAGAACTGGCTGCCACGTATGGGAGCAAATGCCCCGACAAGCTCCTTCCTCAGAAGTGTCGAACATATACTCCTGAAGCTAACGAGGAAAGAGATTGCCGGTGCGAGAATGCGTGGGCAGAACTGATTGGCACCAGGTGTGTGAGAGAGCACGTAAGAGCGTGTGAATGGGAATGAATGAAGCGTGTGCATGTGTGTGTGTGCGTGTGGTGTGTGTATGTGTGTGAACACCGGTGACAGTGCAGCTGGTGGAACTTGACAGGAGGAGGGGGCGTGCCAGAGCTGTCAGGAGGATAACTAGGCCAAAGCATAACAATAAGTCAGAATCAGGTTTGGCTTCCAAACCCGGATTCATGACAATATGTGACACATTTGCCAAGATACTTGGAGCAAACTGTCTACTAGTACCATGAAAATCATTATTCAAGTAGGAAAATTTCAAGTTCATCTGCTCATGCTACAGGTGCTGTGTGACTGACAAGTAAAATCATTATGCACTATATGCTGACCAGAACATACATTCTGCCTTCTTCCTCTGCTATTTCTAACTGTCTGTTAGAAAATAATGTGTAAGCACCCAGTCAAAATATTTGAGAAAACTGGGGTTTCTTCAAGAGCTCTCATTGCAGGAAAATTCCCAGTTCTGCCTCAAACCCTTTGATAAGCATATTCACAATTCATCAGTAAACTTCCATACATACAGTACAACTGCTTTATTACTGGAATGCCATCAGTCAGTTCTCGCTTGGCTGGACCCCCCTCCCACAGCATCATTGCCCAGCTTATTCCTCAGTGCAGAGGGAATGGCTGATTAAGTTCCTCAGAGACCTATTAGAGCAGGAGACCTGTCACACACAGCCACTGCCACCATTCATCATGCAAATCTAGAACACGGACACCACCCTAAAGTCTGTCACTGTATGCTTTATTATACACTGGAATCAAAAACAGTTAAAAAATGTGCCTTGCTAACAACTCTGGACACTTCCTTTTAAAAACTCACATAAAAACAGAAACATAATAACAGAAATGGGACACCAGTGTGTGAGTGTTGGAGGCGCAACAGGTCTCACTTTAGTAGCCTTTGCTTAGCCGGGATTGACACCCTCCTTAGTCCTGCCCCTTACACCTTCTTCCTGCAGTAGCTGACCCAGGGAATGGGGTCTTGGACAGATGGCAGGCCACTGTGTGTTATTCTACACTCAACTGGTGAAGGAGGTAATTTGCAAATGGGCCCTGGGACACTAAGCACCAGGATTCTGGGCTAGAGGCCCCTTGACAGGTCTGATATGAATTCCAACGGGAAACTTCTCAAAGCTGTGGTTTGGACATTTACCAATGGGTCTGACTGAGCTAAAGAGGAGTCCTGAAGGCTGCCAACTGAAGGATATCAACAGTATTATTTTCCTTTTTAGAATATCTTAACCTGATCATTACAGTCACCTCCTGCTTAAGCATTAAAAGTTTATTAACATATCCACAGGGAAGGCTCTTTCTGAATTACAAGAGGGCTGAAAAGTTCATAGTGGTCAAATTTGACCGAATACTTTTCAGCATACATAGCTTTACCATCATTATTTTTTATGGAAACGTAAACTCTACCTGTGACCTTGTCTTGACATTTCCCAGTTTTTGAAGGAGTCCATCCTACAGCAGCTTTTTTCATAAGCTGCTGGTATACTCATTACCTGCTTTTAATTGTGTCAGGTTTGCCATCCACTACCATGCAAGTAGCTCGAGGCCACAGATCTTCATCATGAAAGGAGAAAACCCCCAAAACAGCACGCACTGCTGCTTCTGGTGTGTTTCAAACTAGACAGGGTGGAAAATGAGCATGTCCCTAGTGATAGCCAATGCAGAACCCAAATGCTGAATAGAGGTCATTTACAGCAACCCCAACAAGGCTTTGCCTTGTAGACACCCGCCCATTTTTGTGACGTGTAGAGTTTTACAGAAGTCTAAAAACAGATTAATCATTTTCTCTGGGAGTAATATCTCTGCAATTGGGGTGGCACACCAAGGAAATAGTTCCTTTCTCTTACTACAGTACTTCAGAAGAACTTATTCTTCTATGGACATGTAGACATTTTTTATTCCTAACATCAGTCTTAATTGAAGTGGTGTTCTGTTCCAGTTACTGTAAAGAGGTTAAAGCTATCTGGATGCAATCAGTGGGTAATTGATGGTTTTTGGCAAAAAGTATTTACTTTCTGCTGTGTGAAAAATGAATACATAGATCTAGATACTGTTTCACCTTGGAACACTGAGAACCTTATTAGGCCCTGACAGAGATATTTGCCTTCGGCTTGCTGCTGGTATTTGAGATTATCAGTGAGATTTAGCTATTCTTTAATGATAGTAATTATCTACACTACCGTTCAAAAGTTTGGGGTCACCCAGACAATTATTTTATATTTTCCATGAAAAGTCACACTTATTTACCACCATGAGTTGTAAAATGAATAGAAAATATAGTCAAGACATTGACAAGGTTAGAAATAATGATTTGTATTTGAAATAATATTTTTTTTTCCTTCAAACTTTGCTTTCGTCAAAGAATCCTCCATTTGCAGGAATTACAGCATTGCAGACCTAACATGATTGCACAAGGGTTTTCTAATCATCCATTAGCCTTCTGACACAATGAGCAAACACATTGTACCATTAGAACACTGGAGTGATAGTTGCTGGAAATGGGCCTCTATACACCTATCTAGATATTGCACCAAAAACCAGACATTTGCAGCTAGAATAGTCATTTACCACATTAGCAATGTATAGAGTGTATTTCTGATTAGTTTAAAGTTATCTTCATTGAAAAAAAGTGCTTTTCTTTCAAAAATAAGGAAATTTCTAAGTGACCCCAAACTTTTGAACAGTAGTGTATATCACTATTTTTAGCTCAACACAAGTTCCAAGGCTGCAGTGATGAAAAGTAATTTGCAGTCAAATACTATATTTATCAAAAAGAATCGCACATTAGACAAGTCAACTATGTGTAAGTAATATTCTCAGTTTACAACCAGTATGTGAATTAGAGGAGATGATAATGTTTTCTGACACTGCAGAAGCAAACTGTTTTTTAAATTCCAGTTGCATGTAGTGTGAATTTCCTTTAAATTACTACAAAACTGTATGTGAGACACACAGTGACCCCTGACATAATCCCTGTAGAAAACAACATTGCATTGTTATAGAGGTGGTGAAACGTTGCCTAAATTATGATGAAAATGTGAACAACTGTACCCCAAATGCTCTGTTTTGGATTAGCACCACCTTTGAAACTGAATGCTGCTATAATGCAATTTTCCAAGAGAGTCACATAGTGTGTAGCATGGGACTCAATTGAAAATGTTTAATATAATGTTCTGTAACTTAAAATGATGCTTTTATCAGTCAAACATTGATTCCACCCGAACCAAAATTTTCCATTAGTTGAAAACATACAGTCACTTGTTTGAATCTCAGTGGGGTCCCCTGAATCTGTCCACTCCAGTGGCCTATCCTCAGGGAAGACGCATGATGTTCTAATAACAGCAATATGTACCAAAGATGGTCTTTTAAAAAAAAAAAATAAAAGCCTCTGATCTTCTGTCAGTCCACAGATCCACATGCAAGACAACAGCCTGAGTACAAGTTGTGGTATAACCTCACTAAGATGAAGTGATATTTTACTTTGAGTTGTCTAAGATCAAAGAATGGAAAGAATAGAATTCCCATTTAATCACAAAGAGAGAAAGTTGCTGCCACTGTTTGCTATAGTCAGACTGTCCTCAAAGAGAATACAACAATATAGAGTAGGTGAGGTGTTTTTATAAGTATTATGGTCGATAGTTAACTTTTGAACAAAGTAAACTTTGGTGGCTGTGAAAATAACTACATGAAGTGACATGGCAGAGATTAGAGTGGTTATGTGTTTAAAGTAGAAACTTAGCTCTTTAGCTGTCCCAGACGCCGTATGGTGACTGTGATGGTTAAAGGGTGGTCAAGGCCATTGGTGTTCAAGAGTGGTAAAAAAAAATTTGTCAATAAAATAGTTCAGATTTCCAAGACTATAACTTGAAAGTTGCAAGAGATAATGGCTTGCTATCAATTAGAAGGATGTAGAATATGATCCAAAGTTTCAGATAGGAATAAATTTACGCATCTAATTTGCATAATATCACAGCAGCTATATAAATTACATAACTCAGTCAAAAGTGGACTTTGGACACATTCACACAAAAAATGGTTCTTTTTTTTGACACCGTTTTGTCTACAGGGGTATATTTTTTATCTAATCTTCAAAGTATATGAACCAGAAAATCAATAAAATGTAAAAAAAAAAAAAACCCAACATAAATTCCTCACTTACCTGTGGCCCGGGGGGGGGGGGGGGGGGGGGGGCTTGCTCGCTCACCGGTCTGTTTTTGCCCATTGTGGTCGTTGTTTTGCATTTGGTCGGTCATTTACGCCCTTAACCACATCTACAAATGCTTATCATTATACCACGTGAATTTTGTTTGTATTACGCGGCTATTTTTTCTGTATGATGCAATTTCTGTGAGACTCCATGACGATGATGGACGCGGCCATCTTGGTGTTGTGAACTCAGCTTTCACCCATCATGGTTGTTGTTTTGCGTTTGGTTGGTCATTTACACTCTCTACTACATCTACAAACTTTTATGATTATCCCACTTGAATTTTGTTTGTATTACGCGGCTGTTTTTCCTGTATGATGCAGTTTCTGTCAGGATCGCCGCTGCCATGACCATTGTGACAGCGGCCACATTGGTGTTGTGAGCTCAAAGTGGAAAAAGGAAGAATAATAATGAGGATTTCTTCTTCTTTGCTGTATTCTATGTCAGCCATGAGTCCTCCAGCGCGTGTCTGCCACCTTTTGAACTGTCAGATCAGTACAGATCAGTATAAATTCTCAGTATAGCTGGGGTATATCAGTGAGTTGACAGGTGCAGTTGCTGCGCTGTGCCACTGGGGGTGCGCGACCCGTCCGTGAAATGTGGACAGTTAAAGAGTTAGTTTATCTTAATTCTTTAACCAAGTACTATTTATTTTTGTCTCGTTGTTCCCTTTCGGGGTTGCCACAGTGTATCATCACCTTATATCACGATGATCCGTATGTTGATTTGGCAAGGATTTTTACACCGGATGCCCTTCCTGACACAACCCTGCCCATTTATCCGGGCTTAGGACCGGCACAGGGAGTACACTAGTTTGTGTAACCCCTGAGGCTGGGGAACCAACCGTCCTTCCTCCATTCTAGTTTTGCTGAACACCAAACTAGAAGGCAGAAAGTACCATTTTTTATGGTCTTTGGTATTTTTTTTTTTTTTTTGTTACTTATTTGTACCCGTAGGTAGATTTGGTTTGCAGTCTGGTGACAAGCCACCGGCTGCCGGTTGCTGCGTGCACGAGCGCCCTAAACCTACATGTTTTTGGTATGCGGGAGGAAACCGGAGAAATCCCGGAGTAAACCCACGCAACACGGGGAGAACATGCAAACTCCACACAGCTCACTGTTGGTCGGGGGCTGGGATCGAACCCACGATCTCATGATCCCCGCGATCCCCCGGCCGAGGGTAAAACTGTGCTGTCACAGTGCTAAACCACTGCGCCACCGTGCATGACTCGGGACTTGAACCCACGACCTCCCAGTTGTGGGACAGATGCTCTACTTTTAGGTTGCCAACAATAATCAATACCTTAACCTTAATCACCTAAAAATGTATATTTAATGCATAAAGTAATTAAAACACAAAGACAGAAGTGACAGGCAGGACTGGGGGAAAAGGGGAGCGATTGATTCCATTACTTTTGAAACTGTGAAACTAAATAAAACCTGGTGATGTGTCCATATTCAAAAGTGTCCACTGAACCATGTTGGGAAGATTGGAACAAATGACTTATGTTGAAGCATTAGTCTGAGAACTTGACTATTCTTGTCATTCTATTTTGTTTTGTTTTACCACAAAGTCCTGAGGCACCCCGCTGAGTTTACAAGCAACATGTGTAGAGATAATCTATTTATTAGAATGTGTTGAAGGGACCATAACACTTATCATCAACATAAAGAGTTTCATTGTGTAACTTTTGACTCACAGAGCAGCTTTTTATGAGGCCAAAACCTGGGGAAAATACTCAAGGAGAATGGAGGTGCTGCAGAGGTGGACCTGCAGTCTGACTCTCATTTCCTTTTCTTCTGTGATTTACTGTGAGTTTCATGGCTCTGATTGGACTGAATGAGTTGTAGCAGACAGCATGTAAGCAGCCATGGGGTCACCGGCGTAAAACAATCCCTTTTGATGTATGTCATTTTGGTTTGCCGGACCTCTGACCTGACAATGATGTCCAGTGACCTTAGAGGCGCTAAAAACGTTCCCCCACAATTACGTGGTCAACACAATTTCCTGGAATTCCCACGAGATCATAAATCACTTTTGGATTGGTCAACTAAACACTTGTGTTAATTCAACATCAAGAGCAAATGGCCCTTCAAATCAACATCTGTGGCCCATATTGGACAGACTTTCCTACCTCTGAGTGATAGCATGGGAAGTATGATGGCTATTCACAGCGGATTAAACAGCAAAAAAGGTACTGCACAGGTGGGAGCAAACAAAAAATAATGCACTCTCAGAGAACTCTTAATTCATAATATTTTCCCACGATTTTCCATGTTTTTACAGGAGCTAATCCAATAATATCTAAAGTGTTTTTTTTAAGCAATATGGCACTCTCAAGCCTTTAAGATGTAATTAAGCTTGACCATTAAGAGTGTAGAAAGTATACTCAAGGGATTTAATAATGCAAATGACCACTGATATATTGCTTCTCATTATCTTTTAATGAATATCCTAAGTTAATCAGTAACAAAACAAGCAATCAAACAAACCCAAAAATTGCCAAGAAATATAAGCACCATACACTGAGGTAATGTGACTTCCCCAAAATTGTGTTTTGAGATACAGGACTACTCACAATCAGTCTGGCGTGACCAAATCCCAAATGTTGGGAATTACCCTACATCCATTTGTACAACTTGTTTTCTTAATAGAAAAATGCTCCTTCCAAACTGGGCCAAAAATAGAGTGGCACGTTATTAAATCCCTTGAGTGTAAAAGCTGATTTTGAGTTTGACGCAAAGATTCAGTTCAAACTTTTCAGAAAACTCTCTTAAATTTTCCTCTGATTATTCATAAAAACAAACATTTACTTCCCAGAATATACTGGGTATAAATATGGTGTCTTTTATGAGAATGAGGTGCACCAACATCTAAAACAAAAGCTTTTTGTGGTTCACGTGTTAGATTCCATCTGCTCTAAGTGCGGTCACTTCAGTCACATTTGTTTGGTCTGATGCCTGCAAAGAATGAGAAGAAAGGTAACGGGACCCTGGCCAAATATCGTTAAGTGTAGCTGAGCACTTTGGTCCTGACTCTCTCCTTTGACAAATGAACACGATTTTAAAAATGTGTATGATTTATTTTGTTTGCACATTACACTTCTTGTCTGGAGATATGATTTCCATTCATGTGGAGTAATGGATTGAATTGAGCCTAAACTAACTCCCTGGATTTGCTTCATAAACGCCAACCCCGCATATAAATGGCATGTATCTATACAGTTTGCTTTCACAGAGAGAAAACATTGCAATCAGTAAAACAAGATGCAAACCACCATCTGCACACAATCCAAGTGAAATTGTTCAAACTGTGTAGAAGATTACATAGTATGTAAGGTAAACAGAAACTTTCAACAGTGCTTCAGTATTTGGCACATCCACTATAGCTGCTCAGGGGACGATTCAGTGTTTGGTCTGTGTTGCAAATGAAGAAAAGGAGCAAAAAGAATGTGTATCACAAGGAAATTTGCAAAAGCATTCCATTTCTAATGATTATGTCAACCTGCTCGGCTGGTTCTTTACATGTGCCTGATGCTTTCACAAAGCAAATTTACCAGTTGCAGCAAGATAATCCAAAAGTTAGCAAAGCAAGCTTTATGTCAGACTTCCGAGTTTGAGACCTGAGAAGATTTGTTCTGGTCAGCCAAAGAAGAGTATGTTTGTTTAAATGTTTAACTTGGAGCCAAAGTGGATCACTGCTTGGTGTTCAGATACTGCATGATACTGTGTAATTTCCTTCCCTAATCACAAGCTACAGCTCTCAACTTTTAGAACTGTGCTCAAAGGTAAGCATAGTAACCTTTCAGTTGAATGTTGAATTTTTTAGTTTGTTTATGCATAAGAAATGAGAGCCTCAGTTTTGTTTATGCATCACAGAGGCATCTAAATGTTTTGCCAGATGCGAGAGCTCACTTAGCTTCGGGCTGGGACGTAAATATTACTAGAAGGTGGCTTTGGTGTAGGAATTGTTGCTTCTTTAGAGGACCAAGGCAAAACAAAAACCATGTTATTTTGAGATTTTTATAGTAAAAGGTAAAGCAAAGTGAAATTATACACTTTAAAACACTTTGAAGTAAACAATTTGTGGAATATGAGAAACTGCTCATGTTTACAGTACTGGCCACTGTAGGAAAGATCTGGGATGGGGGAGGACTTTTAGTGCTGTACTGGCCTAAACCACTTATGATTATTATTGCGTTTAAGTTATGGTCTTGTTACATTAATAAAAATATAGATATTTATGGATGGAATACGATTGTGCCAATAATTTTGCATACCCTGAAGGTATGTAAACTTACTGTGTAAGTAAAATTGTATAGTTGGCCTATTTTTTCCATCAAGAAAATGGACACTTCACCAGGTGTTTTATTACAAGCATCTTCACTCATAACTGCAATTATGTCTCATTTCTTACATGTTGATGCTACTTTGCCCCTGGAGGGGGAGAAGTTTTGTAATAAGTTGCATCCACTGTGCCCGTCTGTTCTGAACACTGTCAAAACATTTTTTATTATTGATGCAGTACATCCACATAAGCAACATCATGATGTGAGTCTTTTACAGTGCAACAGCATCACCCTCTCATCTCATTCAGTAATAGCAGGTCAGATTACAAGGAGGGCTGCATGGAGCAGAGTAAGGAGGGCGTCTGAACCTGTGAGTCTGTCAGTGAGTCTCACTCCTCCTACCATGAAGAATAAATCCTAGTTTGAGACAATTATGTTCAGTTTACGGGGTGGGGTGTGTGTGAAAAGTTCATAGTGGTCAAATTTGACCAAATGTGGTTTATTTTTCACCCGCAGGGATCCAAGCACTGCAACACCGATGGAAGAAGTGTGTGGACCTACAGGGAGACTATGTTGAAAAATCAACCACATTTGGTCAATTTGATCACTATGAACTTTTTAGCCCCCCCCCCCCACCCATACAATAAAATTCTAAATGACAGTTGCTGACAAAATTTTAGCTTTTTTTTAATTTAAAAGGCAATCACTCACTGTATTTTCAGCTGCTTTGCATTGTCTTAATCTTGATTATCCAAAATAATCATACTTCCAAATGACAATCCATAAAATTTTCACTGAAACTGCTTTAAAAACACAACACTTGTGCTTGCCATGGTGCTCTTTCACTACTGATATTTTAGGTTATTGCTCTGAATGGAAGGAGGCTGTAAATTAAGATGCTCTTGATATGAGTCAGATATACAAAGACAGGTGTATGCCATGGTGAATTTTTTTTGGTGTGTACCAGTAATGCAGTTAAGCCATTAAATTGTTATTTGAACATATTTTATTTCATCACGTCCTCCTACACTCAGTTCACTCAGTCCAACAGAGTATGGGAACGAACATTCCACATTCTTGCTGAAGCAAATCTCTAATCACACCTTTACGTCGGTAATGATATACTCACCCAATATAGCCTGCCATCATCACATCACCCCCTGTACCTTACCTGAACATGTCTGCTACTTTTGCTCCAGTTACACTAGCTTATTTGCCTGCTTCAAGCCAGCTTTTAATGGCTCACCTGCTGGTGTCATCTCCAAGTTCAGAGGAAGGAGTCCACCACTTGCCCTTGTCCCGTGGGGTGTGAGTGCGACATCCACAAGTATGACTGCCACAGATCGTGTTCCATATGCCTGGTCTTGTCCACACTTGCAAGCCGTTGATGAAGGCCAGCGGATGCTCCCTCTGTAGTGAGCTCCTTCAGTCGACCCTAGAGAGGTGTGGGTTTTTTTGTTGAGATTTTGGAGATTTCCAGAGTGTCTCACCTTGACCCGCTTCCCCCATCCAATGAGCTGGCTCTGCCCTGCTCTGATGATAACAGTTTCACTATTTGATATCTTAGATAATCAGTTTGACTCACAAATGCAAAGCCAGGTAGGGATGATTGAAGTAATTCAATAAGCGTCAGATATGGTCAGCATATTCACACATTATGGCCATAGAGAACAAAACAATGATTAGCTACAATATGTATATAAAAACAGACTAAAACCATATCATGATTTTGGGGAATGTTTGGGTATTTACAATCATGTATAATTCCCTCATCACTGATCACATTATTAACCAATACAAGCAACATTTTTTTGGTTTTCAGTGAATTAGAGACCACATTCTTGTGAGAATGTAACTTCAAATCACAAGTCTCTTTTCTCTCACTGGTGTTTCATTCATTCATTCATCTTCTTCCGCTTAATCCTTTTCGGGTTGCGGGGGGGCTGGAGCCTATCCCAGCATCTTTGGGCGAGAGGCAGGGTACACCCTGGACAGATCACCAGTCCATCGCAGGGCCAACACAGAGAGACAGACAACCATTCACTCTCACAGTCATACCTAAGGACAGTTTAGAATCCCCAGTTTGATGCCAATTAACCTAACTTGCATGTTTTTGGCATGTGGGAGGAAACCGGAGAAATCCCTGAATAAACCCACGCAGACACGGGGAGAACATGCAAACTCCACACAGATCACTGTTGGTCGGGGACTGGGATTGAATCCAGGATCCCCCGGCCAAGGGTGAGTTGCTGTGCTGCCGCAGTGCTAACCACTCTGCCACCGCGCCGCCCACACTGGTGTTTGATATTTTCCAAAAGGCTAGCTGCCTTCCACATTAGTCTGCAGAACAGAAAGCAGCACTTTTTTAAGCTGATACTGTGTGTAATCCTTCAAACAAAAACTGTGGTGGGTCAGACCCATCAAGACACGTCTTACATTATTTATCATTCATGAATAATGTACTAAATATCACAGCAATGCTGAATAAACCTGCAGAATAAGAATGCAGAATAAACCAGCAGAGGATTGTTAGTTTGTCTTTATAAACCCTGAACTACAGGGAAAATGAGTGCTATTGAAAATGGAACTTAGTTGTTAAGCTGTCAAGTGAATAATATTTCATTTTATCAGTTTTGTTGGGAAACATAAAGAAGTAGGCAATTCTTCTGAATGAGTCACTGAAGGATCAGTTTTCAACAAACATTTATACCATTGGACTGTTTTAGTCTAAAAGTCACCATACATTCCTGAACACTTGGTCATATTAGTTACTAAATGTTCCTTCAGTCAGAAAGAGAAGAACAGAAGCATTGATTTTTATAGTAGCAGTCTGACAGATCAGATACCCTGCTTGCAAGAAGTGACATTTGCTTCACAGTTACTCTCCATAATATTTAATCACTTTGAGAGGAAGCGAGACCAGTTTTTAGTCTTTTTTAAGAGTCAGATGTGGATGGAAACCTTTACTGGCTCTCCACTGTGTCCCTTTGTGATGTTTGTCAAAAGGTAAAAAGACTGACATGCCAGTAACTTCACAGCTCAACACTTAGCATGAAAATATCAGTCTGTCTTTTCAAGGATATATTGTACTGTTAAATTATGCAAGAACTAGAAGATTTGGTAGAACAAGAAGGTTTGGTAGCTGCTTTGCTTGGAGAGATACAATCAACCTTGGAGTGTCCCTGTGGGGGAAACACTAAAGCTGAGTTATGTGGCTGAGTGTGGGAAGAAAAAGTGTAATAACTTTCACCTGAATGCCTCCACTCTACCAAACACCATGGGTTTGTCATTCACAAGCATCACACACATCACAACCTGCCTCCCTGCATCACATGACCCGCTCCAGTTTGCGTATCATTCAAATCGCTCCACGGAGGATGCTATAGTCACCACCCTGCACTCTGCCATCACCCACCTGGATCAGAAAGACACCTACGCCAGACTCCTGTACATTGATTTCAGTTCAGCATTCAACACCATTATTCCCCAGAGACTGATGGAGAAATTACTCCTTCTCAGTCTGAACACCGCCACATGTCTCTGGATCCTGGACTTCCTGACCGAGAGACCTCAGTCTGTCCGTGTTGGAAACAACATCTCCAACTCTATCACGCTGAGCACCGGATCCCCTCAAGGCTGCATACTCAGTCCACTGTTGTTTACACTTCTAACACATGACTGTGTATCCAGACACGAAGGGAACCAGATTATTAAGTTTGCGGACGACACCACAGTGGTGGGACTTATTCAGAGGGATGAGGAATCAATGTACAGGGAAGAAGTTAGAGACCTGTAGGGCTGGTGCAGGGAGAACAATCTGGTGCTCAACGTGGACAAAACAAAGGAGATGATTATCGACTTCCGGCGGTCATGGCCTGAACACGTCCCTCTCAGAATCAGCGGCCGTTTGGTGGAGAGAGGGGAGAACATCAAGTTCCTGGGAGTGCAGATCTCGCAGGACCTGACCTGGAGCAAGAATTTCTTGGGGATCAGGAAGCGGGCCCAGCAGAGACTGCACTTCTTGAGGAAACTCAAACAGGCCTCTCTCCCTATCTGCATCCTCAGGACCTTCTACAGAGGTGTGGTGGAGAGTGTTCTGACATACTGCATTGCAGCATGGTACTCCAGCTGCAGTATGTCAGACAAAAAAGCCCTGCAGAGGATAGTTAAGGGAGCTGAGAGGGTAATTGGAGTTTCCCTCCCCTCTGTCCAAGAACTTTTTTCAGAACCGTTGTAGGAGCAGGGCACTGAACATTGTCAAGGATCACTCTCACCCTCTGCATAAACACTTTGAACTGCTGCCATCTGGCAAACAATTCCGGAGCATCAGAGGCAGAACCACCAGACTGATCAACAGCTTCCTTCCACAAGCTGTTAGGATGCTGAACAGCTGATCCAGAATCTTTCATACATACTACTGCACCTTATGGACATTATGTATATTATATGTATATAGTTCTAGTTAGTTTCAAGTATATCTCAGGGATGTGTGAATGGCTGTGTTGGGGTGGGGGGTGAGGGTGTGTATGAATGTGTCTTAAATTATGTTCTTTTTACTTATATGGATGCCTAGAGAAACGTAATTTCATCTTGCCTGCACTACAGTTGTATGTACAGCAACATGACAATAAAGGTTGATTTGATTTGATTTGAACTAGAAAAGCACTCAGAGTGCATACCTCTACCAAGGCTCCTTCTATAGCTCATGGATCACCTCCAAAATGTAATGGGTTTGTGTGTAGGCCTAGAGCCACTTCTGGTGAAAATTCATCAAAGTCTGTCCATTAGTTTTGAAGTATTGTTGCTAACACACTGTGAGAAGATAACAGCCTTGGCTGAGGTATGCATTCTCAGATCATCACCAAAATATAATGGCTTCCTCTCTAGTCCAAGAACCACCTCTGGTAAAAATTTCATCCAAATCCATCCAGTAGCTTTTGTGTAATCCTGCTGCACAAATACAAACAAAGCCCTTGGTGGAGGTATGCACTCTCAGATCATCACCAAAATCTAACCATCTGTTTCCTGCACCATTACGTACCTTTTCTGAAAATTTCATCAAAATCACCTCATACCTTTTTGAGCTATATTGCTAACAGTCAGACAAACAAACCAACGGCGGCACAAACATAACCTCCTTGGCGGCGGTAATAACAATGCCACAAGTCAAATATTAAAGTAAAAACTAATACTTAAGTTATTTTACATATTTCTGTTTGTTTCTGGAATGAAGTGGATACCCCCTGCTGTGAATCATGTCCTGTCCACTCACTAAAGTTTCCCTCCGAGTTAAAATAAAGCACCTGCTTTCACACTTGTCATTCCTTTGCTAATTCAAGATCAGCTTTACTCTCCTAATTACTCACTCATTCATACTCTTCACACAGCCTTTCTTCCATTCTGATTCACAGCAAAAGCAGCCAGGAATGCTGGGAGAGCGTCCTCATTATGGTGGAGACAGCAGTTCGGGAATACTTCTTCAAACAAAGGTTTGGTAGCTGCTTTGCTTGGAGAGATACAATCAACCTTGGAGTGTCCCTGTGGGGGAAACACTAAAGCTGAGTTATGTGGCTGAGTGTGGGAAGAAAAGTGTAATAACTTTCACCTGAATGCCTCCACTCTACCAAACACCATGGGTTTGTCATTCACAAGCATCACACCCCTCAGTATTCAGAGAAGAAGGCCTGCAGGGATCGAGCACTAATGAGGCAGCAGGCATTTCTTTGGCACGTTGCAACCACTGAGTGTGGAGCTTTTCTCTTGACTTGGAGCTACACCCGGTACCAGCTACTATTTTTCAGAGTGAAAGGGATTCACAATTAATGATGCAATTATGCTAATGGTGTTACCAAGCTACTCGTTAGCTTCCCCGCCTACGAAGTATCAATCCTATTGAAGAATAGCATGGTGAAAGCATCACAGCTCAGCGTGCATTCGCAATGAGTTTGAGGTTTCCAGAAAAATGGAGCACAGCGCAAACTTGATGACAGCCCAATGTTTTCTTATTGTCACTCCGGTTTCCATGTGTGGATTGTTGGAATGGCAAGTGTAGCAAAATTACTCTCAATCAACTTTTGGCTAAATAGTGGTGTCTTTGATAATGACTGCGTGGCACTGCTGCTGCTGCTGCTGCTGCTGTATTTTTGGCTGAATTTGGCATTTTCCTCTCCGACATCCAACCTAGTCCAACATCCTTTCATTTGTCTGGCCCGCTCAGGAGGAAGTCGGACTTACTCAATTTTCTTGTCAGTCATGGAAACGCTGTGCATCCTTTTCATCAGACCATATGAATACCATCCACTTGCCATAAAGACACGTTTTTTTTAAAAAGGCATATGCCGTTATGCACAATTTCCAATTCACTGACAAATGACACATTAAAAAAGAGAGCAGTAACTACCCGTGAAGCTTCCATTACAGTGACCATGATGGAAGACCAAGGGAGTAAACCATGTTTTTACTGGCCCTCCTTCTATCATGTAATTATGATTGGTGTTTGGATTTTGTTTTTGTTTTTTTGCTTTCTTTCAAATGTAGTGCTTAATTTTGCCCAATGTTTAGTTAACCTTCAATGGCAGACAGTGTGGCATGTCAGCCTGTTTAAAGGGAAGCCGCTTTAAAAAGTAACACAATTGTGTAGCGAAATAAATCAGATATGATCCTCCTCAGTGCAGCAGCTTTGTTACTCTGTTTTGACTATTTATTAAGCCCTGTGGGTTGTGACTGATTATTAGTGCTATTAAAGCTAAAATACTATTGTAATCATTCCTATGGTCTTATCGTCTAATCAAAGTCTTATCAAAACATACACTAAGTCAAACATTTTGAGGTCGACAGTTCAAATGCAGTGCTTTCCACATCCTCCAATGTGCATTTTAACTTTTAGACATCACGCTCTTCTAGAAAGGGAAAGTGTTGCAGCATTTTTCTTTCCTTTTCTTCAAATGTGTTGAGCTTCATTACCATAAGCTGCTGTCGGTTGCCATTGTTGTGGTCTTGGCTTTGGATTCATCTGAAATGTTTGATGGCCAAAACAGTCACAGCTTGGAAACGTGTAACCAGTGCCAAAGTGTTAATTACACCCAGTAAACGGGGAAATAAAATTGGCACATTTGCACATAACAGCGAGGATGCAAATTAATCATTTAAATGTTCACCAGAAATATTTTTTAAGCATCTTGAAACTTTATGTCAGAGTTAAAGCAACTATGCACATGAAGTTCAGCCAACTTGTTATACAATAATTCAGAACCGAGCAGATACACACTCCAGAGAGGCCGTGTTTTGATTAAATGGAGAGCTGCCGAAATTAAAAATGATGCACCCGTGGGTTCTTGTGTGATCATATTATTTCCCACACACAAATCTTCCTCCTCCGCATTTCATCAGAGCTAAATCGTATTTGTGTTTGTGCAAAATTTGTGCTTTGCTCATCAACACGGATGAAGGTTAATTACATAAACAATGCACAGAGGATTCCTTTATTTAGGCAGAAATATCAGTTTTTGGATTTTGTTCCAAGCCTCATCTGATTATATTTCAGTTTGATAAAAGATGTTTTATGTAGTTTCCTCTTTAACAAGCTCATTGCTAGTTTCAATTGTGCGTCATTAACAATAACTGTCATGTTACACAACACTCTAAATCACACTACACAAACTAAATAAAAGACAAACAATTAGTTTGTGGAAGAAATGAATACTAACTAATGTTGGACAAGTCAGTGTTTGTAAGGGCTTGTAAATGCTGGGGGAGATCTGCTGAAGTTTTCCCAGGAACTTTCCCTTCTGTGAACAATGCCATGGCTGCCTGATTGTTTGTTCGTGTCAGTCACCTGTCAGACGACAACGGACCAGAAGAACCAACAGAAGTCTGTGTAAACACCAGATTATGATAGAAGACAAGTCGCCCAGCAACCGAACTGCATCGGTTTCCAAACTTTCAATGTCAAAGAAAGAAGCAGCTTATGTAAACTCGATACAAAAATGCAAAGCCTTGTTACATTCATGCTGCTTCTGTGAATGAGGTGTTTTTGCACTGGAAATGAGATGCATGTTTCCCCCACAGTAAACATCAAATGCCGACTGTACCTTGACCTCTTGAAGACTTTAGTTCATTCAGTTGCTTAAGTCAATCATATTCTTTTTTTTTTTTAAATGTCAAAGGCAGAGATAATTAAACCAAAACACTTACAGTGCATCCAGAAAGTATTCACGACACTTCACGTTTTCCACATTTTGTTATGTTACAGCTTTATTCCAAAACGGATTAAATTCATTTTTTTCCCCTCAAAATTCTACACACAATACCCCATAATGACAACATGAAAAAAGTTTTTTGGAGATTTTAATTAATTTATTAAAAATAAAAAACTAAAAAAATCGCATGTACATACTGTAAGTATTCACAGCCTTTGCCATGAAGCTCAAAATTGAGCTCAGGTGCATCCTGTTTCCACTGATCATCTTTGAGATGTTTCTACAGCTTAATTGGAGTCCACCTGTGGTAAATTCAGTTGACTGGACATGATTTGAAAAGGCACACACCTGTCTATATAAGGTCCCACAGTTGACAGTGCATGTCAGAGCACAAACCAAGCATGAAGTCAAAAGAATTGTCTGTAGACCTCCGAGACAGGATTGTCTCGAGGCACAAAGCTGGGGAAGGGTACAGAAAAATTTCTGCTGCTTTGAAGGTTCCAGTGAGCACAGTGGCCTCCATCATCTGTAAATGGAAGAAGTTAGGAACCACCAAGACTCTTCCTAGAGCTGGCTGACCGTCTAAACTAAATGATCAGGGGAGAAGGGCCTGAGTCAGGGAGGTGACCAAGAACCCGATGGTCACTCTGTCAGAGCTTCAGCGTTCTTCTGTGGAGAGAGAAGAGCCTTCCAGAAGGACAAGCATCTCTGCACAATCCACCAATCAGGCCTGTATGGTAGAGTGGCCAGACGGAAGCCACTCCTTAGTAAAAGGCACATGTGTGATGGTCTGGCGAGTGTGCTCCCCCTCCCCTCCTGGTTTTCCGCTTCGGTGATGAGCACACCTGCGTGATTATCCACCTGCTGATCCTGATGAGCCGGCGAATTTAAGGCCCAGCGTGAGGGGAGCTCACCGCTGGATCATCTGGGTTTGCAGCCTCAAGTTTGTCTTAAGTTTTCTCTTGTTGTCTTTTCTCCCCATATTTACCTTCTGTGTGTCTCCTGTCCTCAGGTTGCTGCCACCCGCAGGTGTGTCTCCCAGAGCTGATCACGCTCGCCTGACCAGGAAGATCATCACGTCCACCCAGGTCCTGCCTTTCACCTGCCCCGGTCCATGCTGGAGCTCCCTGCCAGACTCTGCCGCTGTGACTGTGTTCTTTCCTGCATTATTCTCCCATCGGAGAATCTGTCCCTTATCGTTGCATTCTCTCCTTATCGTCTGCTCTCTCCTGTAGGCTACGTGTGCTCCAGGGGGCTCCTGTCTTGGCTGAAATTTAAATTGATGTTTTTGTGTTTCACTTTTCCTTTAGTTTTGCATTTTGGTTTTCTGTTTTTGTCCAATAAAATTGTGAAACTTTTTACTGGAGTCTATGTGATAATTCTGGCTGCTCTGCGTTTGAGTCTGATCCCGGTCTGAATCATGACAGAATGATCCAGCCAGAATCAAGGCTCAGCGAGTGCTTCGTCAGGCAAACACTCAGCACTCGAACGTTTGGGTGCCACAGAGCTTCAGGTCTTTTTTTTTATCTGAGCAATTACAAATTATCACTCAGCAATTGACAACTGTTACTAAGCACCTGTGTCGGCTTCCTGGTGTGGTGCCTCCCCCTGCCTCTACTGCCCCAGCAGCTTCTGTTTTCCGCAGGGACATCTCTGTTCCCACACCTGCCCCCTATGGGGGGGGGGGGAGCTGCAGGGGGTTCCTGCTCCAATGTCGGTTATATCTTCGACAGGTGGAGGGGGAGTATAGGGATGATACGGCCAAGATTCACTTTATGACCTTGTTGTTGCAGGGCCAGGCTCTCGAATGGGCTCAGTCCATACTGAGCAGCCCGGACGGATCCCTTTATTTGCTCGAGAGGTTTCTGTGGGAGTTGTCCAGGGCATTTGACCATACAGAGAGTGAGGGGAGTATTGTTAGCCTGCTCATGGTGCTCCGGCAGAGGGATCGGTCAGTGGCCGATTTCGCTACTGAGTTCTGGGTCATTGCAGCAGACTCCGGCCGGAACGATGCTGCGCGTTTCTCTTGAGTCTGAATTCGCAGCTCCATGACAAGTTAGCGATCCGTGCAGCTCCCTCCTCTCTCTGGATGAGCTCATCTTGCAGGCTGTGGCCCTCAATAACCGGTTTAGGGAGCGAGCAAGAAGAGTGGAGGGCAGCTGCCTCTCCGCTCGCCTCCCGACCGGCTGCCCTGCCCCTTGGTGCTACTCCGCCGGCCTCCTCTGAGCCAATGGCACTTGGGGGGTCCCGTTTGACTCTGGAGGAGCATCAGCATCGAGAAAGGGAAAGGGCATGTTTTTATTGTGGGGTCCCAGGTCATGCGATTTCAAAATGTCCCATGAGGCCAAAAACACCCAGCTCGTCAGTAATCGTGGGGGATCTGGCGGGAGGGTCTTTGCAAAATCCTCCCAACCGTATTGAACTTTCGGCCCTGATCCAGTTACTGGGGGCTGAGTTCAAAACCTCTGCCCTGGTTGACTTGGGGGCGGAGCAAAATTTTATTCAACAGGCCTTATTGCAGAAATTACAGCTACCCACCAGGAAAGTTCCGACATCTTTATCAGTCTCGGCAGTCTCGGGCAGCACCATCGCGACGGTTACTGAGCAGACTGAGCCCATTTCCGTCATTCTGTCGGGTATCTACCGCGAGGCTATTCAGTTTTACGTCCTGCCTCAGTCTAACACCCCCATGATCCTGGGGTATCCATGGCTCCGTGTTCATAATCCCATCATTAACTGGAGCCTGTCATGATTCCTTGTGCGCCATTAAGCGGCGCGCGAGGGAAGGAATAAAAAACCCTATCGCTGGAGTAGAACGTGCCATTTATTTACATAAATCACAACAAAATAACGAGTCCAGTTGACCACAAAAATACAGAGAGTTGCAAAAGATGAGATTAACGCCACCAGACATACAGGGCGCCTGGCGGATGCTCTACAGCCCGGCGAAGGGAATGCCTAGTGCCGCACAGCTAGTGTTGGCACAGGGAGAAAGGCAAACATGAACCTTATGGTACCCGAGCAATCTGGGGCTACGCCTCCCGGATGCTCTACAGCCCGGTGAAGGGAATGCCTAGTGCCGCAGAGCTGCTGTCGACACAGGGAGAAAAGCAAACATGAAACTTACGGTGCTGGAGCAATCCGGGGGGCTGTCCATGCAGTCTGGTGGATGAGGGAGAAAGGCAGAGTCAGCCGCTAACATCAAGGGATTTACCGAACTTCAATGACAGGCTGAAAAAACACGTAGGTAGTGAATACACATACATGGAGAACTAGCTGCCGCGTATGGAGGTGAATGCTCCGACAATCTCTTTCCACAAACGCAGCAAATAAATAATCCTGATGCTAATGAGGAATGAGATTGCCGGTGTCAGGAACGGTGGGCTGAACATAATTGAACCTGGTGTGTGAGCGAACGTGTATGAGGGTGTGAATGGGAATGAATGGAGCGTGTGTGTGTGTGTGTGTGTGTGTGTGTGAACAACCGTAATGAAGCACAGCTGATGGCACTTGACAGGAGGAGGGTGTGTGCCTGAGCTGTCAGGGGACGAAGGACCCAAACAGCTCCCTGACGTGCCTGATGGGAAATAGGGTAAGAAATAACAATAAGTCAGAACTGGGCTTGGAACAACCAAATCCAGATTCATGACAGCCTCCCCCCCGGGGTGGATACCAGACACTCCAGTACCATCAGTGACAAAACAAAAAGAAAAGAAAAGAAAAAGTACACCTCAAGGGACACCCCCCCCACCACCACCACCACCACCACGGCAACAAACAACTACCCAGGGTGGGAGGTCAGGGATAACCAGTTAGGAAGGAAGCAACTGGTGAAAAAAACACAACAAATAATAAGCAAATAACGAGCAAACCCCTCCTAACGACCCCCCACCTAGGACACTAACCACCCTCCCCAGCAGTCCAAAGTTCAGGGGGTCGGCCAGAGTCCCAAGCCCCTAGTTTGGCAAGGCGTGACTGGTCGGGTGGCCTGCCCAAGTCCCAAGTCCAGTAGGCGGCCCGCAGCATAGCGTCCGGCAGCCTGCCCAGGCCGATGGGCCACCCAACCAGAAGGCCAAGTTTTTTGGGTGGCTGACCAGCGTGGTGAAGACACCAGAACCGGAGGAGAAGGCGGAGAGGCAGCCTACACATTGGGAAACCTCGGTGGCCAAACCGAGGGACAGAAGCCCCCCTGCCATCCGAAGCTTGGAGCAGGGGAACCGTAGCACCCGTGACGGTCCCGGTCTGGGATGTGGCTGCGCCGATGGTGAACCTCGGCTGGACCTCTGCTGCGCCGATGGTGGGCTCCGGCTCTGGCACCGTTGCACCAGCGGTGGTCCCCATTGGGAACCTCATTGCTCCTGCAGTGGCCTCCCCAGCAAGGGAGGTGAGGCTCCTCACGGCCCTTGGCGCTTGACCCCGATCCTCAGCAGCCTCCGGTGGGATCAGCTGCTCTCCGGCAACCCTGGCGGGGGGCTCCATGCCTGGAGGGAGAGAAAGAGAGACCGGGTCAGGGTCGCCGGCAGCGGCAGAGCCCGGTGAAGCGGCCCCGAGGGCTATGTCGAGCTGACCCGGGCCCTCCTCACTATGAGTCGGGCAGTGTGACATTGACATTAACACGACTGACATAATGGAGCACACTTGCCTGAACTCGGGCTCCACCGCCGCCCAGGACTCCGGCAATTTAGGGTGCGTTGGTACCGTCGGTACACTCTGTGCTGTACCCCCGTCGACCTCCTCTGGGACCGCTAGCCCCGAGTTGTCGTCTGTAGGCAGCCCAAGTAGTGGCAGCTCCTCTCCGGTGACCCTAGGGAGGAGATCGAAGGGGATAGGTGAGGAAGAACGGTTAGGGTCACTGGTAGCAACAGAGCCCTGTGAGGGAAGTCCAGATGCAACCGAGAGCCACACCTGACTCTCCTCCCCAAGATCATTGACAAATGATCTACAGGAGAGATTACTTGCCTGTGCTCAAGCTCAACCGCCGTCCAGGACTCCGGCGACGCCGACGATGATGGTCAAGGACCCGTCAGCTGGAGGTCTGGTCCGGGAGATGACTCTGCTGTGGTGGACCCCGCAGCAGACATGATGGTGGTTGCAGTCATGGTATTCCCGTGTGCCATCCTCCTCGCCTCCGGCCCCTCTGGCGTGGTGACCGTGGATGACCTTTCCGCTGGCCCATGGACTGGACCTTCCTGGGCCTCCGGCTCCTCTCCCCTCGAGCAACCTGGATCCAGAACCGGTGGGCTTGTAGGGGCACACAGAAAGAAGTAGGTGAGGTCAGGTGCGAGAATATTTACCGCTGGGGCGGAGCACTCAGGGGACTGCACACCCAGAGTCTCCTCGCCAGGAGGCAGGCAAAATTGTTCATCAACCATAAAAGTTAAATGAGAAAAAACTTGCCTGTTCTCAATCAATCAATCAATCAATCAATCAACCTTTACTGTCATGATGCTATACATACAACTGTAGTGCAAGCAAGATAAAATTGTGTTTCTCTTGGCATCCATATATACAAAAAGAACATAACTAAAACACACTCACACCCCCCAACCCCCCACCCCAACAGCCATTCACACATCCCTGAGACACATTTGCTTTTTACAGTAACATTAACTTATTACAGTTGCAGTTTAAAGGCCAAATGTCACGTAACAGGGTACTTTAAATGTCTTGAAACTAGATATAAAAGGGAACCGATCCGTTCGGGTCTTGGTGCATATGCTTCAGTAACGCCGGAATATTCGTTAATTTAAAACTGCCGCGCTTGGCCTGACATTCCTACTCACGGCCCCTGGAATCGCCTGGGGAAGAAGGCGGAAGTGACGAAATAGATTGTACCTTAGTTTGATGCTTGGGGTATCCCGATTGATTGTTTATATGGAGACTGGAAGATTGAAGTGAGCAACAAGAAAGAAAAAATTGGATATTTCACCCATACCTTAAAACGGGGCTATAAGGGACAGCTGGGTAATAAGGGACACTTTTCTGGGAAATGTTTTCATACCTGTCAAGTGAGACGTTTTCGCCGTATTTTAATACCGTAAAACGCGGCTATAAGGGACGGCGGGGTAATAAGGGACACTTTTCTGGGAAATGTTTTAAATGTAATTCGTGTTGTTATTGTCAGATATTTTAAGGATTCATGGATATTTGACAATAACAACACAACTCAGCGTCCGGCTCAAAATAAAAAAAGCAGAATTCTGTATTTGTAAGGCGATTCCTCTCTGTTCCGCAGCCGCAGGACAGCTGAAAGTGTTAAGCCATTATCCTAATGACTTCTCATTGTAGTGATAATAGCTCCCGCTGAGCGATCTGCCCGCCCCGACAATCAGCCTAATGATTGAGTCCACACTTCTCAATGTAGTGCAAATAGCTCCTGCTGAGCCATCTGCAAGCACCCTAACTGTGGGTCTCACACACACGACGTGTTCCTCAACACACTCAATAATTTTTTTCCCGTATATTTTTCTTTTGGGCGTACAGAAATGGCAATACGCCCATATTTGCTAAAATTGCATTTTCCCCATATTAAAATACGGCGAAAACGTCTCACTTGACAGAAATGCGCCTCCATTTTCATATTGATCTGGTCAATTTCTTGACAGCAGCGGCTCTCCTCCACTGTAATAATAATGGCTTCCGAAAAATCAGTATTTATGGGGCGCCCTCGACAGACCCCTTTCGGCTTCCCAATTCTGGAAGCGATTAATGTCCAATTCAATGACATTTTCCACTGGTTCTGCTCTCTGGTCATCGTTGGAACTGTTGTCATCAGACAAAGCATCTGATTCCGTCTCGGACGGCTCGAACCTGTAAGGTTCTATGCCTCTGTCACTGTCTGAACCACTGACAAAAAAAAGACAAAAAAAAAAAGACAAAACTAAACTAATTTGTTCACAATCGCTGTCACTTTCCGTCATGATTGTCCAATGTTGATAAGTGTGAATGTGGATAGGCAGGGCAGCCAGGGTACAACTTGTGACGTCAAAAACATGGGCGTGGTCTGGATTGGCTGTCACAAGCCAGCGAGCAAGGCGGGGCCTTCGCCTGGTGTATTTTGTGCAATTATGTAAATACGGGTGGGTGATATGGTCTCCGGTATGAATATTTGGTTTAAGCTATGTGTATTTTATCTAAATTCGTTGTCATTTAGAAAAAAAAATTACGTGACATTTGGCCTTTAAGGTGATAATAACTGCCTATATATAAAATACCAATTAAAATGGCTAAGTGAGTCAAGGTAGCTAAGTGAAATAAATACTTAAAACTAACTATAACTATAATATACATAATGTCCATAAAGTGCAGTAATAAGTGCAGTAATAAGTGTCCAGTGCCAGTTCTCCTGGCACTGGATGTCCCCAGCAGCCTCTGAAGAGTCTTCTCTCCCCTCCTGGTGTTCCTCATCAAGCTGCAGCTTTTCTGGAGAAACAAGCAGAGTGGCCGCGAGGAGCTCGAGCACTAGGAGATCCTCAGCTGATTCCTCACATGGCATGGTGAAGATGTCCCGAAGTATCTTTATTGCCTCGGGATGGTCCCAGAGGCTATCTCACTCCATAACCCTCCTCGCAGCATCCCGAGCCTGCTGAACAGTCGGGAAGGAACGGGGCCTCTGTGTCCACGAGAAGATCTCCTCCAAGAAGCACAGCAAGCGCAGCTCCCGCTCCAACTCCCTGTCCGTCCCAACCACCATGTTGACACTCAGGGAGGAAGGAAAAAAGCTTGGAAAGAAAAAGAAAAAACACTTCTACTCTGGTGGGTTTTTTCTGTATGGTTGGAGCATTCTGTCATGATTCCTTGTGCACCATTATGCAGCGCACAAGGGAAGGAATAAAAAACCCAATTGCTGGAGTAGAACGTGCCATTTATTAACATAAACCACAACAAAATAACGAGTCCAGTTTACCACAAAAATACAGAGAGTTGCAAAAGATGAGATTAAGGCCACCAGACATACAGGGCGCCTGGCGGGTGCTCTACAGCCCAGCAAAGGGAATGCCTAGTGCCGCAGAGCTACTGTCGGCACAGGGAGAAAGGCAAACATGAACCTTACGGTACTGGAGCAATCCGGGGCTGCGCCTCCCAGATACTCTACAGTCCGGTGAAGAGAATGCCTAGTGCCGCAGAGCTGCTGTCAACACAGGGAGAAAGGCAAACATGAAACTCACGGTGCTGGAGCGATCCGGGGGGCTGTCCGTGCAGTCTGGTGGATGAGGGAGAAAGGCAGGGTCAGCCGCTAACATCAAGGGATTTACTGAACTTGAATGACAGGCTGAAAAAACACGTAGGTAGTGAACCTACGGGTGGCAGGTTGCTGCCACCCGCAGGTGTGTCTCCCAGAGCTGATCATGCTCACCTGACCAGGAAGATCATCACGTCCACCCAGGTCCTGCCTTCCACCTGCCCCAGTCCATGCTGGAGTTTTCTGCCAGACTCCACCGCTCTTACTGTAAGTGTTCTTTCCTGCATTATTCTCCCATCAGAGAATCTGTCCCTTATCGTCTCGGTCTGCTCTCTCCCGTAGTCTACGTGCGCTCCAGGGGGCTCCTGTCTTGGCTGACATTTAAGTTGGCGTTTTTGTGTTTCGCTTTTCCTTTAGTTTTGCATTTTGGTTTCCTGTTTTTGTTCAATAAAATTGTGAAACTTTTTATTGGAGTCTGTGTGATCGTTCTGGCTGCTCTGCGTTTGAGTCTGATCCCGGTATGAATCATGACAACATTGCAGCCCACCTGGAGTTTGCCAAAAGGCACCTGAAGGACTCTCAGACCATGAGAAACAAAATTCTCTGGTCTGATGAGACAAAGATTGAACTCTTTGGTGTGAATGCCAGGCATCATGTTTGGAGGAAATCAAACGCCGCTCATCACCATGCCAATACCATTCCTACAGTGACGCTTGGTGGTGGCAGCATCATGCTGTGGGGATGTTTTTCAGCGGCAGGAACTGGGAGACTAGTTAGGATAGAGAGAAAGATGAATGCAGCAATGTATAGAGATATCCTGGATGAAAACCTGCTCCAGAGTGCTCTTGACCTCAGACTGGGGCGACAGTTCATCTTTCAGCAGGACAACAACCCTAAGCACACAGCCAAGATATCAAAGGAGTGGCTTCAGGACACCTCTGTGAATGTCCTTGAGTGGCCCAGCCAGAGCCCAGACTTGAATCCAATTAAACATCTCTGGAGAGATCTGAAAATGGCTGTGCACCGATGCTTCCCATCCAGCCTGATGGAGCTTGAGAGGTGCTGCAAAGAGGAATGGACAAAGCTGCCCAAATATAGGTGTACCAAGTTTGTGGCATCATATTCAAAAAGACTTGATGCTGTAATTGCTGCCAAAGATGCATCAACAAAGTATTGAGCAAAGGCTGTGAATACTTATGTAGATGTGATTTCTTAGTTGTTGAGTTTTTTTTTGGATAAATTTGCAAAAATCTAAAAAAAACCAAACTTTTTTCATATTGTCATTATGGGGTATTGTGTGTAGAATTTTGAGGGAAAAAATAAATTTAATCCATTCTGGAATAAGGCTATAACATAATGTGGAAAAAGTGAAGTGCTGTAATTACTTTTCAGATCCACTGTATGTTGAGACCACAATAAGAATTTACAGTGCCTATAAAAAGTATTCATCCCCTTGGATGTTTCAACCTATTATTGCTTTATAAAATGAAATCATGGTCATAGTAATTTGGCTTTTTTGACAAAAATTTGCAAAAAAAAATACTTTCATGTCAAAGTGAAAACAGATTTTTACAAACTACTTTCAGTTAATTAAAATTATATAAGGTAAAGTAAATGATTGCACAAGTCTTCACCCCCTTTAAAGTGACTGACCTAATTCATCAGAGGTCCAGCTAGTTGATGCCTGTAGTCTCACAGTTAGTGAAATGGAGATCACCTGAGTGCAGTTCATGTGAGTCAAGTATAAAGACACCAGTGTCTGGGAGGTCCAGTCTCTGGTTCATCAGTATTCCTGCTACAATTGCAACATGAAGACAAAAGAACACTCCAAGCAATTCAGAGAAAAGATCACTGAAAAGTATAAGACAGAAGATGGCTACATACAAGAAGATTTCCAACTCACTGGCCATCCCAGAGTTCAGTTAAATCCATCAATAAGAAATGGAAGCAGTATGATACTTGTCTAAATCTGCCTAGAGCTTGCCGTCCTCTCAAACTGAGTGATCGAGTCAGAAGAAGACTGGCGAGGGAGGCCACCAAGACACCTACAACCACTCTGAAGGAGTTGAGAGCTTCAGTGGCCCAGATGGAAGAGACTGTACATGCAACAATTGTTGCTCGGGTTCTTCACCAGTCCAAGCTGTATGGAGAGTGACAAAGAGAAAGCCACAGTTGAAAAAAACACATGAAATCTGGAATTTGCCCAAAAGCATGTGGGAGATTCCAAGGTCAATTGGAAGAAGGTTGTTTGATCTGATGAGACAAAAACTGAGCCTTTTGGTCATCAGACTAGACGCTATGTTTGGTGACCATCAAACACTGCACATCACCACAAACACCATCTTCACCGTGAAGCATGGTAGTGGCAACGTCATGCTCTGGGGATGCTTCTCAGCAGCAGGCACTAGAAGACTTGTAAAGGTAGAGGGGAACATGAATGCAGAAAAATATCACCAGATCTTGGAGGATAATCTGATTCAATCTGCAAGAGAACTACGATTTGGGAGAAGATATATTTTCCATCAAGACAACAGCCCCAAGCATACAGCAAAAGCTACACAGAAATGGTTCAAAGACAACAAGATGAATGTTCTGGAGTGGCCATGACAAAGCCCAGATCTCAAATTTGTGGCTGGACTTGAAAAGAGCTATTCTCGCCAATCCCCGAGCAACCTGACAGAGCTTGAGCTGTTTTGCATGGAAGAATGGAGAAAAATTGCAGTGTCCAGATGTACCAGCGTGACTGAGACATATCCACATAGACTCAGTGCTGTGATTGCAGTCAAAGGTGCATCTACTAAATACTGACCTGAAGGGGTTGAATATTTATGCAATAATTTACTTTACCTTATATAATTTTAATTAATTGACAGTAGTTTGTAAAAATCTGTTTTCACTTTGACATGAAGGAGGCTTTTTTTTGCAAATTTTTGTCAAAAATGCCAAATTATTTTGACTATGGTTTTATTTTATAAAGCAATAAAAGGGTGGGGATACAATTTATAGGCAGCGTACTTTGACGAATGGTCCACAAGAGTACAGAACACATTTCAGAGGGTGTTGACATACAGACTGCCCATTTCCTCACAGAATAATTTTGTATTCATGATATATTAGAAATGGAAAGCTTAACACAACACTTTCACAGGCGATTAATGTAACTGACATGGAGAATGTATTTCAGAGAAAGAAAATGTTAATGAAATTGGAATAAATGGACCTGCTTTCAACAGAATGCATACTAAAACGAGTAGTGCTGAATAATTTTCAGGTCTCTTAGAGCATTTCCCCATCGATCACAAAGATCATTTATATATGCAATCCTGGAATTTCCCCGTTGTGGGACTAATAAAGGCTTATCTTATCTTATATTATACCCTGTTTTGCATGCATGGAGTCATTAAAAGGTGTGCAGCACTGACCAGAAGAGGCATAAAATACCTGTTTTAGTATTATATTTGGCTACTTCTTGAGATCCACTGTAATGTCACCCTCATTTCAAAGTTTAAGTTGTGTGCCAAACTGATCCACCCTCACTTAAAGGCATCATGACCCATAGTGAAATGTTGTGCTCACTATTTTCATATCATTCCATGATCAGAGAGTGACCTAACATGTTTGTCCTTGGACTGTAGGTTGAATCTGGAGCACCACGATGAAACCAACTCAGACACGTGCAGAATGTGGAAACTGTGGAGAATGACCACAGACTCACAGGGCGTTCAAACCAAGAACTTTCTGTCTGACAACAGTGAAAACTACTACACCACAATACCACCCCACAATTGAATTAGCTGCTTTTTCTTCAACGCGTTGAACTATAAAATGTGTATTTTTGATTTTCATCTATTTTCTCATTCTCTCACAGTTGACTTTGGCAGAAAGGGTGAGCACACCCTGACAGACCACCATGCTCGCTCACATCCAACCCTAAGGCCAATCTAGAATTACCAATTAATTTAACATTCATGTTTTGGGATTGTGGAAAGAAACCACACCCCAAGGGCACCCATGTTAGGGCAGATGGGAGGCGCAAACTCCCCACAGAGAGACCTTGGGCATGTTGGAACGCAGAACATTATGGCTGTGGGGAAAGTGCAAACTGCTGCTATTCTATGATTTTTGTGAGTTTTCCTCACACAGCAAATCTAGTATGTTCAAATAAAGATGAAATGTAACGTTGTTGTTTTCAGTAGCGGCTATGCAAGTGCTGCAGTGCATCAGCAGCTGTTTCAGACTGTATGTGAACAACAGTTTAGTGGCGCTATTAAACACTGAACTTGACAGCTTTTTGACATGTAATCAGTGACAATGCTTATATGGATGGGCTTGGCTAACTACATAGTGGCTTCACATTGAAAGTGTTGACCTGTTGTGTGGATATAATATATTTTGCAACCATCTAAGTTCCACCTAATTTCAGAAAATTACAATTAGTGAAAATAAGATTATTTGAACAATTAAAGTGAAGCCTAGAAACTTTATGGTTCTTATATAGTAATAAGTGGGTATGGTGATGATAAGTACATGGTACTTACATGGTAAGTGTATGGTATTCAAATTATCACAACAAGGTACCTTTATGGTAAAAACAGGGAATAATACTCTGAACTGTACTTAGTGTTTGACACATCAAATGCACATAGTAATTTCATAGCAAACAGATTGCATTACAAAGTGTTACATTCGGTTCCTATGAATTGCTGATTAGCAATTTTGAAAAAGTATACTGTATTTTAAACTGTGAAATGAGTTGAAAAAAATATAAATTTGTTCAGAAAACATTTACAGTAGCGTTGTCCTTGCACAGATGTTTATGCCATCCAGCTGTTCCACTACAAGCCACAAAATTACCACGTCAGAAGAATCAGGGAATCTCCAAAGTGAGCTGAATACCTCCGCATGCAACCTAAGACTGAATGTGACCAACATAGTGCTCAGTGAATAAACTTTGGATTTCTACTCTTAGTATGTCTGGATTCTGGAAAACAAAAGTATTCACTGGCAGTCCTCATGCAACCAAGCATTCATCCACAAAAATCCTATTTTCTGTTATTCACTGTGTTCTCTATTACATCACGTATGTACCAAACACACACAGTCAAGCTGGTAGAAATGTTATTTGGTGGGAAATGAAAAGCTTTATTTTGTCATTGCCAATCTGATCATGATAGCAGGACTTTTATAAAATACATGTACACTACCGTTCAAAAGTTTGGGGTCACCCAGACAATTATTTTGTGTTTTCCATGAAAAGTCACACTTATTTACCACCATGAGTTGTAAAATGAATAGAAAATATAGTCAAGACATTGACAAGGTTAGAAACAATGATTTGTATTTGAAATAATAATTTTTTTCCTTCAAATTTTGCTTTCGTCAAAGAATCCTCCATTTGCAGCAATTACAGCATTGCAGACCTAACATGATTGCACAAGGGTTTTCTAATCATCCATTAGCCTTCTGACGCAATGAGCAAACACATCGTACCATTAGAACACTGGAGTGATAGTTGCTGGAAATGGGCCTCTATACACCTATCTAGATATTGCACCAAAAACCAGACATTTGCAGCTAGAATAGTCATTTACCACATTAGCAATGTATAGAGTGTATTTCTGATTAGTTTAAAGTTATCTTCATTGAAAAAAAGTGCTTTTCTTTCAAAAATAAGGGAATTTCTAAGTGACCCCAAACTTTTGAACGGTAGTGTATTGTGGTGGTACAGGTGGGGGATTCTCCACCCAGAGAAGGCAGCTGGGGAAGGGGGGAACAATGGTCCGAAGGAGGAAGTGTCACCGGGGGGGTATCAGATGGGACAGTAAGGACTATGCGCCCCCCGGGGAGAGGAGTAGCTGCCGGAGCCGCTGGAAGAGGAAAGGGTGTGAGAGCGGTGCCGGCGTTTTGTCATGTTAAGGCGCTTTTCCACTAGGGTCAGTACGGTACGGTTCGGTATGGGACGGGACGGTACAGTTCGGCCCGCTTGTGTTTCTACTGCGCTAGGTCCCATTTGAAATGGGTGGGAAATAGTTACAGAGAGGCGGCGCAACCCTCTCCCTCCCGCTACGTAAACCAAGCGTAACTGGCGTAAATCAAGCATAAGGTTACGCAAAGCACAAGTTGGCAGGATACGAGGCGTCTGCGTTCTCTGGCTGTTTTTGCCAGAATAAAGGCAAAAACGGAGAACAGAAGGCAAAGCCGGCAATACGACACACTCTGGAAAAGTACTGGAGCATTTAGGAAACCGTAGAGCAGTATAAAGGAGAAGACATGAGGATGCAAACTACATTACGTATGACAGTAAGCTAATGATTGTTAATGCTACTTTGCTTTTAAGTCCGCCGTACAACATTGTAATGTCGGCAAGTTATCGATATTAGGTCCTGAAATATGCATTCTGTGTGTGTGTGTGTTTCAGATGGCTCTCTTGTGGAAAAAATATCGCTTCAAATGGTCGGCGTAAACATTCAACACAGTGATGTGACCCCAACTTCACAAGCGCAAAGTGGTTAGAAACTGCAGAATGTCTGTAGAAATGTTTAGCTTCCTGTGCAACAAATTGCTCTGATCTGTGTCAAAATCATGGAGAGACTGTTGAGACGTCATGGGATTTATCTGCTCCAGCCAGTGGTGTCGTGGCAAAACATGATCCATATGGCACATGAGATGCCATATTGTAGTATATGAGCCGTTAAATATATATTTAAACAGGTAAACAGTACTGAGTTAGGCATACGATATATTTAACAATTATGATGCATTTTAAGCCAAAACAAATGGATCTAGGATTAAAAGTATTTAAAATAATGCAGTCACAAGGTTACATGGAGAAATACGTGGATTAGCAGGATACGGTACAGCAGAGACCAGCTGTTAGCACTTAACCGGACCAAGATGCTAGCGCAAGACTTCGACATACCGGGTGAAATAAGACAGAAACGACGTGGATGCCATGCTGGAGCAAGACAGCGGGTGAGAAATATAAGGTACAGACCCGTCCTTCCATCTGTTATTATGGGGAATGTACGATCGCTCCTTAATAAGACAGATGAGCTAGCGGCTATGACCCGCTATGAGAGCGTCTTCAGAGAGATTAGCTTGATGTTGTTTACTGAGACGTGGCTAACAGAAGTAGCAACAGATGCTAACATCGAACTGGAGGGTTTCTACGCAATACGGGCAGACCGGACACCAGACAGTGGGAAGGCAAGGGGTGGAGGAGTGATAATGTATGTCAATAGCAGCTGGTGCAGACCGGGACATATCACAGTTAAACACCATCACTGCAGCAAAGACATTGAGTTGCTAGCTGTTAGCATGCGGCCTACCTATCTCCCGAGGGAATACTCACACGTGATCTGCATTGTTATTTATGCAAATCCGACGGCGAAGGCTGGGACAGCGCGTGACACCATCCACTCAGTAACTGACAGGCTGCTGAGAGAACATCCAGATGCTCTTCTCCTCATCTCAGGTGATTTCAATCATATTTCACTGTCCCCCATTCTACCCCATGTTCACCCAGTATGTCACATGCCACACTAGAGACAATAAAACACTGGACTTATTCTATGCTAACACTAAGGAGGCGTACACCTCATCACCACTCCCCCCACTTGGGAGATCGGCTCACAACTTGGTTCATCTCCTGCCGGTGTACAAACCCCTAGCACACAGACAACCTCCGGTCATGTGCACAGTGAAGATATGGTCTGAGGAGGCAATGGACGCTTTAAAGGACTGTCTTGAAACCACTGCCTGGGAGCAGCTCTGCGATCCACATGGTGAGGACATCGATGGCCTCACTCACACCATCACGGACTACATCAACTTCTGTGTGGACAACACCGTACCCACCAAGACCATATGGTGTTGCTCGAACAACAAACCCTGGATCAACCCTGAGATAAAAACACTTCTGAGAGAGAAGAAGAGGATCTTCAGGTTGGGGAACAGGGAGATGCTGAAGACCGTACAGAGGGAGCTGAGGAGAAAGATCAGAGAAGGCAAGGACAGCTTCAGGAAGAAGATGGAGGACAAACTGCAACAGAGCGACATCGGCGGGGTCTGGAGAAACCTTAAAACCATCTCTGGGCTCCAGAATACCTCCCCCCAGGCCACGGGGGGGCAGGGAGTGGGCGAACAATCTGAACCTGTTTTTTAATAGGCTTGACCAACAGCCCTCCCCCCCCGACTGCACAACAACCACTGCTGCCTCTAAAGTCATCGAGACCTGCTGTCCACACCCCACTCCACCAACACCCCCCCGCTCCCAGCACACAGCCCCCCAACCTGACCCTCACTAAGACCCAGGTGAGGACGGAGCTGAGGAAGATCAAGGTGAGGAAGGCTTCCGAACCGGACCGCATCAGTGCGAAGCTCCTCAAGTCCTGCACAGACCAGCTGTGTGGGATTGTGGAGCACATCTTCAACCTGAGCCTGAAGCTGGGGAGGGTACCACAGTTGTGGAAAACATCTTGTGTGGTACCTGTACCAAAGACTTCCCACCCCAGAGACCTGAACAGCTACAGACCTGTGGCCCTGACGTCTCACATGATGAAGACCCTGGAAAGACTGCTCCTTGCTCACCTCCACCCCCTGGTGGGACCAGCGATGGATCCACTCTAGTTCGCCTACCAGCATGGCATTGGGGTGGAGGATGCAGTGATCCTCCTCCTTCACTGTTCCCTGTCCCACCTGGAGAAGCCCGGGAACGCGGTGAGGATCATGTTCTTTGACTTCTCCAGTGCTTTCAACACTATCCAACCGATGATCCTGAAGGACAAGCTGCTGTGCGCAGGGGTGGACCAGCACCTGTCATCATGGATCCTGGACTACCTCACTAACCGGCCACAGTTTGTGAGAACCCGGGATTGTGTGTCCGACACGATCATCAGCAGCACAGGGGCCCCCCAGGGAACGGTTTTGGCTCCCTTTCTGTTCACCCTTTATACTGCGGACTTCTCACACAACACAACACACTGCCACCTACAGAAGTTCTCTGATGACTCTGCGATCGTCGGCCTCATCTCCAACGGAGATGAAGCTGAGTACAGAGGACTTATCCAGGACTTTGTGGACAGGTGCCATCGGAACTGCCTCCAGATCAACGCGAGGAAAAATAAGGAGCTGGTGGTGGACTGCTGCAGGCAAGGACAACCCCTCACAGCACCAGTAAACATACAGGGAGCAGACATTGAGATGGTGACATCCTACAAGTACCTGGGTGTTCATCTGAACAATAAACTAGACTGGTCACACAATACCGACGCACTCTACAAGAAGGGACAGTGCAGGCTGTTCCTACTGAGGAGGCTCAGGTCTTTTGGTGTACAAGGGGTGCTCTTGAAGACATTCTATGACATGGTGGTGGCATCAGCCATCACTTTTGGAGTGGTCTGCTGGGGCAACGGCATTACAGCAGCCAATAGGAAGAGACTGAACAAACTTATCAAGAAAGCTAGCTCTGTCCTGGGGCAACGCCTTGACCCAGTGGAGGAGATAGGAGAGAGAAGGATGGTGGCTAAACTGTCATCTCTGCTGGAATCCGAGTCCCACCCTATGCAGGACATACTGGACGCACTGAGGAGCTCATTTAGCAGTAGACTACATCATCCTAGATGCGTGACCGAGAGGTTTCGCAGGTCCTTCCTACCTACGGCTGTCAGACTGTATAACCTAAGCAGGGCTGCTCGCAGAGATAGCAAAAAAAAAAACGTGACGACCTAATAGTATTGAATGCAAAAGACGCAACAGACTTACACAAATGGTCCCCTCCAGTATACAACTAGGACAATATCAGTCGCTATGGAGGGTGACAATATGTATGGGTACATATTCATACCATGTAGGGTAACTAAATAGACAGTTATGCTATATTACTCCTGTTATGATCCGAGCGCCGAGCTCGTCCGCGCTCGGGTCGTACATCATCTCCTTCAGGCTTGACAGCAGTGTTTACCTTCTGGCTCCCCTGGCTCTTATTGTGACAGCGCTCGGAGGAGCTTCCTGCTGTCAAAGCCGAACAGCTGTGCTGCATTTGTGGCTCATCAGTGGACCGGCTTTTAAGCGGACGCTGAATGCAGCCCAATGCAGCAGTCTCGTCAAAAACTCCCTTGTTAGACGTTGATTATTCCTTTAGGATTCCACGTCTACGATCTTCCTTCGTCCTTATCTGGTAAAGTAAGTGAGCTTGTTCAGCCTTACTGTTTCCGTTCCTGTGTAGTGTGTTTTAGCCCATTGTGGCTCATTACTTTGTTCCTTTGTGTTATCCCTTGCCCTTAATAAACATCATTGCAAACACATCGGTGACTTGTGGCGTCTTATGGTGGCTCGCGAGGGCCACCCATGACAGTAGACTGCTGCCAGGACGCCTAAACGGAGGCGCCACACTGAGACGCCGTTCCCCGTGAGTTTGCATTTGGACTTTGCTCTTTCCCGTCTGGGTACTGCGTGCTGGAAGCATGCCGTCGTGGAGGGGTCGCGCTCGGAGTCAGAGCTATGAGCTGGCGGACGCCCTGGAATATGTTGAAACGCTCATCTCCGCCTCCCTCCTCGACTATCACAGCGACGTGCGCTGGTACCTGGACTGTGCTGAGGACGTCCTTAATCATCTCCCTCGCTACGCCGACCGTCCCGAAGTCGACGTTACGAGGGTCGACATCGCTGCACAACGCGAGATTCTCCGCATGGTAGAGGAGGACTACGGCAAGAAGCAGAGGAGAAGGCATCCCCGCTCCCCGCTTTGGGATCCCATTCCTGTCCTCGATCCACTCCAGGAGTTCGCGCCACCCGGGGGTCATCGAAGATGTTGGCGCCCCGGCCAAGATTACCCTCAGCAAGAACCCCGTCTGGATCCTGTTCCAGGTCGTCGGAGGAACTCTGCCTCCCAGCCAGCTGCTCCTTTGGCGTCACGTCAGGAGGGAATCCCCGCAGCCTCTCCCCCCGGACCACCTGTTCCCACTGTCCTGTCAGCTCGTCGTGCCCGGATCGTCTCGGCTGTCGTCCCCTCCTCTGTGACGTCACCTCCTGCTGCAGAGAGAGTTCTGAGTCCTGCCCCGGCGAAGCCCATTCGTGGTCCGTCGCGAACGGCCCCTCCTCGTCCTCCCAGGGGGCCATCTGTCACCATCCGGCGGGGAAAGGGAGGAGCAACGTCTGCTACAGCAGGCACCATCCTTCTTCCAGGAGACAGGCAAGTACAAGTTCACTCTTCTCCTCATAATTGTGATTTGCCTTGTCTGACTCCTGGGGGTGGAGTTCAGGGTTCGCAGTCCCCCGAGCTCCCACCACCTGCTGTAGCTTCTAGTATTAAACCCGCTGCCTCTATGTCTCCCTCCGCTGAGCGGTCCTCAACGCCAGGCCAACGTCGCTGGATGAGGAGGGGGCCTGCGGTTCTGGAGAGTCTGGTTCCAGCCCCGCAGCCACGTCATGGGCAGAGGAGGAGAGCGGACTGCAGCGTGGAGCCTGCGCCGACGACGAAGCGTCCCCGGGTCTCTACAGATGAGCGGTCCAGTCCAGCGGGTCGAGGGTCCCCTGCTGCCTCGCCGTGTGGGTTGTCAGCGTGGACGTCAGTGCCGGAGGGTCCTCAGGCTGCGGAAGCCACCATGCCAGCTGCGGAGCCCGATGTAGCTGAGTGGGAGTCGGAAGACGATCTCCTTCCGTCTGAGCCCGGATCGTCGGAGTCCTGGACAGCGACAGAACCCGAGTACAGGCAAGTGCTCTACTTTGTTTTTCTCCTTTCTATTCTGGAGCACTTTTGCCTGTCTCTCGGAGAGACGAGCCAAGGGCAGCCATCCGCTGCACCCGAACTCATCTTGCTGGGCTTTGTCGCTACCGGTGATCCTGATCCTGGTTCTTTTATCTCTCCTGAGCCTTCTTTCAGGGTCACCGGCGTGGAGCTGATTCCGTTCGCTGCGCCAAAGGTTCCGGGTTCGGGGTTGGTGGTCGGTACCGGTGCGGCGCTGACCCAATCGGGGTCCATCGCGGGTGCAGCTGTGACCCAATCGGGGCCCATCGCGGGTGCAGCACCAGCAGAAGTCAAGGTCGGTGAGGGAGCTGCAGATCCCCTGCTACCGGACACTGGACAGGCTCATCATCATCATCATCATCATCCTCACCCTCAGGATCTTCATCCCAGCTCATCTCCACCAGGGGCCGTTGGGGTTCCTAACACTCTGCCCGGCTCTCCCTCGCCTTCCCCCTCTCCAGGGAGGCCGCCTCCATCTTCTCCCCTTTGGTCCTGGTGGCTGTGTGATGCGGGTTGGCTGCCTGGTGAGCTGTTTCGCTGGTTCGGCGTTCTGGGTCGGCCACCCGACAAACTTTCCCGACCTTTCGGCGATCTGGCCCGGCCGCCAGAGGAACTGTGTTTCCGGGCATGGGACTGGGGTAGGCCGCCCGAACTGTTCCTTTCCCCCCTGCCTGCGATGTGAACGCTGGATGCAGGGCGGCCCCCCAAACTATCGGCCTTCATGCCACGGTGCTAGGACTGCCGTCATCCCGGGTTTTCATTTTCGTTGTTTCTGTAACCTTTTGGGATGTGCAGGGGGTCTTGTATTTGCTATTGTGCATCTCAACCCTTCCTAGCGGGTGTTTTTTTTGTTCATTTTTCCTCTGTTAAATGTCCATTCATTGCCTGTAGCAGTTGGTGTGTTTTTGCCTTTGGGGATATGGTATTTTCTGTTGTCGTGCCCTGTAATTGTTTTATTTCCCAGTCTGCCTTGATCATGGTTTGTGTATTTGTGAATATCCTGTTCGCTGTTATTTTGTCCTGTGATCGTCTCCTTTACGCTCTACCTTGGTTGTAATTTGTGCATGAGAGTGTCGTTTTTTTTTCTCTGACTGTCTGTGTGCTCCTGTTATCATCATGGGTTTTTTTGGTCTATGGTGGTCCTCTCCCGCCTGGCCTATTCCCCCATCCGCCCACCCTGGGTGGGGGGGGTGGCTTGGGTGTCACTGGGCGTTTGGAGCCCGCCCTTGGGGGGGTAGGCACTGTTATGATCCGAGCACCGATCTCGTCCGTGCTCGGGTCATGCATCATCTCCTTCAGGCTTGACAGCAGTGTTTACCTTCTGGCTCCCCGGGCTCTTATTGTGACAGCACTCGGTAGGAGCTTCTTGCTGTCAAAGCCGAACAGCTGTGCTGCATTTGTGGCTCATCAGTGGACCGGCTTTTAAGTGGACACTGAATGCAGCCCAATGCAGCAGTCTCGTCAAACACTCCCTTGTTAGACGTTAATTATTCCTTTAGGATTCCACGTCTACTATCTTCCTTCGTCCTTATCTGGTAAAGTAAGTGAGCTTGTTCAGCCTTACTGTTTCCGTTCCTGTGTAGTGTGTTTTAGCCCATCGTGGCTCATTACTTTGTTCCTTTGTGTTATCCCTTGCCCTTAATAAACATCATTGCAAACTCATCGGTGACTTGTGGCGTCTTACGGTGGCTCGCGAGGGCCACCCATGACAGCTCCATCTAGCTACAATGCTCCGCCCTGTGTATATATATTTATGTGTACATATGTATATTCACTGCTCCTATTTTATTTTCTTATCTTCTAAATTATTGCTCTGAGTGTTGCTATTCCTGTGCTGTTGCAATCCTGGAATTTCCCCATTGTGGGACTAATAAAGGCTTATCTTATCTTATCTTAACTTAACTGGAAATATATCGTATTGAGTATTGCTGACTACATGTAGATACTGTATAAATATATATTCTCTGCATCAACAGTGAACTATACATGTATTCATATAGTACTGCCCTGGGAATTTTGACAATAAACCTTTGTACCTTTGCAGATGTCTCTACTTTGTTTTGTGTGTGAAGGTTACCACCAAGTGACAAATTAAATGTAAAGATTGGAAAAGCTGTCTAAGAACAATCCAGCAGTTTGAGAAATCACTTTTGGTTTGGTGTAAGTCTGCCAACAGAATTATGAGCCATAAAGCAGTTTGTGTTAAAATGTTAAATCCCATTAAACCTGAACTCAGGTGTCTAATCATGTGCCATGGAGGGCCAAGACCCTGCAGGATCTCTCTTCTATCCCATTATTAGGAAATACAGATGCTAATATGGCCCAGAATTCCTCCATATACTGGGACTATCACTAAAGTGTGCAGTGTCTTCCGCACTGGCACATTCAACAATACAGTCTTCAGCAAATAATTGTTTTGGTTACTTTTCTTAAAAATGAGCCATTACTTTCAAAGTCACTGATAAATGGTTCATACTGTTGACTCTTTTCCCACCGGTGTCTTAACAGACAAAAATAGAAAATCATGATGCAAACACATAAATCACTAAATTGTTTATTACAATCAGCAGCAAATTTAGAATGATTTGCTGCTGAATGCCAGATTATTTAGAATGTGCAAAATTCAAACTGTAAAAAAAAAAAGAAATTGAAATGGGTCACACACGCCGGCCACGCTGCCTCACTGAGCAGCAACTGGATCGGCCCCTCGTACTGGTCCCGGTTCAGCAGATCTTCAGCCTGCATCTCTGTAAATAGTGAGGCAAGGTCCGGTTTGGGTAGATCGTTTTTCTCTTGCCTAGATGAAAGACAGAAATGGGTGGTGGATAATTAAAGCAAGTTTAAAACATATTTGAGAAATGAATGAATGAATGAATCTTTATTTCGGATAGATTAGCTTAAAAGAAAGGAACAGAATAATACAACAAATGGGAAAAAAAATCCAACAAGGTCAAATTAAACAGCAACTCCTTGGATTATACAATTCAACATAAGTTATCTGAAATGAGTGACGGCTGAAGCCGCAGCTTATATTGCCCACCCATGTTCCATCTAAGAATTCAAAAATAAAAGAAAATAAGAGTGATTACAAATCAGAACAAAGCCAAGACAAAACGTGACAAAAACTAAGCAACAGCACAACACAGACTGGATATGATAATCCTTATGTGATTTTACATGTCATCTTGTATATACTGTATGTTTGGAGTATTTCTTCCTTTAGTTTTTGTTTAAATTGTCCAAGCGTTGTACATGATTTTAATTCAGGTCCAAAATCGTTCCACAATCTAACTCCTTGCACTGAAACACAGTGTTGCTTGGTGGTAGTTCTCACTGAAGGTTTTTGAAATATACATGTTCCTCTGAAATGATATTGTTTCTCCCTTTTTTGGAACAACTTTTGGATATTTACGGGCAGTGATAAATTCTTAGCTTTAAACATTATTACTGCAGTTTTAAAATCAACCAGATCTTTCAACTTGAGAGCTTTTAATTTTAGAAAAAGTGGGTTTGTTGGTTCCCTGCAAGCAGCTTTGTTTGTTATTCTAATAGCTCTCTTCTGAAGCATAAAGACTGGATATATGTTTTATATATGTTTCCCCATACTTCAGTACAATATGTCATGTATGGGAGTATTAATGAACGATACAAAGTATATAGTGTGGGTTGATTCAGCAAATATTTCACTCTGTGAAGTATTGCGATTGATTTGCATATTTTACCTTTAATATAATTAATATGTGACTTCCAACACAGTTTATTGATTATTACGCCAAGGATTTTAATTTTGGATACCCTTTCAATCTCTACACCATTTACACTGAGTTTAGATACTGAGTTGTTGTGAAATAACGTTATCAATAAAAGTTTAGCCACCGCTGTGTCGCCCTGGTTTCAAGTGTGGGTGGTGTATTGTGCTTGTATTGCTAAAATATAAAAAGAAGCACTACAGTGGGTCTCAAATATTTGTAATGTGTTCTTTTACTGGATGAGCTTAAAGATGAAATACTATAGACGACACATATAAACTAAATTCTAATGGTGACTGAACAACTCCCATTCCCCAAGGTGCAAGATACACTATTATTACTATAACTCATAAAGGATCACAGAAATGATCTGATAAAAAATAAATAAATAAACAAAAATAAATAAACAAGCCGTTTACCTATACTTTAACTTAAAAAGCAAAAGATTTGACTATAAATATGATGTGTTGTTTACCTGTCACAATACTGCTGTCAAAACGTCGCCGTTCCGAGCAGATCCTGTTTGGACTCTACAATCAAAACACACACATTAAGTACATGCACAGCACGAAAATGGAACATGTAAAAAAAGACACCTTTTTAACCAGGATTACAACTAGCTTATTTCATCAGATATTGTCAACACAAGGCAACATACAAGGACGGACGTAGCATTGAGCTAGGTCATCGTCTGCCCAAAGTGAACTTTCCACTGCTGGGAAATATAATGTAAAATATGAATATCCCATTACTCACCGTCCTGTATATCACAATATCATGGCTTCAGCTGCTGAAGTTGGGTGCTGTCGCGGCCATACATTCAATTCAATTTGGATGGCTGTGTCTAATTCCCGGTGCATCTCTGTGCTCAGTCTGCTTCCCTCTGCATTCTCTCATCAGCCGAAACGCACAGAAAACTCTGCTGGACCGCTGTGTTGATTTCTGTTAAGCCATTCTATCGTTTATAATATCACTTGTTCGCGGGCTCACGGACAAAAAATTGCAAATGGCGGCCAGCCAGTGATTCTGGAACGTCAGCGTAACACCCACTCTCATGACGCTAAGCCCGGACCAATCAGTGGCCAGCAGTGGGTTGACGTTCAAGTGCCGGTACACTTTGGACCTGCTCTGGAGCAGTGCCAAAAAAATAGGGACAGTTCTAAAACAGAACTGTCAGGACATCCGGTCCTTGATGGAAAAGCAGACAAACCGTGCCGTACCGTACCAAACCGTACTGACCCTAGTGGAAAAGCGCCTTTAATGTGCCACACAGGTCTTTGTACCAAACATTGTATTACGGTCGTAAGTTCCGGGTCTCAATGCATGGAATTCAAGGTATAAAAGAGGAATGCACAGATACCCAGGAGCTCTTTGATTGTACTTGATGTTGGAGAAAGAATAAAGTTTGTGTGTCTTTCAGCTCGCTGCCTCGCCTGCTTCCTTTCTCCACAGTATATATATATATATATATATATATATATATATATATATATATATATATATACAGTATATTGTGGTGCTGAAACACACCCCTCACTCTGATGTCCCTAGCAGCAGAACCATACACCAGGCAACCAGTGCACCTTCCACTTCATGTCTTTTCACTTTATTTTTATACTTCTACCCTAACTGGGTTCCTTTGACCACCTCATTTACATTTCAGTGGCGGCTCTCAGAGAAAAACTAATAAGAAGGTTTCAAAGACTTTGCCCAGGGCTTCTGTTCAGACGTGGTCCTCCGTTTTAACAAGTTGACGCACTGGTCAGTCCCTGCTCAATTTCCTTTTCCATTGTAAGGAAATACTGTGGGCTTTGGCTGATGCTGGTTTGCTGTGTGAGCCCCATGTCTTCAGGTCTACTGCGGCTTCACAGAGCTGCTCAGATTTAGAATAAGTCACAGTGAAAGGATGTTTGCAGTCTGATGTCAAGCTGGGTTTCATTTGTTGGAAACAAAACCACTGTTTATGTCTATGGTATAAATGAGAAAACAGTACAAATGCAGTACTGTTATGATTCTTTTTGGAAAAGTTGCAACAGGTGGATCAGGACCTCCTTTAGTGCGGCTCTGATGTAAATGAGTGACATCCTTTGCTCATCACTTCACAGTGTGTCCCCACCAGCTTCACATGGTGACATTTTAAACTTGTCCCCCATAACAGAATGTCAACCTGGGCGCTGTATCCTGGACCATTAATCTCCCTAATTGAATAAAGATGAAGAGAAACCGCTGTGATGAGAAAGGGCAGAATAGTGTCTGGGGTGTGGTTTAATGACCCGAGTGATTTATGGCTGAGGATAGCAACCCCTCTTAAGACTGCGTGGGTGGCGTGTCAGAGGGCAGCTTGCAAAAATGCCCTTTTTCCACTGTTCTCCCTTTGGCACTCAGGGAGAATGCCCCTGTAACACTTCAGCATCATAAATTTCAAACCAACAGAGGATGGTGGTCCAGTGTAAGATGGAAAGTTTGTGTCCTTTGAGGAATACAGAAAAGAAAGAAAAGTGCTGCAGGTGGCCAGATCTGCCTTTATTAAAGGGGTCAGTGACTGAAAATGGTGTGTTTGTAGCTTTTAACTGTCTGAAATGTGTCTATTGGTCACGCGATAATTGGAAAAATATCAAAACACTCTTGTCTTAAAAAAAACACAGCCTTTACCTCGTTTTCTCTGGTTTTTCTCTCCAAGAAATGTTTTTGACTCTTCCAGGGTTATTCCTGTACGTCAAGAAATTGGAAACATCACTAAAAGGTAATGTTAATACTAGAGTTGGGAATTGATAAGATTTTATCAATATCAGTGGCACTGTCAATATTGCTTATCGATCTTATTCTTTATCAATTCCCTCGTCAATTCTTGATCAGTTTTCCGTGTGGAAAAAAGCAGGCCTTCACATGATTTCAGCATCAGTGCAGGAGTTTTGTTATTTTTCTGACTCTAAACAAGGCTTCTTCTCTAAAAGTGTGGATTCACACTATAATATTTGAACCACCTGACATTTTGGCAAACATCTGGCTCTGCTGGTAAAAGTTGGTAAAAGTTAATTATAGTTGGCGTTTGTTGGCAAACGCTGGTGAAAGTTGTGTTCTCTGAAAATTTTCAGGGTGCTGAAAATTTGCCAACATTTGTAGATAAACGCTGGTGAAAGTTGTGCTCAGTTTGTAAAAGTTCCTGAGCGCTGGGCTAAGTTATGCAGAGTTCGCCTAAGTCAGCCTAAGTTAAGCTCCATTGGCAAAAGTTGACTGAAATGCTGGTGAAAGCAGATGTTTTCAGACGAAAACTCACTTCAGACATGCATGGACGCAAGAGAAATGGAGAGAAGGGGGAGTTAAAAAAAAGAGAAAATATATATTATCGCCCAAAAATGTGCCAGCCAAAAAGAAAAAAAAAATCCTCATTGAGAAATTTACTGTTCGTAATTTTCTGCTCCATGCATAATCATTCTCCAGGATTTATTGGTTCGACTTCCATTGTGGAAACCGGAGTGGTGGCCTAGTTGGTAGAGCATCCGTCCCACACCCGGGAGACCGGAGTTCAAATTCCGGCCGGGTCATACCAAAGACCATATAAAAATGGTACTTTCCGCCTTCTAGCTTGGTGCTCAGCATAATAGAACAGGGAAAGGAAAGTTACACACAGAGCTACCAGAGGACTGACCCCCCACTGTAGATTTCACTACTTACAGTAGCTGTGTGGCCTAGGGTCAAAGAAACGGAGATAGGCGCCGCCCCATTCACCACATGGTGACCCACATGCTGTGGACGGGAATTAACTATCTGACTTCCATTGTGGGGAATCAAACAGCGCTGATGTGGTGTCAAAAAGTAAATGACATTTAATGGGATTTTATGTTTTTTTTTTTTTAATGGAGAGAGTTGTAACAGTCAAAATATAATCACCCGTCATTTTGCTTATATGATGATACACTAAATAGCTTTTTCCCATCCACATTAACATTTTAATTGCGGACTTACTGCTAGAGTCTATAGATAGGCAATATTTTTTTTGATGAATGAATAAGGAATGAATGAGCGGGGGAAAGGATATGCAGAAGTAACCACATAGGAATATAAAACGAAAATAAATATTGAAACGTATGCCCAAGGGAGATGTGTTCACTCCAAAAGCAGGTCCAGAATGGCAGGAAGCCTCCTCAAACGCTGATCTTTATATGAGCGTCACCTGATGCTGATGTACTGATTCATTTGCTTAAGTTAACCTACAGTCATGTGAAAAAATTAGGACACCCCATTAAATATTCAGTTTTTAATTAAGAAATGTTCACGTATCTACGTCTAACCTTGTTTTTGTTTTATTTGCATTTTTTAACATTTATTTTAGCCATTTTAAGTGGGAATGAATGTGGGGGTGTCCTAAAAAAGATGGGGGATGTCCTAATTTATTCCTCACTATTTGTTTAGAATTACATTTTACAGAAAATTTTAAAAAGTCTTTAATTCAGCTTTAATTGTTTAGCTGTGTTACATGAATCTCCCAGTATTTTTAACATTGGTACTACATATCCATCGGTCCAAATATGTAAAAAAAACAAAACAAAAAAACAACAACACACAGGCTTATAAAGGGTGTCCTAATTTTTTCACATGACTGTAAGTTAGCAGCAGTTACCCATATGCTAGTCTCAGTTGGCAAAAGTTTGCCAACTCTGAATGCAACGCTGGCAAATGTTAGCAAAAGTTCAGAAATGTTGGTGTGTGCTGGATTTAAAAAAAACCTGCTCATGAACGTAATTTCACAGACATTTGGACTAATTTCTCTGATTTTTCAAAATGGCTGTCAAAGTCGGTCCAAATGCTATAGTGTGAACCCAGCTTTAAAAAGACAATATTAATAAAATTAATAAAATCAAATATAAGACTGTAAACATGCTTTCTTTAGAAAAAAAAATTGGCATTTATACCTCGTAACATTTGTTATGTTTAAATGATGAAAGCAATATAAATAAAAAGCAGTATAAATGAAATACTGAAGGGATTAGAAACAACTGCACAATTATGTTCTTTTAGCAATCACAAAAATATGTGACCCGTGCTGGCAAAATGAGACGGAATGCACACCGCGTCATTACGAGCTACAGGCACGAGAAGTCATAAATCATGTCTCTTTCTTTGTTTGCTAGCAGCAAGTCCCGGGAAAACCCCAGTGAGTGTCTGGTATCATTGTAAAGCTTAGAAATCGTACTTTCTAAAAATACATATGTTTTGGCAGAAGACATAACTCCCAACCAATTGAAAGCAAGTTTTAAACCTAGCCAAAATATAAAGAAATTGGCTTTATAGGGTCCATTTTTGCGCACTTCTTGCAAATTAAATATCATTTTGAAGGTCTTTCAATACAGAATATGGAAAAAAAAAGTTACTTCAGTTTTGATAATTTCCTCAAAGTGACTCATTTTGCCAGCACGGGTCACGTATACATGCTGTACTTGGGTGTAATTTGTACATGTTTTTTAAAAAATATATAAAGGACTTGACATTAACACCCACGGATTTCACTGGTGGCGGGTAAGGCAGCCACTGTCACTAGCCACTTTGGTGGGTTGAGGTTTTCTCAAGCAACATCTAAATAATAAGCCGATAGCAGGGTGAAACTACAAAACTTCAACTCCTATGAGCACTATTTGTACACACAGTGTATTCTCATTGGTCCACTGTCGCTGTGGGCGTGGTCTCAAGGTACACAGGACTGCTCTAGACTGGGGTACAGGAGAAACCGTGAACGCTGTGCTCCGCAAGTTGTTTCATTTTGTGGCCAGAAACGGCAACGACTGACAGCTGGCCAGCTAGCAGAATATACCTATCAAGTTTTTCTCTGAATTTACAGCTTTCTTTCTAGTAATTTTTTTTCCACAATATTTTTTATTGAACCTTTTTTTACAAACATGGCTCAGACAGTCAAACACTAACACTAAAGTAATTTAAAAATTTAAAAAAAACACTAACAACAACAACAACAACAAAAATGTACTAAAAACAACAACAACCATTAACAAAAGCAAATCAACAACAATGCTCCTCTGTTTAGGTAATCTATTACATGCACTACCTTTCAAAAGTTTGGGGTCACTTAGAAATTTCCTTATTTTTGAAAGAAAAGCACTTTTTTTCAATGAAGATAACTTTAAACTAATCAGAAATACACTCTATACATTGCTAATATGGTAAATGACTATTCTAGCTGCAAATGTCTGGTTTTTGGTGCAATATCTACATAGGTGTATAGAGGCCCATTTCCAGCAACTATCACTCCAGTGTTCTAATGGTACAATGTGTTTGCTCATTGCATCAGAAGGCTAATGGATGATTAGAAAACCTTTGTGCAATCATGTTAGGTCTGCAATGCTGTAATTGCTGCAAATGGAGGATTCTTTGACGAAAGCAAAGTTTGAAGGAAAAAATTATTATTTCAAATACAAATCATTATTTCTAACCTTGTCAATGTCTTGACTATATTTTCTATCCATTTTACAACTCATGGTGGTAAATAAGTGTGACTTTTCATGGAAAACACAAAATAATTGTCTGGGTGACCCCAAACTTTTGAACGGTAGTGTAAGTATACATAATCTATATTCACCAGTTTGGAATTTGCAAGGTCCACACATATCATTCACCTTCTTCTTCAGAAGTTATGTTTAATTTCTTTACATAATCAATGAAAGGTCTCCATATAGTCTCAAACACATTTTCCTTTGATTTCAGTATGTATGTTATTCTTTCTAGTGGAAGGTTTGTTAACATCTGTCATAACCACTGAGTGGTTATCTGGTCTATGAGTCTTTTCCACAGTAGTGCAATACATTTTTTGGCATTAAGCAAACCGAGGTCTATGAATGCTCTTTCACTCTTATTAAAGTTATGTTTTTCTGGATACAGACCCAACAAAAACAGTTTAGGGTTCAATGTGAATTGTTTTGAAATTATTTTTTCAATTGTTACCCTCACCTCTTCCCAAAACATTCTGATTTTTCCCACATTCCCATAAACAGTGAAACAGGGTTTCTTTACTTTCCATACATTTTGTGCATGTATCTGGTATGTTTATGTTATATCTATTTAACTCCACTGGTGTAACATACATCCACATTAACCATTTAAAATGTATCTGTTTAAGACGTACATTTATTGATTTGGTTTGAGCTTCTGCACAAGCCATTTCCCATTGTTCCTCTGAAATTTCAATTTGCAGGTCTTCTTTCCAATAATTCAGTCTTTTCTGTGAGTTTTCACTTGAGAATAGTGTCAATGAGTTATAAAACTCTGAAATAATACCCTTTCTCTTACTATCTTTCGTCAAAATTTTTTCCAAGGATGAATAAGTAGGTCGGGTGAGACCATTATTTTGATTTGATCGAATAAAATTTCTAAGCTGAAGATATTTAAAAAAATGTGTTCTATTAAGATTGAATTTAATCCTCAGTTCTTCAAAAGACATTATGTTATCTGAACGTGACAAATATAAGTCTTGAATCTTTTGAATCCCTTTTAAATTCCATACTTTAAATACAGCATCCGCTCTCCCTGGTGTAAAATATTGATTACCCCATATTGGGCTAAAATGTGACAGTAAGTGTGATTCTTTGAAATATTTTTTGGTTTCACACCATATTTTGATCATGTGCTTTACAATTGGATTTTTAACTTGTTTCTGTAATTTTTTAGCCAAGTCTGAGTATATGAATAAGGGAAGAGGTAAAGGTAAATTGTATGATTCCATTTCAGTCCAGTGAGGGAGATCATTTGATGAAAAATAATATGTCATAGACCTCAGTTGTGCTGACCAGTAATACAACATAAAGTTTGGACATTTCAGACCTCCACGATCAAATGGTAAATATAGTAAGGACAGACGTAATCTAGCCTTCCTATTGTTCCATATAAACTCCACTAACTTTTTTTTAATCCTTGAGAATAGATCTGAAGGTGGTGGTAAAGGAATGTTTTGAAATAAATAAAGTATTTTGGGTAAGATATTACTTTTAAGTATATTAATTCTCCCGATCATCGACATTGGTAGTGACATCCATCTCTGAAGTAACTCATTAATATCTGTCATTAAGACTTCATAGTTGGCACTGGCGACTGATTCTAGCTTAGGCAAAATTTGAATTCCTAAATATTTAAACTGATTTACAACATTGAATTGATTTACCTCAGGAGCTGGGTGATTTCTCTGGGTCTCATTTAGCATTAATATTGAAGATTTTGTTTTATTTATTTTATATCCTGATATTTCCCCAAAGTTCTTTATTAAATTTAACAAGGTCAGAATTGATTTTTTAAAATTCGACATAAACAAAATTATGTCATCGGCATACAGGGAGATTTTAGGTTCTGTTGGTCCTACTTTAATTCCATATATTTGTGGATGTAAACGTACTGCCATCGCTAAAGGTTCAATTGCCATAGTAAACAATAAGGGTGAAAGTGGACAGCCTTGTCGACATCCTCTATTGATTTTTATTGATTTTGAGATATTGCTGTTTGTTAGGATTTCTGCTGTAGCATTATTGTATATTATCTGGACCCATTTTATGAAATTATTTCCAAGTCCAAACCTTTGTAGGACTTCAAAAAGATAGGGCCATTCGACCCTATCAAAAGCCTTTTCGGCGTCCAATGATAGGAGAGCTGTATCTGGTGCTTCTTTATTGGAATAAATAATATTAAATAGTCTTCTTACATTATGGAAGCCTTGTCTTCCTATTATAAAGCCATTCTGATCTCGGTTAATAATATTTGGTAATATTTCTTGTAGTTGTTTTGCTAAAATTTTACAGATTATCTTAAGATCAGCATTTAATAGGCTTATTGATCTCATTTTTTAACATTTATTAGGGGGTTTACCTGGTTTTGACAACAGTATAATTAAAGTATTATTCATGTATGGTGGTAAATTACCATTTTGAAATGCTTCTAAAACCATTTCCAAAAGTTGTTTTATTAATTTATTCTTAAATTTTTTTATAGAGGTCAACTGGAAGACCATCTGGTCCTGCTCTTTTTCCTGATTTCATATTATCAATGGCTTGCCCAGCTTCTTCTTGACTTATTTTAGACTCCAGTATCTCCCTGTTTTCATTTGGAATACATGGTATAGATAATCCACCCAAAAACCCATTTAGTTTTGTTAAGTCAGTTTCATTTTTTGTATCATATAGTTTTTCATAATAATCTCTAAAGGCACTATTAATTTCTAAAGGATCTATAACTACCTGTCTGTTACTTATAATACTGGTAATTGGTGTTTTAAATTCTAATTGTTTAATCTGCCATGCCAATAATTTTCCTGATTTTTCACTTTGTTCATAAAAAGTCTGCTTCAATCTTAGAAGACTCGAGGCAGCTCTATTCGCTGATTTTTTTTTTTTTTTTTATCATATTCAGCTCTCAGAATCAGTAATTCATTCTCTAACTGTGGGTTACTTCCTGCATATACCTTTTCTTGAAGAATTTTTATTTTACGTTCCAATTGGACTCTCTCCTCTCGAGTCTTCTTAGATTTTGAACCTGTATAACTAATAATATGCCCCCTAATAAAAGCTTTGAAAGCCTCCCACTTTATACATGCTGTTGTTTGTGTAGTATTAATATCAAAGAACTCAACTATCTGTTTTTCTATGTACTTAACAAATTCCTCATCCTGAAGCCATTTATGCTGAAAATGCCACCTACCTGGATCCTTTGTCAATTTCTTATCTCCATATATTAGACAACAGGGTGCATGATCAGAGATCACAATGTTATCATAGAAACAGTTTTGAATCTTGGACCTTAATTCTGTAGAGATCAAAAAGTAGTCAATATGTGAGAATGTCTTATAGGTATTAGAATAACAAGAATAAGCTTTGACTTGTGGTTTCATTTCTCTCCATATATCTAGCAATCTCAATTCTTTCATAAAATGATTAATGGTCATCCTACATCCATTGTGCATACAGTCCAGTCCTGTTGACCTATCTATACTGGGATTCAATGTACAATTAAAATCCCCTGCTATTATATGTTGCCCTGTAAGTGATGATAAAGTAAGGAATAAATTAACAAAGAAGTTTCGATCATCAATATTGGGGCCGTATAAGTTCACCAGATTTATATTTTCTAATAACAAAGATCCTGGGATGATTAGATATCTTCCAAATTTGTCTCCAATTACATTTTTCACTTGAAATGGGACTGTTTTGTGTATGAGAATCATAACTCCCCTAGCTCGGGATGAAAATGATGAGGTGAACACATTACCTTGCCATCTTCTCCTAATTCTTTTTACATCCTCCTCTATTAGATGAGTTTCTTGTAAAAATACAATTTTTGAATCTATGTCTTTTATTTTATTCATAACTTGTTTAAGTTTTTTTAGATTTTGTAGACCTCTGCAATTCCATGAAGTTAAATTAAGATTAACGCTTTGATCTATGATCAATAAGGAGTTTGAGATTACCTTGCAATATGAACATACTCTTACAGGGAAGCAAAAACATGGATGATGGAACATTCATCCTACAAACTACACAAAAACAAATTCCCTTTCCCCACATTCGTGGTAATCCCCCCAAATTAAAAAAAAATTCCGTCTCCCGTTATAGCTAGTGACTGTTCCACACCTGCGAGGATCAGTCAAACCACTCTCTCTTTCTCCTCTCAATCACCCTGACTCTACTACTATTTTTAATGACATTAACTCTCTTCTGTAGTTTTTTCAACATAACTTCAAAGTTTAATAGCAACTTTGTACATCATATTTTTTTTTGTTTTGTTTTTTTAATACAGTCTGTATTTTGTAGACATGTTATATGTTTCAGATCAATCAGATGCCTGCACAAATGCTTAAATGTTCTACCTTTGTCATGTTCATGCTTAGCTCCCACCAGTCTCCTTTTGGATCTGCTTAATGAGCTCCTGCGCCTCTTGAGGGGTCTTGAAGGTGTGGGTTCTCCCTTTATATGTGACCAGCAGTCTTGCTGGGTGAATCCCTCTGTGACGAATCCCGAGGTTGTGCAGCTCTTTGTGGGCGGGGTCGAACTGCCTCCTTAATTGTTGAATTCCTGTGGCCAAATCTGGGTAGAACCACACCTGTTGATCCTGGTATTTAATTTCCCCTTTAGCTCGCGCCGCATTGGTGACCGTCATCTTGTCCCTGTAGTTGAGGAACTTCATAATCAGCGTCCTCGGTGGTGTCTTATTATCTCTCGGTGGGTCGATTCGGTGAGCGCTCTCTAAGACGACCGATGACTGCAGGTCCGCGTTGTTCAGCGCTTCTGGAATCCACTTTTCCAAAAAGGAACATGAGTCCCGTCCCTCCGCTCCCTCCGGGAGGCCCACCTGCCTCAAATTATTCCGTCACGAGCGGGATTCCAAGTCCAGGACGTTATCTTCCAGACGTTTCCATTTTAATTCCAGTGTTTGCAACTTTGATTGTAGGCTGGTGATGTCATCTTCAGCGTTTGAAATTCGGAGCTCCGCCTGCGATACTCGTTCCATACAGTTGCTTATTTCCTTTCTCATTCCTTCTATCGCTGCTATAATCCCATCAAATTTAGACAAAAACTCTGTTCTCATAGAGTAGATGGCAGTGAGCACTGCGTTTGTCCCCTCTTCAGCAGCTCCCACTCCGCCGCTGGCTACATCCTCCGCCATAGTCTCTGGAGTTTTCCCTGTTTCGTCTCGAGCGTGGAAGTCTGTTAGCTTGGGTTGTTTTGTCGAATTGCTTTTTCCGCCGCCTAATTTCCCAGCCTTGATCTTTACCATATCCGCGCATAAACGCTGGGATGGGTTTTTGTTCCAATTAAGAGAGTTTAAATAAACTTTTTACTTTTAGGAGCAGAGCAGTGTGAAACACATCTTCCTACGTGGCCGCCATAACCGGAAGTCTTCTAGTAAATTTTTGACTTTCTACTGGTTTGAATTGTTCATGTAAATTTGAGACATTTTTCTCCTTAAGATGAGACGTTTTTTCTTCATCAGTTTTTTTCTCTTCTTTTTCTGGTGAAAACAGGTAGTGTCAATTTAGATGAAATCTATCAGCAACTACTGATGACCTCGTGCGGCCCTGAAGGGGTGTCCCAAATCATAGGGGTCATTTTCAACCTCTATCAAAGGCCAAGGGGTAGGAGTGGGCAAGGGGGAAGGAGTAGGGGTAGAGTTAGGGATACAAATGAAAATTTGGACAGACACCAAATCTACCTGTACTTAAAAGTTCATATTGCAAATATTTTTCTAGACTGTTTTACAGCATTTATTGCTGTTAATAAATAATTCAGCAGTGTTTTTCTTGCTATTTTTATGTATGTATAAGGGTTATTTACATTTATAATGATTGTAAATTTAGCTAAAGTAAATATTAGCATGCAATACTCAAATTTGATCATATTAAACATAATTTTCCAACCACAAAATTGTGGCTAGTGAAAAGGCTGAGTGGCTTGTAACTTTGGAAAGTCACTAGCCACAGTGGCCGGTGTTATGTATGGAAATGAATGAGATGTGAGTCGTCTTATGCCAAGCAACGAACTGACTTTATTGAGTGAACACACATAATATATACAGCAGCCGCAGCCCGCCTGACGTCATCCCTCCAGACGGCTACGGCAAGCCCCAAGGGCCAAACCCCCACAAGACATCCTCCATCCTTTAGAAAAGTCCAAAACCACACATACAATTGAAAACCTCCCCAAATATGGGACCCGAAACACGCACTAAGATAACAAAAACAATGCACTAAATGGCCTAACACATTCACACAAAATAACTAAAATAGAGTTGGTGGGTGGACTGTCACACAACCCGCACGGAACAGTGGATTATTCTGCCACTGGTAACCTAAAAGGAAAAAGAGTCCATCAATAAATTAAAATCACTGCCATGTTCCTAAACTAAACAAAAATACATAAAATAATCCCATTTTACAGCATACATTTATACATGGACATCAGAACTATTAATAAAGTGCTACCGCACAGTCATTGTGGTGGGAAAAAAACTGGAACTTGCATGGGAGGTTCCAGGGCAGCCCCTCAGCAGGCGCCCCTGGAGACCGCAGCCCCCAAGAGCGATGGCCGAATCTCTGGATGGCGGGGCCCAGATCTCACACCTCCATCACCGACTCCCGTCCAGCCTCACCACCTGGAGCATCTGCCCGGACACATCGAAACTGACTGGCATGCCTTGACGAGCCATCAGACCATCCAAAGCACACTGCACCCAGCTTAGCTACGATGTGCAGGTGTTCCCGGTGTTTCACTGGCTGTCATCTGGCCTGTATTTACCATGGACGTTCCTTTCCTCGAACCCAGACCAAGTCAAGAACCCAAAGAGAGCCTCTGCTCAGCCCAATATGGTGCTGCTTGGCACGCGGTTTCTCCATGCCTGTCGGTCTGGCCCCGACCTCTTCTAAGGCTGTTGTAGCGTGCGGTGCGGTGCGGTGTCACTCACCAACGCAGGTGCCTTGCCACCACGCTCAGTACCCCCCCTCTGCCATGTCCCGAGTGCCGGCATTGAGACCCACCCACGTTGAACCTGAGTTAAACTGGCCCTGCTTGACCGCCGTGGCACCTGTTAGCTCTTTGTACTGTTCGCTCCCAGTGTCCGTCTTCGACTGCGGCTCATCTCGGGTACAAAAGAAATCCGGTACCTCCTCTCTGTCGTCCAAGGTGCTCCGCTGTGCTGTCTCTATGCCTGGCTGTTGCTGCTGCTTTCCGGGGCTCTCAGCACGCTCACGCTCCCCCTCCCGCCACTCCGGCTCTGGCTGCAGGGAAAACTGAACCGAGTTTATTTGCTGCTCACCCTCCGTGCTGCGGTCACTCAGTGCTGTGCTCTTCGGCTGGCTTGTCATTCTTGATGGACATGGGTTCCCTCTCTTGTGGCTGTGATTCCACCATGTTATCTAGCTCATAGCCTGTAATTTCTAGCTTCTGTGTTTGGCGCCCACCTAGCTCTGTGGCTAATTTCTCCATTGCTACCAGCTGGGCTGTTAGCTCCTCTAAGCTAGCTAGCTTAGCATCTTTTGGCACCAACAGCCTTTCAACCCACAGCTTCGTGCTTCGTGTGTGTTCGGCAAAGTAGTCAGCAAGTAGCCAGACAGTATCTGCACAAGACTCCGTCTCCCCTAACATGTGGAAAATTTTCTGATTTTCTACACCGAGATTGCAAACCAGACGTGCTCGCCTCCGGACTCCATCGAGTCTACCCAGGCCCAACACAGTAATGTACTCCTCAAACGCGGCCAACCAGCGAGGCCACAGAATTGCTGGTTCTCCTTGATACTGCAGAAACAGCCGTATTGTGCCCCGCACGCCTCCATGAGTTAATCCTCAGTCGCCAATGTTAGGTATGGAAATGAGTGAGGCGTGAGTCGTCTTATGCCAAGCAATGAACTGACTTTATTGAGTGAACACACATAATATATACAGCAGCTGCAGCCCGCCTGACGTCATCCCCCCAGACGGCTACGGCAAGCCCCAAGGGCCAAACCCCCACATGACAGCTGGTGAGCAAAAAAGTTAATGTCAAGCCCTGTATACAGTATATATGCACAGTGTATATACACCCACATGCATAAAATACTCAATTGTGTATTAACATACTGGTAAAACCTCAAGGCATCGCTCAGTCTCAGGAGTCTCAGTATTAATCTGTAACCTACATTACACATACCACCTACCCAAACTCCAGCTGCTCTACGGTCATGAATGGATTCAAGCCTTTAAATACAAACTTCATTACAGCTGCATGAGCAACTGGTGTCAGTGCGTTTTCCTGGCATGGGCGAGCGGGTTGGTAAAATCTCGTCATCGTCTAAAAAGAATATGCTCATATATAAATATCAGACATTTTTAGCTGGGTTTTGTGCGTTAAAAACAGATTAAACTTAGCCTGCAAGGCTGGTAGCACTGCGCTAATATTCTACTAATAATAATAAGTTAATATTACTCTCTCTAACGGAGGTCCTACTGTTTGGGAGTCAGGTGCCGACGCACTTTTTAGACTGTCGAACACATTGCAGTCTTTAATTTTATTGAAAGCTGCTGCATCAAGAGATCTTTTAACTTGTGTTTACCATACACCATGCTGCTCGTGTATGCTTCCACCATTATCCCACGGTAGCAACAGTGTCATGGCGTTGCTTGGTGAAGGTAGCGTGCAATGTCATGACATATGCTGTTTTTTTTAAAAAAAAACAAAACATGGAAGTGTTTAAGCCCCCAGCATTGATAAGAGGAATTGATAACATCAGCGACGTACCATTCCGGGGATTGAAAGATTGAGAACCAGTTCCCAACAGGAACCAGTGTTCTGGCATTTTACCATACTTCTCAGAATGGCCATACCCTGGGTTACTACGCATGCGCGGCATGCGTAGTAACAGGAAATACACTTCCGCCCATATTTTCAGCATACGATGCTGCTGACAGAAACAGCTGACAGAAGGTAAGTGATGTGCATATAACAGGAAAGGGGCTGGACGCTGCACCGTGAATGGCTGATCCAAAAATGTGGCGCAATTTTGCAGTGTTATCTGTCTACGGTCTATTTCTGACGGAAGGTAAGCTATTAGTGCTATATTTGCAGTGCAACTTTTATATAATATGGAGTTGCATAATATTAATTTTGTTGTTGCAGTGCATCTCTTATATAGTCAGGCTGCAGTTAACTTAAAAAAAACAAAAAAAAAAAACGCTGTTGTACTGGCGAAAATGGCGGACAGTCCATGGCTGTGTACTGAACTAAATTTGCCATGTTTTATTAAATGTTATGTTGTTCCTTTGTCTTAATTTATCGCAGTTTTAGAGTATTTAAGTCTAGTTATTTTGTAGTTTTCTGCAGTTGTTTCTCATAAGTACAGCAAGGTCCTGAGAGCTTACGGGGGGCGGGGGGGGGGAGGGTGGGCTGAAAAGTTCGTAGTGGTCAAATTTGACCAAATGTTTTTGATTTTACCACATTGTCAACCCTTCGGTCCACACACTTCTTCCATCGGTGTTGCAGTGCTTGGATCCCTGCGGTTGAAAATTAAACCACATTTGGTCAAATTTTACCACTAAACTTTTCAGCGCCCCTTCCCCCTCTTGTAAGATGTTAACCATATTGTGTTATTTAATGCTAGCACCTGCCACTCCATTTTAATGCAATATAGCCTAAATGCTCTGGCATATCTTTTTGCCCTTATGTTAGGCAGTATTATAGTCAGATGAGTTCATCCAGTTTGTTTTAAAAATTACGTTTTATCATTTTTTTTAAAATTTGTAGTGTGTATCCACAACCACGGAAAAAAGTGGCAGAAGATTTTCAATTTCCTTTCCAAGGGGTTACACCAACCAAAACTGATTAAAGGACAGAGGCAAACCCTTAGAAAATACTCTTCTAAATTCAGCGTTCATGGTCAGTATTTAACGTTCAGAATTAATTACTATGATGTTGACAATGCTATTTGCATATTAATATTTTGATGATCACTCTAACCCTAAGATGACAAACTATTCTTCAAGGGCCAACGAAGAGTAATAAAGTCAAAGGAGGAGGCCCTGAATCTTTTTAAGGAATCTCATGCCTCACCAATTGGAGGACACACTTGTATCCTGAAAACAAGAACTGCCATGTGTTTAAGGTTTTACTGGTATGGCATGACAGCAGATATAGAAGAATGGGTATGCAGTTGTTTGTATAGCATTAAGCATAAATGTACATATCGCTGTATGAAACTAAACACTTATTTTCAAGGTGTCTGAATGTGACCTGTGCCAAAGGGTGGGACCACCGTTGAGTGCAGTTAAAAAGCTGGAATGCATCAAGGTGACCAACTATTGCAATGCACTATATTAATTCACTGTAGTGTTAACTCAGGGTAATTAAATATTACTGTATATCACTGGCAAATATCTGCTGTTTAGGAGCTGGTTTGAATTGACCTCACAGGTCCATTTCCAAAGACATCTTCTGGGTTCCAATACATTTAAACATTCACAGATTACTTTTCCAAGTGGGTGGAGGCCTTCCCTCTACAGACAAAGACTGCAGTGGAAGTGCTGAAAAACCTCTGCAAACTTATTTACAGACATGGCTGTCCCCAGCGCATTCTCTCAGACCAAGGACGGGAGTTTGTAAATCAGGTAAGCTGTGCTGGATACATGTTGTAATAGTTAGGAGAAGTCTGTTTGTGACATCTTGACTTTATGCAGAATGTAACTGTAATGTGCTTATTTTTTTCATTAAGATTAACAGCAAGCTCTGCGAACTGCGCTCCATTGAGAGAAGTGTAACTGCTGCCTACCACCCACAGACAAATGGTCTTGATGAGAAAACCAATGACAACAAACGGTAAAAATGAGATGGTATTTGTTGTGTTCTGAAGGAATGAAAAACTACTTGCAGCATGATTTAGTTTTTAATTTAGCTCTCACAGCGAACATAATGTACAGCCTCAACATTTGTGTTTGTGATAATTGTGTAGCATCAGAGTGTGTTAAATTTGGGTAGTTTGTCTTGAAATACACTCATCTCTATTAAAAGTAGAACTTTGTGTGTCCATACATTATGAGAATTAATCTATTTTTAATAGAGTTGCCCCAATTTCCCATATTATTAATGCAAAGCCATTTTAAATTATTCTTCCTAGAGCACTTCAGAAGCTGGTGAATAGGCAGCAGAAGGATTGGGACATATACCTTGATGCAACACGTTTTTCACTCCGCTCTAAAGTTCACACCACCACAAAATTCTCTCCATTTTTCTTGATGTATGGAAGAGAGGCAAGGTTCCCCTCAAAAGTGCCTGTTGAAATGCCGATGAGTGTCAATCTCTCTGGCTGTTTGTCTCTTAAAATAAAGGGGGGGTGGAAAATCAAATTTTGACTGAACGACATACTAGTGTATGATTTATATATTGGTGTTCAGCCTAAAAAGTAATTTGGTTTTGCTCATATCACCCAGCCCTATTTGAAGTATAAAGTTAACTGGGTATTGTAAGTACCTTCACAGGTATGTTTCTGTATGTAATGTTGTATAATGGTGCATGCAGTATATTGCAAAAATCATTATATATTTTTCCAACATAGCTGTCTACAATAATAATCCCTGAAGACTGCAATCAATTTGTTAAGGAAAAACATGAAGCTCAAGATGGCACAAGAGAAAAGGTTGAAGAAAATATACGGTCACAACAGAAAATGACAGAAGTGATTGAAAAAAAGAGTTCAGAAAAAGTACAGAAATGTAGAGTATAAAGAGGAAGATGAAGTGCTGTTGCTGAATATGCGAAAGAGAGGAAGGAAAAGAGGAAGAATAGAGGCAGATTACATTGGACCCTACATCATTCAGGCACTTTCAGGGAAGACTGCCATGTTGAAGTCATTGCAAGGTGACTGCTTAAAAACAAAATATAATAACAGCCACCTCAAACCATATAAAAGAAGTAGTGTAGAAAGTGGAGCTGACCCTGCTTTGGAACACGCAGATGAGTGGTCAGTGCACAGTAGTGCCTTCAGCGCTACTGCACAGGCCATTAAGAGAAGGTCAGTTATCACTTATGTTGAAAAACCTAAACAAATTCAGTTGACTAAGACTGATGACCAAGAGGCAAGAGCAAGACTGCAGTAACCTCCAGAGATCTCTCATCAGTCCCCTCCAAAGTCCCCATCGTCATGGAATAGTGTTCAAGAGCAAGGTTCCATAGTAACTAAAATATAAATGTTCTGGTTCCGAGTTGTTGGTCATGGGCTCTGACCTGTTGGGCAATTTGATTGCACGTTCATTTCATTACTCAGCCTGTTGGTTGTACGTTCTGACTGGTTGATCATTTCATTAAATGTCTGTGCCATGATCCTACATGTAAACCTAAATATTCACAAGACTAATTTCATGTTCTGTGTTGCAATCTACAAACTGGTTGTCAAAAGATTCAGGCAAAGTTGAAGCAATTATTGGACCATACAAGCTGTATAACACATCATTTCAAACACTTTCTGGGAATGGCTGGCTGTCAGATGAAGTAAGAGTACATTTTTGTTGCATCCAAAAAAAAAAAAAAATAATAATGTTTCATTGCTGTTTCAATGATTAACTTACTAACAACTATTCTTCATTTAAACAGATCATTGATGCATACCTTCACTGTATTGTGAAACAAGGGGTAAGGAGAAAGCATGTCAACAATTTCTTAAACCTAGTCTTTTGTCTTTATCGTTTGTAATTGTGTTAGAAATCTTTAATAACAGCATACTGTTACAGACACCTGTGCATAAGTTGGATGCAGTAATTGGATCATCTGTCTTTTATCAGGGCCAGTTCAGAGTCATTCAAAGGGTAGTTAACAAAATTACTCACTCATTTACTGCAATACTCACTCGTTTTATGTTTGAGTTGTGAGTGAAGTGCTCTCTGCTGTTTTAAAAGATGAAGTTACCTGATTCTATAGCTTGGATTTGACCTGTAAATCTCGGCGGTCACTGGATTTTAGTGGTACTTCTTGTCTTCATTGTGGTTTCACTAAACAAAAATATTTTCCACAGAAAAGTTTCTATGTTTATACCACAACTATTAATACTTTTTAAGACTTAAAATCAATTCATGCTGTAAAATTTTGACAGCTTGTCAGGATGGATGAAAGGTCGGTCATTGTGATAGACCCCCTTGGGAATGAAAAGCTTTATGAAGGGAAAATTGTCATGAACCAAGCCGGATTGTTCTTCGGGCTCGGTTCTGACCTTCTGAGGCTCAGGGTTATCAGTGTATTTGTGTATTGTGTTATCTTTTGAGTTTATTGTAGTCTCTTTGCTCAGTAGGTTACTTTTTCGTACCTGTAGCCTCTGTTTCTGGCCGGCAGCTGTGAGGCAGCCTCCATTGACCTACTTTCGTGTGGGCGCTCTTTGACAGTTTGCCGGTCCGACCACACCCCCTCTCTCAAGTTTGTCAGCTGGTTCCATTCCCGTTAATTACCCTTCCCGCTCCTCAGCCAGGTGTACCCAATCTCCCTTTCCCAGCAATGGTGGTACTTAAGCAGCTCGTTCTCAGTCCACCATTGCTGGATCATTGTATTGTCATGTGCTGCCGTACCTGCCACTCTACACTGTGGTCTGCCCACTTCACGTCTGGCCGTGTAGCCGGTAAATGTACCCTGTTCGCTGTTTTTGTACATCTGCACTTTGTTGAGAACTGTTTATTTTTCCCTTAATAAATGTGTTTGTGGTGTAACCCTGCGTGTAAATCCATCTTCCTTCTACTCCTCCGTTCGCTGTGTAAAAGCACACGGGAAGATCGTGACAAAAAATGCTCTGTAATTTTTTATTTATTTATTTTTTTTTTTGTTACTTATTTGTACCCGTAGGTAGACTTGGTTTGCAGTCTGGTGACAAGCCACCGGCTGCTGGTCGCTGCGTGCGCGAGCGTCCTAAACCTACATGTTTTTGGTATGCGGGAGGAAACCGGAGAAATCCCGGAGTAAACCCGCGCAACACGGGGAGAACATGCAAACTCCACACAGCTCACTGTTGGTCGGGGGCTGGGATCGAACCCACGATCTCATGATCCCCGCGGTCCCCCGGCCGAGGGTAAAACTGTGCTGCCACAGTGCTAAACCACTGCGCCACCGTGCAGCCCTCCTAATTGGAGGTAATGTGGCATAAATCTTTATACTAATTCACTTTGTTATACTTTTTGTCATTTGGACAACTGTAAAATGTTACTAAAACCTTAATTTGGGCAATTGTACAGAAATTTTTGGAGGACAAGTCCTGGTGAAGAGCAGTGGAGGATAACACAAACTACAGCAGGACATGTCAGGTTGCGGAGTCCTAATTTTGAGGGTATGAACAATATTTATGCAGTTGAGGTGAATGTTTAATGTGTAGTTTAACACTTACACTGACCTTACATAATTTGCAGAACAGTATCTGAAAGACAGAGACCTCAACCTTGTTGCAACCAACAAAGAAGAGATCTCCACTGCAGGACTTGAAATTGCAACCACTCTTCTGAAATGCTGAGGTAACCATTAAAAAGTATATCTACAACTACTTTAGTCTGAATAGTGTGTAGTAACAAAGTCTTGATTAATTTTAAAGACTTGCTGCAGTAGACATAAATCCACTTAAAAACATCTAAATTGTCTAAAATTGTATCTTATGCCCATTTTTCACAAAATAAACCTTTCATTGTATTGCAGTTGCTTGTAAAAATCTTCTCCCTTTTCCTCCTCCTTCAGACACGAGGGTCTAATTAGGCCCACTCACAACCCACCCACCAGGACACTGACGCAGTGCCTCTCCTCTAGGACCACAGCGCACAGAAGTCTGCAAGCTGTCAAATTTTAACAGTCAGTGCTTAGTCCTGATTGGGTCACCTGTCATAGTGACATCACCAAAATGCTGAATCTAAACTTGCCTTTCTCCAAGGGGAGAAGCTTAACTGAATTTTCACAGGAGAAAAACAGACATGACACATAAGTGATTTTACTCTTGTTATATGTTGTAAGTCATAAACATGTTAGACATGTGGGGGGAAAAATTAATTTTAACCAGTATCACTTTAAAAGTCTGTTGTATTGCACTCTGTATACTGACACACTGAAAGTGTTACTGTTGGATATGCTACAGTTTGTAAATTTGTAGGTTATCTACCTTCTTTACAAGTTTGCTTGGCTAAATTGCTTTACAATTTAGACAGACAAAAGCTCAGTCTATGTTCTATGCATAATGTATGATTAGGATGTTTTGTATTGGCATGCACAAAGGGTTTCTGTATTGTCTCCACTGTGTGGCATTGTGGGATAATTTGCCTGTTTATCTCAGTATACTATGACTAAGTTAACCTTTGTATTAAATATCCCTAAATTTTGTATACTACTTACTAGTCATTCAAGGAATTGCAAGCTGTAAAATCTCTCAATCAATAAGCAGGTTAAGCAGTATGTAGATCATTTTTGTGAAACTGATTTATCTAGTACAAACATGACTGTCTTATTTCTACAGTATTACTGTTGTATATGTATCATAATAAAAACTTCTGTGTGAAAAGAACCTATTTTTTCTCTTGAATGCAAAACCCCTTTTTCTTGAAAATTAATTACATCTTTTCTTTTACTTTTTTTTTTTTTTGGTCAAGGCCTGGAGGAGCCACTAGCTATGGGAAAAATAGCCATAGGTTGCAGATCCCTGATATAAACTATAGAAATGCTATTCTTTGATCTTAAATACAGTTCATCTGGAGAGTATTCACAGCGCATCACTTTTTCCATATTTTGTTATGTTACAGCCTTATTCTAAAAGGGATTAAATTCCTTTTTCCCACAAAATTCTGCACACAATACCCCATAATGACAATGTGAAAAGTTTTTCTGAGATTTTTGCAAATTTATTAAAAATAAAAAAACTAAGAAATCACACGTACATTTGGAACAAAGATGAGGATTCATCTTGAAAGCTGTGCAGTATGACCCCTAGTACTTTGAATCACATTTTGACCGGATGCTCTAGAGCACTTGGAGAAGGGCGTTACCGGTGGAGACATGATAAAGTCCTTGCAGAAATGGCAAGGTGGGTTGAATTCCAGAGGATTAGAGCCAATAACCATCAGGCAACACCATTTCGGGTCATTAGCTTTCAAAAGCCAGGAAATAAGTCTCCGAAGGAAAAAACAACTGCCAGAATGTGCCTCTCTGTTTTGCATAAAGCATCAGACTGGGAGATGCACGTTGACCTAAAAAAGAAGCTCGTTTTCCCAGAAGAAGTAGCAACAACCACACTCCGCCCGGACATGATTCTTTGTTCTCGGAGTGCAAAATCCATTGTAATAGTTGAGCTTACAGTGCCTTGGGAGGAGAGGCTGGCTATATCTCACGAACTCAAGAAGGAAAAATATCAGGACCTAGTTGATGAGGCTCATATTAAAGGGTGGCACATTACTCTATTCCCAGTCGAGGTTGGTTGTCGTGGGTTTCCAGCTGCATCTTTGTATCATTTTTTACATAAGATAGGTCTGGAACCTAAACACCTTAGGAAAGCCATTGGGGACATAGCTTCAGTGGCTGAGGCTAGTTCAAGGTGGTTGTGGCTCACAAGAGACCATGGTTGGATCTTTGCTACCCCACTCAGGCAGAAACGGAGATAGGCGCTGCCCCATACACCAACATGGTGTGAAGGGAATTAACTAACTAACTAACCCCACTCAGGCGAGGTGTACAGGTTCAGGGGCGAAACGCCTATGACCCTGAGACACCTGCTGATGATGCAGGAGGGCTCCTCTAACGAAGTTCTGACCACCCAGCCACCAGGACTGTTAGGAGAAACTGATGTTTCATCTATTTTGCTTCTGCAGTTTCTGCTTGTAGCAAAGCATCTTTGATGTTTATCTCATCTATTCACAGCCTTTGCTCAATACTTTGTTGATGCACCTTTGGCAGCAATTCCAGCATCAAGTCTTATTGAATATGATGCCTCAAGCTAGGCACACCTATCTTTGCATAGTTTGGTCAATTCCTCTTTGCAGCACCTCTCAAGCTCCATCAGGGTGGATGGGAAGCATTGGTGCACAGCCAATTTCAGATCTTTACAGAGATGTTCAATTGGATTCAAGTCTGGGCTCTGGCTGGGCCACTCAAGGACATTCACAGAGTTGTCCTGAAGCCACTCCTTTGATATCTTGGCTGTGTGCTTACAGTCACTGTCCTGCTGAAAGATAAACCATTGTCCCAATCTGAGGTCAAGAGCGCTCTGGAGCAGGTTTTCATCCAGGATGTCTCTGTACATTGCTGCATTCATCTTTCCCTCTATCCTGACTAGTCTCCCAGTTCTTACTACTGAAAAAACATCCCCACAGCATGATGCTTCCACCACTATTGGCGTGGTTATGAGCAGTGCCTGGTTTCCTCCAAACATGATGCCTGGCATTCACGCCAAAGAGTTCAATCTTTGACTCATCAGAGCAGAGAATTTTATTTCTCATGGTCTGAGAGTCCTTCAGGTGCCTTTTGGCAAACTCCAGGTGGGCTGCCATGTGCCTTTTACTAAGGAGTGGCTTCCATCTGGCCACTCTACCATACAGGCCTGATTGGTGGATTGCTGCAGAGATGGTTGTCCTTCTGGAAAGTTCTCCTCTCTCCACAGAGGAACACTGAAGCTCTGACAGAGTGACCATCGGGTTCTTGGTCACCTCCCTGACTAAGGCCCTTCTCCCTCGATCGCTCAGTTTAGACAGCTGGCCATCTCTAGGAAGAGTCCTGGTGGTTCTAAACTTCTTCCATTTAATGATGATGGAGGCCACTGTGGTCTTTGGGACCTTCAAAGCAGCAGAAATTTTTTTTCTGTACCCTTCCCCAGATTTGTGCCTCAGGACAATCCTGTCTTTCCACATCATGTCCAATCAACTGAATTTACCACAGGTGAACTCCAATTAAGCTGTAGAAAAATCAAGGATAATCAGTAGAAACAGGATGCACCTGAGCTCAATTTTGAGTTTATGGCAAAAGCTGTGAATACTTATGTACGTGGAATTTCTTAGTTTTTTTAGTTTTAAGAAATTTGCAAAAATCTCAATTTTTTTTTTCACATTGTCATTATGGGGTATTGTGTGTAGAATTTTGATGGGAAAAACGAGTTTAATCCCATTTGCAATAAGGCTGTAACATAACAAAATGTGGAAAAAGTGAAGCGCTGTGAATACTTTCCGGATACACTGTATATCTATCAGAACATTATACCATTATAAACTATAGAAATGCTATTATTTGATGTTACATATATCTATCAGAACTTTATCATCATCATCATCATCATCATCATAGCAGTCTGTTGTGGGTGACAATGACTGTTTCATTTAGGTCTGATCAGATTCCTCCACACAGCTCTGTCCTTAGCCTTCCGCTGCCAGGAACTCCTGTCTATATCCAACTTCTTGAAATTTCTTTTTACAGTATCTTTAAATCTGAGCCTTGGTCTACCCTCATTGCATTTGCCCTTGCATAACTGTGAGTCGAGTAGATGGTGGCTCGTCAACCTGGGAAGGTAGCCCATCTAGGGGAAGGTAAACCCTGATTTCAAACCTCCGCTGCCTTGCGGCACACCCGGTCACGGGAAAGGCTTCGGGAGTCAACCCTGAGGAAAAATCCAGAGTCAGAGCCCCTAAGGCAGTTCTCTGTTGTGCTCAACATCGTTCTGGCAGCTCCTGCGACGGCACTGGTGCCAAACTATAGCAGCCCTGCTGTTCCTTTGGATTCATCAGTGACGTGGAGAGGGGGGACATGCTACATGGGTAACATCTTGTCCTCCATATCTTCCTGCCCAGGCTTGAATCCTACCAACGCCAAACGCTGGAAGGTAGAACACCGGTGCGCATCGGCCTGTTCAGCCACAGGTGGTGCTGTTCCAGCAGAGTAGACGTTTAGGATTCCCTTCCATGGTCATCATAGACCAACGGAGGCCGACGACGAACTGTGAGTCGAGTAACTGCTGAGGGGGACGCTGGTGGTCCATCCTCTCACCATGTCCGAGCCATCTCAGGTTCATCTGTATTAGCATGTCCTCCATTGATGGTAGACCAGCTCGTTTCAACACTTCTGTGTTGGTTATCTTGTCTTTCCATGAGATGTTCATTATGGCTTGAAGGTGTCTCATCATGTACGTGTGGAGTTTCTTCACCTGGACTCTGTAGACAGTCAAAGTTTCAGCACCGTACAATAGAGTAGCCAGTACTGTCGCTCTGTACACTTTGCATTTCACGCATATGGACACATGTTGATTGTTCCACAGTCTCTCCCTCAAGTTTCCAAACACAGCACTTGCTCTTCCCATTCTGAGAGATAGTTCATCCTCCAGCCTAGCATTCTCTGAAACAGTATTCCCTAGATACTTGAAAGTCTTGCACTTGACTAGTGACTCTGTACCAATGCTGATCTCTTCTGGTAGTGATGTTGATAATTGGAACTTTGGTGGTTGATAAAGGCATTCTGTCTTCTTGATGTTGATTTTGAGGCTGAATTGGATAGCTGCTCTTGCAAATTTCTCCACTAAAGATTGCATATCTTCCCCACTGTGTGCAACTAGAGCACTGTCGTCGGCAAAGAGCATTTCTCTTACTACATTTATCAATGTCTTACTCTTGGCTTTAAACTGTGCCATATTGAACAAGTCTGCTTCTTTCCTTGTTTGAATGTATACTCCTTCTGAAGTGTCTTTGATGGCCACCTCAAGCATGGCTGCCAGATATAGCGAGAAGAGTGTAGGTGCCAGCACACACCCTTGTTTCACCCCTTTGCTTACTGAAAAGTCTTTAGATACTGAACCACTCATTGCCACGTTTGCTTGCATACCTGTATGGAGTGCCTCAATCAGGCTGACAAACTTCTCTGTACAGCCATATTTCTTGAGTACCTGCCAAAGTCCTTGTCGCGAAACAGTATTGAAGGCTTTACTGAAGTCTATGAAGACTACATAAAGCAGCATGTTCTGTTCGATACACTTTTCTTGAACCTGTTTCAAGCAGAAAATCATGTCCATTGTGCTTCTTCCACTTCTAAAGCCGCACTGGGTTTCCGGTAGTACATTCTGCAAGATGTGTTCATTGAATCTGTTCGGTAGTACACGTGAGAGAATCTTACCAACAGTCGTCAGCCTCCGTCGGTCTATGATGACCATGGAAGAGAATCCTAAACATCTACTCTGCTGGAACAGCACCACCTGTGGCTGAACAGGCCGATGCGCGAATGGCAGTCCCTGTCACACAGGTCGCACTTGTGGGTGGTCTCCGTGCTGCTGGGTCTGTGGCGGTTCTTCCTGCGGGTCCTTTTTTCATCTGCTGCAGCAGTCAGTCTCTCTTCACCCGCCTTGAGCTGTCTGGTCAGGGTGCCTCTCCATTTGGAGCGGTCCGTTGCAAGGTTCTCCCAGCGCTCTGTGTTGATCTCCAGGGCCTTCATGTCTCTCTTGCAGACGTCTCTCAAGCGCAGCTGTGGGCGGCCAACGTCTCTCCTGCCAGTCGCCAGTTCTCCATAGAGGACGTCTTTGGGGATTCTGCCATCCTCCATACGGTGAATGTGGCCTAGCCAGCGGAGCCTGCGCTGCCTGAGTAGAGTGAACATGGAGGGAAGGCCGGCGCGGGACAGAACTTCTGTGTTGGGCACTTTGTCCTGCCAGGATATGTCCAGGATGTGGCGAATGCAGCACAAGTGGAAGGAGTTCAGTCTCTTTTCCTGCCGGGCATATGTTGTCCACGTCTCACTCCCATAGAGCAGTGTGCTGATGATGCAGGCGTTGTACACTGCCATCTTCGTCTTGACAGAGAGTTTGGGATTCTCCCACACTCGTGTGGTGAGGCGAGCGAGTGTGAAGGCCGATTTTCCAATCCTCTTGTCAATCTCTGTATCAAGGGAAAGGTTGTTGCTGATCGTGGACCCCAGGTACATGAACTGATTCACGACCTCCAGCTCGTAGTCGTCAATGGTGATGGTAGGTGGTGCTTCCGTGCCTTGCGCCAAGACGTTAGTCTTCTTCAGGCTGATGGTAAGCCCGAAGTCCTTGCATGCCTGGGAGAAGCGGTCCATCAGAGTCTGAAGCTCCTGCTGTGTGTGGGTTGCGACTGCAGCATCGTCTGCGAACAGCATGTCTCTGATTAGAGCCTCGCGTACTTTGGTTCTGGCTTTCAGGCGGGCGAGGTTGAAAAGCCTGCCATCAGATCTTGTGTGCAGGTAGATTCCCTCTGTTGCTGTGCTGAAGGCATGCCTCAGGAGCATAGCAAAGAAAATCCCAAAGAGGGTTGGCGCAAGTACACAGCCCTGTTTCACTCCGCTGCGTATGTTGAATGGCTCTGAGACGTTGCCGTTGTGCTGCACTATCCCCTGCATGTTGGTGTGAAATGATTCGATGAGGCTTTGCAACTTTGGTGGGCATCCTATCTTTGGCAGGATCTTGAAAAGGCCCTCTCTGCTGACCAGATCGAACGCTTTGGTGAGGTCGATGGAGGCGACGTACAGGGGCATGTTCTGTTCTCTGCATTTCTCCTGGAGTTGGTGGATGGAGAATATCATGTCTACCGTCGATCGCTCAGCGCGGAAGCCACACTGAGATTCGGGGTAGACGCGTTCGGCAAGCTTCTGTAGACGAACGAGAACAACTCGTGCATAGACTTTGCCAACAACGCTGAGGAGGGAGATGCCCCTGTAGTTGTTGCAGTCACTTCTCTCCCCTTTGTTTTTGTAGAGGGTGATGATCTTGGTGTCCCTCATGTCCTGTGGTACGGCACCTTCCTTCCAGCACTGGCAGAGGACGTCATGCAATGGCAGCAGTAGGGCAGTCTTGCAGTGCTTGATCAGGTCGGGGGGTATGCTGTCGTTGCCGGGTGCCTTGCCAGCGGCCAAGCTATCAATGGCCTTGCTGAGTTCGTCGATGGTTGGCTCGGCGTCAAGTTCATCCATGGATGGCAGGCAGTCGATGGCATCAAGGGCTGACGGTGTCACGGTGTTCTGTCTGGAGTAGAGGTCGGAGTAGTGTTCCACCCATCTCTCCATCTGCTTGTTCTTTTCTGTGATCATCTCCCCAGTGGAGGATTTGAGGGGGGCCGTCTTGCTCTTAGCCGGACCAAGTGCTTTCTTGATGCCATCGTACATACCACGGATGTTCCCTGTTATGGCAGCGGTTTGAATGTCTTGGCTGAGCTGAGTCCAGTACTCGTTGGCACAGCGCCAAGCAGTCTGCTGAACTTTGCTTCTCGCAGCCCTGAGAATCTGGAGATTCTTCTCGTTTGGGTACTTCTTGTACTCAGCAAGTGCTGAGCACTTGGCTTCAATGAAGGGGGTCATCTCAGTCAACTTGGCATCAAACCAGTCCTGTGACTTCGAGGTCTTCCTCCCAAAGGTAGCCAAGGCTGTGCAGTGGATGGTGTTTCACAGCTCTTCCCACTTCTGCTTTGCAGTTTCTCCTTCCTGTGGTACACCAAGTTCATTCTCAAATGTGGAGGCAAACTGCTCAACAAGTTCTGGTTGGGCCATCTTGCTGGTGTCAATCCGTGCCTTTCCAGGCTGTCTAGCACGATAGAATTTCTTCAGCTGCAGCTTGACCTTGCAACACACCAATGAATGGTCTGTGTCGCAATCTGCACTCTGGAACGAACGGGTGATTAGCACATTCTTCAGTGAGGTGCGCCTGGTCAGGATCAAGTCCAGCTGGTGCCAGTGCTTTGAGCGCGGATGTCGCCAGGAAACCTTGTGTTGGGGCTTGGTCTTGAAGAACGAGTTTGTGATACACAGATCGTGATATGTGCAGAACTTGAGCAGCCGCTGTCCGTTGTCGTTTATTCTGCCCACGCCAAATGGTCCAAGACAGGAGGGCCAGGAGTCATGGTCAGCACCCACTCTGGTATTGAAGTCTCCAAGGAGAATGAGTTGTTCAGAGTTGGAGATGATCCTGACAGTTGTTGCGAGATTCTCGTAGAACTTGTCTTTTGCCTCTGGTGTGGCTGTCAGTGTTGGGGCATACACACTGACGAGGGTGACTGGGCCTTGAGTGGTGTTCAGGCCGAGGGTGAGGAGTCGTGCAGAGCCATTGCTGCCCGGTTTCACCATCTTCAGCAAGGTGTTCTTCACTGCGAAGCCCACTCCGTGTTCCCTGTGTTCGTCACTGCCCTTTCCCTGCCAGTAGAACGTGTAGTCCTTCTCTCTCAGTGTGCCTGCGTCAGCCAACCGTGTTTCCTGGAGAGCGGCGATATCCACTTCCAGTCTCTTCAGCTCATTATTGATTATGGCAGTCTTCCTGGTGTCGTTGATGTCCTTGAGGTTAGCAGCGAGTCCTGTCATCATAGTGCGGACGTTCCAAGTTCCCAGTTTTAGAGTTGGTCTCTTTTGTTTTTTTGTCTTGCCTGATGTGAAGGTTCTCAGCCTGCTCTTTGGACTTCTCCTCATCCCCATGCACCCAATGAGGAAAGCAAGCTGTGGCGGGACAACACCTTATTGGCTGGGGGCTGCCCAGCTTGAGGTGGGCGGTAGCTGTCCAGTGAGATCCGATGATCCCTCCCACCGTCAGGAACAACCTCTGGCGCCGCGCTCTGCGCCAATTGAGCGGTGGCTTATAACCAGTAACTGTCATTCCCCGTGTTTTGTCTACGCCAAAGGCGAAGCTGAAGTGTCCTCTCCAGTGATCCGGTGTTCTACCTTCCAGCGTTGGGCGTTGGTAGGATTCAAGCCTGGGCAGGAAGATATGGAGGACAAGATGTTGCCCATGCAGCATGTCTCCCCTCTCCACGTCACTGATGAATCCAAAGGAACAGCAGGGCTGCTACAGTTTGGCACCAGCACTGTCGCAGGAGCTGCCAGAACGATGTTGAGCATAACAGAGAACTGCCTTAGGGACTCCGACTCCGGATTTTTCCTCAGGGTTGACTCCCGAAGCCTTTCCCGTGATCGGGTGTGCCGCAAGGCAGCGGAGGTTTGAAATCAGGGTTTACCTTCCCCTAGATGGGCTACCTTCCCAGGTTGACGAGCCACCATCTACCCGAAGCATCTGGTTTTAAGGCGCCAGAGGTCCGCCCTCGCCCCTTCTCCTATTAGTAAAAGCAATTCTGCCGGGCTTAGAGACTAAACCACACGGGCAGGCTAGGAGTTGGACTTAGTTGTCAGAGGCTTTTCAAGACGCACGCCATAAGGAGCATTTTATGAGCACTGGGAGCTTAACTCCAGTGCCGCTCCTGGCTATGACAACCTTGGAACCAACAGTAGCTAGCAGTGATATACCTCAGTAATTTCTACAATCTTTCCTGTCACCTTTCTTGAACAAAGGCACAATACTTGCATCCTTCCAGTTTTGAGGTACTTTCTGGGCATCCCATATCTCTTGGATGAGCTTGTGCAGGCAGTTGGTCAGCTGAACACCACCAAATTTCCACACTTCTGCTGGAATTCCATCCCTTCCTGGAGCTTTACCATCCTGTGTTGTCCTGATAGCTGCCATTAGTTCATCAAAATTTGGTGGTTCATCCAGACTTGATACAGCTGGTCGCTGCACTAGAGCTTCTTTAGCCTCTTCAGTGAGATCTCCAGGGTTGTTTAGTAGTTGGTCAAAGTGGTCTGCAAATCTGTCCAGGATCTTGTCTTTCTCCTGCAAAACTGTTTCACCATCCATAGCCTTTAGTTGAATCAATCCTTTTGGTTTAGGGCTGTAGATTTCTCTCGAACCTGTGAAGAATGTTTTCATGTCCTTCCTGTCTGCTGCAGTTTGAAGTTCCTCCGCTTTTTCATCCCACCAGTTGGACTTCATCTCTCTGGTGTACTTCTGTAGCTCACTCTGAACCTTTGAGTATCTCTTCTTCAACCTTGTGTGACACTGTCGGTTTTCCTGCCTAGCTGTATTCCTCGCTTCTAGTAGTTTCTTCAGGTGTTCATCATGCTCATCAAACCAATCTTGATGTTTCCTCTCAGGGTGGCCTAATACATCACTCGCAGTCTGATACACTGTATCCTTCAGTGTTGCCCATTTCTCTTCTATGTCATTCTCTGAATTGTTGCTGTCCCAGTCTTTCAAGTTTTCATCCATTTCCTGTGTAAGTTCTTCCTGCTTCTTTTGGCCTTTTCAGCCCACTAGTGTTTAGCTTCCGTGGTGGCTTTGCACCCGTCCTGCAGTGCTGTTTTCATCTGCAAATCCTTAATCTAGATCTCAGCATCACATGATCAGTACCACAGTCCACACCTCTCATTGCTCTGGTGTCCAATACATCCCTTATGTCTCTCTGCCTGATTATGATGTAGTCTAATAAGTGCCAGTGCTTGGATCTTGGGTGCATCCATGTCTTCTTGTGTGTGTCCTTGTGCTTAAATAGAGTGTTGGTTATCACAAGGTTGTACTCTGAACATAGTACAAATAGAAGTTCTCCATTAGCATTGCACTTGCCTACTCCATGACTGCCTAGCACTCCTTTCCATTTCTCAGTGTCCGAACCAGCTCTGGCATTAAAATCTCCAACGAATATCAGCCGTCATCGGTTGGTACACACCTGATAGTCTCAAGTTAATCACTGTAGAACTCTTCCTTCACCTCCTCTGTGTTGGTCATTGTTGGGGCATATACACTGATGAGTGTGGCATACATCTTCCGCTGTAGTGGGAGTCTCATAGTCATGATCCTGTCGTTGATTGGCACCGGTTCCTCATCAAGTATTGCTGCTATCTCCTTTCTAACTGCAAAGCCCACTCCTGCTTCTCTTCTTTCTTGAGTTCATCTCCCACTCCAAAAGAAGATGTGCCCATGGTCTTTCAAGCTGTCATATCCAGGCAATCTTGTTTCACTAAATGCAGCTATGTCTACATTGTACCTGTTCATTCCCAGGGCCACAAGCACAGTCTGTCTTTCTGGGCGCTGTGATGTTGTTCTGTCCAACAGAGTGCGTACATTCCATTCTGCTACACACAAGGCTGCTGTTTTCCTCTTCTTTTGTCTTCCTACTCCTAGCTTACTTGTCGCTGCCTGTCGGAGTGTGAACAGATCAGTGCGGACCTTGTAAGCCCGGGCGACATCTGAGCCGGTATGAGTTGCTTTCTGATTGACCATTTCATGAAACTGCTTGCAAAGTATTTGAGTACTGCTAGCTTTTGCTGGACTAGCAGCATATTCTTGGCAGATAAAAGTATTATCAGTGGTGAGGACAAGCCAAGACAAACTGACTCCAGTATCTGTTGCAGTGACTGACCAGATGATAGGTTTGTTTATCTCTGCTCTTTGTGTAGTACATGTCACAATGCACCGACTGGCACAGTCCACCACAGATCTTGCGACAGATGTTCAAGAGTAAGAAAAGTTCTAAATTCATGAGGAAAAAGCTGCACAATTATGAATAATAAAAAGCTGTAAATATTCAAGTAAGAAGGTGCACATTTCTGAGTAAAATGGCTGTAACTCTGCAGGAAAATCCTGCAAATTTATGAGAAAAATCCTCACATTTACAAAAGAATGTTTCTAATTTACATGAAAAAGGATGGGATAAATTGGCGTGTGTTGGCCATTTTTTTAAATGACAGTCGTGAGGAGGAACTAAAGGGTGATGTTCGGAGGTGTTAAATCCTGCAGATCTGCACTAATCATTGGGGTTGTATATATGCATTATTGTTTTAGTTTAGGAGCACAGCTGTGATTTTTAGTTTGTATAAAGGCTCTTAGTTTATTTGGTGGCAGAATAATCCACCATGCCATGCGGGCTGTGTGGCAGTCCACCCACCAGTCTTATTCTAGGTTGTTCTGAGTGAATGTGTTAGGCCAGTTTAGTACATTAGTTTTCAGTATTTAGAGAATGATTCGGGTTCCAAATCGGGGTGAGTTTCAATTGTGTGTGTGTTTTTGGACTTTCTAAGTGAGGGAGGAAATGTGGTATATGGAAAAGGAGCACTTTATTGTGAAGTGCAGTGTGGTGACGTGGACTTCCTAGTGTCACTGTAAACTATGGAAAAAGCAGTTACTTTAAGATCTGTACTACCTCACACAATTTTCAGTGCAAAAAAAAACTCTAAAAAATGTTGCAACTTTTATTACAACATTTTGGAAAAGCTCCCACAAATTCAGGCTTTTTGAGCCACAACAATCACGAAACCCTTGAGGGACTGAAGTACAGTGAGATTACGTATACATGCTTCATGCATTGAATTTGTTTAATGACTCTGGGTTGTGATAGGCGAGTCGTCTGAGGTCGCCAAGGTGGTTAAAAATCTCTTTGATGGCTGGGCCCCGCGGGTGGACGAGATTCGCCCTGAGTACCTCAAGGCCCTGGATGTTGTTGGGCTGTCATGGTTGACACGCCTCTGCAACATTGCGTGGAGGTCGGGGGCAGTGCCTTTGGCATGGCAAACCGGGGTGGTGGTTCCTCTCTTCAAAAAAGGGGACCGGCGGGTGTGCTCCAACTTTAGAGGGATCACACTCCTCAGCCTCCCTGGGAAGGTCTATGATAAGGTACTGGAGAGTCCGGCCGTTGGTCGAACCTCAGATTCAGGAGGAGCAATGTGGTTTTCGTCCTGGCCGTGGCACATCGGACCAGCTCTTTACCCTCTCGAGAATTCTTGAGGGTTCGTGGGAGTTTGCCCAACCAGTTTACATTTGTTTTGTGGACTTGGAGAAGGCATTTGACCGCATCCCTCGTGATTTTTTGTGGGGGGTGCTTCTTGTTGTTATGAGCTATTCGGTCTCTGTATGACCGTTGTGAGAGTTTGGTTCGTATTGCCAACACTCGGTCGGAGTCATTCCCAGTGAGAGTTGGACTCCATCAGGGCTGCCCTTTGTCACCGATCCTGTTCATAATTTTTATGGACAGGATTTCTAGGTGCAGCCAGGGAATGGAGGGCGTCATGCTTGGTGACCACAGGATCTCATCTCTGTTGTTTGCAGATGATGTTGTCCTGTTGGCTTCATCCAGCAATGACCTACAGCTCTTGCTGGGACAGTTTGCCGCTGAGTGTGAAGCGGCTGGGACGAGAATTAGCACTTCCAAGTCCGAGTCCATGGTCCTCAGCCGGAAAAAGGTGGATTGTCCTCTCTGGGTTGGGGACAGGCTCCTGCCCCAAGTGGAGGAGTTTAAGTATCTTGGGGTCTTGTTCACGAGTGAGGGGAAAATGGAGTGAGAGATTGACAGACGGATTGGAGCAGCATCTGCAGTGATGCGGACGTTGTACCGGTCTGTTGTGGTGAAGAGGGAGCTTAGTTCTAAGGCAAAGCTGTCGATTTACCAGTCAATCTACGTTCCTACTCTCACCTGTGGTCACAAGCTTTGGGTAATGACCGAAAGAACAAGATCGCGGATACAAGCGGCTGAAATGAGCTTTCTCCGTAGGATTGCTGGACTCACCCCCAGAGATAGGGTGAGGAGCTCAGTCATCTGGGAGAGGCTCAGAGTAGAACCGCTGCTCCTCCACATTGAAAGGAGTCAGCTGAGGTGGTATGGGCATCTGATTAGGATGCCTCCTGGACACCTCCCACTTGAGGTGTTTCAGGCACGTCCCACTGGGAGGAGACCCCGGGGCAGACCCAGGACTCGGTGGAGAGACTATGTCTCCCAGCTGGTCTGGGAACGCCTTGGTATCCTCTCTGAAGAGCTGGAGCAGGTGGCTGGGGAGAGGGAAGTCTGGGCTTCTCTGCTTGAACTGCTGCCTCCGCGACCCGGACCTCCGGAAAAGCGGTAGAAGATGGATGGATGGATGGATGGACTCTGGGTTGTTAACTTGACACTACACACCCTTTGCACTAAAGAAAGCACTTGTTAGCACTTTGTGAAACCATAAGTTAAATAATAAAAAGTGCATTATTGCAACTGATTTTGGGTCAGTTCTTTATGTGATATATTTATCAACAAAGTCACAGAATTCCTGCTACAATGTGCAGCAATAAGTCTCTAAGATTGTTTTTTTTTTTCCTGGGCAGTAAAATAGCTATTAAAATGGTAACTCCCCTGACTGAATCAAGATCGGATTGAATCGGAACTGAATCGAATTGATTCTGGAAATTAGTGATGATTCCCAGCCTTAGGCTGTGTGTCCACCAAATGCGTTTTTTGTCACCAGACCGCCCTGAGCGTTTTGTTTTGTTTTGGTTTTTTTTAGTATTTGTGCGCTGCGCTCTGGGGAAAAAGGTCTGTGCTCTGTATCCCAGCAACAGCTTGTCACTCTCAGCATAGCATTTCCGCTTTTCCTATGGTCAGACTTTCTGCTGAATTTTTAATAGCAGTCTCTAAATAACAATGGACAGGAAACGTATTCTAGCAGCTCTGGATGTAAAATATGATGACACGGAAAGCAGGAGTCTGAGTACAGACTAGTACCGGCGTCCTATGTCCCACCCACGCAGCAGTTCTGATTGGCTGCTTAAGGTCTAATATTGACGAGCTCAGCTGCAGTCTGAAAAGTTGGAACTTTTTTCAGCTCTGAGCGCCGTGACAAAAAGCGGCCACCGTTGAAAGCATTTCAGTGCCGAGGGCGCTCAGCACTGTAAACGCTGGACTAGATAGAGAATGAATGGAAAATAAGTCGCCCAGAGCAGAAAAAAATGCATTTGGTGGACACGCAGCCTTAATGGTGAGTGCTTGGATAGCAGGAGGCGGTCCTGGGTTCAAATCTTGCCAGGGAGGTCTTATTACAAGTGAAGTACAGCATGGCTCTCCTGTGCATTTTTAAAGCAGTACTATGTTAGATTTTCACCTCAAGATAATGTTAGCAAAATTATTTTGATGGTACATCAAGATTTGATCGAGTGAATGTCACTTTATTCATAGCCTGAGTGCACCCACATTTCCTTCAACTGCCCTTTTTTTGGTGTCATTACTCAGCAGAGAGTAGATGTGGCCTCAGTCTGTGGCCTTTTTCCCAGCAGCGAATCATAAAGCACGACTTTAGCCACCAATAACAAAAAGCCCCGTGGTTGACTGGTGGGACTGGGGCTGCAGTCGCTGTGGTTGTGGCCTTTTTGGTGTTCCTACAAGGAACGAGAAAGTTACATAGTGCTGGTTTAAAAACTAATGTGTAGCAGGTTTTAAATGCTGTTGCTAAGCAATACAAGAACTTGAAGTCCACATGTCCTTGAAACCTGATGATCACTGCTTGCGGCTATGTTTCAGATAAAATTTGTAGGGATACACTGACTGTGAAATTTTGGGCCAATACTGATATTGAAAATACTGGCTGATAGTCAATACTGATTTTTTCCTTTTATTTTTGCTTATATCTATTCCATCCTCATTATCAGAGAGACAAAAAAATATGCATTATAAATAAATAAATAAATACATTTCAATCCCTGGTGTTTTCTGAATTTAAAATGCTACCATTGTCTTTTTGATGAAAAAAAAAATGCCACACCAGAAAAATTGTGGCTACTGCTACCTTATTTGTTGATGCCTGATATCAGTAAATAAAGTGAATCTTGTATCCTGACTCAGGAAATACTTATTACTGTTTATTTTTTCCCTTTTTATATTATTTGGGATTATATTGAAAGGGAACGTGTGGATAATAATGATAATTATTCGGTTCCGCCGGACCGGTGGCGCCACACCAGTAGGCTGCCCGTTGCAACAGCCTTTTTTTTTTATCTTCCTTCTTCTTTCTACACCTTTCACTCTGTATATATATCACGGACGCACGGATCGCCCCGGGGGTCTCCCGGGTCGGCGGACGGAGCCACGGTTTGCAGCGGGAGACGTTACAGCGGGGAGGAGCTAGTGCTAGCTAGCACTTGGCCGCCGCCCGGTGCTAATGGGAAACTCGACATACCGGGAGCTGTAGCGAAAACGACGCGGGTGCCGGGCTGGAGTTTAGGCGGCGTGCAAGAAATATAAGACAGAATAATAAAGAGCGATGGCAAGAACCAAGCAGACCGTCCGTAAAATCTACTGGAGGAAGAAGCCCCCCAGGAGACAGCTAGCCACCAGGGCTGCTCGGAGAGGCGCTCCGGCCACCGGCAGAGTGAAGAGGCCTCGCCGTCACAGGCCCGTGGCTCTGAGAGAGATCAGTTGCTACCAGAAATCCACGGAGCTGCTCATCCGTAAGCTGCCTGTCCAGCGCCTGGTGAGGGAGATCGCTCAGGACTTCAAGACCGTCCTGCGTTTCCTGAGCTTCGCCGTCATGGCTCTGCAGGAGACCAGTGAGGCCCACCTGGTGGGTCTCTTCTTCGCTAAGGGGGTCACCATCATGCCCAAAGACTTCCAGCTGGCCCGCCGCATCCGCGGAGAGAGAGCTTAGACTTTCTGCTGCACATTCACCAACCAACCATAATGCTCTGCACTGTGTGTCTATATATATACATTTATAGTAATATGGACATATGTTTACTAGATGTTGTTTTTTCTTGCCTTCTGATTGTTGCTCTGAGTGTTGCTATCCCTGTGCTGTTGCAATCCTGGAATTTCCCCATTGTAGGACTAATAAAGGCTTATCTTATCTTATCTTAATAATAATAATAATAATAATAATAATAATAATAATAATATAAAGGATTAGATTTACTGTATATGGCGCTTTACATATCAAGTGACATCGCAAAGCGCTTACAGCGAGTCCATTATTCTTTCACTCCAGACAGACAATGGCAAGCCACCACTGCAGCCACAGCTGCCCCGGGGCAGACCGACGGAAACGTGCCCACCAATCTGCACCTCCAACGGCCCCTCCGACCACCACCGAACATCCATACACATTCACACCCAGGTGCCATGGACACTGGAGGCAAGGTGGGCAAAGTGCCCTGCCAGGGACACAACGGCAGGATGGCTGGGGAGAGCAGAATTTGAACCGCCAAACCTCCTGGCCACTGGACGACCCGCTCCAGTTCCCGAGCCACTGCCGCCCACATTTTCCTCCTCCGTTCCATTTTTGCTGAGCACCAAGCTGAATGGCAGGAAGTTCCATTTTTATATGGTCTTTGGCATGACCCGGCCTGGACTTGAACCCCAACCTCCCAGTTGTGGGGCGGATGCTCTACCTTGTTTTCTACTAACACACTGGCAAGAGTAAAGTCACAAACTTTAAAAAGGTGCAAATTTACGAATAAAAAGTAACAAGAGAGAAAAAATTGTAAAATTATGAAAAAGTAAATTATTTTATCCACCTTATACCTGAGGGTGCTGCTGGACCACTGTATAAACTATAGATATGCTATTCTTTGATCTTAAATATACCCATCAGAACATTATTGTCATGAACCTGGGTTTGGTGATTCCAAACCATACAAACCATACAGACACTAAAATCTACAAGGGAAGACTTGGTGATTGAGCTATATCACAGTTTATTTAGGATACACAGGGGATATTTATATTTATATTTATTATTTATAAATATTTATATTTATAAATAAATGTTTATATTTATTATTTATATTTAGGATACACAGGAGTGGTGAAGAAGTTCAGTGTGTGTAAACAATTTCTAGAGCTTAAACTATTCTGAGTTTAAAAGTTATTTTAAAAATTATTAACTTCTACATGAGAGAACATACAATTTTGGGGGGGGCTTTAAGGTTTTAATTGGGTCAAACTTTTTATTTCCAATTGTGCAACTATCAATTTACAATTAATTTTAATTAATAATTAAGTAATTAATTAATTATTAATCAATTAACAATTTAATCACAAAGGTGAGAATTTATGAGAAAAAAAATAAAGGAAAAAGAAGCATAACTGGCATATGCTTTTAAGTGTGCATGGTCCTCAAACCAGTTTACATCCTAAATTATTTTTTTTTTATTTTGTTCAGTTTATTATTAAACATGACTATGCATTAACCTCTGCTGGTAACATTATTTTTTCTATATCATATACTTTCTTGTCATCATATAATTTTTTTTTGCATATGTGTACTTGTATGTTCTCCTGTATAACAACAACTAAATATTGTAAGTTTTTTTGTGCAGCACTGTAGATAGTTACTTGGATTTTTGACACTACTGTGCTCATCTAAACAAACCTCACTCTCAGGAGACATCATTGGCTTCAGGAGAGCCATGACTTCCTCTGAAACCTCAGGCTCAGCTTCAGCTTCAGCTGAGCCTGATGGTTCAGCTTCACTTTGTTGAGAGAAGTTGGATGAGGAAGGTCTCTCTCTTATATGGGGCTCAAGGAAGCTGAGCATCGCCATATATTTCCACTTTTTTTTTTTTAAACTGCTGCCTGACCCACTCCTCTTTAGTTGCTCCTGTCTTCTTTCCTTTGCATATCTGTCCCGGAGGTATTTCCATTTTTTTGCAGTCATCAACTGTACAAATTCACATAGTAATGATGGTTAACTGCCTATCTACTGCAACAAACTTGTAAGAAATATGACCGTGACAAAGGAAGAAACACTCACCTGACATGCCGACAGATATGGACACATTCCTCCAGCTGTTTGCTTTTAAATTTTGATCATGATAGCCTTTTAGCGTCAGATCAAACAATGCCGGATTGTCTGATACAGCGAGTATCAGCCTTTCCTCCACCATCATATCAGTTGTCTTATTCCAGTATGTCCTGCCCTTCCTTCTGATTGGCTGTTTAGAAAGGTCTGACTTTGACGAGCTCAGCTGCACTTTGAAAAGTTGAACTTTTTTCAACGCTGAACGGCCTGAGCGCCGCGACAAAAAACGGCCACCGCCGGGAGTGTTTCAGCACCATAAACACTGGACTACATAGAGAATGAATGGAAAATATCAGTCCAGAGCTGAAAAAGAGCTGAAAAAACGCATTTGATGGACACGCAGCCTAACTCTTTATCTCACAGGTGGACTTCAACTCATCAAGAAAACTTCCAACTCCGTGTGTATCTTTATACATTAGAATATATTTTAGCATTTGAAAGCTATAAATTCTCTTGCACATGTAATATACCATCTAATTAAAGAGGTCCATTCCAGTGGCAACACTCCGTCGTCACATTTCCTCCCCACCCTCCCAAGAGTACAGTACTTTAAAACTCATGTACTCTGGAAAGGCTGTCTGCCACAAGGTTGGCATTCCCTGCCATGTACTGAGCTGTAAAATCATAAGGCTGCAGGGACAAATACCACCCTGTGAGATGACTATTAGAGTCTTTCATCCTGTATAACCACTTTAGGGCTCGATGATCTGTCTCTAAAGTGAAATGATAACCAAGCAGATAATACCTCAACGATTCAATGGCCCACTTCTGTCATGAACCTGGGTTTGGTGGTTCCAAACCCAGGTTCTGCCACATTCCTCTGTCCATTTCACCTTGTTTGGTGCTGAAGCTTTGGTAAGGTCAGTAAGAATCGCTGCTCTCTCAGCAAAGTGGGGAATGAATTTACTGTACCATCCCACCAAACCCATAAATTAACGTACCTTTTTCTTTGTAGTGGGCACAGGATAGGCCTGAATGGCATCCACCTTTCCCAGTCATGGCTTAATAACCCCCGTCCAACAACATGACCCAGGTACTCCACCTGATGCCATCCAAAGGCACACTTGTGTGGATTAATGGTCAATCCCTCTGTCTTGATCAGAATCAGAATCAGAATCAGATTTATTGCCAAGCACATTTACAAGTAAACAAGTAAACATCCGAGGAATTTGACTTGACATTGGGCGCGCACGAAAGGCGCATCCCAGTGATGCGGCAGCCATGAAAGGCGCCTGTCATATAGGGGGGTTGAAGAGGGGGGAGGGGGGAAGGATAGGGAAAAACACAATAGGAGAGAGAAAAAAGCATTGTTGATCAAAATAGAGCTCATTTGTGACCAAAATTTTGATTACAAGAAAAAAACTCTCAAATGCACAATTAGCAGGCAATAGATCACACAATGACAAAGCAGTAGTTGAGAGAGTCAGTGTATTGTGAATATACTGTATATCAGTAATTGTGTCAGTAGTGTGATGTTGAATGCAAGTGTAGGTGTGTCAATTGCTAGTGAACAGCAGAGGGCACCTCCTGGCAGTGGATAGATGTTAAAGTCATGTGATCTAAACAGTCTAGAGTCTCTCGCGCTGCTTGCAGATGGTAAATTGTCACATGGCACTGTCCTTGAGCGTTCATCTGTTGAAACAATAACAACTGTGTCTTTGTTTGGGTTAGCAGGCAGAGCCGCTCCTTCCGCTTATCTTCGTCAGGAGGAATGTAAACACGGGGCACCAAAGACAAGGTCAAATCAAATCAGTACAGTGCACTCAGAGAATAGAATTTTTCCTCACCCGTGCAATTCTGTGCTTTCATAAATTCCATGTGCAGGCTTAAACTTTTTTCCATGGAGAGCACAGGGCTCCAGATGTATTCCTCCACTGAATCACTGTCATTCAGTTCACCGTTTGCCGCTGCTCGTGCCCTCCCCAACTGTTTCGAATTTGATGAAGGAGCTTGCCGGGTCCGCTTTGATCAGCTCTCTCACCTTCCTTCAATTTCTGATGCATCAGGGAACTTCACAGCCAAAAATAGAAGTCCTGAGACCATAACCAATAATGTTTCCACAGACGCATGAATTCCAATGTCCATGAGTCTCCTCGCAAGTTCCAATTCTTGGGCTCCCCCTTGGCCCGATTCTTGTTGAAAAATAGTGACAATAGCACATTTAAGCCGCTTCCAAATCCATAATTTCCGTTTAGATTAAGATTCAGCAGAAGAAGAGCGACTAAACACAGACAAAAACGCAACATTGCAAAGCTGGGAATAGGTCAGGAAGGCAGACGAGAGGAGGGAAGAAAAATGCGACTGCTCTCTCTCAAGGCTACTAACTAACCTGCACTTATATAGCGCTTTTCTAGTCACAAAGACCACTCAAAGCGCTTTCATTAATACTAACCCTCTATTCTAAGGGCCTATAGGAAACAGATATCTAGGGACAATTTAGAACAGCCAATTAACCTAACATGCATGTTTTTGGCATGTGGGAGGAAACCGGAGAAATCCCGGAGTAAACCCACGCAACACGGGGAGAACATGCAAACTCCACACAGATCACTGTTGGTCGGGGGCTGGGATCGAACCCACGATCCCACAATCCCCACAATCCCCCGGCCAAGGGTAAACTGTGCTGCCGCAGTGCTAACCACTGCGCCACCGTGCAGCCCAAAGGCAAGGCAAGAAGAAGAAAGATGGAGATCAGATGGAGGACCTGACAAAGGTGCAACACATGTTCCTTCCAAGTCTGACTGTAGATGACCACGTCATCCAAGTAAGCAGCTGCAAAGTATGATAAACCTCTCAATACCTGGTCCACGAGTCTTTGGAACATCGCAGGTGTCCCCTGGAGGCCAAATGGCATAACTCTAAATTGAAAATTGCCATAAGATGTCTTAAAGGCTGTCAGTTCTTTAGTCTCAGGTGCCAAAGCAACTGCCAATACCATTTGCTCAGGTCTAGTGTGGTAATAAACTTAGCCCTGCTCACTTTCTCCAACAGCTCATCAATAAGCGACTTTCGCATTACGAGTGCGCACGTGCGGACTATGCAACCCGACATCCGGTTCAAAGGTCAGGACTACCAAACATTCTGCTAGCTGCCTTGCTTTTGTATGCCTTGCTTTTGTCTGCTTCAAGCTTTAAATCGCCGTTATGCCAGGTGCACATTGTGCCGTAGTGAAGTGTGGGGACAGCATGTATCATCTAGAGTGGTGGAAAAAGCAAACTTGTAGCATACATGTGTGTAACTTCAGGACCAGCGTGTGCACATGTCCACCGCCATTCACGTGATATACATTCCCCACAGAGCTGAAGGATCCGGACGGACGTAATTGTTGGATTAAAGCAGTAAGTCTATATTATAACATAATTAAATAGTGTTGTGTATTGTTCGAGTTCTAGCCTAATTGACACAAGTCTAAACCCTGAAGTAGTAGGTACGGACAGGCAGGCCTGGATCTAGGATATAGTTATTCGTATATTGGTAATGAAGCCTGATCTACACACACATGTAATTAAGGCCATTGATAAGTAGGCTGGTATAAAATAAAACTGCAAATCATTGAAAAAGTGTGGTACTTAAACTATAGTAGTATCGACCTATAGGTCTAAGTAAGCAGCCTATGCCTTGTAGTGAAATTTACTCAGAATGACAAAACCAAAATTGAGCTGTCAAACCACTCTCTTACCTTCTTTGTAGTTGTTTCGGAGTCTCACAAGTAAGGGTGCTTGGTCCTTTGACAACAAAAAATCTGCTATGTCAGCGTACATACAGGGGGGCCATTTTGGCCATTTTCTGCAACGTGGCCGCAAATGCAAGCGCAACTAGTTCCTACTTGCGTTTGCGGGTACAACCAGGAAGACTGCTACGCATACAATATGCTCGTAGATCAGGAACTTTCCATAAATTAAATGTATCGATAGAGCATGTTTGGTAGTCACGCTCCCATGATGCTTTGTGCGAGCCGAGATGTGAAAGTCGCTTATTTGAGGCATAGGGTAAGACTCAAACTTTGAAACTGCATTTAGATATCAAAAACCAATGAAGAACCTCAAGGAGCCATCCTTCTTTGGGGCCAACACAATGGGACTACACCATTCACTAGTTGATACTTCAATCACCCCCAGCTGCAACATCAACTCAATCTCCTGCTTGAGCTTTGGGACCAAACGCTCAGGGATTCTATAGCACTTTCTACAGGGAATAGCATCTTCCTTCAAATAAAGTTTATGCTGAACCAGCGTTTCTCCTGAAAAAGTTCTGGATCCAACAATGCCTTTATCTCTCTCTGCTGATAAGACTGCAGATGAGACACATCCACTAAACAAGTCTCTGTCATGTTTGTGGGAAAAGACTGTTCTCTTTCCTCATCCACTTCAGTTGCACAAATAAGGACCTGATGCTGTGGCTGCTGATGGACAGGTTGCTGAAACTCTTTCAACAAACTGACATGAAAATATTGATGTTTCTTCAGTCTGTCAGTTCATAGGTCACTGCGCTTAACTTCTTAGAGATCTGATAACAACCCTGCCATCGAGCCAACAGCTTACTGTCACTAGTAGGAAGAAGCAGCAACACCTGCTAGCCTGGATGAAAAAGTCTCTTTCTGGCCTTCCTATCATACCAAGTCTTCTGATTAGCCTGTGCCATCCTCATGTACTCCTGAGCCAGAGCAGACATCTGGTCGAGCCTCTCTCTCATTTTTATCACATAAGACACCACATTGTCCTGATCACTAGGTGGACTCTCCCAGTGCTCCTTCAACAAGTCCAGTGGACCCCTCATGATGACCATAAAGTAGCTCAAAGGGTGAGAATCCTGTTGAAGCCTGGGGCACCTCCCAATAAGCAAACAACAAATATGGCACCCATTGATCCCAATCAGAGCCTGTATTGGAAACAAGCTTCCGCAGCATGTTCTTCAAGGTTTGGTTAAATCTCTCAACCAGTCCGTCTGTCTGAGGGTGATATGGGGTGCTCTTAATGCTCTTTATACCCAACAGCTTCTATACTTGCTGCGACAGCTTAGACAGAAAATTTGTTCCACAATCTGTGAGGACCTCTCTAGGTATGCCTACCCTTGAAGACAATTGCATAAGACAGATGGCAACCTGCCTAGCCTTAATAGATCTCAACAGGAAGGTTTCTGGGTAACGAGTGGCATAGTCACAAATGACTAAAATGTACCTACTACCTGAGGAGCTTCTCTCTAGGGGGCCAACTATATCCATCCTTATTCTGTCAAAAAGTGTTCCAATGACTGGTATTGGCTGAAGCTGGGCACAGGCTACTCCCCTAGGTGATGTAAATTGGCATGTTTCACATGAAACACAGAACTCCTTAACCTGAGTGTATATTCCCAGCCACACAAACCTAGCAATTCTTTGGAGTGTTTTTTGAAATGCTAGATGAGCTGCCCAAGGAATAGCATGTCCTAGCTCCATAATCTTCTGTGTGAGGCTTTTCCACAAAGCCTCACATCCTCAATTTCAGAGACTTAATCAAACCAGGGTTTTAGCGATGGGTCAGCTTTCTGCAACGCAGCTATGTTAGAAGGAATATCAAAATCTACTGACTGGCTTTGCTGTGTTACTTCCTCACCCAGGTTCTTAGCTGTAACTAAAACCTTGTCCCTTCTTCTCTGGACCTTGGATTTTGGCTGCTTAATTGGGCTCACCTCTAACCCAGAATCATAAAAAGGTTAACTCTTGGACAGCATTCCCAGCCCTCTGGCCTCTAGTTGTGACCATATTACACTCCCTCTCAACAGGTACGTTTAGTTTCTGTTCATTAGCGCCATCTACCTGTCCCTCCTCAGTCTGCTGTTTAATCCTTCGCCTGTTGTATGACAGCCAACAAAGTTGGCACATCACTGCCAAGAATAACTGAGTAAGGCAAATCAGGCACAAGAGTTACAGAAAGGAGATAAGTTTGGCCACCTACCGCTAAATAGACCTCACCAGTCGGGTACAACTTCTTATCCCCATGTACACAACTAATATTCACTGTAGTCTCACTCCACAGATCTCTAGGGGCCAAACTGGGCAGAGCAACAGTCTGAAAACAACCAGAATCAAAAAAGGGCCTCTTCACACTGGCCATTAAAGCAAAACTGATGTTATAGATACACCTCTCTCTGAACTGGGGCTGAGAGGGTGGGTCTTGAGACTGAACATAAAACAGGAGGCTTACTTTGCTTCGTAGCTGGACATGTGTACTGAGTGTGACCAATTTCATTGCACTGGTAGCAGCGTATATCTTGCCAGAAAAAAAAAGTGACATTTTACTAATATTATGTTTACTATTTGTGAACTGACTGGAACTGGAATAAGGTCTAATCTGAGCTTGACCACCTCTTCCACCCCCATTAGATTTACTCTGTGTGGTGAAGTAGCCGTCATGGCTGAAAGTAGGTCTTCTGCTCCCAGACCTGGCTGACAGGAAAACTTCTGCAAGCCAAGCAGTGCCCTCTGCAGTCTTTGGGTCCTGCTCTCGTATCCAGACTTCCAGCTCCAGGTCCACCATCCGCAGAAACTGCTCCAGAATCATCAGTTCAGAAATATCTCTTATCGTTGAGGTCTCTGGTTTAACCTATTTATTAAACAGATCTTTCAAACGAACATAAAGTTCATGAGGGGTTTCATCCTGATGAACGTCTAGGGAACAAAACCTTCTTCTATTGGTGTCGGGTGTTATCTCATATTTCATTAAAACTGCTTCTTTGACTTTTTCATAATCTTCCGTGTCTAACATGTCCATAAACACATAAGCATTGTGTGCTTTACCTGTGATCAGGAAAACCAGCTGAATAGCCCACTCTTCCTTTCACCAGCATACCATAGCCATTCTTTCAAATGTTGCCAGATAATGTTCAATATCATCCTCGGGAGAGAGTGGGTTCAGCCTGGGCTTGCAGTGCATGTGTGTTGTCCTCGGCCGCAGCAGTAGCTCCTCCTGCAGGCTGACCCAGCTAGCCGTCACCTCAGAGTCTTGACCCGAACCATCATTCTCACCACTGTGTTCACCCCACCTCTCATACCACTCTCTCAACTCCATCACCTGTGCTTGTATCTGGTGAAACTGGTGCTGCATACTCTGCCATCTTTGCTCCTGGAGAGAGGCTTCTTCCTCTAACTGACGATCTCTGGATGCCTGCGAACAAACTAATGACTTCACCAAGCTTGTTAATTCTTCCAGCTTGTCCAGTCCGCTGATCCCTTGCTGCTCAGTTGATGTACCTGGTTCACAGTCCTTTAACTGCTCCTGTTGCTTCTTTTTGTCTCCTCTAGTCATTGCTTCTTCTGTGCAATGTTGTCACTCCTCAGCTTTTAACAACACTTTCGGCTTTTTCTTCTGACTCCACTTGTCATACGGCTTGAGCGGTCAAGGCACATTCACAGAAGAGCTGGACTTCAGGAGTTTGCAACAAGCATTTTCCATTTATTTAGACACTGTGCAGGCAAACAACTCCAATTTAAAACGACCAACATCCAACAACCTCCAAATGAAAATCACCTGCTCATATACCCAGTGAGATAATTAGCCTGGTTAGAACATACCATTATTCACAGGTAAGGCAATAAATATATACATTTTACATATACCCAACAATACCTTAAAATACTCATTAAACATATAAATAATATGCACACAATATTTACAAACTCACATATAATAAATAAAAACCCATAAATAGTATAAACCATTATTTACATTTAAATCTACCACCAACTTCCCCCTCTACTTGTGATGGTTCGCTCTGGCTGCCTATCATCCTCAGCTGCGCGCACACCTGCTCCCCATTACGGCCAGGGTTATTTAGACCGCGCTGCCCTCGGATCAGCGCGGAGCCGTCTGTCTCTTCTCCTAATGAGACCGGATCACGCCTTCATCCTTGTTCCAGAGAACCCTCGCCTCAGCCTACTCTCATCTTGGTATCCTGCCTCCTGCCATCCGTCGTTTGGAGAAATTCTCAGCTCTGCTCCAAGTAAGCCCTCACTCTATTCACCTTCATCTGCTCTTGTTCCCCTGTGCACAGGTGGAGATCTGTGGCGGCGGACCGAGCTTCCTCCTGCCGGCGGACCGAGCTGCACCGCTCTTCACTGGACTCACCAACCACCTCCAGCTGCAACCGGGACAGCGGGGCACTGTCTTCCTGGCCGTAGCCGCCGAGCTGAACCTGAACTTAACCCCATCTCAGCAAACAGTAAGCTCTGTTCAATCCTGTACATCCCCTCTGGTATCTGCCACTAACTCTCCCTGTCTCTGTCTGTCCCTAGGGTTGCCAGGTTGCACAGTGCTCTGCTCACACAAGCACGCACACACGCACGCACACACGCACGCACACACACACACACACACACACACACACACACACACACACACACACACACACACACACATCTCAATAAAGATAATTGCATCTACTTTGAGTCAGAGCCTGCTCTCTGGGTCAATAAACCCTGTCAGTACTCATCTACTGCATACTTTTCCCTCCTGGCACCCTTTATAAGGCATTCAAGACCCCGAATCTTTTGCCCAAGACACCACCAGGAAATATGCTGGCAAAGGTAAGTGTTTTTTTTATTTGCCTCACACAATTAACTTAATTATTAACATTAACTCTTTTTATCTCACAAGTGGACTTCAACTCACCAAGAAAACAGATATCCAGCCCACAAATAAATTCCATTTGCAACTTCCAACTTCGTGTGTATTTTTATACATTAGAATATATTTTAATATTTGAAAATTATAAATTCCCTTGCACATATAATATACCATCTAATTAAAGAGGTCCATACCAGTGGCGACACTCTGTCGTCACAACTACAAATGGCAGATTCACACAGGGAGGCATTATGGCCTCTACTTTTGAAGACATAAGGAGGTTTTTAATAAGAGGAAACAAATGAACACACACCTGCTTTTTAAACGGCACAGACCAACTTCTGCCTCCCTTACATATTTCAAAGGGAGGCTAATGGCCTTTGCAGACACACTGTGATTACATGGGATGTTAACACACCCAGACACAGTCCCATCCCTGGCCTTAGAGGGGAATTTGTCTTACAGCAGGGGGAGTGTGCCACAGATGTTAACAGGATCAACATCTGTCTCCAGGTGGCCACGCTCCTGGTAAGTCCTGGGATATTTGTGAATGGTCACATGGCTCCATCAGCTGTCCAATTATTCTAATAGACTAAAAAGGTTGTATCTGATCAGACTTACCCAGGTGTGAAGATAGTTCATAATGATGTTGCACAGTGGCAAAGTGACTGAGATTGCCTTGCAATTTCCATGCTGCTTTATCGCTGCAGTCTGTCACGCGAAGCACAATGACTGCCGGTTGGTTATTAATGAGCTTCTCAACATGCCTGAGCCTCCGGATGCTATCACAGATTGTGCGTGAGAGTATTATTAGTTTCTCAGATACACCATGTGACTGTCTTGCTACTGAGTATTTTTTACACAAGCCTCTGGCTTACCGTGTGGGCTAGTTTCAATATCTGTGAATTTGCCTTTAATTCATTTATCATTCATATGATACCAACCTCGAGACATTTGGAAATGAAAGTGTAGTTTCTGTCTCTCAAGTTCTCTGCTGGGCACCAAAGTCAATTTCATGAGAATCAATAGAAGATGGAGGACACAGGGTGCAGCAGGGGTTTGTTAGTGGTAAAACTTATAGATGAGAAAATCAGCAACAGCTGTAACATTAAATAAATGGCAGAACACGGCATTCTTGGTGGACTGGCACTGAATGTACTCCTGTTGACTGTTAGAAAGAATAACAAAGAATAAAGATTTCAGATTTTGGTGAAGATGTCTATAATGAAAAAGATGGCTTGATGGGAACAGATGAACCAAACCACCTGTATCACCCTCATTTCCTCCCATTTCTACTTTGCAACAAAATAAAATTCTGAGTGAGAAAATCATCCCAATTGCAAAGTTTTACTGAGCATGTTTGAAGTTTCATCAAACACCTCAAACCCTGACTACAGTCAAGGCTGTGAAGCTCTGGGTCTTTATGGCAGCCACTCCCTGCAGCTGGACGCTCTCTCCCAGCAAGCTCACATATTTGGGTTCCTTATAGCCACATTTACATAAGACGAATAGAAGAAGGTAAGACCACAGGCAAAGTGATATGCTAGGAATTTTAGGGGCCTCTGAGAATTTGTTAGCATTCTGAAGCATGTCATGGAAGAAAGAACACACAGACTGTATTATCTTTATCATGTCTTAAAAAGTACTTTGTGTTTTTAGAAATGCTGCATAAATATTTAATCATGTTTCCTCTGAGAATGACATATTCCCCTTAGTGCTATTTTATTCATTTACATTAGTAAGTCAGTCAGTGGAACAGCTGAAATAGGGACAATCAAGGTCCAGCAGACCGTATTACCATCTCTTACATTAGTTTCAAATTCAAACTGGGTCATTGTAGGGTTGTTGTTGCTTGTTAGTTTGTTGAAGCATTTTTTGATATAAATTTACAAAAACTTGGAAGTGGTGTCTAGATATGACGGATGGCATGAGAGCTCTCCAAAAGTGAAGCCTGTGCATCTTGATTGCCCTCTGGTGGCTGGCCATACTAAGATAGTAAATCCCAACATCTATATCTATCTATCTATCTATCTATCTATCTATCTATCTATCTATATATATACAGTGTATATATATATATATATATATATATATATATATATATATATATATATATATATATATTCTTCTGCTGCACATTCACCAACCATAATGCTCCGCACTGTGTCTATATATATATATATATATATATATATATATATATATATATATATATATATATATATATATATATATATATATATATATATATATATATATATATCTTTATAGTAATATGTACATATGTTTACTAGCTGTTCTTGTTTTTTCTTGCCTTCTGATTGTTGTGCTGAGTGTTGCTATCCCTGTACTGTTGCAATCCTGGAATTTCCCCATTGTGGGACTAATAAAGGCTTATCTTATCTTATCTTATCTTATATATATACATATTGTAGGACCTTGGGGAAGTCAGATTATTTAGCACCTCAGACAGAGACAGTGAATAAGCATGGGAGAACAATGCCCAGGGAGTTCCTGGGTATATAGCAGGAAGGAGTCAGGGACATAGGGGGTTGAAAGCAGTGTAATGTAAATGTCATGCTGTGTGATGTGAAATGCCATGAAATGTGTGAAGAGTGACTTGTGATATAGAGGAGAGCTTGCTGTAATGATTCAGTCTGTTCTGTGCTTGAAAGATGTGAAGTGTGTAATAAACAGTCTGTCCATGAATCTGCCTCTTATTTCACACACTCCACATTGGTGACCCAAGACATATTATGGAACACGAGACAAGAACCCCAGAGCCGGCCCGGTCGGGAAGCCCCAGCAACGCAGCAGCCATCCCACAGGCAACCCGGACTGGAGCCCCCAGCAACGCGTGTGCGGTTTCAGTCAAGCTACCAGACTTCTGGCAGCACAACCCACGCTCTTGGTTCCACCACACCGAGGCCCAGTTCGCCCTCCAGGGAGTAACAGCAGACAACACCAAATTCTACCATGTGGTAGCAGCGCTGGATGCCCGCACAGCTCAGCAGGTAGCGAGCCTGCTCGATCAGCCTCCAGCCCACAGCAAATACGAGGCGCTCAAGGCTGCGCTCACCCGGCGCTACACGCTCTCGGAATGTGAGAGAGCGGAGAGGCTCCTGGGGTGGACTGAGTTAGGAGATGGTTCGGCCGTCGACCTGATGGAGAAGATGCTGGCGTTAATGGGCACGGACGACGGGCACTTTCTGTTTGTCCACCTTTTCCTCCGGAACCTTCCAACAGAGGCAAGAGCGGTTCTGGCCAATTTGCCGTTGCTGGCCGCGCGTGACTACCGTGCGCTAGCCAAGGAGGCAGACAGGATCATCCTCACCACCAGGGCGATCACAGTCAACGCGGCGGCGGTGGAGCCCAGCGAGACGACCAGAGGAGGCGAGGAGCCACCGACGGTAGCGGCAGCGGGGGCCAAGGAGCGCCAGAGAAACACGCTCTGCTTCTACCACTGCCGCTTCGGAGAGAACGCGCGCAGATGTGCGCCACTGTGCCAGTTCAAGCGCTCGGGAAATGCCAAGGCTGGCAGTCGGTAGCAGCTGCGACCGCCGGTGAAGAGAACAAGCTGCTCTACGTGACGGACTCGCGCTCGGGGAGACGCTTCCTCGTCGACACCGGAGCCCAGAAGAGCGTCATCCTGCCGTCCTACGCCGACCGGCTGGCAGGACCTAGCGGCCCCAGACTTGTGGCAGTAGACGGCTCGGAGATTAAGACGTTCGGTGAGAGAACACTGGCCTTATCTCTACATGGCCGCTCGTACAAGTGGACTTTTATCATAGCATCACTGTGTTGCCCGATCCTGGGCGCTGATTTTCTGTGTGCGCATGGTTTACTTGTGGATGTTGCTAACAGGAGCCTGGTTAATGCACTGTCCTTTGAATCTCTCCCCTGTATAGCTCGAGGGACCTGGCCAACAGCACAAGCCAACGTCACAGCTCCAGGCGGTAAGTTCCACGCACTGCTCACTCAGTTCCCAGCACTCACGGTCCCGACGTTTTCAGTGCCATCGCTAAACACGTGGTGGAGCACTTTATCACCACCACCGGGCCGCCCGTTTTTGCAAGGCCTCGGCGCTTGGACGCAGCTAAACTGGCCATAGCGCGCGAGGAGTTCGCCAACCTGGAAAGGTTGGGCATCATCAGGCGTTCGAACAGCCCATGGGCATCCTCGCTACACATGGTCCCTAAGGCTGAGGGATCGTGGCGACCGTGCAGTGATTTCCGCAGGTTGAACAACGCCACAGCACACGACCGCTACCTGATTCCCCACATACAGGATTTTTCTGTTCACCTCGCCGGAGCAAGCATTTTTTCCAAAATAGACCTGGTCCACGGTTACCACCAAGTCCCAGTGCGCGCGGAGGATGTACCCAAAACAGTGGTAATAACTCCGTTCGGTTTATTCGAGTTCCTGCGCATGCCATTCAGGTTAAAAGCCGCAGCACAGACGTTCCAGCACATGATGGATGCAGTGCTGCGCGATCTTCCGTTCGTGTTCGTCTACCTGGACGATATCCTGGTAGCCAGTGCATCCAAAAACAAACACGAAACCCACCTCAGGACGGTTTTCAGGAGGTTGGAGGAGCACGGGTTAATAATCAACCCGGCGAAATGCCAGTTCGGCGTGACGGAGATTGATTTTTTGGGGCACCGCATCTCTCTGGAAGGAGTGATCCCGTTGCCCGACAAAGTGCGCGCCGTGGCGGATTTTCCCCGGCCTCAGACAGTCAGGGCGCTGCAGGAATTTTTGGGGATGGTGAACTTTTATAACCGTTTCCTTCCCCGCGCGGCGCGGCTCATGCAAACATTGTACGCCGTGCTCAAGAGACAGAAACCTGCAGATGGGGTCGAATGGACCCCGGAGCAAGAGCGGGCGTTCTCGGAGGTTAAAGCGGCCCTGGCAAACGCCGCACTGCTGGCGCATCCGGACCCGGCGGCCCGGATAGTGCTCACCACCGACGCTTCAGACGTGGCCATAGGGGCTGTCGTGGAGCAGCGTGTCGCCGGGGTTTGGCAGCCGCTCGCCTTTTCCAGCAGAACTTTTCGCGACAGCGAACGTAAATACAGCGCGTTCGACAGGGAGTTGCTGGCTCTCCACCTGGCCATACGCCACTTTCAGTTCTGGCTGGAAGGGCGCAGCTTCACTGCGTTCGTGGACCACAAGCCACTAACGTTCGCGATGGCCAAGGTTTCAGAAACGTGGTCGGGCCGGCAGCAGAGACAGCTGGCCGCGATCTCAGAGTTTACTACCGATATTCAGCATGTGTTGGGTAAACTGAATGTGGTGGCGGACTGCCTCTCGCGCGCCGTGATGGCCCCGGTCTACATGGGGATAGATTACACAGCCATGGCCGCGGAGCAGATTAGCGATGCAGATGTGCGCGCGCTCCAGTCTGGACCAACAGGGTTAAGGCTGGAGAGCAGGGTGCTGCAAGACGGCAGCCTCCCTCAATCTGCGATGTCTCCACGGGACGCCCGCGTCCGGTGGTCCCGGTCGCGTGTTTGAGTCGGTTCACACTCTGGCGCACCCAGGAGTGCGCGCGTCAGTCAAAATGGTGGGAGAGAAGTTTGTGTGGCCAAGCCTACACAAACAAGTAAAAGAGTGGGCTGCAGCCTGCGTGGCCTGCCAACGAGCCAAGGTACACAGACACATGAAGGCTCCCTTGGAGCCGTTTCGGGTACCGGCTAAGAGGTTTGACCATGTTCACGTGGACCTCGTGGGCCCCCTCCCGCCATCACAGGGGTGCATGCACCTCCTGACAATGGTGGACCGCACCACGCGCTGGCCAGAAGCGGTACCGCTGGCGGCAACCACGTCCGCGGATATAGCACGCGCTTTTTTAACAGCATGGGTGGTGCGTTTTGGAGTCCCGTCGGACATTACGTCCAATAGGGGCCCTCAATTTGTTTCCGACCTCTGGTCCGTGATGGCCCGCAACCTGGGTGTTGCAATTCATCGCACAACCGCGTACAACCCACAGGCCAATGGGTTATGCGAGCGTTTTCATAGATCACTGAAAGCAGCACTCAGGGCTTCACTGACGGATGCAAATTGGGTGGACAGGTTGCCGTGGGTTTTATTGGGGTTGCGCTCCGCACCAAAAGAGGATTTTGAAGCTTCCCTGGCAGAGCTCGTTTTAGCGCAGCCCCTACGGCTGCCCGGGGAATTTCTACCAGATAAGCCCGCGCTGGACAGCTGCCCATCTCAGCTTTTGCAGCGTAGCGCAAACACAGGCACGCTGCCGGGCCCTGCCCACCACTGTTTTCCGCGTGCTTTCGTGCCTAAAACTTTGAAGAGCGCAGAGTTCGTGTTTGTCAGACACGACGCCCACTGCCCTCCATTGCGCCCACCCTATGATGGACTGTTCAGAGTGTTGGAAACAGGGGATAAGCATTTTTTGCTTGACTTGGGGGGTAGACGGGAGAAAATTGGCATAGACAGATTCAAACCCGCCTTTATAGTGGCGGACGAGCAAATGCTGTTGGCTAGGGCCCCTCGGCGTGGAAGACCCTCACGGAGACCTCCCCAGGGGAACGATTCACCAGGGCAGCCACACGGACAGAGCGAAGCTCCCCCCACCCCCCTCGCCACGGCTCACCCGCAATCAGACGCACTCCCAGCAGCCCCCCACTGGCACAGCAGCGCCGTGGAGGCGGTAAACCCCAGTTACAGCAGATACGGGAGGAGACTGAAGCCAAAAGAGATTGTGGACTGATGTTCTGTCTAAGATGCTGGGGGGGGGGGGGGGGGGTGTAGGACCTTGGGGAAGTCAGATTATTTAGCACCTCAGACAGAGACAGTGAATAAGCATGGGAGAACAATGCCCAGGGAGTTCCTGGGCATATAGCAGGAAGGAGTCAGGGACATAGGGGGTTGAAAGCAGTGTAATGTAAATGTCATGCTGTGTGATGTGAAATGCCATGAAACGTGTGAAGAGTGACTTGTGATATAGAGGAGAGCTTGCTGTAATGATTCAGTCTGTTCTGTGCTTGAGAGATGTGAAGTGTGTAATAAACAGTCTGTCCATGAATCTGCCTCTTATTTCACACACTCCACACTATACTATATACAGTATACATATATATATATATATATATATATATATATATATATATATATATATATATATATATATATATATATATATATATACACACACACACACACACACACACACACACACACACACACACACACACACACACATATACTGTATATATATATATATATATATATATATATATATATATACAGTATATACATACATATATATATATATATATATATATATATATACTGTATATGTGTGTGTGTGTGTATACTGTATATAGTATATATACTGTATATATACAGTATGTGTGTGTGTGTGTGTGTGTATATGTATGTATGTATGTGTACACACACACAGTAATATATATATACGTATATTTGAGTAATATTATATATATATATATATATATATATATATATTACTCAAAAAAGATAGTTTCTGTCATTATATGCAGTTTTTATGATTTTGATGTATGTTCAAATAGTTGTTTTCCAAATAAGGTTGGTTTCAGTTAGGTATGTGAATAATATAAAAGCAGCTGTGTGGCCCAGATTGGCCATGTGTGAGGGAGGCTCCCATGGGCTGTTGGGTAGATTGTGAGAGATAATTATTTGGGCAGGAAGTCAACACCACGTCTACTGTGCAGACTGTAGCTCCAAAATCGCAAGTTGGCAGACTTTTAAATCCAGGAAAAAGAGCCTCACCTTTCTCCTATGGACACAAATGGTAACATGTCATTTATATTTATTTTACAGTCTATGGCTGACATTAAAGCAAACAAATATAGAACATACTGTATAGGAATGGTATCGGGGGAGTTGAGCTCGATAAGCTTAAAGATAAAAGTCCATAAAATAGGTAATATCTATACAAACAATTCCTTATTTTGCTCAAAAACTGTAAGTATAAATAAGGCTTAATAGTAAAGCACTTAGACTATAAACCATTGCGTCAATAAAATACCTGTCTCTCAAAAACTGGTTTATATTTCCCCTAAGATCCTACTTTTCTTGCGGTCTATTGAATTTTGCAGCTTTGGAAAGTGGTCAGATGTTTTTGGCAGTGCTTTCTCTGTGTTGTTACAGTGTTTGGGAGAGGTTGCCTGTAGAATGAAGTTTCATCCAAGGGTGAAATAGATATGATGTGCTAACATTACTCTCTCTAGCAGTAGAGGGTCAGCAATGATAATAAATGGGAATGTAGATTTTATGTATAATCCAATATACTGTATACTGTAACTGTCATGGAGTTAATGAAATGGAAAAAAATAATGCCCATAAAATTGTCCATAAAATCTTACACTATCAATGTTATATAGAGCTACAGTAAATAACACACAGTCCTTCTGTAGCATTTCTCAGAAAAAAAACAACATGTTTTTAAAGGAAACTAGAGAAAATAAGCTGAGGGGATTCTCTTGGGGGTAAGGTAATGATACAGATGAGAAATTCTCTTAAATTACTTTTCTTGCCCTAGTTTACATAATTATGAATTCTGATCTACTTTTATGACATGGTAAGCGTCAAATCTGAAAGACAATCTTAATTTATCTTGCAGGTGAGGCAAGTGTCAGTCTCTTTGAGTGTTCAGTATAACTTTATTTTGTACTGATGGTCAAACAGTAATCTAAAGCCATTTTTTGTATCCTATTATAATGCAAGGAATCGCTGTCTGTATGTCTGTCTGTTCCGTGCATATCTCCCGAACCGTTCGTTGGACTGGGCTCAGATTTTATACATGCTGTGCTGAGGTCACGAGGGTGTACATCCCCAAATTTCAGCCTCCCCGGATATGCAGAAGTTTAGGAGGGGAAATCTTTAATGAACGTCCCTAGGGGAGCTATGGGCGTTCATAGCTATGACATCATAGACGCACAGATGTTGCCATGGTAACTGTTGCCAGGCAGACACACCATCAAAGATCAAAGGCAGGCATCACTGAATGAGTGGTGATGTCAAAGATCAACGACAGGTTTCACCATGGCTACTGTTGCCATGGTAACCATGTCAAAGATCAAAGGCAGGCATCACCATGGTTACTGTTGCCATGGTAACAGTAACTTTCTACGGGCATGCAGAAATGTTTACTTACACTTGCTTTCTACAGATATGCAGAAATACTTGCTTATACTTGGTTTCTACAGGCATGCACGGGTATGCACTAGTACTTTTTTAATCCCAGAGGGAAATTCAGGGCATCCACCTGGATGGATTTCTACACATAATTTCAAACAATTTTTGATGGATTAAATCTAAACAAGACAAAGATCTTCCTTCTGAGATTTTCCGCAAAGTAGGATATAGCCTGCTTGAGACTAGAGAAAATACTGCAAATCAGTGACATACGGTCAGGGGAGGCCTCAGCTGTCATCATAAAGAGATTAAAAAATAAAGAATTATAAATATATTATTATTTGTCCACTAATTTCTCTTGTAGGTCTAAATGTAATTTCTGAATGATTCCAATCATTTCAACAGTATTCACTGTATATATTTAAAACTGCCAAATTTGTGGATTTCCTGTTCAAATACAAGCAAGAGAGGCCAAGTGAAGGGGCAACAAATGCAGCCTCACAAGGATTGTACAATCCTTCACAGCCAGGTTAGAGCTCGTGCAAGATGCGCGTTCCTGGTGACAGCTCTGTGTATGTCAAAAATGTAATGTTTGTAGGAGCTTTTATTGTGTATCCTCCTTTTCCATAGTCTATGTAATGTACTTAATGTGTGTGTATAACATATTTAATCTTCTTAATCTGACAGAAAAGTTCAGTTAAAAATCACGGTCAGAGGCTGCACAGTACCGTTGCTCAAACGAGAGGAGGCGTGCTTGAGCACTGTAGGGGTTTGTATTTGTTGCTCTTCTTCTACACTGAGGAAAAATGCCAAATTAGATAAAACTAAAATCAGAAAGTCAAGCGTACCGAGTACTCCATCTGTGCTTCTATTTTATACAGACTGAAAATGGAAGATTTTATAGCTAAACTTAAAAAATTCTCAAAATTGGACTTTCAATCAAAACTGCAATAATCTCGATTGAGACAGAGACTTTTAAAAGTAAAAGAAGACAAGGAGAACTTTGACCAAGGGCGGTGCTTTAGAGGTGCTGAGCACCCACCAAAGATGTTGCTAACTTTGTGTTTCGTACTGTTCATGACTGTGGGATGGTGGTCATTCCCAGCTCAAAGGAACCCTCAGGACACAGGTGGAAACAACTCACGGGAGCGACCAAAGAGAGGACTTGTTGACCACAGCACCCATCTAGACAACGAGTGGTATAAATTGGCCAAGCTGACTGCAACAGCATACAACGTTTCGAATTGTTTTGTCATGTGAATAAGACAATGATATAAAATGATAAACAGGAGGGAAATGTCAGAAAATGTATATACTTCTTTTGCATTATCATTTTATATGACCATTGATATACTATAAGTAGTGGAAAAATGCTGTGAGCTTGATTAATTGGACAGGCAGGCGGTTTGAGTCATACAGACAGTTACTGCCTTTGTGACTCAGGGACTGCCTGTGTGACTCATACTGCCTGTATGACTCGTGCTGCCTGTGTGACTCATGCTGCATGTATGACTCATGTACACTGCTGGTATAAAAGCTGTAAGACACTGGGACTTCCTCAGTGCAGTGCTGAATGTCATCATCACCTGTACTCCTTGTGGCAAATTCTTGACCTACGTGCGGCAAGTAAACTCACACCCACCCTTCTCTCTCTCTCTCTCTCTCTTTCTCTCTCACACACACACACACACACACACACACACACACACACACACACACACACACAATTATTTTGTTAGTTATCATCTTTCATACATCTCCCTGTCTTCTAGTTAGTGAACATGGTACAGTGCATCCAGAAAGTATTCACAGTGCTTCTTTTCCACATTTTATGTTACATAACAAAATGGATTCATTTTTTTCTCAAAATTCTACACACAATACCCCATAATGATGTGAGAAGTTTTTTTTTGTTAGATTTTTGCAAATTTATTAAAAATAAAAAATTAAGAAATCACATGTACATAAGTATTCACAGCCTTTTCCATGAAGCTCAAAATTGAGCTCCGGAGCATCCTGTTTCCATTGATCATCTTTGAGATGTTTCTACAGCTTAAATGGAGTCCACCTGTGGTAAATTCAGTTGATTGGACATGATTTGGAATGGACATGATTTGGAAAGACACACACCTGTCTATATAAGTTTCCACAGTTGACAGTGCATGTCAGAGCACAAACCAAGTATGAAGTCAAAGGAGTTGTCTGTAGATCCCCGAGACAGGATTGTTTCGAGGCACAAATCTGGGGAAGGGTACAGAAAAATTTCTGCTGCTTTGAAGGTCCCAGTGAGCACAGTGGCCTCCATCATCCGTAAATGGAAGAAGTTCGGAACCACCAGGGCTCTAACTAGAGCTGGCCGGCCGTCTAAACTGAGTGATTGGGGAAAACGGGCCTTAGTCAGGGAAGTGACCAAGAACTCGATGGTCACGCTGTCAGAGCTCCAGCGTTCCTCTGTGGAGAGAGAACCTTCCAGAAGGACAACCATCTCTTCAGTAATCCACCAATCAGGCCTGTATGGTAGAGTGGCCAGACGGAAGCCACTCCTTAGTAAAAGGCACATGGCAGCCGACCTGGAGCTTTCCAGAAGGCACCTAAAGGACCCTCACATCATGAGAAACAAAATTCTCTGGTTTGGTGAGACAAAGATTGAACTCTTTGGCATGAATGCTTGGTGTCATGTTTGGAGGAAACCAGGCACCGCTCATCACCAGGCCAATACCATCCCTACCATGAAGCATGGTGGTGGCAGCATCATGGTGGTGGCAGCATCATGCTGTGGGGATGTTCTTCAGCAGCAGGAACTGGAAGACTAGTTAGGATAGAGGGAAAGATGAATGCAGCGTGAGCGGAGCTCACTGCTGTCTCCTGTCCTCAGGTTGCTGCCACCCACAGGTGTGTCTCCCGGAGCTGATCACGCTCGTCTGACTAGGAAGATCATCACATCCATCCAGGTCCTGCCTTCCACCTGCCCCGGTCCATGCTGGAGTTCCCTACCGGACTCCACCGCTCTGACTGTAAGTGTTCTTTCCTGCATTATTCTCCCATCGGAGAATCTGTCCCTTATCGTCTCTGTCTGCTCTCTCCCATACGCTACGTACGCTTCAGGGTGCTCCTGTCTTGGCTGAAATTTGACTTGGCATTTTTGTGTTTAGCTTTTCCTTTAGTTTTGCATTTTGTTTTTCTGTTTTTGTTCAATAAAATTGCGAACATTTTTATTGGAGTCTGTGTGATCATTTTGGCTGCTCTGCATTTCAGTCTGATCCCGGTCTGAATCGTGACAACATGGCAGCCCGCCTGGAGTTTGCCAAAAGGCACCTGAAGGACTCTCAGACCTTGAGAAACAAAATTTTCTGGTCTGATGAGACAGAGATTGAACTCTTTGGTGTGAATGCCAGGCATCATGTTTGGAGGAAACCAAGCGCCGCTCATCACCACACCAATACCATCCCTACAGTGAAGCATGGTGGTGGCAGCATCATGCTGTGGGGATGTTTTTCAGCGGCATGAACTGGAAAACTAGTTAGGATAGAGGGAAAGATGAATGCAGCCATGTACAGAGACATCCTGGATGACCTCAGACTGGGGTGACGGTTCATCTTTCAGCAGGACAGCGAGTGTAAGCACACAGCCAAGATATCAAAGGAGTGGCTTCAGGACAACTCTGTGAATGTCCTTGATGGCCCAGCCAGAGCCCAGACTTGAATCCAATTGAATGTTTCTGGAGAGATCTGAAAATGACTGTGCATCGATACTTCCCATCCAACCTGATAGAGCTTGAGAGGTGCTGCAAAGAGGAATGGACAAAACTGGCCAAAGATAGGTGTGCCAAGCCTGTGGCATCATATTCAAAAAGACTTGATGCTGTAATTGCTGCCAAAGGTGCATCAACAAAGTATTGAGCAAAGGCTGTGAATACTTATGTACATGTGATTTCTTAGTTTTTTTTATTTTTGATAAATTTGCAAAAAATCTAAAAAAAAAAAAAATTAATTCATGTTGTCATTATGGGGTATTGTGTGTAGAATTTTGAGGGAAAAAATTAATTTAATCCATTTTGGAATAAGAAAATGTGGAAAAAGTGAAACGCTGTGAATACTTTCTGGATGCGCTGTACGTGAGGATACATAAAAACAGTGACAGCTTGGTGGGACTTCCGGAAAGATGGCATATCAGTCTTTTTATTTAAACTCCACTTAGAACACTTAACTCGAGTCATATATGTAAAACTCTTAGGAATGAGTGGAGGAAATACATGCACAGGCCGCAAAAACACCAAGAGGTTACTTGAAGAACAAACTTGGAAATGGAGGGAACCACCGAGTACAGCCAAAGTGACTCTGAAGATGCCACCTGCAACATATGCAAGACCCACCACTCATCCACCAGCTCGCGGATTTGGAGGGAATATGCCTGGAAAAATTTTGTGCGCTACTTTATCACACCAAAGATGAAAAATAAACAACTCAACCAACCTCAGAAATGTTGGCGAGAGTGTGGAGAATAGGATGTGAATCACATGCATGTCTTTTAGAAGTGTAAAAGAATAACTGTGTTTTGGGAAATGACAAGTGAAATGTTGCAGAGAATACTAGGATACAAGATCCCTATGACCTGTAAGACACTTTATCTTTGTGATCTAACAGATGCAAACATATTGGGGAGCGATAGTTATCTCGTCAAAGTACTGTTAGTAGTGACTAAAAAAGCTATAACAAGGAATTGGTTGAAGACAGATCTACCCACAAGAGAGCAATATTGGGCTATCCTAGAAGACATCTACACAATGGAAAAACTGACACACAAACTATGAATACAAGAAGCACAATTCAATGAAAAATGGGAAAAATGGACAATTTACAAAACCCGAAATGGCGACAAATAACTGGACTCCAAAAGAAAATAATATGGACTATGGGGAAAAAAGGAACATTTGATCCAAGCAGTGAATGTTATTGTTGTTATAAATGTTTTTTTTTCTTTTGGTTGTATGTGAGAAAACAATAAAAATCTAAGTGACAAATAAAAGGTGACAGCTTGGTTTTAATATTTTGCTTATACCAAAATGACAACAACTTCTTTGTCTCAAATTCAAATAGTTGATTGACAATGCATCCATTAAAGATAAATGTCTACTAATTTCCAAAATGAGGAAATTACTGGCAATTTTGCATTGATTTTCTTCAGATTTTTCCCACAATAAGAGCTCTCAAGGCAGGATAAAGCAGATTGAACATGTTCTAAAAGCTCTGTCTGAAACAGTCTCTTTTCAGCCTGACATTAATAAGCCCGTAATGTAATCCATTAATTAAATTAACTTGCTATGTGTGCGAGATGATTTAAGCATGCATCAAAAATTAACGTGAAAGTTACTTTTTCAAGTAACTCGTTACTTTAGTCATGCAGTAATTGGTAAGTAACTCACTTTTGAAAAGAACTAGTAACTATAACTAGTTATCATTTTCTAGTAACTTGCCCAACACTCTTTATAATGTAATTGTGCGGCGCAAAAAATTTGCCCATTCTCGTTTGGTGCTCAGGCACCTTTAGGGTTCCAAGTAGCTGTGCTGCGGGAAACTTACTGTTCTTCTTCAAAAGTGCATAGGAAACAAAAAATAATACATGGAAACCTGAAATTTTACAGTCTGATCAAAAACTCTCCCCACTACCCAGAGACCAAAAATCAAGGCACTGCATACGTACATAGGTGGTGCTATAATAAACACTTACATATTTGAAAATATCTCAAGAATGGCTGGGCCAAGACTGAAAATTCTTTCATCACCATCATTCTGTTCACTGAAACCTTCTGCAACTTTTCTTCAACTAATGCATACCTGTGCATGCTCATAGAAACCCCAAGTATAAGCAAGTACTTCTGCATGCCCATAGAAACCAAGTGTAAGAAAGCATTTCTGCATGACCGTAGAAAGTTACTGTTACCATGACAACAGTAACCATGGTGATGCCTGCCTTTAATCTTTGGCATGTTTACCATGGCAACAGTAACCACGGTGAAACCTGCCTTTGATCTTTGATGTCACCACTTGTCCAGTGATGCCTGCCTTTGATCTTTGATGGTGTGTCTGCCTGGCAACAGTAACCATGGTAACCATGTCATAGAGTAACCATGCCATGTCAGTAACCATCTCATAGATAGATCAAAGGATTCTATGACGTCATATACGCACAGATGTGCACCTATATGTCAACGCCGCCAAGACATTCCTCGCACAAGAAAAAACTGGAGACTAGGGAGGCAAGGCGGATGTGGAAAAGGACAGCTCCTGAAAATCTAGAAGAAGTGGATATAATTCAGCTAGGAGGAATGGAGGTGGGAAGCGGGTAAGAGGAAGTTTGGGGCTCGGTGGAGTCTAAAAGAAGCAAACGTAGACGTAAAGAAACTCAGTCAAGACCATTATCAAGTGCTGATGAATCAGAAGATGAACAATCCCGGAATAAACAGAAGGAGTGTAAAGTAATCATTAAATGTACTCAGGAGGGAGCATCGTTTCGTGAGTGGAACCCAAGTAAGCTCACAAATGCAATTAAAAATTTACTTGGAGAAGTTTTAAATGCAAGAATTCTTCGTAGTGGTTCATTACTAGAGTTACATGTAAAGAGCATGTTCAACAAGGAAAAGCAAACAGAGTCAATAAGATGGAAGGGAAAAATGTGCAGTGTTCAGTACTGGAAGGAAATAAGACAATGCGAGGAGTGATATCGGGCATTTCAACGGATGTCTCAACTCATGAAAAAATGAAAAACTTAACTGGAGCAAAAGTGACAGAGGTACAAAGATTTAAAACTAATAGAAATGGCAAAAAATGTGATAGTCTGTCCGTAATGTTAAAATTTGATGAAACAAGACTGCCAAGTAAGGTGTATATTGGCTACATCAGCTATGAAGTCAGACTTTACGTTCCTCCCCCACTCAGATGTTTCAAATGTCAAAAGTTTGGTCATGTAGCAGCGATATGCAAAGGTAGACAACAATGTGCCAGATGCACCGGTGAACATGAATATGGCAAGTGTGAAAGGGGAGCCAAATTAAAGTGCTGTAACTGCAGCGGTGAACATAGCTCTGCATATTGAGGTTGTGAAGGTAGCAAAAGAGCAGCAGAAATTCAGCAGATAAAAGTCTTATAGGGATTAACATATGCAGAAGCTGCAAAAAAGGTGCCAGCGAAAAAAGTGGGAGTGGACTCTGACAGGGAAAGTGTGCAGACTTGCAGTGCATGCAGTAGAATTAAGGAAGATACTGTGGTGAGCCGAGCGCTGAGTTTATCCGCGCCCGGGCCACTCAGTATTTTCCCTTTTTCTCCCTTTTTATTTCTGCTCGGTTATTATTGGTTCTCCAAGGGCTTTTACTGTGACAGCGCCGTAGCCGAACTTCCGGCTGTCAAACTCTAGTCAGCACTGTCACAGCCAATCATGATTTGGTAATTACATTTCCTCCTCCTGTTTGGTTCAGTGCTTTTTGCCATCAGTATTTAAGGGAGCAGCTGAAGCTCACTCCTCGCTGCGACTTACATCAACGCTTGACTGGAGTCCCTACGTCCGGCTCCAGTCCTGTTCCAGTTTCCTTCCTTGCTACTATGTATCTGTAAGTGTTCATTCTATAGCGTCAGGTTCCGCCCTTGCTACTTTCTTGTATTGGTATTAGTATTCTTTATTTGTGCTCAAGTTTAATGTTTGTGTTTTGCCCCACGTGGCTCTTTATTTTGTATTCTCTCTAATAAACAAGCAAACTCTCTGTTGGCATCTGGCGCCTCATTTATGGCCTGAAAAAGGGCAAGCATGACAGTAGGTCGCAGCCCAGCGAGGTGCAAGCCGCAGTAAGTTTGTTTTTTGGGCTTGATTTTTTCACCCTTTTCCAGGTGCCAGTTTTGTCTGGAGATATGGCCTCATCAAGGAATGGGTATCCTATGAACCTGGGCTTCGAGCTTGTCCAGGCTCTGATGGAGATTGATGGCCTCCTTTCCAATGCTCATATGTTCGCCACCTCCAGAAATGCACGCTGGTACCTGGACCTCGCAGAGGCGGCAGAAAAGCACCATCCTCACCTGGCCAAGCACGCCGAGGGCAGGGAAAGGATCGCCGAACTCGTGGCGCTTCAGCAGAAGAATCGGGGGCTGGTGAAGAGTCCCAGCAGGAGGCCAAAGACGGAGCAGACGGTGAGGTATCCCCGCTCCTCGCCCCAGGATCAGGTTCCTGCTACGCGTCCAGCCCCAGATTCTGCGTCACCGAAGAGCTGTCTCCCAACGCAGTAGAGGAAGAAGGCAGTCGGGGTTCCCCAGTGAAGAGGAACAGTGGGCAGCTGAGCTCACAGGGGCAGTGTGGCTGAAGCACGCTCTTCCTTCCATCCCAGCAGAATCTTACAGAACATTGTGGCGGCTGTTAGACTGGTGGAGGCTAATCCCGGACTAAATAACTATTCTGAGTATGCCGAGCTGCTGGCACTTCCCTGACCTGAATTTAGCCTTGCCTCCAGCCAGAAGACGTCGCCGCCCTTCCCGTGATCTATCTCCCCGGGACACCACCGTTCTGATGGGGAGGGAGTCTCCTGACTGGCCCGACCCTCTGTGAGATTCCCGTCCGGACCCTTCCCCGGGCCACTAAAGAAACTCCGCCTCCCAGCCAGCTGTTCCCCCCGCGCCACGATGGAAGGTCAATACAGCACCCTCAGCCTCTGGGTCATCTTTTCCGGCATTCTGTCAGCTCCATGTCCCTGGACTGCCTCGGCTGCTCCTCCCTCCTCCTTGGCACTTCCTTCAGCTGCTGTGAGCCCTATGGTTCCTTGTCTGGCTCCGCCCGTCACTGATCCTGTTGGGGCGGCTCCTCCTTGTCTTCCGGAGGGGCCCTCCGTCACCATCCCTATGGGAAAAGGAAAAATCAAGGCCGCTGCAGCAGTCACCATCGTTCCCCGGGAAAGCAGGCAAGTGTTTTTTCATTCTGAATCTCTGTTTGATGAATCATCTTGTCTGATTCCCGGGGGTGGAGCTCAGGGTTCACAGTCCTCTGAGCTCCCACCACCTGCTGCAGCCATTAAAATTGTTCCTGCTACCTCTGTGTTTCCTCCCCTTCTCCAAGTGTCCCCCGGTGCCAGGAATAGACCGTTGGATGGAGGAAAAGCCTGCGGCCCTAGAGAGCCTGGTTCCAGCCCCCCAGCTGCGTCATGGGCAGAGGAGGACGGCTGACTGACATTTGGAGCCTGCGCCAACAATAAAGCATCCCCAGGTCTCCGTGGAGCAGCAGTCAGCTCCAGCAGGCAATGGATACCCTGCCACCACGCTGAGTGGGCCATCGGCATGGGTTTCAGCGCCAGGGGGTTCTTGGACTGTGGAGACCATCATGCCGGCTGCGGAGACCACCGCAGTCGAGTGGGAACCAAAAGTGGACCTCCAGATCGTCGAGCCTGGATTGTCAGAGTCCTGGACGGCGGTAGAGCTCGAGTTCAGGCAGGTGCTCTATTTTGTCTTCTTACTTTCTGTGTTGGAGCATTCTTGCCTGTCTCTTGGGGAGAAGAGCCAGGTGCAGCCGGCCGCTGCATCCAAGCTCGTCTCGCCGGGCGCTGCCGCTGCCAGTGACCCTGACTCCTGTTCTCCCTCTCTGTCCGAGCCTTCTTCCGGGGTCACCGGAGAGTCAGCTCCGGTCGTTGTCATCGAGGCTCTGGGTTCGTGTTTGGAGGTCATCCCAGGTGCTGTGCTGGCCCAATCGGGGTCCACCGTGGGTGCTGCGCTGACCCGGTCAGGGTCCACCGAGGGTGCTGCACTGGCCCAGTCAGGGTCCACCGAGGGTGCTGCGCTGGCCCAGTTCGAGGTTGGTGAGGGAGCTGCAGATCCCCTTCTGCCTGACACCAGACTGGTTCCCCATTCCCCCCCTTCCCCTCCTATTCTCCACCCCCAGACGCAGCTGGGGTCTCTCTCATTCGTTATGGCTTCCCCTTGTTGTGCCTCTCGGTAGGGAAGCTGCCTCCAAGCTCCCCCCTCCGGTCCTGGTGGTCTAAGGACGCGGGCCGGCTGCCTGAAGGACTGTTCCACTGGTTCGACGACCTGGGCCAGCTACCTGAACTGCTTTCTTTTTTTCTAATGTGGAGTCTTGATGCCGGTAGGCCACCTGAACTGCCTTTTTTTTTTTCTCTCTGTACCTGCCGGTATCCCTGTACTTGTGTTTTCATGGTGTTTTTTTTTCCCTGTCTCGTATATTGCTAAAAAGAGATTTTTTTTCCTTGCCTTGAGATCGAGTAGTAGTGTACTTATATATTTTTTGTGTTCACCTATTTTTCTGGATTTGAACATTTTCTGAGTTGAAGTGTACATATATTTTTGTTTTCACTTATTTATCTGGTTTTGGACATTCTGTGACGTCATTCGTGTATGTATGTGTGTATTAGCCGCACTATTTTGTGTTTGACCCTTGTTGTTATTATCTGATCCTTGTGTTTTTTTTCTCTCTGTATGTTGCTATTAGACATTTTTGTGGCTGTTTTCTTTCAGGTTTCTCTCCCTCCTAGCCTGTTTCCCCCTCCGCCCACCCGAGGTCAGTCTTGCTAGCTTTGTGGTTTGGGGGGGGGGGGCTCTCTGGATGTTACTTTGGACGCCTGGAATGCGTCCCTTGAACGGGGGATGCTCTGGTTTTGAAGGAAAATAATTTTATCTTATTTGTGGTAGATGTGATAAACTGCACTGTGCAGACTTCCAAGAAAACAGAAAAAATCTAAATCATTGTGAAAGCAGCAGAAAAATATATTGGAATTAAGGGGCAACATTGGGAAGCAGTTGAGGATTTGTTAAGTGGGGGATCTTTAAGTTCACAGACATCATGGGCTGGTAGATCAACCGCCAGTCAAATCTAAAAGAAGAAGAAGAAGGAGATGAGACGCAGTTACGGACTACAGCTAGAAGAATAATAATGAGATGAGATGCAGATACGAGATTAAAGAAGAAGAAGAATGTCACAAAGCTATGAGGAAAACGTCACAAAGCTATGAGGAAAACGTCACAAAGCTATGAGGAAAACGTCTCAAAGCTAATCTAAAAGAAGAGATTTCTTGAATTATATACTGTATATACTGTATATTGTGGAGTGTGTAAATGACGAGGCAGATTTGTCTCCGGCAGTTTATTACACATCGCACACATGAGTATAGTAGAAAGAGGGCATCTCAGACAGAACTCTTCTCTTAAATACTCAGGTCTTCCTACAGCCGCTTCTACACATCAAAGGTCACATTGCATTCATATCAAAGGTCACATTGCATGCACTTCCTTAATCCCTTAACATCCCCCTCACAGTCTCTGCATTCACTTCCTTAATCTAACTTCAACATCCCCCTCGCAGTCTCTGACACACAAAGGATCCTCCTAGCAGTCTCTGACACACAAAAGATCACACTTTCACAACTTCCAGTTATCTCCAAGGAAACTCTGCTCTTTGTTCTTATCTAAGATGCTACACATTACGTTTTCCCCATGTGCGGCTACACCACCCCCCCGAGCATATTGGATCGAACAAAAGAATAAGTCCGTATGCTGTGACAGAATCATTAAACATCAATCCACATGCTGCCTGGGCTTCTGTCTTCTCCCGTATCTGCTGTAACCAGGATTCACCGCCTCCGCGGCGCTGTCATGCTGGGGAGCTGCTGTTTGGGGGTGAAAACCTTTTGTCTGTCCCTGTGGGTGTTCTGGGGAAATTTTACTCTGGGAAACTCCCCGTGGGGGCCTTCCACGCCGAGGGGCCCTCGCCCAACAGCACTTGCTCGTCCGCCACCACAAAAGCGGGTTTGAGTCTGTTAATGCCAACCTTTTCCCTCCTACCCCCCAAATCTAGCAAAAAATGCTTGTCCCCTGTTTCCAGCACTCTGAACGGTCCATCATAAGGTGGGCGCAATGGGGGGCGATGTGCATCGTGTCTGACAAAAACAAACTCCGCGTTTTTCAAAGTCTTAGGCACAAAAACGCGCAGAAAACTGGTGAACAGGACCCGGCAGCGCAACAGCTGAGACGGGGAGCTGCCCAGCGCAGGATTATCTGGGAGAAACTCCCCGGGCAGCCGAAGTGGTTGCGCAAAAACGAGTTCAGCCGGGGAAGCTTCCAAGTCCTCTTTAGGCGCAGAACGTAACCCCAATAAAACCCACGGTAGCTTATCTACCCAATTTGCATCCGTCAGTGACGCCCTGAGAGCCGCTTTCAATGACCTATGAAAACGTTTGCATAACCCATTAGCCTGTGGATTGTACGCGGTTGTGCGGTGAATTGTGACACCAAGGCTGCGGGCCATTGTTGACCAAAGTTCGGAAACAAATTGAGGGCCTCTGTCAGATGTAATGTCCGACGGGACTCCAAAACGCACCACCCATGCTGTTAAAAACACGCGCGCCACCTCCTCGGCTGTGGTTGACGCCAGTGGAACCACCTCAGGCCAGCGCGTGGTGCGGTCCACCATTGTCAGAAGGTGCGTGCACCCCTGTGATGGTGGGAGGGGGTCCACGAGGTCCACGTGAACATGGTCGAACCTCTTAGCCGGGATGTGAAACGGCTCCAAGGGAGCTCTCATGTGTCTGTGTACTTTGGCTCGTTGGCACGCCATGCAGGCTGCTGCCCACTCTTTCACTTGTTTGTGAAGGCTCGGCCACACAAATTTCTCTCCTACCATCTTGACCGATGCGCGCACTCTCGGGTGCGCTAAAGAATGAATCGAGTCAAAAACGCGGCGGCGCCACGCGGCCAGCACCACGGGACGCGGTTGCCCAGTGGAGACATCGCAGATTGGGGGGGCATACCGTCTTGCAGCACCCTGCTCTCCAGCCTTAACCCTGTTGGTCCAGACTGGAGTGCGCGCACATCCGTGTCACTAACCTGCTCCGCGGCCATGGCTGTGTAATCTATCCCCATGCGGACCGAGGCCGCCACGACTCGTGAGAGGCAGTCTGCCACTACATTCAGTTTACCCGACACATGCTGAATATCGGTAGTAAACTCTGAGATCGCGGCCAGCTGTCTCTGCTGCCGGCCCGACCACGGTTCTGAAACCTTGGCCATCACGAATGTTAGTGGCTTGTGGTCAACGAACGCGGTGAAACGGCGTCCTTCCAGCCAGAACTGGAAGTGGCGAATGGCCAAGTGGAGAGCCAGCAACTCCCTGTCGAATGCGCTGTATTTACGTTCACTATCGCGCAAAGCCTTGCTGAAAAAGGCGAGCGGGTGCCAAGCCCCGGCTACACGCTGCTCCACGACCGCCCCTATGGCCACATCTGACGCGTCAGTAGTGAGCGCTATGCGGGCCGTTGGGTCTAGATGTGCCAACAACACACGTTTGCCAGGGCTGCCTTGACTTCCGAGAACGCCTGCTCTCGCTCCGGGGGCCATTCGATCTTATTCGCGGGTTTCTGTTTTTTGAGCACGGTGTACAGTGGTTGCATGAGCTGCGCTGCGCGGGGGAGGAAACGGTTATAAAAATTCACCATTCCCAACAGTAACGCCCTGATCGTTTGCGGTTGGGGAAAATCTGCTACCGCGCGCACTTTGTCAGGCAGTGAAACCGCTCCTTCAGGAGAGACGCGGTGCCCCAAAAAATCAATCCCCGTCACCCCGAACTGACACTTCGCTGGGTTGATTATTAAACCGTGCTCTCCCAACCTCTGAAAAACCGCCGTGAGGTGGGTTTCGTGTTCGTCTTCGGACGTGCTGGCTACCAAGATATCGTCCAGGTAGACGAATATGAAAGGGAGATCGCGCAGCACCGCATCCATCATGCGCTGGAATGTCTGTGCGGCCCCTTTAATCCCGAATGGCATGAGCAAAAACTCGAATAGACCAAACGGAGTTATCACCGCTGTTTTGGGTATGTCCTCAGCGCGCACTGGGACTTGGCGGTAACCGCGGACCAAGTTTATTTTAGAAAAAACGCGCGCTCCTGCCAAGTGAACGGAAAAATCCTGGAAGTGAGGAATTGGGTAGCGGTCGTGCGCTGTGGCGTTGTTCAACGTGCGGAAATCCCCGCAAGGCCGCCACAAACCGTCAGCTTTAGGGACCATGTGTAGCGGGGAAGCCCATGGGCTGTTTGAACACCTGATGATGCCCAACCTCTCCAGGTTGGCGAACTCCTCGCGTGCTATGGCCAGTTTAGCTGCGTCCAAGCGCCGAGGTTTTGCAAAAACGGGCGGCCCGGTGGTGGTAATATAATGTTCCACCCCGTGTTTAGCGACGGCTGCCGAAAACGTCGGGACTGTGAGTGCTGGGAACTGAGTGAGCAGCGTGTGGAACTTACCGTTTGCAGCTGTGACGTTGGCTTGTGCTGTTGGCCGGGACGATCGAGCTGTACAGGGAATAGAATCAAAGGACAGTGCATTAACCAGGCACCTGTTAGCGACATCAACCAATAAACCATGTGAGCACAAAAAATCAGCCCCCAATATATTGAAATTCAATGCTGCTATGACAAAAGTCCACTCAAATGCATGGCCGTGTAGCGACAGAAGTACAGTCCTCTCACCAAAGGTCTTAATCTCCGAGCCGTTTGCTGCTGCCATCTCGGGGCCGCTGGAACCTGCCAGCCGGTCGGCGTAGGACGGCATGATGAAACTCAACTGGGCGCCGGTGTCCACGAGGAAATGCCTCCCCGAGCGTGCGTCCGTCAAGTAGAGCAGCTTGTTCTCCTCCCCGAGGGTCGCAGCTGCTACCGACCCCCGGTCTTGGCGTTTCCCGAGCGCTTGAACTGGCACGGTGGTACACATTTGCGTGCCTTCTCTGCAAAGTGGCGATGGTAGAAACAAAGGATGTCTCCTCCGCGTTCCTTGGCTCCCGCCGCCGCTGTTGTTGGTGGTTCTGCTACCGCCGTCAATGGCTCCTCGCCCTCTCCGGCCGTCGCGCCGAGCTCCGTCGCTGCCGCCGTGGTCGCGAGCTCTCCGCTGGCCATGATGATCCGGTGTGCTTCCCGGGCCAGCGCACGGTAGTCCCGCTTGGCTAGCAATGGCGAATTGGCCAGGGCTGCTCTCGTCGCTGACGGAAGGTTCCAGAGGAAGAGGTGGGTAAAAATGAAGTGGTCGTTGTCCGAGCCCTTCAATCTCAGCATCTTCTCCATGAGGTCAATAGCCGTGCAATCTCCTAACCCGGTCCGCGTCAGGAGTCTCTCTGCTCTCTCCTCAACCGAGAATGTGTAGTGCTGGATAAGTGCGGCCTTCAACGCGTCGTATTTGTCGCTGGTTGGTGGCTGATCCAGCAGGCTCTCCACATGCTGAGCCGTGTGGGTGTTGAGCTTTGTGACCACATGGTAGAATTTAGTGTCATCCACCGATATCCCCCGGAGGACGAACTGCGCCTCAACCAGGTGGAACCAGGAGCGCGGGTTGTGCTGCCAAAAATCCGGTAGCTGGATTGTAACGGCATACGCTTGGCTGGGGGCTCCCAACAAGGCTGGCTCCGGGGAACTCTCTTAGTGTTGCATGCTTCGTCTTGGGTCACCAGTGTGGAGTGTGTAAATAACGAGGCAGATTTGTCTCCGGCAGTTTATTACACATCTCACACATGAGCATAGTAGAAAGAGGGCATCTCAGACAGAACTCTTCTCTTAAATACTCAGGTCTTCCTACAGCCGCTTCTCCACATCAAAGGTCACATTGCATTCATACCAAAGGTCACATTGCATGCACTTCCTTAATCCCTTAACATCCCCCTCACAGTCTCTGCATTCACTTCCTTAATCCTTTAACATCCCCCTCGCAGTCTCTGACACACAAAGGATCCTCCTAGCAGTCTCTGACACACAAAAGATCACACTTTCACAACTTCCAGTTATCTCCAAGGAAACTCTGCTCTTTGTTCTTATCTAAGATGCTACACATTATGTTTTCCCCATGTGCGGCTACAATATAGTGATTATTATTATAGAGTGATGATAATCAAGTCAGTGGCGGTAATGTACCTGTAAGCTGGTTGCCAACCGCTAATCAAATCTAAAAGAAGAAGAAGAAGATTCCTCGCACAGAGTGAACTTCACCTCGCACACAGTCCGGGGACGGATGGTTTTTTCATGCCTGGGGAGTGGTTCAGAACTCCTTATACGGAGATGTAGAGTGATGATAATCAAGTTGTGGTGGTAATGCACCTGTAGAGAGTGATAAATGGAGGCTTTGGCATAGCTTTCTCTCGTAGAAAGAGGGCATCTCAGACAGAACTCTTCTCTTAAATACTCAGGTCTTCCTACAGCCGCTTCTACATATCAAAGGTCACATTGCATTCATACCAAAGGTCACATTGCATGCACTTCCTTAATCCCTTAACATCCCCCTCACAGTCTCTGCATTCACTTCCTTAATCCTTTAACATCCCCCTCGCAGTCTTTGACACACAAAGGATCCTCCTAGCAGTCTCTGACACACAAAAGATCACACTTTCACAGCTTCCAGTTATCTCCAAGGAAACTCTGCTCTTTGTTCTTATCTAAGATGCTACACATTATGTTTTCCCCATGTGCGGCTACAATATAGTGATTATTATTATAGAGTGATGATAAGTCAGTGGCGGTAATGTACCTGTAAGCTGGTTGCCAACTGCTAATCAAATCTAAAAGAAGAAGAAGAAGATTCCTCGCACAGAGTGAACTTCACCTCGCACACAGTCCGGGGACGGATGGTTTTTTCATGCCTGGGGAGTGGTTCAGAACTCCTTATACAGAGATGTAGAGTGATGATAATCAAGTCGTGGTGGTAATGCACCTGTAGAGAGTGATAAATGGAGGCTTTGGCATAGCTTTCTAGCAGATATAGAGTGATAATTGTAGAGTGATGTCTGAAGATAGAGTAGGTGGCAGTAATGCACCTGTAAGCTGGTTGCCAGCCGCCAATCAAATCTCAAAGACGAAGAAGAGGAAAAAGAAGACGCAGTCCAAGGACGGATAATTTTTTCACACATAGGGAGTTGTTCGGGGCTCCTTGTGTGGGGGTGTGGAGTGATGGTAGTCAAGTAACTGGCGATAATGCACCTGTAAGCTGGTTGCCAACCACCAATCAAATCTAAAAGAAGAAGAAGAAGAAGTATATGTCATAGCTATGAACGTCCATAGCTCCCCTACCGACGTTCATTAAAGATTGCCCCTCCTAAACTTCCACATATCCGGGGAGACTGAAATCCGGGGATGCACACCCTCGTAACCTCAGCAAAGCACTTATAAAATCTAAGGCCAGTCCGACGAATGATTCAGGAGATACTCACGGAACAGACAGACAGACACATAGACAGAGATTCCTTGCTTTATAATATGATAGTGGCAAACTCTAAAAATAAAGTTTTGTCCACCATATTTTTAAAAATGTGCAAATGAAGTCAGAATGAACTCCTCCTAGGCCATTCATCCAGATTGCTTGAAATTAAGCAGAGATCATCTAAAGACATTGATAGTGAAAAGCTGTTCAAATTATCCAAAAATATCAATCTGTTTTGAGGCCAATCAAGTTATACAGTTTCTCTTTAGCATGTAGTTTTGGGTTTAACTCCAGACATACTGATTCAAATTTGATGAAACTTCAGATTCACATCCACAACAGAATTCTATGGCTAACCACCAAATTTCATGCAATCCTGTTAATGTTCCAAAAATCATGTTCATGAAGTGTCTGTCAGCCATTTTGTCTTGTCAGTGGAATATTTTATTAGTGTATAAGGAAGTCAGTGTGTGACCCAAAGCAGTTGTGTGGTGTAGGAGTTAAGTTGCTTGTCTATCAAGCAGGGGCCCTGGTTTCAAATCCTTCTAGTAATGTGTTGCTCTTTTAATGTGCAACATACTTTTTCTATGTGTTTGAAAACAACATGTAGTGCACAATAAGTTTTAAATGCTCTATTACTGCTGCTTGGAATCCTTTCAAATGATGATTTATCATTTGAGAAAGTTAAGAGTGCAAGCTCAAGTAATCATGTGGTGTTGTGGTTACGGTAAGTGCTTGGTATGCAGGGGGTCCCAGGTTCAGATCTTGCCAGGGAGGTCTTGTTCTTCTGAACAACAACTGAAGTACAGCATGTCTCTCCTGTACTTTTTAAAGATACATACAATATGTAAGAATTTCACCTCAAGATAATGTTTGCAAAATTATTTTGATGGTACACCATTTGACAGTGTGAATGTCACCTCCTTCATAGCCTTAGTGTGTCCATATTGCCTGCAACAGCTCTTTTTTTGTGTGATTACTGGGGGGACAGCAGGTGTGACCTTGGTATGTGGCCTTGGTCCCTGCAGCAAATCACAGGGCACGACTTTAGCCACCAACAACAAAAAGCCCTGTGGTTGGCTATTGGTACTGGGGTCGTAGTCGCCGTGGCTCTGGCTTTTTCAGTGTTCCTACAAGAAACAAGAATGTTACATGGTGCTGCTTTAGAAACTAATGTATAGCAGACTTTAGGTTTTAAATGCTTTTGCTAAGCAATACAAGACCTTTAACTTTACACCTGCTTGGAACCCGATGATTGCTGCTTGTGGCTCTATTTTATCTCTAAACTTAAGTTAATTTTATTGTTGATAAAGGCTTGTAGCTTTGTTTGCAGAGTATTTGTACTATGGAGCAGTGTGGGTGTAAATAAAACTGATCAAGAATCAAAAATCCCTTTTCTTGGATGTTTCATCTAGTAAGCTTTCCTAAGATCTTCAGGATGCTCGAGCTTGTCCCTGTATGTCATGCTCACTCAGTAAGAAGCTTTGAAATATTGAGAACGTTCAAAAAGTCCTTCAGCCACAGCAGCTCAAGAATAAATGCCAGGCCAAGTCTAAAGCCCTAATTCTTGTTCTGACTTAATCCAATTCATAAATCTGTAATGACTCGTGTTGCTGTACTCTGGTTCTTCTTACCATCCTGTCTTCACTCTTTAGCACACTACTTTTCTCTAGAGTTAAATATATGCAATACTTTCAATATTACATTATTCATCGGTACATATATGGCAGAAATAGACTTGTTGTGATGCTGCTAAGCTGGCAGATGAGTGCAGAACTTTTTAAATTATAGATAGCTGTCCCATTTTGAATTATACCACTGAACTTTGTTGAAATGCTGAAGTTGATGCATTGAGCAAAAATTGTGTAGCCGTAATATATTCCAAAAATAGAGAAAAACCTCAGAGTTACGAGTTACAGAATGTTATTACTTATTTATTTGAGACTTCGCATTGAAGTCAGCTTTTTTTTTTTTTTTTGCTGCAGCTTTCAGAAAGTTAGTGCTCCAGACAGTCACACAGAGGCAAATATCAATAAGCATGAGTCCACTGAGTCGGTGTCATGTTATGTTTTTTAATTCATGTTTATCCTTATTAACCTGTTGCATTCCGGTGTACCGCGGGCGGACATGTCTCTGCGTCCTAGAGCGCACGAGGGCGCTGCGTCCTAGAGCGCACTGAAAAAAAAAGCTGCATTTCCGTTCTTCCACTACAGACACAGCCGCGAACAGAAAGCCAAAGGAGTGCTTTGATTGGTTTAGATGTGATTGACCTCTCATTCGACTAATAAGAGCCTTTAATTGGGTTTCTGAAACCTTGAAGAACCAATGACTGAAAACCTAGCAAGAAGGACCCGCCTACCAACGGCTGCGAATACAGCCAGCCAATTGAAGCACAGAAGTTCGAAAGCGGTTTTGTGTAAGGCTGGATGACACACAGGCGTTAGCCAGTCTTTTTTTCTTACTACTGTTATTTGTTTTGAAAAATCGTTCGCCAAAACCGCAATCATGGAAGCGCAAAACCGCAATAATGGAATTGTGGTTCTGGTCAACTGTGGGAAATTGACCAGAGTGCAAGGGGTTAAAGGCAAATTAATTACTTGGCATATTCAGCAATTTCTTGTGTGTTTTCATGGAAAACAGAGAAATTTTGAAGTGTCCCAAATTTTTAAATGGTTGTGTGTATATACAACAATATATATATATATATATATATATACAGTATATAATATATATACAGTGGGGCAAAAAAGTATTTAGTCAGCCACCAATTGTGCAAGTTCTCCCACTTAAAAGATGAGAGAGGTCTCCAATTTTCATCATAGGTATACCTCAACTATGAGAGACAAAATGGGGAAAAAAAATCCCGAAAATCACAATGAAGGATTTTTAATGAATTAATTGGTAAATTCCTCGGTAAAATAAGTATTTGGTCACTAACAAAAGTTCATCTCAATACTTTGTTATATACCCTTTGTTGGCAATGACAGAGGTCAAACGTTTTTTGTAAGTCTTCACAAGTTTTTCACACACTGTTGCTGGTATTTTGGCCCATTCCTCCATGCAGATCTCCTCTAGAGCAGTGATGTTTTGGGGCTATCGCTGGGCAACACGGACTTTCAACTCCCTCCAAAAATTTTCAATGCGGTTGAGATCTGGAGACTGGCTAGGCCACTCCAGGACCTTGAAATGCTTCTTACGAAGCCACTCCTTCATTGCCCGGGCAGTGTGTTTGGGATCATTGTCATGCTGAAAGACCCAGCCACGTTTCATCTTCAATGCCCTTGCTGATGGAAGGAGGTTTTCACTCAAAATCTCACGATACATGGCCCCATTCATTCTTTCCTTTACACGGATCAGTCGTCCTGGTCCCTTTGCAGAAAAACAGCCCCAAAGCATGATGTTTCCACACCCATGTTTCACAGTACGTATGGTGTTCTTTCTCCTCCAAACACGACAAGTTGAGTTTTTACCAAAGAGTTCTATTTTGGTTTTATCTGACCATATTACATTCTCCCAATCCTCTTCTGGATCATCCTAATGCTCTCTAGCAAACTTCAGACGGGCCTGAACGTGTACTGGCTTAAGCAGGGGGACACGTCTGGCACTGCAGGATTTGAGTCCCTAACGGCGTATTGTGTTACTGATGGTAGCCTTTGTTACTTTGGTCCCAGCTCTCTGCAGGTCATTCACTAGGTCCCCCCATGTGGTTCTGGGATTTTTTGCTCACCGTTCTCGTGATCATTTTGACCCTACAGGGTGAGATCTTGCGTGGAGCCCCAGATTGAGAGAGATTATCAGTGGTCTTGTATGTCTTCCATTTTCTAATAATTGCTCCCACAGTTGATTTCTTCACGCCAAGCTGCTTACCTATTGCAGATCGAGTCTTCCCAGCCTGGTGCAGGTCTACAATTTTGTTTCTGGTGTCCTTTGACAGCTCTTTGGTCTTGGCCATAGTGGAGTTTGGAGTCTGACTGTTTGAGGTTGTGGACAGGTGTCTTTTATACTGATAATGAGTTCAAACAGGTGCCATTAATACAGGTAACGAGTGGAGGACAGAGGAGCCTCTTAAAGAAGAAGTTACAAGTCTGTGAGAGCCAGAAATCTTGCTTGTTTGTAGGTGACCAAATACTTATTTTACCGAGGAATTTACCAATTAATTCATTAAAAATTCTTCAATGTGATTTTCTGGATTTTTTTTTCTCATTTTGTCTCTCATAGTTGAGGTATACCTATGATGAAAATTGGAGACCTCTCTCATCTTTTAAGTGGGAGAACTTGCCCAATTGGTGGCTGACTAAATACTTTTTTGCCCCACTGTATATATATAACCCCTTACACTCTGGTCAATTTCCCTAAAAACACCTAAAAATAACGTACCCAAAGTAAATCAAAAGCTGTTCTTCAACCCTTTGCAGCATCTTCATGGGGTTGGTCTCATTTAAAAGAAAACACTGAATTTTTTGGCAAAACAGTCATAATCTCTCTAAGTGCTCCTGCCACTGAGTAACAGTCAATCTAAACATGCTGAACTTGAAGAAAATAAATTTCGCCTGGGTGTTTTTTTGGATACAAATGCTTGCAAATAACACACAGCTGTCAGATCCGGGCTGGAAAATGCAACAGAAATGTAGAACCAAGTGTTATCCAGCTGAGGTCAAAATTTTGTAACAGTACCACAAAAAATGAATATATTACACAGCTTTCTTCTCAGGTTGTTCCCAGGCATTTTTGAACTGTGCCAAATTGTGCCAAATGGCACAGTTTGGAAAAACGTCTGTAACTTTTGAATGATTCAATATAGAAGCTTCATCTTGGGCTCTAAATGAAAGGTGACACTCAGGGCTGTGTGTGTGTGTGTGGGGGGGTTGTTTATTCATTCATGAATGAATGAATGAACAAACAAGCCCCCACACACAAAGAAGCATGCCACGTAAAAAATGTGTGGCTTTTTTTTACAAGAAAAAATAACCTACAGTGCATTAAAAATTATACTAAAATATCTGTAATGTAGAAGATAACAACTCCCCCCCCGCTACAGCGGACGGACATCGCCCATCACTACATGACGGACCGCAGTGATGGTGCGCCGCGGTCTACTATGCACAGTTGTACTAAAATATCTGCAATATATCTGCAATATATCTGCAGTCCGCTACAGAAGAGTAGCGGGGGGGGGGGGGGGCTTCACGGTCCGGACGTGGCACACGGACCGGTCCGTCAACGGTCCATCATGTGGCGATGACGCACAGTTGTAATTTACCTATCAGTCAAAAGTCATTTGGATTACAATTTTCAGGGATAAAGAATAATTTAGCTTATAACACTTACCTGTCCACAACAGCAGTGTCGCTGGAGAACTTCCCTTCCTCATTGTCAGACAAACATGACGCTGGTCCGCTTGTTACGACTGGTGGTTCTGGTCATGCGACCCGGTCAAACCATGATTCCATTATTGCAGTTTTGCGCTTCCATGATTGCGGTTTTGGCGAACGATTTTTCAAAACAAATAAGAACAGTAGTAATGTGGCACATATGTTTGGTTCATATTTCCCACAAGAGTGTGGCACATATGTCTGGTTCATATCTCCCACAAATGTATGGCTTATGTGGATTGGGGCTTCACGTCTGGAGGAACGAAGAGTCTGGATCGATGGGGGCCGACAGGAGATGTCGAGGAGGTGTGAAGTCGGACCCTTGTCTCAGAGAGGAGGCCCTGGGGGGATCCCCGGAACATCAGAGAATAAGAGACAATGGTGAATCTTCAGAGACTTGCATTGTGATTAAATGTTTGCAGAAGCACCATGTGACTTGAGTTCTTAATCCCCCGGAGGTATAAGAATGTGATGTGACATGATTCTGCCTCTTCTTGCTATTTGAGAATGTTGGATGATTGTGTTCTGCAATAAAGCCGAACCTGAGGAATAAACTCAAGTCTCGTCATTGAACTGAAAAAAAAAAAATGTGCTATTGAGAGATTTTTTTTTCATTGTAATCATAATCTGCTTAAATATTCATAAGCTGTATTCTGATAACGAAGTTTTTTTTTCTCTCCTCCCCCATTGTGTCGTTCCCTCCCCTTCCCTCCCTTTCTTATCTATCTCTGTTTGATGAGGCGCCTATTATGGCTGCCGTGTCGTTGTGTCGCGCTTGCATGCGCACCAATGTCTAGTCAAATTCCTCGTGTGTTTTTTACATGCTTGGCAATAAAGATTATTCTGATTCTGATTCTGAACACAACTTCCACACTGGTGACCCACGACAAAGAATGAGCGCAGAGAATTCTCCCGAGCGGAGCTCATCAGAGGCCAGCCTGATGGCTGCCTCCACACTCCGGCTGCCCGATTTCTGGCAGCACAGCCCGCGCTCCTGGTTTAGCGCGGTCGAAGTGCAGTTCAACCTCCGGAGAATCTCAAAGGATGAAACGAGGTTCTACCATGTGGTAGCGAAGCTGGACAGTCACACGGTCCAGAGGGTGGAAGACCTGGTTAACCACCCACCGGACACCGACAAGTACGGCGCATTGAAGGAGGCGCTGATCAGCCATTTCACCCCCTCGGTGCAACAGCGAGCAGAGGGGCTCCTAGCGTTGATGGAGTCGGAGAACGACAGACCGGTGGACCTGATGGTGAAGATGCTGCGACTGAAAGACTCCGAGGATGGCGAATTTATTTTCGCCCACCTTTTCCTCCGGACCCTGCCGCCAGCAGTGAGAGTGACCCTGGCAGACTCACCCCGATTGGCCAAGTGGGACTACCATGGGCTCAGCAAGGAGGCGCAGCGACTCGTCGACGCCCACAAGCGGAGCGCGGTTTTGGCCGCGGCAGCTGAGCAGAGGACGGCGCCCGGAGATGGTTTGGAGCCAGAGGTGGCGGCGCCAGACGAACCGACGACGGCAGCGACAGGCGTCAGGTGACGCGGAGCTGAAGACGGCCTGTGCTTCTACCACCACCATTTTGCGGAGAGGGCACACAGATGTCTCCCACCGTGCCGCTTCAAACGTCAGGGAAACGCCAAGACCAGGGGCCGGTAGCGGCTGCGTCCCTCGGAGAAGAAAACAAGCTGCTTTACCTGACAGATGCACACTCGGGGAAACAATTCCTCGTGGACACGGGCTCTCAGCTGAGTTTCGTCACGCCTACCTACGCGGAACGGCTGATGCCGTCTAAAGCTCCCTGGGTGTCAGTATCAGCAGCGAATGGCTCAGCGATCAAGACATTCGGTGAGAGGACCATGCTTCTGTCCTTACAGCGCCGTTCATTTGAGTGGACCTTTATTGTAGCGGCAGTCAGTTTTAACATGTTAGGGGCTGATTTTTTGTGCTCACATGGTTTATTGGTTGATCTTGCTAATAGACGTCTGGTTAATGCACTGTCTTTTCATTCTATCCCCTGCACAGCTCGGGTGGCTCCGCCGACTGCACACGCCAACGTCACAGCTGCGGGTGGTAAGTTTCATGCTCTGCTCACTCACTTTCCAGCACTCACAGTCCCAAAGTTTTCGGCGACAGTGGCCAAACACGGGGTGGAGCATTTTATCACCACCACTGGGCCGCCCGTTTTTGCAAAAGCCCGGCGCTTGGACTCAGCTAAACTGGCAATAGCGCGCGAGGAATTTGCCAACCTGGAAAAACTGGGCATAATTAGACGCTCGAACAGCCCTTGGGCTTCACCGTTACACATGGTCCCAAAAGCCGATGGCTCGTGGCGACCTTGTGGCAATTTCCGCAGGTTGAACAACGTCTCGGCACACGACCGCTACCCGATTCCGCACATCCAGGATTTCTCAGTTCATTTGGCAGGGGCGCGCATTTTTTCTAAAATAAACGGTGCGCGGCTACCATCAAGTCCCCGTGCACGCGCAGGATATTCCCAAAACCGCGGTAATAACTCCGTTTGGGCTTTTTGAGTTTTTGCGCATGCCGTTTGGGTTAAAGGGCGCCGCGCAAACTTTCCAACGCATGATGGATGCAGTTTTACGCGACCTGCCTTTCGTGTTCGTCTATTTAGACGACATATTGGTAGCCAGCACGTCCGAGGACGAACACGAAACCCACCTCACAGCGGTTTTTCGGAGACTGGCAGAGCACGGGTTGATAATTAACCCAGCGAAGTGCCAGTTAGGGGTGGTGCAAATCGATTTTTTGGGGCATCGCGTTTCGCCAGAAGGAGCGCTTCCCCTGCCTGAGAAAGTGCGCGCAATAACAGATTTCCCCCGACCTTAAACGATAAAAGCGCTGCAGGAGTTTCTAGGAATGGTTAATTTTTACAACCGGTTCCTTCCGAGCGCAGCGCGGCTCATGCAGCCACTGTACATGGCACTAAAAAAACAAAAACCCACGAATAAGGTTGAATGGTCTCCGGAGCGGGAGCGCGCTTTCTCCCAGGTCAAATCAGCCCTTGCAAGCGCCGTTTTGTTAGCGCACCCGGTTCCAACAGCCCGTTTGGCACTCACCACCGACGCTTCTGATCTAGCGGTGGGGGCAGTTATTGAACAGTGTGTGGCAGGGACCTGGCAGCCGCTCGCGTTCTTTAGCAAATCCTTGCGCGATAACGAGCGTAAATACAGCAAGTTTGACAGGGAGCTTTTAGCCCTACACTTGGCCATCCGCCATTTCCAGTTCTGGCTGGAAGGGCGTTGTTTCACCGCTTTCGTGGACCACAAACCGTTAACTTTTGCGATGGCCAAGATCTCAGAACCTTGGTCAGGCCGACAGCAAAGACAGCTAGCCGCAATATTGGAGTTCACCACCGATATCCAGCATGTCACAGGTAAACACAATGTAGTGGCAGACTGTCTCTCACATGCTGTGGCAACGCCAGGCCACGTGGGGGCAGACTCGGTGGCTGTGGGCCAGGGCAGTGACGCGGGATCGTGCGCAGCCCCGGTCCACGTAGGTTTGGATTATGCAGACATGGCTGCAGAGCAGGTTGGTGACGCGGATGTGCGCGCGCTCCAGTCTGGACCAACAGGGTTAAGGCTGGAGCACAGGGTGCAGCAAATAGGTATGCCTCCATTAATATGTGATGTCTCCAAGGGACGGCCTCGTCCCGTGGTTCCAGCCGCGTGGCGCCGCTGCGTTTTTGACTCGGTCCATTCGCTGGCGCACCTGGAGGTGCGCGCATCGATCAAGATGGTGGGGGAGAAATTTGTCTGGCCGGGGTTGCGCAAACAGGTCAAGGAATGGGCAGCAGCTTGTGTAGCATGCCAGAGGGCTAAGATACACAAGCACACGAGGGCTCCTTTGGAGCCTTTTCACATCCCGGCTAAGCGTTTCGATCATGTGCATGTTGATCTGGTGGGCCCGCTTCCCTCGTCTCAAGGGCACACACACCTTTTGACGATGGTGGACCGCACCACGCGTTGGCCGGAAGCGGTACCTCTGGCGTCAACAACAGCGGAAGAGGTTGCGCGCGCGTTTTTAACAACTTGGGTCGCGCGTTTTGGAATTCCGTCGGACATAACGTCCGACAGAGGCCCTCAATTTGTTTCCGAACTGTGGTCGTCTATGGCCCGCAGCTTAGGGGTGAAGATACACCGCACTACCACGTATAACCCGCAGGCCAACGGTTTATGTGAACGCTTTCATAGGTCATTGAAAGCAGCCCTCAGAGCATCGCTCACGGATACAAATTGGGTGGACAAACTGCCATGGGTTTTATTGGGGTTGCGTTCTGCACCTAAGGAGGATTTGCAGGCCTCCCCAGCGGAGTTAGTTTTCGCACAACCTCTCCGTTTGCCGGGGGAATTTCTTCCGGAAAATCCTGCGCCAAATTGTCCCCCCGCTCAGCTGTTGCAGAGCGGCACAGGATCAAACACGCTGCCTGGCCCAGTGCATCACAGTTTTCCACGCGTTTTTGTGCCAGAGGCTTTAAAAAACGCAGAGTTTGTTTTTGTTAGACATGATGCACAACGCCCAGGGCTGCGTCCGCCTTATGATGGACCGTTCAGGGTGCTGGAAAAAAATGAGAAGCATTTCTTGCTAGATTTGGGGAGCAGAAGGGAGCTAATTTGCATAAACAGACTCAAGCCCGCTTTTGTTCTGGCTGATGAACACGTGCAGTTGGCGAAAGCCCCCCGCCGGGGCAGGCTACCGAGAAGGCATGCTCCAGAGCTCCCACAGAGATGTGCTAACAAATCTAATCCCCAGGTGTGAGGAGGCGCTGCAGACGCAGCGAAGCCGGCTTACAGCAGATTCGGCAGGAAGTTAAGACCTAAGAGTTTGGGGGATTGATTGTTGGTTATGTGGTAATGTCTTTTATGTTATGCATTTACGAGTATGTTTGTCCCATGCAGACGTTTGGGGGGGGGGGGTCATGTGGCACATATGTTTGGTTCATATTTCCCACAAGAGTGTGGCACATATGTCTGGTTCATATCTCCCACAAATGGCTTATGTGGATTGGGGCTTCACGTCTGGAGGAACAAAGAGTCTGGATCGATGGGGGCCGACAGGAGATGTCGAGGAGGTGTGAAGTCGGACCCTTGTCTCAGAGAGGAGGCCCTGGGGGGATCCCCAGAACATCAGAGAATAAGAGACAATGGTGAATCTTCAGAGACTTGCATTGTGATTAAATGTTTGCAGAAGCACCATGTGACTTGAGTTCTTAATCCCCCGGAGGTATAAGAATGTGATGTGACATGATTCTGCCTCTTCTTGCTATTTGAGAATGTTGGATGATTGTGTTCTGCAATAAAGCCGAACCTGAGGAATAAACTCAAGTCTCGTCATTGAACACAACTTCCACAGTAAGAAAAAAAGACTCGTGTGTGTCACCCAGCGGCTTACACAAAACAGATTTTACGCACGGGACGTACGCTTTCAATTGTCGAACTTTTCGGCTTCAATTGGCTTGCTGCATTCGCAGCCGTTGGTAGGCGGGTCCTTCTTGCTAGGTTTTCAGTCACTGGTTCTTCAAGGTTTCAGAAACCCAATTCAAGGCTCTTATTAGTCGAATGAGAGGTCAATCAAATCTAAACCAATCAAAGCACTCCTCTGGCTTTCTGTTCGCGGCTGTGTCTGTAGTGGAAGAACGGAAATGCAGCTTTTTTTTTTCAGTGCGCCCTAGGACGCAAAGACGTGACCGCCCGCGGTATCCCGGAGTGCAAGAGGATATATAGCATATATATAGCAACAATTTACCATTCCAAATTAATGTAAAGCAAAAAAGTGTTATAATTCCTTTGAGGGCCTGGTCCTTAGTATTTGGTATTTTAGCAATTTTAGGTTAAACCCAATTTTATTTGCCATAGCTGATCGTCCTCCCTCAGCCTACTTAAGAGTTTTTATCCGAATTTTCCAAATTCTTAGCTGATTTAGTGCTGAAATCAGATAGAATAATTATAGTAGGGGACTTTAATATACAGTACATGTAGATGTAGGTGGTGACTGCCTTAATATGGCATTTAATTCAATATTAGACTCGATGGGGTTTTCTCAGAAAGTAGGAAATTCTACCCATTATCTCCACCACACATTGGACCTTGTTCTGACATATGGCATAGAAATAGAAAATCTGGTAGTGTCTCCTCATAACCCTATACTGTCAGACCATTGTCTGTAAACCTTTGATTTTACTATTTCTGACTATTTGGCTCCTAAAGAAAAAATATTACTACAGTAGATGCCTCTCAGATGATGCTGTTACCAAATTTATGCAGCTGGTTTCCTCTATGCCATGTGTCAACACAACGGAAATAAGCGATGGAGAGCTTGCTCCTTCTGTAATTGATAGCATGGTAGATAGTGTTACAACTTCTCTGCGTCAGACTCTAGACATGTTGGCCACTTTAAAAAAGAAAAAGTCTAATCAGAGATTTCTAGCTCCTTGGTTCAACACAGAAACTTGTAGCTTAAAACAGAAGACTCGTCAATTAGAAAGAAAATGGTGCTCCACTAAATTAGATGAAATCTATTTAGCTTGGAGAAATCATATTTTAATTTATAAAAAAAATCTATGAGAAAAGCTAGAGCAAGTTATTATTCTGCATTAATAGAGGAGAACAAGAATAATCCCAGGTTTCTTTTCAGCACTGTCAATCCTAGCATTCCCTTAGAGCTTTACTAGTCAGGACTTTATGAACTTTTTCAATAATAAAATTTTATCTATCAGAGATAAAGTCAGTCAGATTTTTCCCACTGTTAACTTAAATACAGTAGCTACTACAACTCCTTCAATTGATATATTTGGATGACTTTACTTCAATTGACCTTTTAGAATTAGATAAAATAATTTCCTCATCCAAGCCTTCAACTTCTCTTTTAGATCCTATTCCGACCAGGTTATTTAAAGAAGTCTTCCCATTTATTAGTAGCTTTATTCTTCAAATAATCAATTCTTCATTAACATTAGGCCATGTACTGCAGGCTTTTAAAACTGCTATAATTAAACCCTTACTCAAAAAGCCAACGCTGGATCCAGGAGTTTTAGCTAACTATAGATCAATCTTAAGTCTGCCTTTCATTTCAAAAATCTTAGAAAGAGTTGTTGCTTAGCAATTATTTGACCACTTGCAAGGGAAATGGTTTATTTGAAGAGTTTTAATCCAGGTTTAGAATCCATCATAGTACTGAAACAGCCTTAGTCAAGGTCACTAATGACCTCCTTATTGCATCTGATAATGGACTTGTTTCTGTACTTGTCCTTTTAGACCTTAGTGTAGCTTTTGATACTATCGATCATAATATTCTACTTGATAGATTAGAACACTATGTTGGACTTAATGGAACTTTGTTGCAGTGGTTTAGTTCTTATTTATATGATAGGTTCCAATTTGTTCATGTCAATAATGAGTTTTCTTCCAACTCTAAGCTCAGTCATGGAGTTCCACAGGGATCTGTGCTAGGCCCTATTCTTTTTAGATGATATATGCTTCTGTTAAGCAACATTATTAGAAAGCACTGTATACATTTTCATTGTTGTGCAGATGACACACAATTATACCTGTCAATGAAGCCAGATGATAGTAGTCAATTAGCCAAGTTAGAAGCCTGTCTTAAGGAAATCAAAGCTTGGATGACTTGTAATTTCCTGCTATTAAATTCAGATAAGACTGAAGTCATTCTAGTTGGTCCAAAAAAACCTTAGAAATACCTTTCCAAATCAAACTCTTAATTTGGATGTGGTTACTCTTTCTCTCAATAGTTCTGTGAGGAACCTTGGAGTTATTTTTGATCAAGATCTGTTTTTCAATTCACATATTAAACTTGTTTCTAAGACTGCCTTCTATCATTTGCGTAATATTGCCAAGATTAGGAGCATCTTGTCTCAGAGTGATGCTGAGAAACTGATCCACGCTTTTGTTAGCTCTAGATTAGATTATTGTAACTCTTTATTATCAGGTTGTCCTAAAACATCTTTAAAAAGTCTTCAGTTGATCCAAAATTCTGCAGCAAGAGTTTTAACAGGTACTAGAAAGAGAGATCATTTCTCTCCGGTTCTGGCCTCCCTTTACTGGCTTCCCATAGAGTTTAGAATTAAGTTTAAAATCCTTCTTCTCACTTACAAAGCTCTAAATAATCAGGCCCCTTTTTATTTAAAAGATCTGACACTACCCTAATATCCTAACTGTAGCATCATCTCACTTTGGCTCAGCAACAATTATTCTTCTGCTTAAAGACATTTTGTTTCATCCAGGAATAACACAAAGAAATGGATTTTCTTCCCCCAGGCCACAGCTGAAATCCCCCTTCTTTTGTTAAAACCAACCTAAGGAATGTCCCCAGTGTCCGGCTTCACTTTTATTGCCCCCATAAAACCTACACAGACCCACAACTCAGCTAATTTCCTTAAACTCTGGACATGCTGGATTTAACCAGTGAACTTTAAAGTACATTATTACAAACTCAATTCTAAACCTTCATTCTTTTCAGAACTATGAAAATGCAGATGGACTCTGATGCTTTTGATGTGGAAAATCAATATGTGTGAAATGCATTAATCTGTGATTTTATATATATGCATGTTAATGTGTTTAAATGAATGTTTATTCCTGCATGTTGATTTAGAAGCACTGCTTATAAGATACACTAAGGTTAGTTTAGTTATATATAAGTGTGTATATTCCAATGTATTTAAAATTGTGTGTATTCATTTGGACCGATATCACATGTGACTCCAACAGCCAATCTCTGCATGACAACTCTTCATCCCAAAGAGCTCCAAACAATAGACTGTTTGTCAGTGGATGGAAAGTTCATTGTGCCTCCCACGAAGGACTCTCATTGGCTGAGATCCCGGAAGCCCGCGGAACTTAAATAACAGAGGGACCCCTGCTTCTGCCTCTTCCCCGGATCTCTTTTCGGCTGCCCTCTCTTTTGCTCCAGATCCTCTTTCCGGCTCCCCCTTTTCTCTGATCATCTTCTCCATTGTCTACACACAGCAAGGAAGAACAAAGGACCGTCTGAACAAAGACTTCGACCACGTGTCGCTTTTCTGAACACAGAGTAGATAACTCGTAATTTATGTAACTTTGTATTTTCTTTTTCTCTTAAATACCTAGGAATTCCTATTTCTTTGAGCTCAATTCTTAATCGGAGTTAAACTCCAATTTTTATTCATCACTTTTTCTTTGTTAAACTTTTTGTAAAACCACCGTTTGTTTAATTTTAATGTAAACTTTAATCTTGACTTTATAATTTTTTAAAATATTTTTCTTGACCAACCACACACCAGAAGCTATAATTTTTATCTAAAGTCCGAAAGTTTTCTTTTCTAATTTGAAATCGGATTAGATATCTTTTAATTATTATCGAAGACCTCTTGAGAAGACGCAGCTCCCACATCACGTGCAGCTGAGGAATCAAGGCTGTTCATCACACGCTGAAGAAAAGTCGTCATCTAGCCCACTTTCAACTCTGGGTCATACAGCCAAAATCCAGCCTCTTCGACTGCTTGAATTTAAAGGTCGAACTGTGGATGCTGAAATATCTGCGGGCAGACATTTCCTCTAACATCCACGAAATCTTGAGCTGAGGATGACGACAGAACCATCATCGACCGAGGATCACGTGAGCTGCAAACTTTAATTCAACTGCTGAATTAACGTCTGAGGTTCGGTAATAGCACATAGCGCTATGTGGATTAGGTGGCAGTCAAAGGCGGAGACCTTGGCGGACTGATCCCAAGCTTTCTAAACTGGCTTTTGGTACGTGGAATGTCACCTCTCTGGTGGGGAAGGAGCCTGAGCTGGTGTACGAGGTTGAGCGATACCGGCTAGATATAGTCGGCCTCACCTCAACACACAGCTCTGGTTCCGGAACCAGTCTCCTGGAGAGGGGCTGGAGCTTGGCCTTTTCTGGAGTTGCCCCGGGCGAGAGGCGACGAGCAGGGGTGGGTATTCTTGTATCGCCCCACCTTGCTGCCTCTATATTGGAGTTTTCCCCGGTGGACGAAAGGGTTGCTTCCCTACGCCTTCGGGTTGGGAAACGGGTCCTGACCATCATTTGTGCCTATGCACCAAATGATGTTTCAGAGTACCCACCATTTTTGGAGTCTGTGACTGGGGTGCTGGAGGGTACTCCTCCTGGAGACTCCATTGTCCTACTGGGGGACTTCAATGCGCATGTGGGCAACGACAGTGAAACCTGGAGAGGGATGATTGGGAGGAACGGCCTGCCCAATCTGAACCCGAGTGGTGTTCAGTTATTGGACTTCTGTGCTAACCACAGTCTGTCCATAACGAACACCATGTTCAAGCATAAGGGTGTCCATATGTGCACCTGGCACCAGGACACCCTAGGTCGCAGGTCGATGATCGATTTTGTTATCGTATCATCAGACCTGCGACCGTATGTCTTGGACACCCGAGTAAAGAGAGGTGCAGAGCTGTCAACTGATCACCACCTGGTGGTGAGCTGGATCCGATGGCAGGGGAGGAAGCCGTTCAGACCTGGTAGACCCAAACGTATAGTGAGGGTGTGCTGGGAGCGTCTGGCTGAGGCCCCTGTCCGGGAGGTCTTCAACTCCCACCTCCGGAAGAACTTCAACCACATTCCGAGGGAGTCTGGAGACATGGAGTCTGAATGGGCCATGTTCTCCACCTCTGTTGTTGAAGCGGCGGCCCAGAGCTGCGGCCGCAAGGTGGTCGGTGCATCTCGTGGTGGCAACCCCCGAACCAAGTGGTGGACACCAGTGGTGAGGGGGGCCATTAAGCTGAAGAAGGAGTCCTATCAAGCTTGGTTGGCTTGTGGGACTCCCGAAGCAGCTGAGGTGTACCGGCAGGCCAAGCGGAGTGCAGCTCGGGTGGTTGCTGAAGCAAAAACGCGGGTATGGGAGGAGTTCGGTGAGGCCATGGAACAAGACTTTCGGTCGGCTTTAAAGAGATTCTGGCAAACTGTTCGGCGGCTCAGGAGGGGAAAGCAGCTCCCCGTCCACACTGTGTATGGTGCGGATGGGACACTGTTGACTTCAACTGGGGATATCGTCGGGCGGTGGAAGGAATACTTCGAGGATCTCCTCAATCCCACTGATACGCCTTCCACAGAGGAAGCAGGGTTTGGGGACGAGGGGGATGACTCGCCTATCACAGGGGCTGAGGTCGCCAAGGTGGTTAAAAATCTCCTTGGTGGCCGGGCCCCAGGGGTGGACGAGATTCGCCCTGAGTACCTCAAGGCCCTGGATGTTGTTGGGTTGTCATGGTTGACACGCCTCTGCAACATTGCGTGGAGGTCGGGGGCAGTGCCTTTGGCATGGCAAACCGGGGTGGTGGTTCCTCTCTTCAAAAAAGGGGACCGGAGGGTGTGCTCCAACTTTAGAGGGATCACACTCCTCAGCCTCCCTGGGAAGGTCTATGCCAAGGTACTGGAGAGGAGAGTCCGGCCATTGGTCGAACCTCGGATTCAGGAGGAGCAATGTGGTTTTCGTCCTGGCCGTGGGACATCGGACCAGCTCTTTACCCTCTCGAGAATTCTTGAGGGTTCGTGGGAGTTTGCCCAACCAGTTTACATGTGTTTTGTGGACTTGGAGAAGGCATTTGACCGCGTCCCTCGTGGATTTTTGTGGGGGGTGCTTCGGGAGTATGGGGTATCGGGCTTGTTGTTACGAGCTATTCGGTCTCTGTACGACCGTTGTGAGAGTTTGGTTCGTATTGCCAACACTCGGTCGGAGTCATTCCCAGTGAGAGTTGGACTCCGCCAGGGCTGCCCTTTGTCACCAATCCTGTTCATAATTTTTATGGACAGGATTTCTAGGCGCAGCCAGGGAATGGAGGGTGTCATGCTTGGTGACCACAGGATCTCATCTCTGTTGTTTGCAGATGATGTTGTCCTGTTGGCTTCATCCAGCAATGACCTACAGCTCTTGCTGGGACGGTTTGCTGCTGAGTGTGAAGCGGCTGGGATGAGAATCAGCACCTCCAAGTCCGAGTCCATGGTCCTCAGCCGGAAAAAGGTGGATTGTCCTCTCCGGGTTGGGGACAGGCTCCTGCCCCAAGTGGAGGAGTTTAAGTATCTTGGGGTCTTGTTCACGAGTGAGGGGAAAATGGAGCGAGAGATCGACAGACGGATTGGAGCAGCATCTGCAGTGATGCGGACGTTGTACCAGTCTGTTGTGGTGAAGAGGGAGCTTAGTTCTAAGGCAAAGCTGTCGATTTACCAGTCAATCTACGTTCCTACTCTCACCTATGGTCACGAGCTTTGGGTAATGACCGAAAGAACGAGATCGCGGATACAAGTGGCTGAAATGAGCTTTCTCCGTAGGATTGCTGGACTCACCCTCAGAGATAGGGTGAGGAGCTCAGTCATCCGGGAGAGGCTCAGAGTAGAACCGCTGCTCCTCCACATTGAAAGGAGTCAGTTGAGGTGGTATGGGCATCTGATTAGGATGCCTCCTGGACGCCTCCCACTTGAGGTGTTTCAGGCACGTCCCACTGGGAGGAGACCCCGGGGCAGACCCAGGACTCGCTGGAGAGACTATGTCTCCCAGCTGGTCTGGGAACGCCTTGGTATCCCCTCTGAAGAGCTGGAGCAGGTGGCTGGGGAGAGGGAAGTCTGGGCTTCTCTGCTTGAACTGCTGCCTCCGCGACCCGGACCTCCGGAAAAGCGGTAGAAGATGGATGGATGGATGGATGGATGGTTCGGTAATAATTTATATATCTAATCAGATGCAAATTAAGAAGCCCTTAACATAATTCTTCTTTTCATTAAAATTCTGTTTGTTTTATTTTCTTAAGATTAATTTAGGACTTTTTCATATAATTAGTAAACTTTCTCCATAAATATGCGTTTTTTTTTAATAATCTGTTAACTCAAACTGATAGAAATTCATTTCTCAGTTTAACCCTGGTTCCGAAAATATTGACATTGTTAATCTATCATTTACAAGACTGATTTTATGATTAAGGAAATTACTGCAATGTCTGTTAATCATTTCGTTTAATAAATATTTAAAAATGAGAGAAGTGAGACTGATTATTGATTAATTTATTGAGTGATCAAACAGGTATAAAGTGAAATTAAAGATTAAATTGCTTCTTAAAGATAGAAGCTGGTGCCCCTTACGAGTGTTATTAACTTTTCTGATGTATATGAAATGAGATTTGATCTCAGATTCCAATACATCAATATAAATTAAATAATTCATACCTGATCATATTTATTAATATTTCTATTTTATGCTACATAACAGAGCACTACACTCCCAAAATGCAGGATTACTTGTAATACCTAGAATCTCCAAAAGAATAATGGGAGGCAGAGCCTTCAGTTATCAAGCTCCTCTCCTAAGGAACCAGCTGCCAATCTGGATTCGGGACTCAGACTCGATCTCTGTTTTAAAGAATAGGGTTAAAACCTTCCTTTTAGATATAGCCTATAATTAGGGAGGGATCATGTGTTTCTGAACCCTCCCTTAGTTATGCGGCTAACAGGTTTAGACAGCTGGGGGGCCTCCAACAATGCACTGGGCTTCACTCCTTCCTTCACTCTCAATGAAATATTTTTGCTGGTCATTAACATCTGTTTATTCTCTCCCATAGATTGAGTCCCAGTCGTGCTGTTTGCTCTCTACATGTCTGTTCTTTTCGTCTTCTCTATCCCCTCACCCCCCAGCCAGTTGCAGCAGATGACTGTCCCTCCCTGAGCCTGTTTCTGCTGGAAGTTTCTTCCTGTTAAGAGAGTTTTTACTCTCCACCGTCACCAAACGCTTGCTCACAGGGGATCACCTGATTGCTGGGGGCTTCCCCTCCAGTAAAAAGTGCTATGAGATGACTGTTGTGAAATAGCACTATATAAATAAAGTTGAATTGAATTGAATATACACTGACAAGAAAAAGTATGCATACCCTTTGGAATTACCTGGTTTTCTGCAGTAATTTCTCATAAAATCATCTGTCATCTGATCTACATATAAGTCCCAGGTATAGAGAATCACTGTGCCTAACCTAATACCACACAAACAATTATAATATTTCTGTCATGGTCTGTGCGCCGATGTCGTCCACGCTCAGGCCATACATCCTCTCAGCCCGGCTTTTGTTATGACAGCATCTCAGCGGGCTTCCGGCTGTCAAGTTCCACGGGACGGCTGGAGGCCAATTACCTCTCATCAGCTGAGGCGCTGTCAACCACTATATAAGGGAGTGGCCCTGTTTGCTCAGGGCTGCGACCACACTCTATCCACACGTACCTCTCGCTGTGGATTAGGCTGGAGTCCCTACGTCCAGCTCCAGCCCCTCTCTTCCCTCATCGTGACCTGTAAGTGTACCTCCTGTTTTATTTGTGTTTTGCCCCACGAGGCTCTTTTCCTCAGTTATGTTCCTTTATTAATAAACTACGCAAACTCACCGGTTGGGCCTTGGCTCTTATTAATGGCTCGCAAGAGCCATTCGTGACAGTAGGTCGCAGCCAGTGAGTTGCCAGTCACCATGAGTTTTGCATAAATTGGACTGTTGTTCCTACCTGTCTGGGTACCGTGCTGGAAGCATGCTGTCGCGGAGGGCCCGCACTCAGAGTCAGAGCGACGATCTGGCAGACGCCCTTGAGTGCATCGACGAAATCCTCATCACCGCCTCCCTCCTCGACTTCCACCGCGACGTGCACCGGTACCTGGACCAAGCTGAGGACATTCTTAATCATCTTCCCTGCTTCGCTAATCACCCTGAAGTAAGCGTGAGGAGAGATGACATCGCCGCACAGCGTGAGATACTCCATGGGCTGGAGGGAAATCCTGGCAGGAAGCCGAAGAGGAGGAATCGTCGCCCCTCGGTTCGGGATCCCGTTCCTGCCTCCATTCCGGCCCGGGAGTTCGCACCATCCAGAGGTCTTTCCCCATTGAGCATGACGTCAGTCGGGATTCCCCCAGAGAAGCTGCAGCTGACAGCAATCAACATCTGGGACCGAGTGGCTGCTGCTCGCTCCGCTGTTCATCCTACAGAGATCATTAAGCATGTGACGGCGGCAGTCAGACTGGTGGAGAGGAATCCTGGGTTAAGTGACTTTCCTGAGTTCGCCGATCTCCTCGCCTCTGTTTCCGCACAGGAGCAGCGATTCCCAGACCTCACCTTCGCCTTGCCCTCTGCCAGAAACCGTCGTCACTCACACAATCCACCTCAGCCTGAATCTCGTCCGAAACCAGTTCCGGGTCGCCGCAAGGGCTCAATCCCCCACACAGCTGTCACTCCTGCGCCTCGTCAGAGAGGAATCCCCGCAGCCTCTCCCCCCAGGCCATCTTCTCCTGCTGTCAGGTCAGCGCTCCGTGCCCGGTTCGTTTCGGCTGTCGCCCCCTCCTCCTTGTCGCCTATCCCGGCTGCTGTGTGTCCTGTTTCGGCAAGCCCCGTCCTGGAACCTTCTCGAGCGGATCCTCCTCGTCCTCCCAGGGGGCCCTCTGTCACCGTCTGGTGGGGAAAGGAAGGAGCAACGTCCACTGCAGCAGGCACCATCCTGCCTCCAGGAGACAGGCAAGTCCCAGTTCATTCATTCTCTCATTATTGTGATTTGCCTTGTCAGACTCCTGGGGGTGGAGTTCGGGGTTCGCAGCCCCCCCCCGAGCTCCCACCACCTGCTGTGACTTTAATTGTTAATCCCACATCCTCTGTGTCTCCCTCCGCTGAGCGGTCCTCGACGCCAGGCCAACGTCGCCGGATGAGGAGGGAGCCTGCGGTTCTGGAGAGCCTGGTTCCGGTCCCACAGCCACGTCGTAGGCGGAGGAGGAGAGCGGACTGCAGCGTGGAACCTGCGCCGACGAGGAAGCATCCCAGGGTCTCCACGGACGAGCGGTCCGGTCCAGCGGGCCAAGGGTCTCCTGCCACCACGCCATGTGGGTCGTCGCGTGGACGTCAGTGCTGGAAGATCCCGAGGCTGTGGACACCATCATGCCAGCTGCGGAGCCCGACGTAGCTGAGTGGGAGCCTGATGACGACCTTCTGCCGTCTGAGCCCGGATCATCGGAGTCCTGGACGGTGTCAGAACCCGAGATCAGGCAAGTGCTCTGTGTTGTCTTTCTCCTTTCCATTTTAGAGCATTTTTGCCTGTCTCTTGGGGAGGCGAGCCGGGTGCAGCCGCCCACTGCGTCCGAGCGTGTCTCGCCTGGTTCTGGCACTGCTGGTGATCCTGATCCCGGTTCTTTTCTCTCTCCCGAGCCTTCTCCCAGGATCGCTGGCGAGGAGCTGCCTTTGCCCGCTGTGCCAGAGATTCCGGGTTCGGGGTTGGAGGTCGGTTCTGGTGCGGCGCCGACCCAGTCGGGGTCCGACGCGGGTACAACCATGACACAAAAAAAAACAAAACAAAAAAAAACAAAAAAAAAACAAGATGGCGCCCACAGCGGCCGCCATGGTGTATCGCTGCCCTTTAATTTTTATAATTTGTCTGTTTTTGTTCACTGATTGTGCATCTGCCGGTTCATACACCCGTGAAGAACTACTAAATATCAGGACTCTCACCCCCATGGACCTTCTTCCAGTTTTTTTAGCTCCTGCCGTTGATCTGATCCATTGTTTGGCCAAAAAAGCAAGACGGCGGAAAAGAGGGAAGAGAGGAGGGATTCTCGCTCGGCTACGAAAAAGAGGCTCGCGAACAGCCTTGCCTGGCATATTTCTATCCAATGCCAATTCTCTCCTGAACAAGGTAGAAGAATTAAGACTGCTGATGCGTTTCAAGGACCTCGCTTCCTCGTCTGTCATCTGCTTCTCTGAGACCTGGCTTAATGAGAACATTCCAGATAGCGCGATCAGCCTCGAGGGTTTCCAGCTGATTCGTGCTGACCGCGTCACAGAGCTGTCCGGTAAGTCTATCGGAGGAGGAGTGTGCTTCTATATTAACAACAGCTGGTGCTCTGATGTAACGGTGATTTCCAAACACTGTTCTCCCGCCCTGGAATTTCTTTTCATTAACTGCAAGCCATTCTATTCCCCGCGCGAGTTTGCCTCATTCATTCTCGTCGCTGTGTACGCCCCTCCTGACGCGGACACACGCGAAGCTCAGCGCGTGCTTGCAGATCACATCCAACTTACGCAGCGGAACTTTCCAGACTCCCTGGTTATCGTGGTGGGCGATTTTAACCAGAGCAATCTGAGTCACGAGCTCCCCCGCTACAAACAGTGTATTAAATGTCCAACCAGAGGAAATAACACGCTAGATCACTGTTATACTTCAGTAAAGGACGCATATCGCGCTGTTCCCCGCGCTGCGCTGGGACTATCTGATCACGTGATGGTTCACCTCATCCCCACATACAGAGACTGAAACTCACTAAACCTGTGGTGACCACCACAAAGAAATTGACCAGTGAAGCTGGAGAGAAACTCAACACACGCATGGAAATAACTGACTGGGGCATGTTTAAAAGAGCCACACATGATCTTAATGAGTACACATACACTGTGAACTCATATATCAACTTCTGTGAAGAGCACATTCTCCCATCGCGCACCAGGATAAGATATTCTAATGACAAGCCTTGGTTCACAGCTAAGCTCAGACGGATCAGGAAGGAGAAGGAAGCAGCGTTGAAAAGTGGAGACAGGGACTGCTACAGGGAGGTCAAATATCGGTTTAACAGAGAGCTGAGGAGAGCTAAATCTGTGTATTCTGAGAGACTCCAGCAGCAGTTCACTGCTAATGACTCGGCTTCTGTGTGGAGAGGACTGAGGCAAATCACCAACTATCGGCCTCAGGCTTCTAAAGGTCAGGATGACAAAGCCCTTTGTCAAAGACTGTCCCAACACTATGCCCGTTTTGACACCTCGTCAGCTGTGTCCAACTCACCCACTCCACCCAGCTCCTCTGCCTCCTCAGCCCCTAATTCATCAAGAGCGGTCCCCCCCTCCTCCTCCTCCTCCTCCTCCCCCCCTCCCCTTGTCATCAGTGAGCAGGACGTGCACAGACAGTTCTCCAGACTGAACACGCGCAAGGCCCCCGGGCCGGACGGTGTGTCTCCCTCCACCCTGAGACACTGTGCGAAAGAGCTGGCTCCTGTCTTCACAGACATTTTTAACACCTCTCTTAAGCAATGTCACGTGCCGACCTGCCTCAAATCCTCCACCATCATCCCTGTCCCCAAGAAGCCACGGATTACTGGACTTAACGACTACAGACCTGTAGCGCTCACCTCTGTAGTCATGAAGTCCTTTGAGCGCCTGGTCCTGTCTCACCTCAAGTCCATCACCACACCCCTCCTAGACCCGCTGCAGTTTGCCTACCGTGCTAACAGGTCTGTGGACGACGCAGTCAACCTGGCCCTCCACTCCATCCTGCAGCACCTGGACTCCCCGGGAACCTACGCCAGGATTCTGTTTGTGGACTTCAGCTCCGCATTCAACACCATCCGCCCCGATCTGCTCCAGGACAAGCTGTCCCTGCTCAACGTGCCTGACTCCCTCTGCAGGTGGATCACCGACTTCCTGACGGACCGGAGACAGCATGTGCGGCTGGGGAAGTCTGTCTCAGACTCTGTTAGCATCAGCATTGGATCACCCCAGGGCTGTGTACTTTCCCCCCTACTCTTCTCCCTTTATACCAATTCCTGCACCTCCTCCCACCAGTCTGTTAAGCTGATTAAGTTTGCGGACGACACCACCCTCATCGGGCTCATCTCCAACGGTGACGAGTCCGCCTACAGGGAAGAGGTGGCCCAGCTGGTGTCCTGGTGCAGCCACAACAACCTGCAGCTGAATGCTCTGAAGACAGCGGAGATGATTGTGGACTTCAGGAAAGTCACATCCCCCCTGCCCCCCCTCACCATCACAGGCTCTCCCATCACCTTTGCAGATTCCTTCCGCTTCTTGGGCACCACCATCACCCGAGACCTCAAATGGGAGCCAACCATCAGCTCCCTCATCAAAAAGGCCCAGCAGAGGATGTTCTTTCTGCAGCAGCTGAGGAAGCTCAAGCTACCCACCAAGATGTTAGTGCAGTTCTACACGGCCATCATCGAGTCCATCCTCACCTCCTCCATAACTGTGTGGTACGCAGGAGCCACTGCCAGGGACAGACTAAGGCTGCAGCGCGTCGTGCGCACTGCTGAGAAGGTGATAGGCTGCAAGCTCCCATCTCTCCAGGACCTGTACATCTCCAGGACCCGGAGGCGTGCTGGCCGGATCATAGCCGATCCTTCACATCCTGGTCACGTGCTGTTTGCCCCCCTCCCCTCAGGTAGAAGGCTTCGGTCCATTCGGACTAAAACCTCTCGGCACATGAACAGCTTTTTCCCCTCTGCCATCAGACTGCTGAACACTAAGTGACTTTTGACTCTCGTGCACTATGTACAGCAGCTCAACCAGACTCATGTCATTCATCACTGTTTTTCTGTTGCATTATTGACTGCACTATGTGGTACTTCACATTATCTGCTACATGCTAATTTTTTAAACTGCCTTGACTAGTACTACTCATTATTACTGGTATTATTATTATTATTACTTATTATTACTTATTTTTCTACACTTATTGCACGTTTCTAGTCCTTTAGTTTTTTAGTTTATCCCTTTTTCTCATTATGTTTTTAATGTTGCAGCATGGCACCGAGACAAATTCCTAGTTTGTGTATCACATGAACAATGGCAATAAACCTGATTCTGATTCTGATTCTGATTCTGACAATCGGGGTCCATCGCGGGTGCAACCGTGACACAATCGGGGTCTGACGAGGATGCAGCACCAGCAGGATCCAAGTTCGGTGAGGGAGCTCCAGATCCCCTGCCACCGGACACTGGACTGGTTCATCATCTCCCCCACCTTTATCATCGTCCTCATCTTCACCCTCATCTTCCCCCCAAGGCTTCTCCACCAGGTGCCATATGGACCCCTCACTTTCGGCCCGGCTTGCCCTCGCTATTCCCCTCTACAGGGAAGCCGTTGCCTTTCTCTCCCTTGCGATCCTGGTGGCTGAGCGATGCGGGTCGGCCGCCAGAAGGACTGCCGCACCCATTTGGCTCTCTGGGCCGGCCACCCAACCCACTGGACTCTCTTTTCGGCGGCCTGGTCCAGCCACCTGAAGCACTGTTTTTCCTGGCCTGGGATTCGGGTAGGCTGCCTGAACTCTTCCCGTTACCCCTGTTGGCGGTTTGGACACTGGGTGCGGGGAGACCCCTGGAACTGTGTTATCTAGCCTGTCATTCTTGTGCCTGTTGTTCCTTTGTAGTTTTGTGGATGTACAGGTATGATACTATGACCTTATGTAATCCCATCGCTGTTAGCGTGTTTTTGCGTTTCATGCATCTCATCGCTGTTAGCATGTCCTTGTTTTCTTTTTAGGCCTCCTCCTGTTGTTGCATCCTTTTTTTTTTTTAGGGTCTGGTCTATATTTGGTCCGCATTTATGGAGTATTGTGGTTTTTTTTCTCCCTCTTCCGTACTCTGTAATTGCTTCGTTTGTTCCCTGTCAGTGTCATGTTTTTTTTTCTCCTCCTCTTTTTCTGACTCACTCCCTCCTGGCCTGCGCCCCATCCGCCCACCCTAGGGGGGTGGGGGGGCTTGGGTGTTACTGGCCGTTCTGAGCCCGGCCTTGAGGGGGAGGTCCTGTCATGGTCTGCGCCGATGTCGTCCACGCTCAGGCCATACATCATCCCAGCCCGGCTTTTGTTATGACAGCGTCTCAGCGGGCTTCCGGCTGTCAAGCTCCACGGGACGGCTGGAGGCCAATTACCTCTCATCACCTGAGGCGCTGTCAACCACTATATAAGGGAGCGGCCCTGTTTGCTCAGGGCTGCGACCACACTCTATCCACACGTACCTTTCGCTGTGGATTAGGCTGGAGTCCCTACGTCAGGCTCCAGCCCTCCTCTCTTCTCTCATCGTGACCTGTAAGTGTACCTCCTGTTTTATTTGTGTTTTGCCCCACGAGGCTCTTTTCCTCAGTTATGTTCCTTTATTAATAAACTACGCAAACTCACCGGTTGGCCCTTGGCTCTTATTAATGGCTCGCAAGAGCCATTCGTGACAATTTCATGTCACAGCAAAAGCCAGAAGTTAGCAAACCTGGAGTCTAAACAATGAAAAGAGATTGGAGCGAGGCATAGAGCTACACTGACTTATGAAAACCGCTCAAACTTTTTGATTTTGCTGTTCACAAGAATTTCTTCATACTTGCAACTGTTCAATGACAATATAGCCTATTCTGTTTGATCTGTGGATGTGAACCATGCTTTGCAAAAACAAATCTCTGAAGATAGAGATTACACCAAACGTAACGTTACACCAAATGTAACGTTGTGGGTGGAAGTCTCTTATGCAAGGAGGCTTTGAGTCAATTTTTTCAATTAACAGTTTCTCAATTTATTCCAAAAACTTACAAGTAATTCCAAAAAACATCCGACACGACTCTTCATCAACAATGAACAATCCACTATCAACCAAGAATTCATCATTATCATTAACCACACCTGTTATATACTGACTGAGATAATTACATCAATTAGGACATACCATATGTCCCAGACAAGACAACAACATTTTTCCTTTTTCCACAAATACCCACTAACATCTAAAAAACCATAAATAATTCCCCACCTATATACAGAATAAATATAAATAACATACAATAAATAACACCACAAATAACTCAATAAATAATTTAACCCCTATTTACAAATTTAAATCACCCCTCTAACTCACCATGACATGCTTCCTTCCTGCTGATGTCCTTTAAAAGGCCTTTGACCCCTAACAGAGTCTTTTGCCCGGACACCCTCAGGAAGCATGTTGGCAAAGGTATGTGGATTAAATAATTACTAATTGTTTTTACCCAAATAAATAACCATAACAATTATCTCAAAGGCATTCAAATTAGACAAAGACAGATCCTAGAAATAATGTGTGTACTTTTACAAATAATCATAAAACATTTACAATATTACATCCATCCATCCATCCATCCATCCATCCATCCTCTACCGCTTTTCCGGATGTCTGGGTCGCGGAGGCAGCAGTTCAAGCAGAGAAGCCCAGACTTCCCTCTCCCCAGCCACCTGCTCCAGCTCTTCAGAGGGGATACCAAGGTGTTCCCAGACCAGCTGGGAGACATAGTCTCTCCACCGAGTCCTGGGTCTGCCCCGGGGTCTCCTCCCAGTGGGACGTGCCTGAAACACCTCAAGTGGGAGGCGTCCAGGAGGCATCCTAATCAGATGCCCATACCACCTCAACTGACTCCTTTCAATGTGGAGGAGCACCGGTTCTACTCTGAGCCTCTCCCGGATGACTGAGCTCCTCACCCTATCTCTGAGGGTGAGTCCAGCAATCCTACGGAGAAAGCTCATTTCAGCCGCTTGTATCCGCGATCTCGTTCTTTCGGTCATTACCCAAAGCTCGTGACCATAGGTGAGAGTAGGAACGTAGATTGACTGGTAAATCGACAGCTTTGCCTTAGAACTAAGCTCCCTCTTCACCACAACAGACCGGTACAACGTCCGCATCACTGCAGATGCTGCTCCAATCCGTCTGTCGATCTCTCGCTCCATTTTCCCCTCACTCGTGAACAAGACCCTAAGATACTTAAACTCCTCCACTTGGGGCAGGAGCCTGTCCCCAACCTGGAGAGGACAATCCACCTTTTTCCGGCTGAGGACCATGGACTCGGACTTGGAGGTGCTGATTCTCATCCCAGCCGCTTCACACTCAGCGGCAAACCGTCCCAGCAAGAGCTGTAGGTCATTGCTGGATGAAGCCAACAGGACAACATCTTCTGAAATGAGATCCTGTGGTCACCAAGCATGACACCCTCCATTCCCTGGCTGCGCCTAGAAATCCTGTCCATAAAAATTATGAACAGGATCGGTGACAAAGGGCAGCCCTGGCGGAGTCCAACTCTCACTGGGAATGACTCCGACCGAGTGTTGGCAATACGAACTAAACTCTCACAACGGTCGTACAGAGACCGAATAGCTCGTAACAACAAGCCCGATACCCCATACTCCCGAAGCACTCCCCACAAAAATCCACGAGGGACGCGGTCAAATGCCTTCTCCCAAGTCCACAAAACACATGTAAACTGGTTGGGCAAACTCCCACGAACCATCAAGAATTCTCGAGAGGGTAAAGAGCTGGTCCGATGTGCCACGGCCAGGACGAAAACCACATTGCTCCTCCTGAATCCGAGGTTCGACCAACGGCCGGACTCTCCTCTCCAGTACCTTGGCATAGACCTTCCCAGGGAGGCTGAGGAGTGTGATCCCTCTAAAGTTGGAGCACACCCTCCGGTCCCCTTTTTTGAAGAGAGGAACCACCACCCCGGTTTGCCATGCCAAAGGCACTGCCCCCGACCTCCACGCAATGTTGCAGAGGCGTGTCAACCATGACAACCCAACAACATCCAGGGCCTTGAGGTACTCGGGGCGAATCTCGTCCACCCCCGGGGCCCGGCCACCAAGGAGATTTTTAACCACCTTGGCGACCTCAGCCCCTGTGATAGGCGAGTCATCCCCCTCGTCCCCAAACCCTGCTTCCTCTGTGGAAGGCGTATCAGTGGGATTGAGGAGATCCTCGAAGTATTCCTTCCACCGCCCGACGATATCCCCAGTTGAAGTCAACAGTGTCCCATCCGCACCATACACAGTGTGGACGGGGAGCTGCTTTCCCCTCCTGAGCCGCCGAACAGTTTGCCAGAATCTCTTTGAAGCCGACCGAAAGTCTTGTTCCATGGCCTCACCGAACTCCTCCCATACCCGGGTTTTTGCTTCAGCAACCACCTGAGCTGCACTCCGCTTGGCCTGCCGGTACACCTCAGCTGCTTCGGGAGTCCCACAAGCCAACCAAGCTTGATAGGACTCCTTCTTCTGAAGAAGGAGTCCTACAATATTACAAATATAACTTAATCACACATGCAATAAATCATAACAGTGGTGACACTCCATCGTCACAGCTACAATCAAGAATTGTTGATTTGTATAAAACTGGAAAGGATGACAAAGCAATCTCCAAGACTTTAGGTCAGTGAATGTCAACTGGCGGCCTGCGGGCGGGGCTACATCTGGCCCACCAGAGCTCTTCATCTGGCCCCCAGAATGTTGCTGAATTTAAGAAATGTTTTGTTGCAATACTTTTAGAATCCCCTAAAAAAAATGGCTGCACATTTACATGCTGTGGCTAGACACTGTGGACTACTGTGCTCATTTTTGTGTTTGTCTTGCCTATTTTTGTCCTCCTTCTGCGACGGACTAATTACCTACAGTCGCCAGGAACTTCAAGGCATTGGCCACCAACTTAACTCCAACATCTCCCGCGCTCATCCCAGTAATCAATACCACATCCCTGAGGAGATCGCCAGACCTCCGGGCACTCCGTAGACTGTTATCGGGCCCCGCAAGCAGCGCAGACGGCAACGAGAGAGGAAGCAGAAACGAGGCTGCAGGGCTGGCCTCCGTGCCCAGCTGCGCAAACTACGCACCACACCTCCGCTACCTTCAATCTTCCTCACCAACACCAGATCCCTCGCCAACTAAATGGATGAACTACGATCAGAGATCGCCTACAATTGCTACATCCAGGACTGTGGTATTCTGATTGTGACTGAATCTTGGCTTCACCCGCTTATCCCAGAGGCCACTGAGGAATTACCAGATTGAACGACACACCGTTATTTCATGAATTGCCCTTCAAGGTGGGAGACCCAAACGTGACTGTGAGCTGCTGTGGTTTAGTAACAAAAAAACACAAAATAAACTTACAGGTACAGGCAGGAGGAGCATGGGAGAAAGGGCGTGTGGAAACGCCAGGATACAATGATGAAATAATGTTGAATAGCTTAATGCTAAGACGCAGGACACACGTCTGGACACTGAAGGACACCGAGCCAAACTGCGGTGTGGCGTCCCTTAAACAGGACAAAGAGGAATACCACCAAGTGATAACAACCACGAACTTGAGCTTACAAAGGAAGTAAATAAAGAGCACTGTCAAAATAAAAGCACAGAAGGAACAAAGGTAACTGACAATAAAATAAGAAATGTTACAAAACAAGAAACAGATTGGATAATACAAAAAGGGGAACATGACCCATGAAGGCAAGGACAAGATGAAAATAGACGGCAATATAATGCTACTAAATACCAATATAACAGCAGGAGGACAAAAGTCAGAGGTGAGGGTAGGCTCATGTCCAAACAGGTAGATAAACAGTCATGTGAAAAAATTAGGATACCCTGTAAAAGCCTGTTTTGTTTTGGGTTTGTTTTTTTTTTAACATATTTGGACATATGGATATTTAATATATGTGTTTAAAATGCTGGGAGATTCATGTAATACAATGAAACAATTAAAAATGAATTTAAGGCTTTTTTTCAAATTTTCTGTATAATATAAATCTAAACAAATAGTGAGAAATAAATTAGGATACTCCCCATCTTTTTAGGACACCCCCACATTCATTTCCACTTAAAATGGCTAAAAGGTAAAAAAATGCAAATAAAAACAAAAACAAGGGTTAGACATAGATATGTGAACATTTTTAATGAAGAACTGAATATTTAATGGGGCATCCTAATTTTTTTTCACATGACAGTACAGTGGTGTGAAAAAGTGTTTGTCCCCTTCCTGATTTCTCATTTTTTTGTTTGTCACATTTAAATGTTTCAGATCATCAAACAAATTTAAATATCACACAAAGATAACACAAGTAAACACAAAATGCAGTTTTTAAATGAAGGTGTTTAATTAGTAAGAGTAAAAAAAAAATCCAAACCCACATGGCCCTGTGTGAAAAAGTGACCCCCCCCCCCCCGTTAAAACAAATTAACTGTGGTTTATCACATCTTTGGAAAACTGAGTTCAGTTTCTCTAGCCACAGCCAGGTCTGATTACTGCCACACCTGTTCTCAATCTAGAAATCACTTAACTAGGACCTGCCTGACAAAGTGAAGTAGACCAACAGATCCTCAAAAGCTAGACATCATGCTGCAATCCAAAGAAATTCAGGAACAAATGAGAAACAAAGTAATTGAGATTTATCAGTCTGGAAAAGGTTATAAAGCCATTTCTAAAGCTTTGGGACTCCAGCAAACCACAGTGAGATCCATTATCCACAAATGGCGAAAACATGTAACAGTGGTGAACCTTCCCAAGAGCGGCCGGCCACCAAAATTACTCCCAAAAGCACAGCGACAACTCATCCAAGAGGTCACAAAAGACCCCACAACAACATCCAAATAACTGCAGGCTTCACTTGCCTCAGTTAAGGTCAGTGTTCATGACTCTACCATAAGAAAGAGACTGGGCAAAAATGGCCTGCATGGCAGAGTTCCAAGATGAAAACCATTGCTGAGCAAAAAGAACACAGAGGCACATCTCAGTTTTGCCAGAAAACATTTTGATGATCCCCAAGACTTTTGAGAAAATACTCTGTGGATTGACAAGACAAAAGTTGAGCTTTTTGGAAGGTGTGTGTCCCATTACATCCGGCGTAAAAGTAACACAGCATTTCAGAAAAGGAGCATCATACCAGCAGTAAAATATGGTGGTGACAGTACTATGGTCTGGGGCTGTTTTGCTGCTTCAGGACCTGGAAGACTTGCTGTGGTAAATGAAACCATGAATTCTGATGTCTACCAAAAAATCCTGAAGGAGAATGTCCAGCCATCTGTAAGTGACCTCAAGCTCAAGTGCACAGGTTCTGCAGCAGGACAACGATTCAAAACGCACCAGCAAGTCCACCTCTGAATGGCTTAAGAAAACAAAATGAAGACTTTGGAGTGGTATAGTCAAAGTCCTGACCTGAACCCGACTGAGATGCTGTGGCATGATCTTAAAAGGTGGTTCATGCTTGAAAACCCTCCAATGTGGCTGAATTACAACAATTGTGCAAAGATGAGGGGCCAAAATTCCTCGACAGTGCTGTAAAAGACTCATTGCCAATTATCATAAATGCTTGATTGCAGTTGATGCTGCTAAGGGTGGCCAAACCAGTTATTAGGTTTAGGGGGCAATCACTTCTTCACACAGGGCCATATGGGTTTGAATTTTTTCCCCTTAATAATCACCTTCATTTCAAAACTACATTTTGTGTTTACTTGTGTTATCTTTGTCTAATATTTAAATTTGTTTGATGATCTGAAACATTTAAGTGTGACAAACATACTAAAAAAATGAGAAAGCAGGAGGGGGGCAAACACTTTTTCACACTACTGTATCACTCTATTAAAGCAAGAAATCTATGTGTGTGTTTGTCTATGTGTGGCTGTCACGTTTATTAAAGCAAGAAATCTGTGTGTCTGTGTGTCTGTCACATTTGTAGGACATCATAGGACGGCCTATGACCTCTGATCATCATTGGACGTCCTATGAACTCAGGCATCATAGGACTCGCGATGCCGTCATAAAGATATGATGTCTATATGATGGCACATAACTAATGTGTCTTTACGATGTCATATGGCTCAAAATTGGCAAGGTGAATAAGTCACAGGGCCAGTCTTTACAGCACGTTCGTGTTTTCTGCACAACAGATTTCTGCAGCCATGGCCAATTCTACATTGCCGCAAGAAGAGCTGCCAGATCAAGCAGGCTTCGTATTGCTGCTCAAGATGAAGAAACTAAGAAAAAGCGTGGCTTTCTCAGCAATGTCGTTTTTAAAGAGGTGCTGACACAGTAAAAATGTGCAACCTTGAAGAATGCCAGTCTACACTATAAATGTGGAAAATGCCAAGCATTTTTCTCCGGGTGCTCCGGTTTCTTGGCTTCTACGAGCATGCATGGGCCTTTCTGAACAGGGTCAAAAGCCACTTTTTGCTCAGATCTATTTTCATGATCCTGCCCATGAACTGGAGTTACGACGCACCTATCACTCAACCAGTGGTCTGAACGAAGAAGAAGAAGACCCACCAGATGGACAGCAATAGAATGAGGAGAACTACTGAACGTCAGAAAAGATGCCATGAACATGAAACACCGCAGGTTCCACCAGTACGCCACAGGCATAACTGTGAACAACACAGCCGTCTGAGACAGGAGAAGACCCTTCAGCAACGGGCATGCAAAAATTCTTGCTTATACTTGGTTTCTACGGGCATGGATGGGTATGCACGGGTATGTACTAGTATACTATAATACAAAATAGGATGGCTAAGACCCATAATATAAATAAACAAGACTATAGTAACAAACTCAGAAACAGAACTCTCATAAACAGAAACAAATGACAAACTCAAAGCTGCAAGCAGCTGTAAGTGGGCATCACCCCCCGTGCGCCTGCAGACCCTGCTGCCCGTTGGACCCAGCAAATTTCCCGTTGTCACGGCAAGCGCTGCGTGAATAATAAAGAAAACCATTTGGCGAAGTACTTTCTTGTGAGCAGTAGGTGGTGCTACAACTTTTGTCAATCATTTTTAAGTAGGAGCATACGGGGTGGGCCTAAGATCCACCGTGGCAATTATGGGGTAAATTGGACAAAGTTTGTCCAAGTTACAGCTGTCCGACGTATTGTCAGGAGGGAAACTTCGGCATGAGGCCATGGTAGTGCTTACATGTTAGGTATGTGTTGCAGACCCATATAGGACTACAGAAGAGAGTCACCTTGGCTAATGTTCCACATTTCATGACGCTCGGACTTTCCCAACCTTCCAAAGTAAAAAACGTATTGAATGGCAAGTGGGTTTCCATGGCAACTGTGATGATCACAGGACAAAAGGGACTTCCACTGAGGGTAATCCAATGCGCTCTGAGTAACCTCTGGAAATATCATGCCCTTTTGACTACTGCTCTTTGAGCGAAAGCTGATACAATTTTGTGCAGTACCTCATGTCAGCACTAGGTAGTGCTGAGACAATTTTGTGAATATTGATATACAGACGTGTTCAGAGTGGGATTAGTATGATTTGTGCACAGTTTGGTCCAAATCAGACAAGGATTGTCTGAGCTGTAACTTATGTTTTGCATGGCGAGGAAGCCGTTGAAGCATGTCGGTCGCTATGGAAACAGTTCTGTACTATGTACATGTACTGTCAATGAATCCTATTCATTCCTTAATGTCATTTTTTTTCACCTGGTGAGAAAAAAAAAAAACAGTTTTCAGAAATTCTTCCTTTAATCACTGGGTGATATAGCTATAACTTTTGTTAATTATTTTGTATAGACGCTTTTGGGGTGGGACTAATATCGATCGTAGAAAATTTGGTGAAAATCGTAAAAAGTTTGGAGAAGTTACAAGTGTCCGTTGTTCTAACCACAAGGTGGCGCTATAACTTTTGTAAATCATTTTTGCATAGGTGCGTGCAGGGTGGGACTTATATCCAACATAGAAAATTTGGTGAAAATCAGATAAAGTTTGTCCGAGTTACAAGTGTCCATTGGTCTAACTACTAGGTGGCACTCTAACTTTTGCTAATTGTTTTTATAGAGGAGTGTGCAGGATGGGATTAAAATCCATCATAGAAAATTTGGTGAAAATCAGATAAAGTTTGTCCAAGTTACAACTCTCCGATGTCAATCACTAGGTGGCACTATAACTTTTGTTAATTATTTTTATATAGATGCGTTCGGGGCAGGACTAATATCGATCATAGAAAATTTGGTGAAAATCGTACAAGGTTTGTCCAAGTTACAAGTGTCCGATGTTCTAAACACTCAGAGGCACTCTTAACTTTTGTTAATTATCATGGATCGTCACCTTATCGTGGTGGTGGTGGTGGTGGTGGGGGGAGTGGTTGCATGCCCTAGTGATCCCAGGAGCTATGTTGTCCGGGGCAATTTGCCTCTGGTAGGGTTACCCAAGACAAAATGGTTCTGGGTGAAGGGCCAGACTAAGAACGATCCAATAGACTCTCATGATAAATACTAGAACAAGGATTCCATGTACCCTGTCCGGTATGAGGTTACTGGGGCCCCACCCTGGAGCCAGGCCTGGGAGAGGGGCTCGATGGCTAGCACCTGGTGGCCGGGTTTCCACCCATGGGACCCGGCCGGGATCAGCCTGAAGGAGTTACATGGGTCTGCCCTCCAGTGGGCTCACCACCTGCAGGAGGGATCATGGGGGTCCGGTACTATGTGAATCAGGTGGCAGTCAAAGGCAGAGACCTTGGCGGTCTGATCCCAAGTTTTCTAAACTGGCTTTTGGAACGTGGAATGTCTACTCTCTGGTGGGGAAGGAGCCTGAGCTGGTGCATGAGGTTAAGAGATACCGGCTAGATATAGTTGGCTTCACCTCAACACACAGCTCCAGTTCCAGAACCAGTCTCCTGGAGAGGGGCTGGAGCTTGGCCTACTCTGGAGTTGCCCCAGGTAAGAGGCGACTAGCATGGGTGGGTATTCTTGTATCCCCCCACCTTGCTGCCTCTATATTGGAGTTTTCCCAGGTGGAAAAAAGGGTTGCTTCCCTGCGCCTTCGGGTTGGGAAACGGGTCCTGACCATTATTTGTGCATATGCACCAAATGATGGTTCAGAGTACCCACCCTTTTTGGAGTCTCTGACTGGGGTGCTGGAGGGTGCTCCTCTTGGAAACGCCATTGTCCTGGGGGGGACTTCAATGCGCACATGGGCAATGACAGTGAAACCTGGAAGGGGGTGATTGGGAGGAACGGCCTGCCCAATCTGAATCCGAGTGGTGTTCAGTTATTGGACTTCTGTGCTAACCACAGTTTGTCCATAATGAACACCATGTTCAAGCATAAGGGTGTTCATATCTGCACCTGGTACCAGGACATCCTAGGTCACAGGTCAATGATCGATTTTGTTATTGTGTCATCAGACCTGCGACCGTATGTCTTGGACACTCGGGTAAAGAGAGGTGCAGAGCTGTCAACCGATCACCACCTGGTGGTGAGTTGGATCCGATGGCAGGGGAAGATGCCATTCAGACCTAGTAGACCCAAACGTATCATGAGGGTGTGCTGGGAATGGCTGGCTGAGGCCCCTGTCTGGGAGGTCTTCAACTCCCACCTCCAGAAGAACTTCAACCACATTCCGAGGGAGTCTGGAGACATGAAGTCTGAATGGGCCATGTTCTCCACCTTCCTTGTTGAAGCAGCAGCTCAGAGCTGTGGCCACAAGGTCGTCGGGGCATCTCGTGGTGGCAACCCCCGAACCAAGTGGTGGACACCAGTAAAGAGAGGGGCCATTAAGCTGAAGAAGGAATCCTATCAAGCTTGGTTGGCTTGAGGGACTCCTGAAGCAGCTGAGGTGTACCGGCAGGCCAAGCGGAGTGCGGCTCGGGTGGTTGCTGAAGCAAAAACTCTAGTATGGGAGGAGTTCGGTGAGGCCATGGAATAAGACTTTCAGTCGGCCTCAAAAACATTCTGGCAAACTGTCCGGCGGCTCAGGAGGGGGAAGCAGCTCCACGTCCACACTGTGTATGGTGCGGATGGGGCGCTGTTGACTTCGACTGGGGATATCGTCGGGGGGTGGAAGGAATACTTCAGGGATCTCCTCAATCCCACTGATGCGCCTTCCACAGAGGAAGCAGGGCTTGTGGACGAGGGGGACTACTTGCCTATCACTGAGGCTGAGGTCACCAAGATGGTTAAAAATCTCTTTGATGGCTGGGCCCCAGGGGTGGACGAGATTCGCCCTGAGTACCTCAAGGCCCTGGATGTTGTAGGGCTGTCATGGTTGACATGCCTCTGCAACATCTGTGTGGATGTCGGGGGCAGTGCCTTTGGCATGGCAAACCGGGGTGGTGGTTCCTGTCTTCAAGAAGGGGGACTGGAGGGTGTGTTCTCAACTTTAGAGGGATCACACTCCTCAGCTTCCCTGGGAAGGTATATGCCAAGGTACTGGAGAGGAAAGTCCAGCCTTTGGTCGAACCTTGGATTCAGGAGGAGCAATGTGGTTTTCGTCCTGGCCGTGGCACATCGGACCAGCTCTTTACCCTCTCGAGAATCCTCGAGGGTTCGTGGGAGTTTGCCCAACCAGTTTACATGTGTTTTGTGGACTTGGAGATGGCATTCGACCGCGTCCCTCGTGGTTTTTTGTGGGGAGTGCTTTGGGAGTGTGGGGTATCGGGCTTGCTGTTACAAGCTGTTCAGCCTCTGTACGACTGTTGTGAGAGTTTGCTTCATATTGCCAACACTCGATCGGACTCATTTCCAGTGAGAGATGGACTTCGCCAGGGCTGCCCTTTGTCAACTATCCTATTCATAATTTTTAAGGACAGGATTTTTAGGTGCAGCCAGGGAACGGAGGGTGTCATGCTTGGCGACCACAGGATCTCATCTCTGTTGTTTGCAGATGATGTTGTCCTGCTGGCTTGATCCAGCAATGACCTACAGTTCTTACTGGGACGGTTTACCGCTGAGTGTGAAGCGGCTGGAATGAGAATCAGTACTTCCAAGTCCAAGTCCATGGTCTTCAGCCGGAAAAAGGTGGATTGTCCTCTCCAGGTTGAGGACAGGCTCCTGCCCCAAGTGGAGGAGTTTAAGTATATTGGGGTCTTATTCACGAGTGAATGGAGAATGGAGTGACAGATTGACAAACGGATCGGAGCAGCATCTGCAGTGATGCGGACGTTGTACCGGTCTGTTGTGGTGAAGAGGGAACTGAGCTCTAAGGCAAAGCTGTCAATTTACCAGTCAATCTACGTTCCAACCCTCACCTATGGTCACGAGCTTTGGGTAATGACCGAAAGAACGAGATCGCGGATACAAGCGGCTGATATGAGTTTTCTTCATAAGATCACTGGACTCACCCTCACAGATAGGGTGAGGAGCTCAGTCATCTGGGAGAGGCTCAGAGTAGAACCGCTGCTCCTCCACATTGAAAAGAGCCAGTTGAGGTGGTATAAGATAAGATAAGCCTTTATTAGTCCCACAACGGGGAAATTCCAGGATTGCAACAGCACAGGGATAGCAACACTCAGAGCAACAATCAGAAGGCAAGAAAAAAAACAACCAAGCAAGAGCAGCTAATATACATATGTACATATTACTATAAAATATATATATACACACACACACAGACACACAGTGCAGAGCATTGTAGCTGGATGGAAAATATATGAATATATAAACACACAGTGCAGAGCATTGTAGCTAGATGGAATAAATATGTAAATGTATCAACACCCACAGTACGGAGCATTGCAGCTAGGTGGAATAAATATGTAAGTATATAAACACACACAGTGCGGAGCAATGTAGCTAGATGGAATAATATGTAGATATACACTACCGTTCAAAAGTTTGGCATCTGATTAGGATGCCTTCTGGACGCCTCCCACTTGAGGTGTTTTGGGCACGTCCCACTGGGAGGAGACCCCGGGGCAGACCCAGGACTCGCTGGAGAGACTGTGTCTCCAAGCTGGTCTGGGAACGCCTTGGTATCCTCTCTGAAGAGCTGGAGCAGGTGGCTGGGGAGAGGGAAGTCTGGGCTTCTCTGCTTAAACTGCTGCCTTTGCAACCCGGACCTCCGGAAAAGCAGCAGAAGATGGATGGATGGATGGCATTCAGGGTGGGACTAATATCCATCAAAGAAAATTTGGTGAAAATCAGACAAAGTTTGTCCAAGTTACAACTATCCAATGTTCCATGGCGAGGAGTCAACCTTCATCTTGCCGCTATGGCAACACTTATCAGTTATGTGTTGCCCACCCATATAGGACTACATATGACAGTCACCTTGACTTATGTTGTAGATTTCATGATGCCAGGTCATTCCCAACCCTTCCAACAAGATCACAGAGGCTGCCACAGGAGACCCCTCACATCCCACCCACCACCTGTTTGACCTGCTTCCCTCTGGACGACGGTTCAGATCAATCCAGTCCCATACCTCCAGACTAACAAACAGTTTCTTCCCCTGGGCCATCCAGACTGCAAACAGTCAGAGGCTCCACCCCCCGAACACTTGCATGCAGAGAACTGTGAACCCCTTTTATTATTATAATAATCACACCTGTCTTTGCATTCCCCACTTTCATGTACAGTATATTGACCCGTCTGTGAAACCACTACCATACCTGTGTATATTTCCATAATCCTGGTTTATTTTTTTATTTCAGTCGTGTGACTAAATGTGTGTTCTGTAACTGTGTTTTATCTAATCCTTCTCTCATACTTAATTGTGCAGTAGCCTGGTGGAGCACCCACAATTTTGTACTGTACAGCTGTACAATGACAACAAAGCCTATTCTATTCTATCTATAAATGCAGCATATCGCTCTGTGGGTGTATGTATGTGTGCGTGTGTGTGTGCGTGCATCTGTGTGTCTGTCTGTTCCTCACGTACTGTATCTTTCAAACCGTTCGTCAGGCTGACCTCAGATTTTATAAGTGTTTTGTTGAGGTTAGCTAACTAACTAACTAACTAACTAACCTGCACTTATATAGCGCTTTTCTAGTCACAAAGACCACTCAAAGCGCTTTCATTAATACTAACCTTCTATTCTAAGGGCCTATAGGAAACAAAATATCTAGGGACAATTTAGAACAGCCAATTAACCTAACATGCATGTTTTTTGGCATGTGGGAGGAAACCGGAGAAATCCCGGAGTAAACCCACGCGACACGGGGAGAACATGCAAACTCCACACAGATCACTGTTGGTCGGGGGCTGGGATCGAACCCACGATCCCACAATCCCCACAATCCCCCGGCCAAGGGTAAACTGTGCTGCCGCAGTGCTAACCACTGCGCCACCGTGCAGCCCCTCCCAGGTTAGGAGGGTGTGCATCCCCAAGTATGGAGTTGTTCAGTCAAAATATGTAATTTTTATCAATAAATGCTTGGTCATCACTCTCTCCTCATGCTCTGGTATCACACCATAAAGTTGCCATGATTGCGTAGGTCAATTCAGTTCAATTCAAAGGCTTTGTCATCATGTGCACAGTTAAGAAATGCAACATTTCCTGAGCAATGAAATTCTTACTCTGCTCTGAATGAATGCCAAGGTAATAGATACACGTCAATACTAATAAGGTAATAACACATCTAATACTAATGAATACTAATAACACACACTAATAACACACATTAGGCAATTAGAACACCTTAAACACACCTTGATACTAAGACTAATACTAATGGATACTAATAACACACATTAGGTAATTAGGACAGTTAAAGCAGTTAAACTAGAGGAAACAAGAGAATGAAAATTGAAAATTCACTGGATGACTACAATGGACAATGGTATATTAATACAAGAGATGATATGAACCTGAGATGGCATAAGCCTATGTACAGTGTGCAAATGAGCAATGTACAAATTACAAAATGGCACCCAGTGTGAGAATTTCTCTGTAATTTCTCCGTAATGATAGTACCAATTGGACTGTACAATGATAATTTAGCAGCATAGATGACATGGACATGAGACGGGGTGAGGCTATGTACACTGTACAAGTGAGCAATATGCAAATTTAGCAACCAGTGTGTGAGTTCCTATTTGCAAGTTGTGTTTGCAAATAGGGGGTTTGTTTGGGAGTTCGTTATTTGTTCAGGAGTCTGATGGCAGTGGGAAAGAAGGAGTTTTTTTTAGTCTGGATGTCCTGCATTTCACATTTCTGTACCTCCGGCCTGAGGGCGGAAGTGTGAACATTCTGTGCTGGGGGTGGATGGGGTCCTGAAGGATAGCGGCAGCTCTCCTTTGGACTCTGCGGTGGTAGATGCTCTGCAGAGAGGGGAGTGGGCTCCTGATGGTCTTCTCCGCTGTCTTCACCACTCTCTGCAGGCATTTGCGGTCCAGGGCAGTAGTGCTGCCGTACCACGCAGTGATGCAGTTGGTCAAAATGCTCTCGATGATGCAGCTGTAGAAATTGTTGAGGATCCTGGGGTACATGCCAAACTTCTTCAGCCTCCTTAGGAAGTATAGCCGCTGTTGAGCTCTCTTAACCAGCTCTGTGGTGTTATGTGCCCACGTAAGGTCCTCACTGATGTGAATGCCCAGGTATTAAAAGCTGCTCACCCTCTCCGCCTCAAGCTCCCAGATGAACAGTGGCTGATGGGGTCTCCTCCTCCCCTTTCTCATGTCCACTATCATCTTCTTTGTCTTGTCCGTGTTGAGGGTGAGGTTGTTGTCCTCACAGCATGACACCAGGCTGGCCATCTCCCTTCTGTAGGATATTTCATCACCACCAGTGATGCGTCCTATCACTGCTGTGTCATCCACGAACTTTAAAATGATATTGTCCTTGTAGAAGGCAACACAGTCATGGGTGAAGAAGCTGTAGAGGATGGGACTGAGAGCACAACCCTGTGGGACACCTGTGTTCATGATGATGCTAGCTGAGGTCCTATTACCCATCCTGACAGACTCCTTTGAACAACTCCTCCTATGATGTCATACAGACATCATAGGCACACTGTGAGGTCAGAACACTTTCTACAGGCATGCAGAAATGCTTGATTGTACTTGCTTAACCATGTCAAAGATCAAAGGCAGGCATCACCAAGGTTACTGTTGCCATGGTAACAGTAACTTTCTAAGGCATGCAGAAATCTTTGCTTACACCTTGCTTTCTACGGACACACACAAATACTTGCTTATACTTGGTTTCAGTTGGCATGCACGGGTATGCACTAGTATAAACTAAAACAATTATAATTGTGACTAAACAACTCCCATTCTCCAAAGTGCAAGATACACTATTATGAATATAATTCAAAAGATCAAACAAATAAGTGAAGTGACAAACAAATAAACCAGGGTTCTTAAACAGTCGCTAATATTGGATGTCCCATTCATTTTCAATAATTATGTAATTGATATTCACACAATCAAATAAATCTCTGTGGTGTTCAGTCCCTTTCATATTTGTCAGTCTAACATGTGTGAGTGCCTACATACAGGCTACACCAATGTATTCCACTTTCAAGCACAGCCTACATTTTGGCCTGTAAAGCCTAATTGGCCTACCTGTTTCAGACAGGAATACTTGCTTTCTACGGGCATGCACTAGTTCTATTCTATTCTAAATGAGGCACACAGGCAATGCCAGAACCATGAGGCGGCAATTCACAGGCCATTCAAAATTGGAGGCAAACTCTGGTGCGCGTTTATGCTCGCTGCATCTACACTGCGGCCGCCCTAAGTAATAAGGGTGAATGAGTGTGGGGGAGTGCACAAGTGGATGTGAGTAGGTCGGGAGCGTAAGTGAGAGTGTGTGTATGGGTGAACGTGAGTGAATGCGGGTCACTCTGAAGCCGAGTGGGAGTGGGAGTGAGATTGGGTGGGTCCAGGAGTGCGAGTGTGGGATTGTGTGGGGGAGAGGGTGAGCGAGAGTGAGTGAATGCATGTGGGTGCAAGTGGGTACGTATGAGAGCATGAGAGTGTGAGTACATGGAAATGGGTGTGTGTGCTGGTTGGGAGGTGCTGGATTGAGGGGGGCCCTTGTGCCTTGCTGCGTTCTTTGGGTGTGGGGCATGGGGGTCCCCGGGGTGTTCGGCAGTGGTGCTGAGGTGGGGGCAAGCCCACTGTGGGGGTATCTGGGGGGCTCGCGCTGGGGGCACAGGCCGGTCTCCGGCCCAGGAAATGGGGATGCTGGCCTCCCAGCGCCTGGGGCCCGACGGCTGGTGTTGGCCCTGCTGGGGGAGTGGGGGTTGGCCAGTCCGGGGGTGTGGACCCACCGCGCCGGCCGCTGGGCGGCCCTGCCCCCCTCAGCCATCCCTCCTGGGGCGGATGCCTGGCTGTCCTGGGGCTTGTTGGGGTTGGTGGCGTTGTCCTGTTTGCTCGAGGTTTCGGGGGGGGGTGGTTGCTATGACCAGCCACCCTCTTTGTATGCTCCATGAGAAACTACTCACATGCACACACTTATTTTGCGCAGGCTCTCATACACATGTATGCGCACACACATATGTCTCTCCTCTAACAACTGCAGATACCAGACTCGTGTTGAGACCTCTTCAGTGGAAGAAACAGTCTGTTTTCTGTTTGTTTCAGTTAGTTTGTCTTCTTTGTTTGTTCCTCTCCTTTTTCTTTCCCCCTCCCCACCCCTCCTTTCCCCATTCCACCCCTGTCGGGTCCTTCATGGGTAAAACAATTTAAACAAAGTATTAAATGTTATTACATGAGGAGTTTAGAACAATATACAGTACATACATATGTAATGTATAAAGCTCCTTTTGGCAAAGTAAATCTGTTTGGCACAATAAGGGAAGTGGATTTCTGTTCTGCTCACCTAGCTGCTTGACAGGACAAGGGGAAGAAAAAAATTGGAGGTAAACTCATTGTACTGTTCTGGCTCTGCAAGTTAAGGTTCAGATATGTGCGAGAAAGTCACAATTTTACCACAAACCTCTCAGGTAAAAAAAACAAAAAACAAAACATAATAAATTCATTATAAAGTACAGCTAAAATTAAGAGTAAAAAAAATCCCCAAATCAATGAGTGAAGTATTACATTTACAAGAAAAATGTCTGAAAGTTGTGAGAAAACCTCATAAATTTAAAAAAATAAAGTGTCAAATGTAGGATAGTCCTAAATTTGCACGAGCAAAAACACAAATAATGAGGAAAAAATTACCAATTTGAGTAAAAACATCTTTTAAATTTACAAGGGAAAAGTAATACATTAACAAGAAAAAATGTACGAAAGTCTTGAGAAAAACCTCACAAATTTATGAGAATAAAGTTTCAAATGTATCATAGTCCTAAGATTACAAGGGCAAAAACACAAATAATGAGAAAAGAAGTTTAAAATTTAAGTGATTTTTTTTTTTCCAAATTTACAAGGGAAAAGTAGTAAATTTTCAAGAAAAAAAAAATCTCTCAAACTGTCAAGAATAAAATCACATCTCAAGTAGATACAGTACATTCTTACTTTTGCTTAAAAAATTTTTGGGGGGTCACTCTTATACTTTAGTAATTAATATCATACGGTAGCACTACTTTTACTTAGCTACAATTTCTGACTACTCTACCCAGCTCTGATTGTTTAAGTGTGTGAGTGTAAACGAGCATGACAAAGGAGGCTGTAATTACTCAGAAAAAATCTCCTTGGTCAAACTATTCATGTGTGGCTTTCTTGACTGAGCACCATCCTGTCCTGACATTTTCACAACAGCTAACTGTACAGGTAATATGAGTCTATTAACACTGATAAAGACGAAAAACAACATAAATTTGGAAGGAAAATTAACACATCAAATAATAATAGATTACTGAGGAAAAAATATCAATTTTATTTTACGAGTGCATCTGGCCTTCATTGTATCTGCCGAGAAAAATTCTGGCTCTTGGGCAAATGTAGTTCACGATCCCTGCTTTAGGTATTCACCAGTCTGCAGTTAGACAAATTGTCTACAAATGGAGTAGGGCTGCAGCTAACAACCATTTTACAGCTTGGGTAATCGATCACTCTAATTGACAATTAAATTGAGTAATCAGAATTTTTTTAACCCCTTACCATTCCAAAAAGAGTCCAGCCAATGTAAATGTCCCACGTCCCACGGGCGGGACACCAGATGTGCAGAACTTTCTTTCCTAAAGAGCAGCAGTAGAAACTGTACCAAACACTCAGTAACACAGGTCCACATTTATTGCAATGCTTATTGCATTGTTTATTGCATATAACCCCATTTGCAGTTGCTTGCTGCATTATATTTTGCCTTTAAAGTTTAAACTGTGACCACAAAATTTTTTATGTCTACCATTAGGTGCCTAGTGTTAATGTAGTATTACCAGATAAAATAAAACTGAAGGAATAATTAAATAATCATTTTGCTCACACTTGGTTTTTGCTTCTTTCTTTGATGGAACTTTTATTTTTCTTGCAAAAACAAAGTTTTCATGAAGAAAAGTCAGCATATCAACATGCTCAGAACTAAGACTTTCCCTCCGCTTTGATGCGATGTTACCTGCTGCAGAAAACAGACGCTCTGATGGTGTAGATGTTGCTGGAATACACAGCAATGACCTTGTCAGCTTTGACAGTGTAGGATACCGTGCCACTTTTTTTTTTCCAGCCATAACCACGGATTCTCTATGGCATTACATTTGCCCCTCATTTCTGAGCAAGGAAATGAAGATTTTGAGCAAGGAATTATTGATTTTAAGCTCCAAAACTTATTTGCAAGAACTTAAAGCATGTGCTGACAATATATTTTCCTCAGATTCTCTCTGCTCGCTCGCAGTGTTTGGTTTTGCTCCACTCACGTCCTCTCTCACTTGCTCGCTCAACTTCTCATTCCCCTTGCGCTCAACTCTACCTGTGCGCTCGCTTGACATGCTCCACCCAATGAATATGCCAAAATTTCAACCAATCAGGAATCAGACAGGGCAAATAACACAACATAACAAAAATAAGTTTTTGGAAGTTATCTGTGTTTTTCGACTGATTTAAGACAATTTTATTTTTTTAATCTCGGATCAGGTCAGGTTTTTATGCTAAGTCGTAAGCAGTTGTACAGCAGTTGTACAGTTGTACCGTAAATTGAATAGTAGACACTGATAAAGGTAAGTACATGTAAATTGAATGTTACATCATCATTGTTCAAAATTCAGAGAATTTCAAGAAATAAAAAAGAATTTTGCATCATATAAAGCGAAAATACCTGTACACGTAAACAAAAACTGAAAAAAACATGTGGCCATAGTTCAAAAAGATGACCTGATTGAGCAAAACCAATGTGATTTTTGGATTCAGCACATCAAAATTGTCTTAAATCAGCTAAAAAAAAAACTTAGACAACAAATTTGGTGTTGACCAGTGTTATGATTGGCTGGTTCTTCCTCCAATAGAACCAACACATTCATAGCGCTGTGCCATGTTGAACGAGCGCACAGGTAGAGTTGAGCGCAAAGAGAGCGAGAAGTTGAGTGAGCAAGAGAGAGAGGACGAGACTGGAACACAATTAAACACTGCGAGTGAGCAGAGAGGAAATCTGAGGAAAATATATTGTCAGCGCACGCTTTATAATCTTGCAAAAAACAAGTTTTTGTCTTCAAAATCGATAATTCCGTGCTCAAAATCTCCACTTCCTTGCTCAGAAATGAGGCACAAATGTAACGCTATAATTCTCCTTCTTGACTCTGGACAGCTTGATTTAACTGCTCCTCTTCATCCTGCTCATCATCACTGAAAGACAGAGAAATAGGACATTGTAAGGACACAATCAGGAAAGAACACAGAATACGCAAATACAAATGCACAATTTCTTAAATCTCAACTTGTAAGGCACCTGGTACTGGAGTCAGATGAGCCCATTAAGTTCTGGAGAAATGATGTTGCACCACTGGTGTGTGACTCTGCATGCATTACTTTTATTGGGTCTTCAGCAAGGTTGGCCACCTGTATGGCAGTAGTAGTAGTTGATTCTTGTCTTTTGACAGCAGCTGCCATGGTTTGTACTGTACAGGTACATCTCAAAAAATTAGAATATAATGAAAAAGTTCAATATTTTCTCTCACTTATTTCAGAAAGTGAAACCCATGTATTATATAGATTCATTACACATAGAGTGAAATATTTCAAACCTTTATTTCTTGAAATTTTGATGATTATGCCTTACAGACCCAAAATTCAGTGTCTTTGAAATTTAGAATATTACATAGGATCAATAAAAAAAGGATATTTTAAACAGAAATGTCAGGCTTCTGAAACGTATGTTCATTTCTATGTACTCAGTACTTGGTTGGGCCTCCTTTTGTATGAATTACTGCATCAGTGCAGTGTGGCATGAAGGTGATCAGCCTGTGGCACTGCTCAGGTGTAATGGAAGCCCAGGTTGCTTTGATAGTGGCCATCAGGTCATCTGCATTGTTGGGTCTGGTGTCTTTCATCTTCCTCTTGACAATACCCCATAGGGGTTCAAGTCAGGTGAGTTTGCTGGCCAATCAGGCACAGTAACACCATGGTCACTGAACCAGCTTTTGGTACCTTTGGCAGTGTGGGCAGGTGCCAAGTCCTGCTGGAAAATGAAATCAGCATCCCCATAAAGCTTGTCAGCAGAAGGAAGCATGAAGTGCTCTAAAATTTCCTGGTAGATAGGTGCATTGGCTGTGGACTTCAGAAAACACAGTGGACCGACACCAGCAGATGACATGGCAGCCCAAATCATCACTGACTGTGGAAACTTCACACTGGACTTCAAGCAACATGGATTCTGTGCCTCTTCACTCTTCCTCCAGACTCTGGGACCTTGATTTCCAAATGACATGCAGCATTTACTTTCATCTGAAAAGAGGACTTTGGACCACTGAGCAACAGTCTAGTTCTTTTTCTCCACAGCCCAGGCAAAGCACTTCTGACGTTGTCACTGGTTCAAGAATGGCTTGACATGAGGAATGCAACATTTGAAGCCCATGTCTAGGATTCGTCTGTGCATAGTGGCTTTTGATGCACTGACTCCAGCCTCAGTCCGCTCCTTGTGAAGCTCCCCCAAATTCTTGAATGGATTTTGCTTGACAAATTGATTTTAATGTTTCTTGTTCTGCCTTTTCTTTTTGTGATCTTGTGAGTCGTCCTTGTGTTTCCTTCTCACATTCCTTCTGGTGTTCTTTTTTTCTTGTGGTGAATGATCTTCCAGTTTCTCCAATGTAGATTTTGTTGCATGATCTACATGATATTTCATATATTACATTGCATTTTTTTGTCTTGTTCTATTCTGTCCTTGGGGTGTACTAATAACTGTCTTAATTTTTGTGTGGTTTGACTGCTGTGTTTATTTTGTATTTTTTCATGATCTTTTGAATTGGTTCCATGATCCCTCGGATGTATGGTATAGTTATGGTGTCCTTGTTTTTGATTTCGGCTTTTGTTCTGTGTCTCATTTCCTGTTTGTTTTCTTTGTTTTTGACTTGCTGTTTCCCTTTGTTTATGGCCCATACTAGATATTGGCAGCGTATAAGTGCATATTTTATGTGGTTTTCCTCCTCCTGTCTGTCGTCTTGGTCTGTGATGATGGTGGCCCGTTCATATAACGTTCTGACAACTGATAGTTTGTGTGCTGTGGGGTGTTCTGATGTCCATAATAGGTATTGATCTGTGTGGGTTGGTTTCCTGTAGACTGTGATTTTTATGCTGCCGCCATTGTGGTGGATTTTCATGTCCAGAAAGGCTATGGTGCCATTTTCCTCCTCTTCGTGTGTGAATTTTATATTCCCAGTGCTGTCCGTACTGTTCAGATGGTCAGTGAGTTCTTGTGTGTGTCCTTTCCTTATTTGTTCTGTCTGACGGCGGAAGGCGGGGCCGGCTCAGTGGATCTGACAGGTCTGCCGAGCTGGCCCCGCCTACGAAAGTCAGCTGATAAATGTCATCTGGCAGCAATCAGCTGACTCTTCTGACGAAGGCTGCAGTGCACAGTCAAAACATGTTAAGAAGGTAAAGACATCTCCTTTCTGTTTTTGTCTTTAATAAGAACAAAAGGTAAATAATTAAAAGAAGACAAAATGAACCTACTTGAGCTAAGAATACTTGCTTTCTGTGGGCATGAACTAGTAGTACTGAAACAAGTTTAGTGAAGGTCACTAACGACCTCCTTATGGCATCTGATAATGGACTTGTTTCTGTACTGTCAACTTTTGATACTACTTCTTCTTTTGGCTGCTCCTTTTAGGAGCAGATCATTAGCCTCCATCTCACCCTATCCCTTGCAACTTCTTCTGTAACACCAACCCTCTCCATGTCCTCCTTCACTACATCCATGAATCTTCTCTGTGGTCTTCCTCTTTTCCTCCTGCCTGGCAGCGCCGTCTTTAACTTCCTTTGTCCAATATATCCACTATCCGTCCTCTGCACATGTCCAAACCATCTCAGCTTTGCCTCTCTTACTTTGTCTCCAAACCGCTCAACCTTAGCTGTCCCTCTGATCAGTCCCTCCAGGATTTTGCGGGATGTTTTTATGGTTGTTGCAGCCCAAAAAGCCTGAATTTGCGGGAGATTTTTTAAAAAGCGATGTTTTGAGAGGTTTATTTGCACTAAAAGTTGTGGAAGGAATTACAAATTTTGTAATGGTTTGTTTCACGTTATGCCCCGAACACACCTCCGAATAATTAAGAGCATTAGGACAACCTCTTTGCGCAAAATTTGCTTTTTGTGCTGCTGGAATTGTGAAATGAACTTGGAAATGCCCATAAAAGTGATCCACACCTCAGATAACTGACTATGGACTGCGCTGTTGTAATACAGCCCATAGTGCTATGCACAAACTGTAAAACGAAACACAGAGATCATACACCCTGCAGATGCATTACCATCAAGAGATGAGGACATAGAAGATGTCATTCTGTTTTTTTTAATATTGATTTTTGCCCTTTATTTAGAAGCAGTGAAGAGAGACAAGAAATGGAGCGAAGAGTGACATACTCTTTATTCTTTGTTATGAATCCTTAAAAGCTAGACCAACAGAGTGCCTGTGGGATGCCATTCTGAAACCACAGAAGAGCTTGATGATTTGTTCTGAACATTCAGAAAGTGAGAGTTTAACAGTTAAAGCCTCAGTGTGTGTCTTATCCTGGCATTAGCACATTTTTGAAAGTTTTTTGGGGGGCCTAACCATTTTAGATACACTAAATCTTTACATGACATCTCACTTCATAATTAGGTTTTTATTGGGGTCTGCAGTGGGCACAGTTAATTACAAATTGCAAAATTACAAACTGAATATTACAAATGAAACATTCAGATGACTCCAGCTTAGATGTCAAATAATTTTGGTTAGTTAGGTCTCTTTTAACAGCTAACCTAGCGACTTTACTAAAATTGTAGTAGAGAAGCAGCCATTACATCTGTTTGCTTTGTAAAATTGTTTTTCTAAAGATGTGCTAATAGGATAGCACTTCTAATATAAGCAATAACAGTTGGTATAAAAGTTTAAGAGTAATGAACATAACTAATTGAATGGCTGTTATAGTAATGGACCAACCTACTAACTGTTAAAATAATTGGACGAACTTGTCACCTGTGCCATTTTTCATTTAATTTATTAGAAACAAGGAAAGATGTTATGTATATGGATATGTATCTTGTGTTTTCTGAATGTTCATTTGGCTGCAGCTCTCCAGGTTGAAGCTTTGCATCAAATAATGCATAACCTATAATTTTACTGTTAGCCAAGTTTAAGGTATTGAGTCGAACAGGTGGGAAAAGAACTAAAAAAAGAATACCAGTGCTTTGTGTGTGACTGCTAAACTTAAACATTTTGTCATTTTGTCCTCAAAGCAACATCATGATAATTGAACAGTTTATTTCAGCTTCAGTTTTTACATCAATTTTTAATCGATGAATTTTTTTTAACCTGTCCTATCCAGCATTTGTAAAGCAGAACATATATCTACTCTTGTTGTGCCCAACACATTTACTTTGCCAAAAGGAGTTTTGCCCATATTTGATGTATGCTGTATATAAATAGTATTTATAGGCTCCTTTTGCAGTATAATAACTTCAATACTTTATTTATATTGTCTTGGATCTGACAGGGGATAATAGGGGAGGGAGTAGATGGGATATCAAGTAGTTGGTGGGGAGGGAGAGAGAGGAAAAAAATAGAGATAACACAAAACTTGTGTTTTTTATTTTCTCATTTATTTATTCATTTATCTCTATTATGAGAGGTAAATCTAAGGGAAAAGAGAAGTGAACTAGTCAAGCTGCTGCTGGCTGTTGCTGCCTTTACAAGGATAGACTCATTAAATATCGGGTTCTACCAGATTGCTGCCCCATTATTTACTGTCACAAAGCACTATTATTTCAAACTGAAATAAATAAAGTTTTTATTTAAATCCACATATATAAGAGGACGGTGGAACACACACACACACTGTGGGAAAGTATCAAGAGAGGGGAGAAAAAAATTGAAGTAATCACCATGGGCAAAATTACGTCGATTCGAGGGTCTGAATTTCAGTTTTGATTATTTTGCGGTTAATCACCCAGGGGTGAGGGGCGAGGGCGGATCTCTGGCGCCTTAAAACCAGATGCTTCGGGTAGATGGTGGCTCGTCAACCTGGGAAGGTAGCCCATCTAGGGGAAGGTAAACCCTGATTTCAAACCTCCGCTGCCTTGTGGCACACCCGGTCACGGGAAAGGCTTCGGGAGTCAACCCTGAGGAAAAATCCGGAGTCGAAGCCCCTAAGGCAGTTCTCTGTTGTGCTCAACATCGTTCTGGCAGCTCCTGCGACGGCACTGGTGCCAAACTATAGCAGCCCTGCTGTTCCTTTGGATTCATCAGTGACGTGGAGAGGGGGGACATGCTGCATGGGTAACATCTTGTCCTCCATATCTTCCTGCCCAGGCTTGAATCCTACCAACGGCCAACGCTGGAAGATAGAACACCGGTGCGCATCGGCCTGTTCAGCCACAGACGGTGCTGTTCCAGCAGAGTAGACGTTTAGGATTCTCTTCCATGGTCATCATAGACTGACGGAGGCCGACGACGACGACAGAGTGGGCACAGTTTCTTTTAGATATATTCAATTGTGTAATCAGTGCAGTCTAAAGTAAAATGTGATACACAATAATAGAAAAAACTCTGCCTCTTTACTATGTGCTGCATAGGTGGTGTACTGTTTTATAAGATCTTGGATCCCCACGTTCCTTCCATCCATACAGTCATGGTACCTCCAAAGTATTTACCTTGCTTTAGCATTGTACTGGTTTTGGCTTCCCTTTTGTTTCAGATTGAGCTGTGTTGATAGAATCCTCTTGTTTTTCGTCTTGTCATTGCAGAGCATCAACGATGAGAAACGTCAGAGCCAAGACTTTCTTAATTGCAGGGGCTATTGGCCTGTTGCTCCGCCATCTCTGCAAAGATTTTATAGACCACAAATCCATATACCCACACAAAGAAGTCAGAAGAGGCCAGAGTCGCATTAGTCAGCCTGTCAAAATCAAACCTTATGTATACTCTTGGTCAAGATGTCAGCAAAATGTGTCTGCTGCCAATGTTACAGGATTCAACTCTCTTCCTGTTAATATAAAGGACTTCCTGTACCATCGTCACTGCCGCCATTTCCCCATGCTCCTTGATCTCCCTGACAAATGTGGAGGAGCTAATAAATCTGGGGAAGTCTTTCTCCTGCTGGTCATTAAAAGTTCCCCTGTGAACTATGACAGGCGAGAGGTGCTGCGCAAAACCTGGGCTAAGGAGAGGCTGTACAAAGGTGTGTGGATCCGCAGAATCTTCATCTCAGGAACATCAGGGGCTGGATTTGAGAAGGAAAGACTGAACACACTTCTACAGCTGGAGCAACAGGAGTACACTGACATACTCCAGTGGGACTTCAGCGACACATTTTACAATCTCACCTTGAAGCAGATTCTCTTCCTTGAGTGGATGGAAAGAAACTGTCCAAATGCTAGGTTTCTCCTAAATGGAGATGATGACGTCTTCGCCCACACAGACAACATGGTTGAGTATCTTCAAAGCCTCCAGGACAATGATGGAAGGAAGCATCTCTTCATTGGCCATCTGATCAAGAATGTGGGACCCATTAGATCCTCAGGGAGCAAATATTTCATTCCAGTTCAGGTTCAAGAATCAAACTCATACCCACCTTACTGTGGTGGTGGAGGCTTCCTCCTATCTGGCTATACAGCTCTGGTCATATACAACATGTCCAAATCCATCACCATCCTTCCCATTGATGACGTTTACATGGGGATGTGTCTGGCCAAAGCAGGACTCAGGCCTGAATCCCATATGGGTGTCAAGACAGCAGGAATGCCCATTCCCTCCAGGACACTGGATAGATACCATCCTTGCTATTATAAAGACATTTTGCTGGTACACAGATTCGTTCCAGCTCAGATGTATTTATTGTGGCACAGAATACACCTAAATCTAAAATGTGTCTGAAAAGACTAGGCTGTGATTTATAATTTATTTTGTACTGAGCTTGTTTTGAATTAACTTCTCGTGCCCATTTTACGTTACCTGTTGTTGCCTTATTACTCACACCAACGGTAGTCAGAAACTGGGTAGGATTTTTACCTCTTTCTGTTTTCCAGACGCTAACCCAAGATTTACACTGACTCCAGATGCAGTTTGTTGTGGATGGCCCCTTATGCCCATCCCTACCAGCGCCATTTGTGTTGTGCAGTAGCATGGATAAGAACAGAATTCGAAATACAAGATCGTGCGAGAATTATACAAAATAACGTGAGATCTCGAGAAAGAGACGAGTGACCGAGATGAACCGGTCATTTTTCCTCAGGTGGGTGAGGAAAAATGTTCAAAAAGAACTTCCTTCTCCTACTCCTTGTGCGCTTTTACGCAGTGCACAGAGTAGGAGAAGGAAGAATGGATTTAAGCGCAGGAATTCACAACACATCTATTAACACAAAGCAGACAGTTCCAAACATAAAGACTAACAAAAAGATAATGGTGTACACAAAAATGGCTGACGCAGCAAGCGAACAGCGGACAGAACACTGTGTACCGTGGCCACAGAAAAATAATACAAATAACATAAACGCTCGGGAGAACTTGGAATCCGTTAAGAGGCTCAACTTGCCAAGGAGGAGAAACTGGGCTACAGCTTAAGCGTAGCAGTTGTGCCGCACGAAGAAACACTAACCGTTCTTACTCACGGACACAGGAGCAGTCCAAGTAGTCCAAGCTTTCCCCGAGCACACACAACCCTTCAGAGACGTATTGACTGTCACACAGCTATTAACGACAGTGTGATCGCGTACAATGGTCCAGCAGTGTTTGACTGGCAAGAGCTGCCTAAGTACAAACACTGCTGGCGTCACAAATTGGACACACCTGGGCGAGGCACGGGTAAGATTATTACTGGGGTGAAACAGCTGACTGTCAAAGAGAGAGGGGGCATGGCTGGACCGGCGAATGTTAGACAGCGCCCACCTGAAAGTGGGTCAAAATGGCTGCCCAACAATCGCCGGCCAGAGCGGGGGCTACAGGCATGGAAAAAAAGGAACACAGACATAAAAACAAGAACTCAAAAGATAACAAAACATAATAAACCCGATGCCTGAGCCACAGGGAACGGTCAGAACCGAGCCTACAGGATAACACGGGCTCAGTTCGTGACAGTGACAAACACACAAAATGAGAAATCAGGAAGGAACAAACACTTTTTTACACCCCTGTAGTACATTATACAATAATAGAAGAAAATATATAAGAATACAAGGAAATGCAATATAATATAGAATACTATAAGGGAATATGTTACAATAAATTAGAACAAAAATATATAAGAAAAATAAGAGTACAAGGAAACAAGTATATAAGGAATGGAGCTCATCTCATATATTGGTGTGTAAGCCAGAAAGAAGGGGTGGGACTTGATAAGTTTGTTCTTCCTCCCACTCCTTTTTGAATGTGTGATTTTGGTTGTACTCATCTTTTTTTGTTGAGATTTGTTTTGTCTTGTTCTGTGCTGATTTACGACTATTTTTGACATTTCAGTGTATGGTATGTGAAGTTATTTTGGTATAAGTTGACTATGGTTACACGCTCAAAATAAAATGGATTGAAAAAAATTAAATTGAATTTTTTTTATTGTAAATTTCAATTTCGTTTCCCCCATAAAGTTGATACTTTTTGCTACTTTTTCTTGTAAATTTGCAACTTTTTTCAAAGTAAATTTGTGTCTTTTTTAAACACATTTGCTTCTTTTTTGATGGCACCTTTTCCACCCTTTTCTCATGAATTTGTGGCTTTTTCTTTTAAATCCATGTACACTCAGAGTTTGAAACAAATTTTAGCTCCATCTCTTTGACTCACAAGAGGAACTTTGAAGATGGCATATTAATACCAGTATTTTTCATTTTTGAAAACCTCCTGACTTACTTTACTTTATATTTTAGTCCCATCTAAATCATACCATGTGTTTGTCTCAAAATCAGTTGACTGTGATGTGAAGGACGTCACTATATTTTTTTTAATCTCCTATTGAAACTGATGATAAAATATGTTGTTGTGGAGAGTGTGTGAAATGAGGAGGCAGGTTTACGAACAGAAAGTTTATTACACACTCTCAGCACTCATACACAGAAAAAGCATGAACACTCAGGCACGGTTTCTCCTTTATATCCCCACCACTCATCTCACATCTGCGGGACATTTCACATCACATTGCATGACATTTAACATCACAATACATTCACCCCTAAACCCCCCAACTATTGTTTACCCTCTGCTTCCTGACTGAGACGCTGTCTGAGCTGACTCACCCAAGTCTGTACACCTCTACACTCCCCCCCCCCCCCACCAGACAGAGTTTCAGTCCTCACGCCTTTTGGGTTTCAGTCTCCTCCCATATCTGCTGTAACGGGGTTTTCTGTGCCGGCGGGGGGCTGCTGGGAGTGTGTCTGACTGCAGAGGGGCCATGGCGAGGTGGGGGGGAAACTCCGCTTTGCCCGTGTGGCTGTCCTGGTGAATCGTTTGCCTGGGGAGTTCTCAGTGGGGGTCTTCCACGCCAAGGGGCCCGAGCCAGCAGCACTTGCTCGTCCGCCACTACAAAGGCGGGCTTAAGTTTGTCTATGCATATTTTGTCCCGACGACCCCCCAAGTCTAACAAAAAATGTTTGTCCCCCGTTTCCAGCACTCTGAACGGGCCATCATAGGGTGGGCGCAATGGAGGGCGGTGGGCATCACGTCTGACGAACACGAACTCCGCGTTCTTCAAAGTTTTTGGCACAAAAGCGCGTGGAAAACAGTGGTGGGCTGGGCCGGGCAGCGTGCCTTTGTCTGCGCTATGCTGCAAACGCTGAGACGGGCAGTTGTCCGGCGCGGGATTTTCGGGCAAAAATTCCCCGGGCAGTCGCAGTGGCTGAGAAAAAACAAGCTCCGCCGGGAAAGCCTCCAAATTCTCTTTAGGTGCGGAACGCAACCCCAATAAAACCCACGGCAACCGGTCTACCCAATTTGCATCCGTCAGCAAAGCCCTGAGCGCTGCTTTCAGTGACCTATGAAAACGCTCGCATAACCCATTGGCCTGTGGGTTGTACGTGGTTGTGCGATGAATTGCAACACCCAGGCTACGGGCCATCGCGGACCAGAGGTCGGAAACAAACTGAGGGCCCCTATCGGACGTGATGTCCGACGGGATTCCAAAACGCGCCACCCATGTCGTCAAAAAAGCGCGCGCCACATCCGCGGACGTGGTTGCCACCAGCGGGACTGCTTCTGGCCAGCGTGTGGTGCGGTCCACCACTGTCAGAAGGTGCGTGCACCCCTGCGATGGCGGGAGAGGGCCCACGAGGTCCATGTGAACATGGTCGAACCTCTTCGCCGGTATACGAAACGGCTCCAAAGGAGCCTCCGTGTGTCTGTGTACTTTGGCTCGTTGGCACGCTACGCAGGCTGCAGTCCACTCTTTCACTTGTTTGCGAAGGCCTGGCCACACGAACTTCGCTCCCACCAATTTGACTGATGCGCGCACTCCTGGGTGCGCCAGAGCGTGAATCGACTCAAACACGCGGCGGCGCCAAGCAACTGGGACCACCGGGCGCGGGCGTCCCGTGGAGACGTTGCAGATTGGGGGGGGTTGCCGTCTTGCAGTACTCTGCTCTCCAGCCTTAACCCTGTTGGTCCAAACTGGAGCACGTACACGTCTGTATCGCTAATCTGCTCTGCGGCCATGGCTGTATAATCTATCCCCATGCAGACCGGGACCACTACTGCGCGTGAGAGGCAGTCCGCCACCACATTCAGTTTACCCAACACATGCTGAATATCGGTCGTAAACTCCGAGATCGCGGCCAGCTGCCTCTGCTGCCGGCCTGACCATGGTTCCAAAACCTTGGCCATCACGAACGTTAGCGGCTTGTGGTCCACAAACACGGTGAAGCTGTGCCCTTCCAGCCAGAACTGGAAGTGGCGTATGGCCAGGTGGACAGCCAGCAACTCTTTGTCAAACGCGTTGTATTTACGCTCACTGTCTTGCAAAGCCCTGCTGAAAAAAGTAAGCGGCTGCCAAGAACCGGTGACACGTTGCTCCACGACGGCCCCTATGGTCACATCCGAGGTGTCGGTAGTGAGCGCTATCCAGGCCGCCGGGTCCGGGTGCGCCAACAGTGCGGTGTTTGCCAGGGTTGTTTTAACCTCCGAGAATGCCTGCTCCCGCTCCGGAGTCCATTCGACTCTGTCCGCGGGTTTCCGTTTCTTAAGCACGGCGTACAATGACTGCATGAGTTGAGCTGCGCAGGGGAGGAACCGGTTATAAAAGTTAACCATCCCCAAAAATTCTTGCAGCGCCCTGACCGGCCGGGGAAAATTCGCCACGGCGCACACTTTGTCGGGCAAGGGTATTACTCCCTCCGGTGAGACGCGGTGCCCCAAAAAATCAATCCCTGTCACGTCGAACTGGCATTTCGCCGGGTTGATTATTAACCCGTGCTCCTCCATCCTCCGGAAAACCGTCCTGAGGTGGGTTACATTTTCGTCCTCGGATGCACTGGCCACCAGGATGTCATCCAAGTAGACAAACACAAACGGCAGATCGCGCAACACCGCATCCATCATGCGTTGGAATGTCTGAGCCGCTCCTTTTAATCCGAAGGGCATGCGTAAAAACTCAAACAAGACAAACGGAGTTATTACCGCTGTTTTGGGTATGTCCTCTGCGTGCACTGGGACCTGGTGGTAACCACAGACCAGGTCTATTTTAGAAAAAATGCGTGCCCCCGCGAGGTGAACGGAAAAATCCTGAATATGGGGAATCGGGTAGCGGTCGTGCGCTGTGGCGTTATTTAACCTACAGAAATCTCCGCACGGTCGCCACGATCCCTCAGCCTTAGGGACCATGTGTAGTGGGGATGCCCATGGGCTGTTTGAGCGCCTGATGATGCCCAACCTTTCCAAGTTGGCAAACTCCTCGCGCGTTATGGCCAGTTTAGCTGCGTCCAAGCGCCGAGGTCGTGCGAAAACGGGCGGCCCAGTGGTGGTGATAAAGTGTTCCACCCCGTGTTCAGCAATGGCCGCCGAAAACGTCGGGACCGTGAGTGCTGGGAACTGAGTGGGCAGTGTGTGGAACTTACCGCCTGGAGCTGTGACGTTGGCTTGTGTTATTGGCCCGGCCCCTCGAGCTGTACAAGGGAGAGAATCAAAAGACATTGCATTAACCAAGCGTCTGTTAGCAACATCGACTAGCAACCCGTGTGCACACAGAAAATCAGCTCCCAGGACTGGGAAACTCAATGCCGCTATGACAAAAGTCCACTCGTACATACGGCCGTGTAGGGATAAAGTCAGTGTTCTCTCTCCGAAAGTCTTAATGTCCGAGCCGTTTACTCTACCAGCCCGGGGCCGCTAGCTCCCGCTAGCCGGTTGGCGTAGGACAGCAGGATGATGCTCTTCTGGGCACCGGTGTCTACGAGGAGCCATCTCCCCGAGCGCGAGTTCATCACGTAGAGCACCTTGTTTTCTTCACCGGCAGTCGCAGCTGCTATTGACTGCTGGCCTTGGCATTTCCTGAACGCTTGAATTGGCACGGTGGCACACATCTGCGTGCGTTCTCTCCAAAGCGGCGGTGGTAGAAGCAGAGCGTGTCTCTCTGGCGCTCCCTGGCCCCCGCTGCCGCTACCGTCGGCGGCTCCTCGCCTCCGCTGGTCGTCTCGCTGGGTTCCGACACCGCCGCATTCACTGTGAGGGCCCTGGTGGTGAGGATGATCCGATCTGCCTCCTGGGCTAGCTCACGGTAGTCACGTGCAGCCAGCAACGGCGAATTGACAAGAACCGCTCTGGCCACTGTTGGGAGGTTCTGGAGGAAAAGGTGGGCCCACAATCCAAAAGACATGCATGTTAGGTTAATTGGTGACTCTAAATTGTCCCTAGATATATGTCTCCTATAGGCCCCTAGAATAGAGGGTTAGTACTAGTGAAGCGCTTTGAGTGGTCTTTGAGACTAGAAAAAGCGTTATATAAGTACAGGTCCTTATCCCCTTATCCCTTATCCAAACAGAAAATGTCCGTCGTCCGTGCCCATCAACGGCAACATCTTTTCCATCAGTTCAACCACCGAGCCATCTCCTAACTCGGAGCGCCTCAGGAGCCTCTCTGCTCTCTCACAGTCAGAGAGTGTGTAGCACCGGGTCAGCGCGGTCTTGAGAGCCCCGTATTTGTCGTGGGCTGGAGGCTGTTGGAGCAGGCTCACTACTTGCTGAGTCATGCGAGTGTCCAGCACTGCGACCACATAGTAATGTTTGGTGTCGTCTGCCGTTACTCCCCAGAGGGCAAACTGAGCCTCGGTGTGGTGGAACCAAGACCGCGGGTCGTGCAGACAAAAGTCGAGTAGTTCGACCGAAACAGCGCACGCATTGCTGTGGGTTCCCGTCCGGGCTGTCTCTGGGATGCCTGCTGCGTTGGTGGGGCTTCCCGTCCGGGCCGACTCCGGGGTTCTTGCCTCGTGTTCCATAATTCGTCAAAGGGTCACCAGTGTGGAGAGTGTAAATAACGGAGGCAGATTATACAGCAGATAACTTTATTCACTCTCACATCAGTCATACACAGAAAAAGCATGTCTCAATACACCAGGGGTTCTCCTTTTATATCAACCGCCCATCTCACATCTGCATGACATCTCGCATCACAATACATTTATCCCTTCTCCCCCAACTCCTTCTTCCTGCTACCCCACCATAATCTCCATACCTATTGTCCTTCTCTGTTTACCCTCTGCATCCAGTCTGAGATGATTAACCCAGCCTCTACAATGTATATAAATGATATATGTAAAGTTTCGGAAAAAATGGATTTAATATTGTTTGCAGATGACACTAATTACCTCCGCCAGGCCGCAGGCCGCAGGAGGTTATGTTTTTGCTAGCGTTTGTCTGTTTGTCTGTCTGTTTGTCTGTTTGTCTGTCTGTTGGTTAGCAAGATAACTCAAAAAGTTTTGGACGGATTTCGATGAAACTTTCAGGCGTTGTTGGAAATGGTACAAGGAAGAACTGATTAAATTTGGGGGATGATCCGGATCACCGTCTGGATACAGGAATTTTTTAAAGGATTCTTTAACATTGTGAGATAACGGCCATTTTCAACATGTGTGCAGGCACAAGAACTCCGCGTTCTTCAAAGTTTTAGGCACAAAAGCACGCGGAAAACAGTGGTGGGCCGGGCCTGGCAGCTTGCCTGTGTTTGCGCTACACTGCAAAAGCTGAGACGGGCAGCTGTCCGGTGCCGGATTATTTGGCAGAAATTCCCCGGGCAGCCATAGGGGCTGCGCAAAAACAAGCTCTCTGCCGGGGAAGCTTCCAAATCCTCTTTTGCCGCGGAGCGCAACCCCAATATAAAACCCACGGCAACCTGTCTACCCAATTTGCATCCGTCAGTGAAGCCCTGAGTGCTGCTTTCAGTGATCTATGAAAACGCTTGCATAACCCATTGGCCTGTGGGTTGTACGCAGTTGTGCGATGAATTGCAACACCCACAGCCTGGGAGTTTGCAGATGGAGGAGATGGACACAACACCAACACTTCAGTTTATTACCTCCGCCAAGGAGGTAATGCTTTTACTACTGGACCACTAATCCTATCATTGTGAATCCAATTGCTAGTCATATGTTTTCATGGTCAAGGAATCTGAAAACGTACACACAAACACTGTATGGGGGGGGAACTGTGGCGCTTGGCGGAGGTCTGCGCTCTCCGAGTGCTTTTCTAGTTAATAATGCAGTGGAAGCAATTTAGAACAACTTTTGGATACACTCGGAAAGGAATTAGGAAAGCTCAAACTGTGGTTTGATTCAAACAAATTAACACTCAATTTAAGTAAGACAAAATTTATCATTTTTGACAACCATCACAACAACTCAGTATCTAAACTTCGTGTAAATGGTGTAGAGATTGAAAGGGTATCCGAAACTAAATTTCTTGGAGTAATAATTGATAATGAACTGTGTTGGAAGTCACATATTAATTATATTAAAGGTAAAATATCCAAATCAGTCGCAATACTACACAGAGTGAAATATTTGCTGAATCAACCCACACTCCATACTTTGTATCATTCATTAATACTCCCATACACGACATATTGTACTGAAGTACAGTATGGGGAAATACATATAAAACAAACATATATCCAGTCTTTATGCTTCAGAAGAGAGCTATTAGAACAATAAACAAAGCTGCTTACAGGGAACCAACAAACCCGCTTTTTCTTAAATTAAAAGCTCTCAAGTTGAAAAATCTGGTTGACTTTAAAACTGCAGTAATAATGTTTAAAGTGAAGAATATATCACTGCCCGCAAATATCCAAAAGTTGTTCCAAATAAGGGAGAAACAATATCATTTCAGAGGAACATGTATATTTCAAAAACCTTCAGTGAGAACTACCACCAAGCAACACTGTGTCTCAGTGCAAGGAGTCAGACTGTGGAACGCTTCTGGACCTGAATTAAGATCACGTACAACGCTTGGACAATTTAAACAAAAACTAAAGGAAGAAATACTCCAAACATATATACAAGATGACATGTAAAATCACATAAGGATTGTCATATCCAGTCTGTGTTGTGCTGTTGCTTAGTTTTTTGTCACGTTTTGTCTTAGCTTTGTTCTGATTTCTGATGACTTTTATTTTATTTTATTTTTGAATTCTTAGATGGAACATGGGTGGGCAATATAAGCTGCGGCTTCAGCCATCACCGATTTCGGATAACTTATGTTGAATTGTATAATCCGAGGAGTTATTGTTTAATTTGACCTTGTTGGATTTTTTTTTCCCTTTGCTATATTATTCTGTTCCTTTCTTTTAATCTTTTAATCTAATCTATCAGAAATAAAGATTCATTCATTCATTCATTCATCCATTCTTTCATTCATTGTTCTTAAAGAGAATACTCATTGAGAATCCTAAATTAAGCATATTATACCTCTACCGAAAGCGGAAAACATAATAAACATGAATATCGTACTTTCGTAGCCTTAATTTCATCTAGAAAGAAAATAAATTGAATTTGTTCCATTCATTCTGTGCAGCCACGTCAAGGCTCTGACTTCCGTATTTGCCGACTGATTCTAATTCTAATGACATTACAAGTTGAACAAATTAAAAAAGCTCAATGGCTCCAGCTGATCCAACCCCCACTCTTGATTATGCATCTAAATTCTAGAAATAAACAAATATTGCAGACAACAGACCTTTTGAAGATTTTGATCGCTCAGTCACTCAGTGGTGAGATCAAGCAAGCATGCAACTTGCAAGGAGAAGGTGAAGATATGAAGCAAAAATGATGATCCAAGACTTGTCTAAAAATCATCCCGATCAATAAAGCACAAAAATTTGAAGAATAAGGTCTACCCTTGCTAAAAACATCATTTGGTATTAAAATAAGAAACACTCTTAGTTTCTCTAAAATCTGATGAATAATTTCAGCTGAGTTGCAGATTGCTCAGGGACAACTTTTACACATATAGATTTGTTTTAATTTAGAGAAAAAACAATTGCAAAATGGATTTCTAAATTTTCTATAATATAAAAGTATGACAAGAAACATCAATAAATACATTTACCTGTACCAGTTCAGTGTTGTTAGGGCAAGCCCTGACTCCTCTTCATGTTTCCTCGGCTCATTATCACCATCACGGAGGTTCAGCCCGAAGGAGGCACACCGACCCTCTGCATGTCTCTGCTCTGATTCAGTGGCTCACATGGGATTGGAGGTGAAGGAGGGACCGCTGGTGGACTTGGACATTGTGTTGGTGGAAGTTTAAAGCCACTTCAGCCACTGCTGGGACAATGAGGGAGGAGCAGCTGGGCAGGAGGACTAGAGCTAATGGCTAACAGGGAGCAGCAGCCAGGCAGGAAGACCGGAGCTAACAACTAACAGGGAGCAGCTGGACGGTGAAAAAAACCTCCGGGATGGAATAAAGAGGAATTCACCATCCAGCTGTCTTGAACCTGGTTCATGTAAGTAAGCTGCAGGGTCTGCAGCTGCAGCATTAGCACTAGCTTGGTTTTTGTCGTCGGGTTCTGGATCAAAATCTTTAAATCTCCATCATCATTATTGCTGTCTGCTATATCACTTTCTTCACCTTCGTCCTCCTCTTCGTTGGTATCCACTTCAAAACTCAGATTGAGAATGCTGTCTTCCATTTTCCTCAAAATATGAACACAATCTCGTTATTTTCAGATTGTAACAAGACTAGTAATTAATTCATTGCTCAGTTCCTGATGTCACCATTTCAGGCTGAGATTCCCAGTGAGTTTCAGTTATCTGAAACCATCACTTTTACTTTTTTCTGTCTCCGGATCACAATTTATTCCAAAAAATGGTGATATTCAAGGAAATTATATCATTTCCTATATAAACATACCAAATTCAGCCTAATTAAAAATCAATAAATTTCCCCTTTAAGCTGTGGGATTTCAATTCCCAGTCCTCTCCAAGAAAGTGAGATGTCACCCCCACATAAGCCTCAGTAGCAATGCTTGTCCAGATGTCAGCTGTGAGTGCAACACTGCCAATATCTTGAAGGATGCTCTTTAATTTGTTTTTTGGTGTCTTCATACTTATTCTCCATTTTTCTGAAGTAGGTTCTTGATGGAAGTGTAAAATTGTGGTTGAAAAGAAATCATATTTTTAAAGCCTTCATCCTCCACCATGGAAAGTGGACACATGTCTGTAACAATCTGTCACGATCTAGCACAGGGGGATTTCACCGTGCTTCATCCTTTTGCCTTTTGTTTTTCCTTATTTGTATAATGTAGTATTTTGAGTTCTATGCCTGTTATGTTATCTCTAGTTTGTTTTCACATATTCGGTATTGTTTCTTTGTATGATTTGTTTTCCTGTTTATGTTCAGTGTAGTTTTGTTATTTACATATTTGGGTTTATTTGTCCTTATTTGTTTCCACTTTATTTTTGTCAGTGTCTTCTCTTTTTTTCTCTCTCGGGGTTGCAGTCGTCAGGGGGACTGCCAGGTTGTGAGCGGTGCTCCTGTCAAACTGTCAGCCCCGTCTCCTCTCTTCATGACTCACAGCTGATTGTCATTTTTTCCCCAGCCCGCTCATGTGATTCACACCTGTCATCATTTGTTTCATTTGTTTCTAGCCTTATTTAAGGGTCGTTATGTTCATTTCTCTTTACCAGAGTCTTGAGTTTCTCTTCCTTCGTCTCCACCAGAACCGAGCCCTTGTTCTGGTGTGTTACATCTGTAAATTTGTGTGCTTGACAGTTTGGCTTTTTGTGTTGGCGCACTGTTTTGGACTTTGTGTTTTGTTTCCTTAATAAATTTCACAAACTAGCAGTTCAGCGCATGGGTCTCTCCTTTCCGCCTCGAGGGGCATACATTTATGACAGAAGACTCTGGCCAGTTTGAGACCCAGCTGCTGTTAGTTTGTGATTTTTCTTTGCTTGCACTTACCTTTTCCCTCTGGAGCTCTCATCATGTCCCCTAGCACGCCGACCTCCAACAAACAAAGGGAGATCGGCAGTGGGGGTCCAAAGTATAGAGGAGCAGTGGGCCGCTGAGTTCGTCCAGAGTTTTGTGGATGAAGCTCTCGCCTCTCGCAGCCCAAAAAAGATCTGGGAGAGTGTGAATTCAGCGACTGTCATTGTTGAGGTGCACCCAGGGTTGTGGAGGCATGCCCAGTTCGCGAACCTGTTGGCCACGGTCTCCGTTCTACAGCAATCCCTCCCCGGGGTGACGTGGGGCCCGTCTCCAGCGAACCCTGAGCCTACACGGAAGTGCGCTCCACGGAAGACGCCCTTCTTCGCCTCCAGTGCGCCCACTCCTGCTCCTGTTTCTCTGGCTCCAAGACGCCGTCAGAGGAGGAAAACCCCCGCCCCTCACGCAGCAGTTTCCCCATTGCCGAGGTCGACAACCCCTATATCAGCCCCCTTATCTAGTGTTTCTTCTCCGGCTGCCTCATCAGCTTTTCCCTCCAATGCTGCCCTCCATTGCGACCCCCATCACCTCGACATGTCCTCCCGCTGCTGAGGGGTTGACCGTTTCCTCCCCGGCTCCGCCTGTCACCGTGTCTGCAGGGGCGGCTCCTCCATGTTCCACTGAGGGGCCCACATCCACTGAAGTCATGGAGAGGGCTGATTTCCACCCAACTGCAGCAGAAGACATCACACTCACGGAACTCAGGAAAGTGTTTTTCAACTCTCATTCAATTAAACATGAATCATCTTGCCTGATTCCTGGAGGTGAGGCTCAGATTAAGCAGTCCTCTGAGTCCTCACCATCTGCTGCAGCCATAGACTGTTTACCTGCTCTCTCCATGTCTCCTTCTGTCCACACCCTTGAGTATCCGCCGGCCCCAGGGCTGAGCCACTGGGTTATGGAGGAGCCTGCAGCCCTGGAAGATCTGGTTCCAGCCACGCAGCCATGGTTTGGATGGAGGGAGAGCATTGCGACCGAGCTGAAGCCTGTGACGATGATGAAGTGTCCCCTGGCCTCAGCAGAACAGGATCCAGTGCCAGCAGGAAGCCGACCTCCTGTGTCCACGCCAGGTGAGCCACCTGCATTGGTCACATCGCTGGGGGGTCCCGGGACTGCATCGACCACCATGCCTGCTGCTGGGGCCACCACAGCAGCGTCCAAGCTGGACCTCCAGAGGACCCAGCCTGAGAAACCATCGTCTGGATTGATGGAGTCCTGGACGGCAGTGCAGCTTGAGATCAGGCAAGTGCTCTCCTTTTCTTTGTTGTTTCTATTTTGGAGAGATCTTGCCTGGCTTTTGGTGGGGAGAGCCAGGTGCAGTCGTCCACTGCACCTGAGCTCACCTCGGCGGGCTCCACTGCCGCCGGTGACCCTGACCCTGTGTCTCTGCCTGTCCTGTCTGAGCTTTTTCCCAAGGTCACCAAGGATCATCCAGCTTTGCCAGAGGTCTCTGTGGGCTCGGGCTCACCACCTCAGGTTTTTCTGGGTCCAGCTTCTCCTGCCGAGGTCGTCGCGGGTGCTCTGTCCCAGCCCAGGGCCTCCGTGGGTGCTGCTCCCCCTCTGGATGATGTCTTCACAGGTGCTCCATCCCAGCGCGGGACCTCCGAGGGTGCTGCTTCCCCGTCAGCTAAGGTCATCGTGGGTGCTTTGTTCGTGACTGGAACCTCCATGGGTGCAGCTCCTCCTCAGTCCGGGTCCTCCGTGGGTGCAGCTCTGACCCGGTCCGGGTCTGCCGAGGGTCCAGCTCTGACCCGGTCCGAGTCCGTCGAGGGTGCAGCTCTGACCCGATCCATGTCCAACGAGGGTGCAACCTTGCTCCAGCCCGGAGCCACCGTGGGTGCTGCTTTGCTCCAGCCTGGAGCCAGCCACCGCGGGTGCAGCTTTGCCGTTGGGTTGGGTGGCTCATATTCTCTGGCAGGCCACCCGACTCTTACTACCTCACCGTCTGCCAGGCCTGGGACTTCGGCCAGCCACTGGAACAGTCTAGCTCCTTGATCTAGGGGGCCTAGGTCCCTGGTTTTGTCTGGTGTGGATCATGAGTGGGGTTTTTTTGTTTTTTCCTAGCCTGTGTTTTGCTTGGGTGTGAATCATGGGAGTTCTTATTATTTTCTCTGGTTTGTTTAGGTCCCTCCTTGCCTGGGTCCCCCTCCTCCCGCCCAGGGTGGGGTTGTTTTCTTTCCTTTTGGTGGGGTGGGTTCTTAGTGTGGGTGGGTCCTTGTTGTCTTTTGATGTTGCCCCAGGTGTCTGGTAGCCACCCCTTGGGGGGAAGGGGGGCTCTGTCATGATCTAGCACAGGGGGATTTCACTGTGCTTCGTCCCTTTTCTTTTTGTTTTTCCTTATTTGTATAATGTGGTATTTTGAGTTCTATGCCTGTTATGTTATCTCTAGTTTGTTTTCACATATTCGGTATTGTTTCTTTGTATGATTTGTTTTCCTGTTTATGTTCAGTGTAGTTTTGTTATTTACATATTTAGGTTTATTTGTCCTTATTTGTTTCCACTTTATTTTTGCCAGTGTCTTCTCTTTTTTTCTCTCTCGGGGGTTGCAGTCGTCAGGGGCACTGCCAGGTTGTGGACGGTGCTCCTGTCAAACTGTCAGCCCTGTCTCCTCTCCTCATAACTCACAGCTGATCGTCATTTTTTCCCCAGCCCGCTCATGTAATTCACACCTGTCATCATTTGTTTCATTTGTTTCTAGCCTTATTTAAGGGTTGTTATGTCGGAGTGGTTAGCACTGCGGCAGCACAGCAACTCACCCTTGGCAGGGGGATCCTGGGTTTGATCCCAGCCCCCGACCAACAGTGATCTGTGTGGAGTTTGCATGTCCCCCCCGTGTCTGCGTGGGTTTACTCCGGGATTTCTCCGGTTTCCTCCCACACGCCAAAAAACATGCAAGTTAGGCTAATTGGCATCAAACTGGGGATTCTAAATTGTCCTTAGGTATGACTGTGAGAGTGAATGGTTGTCTCTCTCTCTGCGTTGGCCCTGCGATGGACTGGCGATCTGTCCAGGGTGTACCCTGCCTCTCGCCCAAAGATGGTGGAATAGGCTCCAGCCCCCCCGCGACCCGAAAAGGGTTAAGCGGAAGAAGATGAATGAATGAATGTTCATTTCTCTTTGCCAGAGTCTTGAGTTTCTCTTCCTTTGTCTCCACCAGACCCCAGCTCTTGTTCTGGTGTGTTAAGTCTGTAAGTTTGTGTGCTTGACAGTTTGGCTTTTTGTGTTGGCACACTGTTTTGGACTTTGTTTTGTTTCCTTAATAAATTTCACAAACTAGCAGTACAGCGCATGGGTCTCTCCTCGTGGCTGAGTGCTGACTAAATCTATTCAACTTAATTTAAAATCTCAAACACGTACCTTGTCCCGTCATGTCCGCTGTTAGTGCGTAATATGGTTGTTGGATGCTTTCTGCTGAGATGCAGTAACATTGATGTTGTGCTGCTGTGGTATGCTAACTCTGATTTACAATATACACACTGCACAATTTTTCCATCCGGTTTGAGCTTAAAATGATTACAGACCTGATATACTTTTTGTCATTTTCTCTGACTTTCTTCCATTTTGCGGCCGTCGCTGGCTCGCTTTCCACACTGCTCCACTGAATCCATGATATTGCGCTACTGAACAAACCTGTGTCTTGTTAGCAAGACTGGAAGGTCATGTAGACCAGAAGTGATACTTAAAACAAAGCCTTGAATCATGGATTTTTGTGTCGAGCAATTTTTGTTGTTGAGTTATTAGAATTATTCGAGCAATCATTGCAGCCCTAAAATGGAGACAATTACTGTAAGTACTGTGACTACTCTCCCTAGAAGTGGTTGCCCAGCCAATTTGACTCCAGAGGTGCAATGCAGAATGTGCAGCTAGGTAAAAAGGAACCCGAGAGTAACAGCTAAAGGCTTGAAGGAGTCATTGGAACTGGTTAACGTCTCTGTTCATGAGTCTACCATACACAAATCATTGAACAAGTATGGTGTCCATGCCAGGATACCACAGAGGAAGCCACTGCTTTCCAAAAAAAAAAAAAAAAAAAAAAAACATCACTGCATGCCTGAAGTCTGCCAAAGAGCACCTTGACCCTTCACAACACCACTGGGAAGTTTTGTTGACTGATGAAACTAAGGTTGGTTGGTTGTGAAGAACACACAGTGCTATATATGGTGTAAAAACAACACCACAATCATCATGAAAACATCATCTCAACAGTGAAGTACAGTGGCAGGAGCATCATGATTTGGGGCTGCTTTTCTGCCTTGGAGCTGAACCACTTGCCATCATAAAGGGGACAATGAATTCTCAAGTTTATCAAGGCATCCTATCCAATAATGTCAGGGTGGGTGTCCACCAGCTGAAGCTCAGTAGAAGTTGAGTGATGTGGCAGGACAATGACCCTAAACATCAAAGTAAATCTACTACAGAATGGCTTCAAAAAAGAAAAAAGACACCTTTTGGAGTGGCCTAGTCAGGATCCAGACCTGAATCCAATAGAGATGCTGTGGAGTGACCTAAAGAGAGCTGTTCACGGCAAACACCCTAGGAACATGGCTGAGGTGAAGCAGTTCTGTAAGGAAGAGTGGTTCAAAATTCCTCCTGAATGTTCTGCAGGTCTGATCAGCAGCTACAGGAAGTGTTTGTTGGAGGTCATTGCTACCAGAGGATGTTTGACCAGTTATTAAATCCAAGGGTTCGCTTACTTTTTCCACCAGTGTTGTGAATGATTAATGTATGTGTCCATTAAAGACATGACATATTCTAATTGTTTGTGGTATTAAGTTAAGCACATTGTGTTTGTTTATACTTGAGGCTTAGATATAGGTCAGATCAGATTTTATGACCAGTTAATAAAGAAAACCAGGTAATTTCAAAGGGCTCATATACTTTTTCTTACCACTGTATACAGTATACCCTTTTCTAGAGTTTTTGTCAAGACTTTCATATTCTTCAATTATCTTTCCTTATTATATAAGAGAGAAAGTATGCTGGGCTGGCAATTCCTCCCAGATAAAAATGAAGACAGATTTCTTTAATATCTTTGTCATAACACAGGAATGACACTTTACCTTCCTCTTTCACTTTTTATTGATATGCTCCAGTCAAAACTAATCATAGTTCACCGGTAAGCAAGGCCACACAGGGGACAGGGGAGCAGCTGCCAGTTCACTGGACGATTGGACAATCAATCATTTCAACAGGGGCACTGACAAGACATGTAAGAAACTGTCTTCGCACCAAACAAGTGTGAAAGGTTGAACATGTCCTAAGGGGCGACTGCAGAGAAATATCTCAACTGTAATTCACACCAGACCAAACCAGGACAAAAATATAAAGATTATATAGCCACAAAAATGCAACCAAACAGTATGTTTTCGATTATATGAGACCAGCTTAACCATAGGTTGCTTCATTTAGCTGCCCGTTTTGGAGGCTACATATTGCTCCTATTAAATAGATAACACTTTAGGAAATAAAACATATGTCTCTGTTCCTTCTGTTAATCAGACAGGCAGGAAAAAAATAATTTGTCACAAGTTTTTAATCCTCAGATCAAAATAAATTAATTTAATAGATTTCAACTTTAGTCTGTATCTTCCTCCCACCCTCTGGGGACATGCACATTTTTGTGGAATCCAGGGGAAAGAAATAGTACAGTAACAATTACAGTATGAACTCTTCATGCAGTCTTATTTAATGCCAGAAGAGAATGAAATTATGTTAAAGTGACTCTGCAGTATTTCACATGTTGCAGTGATACCAGAGAATAAATTTCTCTCATATAGCTTTTTGTGAACAACATATTTCATCATCACAATGAGCAAAAAGCGGACACAACAAATGATAATTTGGGTGTGTAATTACAGAATGATGCTTGACAAAACTATTATTGTCAAAGTTCTGGATTGTGGTTTACTAATTCTCCCAAAATGCTCATAAAGCCTAGCAAATGTTTCCCTGATTCTCTGTGTGCCGCACTGAGATGTTTAATTTTTTTTTCTCCATATGAAGGCTAAAGCAAGCACAATATATGTTATTATGCTCATCCGCTGGGGTGCTGATTTTCTTGTTGTGCCCCCTTTGCACTGGGGGTTTTCAGGCTTTGTAATTTCCCCCAGTTCTCTTGAACATGGTTGTCAGTTTGACTCTCACTCATGGCTGGGAAAAAGGCCACCTTCTTCCATGCAGACATCTCATACCCGCTCGCCTTGGCTTTCAAACAGCAGGATCCCAGTTCTCATTCCAGTTTCCTGATCTCCATGGAGGGGCACAGCTTGGTGTGCAGCCTGGGAATAGAGGTTGCAAGGTTGGAGCGGGGACAGAGAGGAGGGAGCGGAGGCTGAGGAAAGAAGAAGGGGGCACACTTGAAGGGATATTTCCTTTCATAGCTTCCGGTCCTCTCATTTTTACCTCATTATCAAGATGTCTGGTGCCAGACCTCCAGCGTGAACCAGCGTAGGTGAGAGATGATATACACGGTGCAGACAAAAAAAATGAAAGTGGCATTTCATTATTTCAAGGCAAGGGGGAAACGCCAGCTCTGGTTCTGAGATCTGCTTCTGATTAAGATTTTCTTCCACCAAGAGGAGTTGAGAAGAAACACTAGCCCCTCTATTTAGAAAAAAATACAAACAAGTTATTTATTCACTCGTTGTTTCTAAACCGCCCCCTCCTCCTCTGAGAATAATCCTCATCAGCAGATTATTCTAATGTCTCAGCATGGACTGCCCTCTTGATTTCAGCTGCCGTGCTTTTCACAGAGACCCACAAAGGCCCCTGCACACCAAATAACACAACCTTATGGAGAGGGAGGTTTTTTTTTTCTGTGATGTTTAATTTACAGTGCTCACTACAGCGCTGATCCACCAGAACGCATTTCGCTCCACCAGGGCTGCATATATGCTGGCAGCCTGTGATGAGTTGCACGGCCACAGTAGGCAGGTTTACAGCCGAATTAAGATGCAGGGAAAGAGGACAATTATGCTATAGACAAAAGCCTCTCCCCCAGGGATCCACAGTGCCGTTCTGCAGAGACAGACATTCCAGATATGCACATACTGTACATTGTTAAAGAAACCCTGTTATTCCCACTATGGTTTTGTCATGCTCCAGATGTATTGTACAGCAACTGATTTGGTTTCTTTATAATGTTTAAAATTGTATCCCATGGGAAAGCTGTAACTGTGTCAGTTAAACACTACTGTAACTGTGTGCACAATTTTTTTCCATCAAATAATTGCTTGAAACCATATAAATATTTCAATATAATATGCGGATTTGTTAATATTTTACATTTACTCAGCACATGTCATGAATGCCCACCAGGGCAGGAACAAAGACCCAAATGCTGGCTGTGAGTTTGCAAAGGTTTAATGAAAAAACACAAAAATATAACAGGATTGGATAACTTATGAGCAGGGTAGAAGAATAGACAGAATAGCATGGAGGCTAAGGTGTGTGGAAATGCCGGGGTTATAATGATGACATAAAGATGAATAGCTTAATGCTGAGACATGGAACTCATGTCTGTACACTGAATGATGCTGCGCCGAACTGCGGTGCAGTGGCCCTTAAATAGGGCAAAGAGAAATGAAAACAAATGATAACAGGTGTGAGTTACAGGAGCAAGGATAATCAAACCAAACTAATGACAGCTGTGACAGCCCACAAACTTGGGCTAAGGGAGGAAGTAAAGAAAGAGCGCTGTCAAAATAAAAGTACAGGAGAATATGGCAAAAGGTGACCGACTATAAATATGAAAATAATTACAAACGAGATTCAACCCAAATGATATACCAGCTGACAATAATGATCCGCCGAGGCAAGGACAAGATAACATACACTACCAAGAACTGCTAACAATACAATACTAATGACTATAAGTGTACAAAGTGGGGATGAGAGAAGGCTCAAATATAAACACAGGAAGATGTAAGATACAAGATGATCCAAAAAAAACATAATAGTAATAATAATAAACAAGATTATAATGACCAAACTAAGATACAATAACAGGACTATTCAAAAACAAACAGAAACAAAGGGGAAGCTCAGATAACATAATACATCCAAGACCAACTCAAATACAAAATAAAACCGAGATGAGGAAAATACAGAAAAATAATCTAAAAATAACTGAAAGTGTGAGCAGGGTGCTCCCACCGTGCTTCGCATAGTGACACAGCCTGAATTCTGAATTCTGGATTCCAAGGTAGCATCAAAAAAGAAGAAGAGAACACAACCCCCCCACCCCACCCCACCCCAACAGGAACAGAACAATAACCCATCTAGGGAGAGTGGAGGGGGAAACCAGGCTAGGAGGGACAAAATAAGACGCTCACGACCCACAAACAGAAGAGATAAGGTGACCTGCAGAACCCTAGGACCACCGGGCGAAAAGGTAAGGCAGTTCAGGTGGCCTACAGGAGTCCCAAGGCCATCAGATTATGTGATGGAATAAGTTCCACTGCCATCCAGGACTCTGGCGACTCTGCGGTGGCAGCCCGAGCAGCAGGCATGATGGCGGGTGAATCTGGCGGAACCCCAGTCGTGGCGGCTGACACTGGTGGAACTCCAGGCACGGCAGCTGACGCTGGCGGGACCCCAGAAGAAGCAACTAATGCTGGTGGAACACCAAACATTGTGGCTGACACTGACAGACCCCCAGATGTGGTGGATGAAGCAGGTGGAATCCCAGACGGAGTGGCTGACGCTGGTAGACCTCCAGACGTGGCGCCAGAAGCTGGGGATCATCTCACCGATGGCGCCAGGTCCTACGATGCCGAATCCAGGGCACACTTTGTTGTCAGCTCAGGCTTCAGGATGCAGGGGGCGCTCCTCTCCCATCCAGGAAGTGGCTACGGAGCCGGAACAGGACTCTCCAGAACTGCGGGCCCCTCCATCGTCTGGCAGCTCCCTCCCAGGATCGGAAGATACATAGCAAAAACAGAGGGGGACACGGGAGAAGCAGGTGAGGATTGAGGACAGGATGCAGCAGCAGGTCGTGAGGGCTCAGCCAAAGAGGATGGCTGCTGATGAGCCCCTCCACCTGGAATAAAGCAAGATAATTCATTTTTATGTGTAAGAAAATGAAAGGGTACTTGCCTTAGTTCCCGGGGAGTGATGGTTGCTGCTGCTGTAGGCCCAGATAATTACCTCTCGTTGACTGCAGCAGGCGTGGGCGCTAATGTGGAGAGTGAGGAGCTGGCACTGCAGACCTGAGGACGGATGGATTATCAGCAGCAAGCGGTGACATTGTGGAGAAGAGGGGGACAGTAGCGGTAGATAATGAGGATGAAGCTGACGGGACAGCCGATGAACGAGAATTCTGATGCAAAGAGGAGGCTGCTACTGCAGTTCTTTGAAGCGGCAAGGGAGGAGCTGCTAGGGAGGTGGAGGAGTTCCTCAGGCGGGATTCAGCTGGGTGGCGGCGAGAAACTGATGACGTCTGCACCCGGGGACACTCTTTCGTTGGCTCAGGGAAACAGTGAGGAACGGAGGCTGGAGATGGCTGCACCAGGGGATGATTTTTCGGTGGCTCAGGCACAGTTAGGGGAGAGCTTCTTACCAGTCCGCAGAGCATGTGTTGGAGGTTGGGAACCGAGATGAGGAGACCCATGAGTTCCGGACAGCTCCGCAGGCTGGGGTGTGTCTCAAAAACCTCTGCCGCACTCTCCAAAATCTCCAAAACCTCCTTGGAAGTGCGGGAAGTGTGAGCATCTGATATTAAGTCCTCCACCCATCCCGCAGCCCAACACTGTACCTCGTTCAGACCATACTGATTGAAGTTGGTTCTTGCTGGGACTTCAGGCAGAGAGGCAGGTTGCTGAGGGCAGAAGATAGGCAAGTCCCGTACCCACGGTAACACTTCTGGCCACAGAGTGCCCTCCAACTTCCAGGTTGCTGCTGTCGAGAGCCGGCACTCTTCCTCTGGATCGCTGCAGCTGCGCGCCGCGGAGAGCAGATCCCTCAGCCGCTTTATGGCCTCCAGCTCCCCCTCAGTTAACAGCATACACCCGAACATGGCTGGACACACAGAGTCCGCTGGTCCTCACAGATGAAAACGAAAATGCAAGGTTGAAAGAAAAAGAAAACCTCACACCTGCTGGGTCCACGCTGGCAGCGTCATTCTGTCATGAATGCCCACCAGGGCAGGAACAAAGACCCAAATGCTGGCTGTGAGTTTGCAAAGGTTTAATAAAAAAAACACAAAAATATAACAGGATTGGATAACTTATGAGCAGGGTAGAAGAATAGACAGAATAGCATGGAGGCTAACGCACGTGGAAATGCCGGGGTTACAATGATGACATAAAGATGAATAGCTTAATGCTGAGACGTGTGACTCACGTCTGTACACAGAATGATGCTGTACCGAACTGCGGTGCATCGGCCCTTAAATAAGGCAAAGAGAAATGAAAACAAATAATAACAGGCGTGAGTTACAGAAGCGAGGAAAATCAAACCAAACTAATGACAGCTGTGACAGCCCACAGACTTGAGCTACGGGAGGAAGTAAACAAAGAGCGCTGTCAAACTAAAAGAACAGGAGAATATGGCAAAAGGTGACTGACTATAAATATGAAACTAATTACAAACAAGATTCAACCCAAATGATATACCAGGAAACAATAATGATCCACAGAGGCAAGGACAAGATAGCATACACTACCAGGAACTGCTAACAGTACAATACTAATGACTATCAGTGTACAAAAGGAAACAGAAAATGAGGACGAGAGAAGGTTCAAATATAAACACAGGAAGATATAATATAAAATACAAGATGATCCAAAAAAACACAATAATAATAAACAAGACTATAATGATCAAACAAAGATACAATAACAGGACTATTCAAAAACAAACAGAAACCAAACGCAAACTCAGATAACATAATACATTCAAGACCAACTCAAATACAAAATAAAACCGAGATGAGGAAAATTCAGAAAAATAATCTAAAATAACTGAAAGCGTGAGCACGGTGCTCCCATTGTGCTCCGCATCGTGACAGCACACCTGCCCTTTCCACTTATAAAGATTCTGATTTTCAAAGAAGAAATTCTGGGACCACGTTACCATATTTAATTAATCCACAAAATGAAAACACACATACATGGCTAGGCAAGACCCATGAGTATTTGAAATTTAAGCAGAAATAAGTGTTGTAGCTGTGTTTATAGCAACTCCCTGCAGTAATTCTATTCTCAAAAAGAATTTGCCATTTGTTTGGTTTGGAAGCTAAATTTGGACAAAAAATACATATTGTGGCATCTTCACATTTAAACTAAGTGCAGATGAATTCTCTGATATGTTGAAAATGTTTCACCAGAAACCAGAAATACAATTCATGAAACCTGTCAATAGTTTTATTGTCATTGTTTGGTTATAAATTAGAGAGTTTGAAAAGCTCTATCCAAAACTGGCAGACTGTGAGGACTCATTTTCAGGTACCATCTGCGCTTCCACTGTAAATGGCTTTAAGTTAGAACATGAGCTCCACTACATTGCTTCCACTGCTCTGTACTGAAATGGATGATGTGTTAAATCAAAAGTGATTCAGGAAAACTACAAAGAGAGCCCCCTGACAACCCATGTACAGATAAACAAAGGTTTACTGACCCCTTCCCTTTTAAAGTCCACTTTATGATTTTAAAAACAGCTTTTCTATCCGACAGCATGAATGAGATTTACTGAACTCTGCTGCCCAGAGTTATGATGGTATCCTATATAGCTGAGAAACTGGACTGTGTGATGGCCTGCAGGGTAAAAAGGATCAGTCAGAAGAAAATAAACATGATTCGACGTCGCACACTTCTGCCTCTCAGACATTGAAATATTACCCTCTTTGAAAGCAGGGCCGGTACTAAATGCTAAGGTGTGTGTTCAGGCTGATCATAATCTGTAATATTTCTGCAGTTTCCCCTGACCATAAGTCAGTGTCAGGCCACTGTTATCATAAACAGAAATGGAAAATCTCACAGTCATGGGATCTAATAGAGCCAATTAAACTGGAAGGAAAAAAAACTCTGATATTTAGCCAAAGAGGAAGAGACAACAGAGGGGAGAGATCAGAAATGGAGAATAAACTCATTATGCTGCCCTGACTACTGAGGTCAGGGACAGGAAGGAAGCTGACGGACATGACGATAGATTGGAAAAGGAACATTTTGAACTATAGAAAACAGCTGTATTGCTTTTCGCTAAATGTACTTTCAGTGCTGAAAATATGGGAAGTGACTGTAGGGAATACATAAATTTAGACTCAAATTTAAAGCTGCAGTTGCTACAGCTGTAAAAGCTCCATTGCTACATCATGAGCTGAACAGTCTTCGTAAAACTGTGGATTTAATTCAATGCTGTGCTTCCTCAAAAATTTTGAAAATGAAAGTCCCTTTTTATTCATTTTTTCCCCTTACTTAGCAAAACAACATGCACAGTAGAAAATTAAATGTTTGAATAATTCATAAGTAAAAATGAGGACAAGAGATGTAGAGTGATGATTTAGAGTGACGTACGTGGCGGTAATGCACCTGTAAGCTAGTTACCAACCGCCAATCAAATCTAAAAGAAGAAGAAGAAGAAAAATGAGGACAGATTTTTAAAGATACTTGAAATTTTGAGGGCTGCCTTTGGGGTTCATGGGGAAGCAGTTTGCCAACACTTTTTACAATCATCTACAGCTTTTATGGTGAAGGAATGTCAGTGAACAGTCACCCCCATGAACCCCTACACAACCCCTCAAATCATAACGCTCACCAGCATTCACCACTCCCCGTCGCTCCGTGAGATACGGTGTTAATGGCGCAAGTGGAGAATTTCTGTAAAACCATTAAAAAGACTTTTCTTGGTCACCAACAAATGTAAAGAATATTAAGAAATTCTCCGCTTGAGACACCAAAGATCTCAGAACCGACCTGGGGAGCCAACGAGGCCAGTGGCCAACCTGGCACATTACCCCAAGCCTGTGCCATGAATGTTTGTCTTAAAGAATGAATGAAATAGTGGACCACTTGTTGGCAGGGGTGTGTGGTTTTAGTGGTGGATAGGCTATGATTCATCTACCTTCACCACCTCAACCCCATTCATCTTCAGCATTACACCTGCTTCCCTCTCATTCACACTCATGTATTCTGTCTTGCTTCTACTGACTTCCATTCCTCTTCTTTCCAGAGCATGCCTCCACCTCTCCATGTTGTCTTCCAGCTGCTCCTTACTCTCACTACATATCACAGTGCCGTCTGTGTGTGGTCCACAGAGAATCCTGCCTGACCTCATCTGTCAGCCTGTCCATCACCGTAGCAAACAAGAAGAGGCTCAGAGACGATCACTGATATAATCCCACCCCCACTTTGAATCCATCTGTCACTTCTACAGCACACCTCAACTATAGTAAGATGGATGATCTTACTATCCTTGTACATGTCCTGCACCACTCTCAAATACTTGTCTGTCACTCCTGACTTTCTCATACAGTACCACACTTCCTCTCTTGGCACCCGATCATATGCTTTCTCTAGATCCTCAAAGACACAGTGCAACTCCTTCTGACCTTCTCGATACTTCTCCATTAACACTCTTAAAGCAAACATTGTATCTGTAGTACTCTTTCTTGGCATAAGCCCGTACTGCTGCTCGCTGATTGTCACCTCTCCTCTTAACCTAGCTTCAACAACTCTTTCCCTATCTTCATAGCGCGGCTGATCAACTTTATGCCTCTGTAGTTACTACAGCTCTAAACATCACCCTTGTTCTTGAAAATAGGTAACAAAACACGTCTTCACTCCTCAAGCATTCTCTCACTCTCCAAGATTGTTTTAAGCAATCTAGTTAAAAAGTCCGCGGCCATCTCTCCTAAACATCTCCATACCTCCACAGGTACGTCATCTGAACCAACCACCTTTCCATTCTGCCCTCACTTCCACCTTGCTAATCCATGGAACTTCCTGGTTCACTATATTTCCTACATCCTCCCCTCTCTCTCTAATTTTCTTCATTCATCAGCTCCTCACAGTACTTTTTCCGTCTTCTCAACACACTCTCTTCACTCATTAGTACATTACCACCTCTGTCTTTAATCAACCTAACCTGCTGCACATCCTTTCCAGCTCAATCTCTCTGTTTGGCCAATCAATACAGTCCTTTTCTCCTTCCTTAGTGTCCAGCCTCTCATACAACTCACTATATGCCTTTTCCTTTGCTACCCCTGTCTTTCCCATACACCTAAACTCCCAGTACTCCTGTCTACTTTCTTCATCTCCTGACTATCCCACTTTTTCCATTGCCAACCTCTTCCTTTGAATACTTTCCTGTACCTCCTCATTCCACCAATTGTTAGGGTTCCTGGGCTGCACACTGTTGTTGTTGTTTCACTGCTTTCTCGCCACTAATTTGCCTCATTCCCTGCAGCTGCACTCCTCACCTGATGGCAATCAGCAGTGCCTTTAAATAGCTCTCACTCCTGCTGTGCTGTCTGAGCACGTTGGACCTCCAGAGCCTGACCACGTCTCCCCCAAGTGTGCAGTCTGAATAAATCCTTCTCTCTTCATCTCCACTTCATCCACATAAGGACTGAAAATCTCTTCCCTCACCTATATATCTTTCAGGATATTTCTCTACACTGGCGGACCAGATCACTCCCTGGCAGATTGTCACTGCTTTCACCTTCCCCCCCGGGCACATAAGTTGACTTACCAACGTTCACTGTTCCCTGGTGTGTCCTCACTCCTCTTCCCCCATTCGGGCCTCGCCAGCCTGGGCAGCTTCCCCAGGAACTCACCCCTTCACCGTCACAGCTCCATACAGAGGAGCCCCCAGCAGGACTTCACCACTTTGTTCTCCAACCCAACCTGTATGAAAATAAGAAACAGTTTGATTATTGCCAGTTTACAGTTCCTACATGAAGAGTTTGTTTGCAAAAACCGATAAACGCCACTTCCAAGAAAATTTCCCTCTTTTACATCAAACAACTGTTAACATTACCTACTTATAGAAGTTCATATTGGTTTTTCTCAAAATCTGATATGTCCAGTGATATAGATACTACAAATTCATGTTTTGTTTTGTTTTTCAAAAGCCGATAAACGCCAGGAGTGTTTTTTTTTAACAAAAGCAGATAACTCTACACGGCAAATCAGCGCTTGGTATTTCAGTCACGTGACTCATCTTGGCTACCTTCCCGGTCTGCTCGCTCTGACTGATTTCCCTGGCTGTGTTCGGAATGTTCACTCACTCACTCCCCCCCTCACTTGCTATATAGTGAATTTAGATATAGTGGACTATACAGTAAACTCTGGGCCACGCCGTCTGGGCCCCCGGCCCAGACGGCGTGTCTCCCTCCACCCTGAGACTCTATGCGAAACAGCTGGCTTCTGTCTTCACAGACATTTTTAACACCTCCCTTAAGTTATGCCACGTGCCGTCCTGCCTCAAATCCTCCACCATCATCCCTGTCCCCAAGAAGCCTCGGATCACTGGACTTAATGACTACAGACCTGTAGCGCTCACCTCTGTAGTCATGAAGTCCTTTGAGCGCCTGGTCCTGTCCCACCTCAAGTCCATCACCACTCCTCTCCTGGACCCGCTGCAGTTTGCCTACCGAGCCAACAGGTCTGTAGACGACGCAGTCAACCTGGCCCTCCACTCCACCCTGCAGCACCTGGACTCCCCGGGAACCTACGCCAGGATCCTGTTTGTGGACTTCAGCTCCGCATTCAACACCATCCGCCCCGCTCTGCTCCGGGACAAGCTGTCCCTGCTCAACGTGCCTGACTCCCTCTGCAGGTGGATCATCGACTTCCTGACGGACCGGAGGCAGCATGTGCGGCTGGGAAAGACTGTCTCAGACTATACTAGCATCAGCACCGGATCACCCCAGGGCTGTGTACTTTCCCCCCTACTCTTCTCCCTTTACACCAACTCCTGCACCTCCAGCCACCAGTCTGTCAAGTTGATCAAGTTTGCGGACGACACCACCCTCATCGGGCTCATCTCCAACGGCGACGAGTCCGCCTACAGGAGAGAGGTGGCCCAGCTGGCGTCCTGGTGCAGCAATAACAACCTGCAGCTGAACGCTCTGAAGACAGTGGAGATGATTGTAGACTTCAGGAAAGTCTCTACTCCTCTGCCCCCCCTCACCCTCTCAGGCTCTCCCATCACCACTGCTGATTCCTTCCGCTTCCTAGGCACTACCATCACCAGGGACCTCAAATGGGAGCTGACCATCAGCTCACTCATCAAAAAAGCCCAGCAGAGGATGTTCTTCCTGCGGCAGCTGAGGAAGCTCAAGCTACCCACCAAGATGTTAGTGCAGTTCTACACAGCCATCATCGAGTCCATCCTCACCACCTCCATAACCGTGTGGTACGCAGGAGCCACTGCCAGGGACAGACTAAGGCTGCAGCGCGTCGTGCGCACTGCTGAGAAGGTGATCGGCTGCAAGCTGCCATCTCTCCTGGATCTGTACATCTCCAGGACCCGGAGGCATGCTGGCCGGATCATAGCCGATCCCTCACACCCTGGTCACGTACTGTTTGCCCCCCTCCCCTCTGGTAGAAGACTTCGGTCCATCCAGACTAAAACCTCCCGTCACATGAACAGCTTCTTCCCCTCTGCCATCAGACTGCTGAACACTAAGTGACTTATTGACTCTCGTGCACCATGTACAGCAGCTCAACCAGACTCATGTCAATCATCACTGTTTTCTTCCTGCATTACCGACTGCACTATATAGTTCTCCACAGTATCTGCTGCTGGCTAATATATATTTTAACTGTTGACCAGTATCACTTAATCTTATCCTACACTTTATTACATGTATAGTTTATTTCTTATCTTATCATGTTTAATGTTGCAGCATTGTACCGAGACAAATTCCTAGTTTGTGTACTACATGAACAATGGCAATAAACCTGATTCTGATTCTGATTCTGAAACTCGATATAACAATAAAATTAACTGCTTTCGGACACTACTGGGCTTGTTTTTGTGGCACGGTTAATGACATCATCACGTGAGACAGTAAAATGTAACTGACTGATGATGGTAAAAAACATGAATACCTGCATGTAATTTGTAGTAAATATGTATTAAATCAAATTGTTTTTGCTTAATTATTAAATATAAATACCTTAAGGTAGTTTATGTTGTGATGTGAAGCTGTTCTCTCACTGCTCCGTTGGCTGCACATTCACTATATAGTACACTATATGGGGAAGGAGTGAGCATTTCGAGCACAGCACCTGCTTGCTGTGAGTGATTTTCCCAGCCATTTTTTTTTTTTTACAATTTTGTTGCATTTTATGTCAAATATGGATAATTTTGATGAAGCAAATGAACCAGTGATGTGTTCACCAGTAGGGCGCAAACGAGGTTGGAACAAAAGTCAGAATTCTTGCTATTATCTTCTATTATCAGAATTCTTGCTACTTTGCCACTGTTTGTCTCCGCATATTAACATTAACTGCAACCATTTGCACAAATCTGCTGCCGTCTGTCTGTCTGGCACTGCAATGCTGATCACATGCAGTCCTATCTGTTACTATCTGCACCTACACTACCACATTGAACTGCAGCTACAGGTATTACACCTCTAGTTGTCTGTATATAGGATTGCTGGGTTTTATCATCGTTAATCGTTAATCTCAATTTTGCACTATGGGAGGTGTGGGTCTTTCTTGTCACCATTTGCACCACGGGTTGCATTACTGTACATATTGAATATTAGACTGCTGTTGCTGTCATTTTCTTTTTTCCAGCCTTATTCCTTTTCTTTTTATACTGTGCACACCAATGAAGAGAGAGAGAAACACCATTTCAATTCTCCTGTATGTCCTGTACGTACAGCAGTATTGACAATAAAATCTTTGAATCTTGAATTATAGCTTTATTATAGCTATATTATACCATTTTACTGAGTGGATATGCCTAAATCAGTGTGTCAGTCATACTACATTAATGCTTATAGACATTCAAGTATGTTCCAGACAAACTAGCATGGTTTTTGGGAAATGTCTGTTTTTGCAAAAGAATGGCTTGTGGATTTATCTGTTTTTACGGAAAAAAGAACTAATAAATTGCCAAAAAGTAACTATGAGTTGATGTTCAGTTTTTTGCTTTACTATGTCTGAGATACTCATATTTCAAGTGGCCGTGTCTTAAAAGCTGAATTGGAAATACTAATACCTATAAACCAACAAATGAAAATGTTGTTTTTCTCAATATTAAACCAATTGGACTTATCTGTTTTTGCAAAAGAACTCTTCACATACGTCAAATAGGTTCATTTTGCCTTCTTTTAATTATTTATCTTTTGTTCATATAAAAGACAAAAAATAAAATAGAAAGATGTCTTTACCTTCTTTACATGTTTCAACTGCACTGCAGCCTTCGTCAGAAGATTCAGCTGATTGCTGCCAGGTGACATTTATCAGCTGATTTTCGTAGGCGGGGCCAGCTCAGCAGATCTGTCGGATCCACCGAGCCACCCCCGCCTCCCGCCGTCAGATGGTCTCTGGAGAATGTGGTCCCAGGTGTGGGAAAGCATAAAGGCTCCCTCATCTCGGTTCATGGTGTCTTTTCCCCGCTTCCTGATCTCTATGGCCTCCTTGATCCAGTGTTTGTGTCTGTTGCTCTCTGATCAATAATTTTTGTGTTGTCCCAGTCCATGATGTGATTATTTGTTATATGCTTATTTATTATTAAACTTATTTAACTTTAATTTAAGCTTATTTAACTTATTTATTATATGCTTGCTTGTTTTTTTTTTTTTGTTTTTTTTTTTCTTGCCTTCTGATTGTTGCTCTGAGTGTTGCTATCCCTGTGCTGTTGCAATCCTGGAATTTCCCCGTTGTGGGACTAATAAAGGCTTATCTTATCTTATCTTATCTTATTTCTTTTGCAGTGATCTGATATTGCTGATTTTAATGTTTCTTGTTCTGCCTTTTCTTTTTGTGATCTTGTGAGTTGTCCTTGTGTTTCCTTCTCACATTCCTTCTGGTGTTCTTTTTTTCTTGTGGTGAATAATCTTCCAGTTTCTCCAGTGTAGGTTTTGTTGCATGATCTGCATGATACTTCATATATTACATTGCATTTATTGTCTTGTTCTATTCTGTCCTTGGGGTGTACTAATAACTGTCTTAATTTTTTGTGTGGTTTGACTGCTGTGTTTATTTTGTATTTTTTCATGATCCTTTGAATTGGTTCCGTGATCCCTCGTATGTATGGTATAGTTATGGTGTCCTTGTTTTTGATTTTGGCTTTTGTTCTATGTCTTATATCCTGTTTATTTTCTTTGTTTTTGACTTGCTGTTTCCCTTTGTTTATAGCCCATACTGGATATTGGCAGCGTATAAGTGCATGTTTTATGTGGTTTTCCTCCTCCTGTCTTGTCTTCTTGTTCCGTGATGATGGTGGCTCGTTCATATAATGTCCTGACGACTGATAGCTTGTGTGCTGTGGGGTGTTCTGATGTCCATAGTAGGTATTGATCTGTGTGGGTTGGTTTCCTGTAGACTGTGATTTTTATGCTGCCGTCCTCGTTGTGGTGGATTTTCATGTCCAGAAAGGCTATGGTGCCATTTTCCTCCTCTTCGTGTGTGAATTTTATGTTCCCAGTGCTGTCCGTACTGTTCAGATGGTCAGTGAGTTCTTGTGTATGTCCTTTCCTTATTTTTTCCAGAATGTCATCTACGTATCTCTTCCAAAGGGTGGGTTTGCATTTTGTGGGTGCTGTGTTGATGGCTTTGTTTTCCAGATCCTCCATAAAAAAGCTGCTCATGATGGCTGATGGTGAGTCTCCCATTGCAAATCCTTCTTTTTGTCTGTAAATTTTTCCTCTGAATTGAAAATAAGTGGATTTTGCAACAAACTGTAATAATTTGGATATGTCATGAACTGTGAGGTTGGTGCGTCTTTTTAGGGTACTGTCATTGTTGAGGCGTTCTGGCACTATATGTAGTGTGACGTCAACAGGAGTCTTTGTGAATAATGAGATGACGTCATGTGAAATGAGGATCTCGTCTGATTCTATTTTTATGTCTTTGAGTTCTTGTGCCAGCTCTTTTGAATTTTTGCAGTGGAAGTCTGATAGTCCAAGGAGGGGTTTGATGATTTCAACTAGGGCTTTTGATAAGTTATACGTGACTGATCCAATACTGTCTATTATTGGCCGCAGTGGGATATCCTTTTTATGTATTTTCGGAGTTCCATAGAGCCGGGGGGTGATACTGGCTGTGGGGATCAGGTGATCATATGCGTCCTTTGTGATTTTTTTGCTTTCTAATAGAGGTTTGAGAAGGGCGGGAGGCGGGGCTGGCTCGGTGGATCCGACAGATCTGCTGAGCTGGCCCCGCCTACGAAAATCAGCTGATAAATGTCACCTGGCAGCAATCAGCTGACTCTTCTGACAAAGGCTGCAGTGCAGTTGAAACATGTAAAGAAGGTAAAGACATTTTTCCATTTTATTTTTTGTCTTTTATATGAACAAAAGATAAAGAACTCTTCACATACACTTACCAGTCTCCTCTCCTCTCTCCCTCTCTCTCTTCTCAGGGTTGCCAGATCCTCTGTGCACTATTACTGACAATTTCTAATAAATAATTGTTTACACATCATTTTTGATCTCCTCTGTGTCTGTTTTCGTGTCAAAACTATGCAATCTCTGTCAGTACACGCTCAGCAGCATGACCCAGCAAACGCAGCACTAGGACCAATAATGACGCATCTCAGTGTTGTTAAGTAAAGGTTGGATCAAGTAGATTACCACATGCAATCCTTTTTTGCTCAATTATCCAAAATAACTAACTGTGTTGACCAGCTTTTCGTTGCTGTGCAGGGTCTTGCCCCCGCTTCAACCTTCTCGTTTTCCTGCTCCAGTCAAACGGGAAACGGGTTCAACCTGGTCAGGGCACTCAGTCTTGGTCTCTACACTCCCCCCCCCCACCCGCTATTGTGGGACACTGGGGGAGGCTCGAGGGTTTCTATTACAATGAAAACTGGTGTTCGAATGCATTCCCGGCGAGTTTCCTACTGACCACAGCTGGACAAGTTACATCATCAGTCTCCTCGAGGGGCATGCCCTCTCCTGGGCTCAGGCAGTGGTTGACTTACTCCTCCGACACTTTTGAACGCTTTATTGAGGAGTTCTCCCAGGCATTTGACCACACCGATTGGGAGGGGAATGCATTGGGACGCCTTCTTAATCTTCGCCAGGGTAGAAAGTTGGCTGCTGAGCACGCTGTGGATTTTCGGGTGCTCGCATCTGAAGCGGGGTGGGACGACACTGCACTATGCTCCATTTTCATCCACAGCTTAAATTCCAACCTCTGTGATAAGCTAGCCTGGCTCTGGGATGAGCCCAAGTCTCTTGATGTCCTGATTTCCTTAATAGTCAAACTTGACAATCACCTTCGTGAATAATAATAGTAATAATAATGATGATGGATTAGATTTATATGATGCTTTACATGTCAAGTGACATCTCAAGTGCTTACAGTGAGTCCATTATTCATTCACTCCAGACAGACATCGATAGTGGTAAGCTACTACTGTTGCCACAGTTGCCATGGGGTAGACTGATGGAAATGTGGCTGCCAATCCAGGCCAACGGGCTCTCCACCCACTCCCAAACATTCATACCCACTGTCATGGACACTGGAGGCCAGGTGGGTAAATCTTGCCCAGGGACACAATGGCAGGATGGCTGGGGAGAGCAGGATTCAAACCGTCAACCCTCTGGTTATTGAACAATCCGCTCTACTTCCCAAGCCAGTGCCACTCATATTCCCCTCCTCCATTCAATATTTGCTGAACACCAAGCTGGACAGCCGGAAGTTCCATTTTTATATGGTCTTTGCCGTGACCTAGCCAGGACTTGAACACCGACCTCCAGGTTGTGGGGCAGATACTCTACCTCTAAGCCACCACTCGTGAATGCACTTACAAACCCCAACTTGGCACTCACACGTTGCAACCATCCTCTTCGCCCCGGCCATGCTATCCTGTGCTTCCATCCAATGCTTCTGCCTCCGACGCGCCTGAGCCCATGGCGGTGGGAGGGTTAAAGCTCACTCCCGCCAAGGAGCAACGGTGCCAGGAGGAGGGGCAGTGTATGTACTGTGGTCGAGCGGATCATGTATTAACTCACTGTCCTTCTAAACCAAAAGAGGCAGCCCGTCAATTCCCCTACTGCAATTGACGGGCAGTTCATCGCACACCCTACAGAACCGGTTGATATTACCTGTATGTCTTTTGCTTAACACCACCGAGCACCTCAGCTCTACATTGGTTGATTCTGAAGCTGAGCAAATTTTAATTTCTCAAGATCTGGTAACCCAATTAAAGATCCCCTGTAATGGGCTTCTACAACCTCTTGATCTCATTGTCCTGTCCAGCCAGTCCCTTTGTCGGGTTACCAAGCAGACAGCCCCCTTAACCATAATAGCCTCCGGTAACCATCGGGAGCACATTACCTTCTTTGTTCTTCCTGCGTCCACAGCCCCCATACTACTGGGTTTCCCTTGATTACATCAGCATAATCCAACTATAGATTGAGCAAAAGGGGCAGTTGTCTCTTAGGCTGTATTCACACCAGGATAGTCTGGGAGTCTCAGTTCGACTCGGCGGGGGATGGCGAGAATTTTCACACCTTCGTTTGATTTAGTTTGCATTCACACAGCACTTCACTCAAGCAGACCAAACTGTTTGGACAACGTCACGCAGTTACAACAACTGCTCGTTTGTGGCGCTGTAGCCGAAGGCACCAGATCAGGAAGAAAAAATCTCGGCGAGAACTTATGACGAGAACTTATGCCGAGAACTGCTCGCTTGCCAAAAATTGCATCCCATCCACCGAAACTATAAAATATAACAAATACAGCCAGGCTTGTAACTATTTGTGCATTTTTAGAAGTACCCATTATCCATTTTTAGAAGAAAAAAAGGTTATTACCTCTTGTAAATTATCTTTAAATTATGTTTACTTGACGATGGGATGCAATTCTCGGCAAGCGAGCAATTCTCAGCATAACACTGTTCCCTTCAATAAGGTGTTTATGTGGCACAAACTAATAAAAATGAAAAGCTCCACTGTCTGTATAAACCCTCCATGCCGCCATCATGTTGCTAAACATTTTAAAAGCATCGTTATTCTTGTGTGTAGCCACAAGCAGCAGAGAAACCTGGTTCTCAGACCAAATATCTATCAGAGCCTGCATCTCACTCCTCACTCCTGACTACTCCAAGTCCAAGAGACATTTTTTAAAAACTCTTCTCCTCGGTTTTCTCCGGTAAAAGTATTTCTTGGATCCACGCTGTTGACTTTATTTTTATTTTCTACCCAAAATGGAGGCTGAAGAACCAGGAGCTCTTCAGCTGAATCAGGATGTTGGATTTATTTACCCACCGATTCCTACCACAGATGTGCTGCCACATCAAGTTTTCAACAGGGACAACTTTTTCAGGTGAGCGGGAACTTCGCCTGTCTGCATCGCACCCAAATGGTGAATTAATGTCTTTTCATGTATTTACATTGAGTTATAATGTAATCCTGTTGCACAAAAAATTTGCCCATTCACGTTTGATGTGAAGGGACCTTTACAGTAAATGCCTTTCTCTTCTCACTGTGTGTTGCTGTGGTTACACAAATGCAGAGGGGTACATCCGCCCTTTGGTCCGCTGGGTACTCCATTTGCATTGACACGGCAAGTGAAGCGCACCAGACTGCATTTGCAAGCGAACCGAGACCCCCCCCCCCCCCCCCAAGGGGGACCAGAGTTCACTTGTTTGGTGCTGCACTAGAGTTCCAGGCGCATTCAGACGGCACCAAATAGACTGAACTATCCACAGAATACACACTTTGGTCCTTTAGTCCAGACCAAACAGTAGCCATGTGAATGCGCCCTTAAAGATCCGGTTGTTTGTCCACCTGTTTTCCATCAGCTGCTTACTCTCCTTCCTTGCCTATATCACCTGCAGAGTCAGACTCCCCTGACTTAACCCAGGTTCCCTTAGAGTACCATGATTCAGCCCCGGTGTTCAGTAAAGCTAAGGTCATGTCTCTTCCCCCTCGTCGTCCTTATGACTGTGCCACTGAGCTCCAGCAGGGGGCACATCTGCCTACTAACCACCTTTACAACCTGTCTGCCCCAGAGAGAGAGGCAATGGAGAAGTATATTAAAGAGTCTTTGAATGATGGCATCGTTCGTCATTCTTCATCAGCAGTGGTGTCAGGAGCCGAGCCGGCTTGGTTTCCCCGGCTCAGTCGTGGCCTCCCTGTGGGTCTAGGTACCGTTGAATATGTGTTTATTATGTGTTTCAGTGTGCCTCCCTCACTCTCAGCTCCTGTCCAGCTGGCGGCTGTTTGACAGCCACTCTGACCTACTTTCTATGAGCGCTGCTGACAGCAGCCGGCCTGGCCATGCCCCCTCTCTTGTTAGTACCAGCTGTGTCTATTCCTGTGTGTCATCTTCGCACTCCTCGCCCAGGTGCTGCCAATTTCACCATGACCAGCAATGCGGGTACTTAAGCAGCTTGTGCCAGTCACGCATTGCTGGGTCTTCATCTAACTGTACGTGTTGTCTGCTACGTTGTTCTGAGATGACCTTATTCAACCGTATGCCACGACATGTAGCCACTCCACATCACTGTGGTTCTCCTGCGCCCGCACAGCGATACCGGCTGTGGGATGCCAGCATGGCTGCATGTCTCTTCTCATGCATTCTCTGGGCGATGCCGGCCCTTGAATGCCCACTGTAAGTTATTTTGCATTTTCATATGTCTTCACCCTTTTTGGAATGGTGTGGCTTTACGTTAATAAATGTGTGTGGTGAACCCAGCACATAAATCCTCTTTATTTTACCCCTCACCGTGCGCTGCGTAAAAGCACATGGGGAGGTCCATGACAGAAGACCCAGCTAAAAGGAAGATTTAGCGGGTTACACCATCACGTCACTTTTTCCCTTTTGAACTGTGTTTTTTGGTTCTCTTGGGTTTGGTAGTGGTCATGTTTGCTCCGGGCCGGAGTTATCCACTGAGCCTGGGCTGGAAATGCTGCTGAACTTTGATGGAGATCGACGGGCTCATTTCTACAGCAAGCATGTATTCCAGTCCAGAGGACGTGCTCTGGTATGTAGGTCTGGCAGAGGCAGCAGTTCGCGGGTGCCCTCAACTCTCTGAGCATGCAGAGAGGGTTGAGAGGATTTCCCTGGTGGCAGCGCTGCGGCATGAGTACGGCGAGAGGGAGAGGAAATTCTGTAAGAAGACCGAGCTCGCGCCGAAGGGGGAGCGCTCCCGGGTCTCCGATATTCCTGCTTTCCGCCAGAATGTGATGCCCGCTCCCGTTTCGGCTCATCCAGCTCCAGCACCCAGCAATCGACACCATTCGGCGAGAAAACGCCGGGAGAAGCCTTCCCCTCCTTCGGCTGTTGACGTCCTTCCAGCCGCCGAGAGGGCCATGGTTCCCGGGGTCATGCCCACTTCTGCATCTCCCGAGCCGCCTCCTCCATCATTCAGAGGGGGAGCCAGAGCCAGTGTAGTTGCCAAGAAGAATGATCATTGGCTCTCCGCAGCTGTGAACATCAAGCACCGGGAGGACAGGCAAGTGTGTTTTCATTCTATTCAATATAATAATGATAAACATTGTCTGTCTCCCGGAAGAGAGGCCCAGCTTCAGCAGTCTGCTGGGTCCTCTCCTCCAGCTGTGGAGGTAAACCACTTTCCTGTTTCTTCTGTGTCTCCCCCATCGATTCCTGAGAGCGAGCAGAGCCACCAGACGATGGAGGAGCTGGGGGTTCCGGAGGATTCCGCTCCGGAGCCAGCACGGAGCTGGTCCCCTGCAGCCATGCCGAGGGATCATCAGCACCGTGGGAAGGGATCAAAATCTCCATAGACATGGACAGGGATGATCATCCGCCTGCTGCAGCCAAGAACACCAAATGCCAGGGTGACAGGCAAGTGTGTTTTCACTTGACTCAATTAACCCATGAAAACCCTTGTCTGTCACCCAAGCGAGAGGCCCAGTCTCAGCAGTCCGCTGGGTCCTCTCCTCCGGCTGCAGCAATAAACTCATCTTCTACTCTCTCTGTGTCTCCTCCCTAAATCCCTGAGTGCCCACTGGCCCTGGAACCAAGCCGCCAGACAGTGGAGGAGTTTTGGGCCCCAGATGATCCTACTCGGGGGCCCGCACAGAGGTGTTCCCCTGCGTTGGAGCCGCTGCAGGGGTATCAAGTGACTGCTTGGACCATCTCGCCAGCTGCGGAGGTGATGGTGGTGGAGTGGGAGCCAGAGTTGGACCACCTGGAAGCCGGGCCTGGGACCGCATCGTCAAATTCGTCGGAGTCCTGGACGGCGGTGGAGCGCCACCTCAGGCAAGTTCTCTCCCTTGTTTTTCTTATGTCAATTCTAGAGAGATCTTGTCTGGCTCTTGGAGAGGAGAGTAAGGTGCAGCCCTCAGCTGCATCTACATTCACTTCGCCAGGCTCCGCTGCTGCCGGCAACCCTAACCACCTTTCTCTTCCTGCTATTTCTGAGCCTTTGCCTAGGGTTGCCAGAGAGGATGCGGCATCGCCGGAGGTCACAGAGAGCCCGGTCTAACCGGAGGAGGACTCCGCTTTTTCTACTCTGCAGACCAGGATCATCAGGGTTCCCCCCATCGACTGCTTCCTCAGCCTGGTGCTCCTGCGAGCCGGTCCACTCACTGTGGGTTCAGCCAGGCTCCCGCCAGAATCCACCACGGGTGCAGCAAGGCTCCCGCTGGAGTCCACCATGGGTGCAGCCAGGCTCCCTCCGGAGTCCACCGCGGGTGCAGCGAGGCTCAGCCGGAGTCCACCACGGGTGCAGCGTTGGCCCGGTTGGGGTCCACCGCGGGCGCAGCCGTGTCCCAGACCGGGACCATCGAGGGTGCTACCAGTCAGCCTGAGGTCGCCAGGACCATCACTCCTCAGCCAGACGCTGTCGTGGTCCCCATCGCCTCCCAGTCCGAAGGTGTGAGGGTTCCCTCTCTACGGTCCGGTCACCCACCACTGAGCCTCCCGGTGGGCAGACCGCCTCCTATGCCACCCACTCAGTCCTGGTGGCTCTACTATGTTGGCCGACCGCCGGAGGGACTGAGTTTCTGGGCCAGAGGGCCTGGGATTTCCGGCAGGCCACCGAACTCAGTTCACTGGACTGTCTGCTGGGCCTGGGACTCTGGGCAGTCTCCCGAGCCCCCTCACTTTTGGACTTGGGGGGGTTAATTGTGTGCCCTGGGCAGGGAATTGTGTTTCCTCCTTTCCTGTTCCCCCTACCTCCCACCCGGGTTCATGTGGTTTCTGTCTGCTGGGGGGGTCCTCGGGATGTTACCGTGGGTGTCTGGGAATCCACCCATAGAGAGGGGGGCTCTGTCAGGAGCCGAGCCGGCTTGGTTATCCCCGGCTCAGTCCTGGCCTCCCTGTGGGTCTAGGTACCATTGAATATGTTCTTATTATGTATTTCAGTGTGCCTCCCTCACTCTCAGCTCCTGTTCGGCTGGCGGGGGTTTGACAACCGCTCTGACCTACTTTCTGTGAGCACTGCTGACAGCAGCCAGCCTGGCCACGCCCCCTCTCTTGTTAGTACCAGCTGTGTCTATTCCTGTGTGTCATCTTCCCACACCTCGCCTAGGTGCTGCCAATTTCACCATGTATTCAACTGTATGCCACGAGGTGTAGCCACTCCACATCACCGTGGTTCTCTTGCGCCCGCACAGCGATACTGGTTGTGGGACGTCACCGTGGCTGCACGTCTCTTCTCATGCGTTCGCTGGGCGATGCCAGCCCTCAAATGCCCACTGTAAGTTATTTTGCATTTTCGTATGTCTTCACCCTTTTTGGAATGGTGTGGCTTTACGTTAATAAATGTGTGTGGTGAACCCAGCACATAAATCCTCATTATTTTACCCCTCGCTGTGCGCTGCGTAAAAGTGCACGGGGAGGTCCATGACAGAAGACCCAGCTAAAAGGAGGATTTAGTGGGTTACACCAGCACATCACTTTTTCCCTTTTGAACTGTGTTTTTTGGTTCACCTGGGTTTGGTAGTGGTCATGTTTGCTACGGGCCAGAGTTATCCGCTGAGCCTGGGCTGGGAATGCTGCCAAACTTTGATGGAGATCGACGGGCTCATTTCTACGGCGAGCATGTAATGGGGGCAGATTTTTTTCTTCATGGGTAAAAAGGATGGCTCATTGCACCCATGTATTGACTTCCGAGGGCTCAATAACATCACTGTTAAGGATAAGTATGTATTTCCGCTAATCAGCTCGACCTCTGACCAACTTCAAGGCTCAACAATTTACACCAAACTCGATCTCTGGAATATGTACCACCTCATCAGCATTCGCAAAAGTGATGAATGGAAGGCAGGATTCCGTACACACATCGAACACTTTGAATATCTAGTTATGCCGTTCGGCCTCACCAACACCCCAGTGGTTTTCCAATGGCTTATAAGCGATCTGTTAGGTGACTCCCTGGGTTCATTTGTTTTTGTGGCGCTAGATGATATTCTCATCTTTTCCAGTTCTCTGGTCCAGCACAAGACCCACGTCTGAATGGTACTTCAATGCCTCTTGGAAAACCCCTCTTGGAAAACCAACTGTATGTAAAAGTCAAGAAATGTGAGTTTTCACACCACCACCACCATTTCTAGGATTCATCATTTCTCATGGCAACATCAGCGCTGACCCCCAGAAAATTAAGGCAGTGACCGATTGGCCTACCCCATCCACTCGTAAGAAGCTTCAACAGTTTTTGGTTTTAGGGCTTCACAAATTTCTATCGCCGATTCATCCGTTATTACAGCTCCATTGCCCACCCCTTAACCAGTTTAACATCCATTAAAGTAGAACTGAACCCACCTTTTTGCGCAAAAAGTAGAATAGCAGATTAATTCCTTATTACCTATTGTATTTTTCAACACATAAAAGAAATTGTTAGGCCGTGCGATGGTCAAGCTATAAGCCGATAACCTTTTGCCTCTGGCTGGCAGTGCCAAACAAACCGGAAGTAGTGCAGACGACGCTGCGTGACGTCACGAGTGTGAGCCTTATCAAAACAACAATGGCAGATGATAGCAGTTCCAGCAGTCAAGAACACCATAGTTTTCAGAGTGAAGAGGCATTCAGGATCGGTGACGAGATAGAGGAGGATGCAGGAGTGTCAAGTGAACAGGAAGAGAGCGAGGGAGGCATCGAACCGTACAGATTCGAGACAGAATTTTCGGGTGATTCCGGCACCGACTCAGAGTCAGACCGCAGCAGTGATGGGGAGGAGAGTCGCTTATTGAATACAGAATGGTGAGTCTTCTCTACTTTGGCATGTTTGGGGTGTCAGGATAAGGAAAATTAACAATAAAAAAGAGAGAAAAAAAAAAACATCAGCATTTTTCCAACTTATTATTTATACATAGGGCTAGGACTGTACAATAGCCTGGCCGTGTACACACTTGGCATTGAATAGACACATCCGTGGCATAGGGTTAACACGTGTGTTCAGGACAGGTTCCATGACCATGGGCTATGTATTACAATACTTCTACAGACTATAGTGGCAATACACATGAACAGAACTGGCCTCTGCATTTGACTGTGCTATTTATAAATAATATCTACAGTGATCCCTCACTTATCACGTTTAATGGGGACCAGAACCGACCGCAAAAAGTGAAAAACCGCGAAGTAGCGTCACCCCCCCCCAAGGGCGTCACAAGCACTATTTTGCACAAAAAGACACAAGAGAACAGCGAAAAGTGCCACTAAGCAACACGAGCGATAAAGAACAATGAATGCGGTCTTCCTTCGCTGGGTATGGGCGCTCGGCAGGGAGAGAAGCTGGGTAAAACGTCTCGGCCAATCAGCTTGCGAGGTAAAACGTCTGGGCCAATCAGCTTGCGAGATTCCCGAGCGGTGAAGAGGTGGGCGGAGAGGAGTGGAGCGGTGGTCAGAGAGGTGGATTTTGAGTTGTGCGGGCCCTCCGTGTTGATACCTGATTAATGTAGTCTCCCTGCCTTCTGCTAGCGCCCGGGCAACTTTCGTGCCATTTTTTCTCAATTTTGAATTTTTGATGAATATTTTTGAAAAATCCGCGATACACTGAGGGCGCGAAAGGTGAAACGCGAAGTAGCGAGGGATCACTGTATATCTAGAAACGCATTGCTTCCCGGTCGCTTTTCCTCCCCCTTTCTTTTCTTTTGTCGCCATGACAGCTTTCCTTGGCCACTGAACAGATCTTCCCAGGTGTTGGAAGTGTTTTGTAGTCGACTATCACGACAAAATGCACCAAAAACAACCAGTGTCGACGTGCTCGCAATGGTAAACATGAGGACTGGGTCACACTCGTGACGTCACGCGGAACTCCGGCTGCACTTCCGGTTAATCGGCGGATTCGTCTGATTTTTCAGGGCGGGAAATTCAAAATCGCGATTTTCTCCAAGATTCCGGGATTTGTGGAGGGGGTGCCAATGATAAATTATCTTTATAATTGTATGTACTATCACCCAGTGCTGTTCAATGCCGTTCAGTTCAGTTCACCTTTAAGACACCATTTGTTTGGTCCAGTGAGGTGAATGAAGCCTTCACCCAACTTAAAGGCCGCTTTACTGAAGCTCCTAACACAACACAACCCTGAACGACAATTCATCAGTGAGGTTGACACTTTGGACGTCAGGTTGGAGGCAGTTCTCTTGCGGCGCTCGTTTACCGACCACAAGGTCCATCCTTGTGCGCATTTTTCTCAGTGCCTCTCCCCTGCCGAGAGAAACTACGCCATTGGCGGCCAAGAGTTACTAGCTGTTAATATGGCCTTGGAGGAATGGGGTCACTGGTTGGAGGGAGCTCACCAACCCTTCCTGGTTTGGACAGATCACAAAATCCTTGAATACATCAGGTCGGCCAGAAGACTCAATTCTCGCCAGGCTAGATGGGCATTGTTTTTTGATCATTTCCATTTTACTCTCACCAACAGACTGGGGTCTAAGAATACCAAGCCAGATGCTCTCTCCAGGCAATTCACCTCTGAACCATGCTCTTCAGGGGAGGAGACCATCGTCCCCACTTCCGCTGTAGTAGGCACCCTTACTTGGCAAATTGAGCAGAAGGTGAGAAGGCGTCAGCTGTCAAAGGCGACGTCATCCATTGGCTACATGCGGCCAAGTTCTCCTGTCACCCGGGGGTAGCCAGGATCCTCTCCTCCCTGTGTTGCATGTTCTGGTGGCCTACGATGGACAACGATGTTTGAGAGTACATCAAGGCCTGTCCTCAGTGCTCTGCAGGGAAGTCCCTCACCACCCCTCCTGCAGGCCTGTTGTAGCCCCTCCCCATCCCTAGTTGCCCCTGGACAAATATTGCCCCTGACTTCGTCACAAGACTGCCCCCTTCCAATGGGTACACCATGATTCTAACCATAGTGGACAGATTCTCGAAGGCTGCACACTTTGCTCCCTTGTGGAAATTACCATCTGCCCTGGAGACTGCTGAACTTCTCACCAACAACATGGTCAGGCTTCACGGCATTCCAGCTGACATCGTCTCCGACCATGGTCCCCCGTTTAAATCTCAGGTCTGGCACACCTTCTGCAAGGTTATTGGGGCCATGGTCAGTCTCACCTTTGGCTACCACCCGCAAAGCAATGGACAATGCCCGCAGGCTAATCGGGAGCTGGAGGCCGTCCTGCAATGCATCATGGCCTCTGACCCTGCAGCATGGAGCACCTACCTTCCATGGGTGGAATATGCCCATAACACGGCCACTTGCACTGCCACCGGGGTCTCTCCCTTTGAGGCGTCAATCAGTTACAATCCTCTCCTGCTCTCCATCTTGGAGGAGGAGGTCTCCATTCCATCGGTGGCTGATCACATCTCAAGGTGCCCATGAATCTGGAAAACCACCAAAGATGCACTCCTTCGCACCATAGCCGAGAACTCTAGGTGGGCCAATCGACGGAGAAGCTCGGCTCTCAAGTACATCATGGGGCAGAAGGTATAGTTATCCACCAAAACAGTTATCCTCCTGCTGCTGTGCCTGAGTGCATTGGACCTCCAGAGCCTGACCACGTTTCCCCCAAGTGTGCAGCCCAAAGAAATCCTTTTCCCTTCATCTCCGCTTCATCCACATAAGGATTGAAAACCTTTTTCCCTAACCAATATATCTTTCAGGATATTTCTCTACACTGGCAAACCGGATCACTCCCTGTCGGATTGTCGCTGCTTTCACCTTCACCCTGGGCACATAAGTTGACTTGCCAACGTTCACTGTTCCCTTGTGTGTCCTCACTTCTCTTCCCCCATTCGGGCCTGGCCAGCCTGGACAGCTTCCCCAGGAACTCACCCATTCACCGTCACAACCCCATACAGAGGAGCCCCCAGCAGGACTTCACCACCTTGTTCTCCAACCCAACCTGTAAGAAAATAAACAGTTTGATTATTGCCAGTTTACAGTTCCTATATACACTTCTCTCCTCTCTCCCGCGGAGTTGCCAGATCCTCTGTGCACTATTATTGACAATTTTTAATAAATCATTGTTTACACATCATTTTTGATCATCTCTGTCTGTTTTGGGGTCAAAACTATGCAATCTCTGTCACCACCAGGTCTCCTTGTATTCTTTCCTCTGTCCAGAAGATACACCACATACCTTTCTACCAGTTTTCCTGAAAACCTTTGTTGTACTTTCCCAGTCCTCTGGTAATTTTTCTCTACCACCCAGAGCCTTTAGCAACTCCTTCCTGAACTCTGTGCGACCTTCTTCCATCTATATCTTCCCCCATTTAATCTTTGGCCTTGCCTTCACTCTCTTCCTCTTCTTGCTTTCCAAAGTCATCCTAAAGATACCATCCAATGCTGCCAAATTACAGTCTCCTGCCAACACCTTGCAGTCTCCTATCTCTTTCAGATTTCTCCTTCTGCATAAGATGTAGTCCACCTACAGTATGTGCACCTTCTTCCACTCTTGTAGGTCACCTTCCCCTCTCTTCTTGAAATGTGTGTTCGCTACAGCCATTTCCATCCCTCTAGCCAAATTTTCAACCATCTGTCCTTACACGTTTCTCTCCTTAAAACCATAACTACCTAGCACTCGCTCATTAGTATCCACAGGCTAAAACTTAGAAAAAAGAATAATTCCCCCAAAATTCATTGTTTGGGATCTGGAGATCTTAGCCAAAATTTACAGACATGAACATTAGAGCCACTACAAATGCCTTGAAATCAGTTTGTCAATTTGTAAATTTAAACCTTTTTTAACCTCCTTTTCTTCTTTAAATAAATGGATGTAAACTAGTTGCACCTCCCTTGGGGCCAAGTCATTAAATGTGATGAAGCTTTGCTGGTAAGATGGAAGAGGTAAAATGTGAAAGGGATAGACAAGGGAGGACCAGAGGAAGGAAGGAGGAAGAGGGTAAGGATGGAGGAGGGATGCAGTCAATCGAGAGAAAACACTTTAGGTTAATTAAGACTAATGTGCTCTGGGAAAGACTCATCATGTTTGGGGAGAAGTGGTGTGGAGAGCTTAGCACAGCAGGGGGAATGCTGCAGTAGAGTTTCACAACAGATGAGGCATGGCTGGATGTAATAAAGAGTTTGATGTCTGTGGCGTTTATCATGTTTGGCCTCATCCAGCATGAACGGAAGGTCAAGCTACAGCAATGAGAACAATTAAGATTTCCTTAAGCATTCTCAATGTCTTTAATAATGCATGATCAAATTAAAATAAATATGCACTGAATTTGGCTACAAGTGAAGCCAAAAACTAAACTTTTATTAAAAAAAAATAAAAAATCATTCTCATAATGGCCATGGAAAAACACAGCTCTGGACCACAGAAAAATTGTCCCATTTTGAGCCAGCAGGATGACAAGATTTAAAGTAGCATTTAAAAGTGCAGCAGGAAACAAGGAGAAACTCAGGTTTGAGTTACACCTTTGATGAGCTGCAGCCCCGTACACTCCGTTCTTTTCTGAGAACTGTGGGGTCTTCTCTGTCACTGAAAAACAAGTTTACCAATTGTTCCCTGCAGTACCTTTGACTCCCTGAATCAAGCCATAAATATACAGTAACACCCTTACTAAACAGATTTGTTGTAGCCTCCAAATTAATGTACATTTGTAAATAATGCAGATATGGATGTGTAATATGGAGATCATTCAGTGACTATTACTGCAAGTAAAATTTCTCTTGACCTTTCTTGTTTGTGTAAGATGGACCAACCACTAATCAAAAGATTGTGTCCAATGTTTTCTGGCAATATTTCTTATATTTCAAATATCTGAGCTATGCAACTTAAGCTTGCCACTGCACTGCGTCTTTGGTGTGTTGGTTTTCAGAGTTATGCAAAGAAGGAATGACATTGCTGGTGGCAAAGTCGATCTATTGTTTCATCAGTCAGTCAAAGGCAACTCTTAGATGTAAAATTATTGTGGACCTTATATTAGACTTATAGTCAACACCAAGACCTGACCGAGACCAGAGTGTGCTGAGACCAAGACCATGAGAGCTGGTCCTTCTCCAAATAAATACAAGATTTAACCATCTTTAACAGAATCACAGCTCAAGCATCACTAAACAACTAATATCAGTCACAGTCATCAATATGTCAGTTTAAATTGGGGTTAGTTAGTTAGTTTAGTTTGACCATCTAAGTGACAAATTACTAAGTTAGCAAACAACTAACACCCCCTTAAGCATACGATGTGCTGTGACTGCACAAGTCAGTTAATACATACAAGGGAGGGGGGCTAAAACGTTCATAGGCTGAAAGGTTCATAGTGGTCAAATTTAACTAAATGTGGTTTATTTTTCAACATAGTCTCCCCTTTGGGCCACACACTTTTTCCATCGGTGTTGCAGTGCTTGGATCCCTGCGGTTGAAAACTAAACCACATTAGGTCAAATTTGGCCACCATGAACTTTGCAGCCCCCTTTCATACGCTATCCAGGACACACATTTCTTAAAAGTTGTATCACAGAAGACTTATCTTCAGTAATGTCAGCCTATACTTAACAACAAACTAATAGCTAGCTTACAGGTGTCTGTTTTCTTTCAAGGTAGCAACAGAAGTTGGACGTAGTTCCAGCTATTTCTGCAAGCTGTGCACTGCAGAATCTGCACACTGCTTTGTGGTTGTTGTTTTTTTTGTTTTTTTTGCATGTCCTTTTATACAAAATGCCTATATAATAATAACTGAAGAATTTTCTGACATCTCCTCCAACCATCCAACCAGTGAGGTGTGGTGAGGTTTGTAGGTGGGTGGTGAGGCACTGACTCTTTCAAATTCAAATTTACAAATATATGAACACACTAGCATAAGCTTGAATTTAATTTCAATTGGAAGTTTACGTTTTATGATCTGCTAATTGTACATTATAGAATCCGATGATATAAATAATTTATTAACAAAACAAGACATTTTTACTGAATTGCCTCTTGACAGAATGCAGAGTGAATTTAAGTTCAGTTCTGCAATGCATGTCTTGAGCTTTTATTGTGAAGGGAAGAAGCAGAGATAGTAAATGGAGTTCACTTATATAGCGCTTTTTCTCATCTCTAGATGACCAAAGCGCTTTACAGATCCTGCTAGCCACCCATTCACATACTGATGGCGGCAGAGCTGCCATACACAGAGGCTGGCCTGACCCACCAGGAGCAACTGGGGCGGGGGGGGTCACTGTCTTGCTCAAGGACACTTTGACATGCAGACTGCAGACAGAGCAGGAATCAAACCCCTGACCCTCTGATCAGCAGCCACCAAGTACACTCCAGTTGCATTTGTTTTGCAAAAAGGCAGTTAAAAGTCTGCTGACTAACTCCAACAGCAATCTCTAAACGAACTCCCTAAACAGGCCAATCAAATTGGCTCACCGCTGCTCAGAAACTAACTACGAATCAAGCATTTAAAATCTTAAAAGAAAAATAAATTAAACAATCAATCAATGAATATATTTATTAATTAATTGTAGGACTATGCCGGGTTTACACCCTTGAACTCTTTATGAAAACAGCATAGTGTGTTCTTTGACGTGCGCTGGCTATGGCTCTCCAGTACACGGAACCTCCATTTTAAATGAAGGGGGCAGCTGTGATGCAGGTGTAGTGGGGCTGACTACTGATTGGAGGGTCAGGGGTTTGATTCCTGCTCTGTCTGCAGTCTGCATGTCAAAGTGTCCTTGAGCCAGTCCATTTCCAAAAATCATTTATTTATTTATATCCCCTCTGAACTTATTTGGAACTGCATTCTTAAATGCAGTCATAAAGTCTGCCAGCAGAGGGAGCTCTAATTGAAACCTAGGTGTCGCTCCTGCCAGTGGTCAAGCGAGAGTGAGGGAGCCCACTGTCCATCCATCCATCTATCCATCTTCTTCCACTTAATCCTTTTCGGGTCACGGGGGAGGGGGGGGCTGGGGCCTGTGGTGTAAGCTAGAGCATTACAGGGTTTACAGACCATGGCTAAGTGTTGTCTGCTACTGCACAGTGGACACGCTATTATGGCAGAGTTTGTGTGTTAATGTTGTTGCAGCCAGTTAATAAAGGAGGCTCCGTGAACACCCAAAGCAGCAGTCTTTATTCATAAAAGAACCCAACACAACATGGTGTCAGAAGCTGGTGTGCTTTGAGGTGAGAAAAGTCAGCTTTGCAACCGGCTAGCGGCTATGACGGACGAAGCACAAAGGGCTGCAGCCGCGCCGACTGGTCCTGTAATGGCGGCGGCTACTCCAGCGGCAACCTTCACCATCAAACCACCGGAGCCCTTCGACTTTGCGAAACCCCAAGAGTGGGAAAAGTGGATAAGACGTTGTGAGCGTTTTAGACTGGCAAGTAACCTGAATAACTCATCTGAGGCGAACCAAGTAAATACGCTGGTTTATTGCATGGGTGATGAGGCTGACGACGTGCTAAGAGGGCTCGAGCTAACGAGTGTGCAGCGCCAGCAGTACGATGCCATTAAAACAGCCTTTGATAGACATTTCGTTCCCAGAAAGAACGTGATTTACGAACGAGCAAAATTCAACAAGCAAGTGCAACAGCCGGCAGAACCAGTAGACTCGTTCATAACAGCACTCTACGCACTGGCAGAAAACTGTGAGTACGGTGCACTTCATGATGACCTTTTGAGAGACAGGCTTGTAGTGGATCTAAAAGATTCGTCGCTGTCAGAAAGAATGCAGCTTGACAAAGATCTTACCCTAGCTAAAGCTATAACAATGGCAAGACAATCTGAAGAAATAAAATGACAACAAACTGACCTAAGAGGTGAAACTAGCGTTAACAGAACAGCCATGGATGCGGTACACATCAGAAAAGCCAAGCCAAACAAGTTCATAATCAAGGAACAAAAACAGATTAAGTCCCCAAGGCCTCAGCAGACAAAACAAGACAGTAAAGCTTGTTCCAAGTGTGGCAAAGCACCAGCACATGCAGCAGTACAGTGCCCAGCTAAAAACGCGGAATGCCATAACTGTAAAAAACGTGGACACTATAGTAGAGTCTGTAGGTCCAACCCAACTGTGAATGAGGTCGCTGACAATGCAGACAGACTTTTTCTAGGTGAAGTGGATCTAAGAGAGGATCCATGGCTGGCAAACATAAATGTGAGAGGAAATAAAGTGACTTTCAAGTTAGATTCCGGAGCGGACATCACAGCGGTTTCTGAACAAACATTTGAAACCTTCAAGAAGAAAAATGAACAGTTGGAAAAGGCACAAAAACCACTCTACGGACCGGGTGGAACTGCACTAACTGTGTTGGGGTCTATGACAGAGACTATTACATACGGTGACAAGAGCGCTACTGAGAAAATTTATGTTGTCAAAAATCTGCGCATGGCACTAAGATAAGATAAGATAAGCCTTTATTAGTCCCACAACGGGGAAATTCCAGGATTGCAACAGCACAGGGATAGCAACACTCAGAGCAACAATCAGAAGGCAAGAAAAAAAAAAGCAAGCAAGCAAGAGCAGCTAATATACAGATGTACATATTACTATAAATATATATATATATATATATATATATATATATATATATATATATATATATATATATATATACACAGACACACAGTGTAGAGCATTGTAGCTGGATGGGATAAATATATGAGTATATAAACACACAGTACGGAGCATTGCAGCTAGATGGAATAAATATGTAAATATATAAACACAGTGCGGAGCAATGTAGCTAGATGGAATAATATGTAGATATATAAACACAGTACGGAGCATTGCAGCTAGGTGGAAAAAATATGTAAATATATAAACACAGTGCGGAGCAATGTAGCTAGATGGAATAATATGTAGATATATGTTTAAACACACAGTGCGGAGCATTGTAGCTAGATGGAATGAATATATAGATATATAAATATAAACGTAAACATAAACACACACAGTGCAGAGCATTGTTGCTAGATGGGATGAAACAGCACAACCGTCTACTTAGTTATCCTACATGGTATGATTATGTGTCCATACATATTCTCACCCTCCGTAGCTACCGGTATTTTCCTAGTTGTATGCCGGAGGGGACCATTGTGTAAGTCTATTGCATCTTTTGCATTCAAAAAACTATTAGGTTGTTACATCTTTTTGCTATCTCTGCGAGCAGCCCTGCTTAGGTTGTACAGTCTGACAGCCGTTGGTAGGAAGGACCTGCGAAACCTCTCGGTTGTGCACCTGGGATGATGTAGTCTGCTGCTAAATGAGCTCCTCAGTGCATTCAGTATGTCCTGCATAGGGTGGAACTCGGACTCCAGCAGAGATGACAGTTTAGCCACCGTCCTTCTCTCTCCTATCTCCTCCACCGGATCAAGGCGCTGCCCCAGGACGGAGCTAGCTTTCTTGATCAGTTTGTTCAGTCTCTTCCTATCGGCTGCAGTAATGCCACTGCCCCAGCAGACCACTCCAAAAGAGATGGCTGATGCCACCACCGTGTCATAGAATGTCTTCAGCAGCGCCCCTTGTACACCAAAAGACCTGAGTCTCCTCAGTAGGAACAGCCTGCGCTGTCCCTTCTTGTAGAGTGCATCAGTATTGTGTGACCAGTCTAGTTTATTGTTCAGATGGACACCCAGGTACTTGTAGGATGTCACCATCTCAATGTCTGTTCCCTGTATATTTACTGGTGCTGTGAGGGGTTGTCCTTGCCTGCGGCAGTCCACCACCAGCTCCTTAGTTTTCCTCAAGTTGATCTGGAGGCAGTTCCGATGGCACCAGTCCACGAAGTCCTGGATAAGCCCTCTGTACTCAGCTTCATCTCCATTGGAGATGAGGCCAACAATCGCAGAGTCATCAGAGAACTTCTGTAGATGGCAGTGTGTTGTGTTGTGTGAGAAGTCTGCAGTATAAAGAGTGAACAGGAAGGGAGCCAACACCGTTCCCTGGGGGGCCCCCATGCTACTGATGATCGTGTCGGACACACAGTCCCGGGTTCTCACAAACTGAGGCCGGTTCGTGAGGTAGTCCAGGATCCATGATGACAGGTGCTGGTCCACCCCTGCGCGCAGTAGCTTGTCCTTCAGGATCATCGGTTGGATGGTGTTGAAAGCACTGGAGAAGTCAAAGAACATGATCCTCACCACATTCCTGGGCTTCTCCAGGTGGGACAGAGAACGGTGAAGGAGGAAGATCACCGCATCCTCCACCCCAATGCCATGCTGGTAGGCGAACTGGAGTGGATCCATCGCTGGTTCCACCAGGGGGCGGAGGTGAGCAAGGAGCAGTCTCTCCAGGGTCTTCATCAGGTGGGACGTCAAGGCCACCGGTCTTCACTTCCGCCCTCCCAAGAGAGTAGACGCTTTTTTCTTCTCTCCTGCTCTGACTTTTTCCTCCCCTCCTAACTACTGGATCCCAGCTTGCTGTTGTCTGTCTGCGTCTAACTGCGACCGCCGAAAAGAAATTATGGAGTTAATAAGCTGGGCTTTGAACACAATTGACACTATTTTTTCAACAAGGAAAAGTGCTCCGGGGGAAGCTGTCTGCCCCGCTGGAACGGCTCCAGCGGGCTATTTACGTGACACAGGTAATTGGAGAATGCTGTGTCTCACTAATCTCTCTATCGAAGATATTGAAGATTTGTTTATCTTCGTAATATTGGTGATCGGGATCTTTCTGATTGGGACTGGAATTGTCCTGGTTTACTGCAAATTGCTGAAGATGGATTCAACCTATCAAAATGCTGGCCAGGCGAGGTGCATCTATCAAATTGAAAAACTGGAGAAGACCCTGATAGCGACTACTGGAGAACTGTCTCGTAAGGTGGATTACATCATGATTTCGCTTAGGTCTTTCCACGACGGATTTAAAGCCCCGCAAAGAAGGATTAAGTACTGAATCTACAGAAGAAATATAAGCCTTCTCTGTGATCAGTCCTATTTGGCTCATTCCCCATGAAAATTCCTCCTGGCTGTCTGCAAACTGTGTTTTCAAAATCATCGAGCACAAAGCCTTGGACAGCCAGCTGCACAGCGCCAGATAAGGACTGGGCGCCAGCCAGACAAAACATCTTCTGCCAAGTGTCCTTGGTGTCTCTCTTATTATCATTAACACTGCTCAACACCGCACACACACTGATCCATGAACTGAATAAAGATATACACTGCTCTCTTGTGTCTCGTGAATCCTGTGTAGCGAATGTATGTGCAATGAGAGCTTTTTTTTTTCCTTGAACTCTTAATATTGATTAATTATGTAACCAGTATTTTGAATCAATGATTTTTTTGCTCCTTCCTATTGTATTATCCTTATGCTACCTGTACCCTCCTGCTGATAGGCACGTTTCAGATGCGCCGCGGCACGGAAATGCAGGTTCATTACTGTGTCAAGTCAAATTCTCTCGTATGTTATCAGTGATCTGTTAATGTACTTGGCAATAAATCTTTTCTGATTCTGATTCTGATTCTGTAGCTGTTCAGGTCTTTGGGGTGGGAAGTTTTTGGAACAGGTACCACACAAGATGTTTTCCACAACTGTGGTACCCTCCCCAGCTTCAGGCTCAGGTTGAAGATGTACGTCACAATCCCACACAGCTGGTCTGCACAGGACTTGAGGAGCTTTGCGCTGATGCCGTCCGGTCCCGACGCCTTCCTCGCCTTGATCTTCCTCAGCTCCGTCCTCACCTGGGTCCTGGTCAGGGTCAGGATGGGGGGCTGTGTGTTGGGAGTGGGGGAGGTGTTGGTGGAGTGGGGAGTGGGCAGCAGGACTTGATGTCTTTACAGGCAGCAGTGGTTGTTGTGCAGTCAGGGGGGAGGGCGGTTGGTCAAACCTATTGAAAAACAAATTCAGATTGTTCGCCCACTCCCTGCCCCCCGTGGCCTGGGGGGGGGGGGTATTCTGGAGCCCAGAGATGGTTTTGAGGTTTCTCGAGACCCCGCTGATGTCGCTCTGTTGCAGCTTGTCCTCCATCTTCCTCCTGAAGCTGTCCTTGCCTTCTCTGATCTTTCTCCTCAGCTCCCTCTGTACGGACTTCAGCATCTCCCTGTTCCCCGACCTGAAGATCTTCTTCTTCTCTCTCAGAAGTGTTTTAATCTCAGGGTTGATCCAGGGTTTGTTGTTTGAGCAACACCGTATGGTCTTGGTGGGAATGGATTTGTCCGCACAGAAGCTGAGGTAGCCCGTGAAGGTGTGAATGAGGCCATCGATGTCCTCACCATGTGGATCGCAGAGCTGCTTCCAGGCGGTGGCTTCAAAACAGCCCTTTAGAGTGTCCATTGCCTCCTCAGACCATAACATCACTGTGCGCATGGCCGGGGGTTGTCTGTGCACTAGGGGTTTGTACACCGGCCGGAGATGAACCAAGTTGTGATCTGATCTCCCGAGTTGGGGGAGTTGTGATGAGGTGTACGCCTCCTTAGTGTTTGCGTAGAATAAGTCCAGTGTTATATTGTCTCTAGTGTGGCATGTGACATACTGGGTAAACGTGGGTAGAATGGGAGACAGTGAAACATGGTTGAAACCGCCTGAGATGAGGAGAAGAGCATCTGGGTGTTCTGTCTGCAGCCTGCTGGTTACTGAATGGATGACGTCACGCGCTGTCCCAGCGTTCGCCGTCGGATTTGCATAAACAACAATGCAGATCACGTGTGAGTGTTCTCTCGGGAGATATGTAGGCCGCATGCTAACAGCTAGCAACTCAATGTCTTTGCTGCAGTGACGTTGTTTAACAGTGATATGTCCCGGTCTGCACCAGTTGTTGTTAACATACATTATCACTCCACCGCCCCTTGCTTTGCCACTGTCTGGTGTTCGGTCTGCCCTTATCATGTGGAAACCCTCCAGCTCAATGTTAGCATCTTCTGCTAGTTCAGTTAGCCACGTCTCAGTAAACAAAAGGAGAGAGCACTCCCTATATGTGCTATTGTAACGGCAGATAGCCGCTAGCTCATCTACCTTTCCCAGTATAGAGCGTACATTCCCCATAATAACGGATGGGAAGGTGGGTCTGTACCTTATACTCCTTGTCCGCCGTCTAACACCAGCCCGACAACCACGTCGTTTTCGCCTTATTTCTCTCGGTACGTCGAGTTTTTTCGTCAGCACCGAGTGGCGATTAAGTCCAAGCAGCTGTTCCCTGCTGTACCGTCTCCTGCTGTAAACAGTGGCTCCGTCCGCCGGCTCGGGAGGCATTTTGGGGCGATCTGTGTGTCCGTGATGTATAAAGTGTGTAAAGAAAGAAAGAAAAAAACTCAGAATTGAGCCGCTGTTGCAAAAGGCAGCCGACTCATGTGGTGCCGGAAGTTTTTTTTTTTGTTTTTTTTTTTTTTCTACTGAGTAGAACAGCTTCCGTGAGACTAAAACTAATTGCCAGAGTTGACACTATAGACCAAGAGACAGTGAGAAAAGCGTACCCCAAGTTATGCGATGGACTTGGGCTTGTTCAAAAGCCATACACAATTAAACTGAAACCTGATGCTAAGCCCTTTTCACTCAAGGTGCCAAGGCGTGTGCCACTGCCGCTCATGGGTAAAGTGAAAGAAGAGCTCGAGAGGATGGAAAAGTTGGGAGTTATCAGTCGCGTGGAGCAGCCAACAGATTGGTGCTGTGGCATGGTTGTAGCTCCCAAAAAGGACAAAGAAAAGGTACGTATCTGTGTGGACATGACACCTTTAAACGAGTCAGTGTGTCGCGAAAGATACATCCTCCCATCTGTAGACCAAACGCTAGGCATGCTCACAGGTGCTCAGTACTTTTCAAAGCTCGATGCAAATATGGGATTTTGGCAAATACCACTGTCTAAAGAGTCGGCCTTTCTCACCACATTCATTACGCCATTTGGCAGATACCACTTCAACCATTTGCCATTTGGTATTTCCAGTGCACCTGAACATTTCCAAAACATGATGGTGACAGAGGTTACAGCGGGTCTCGACGGAGTCGTCTGTCACATGGACGATATCCTGGTCTGGGGATCCACCAAGGAGCAGCACGACGCAAGACTGCACGCTGTCTTGGAGTGCGCGGAGAAAGCCGGCGTTACATTGAATATGTCAAAATGCGAGTTTGGCAAAAGAGAGGTCAAATTTCTTGGGTTTATTGTTTCAGCAGAAGGAATGAGGCCAGATCCAGACAAAACCCAAGCTGTTCAGGACATGAAAGAGCCAAGCAACGTGAGTGAGCTCAGGAGCTTTCTCGGAATGGTGAACCAGCTGGGGAAGTTCATTCCGAACCTTTCTGAAAAGGACAAACCATTGAGAGACTTGCTTTCAACAAAGAACATGTGGTACTGGGGGCATGAACAACAAAATGCGTTTTGTAACCTCAAACAAGAATTGTCCTCTGCTCCTGTACTGCAGCTCTATGACCCAAACAAACCACAGAAAATATCTGCAGATGCCTCTTCATACGGACTGGGGGCAGTCATGCTACAGAAGGAGAGAGATGTGTGGTCACCAGTTGCTTACGCTTCCCGATCATTGACACCTACAGAGCAGCGCTATGCCCAGCTGGAAAAAGAAGCGCTGGCTCTCACGTGGGCCTGCGAAAGATTCAATGACTTTATCCTGGGTCTGCACTTTGAACTAGAAACTGATCATAAGCCACTAGTGAGTCTACTGGGAGGACAAGCTTTGGATGTGCTTCCACCGCGTATACAGAGATTTCGTATGCGCCTAATGAGGTACTCATACACTATAAAGCACATCCCTGGCAAAAGTCTAACCACTGCCGACACGCTCTCACACTTACCGCTCACAAACAGTGTTACTCACACAGACACAGATTTTATGGAGGACACTAACATTTATGTTGACTCTGTGCTAGAGGGACTCCCTACAAGCAGCAAATATCTTGCGGATCTCCAAGAGCAACTGCAGTCCGACAGCGTCTGTTCACAAGTCATGAAATACTGCACAGAAGGCTGGCCAGATCGTAACCAGCTACAGGGAGCGGTGAAGCACTACTGGTCTGAGAGAGCCGTTTTGAGTGTGCATAACGGACTACTACTGAGAGGCACGAGGTTAGTTATCCCTGCTAACATGAGAAATGCAGTTTTGGACAAGATACATGAGGGCCACCAGGGGGTGGTTAAATGCAGAGAGCGCGCCCGTCAGGCTGTATGGTGGCCAGGTTTAAGCAACCAGATCAGTGAAGTTGTACTCAAATGCAGACAGTGCATACAGGAAAGAGTTAATGTGAGAGAGCCTTTAATGCCCACAGATTTACCAGAAAGGCCATGGCAGAAGTTGGGAGCTGATTTGTTCATGCTACAAGACAAAAACTATCTGTTATTAGTGGACTACTTCTCTAGGTATATAGAGATTGCCCAGCTCAGCCCAACTCGCTCTGCCAATGTCATTGTGCATTTAAAGTCAATGTTTGCACGTCACGGAATACCGGAGATACTGATCACGGATAACGGCCCGCAGTTCGCAAGTCAGGAAATGGAAGACTTTGCAAAGGAGTACTGTTTAGAGCACGTGACCAGTAGTCCCAGGTACCCCCAAAGTAACGGTGAGGCAAAAAGAGCTGTCCGAACAGTCAAAAACCTTATCAAGAAAGCCAGTGATCCATACCGAGCACTGTTAGCCTACAGAACCACAGCGTTGGCAAATGGCTACAGCCCAGCACAGCTTCTCATGGGGCGTAGGCTTCGTACCACCCTGCCGATGCTTCCAGAGGCCTTGCACCATGCGTGCCGAATCTGCAACAAATTCGTCACGTGGAAAAGGAGAGATGGATGAGGCAAACAGAATGTTTTAACAAAAGACACAGAACGAGAGATTTGGACAAACTGTTACCCGGAAACTCTGTTTGGATTACAGATGCGAAAGCACAGGGCACAGTGACATCTGTCCACAAAACTCCATGGTCCTATGTCATCAGTGGACCACAAGGGACAATCAGGAGGAACCGCACTCATCTTGTGCCTATGTCGATACCAAAGACTGAGATGGAACCACAACGGACCCAGTCAAATGGAAAAGACACTCCTACAGAAACTGCTTCTGAGCCCAATGCACAGGAAACACCAGGTGTTGTTCGAACCAGGTCTGGTAGGGAAGTGATAAAACCAAAGAGACTGGATCTGTAGAAGTTACATGTTAATATTTGTGAAAGCAGAGTTGAGTTCTAAAAATGCCTTCCTTAAATAGAATATAAGAGGCCTTTGCATAACATGTTCTATACATGGCAACAGTGTTGGGAAACAAAAAGAAATGTTATAGATTTGTTAAAAGTGGAAATGTGTTAAATTTATGCAGACATAGTTAGTTGACCAAAAGAAAAAGAATGTATTGTGTGTTTACAGCTTAGATTGGTCTACATAACGTTAGTAAGGGGGATGTGGTGTAAGCTAGAGCATTACAGGGTTTATGTGCGCTACCACTAGAGGGCAGACCATGGCTAAGTGTTGTCTGGTACTGCACGGTGGACACGCTATTATGGCAGAGTTCGTGTGTTAATGTTGTTGCAGCTAGTTAATAAAGGAGGCTCCGTGAACACCCAAAGCAGCAGTCTTTATTCATAAAAGAACCCAACACAACAGGGCCTATCCCAGCATCATTGGACAAGAGGCAGGGTACACCCTGGACAGATCGCCAGTCCATCGCAGGGCCAACACAGAGAGACAGACAACCATTCACTCTCACAGTCATACCTAAGGACAATTTAGAATCCCCAGTTTGATGCCAATTAACCTAACTTGCATGTTTTTGGCATGTGGGAGGAAACCGGAGAAATCCCGGAGTAAACCCATGCAGACACGGGGAGAACATGCAAACTCCACACAGATCACTGTTGGTCGGGGGCTGGGATCAAACCCAGGATCCCCCGGCCAAGGGTGAGTTGCTGTGCTGCCGCAGTGCTAACCACTCTGCCACAGCGCTGCCCGGGAGCCCACTGATCTCTGTAAAATAATTTTATAGAGATCAGTGGAGGGAGCCACAGATAGAGGGAGCACTGTGCCCCAGAGTACATCTTTTAAGATATGCATGCTGAGACTGCATTAATAGGCTGTCATCAGCAGTAAATGTACAAAGTAGGCTGCTTTTAAACAACAATAAATGCTACAGCTCCTCACCGAGGAGTATTTACAGTAACAAGTTTCAAAATGAAAGGCAAGTTTTTGTAAGAAATGGCAAATTTAGGACAGAAAAACTCACGTATTTAGAAAAAACCCCAGTACAACTAAAAAGTTATACATTTTTAAATAAAATGGTGCAAATTTATCAGTGAGACCCTTGAACATCTAATACCAAAATAAAATATAGATTTGCATAAAAAGTGGCTAATTTAAACCATAAATGTAGCATATTTATCAGTAAAACTATTTTTTACTTTGATCATTTTCTTCTAATATTTTAAAAACTTTTTTTCATCGTCATATTTCCTTTTCTTCTTGGCTTTTTTGCTAATTACCATCCAGAATTTCTCTTTGCTCATGATTTTGATGGAGAGAGTTTTGAAAATTAGGTCATGATATAATTTTATCAGTAATTTTAATTCTAATATGATAAAACACTGAGTAGCTTTTATTTTTATTTGCATTTTCAGTTTTAACTGTGAAACTTTTGACTTTGAAGAAAATACCCCCCCAAGGTTTACATGTAAATCTGGTCCTCAGGAAGTGAGGAAAAAAATTTGTGGCCCTCACTACCACCAAAGTTGCCCATCCCTGACTTAAACCAACAATGACACCAGGTCTGACTACACTGTTCTCTAGCAGTTTAAGGATTCTTAAACTTCTAATTCAAGTCTATAAAACAAGTATGCATGATCTTACCTTTACTTGTAAATGAAACCCACCGGCCTATCCCTCTGGACAAAAATCTCAATGACTTTATTGTAAAAGTCCTCCTTGTCTTCTTTTAGTTTTAAAAGTCTGCTAAAAGTTAAAAGTTATGATTGAAAGTCCAATTTTGAGAATTTTTTTTTTTAAGTTTAGCTATAAAATCTTCCATTTTCAGTCTGTATAAAATAGAAGCACAAACAGAGTCCTCGGTACACTTGACTTTCTGAGTTTATCCTTCGCTAATACGGCACTTAGCCTTGGTGTAGGAGAAGAGGAACTTCTGTGCCTACGGTGCTCAAGCACGCCCCCCCTCATTGGAGCAATGGTACTGCGCAGCCTCTGACCAGGATTTTTAACTAAAGTTTTATGCCAGATTAAGAAGACTATATATGTTACGCACACACGTTAAGTACATTACATAGGCTATGGAAAAGGAGGACACAATAAAAGCTCCTACAAACACTACATTTTTGACATACACAGAGCTGTCATCAAGAACGCGTAACTTGCACAAGCTCTAACCGGGCTGTGAAAGATTGTGCAGTCTTTTGAGGCTGTGTTTGTTGCTGCTTCACCGGGCCTCTCTCCCTTGTATTTGAACAGGAAATGTGCAGATTTGGTGATTTTAATTATATAAATATTGTTGAAATGTTTGGAATAATTCAGAAATTACATTTCAACACACAAGACGAATTAGTGGACAAATAATATATTTATAATTCTTTTTTTTTTTCATGATAGCCTCACCTGCCTCCCCTGACCTCACGTCACTGCATGCAACATATACTCTCCGTGTACTTGTCTTCTCTGACTTGTGTGAAGGATGTAGGGTTGCGACCATTAATGGTTACATTTAAGGGGAATATTTGTTTGCAATAATAATAATTGTGTGGACAAATAAACCGGTCCTGGTCTTGAATAGTCTAAATTTAAAATCCTGAGTTTGTGTTGTTCAAGTCCAGATATCTTTGAGACTGAGTCTGAGACTGAGTCTGAGACTGAGTCTGAATGGCTTAGAGACCCAGACGAGACCATGACCTTGAATAAGTGGTCTCAACTCGAGACCATTCTGAGGTACTCCAACACTACTTCATATAGCCAGAATAATGACCTAAGCACTACTTTCTACCAAACCCAACAAAATTGTTAACCCCATGTTTTTCAGTGACCAAATCAGTAAACAAAAGTGAAAGTAAAAATGAGTAAAACAAATGAGTCTGCTAGCGAAAATAAAGGGGAAATACAGACTGCATTCTTCTGACTGTTGAACCTGAACCTAACACTTCTGTCACCCCTTAAATAGACCATTTAAGACAGACTTTATAGATTTTCTACCCTGATCTCTGATATTATTTCTGATAGACCTTATGTATAGCAATGACCAAACTTTTATGGAAATTATGGACACTGATCACACAGAAACTTAGGGATAAAGCAAGCGTTTGTTTACATGACAAAATTTTGTTGTACACTTGCTCAACTTGCGGTAATCGGCAAATACTGTAAAAACCTTTATCATCCATTTCCATCAGCCTTAGGTGTACCACAAACCAACTGGTCAACAGTAACTAAATTGTCCTGTTGTGTTCCTTTAACCAGAATTGTGTCCAATGCGTCGAGTTTTCTGAGCATTAAGACTAAAGAAAAACAATGTTGGTTTAGAAAAGTGGAAAAGTTTTATTCCTTAATTTATCATGTTTCTTAACCATTTGCTCAGTTTCATGGTTACAGGGTTCTGGAGTCTGTTCCAACAGACATTCTGCAAAATGTTCACATTATGGCAAAATCGGATTTTAGCAGCAAGGACTTTAATTGCTGTGCCTAAACAGAAATACCACTCAGCCTCCAGAGACAAATCTCACACTATTTTAATAATGACTGTATGGCACTTGGAACAGAATCCAGGCTCCTCACACCCCCCTTAAAACTTTATAAATGGTATCAAATCTCTTTTCATTAAATCCGCTGCTGTCTGTGTGTGTTTGGAGGCATCCTCGCACAGAGGCAAACATAACCTGGTGACCAATTATAACATCTTTTCCTTGTGCGAGTTCCCTCATTTATCAGACAAGCTATTAAACATCTCATGGGAAAGAACCAAGTAACAAACGCATGATTCAGATTTAACAAATGTGTAACACGGGGTGATGATCACCAGAGTGGTTTATTTATGTGATTATGTCCTTCAATAACACATACACATGTGTACGCATGTACAGATATTCATCAGCTGCTTGGATGCCGTCCAGCTGGGCTGAATAGACCAAACAGCTGCACTCACATACATATCTATTTTCACTACCACACTGAAAGAGGAGCTCCCTGGGCCTGCTAATGTCCATGTAGATGCAGCTAGACAGGAAATGTCACCATTCCCCGCAGGATCCTAATTGGGCCCATCAAATAGATAACCTTACGGGGAAACAAAAGGAGACCTTAATGATATTAGATGGTAAGGTAATACACATGATGCATTCACCAAAGTCAAATAATTACGAGCAGGTGAAATATTAAACAATCATTTGCCAATTTATTCTAGAACAGAAAATCCCTACATAATTGGTTTCATTTGTTAATTTTGCTCCACTTGTGCAACAAATTCTAATCTTTGTAATTACCACAACCCAGACAAGTTGGCCTACATGGTTTGTATCACATTCCTTCTAAAAATCAGGATCCTAATATACTTTTAAGAAAACAGAGTAATCAACAGATGCAGCAACAGGACAAGAAATGTTGCCAAGTGATTTATCATTTAAGCAGTTATGTGTTTGTCTTTTCCAGCCAGGCTGCTATTAAATTACACATTCATACAGTTTTTGTATGGAAACTGTTCTTAGTTATTAGAGAGCTACAGCTCTTATGTATCTAGTTGTAGTGCCCACAGTTGAAGGAAATGTAGGATAAATTGCTGTGGACAGTGGGCTTCTTTCTCATTGAGTCATAAATGATCTGTCATAAACTAGCCCCTCCGGGGCAGAAAGGCAGACCCAAGTGCTGAATTGTATAGTGACATTTATTAACAAAAAGTTCAAACACTGTCATGTGTCTGAGCTGTGCTCGGACACTTTATGTATTTTTCCAGCATTTCATGTATGTTATTATTTTCTTGTTTGTTTTTTATTATTTTGGTTGTTTCCTGAGAGCCTCCTTCCTCAGGTTCCCAGTCACTCACCTTTCACCCACAGTCTGCTCCCTAGTTTCCAGCTGTGGGTGATTGCCTAATTAGGTCACTCTGCCAGTCTCAGCTCTCACACCTGCAACCCATCTCTGTGTATATTTAAGCACTGCTGTTAGTTTGCATTGTCTTCCCTTCCACCAGAGCACAGTCTGCTCTGATGAATTTTCTCTGTAAGAAACCCTGCACTCAGTAGTTTGTTTGTAGGAGTGCTTAGTGGTTTCTTTATCCTCTGTAATTACCCAGCGGCTACTAGTTTGTATGTCGGGGTGTTTGGGGTTTCTATTTCTTACCCGGCGCTTACTAGTTTGTTTGTTGAAGTGCTTTGGGGTTTTTGTGTGGTTTTTCTTCTGCTCACCAGTGGGTTTGGGAGTGTGCTGTGTTTGTTCTTAATTTTGCTCGCCAAGAGAAGCTGGCTGGAGCACTTAGTGTATTTCTTTATTTGTCCCTCACTCACCAGTTTGTTTGGGAGCGCTTCATGGTTATTCTTTATTTTTCGCTCACCGGATAAGTTTGATGGAGCATCTTGTGTTTTTCCCTTTTCCTGTAATAAATTGCACTGACACTATCCTGCGAGTGGGTCTGTCTCTCCTGCCCCGCAGGGACATTCATGACAAACAGTGCACTAACATAAAAATGCAAACAATAACTTACAAGATCGGCACTCCAGAGCAGGGAATGCTCTGGGGAAAGAGAGAGGAATACTCCAAAGTCCTTTGAGATCAGATAGTTGACATTAACACAAGACAGTGAAGTTCATGTAATGCTGCCGCACTGAGAGACAAAAGAGCAGGTCTTAAATAGTGGGCAGCAAATGAGTAACAGGTGTGAGCTGAGCAGGCAGGGTGACCTAATTAGACAATCACTCACAGCTAAGAACTGGGGAACAGGCTGTGGGTGAAAGGTGAGTGAATGAGGAATCAGGCTCTGAAAGTAACAACCAAAAAATGACAGAAAACAGACAGGAAAGTAATAACAGACAAAAAAATACTCAAAAATACATAGAGAGTCTGAGCACAGGCTCAGGCACATGACATGATCTGCTGCATATCAGTATGTTAGTTACAGGAATGATGGTGAGACCAGAGGTCAGGGATCCGTTTTTAGATGTAGTTTATTGCTCATATCCTTATTTCTACTCTCTACAAACCATTAGTGTTAGGACGTGGACTGGGCCCCATGTCCTCACCTTGATTTTATTCCTTGTCTCCAGGCCATGGGCCCCTGCCCATTTCCTCGCTTTGAGTTTGCGTTTTGGGTTTTTTGTATTTATTATTCATTATCATCATCATGCCTCTGTGTTTAGTTTATCTCTGCTTTAGGTTTCATTGTCTTGCCTTTTTAGTATTAGTATTGTAGCATGTATGTTTTGTATCCTGGGTTGTCATTATTATTGTTATTAAGTTTTGTACATTTGTTCCTGTCTTTGTTTTTTGGTTTGGCTTATTCTCAGTTCCTGTCTTTGCATTGCCTGAGTTGGTCATGTTAATTTGCTAAGTGCACACACCTGTTAGTAATTATTGTTTCACCTGCCCGTTCATATTTAAGGGATGTCGCCCCCCACCTAGGCACAGTGTCCTCGTCAGTTTTGGCGTGAGCCCATGCTTCTTCTGTGTCTGCCCTGCTCTGTTTAGTTTAAGATTATTTCATGTCTGTTTTCCCTGGCCATGCCTGCCTGTTTGTAATTATTATTTATGGCACTCACGCTGTGTTGAGTGAAGCTCAATAAACATTACAAACTTGAGTCTTGCATTTGGGTCTTACATTCAACTCACCTTTTGACAGTAGGATGCCATCCCTATGGACCCAGCAGACTTCAAGTTTGTTCAAATTAGCGTCTATGAGGAGGTGGTATGGGTCACCTTTCTCATCAAGGACGCCCGCACCTCCCACATGCTAGAGAAAGCCCTCAGCTGCCTCGCAGGCACTGAGCAGCTCATTGAGGGTTTTCCTTCCGTGCGTCAGTATCCCCAGCTCACCAGACTCCTGCGCTCTGTACCCAATTTGCAGCGGATGCTCCAGGGGCTGGTGAAGCTGTCACTGGTGGCAGGGGGAGCAGAGGGAAGGGGAACCAACAGAAGCCGGAGGACGTGGCTCCCACTGGCACCGACGGAAACAGCAGCCAGGCTTCTCATCTCCGATGGAGGTGCTCCAAGCCTCCGTGTCCTCCCCCTTCGACACTGCACCACACCACCATGCAGCGGCGCCTCGTTGGACGAGTCCCGTCATATCCCAGGAGGGATCACCTGACTCATCAGTGGCAGCAGAACGGGAACAATGGTAAGTACCTTCTTATTTTTTACCACCCACAATTAAAAGGGCTTTCCTTGTTCCCAGGAAGAGGGCTCAGTGACAGCCGTCTACCATCACTGCTGAGCTCTCTCCACCACTTTCTGCTGTTACTTCTACTGCTGTTTCTATCCACCCAGCCTCACCTGCTTCTTCCCTCTCTCCTCTGCTTTTTTCGGAGTGTTTGCCCATACTGGGTGGGAACCTGCTCATTATGGAAGAGCCCGCTGTTCCAGAAGCTCCAGTGCAAACTCCAAGTCGCTCCCTGGTCCAAGTACCAGCTCCACATCACTCCACAGCTCATGATTCCTCCTCCCCATCTAAGGCGGCAGTGTTGGGGATGGATCCCCAAGCAGCTGGGCTCATGGTTCTCCAGCCTTCATTGTCTGGGTTCCCCGCTAATCAGTCTGCACCATCATTTGTCACTGAGGTTAGCGCTCGCCTGCTGTCACTGGTCGCCGAGCTGGAGGCTCACCTGCTGCAGTTGCCTAAATTGGAGGACCCTCTGGTGCAGCCTCCGGAGCTAGTAGCCTCTTCATCATATGTTTCAGAGGCCGGTGAGCCTGCTCCATCATGTGTTCCAGAGGTCAGTGAGCCTCCACCGTTGTGTGTTTCCGAGACCGGCATGGCTCCATCCACTGTTCCAGAGGCTGGCGCACCTCCACCAGCAGCTCATATAGAGGCCACCGCTCCTGCAGCTCATCCAGAGGTCATCATCCCGGCAGCAGGATACCAGGAGTTAAGGCAACTACTTTCCCTTTTTTTCTACATCAATTTATGAAGAGACTTGCCTTGCTCCTACACCAGCTTCTGGGTCCTACCCACCAGTGTCTGCTGCTGATGACTGTGGTGTCACTTCGCTGACCACCTGTTTTCCTCCCTTGTCCAAGGTGGCCATGTCCAGGATAGAGCCACAGGAGGACCATGCTCAACCTCTGCCACCTGTTCTATATCCCGGTGGGCCTCCACTTGTCGTTTCAGAGGCCGGTGGGCCTCCACCATTGGCTTTCGAGGTCAGCGTGCTGCAGTCACCGGTCACAGAACATAGAGCTCATTTGTTTGTGTTTGGCGAGCTCTGTGTCCCTGCATCCACTGATCCACCTTGCTCTGTGGTTCATTGCCCTAAGGACAGTGGCAGGCCACCTGACCTACCCTGTATTCCGGTCTGGGGGTCCATGTACTGGGGTAGGCCCCCCGACCCACCTTGTTCTCCAGTTCAGGGGCCGTTGGACATGGGGTAGACCACCCGACCCGCTTTGATTTTGGGGTTTGGGGCCTTGACCCATAAACTGTGTTCTTGTTTTGGACTCTTTGGGGGGGATTTGTTTCAGCCCGCCTGGCCTTGTACCCCTACCACCCACCCTGTGAGGGTTTTTTTGTTTTGTTTTTTTGGTGGTGTTACTTTAGGGTAGTCTGGAAGCCACCCTTGAGAGGGGAGCACTGTCAGGACGTGAACTGGACCCCATGTCCTCACCTTAAGTTGTTGTTTTATTCCTTCTCTCCAGGACATGGGCCTCTGCCCACAACATCCTCGCTTTGAGTTTGCATTTTGGGTTTTCTGTATTTATTATTCACTATCATCGTCATGCCTCTGTGTTTAGTTTATCTCTGCTTTAGGTTTCATTGTCTTGCCTTTTAGTACTAGCATTGTAGCATCTATGTTTTGTATCCTGGGTTGTCATTATTATTGTTATTAAGTCTTGCACATTTGTTCCTGTCTTTGTTTTTTGGTTCGGCTTATTCTCAGTTCCCGTCTTTACATTGCCTGAGTTGGTCATGTTAATTTGCTAAGTGCACACACCTGTTAGTAATTATTTTGTCATCTGCCAGTTCATATTTAAGGGACACCGCCCCTCACCTGGGTATGGCGTCCTTGTCAGTTTTGGCGTGAGCCCACGCTTCTGCTCTGTCTGCTCTGTTTAGTTTAAGTTTATTTCATGTCTTGTTTTGCCTGTCTGTGCCTGCCTGTTTGTAATTATTATTTATGGCCCTCAAGCTGTGTTGAGTGCAGCTCAATAAACATTACAAACTTGAGTCTCGCGTTTGGGTCCTGCATTCAACCCAACTTTTGACAGTTGGTCACAATAATGACCATTCAACAGATGAGTCAATGCCCACTGTTTTATCTGTTATTACTATTTATTTACATTGAATTTTCATAGAAAATCAGATCAGGATTAAAATTGGAATGAGAGTCCACACACTTCAAACGTAACAATTACACTTCACTTGAAAAAAGCTTGAGTTGCACAAGTAACGTAAAGGATGGACATGAAGTACTTTATTCCCTGAAACTGTAAAATTCTGCAGGTTAGGTTTTTGTTAAGTACGCTAAAGAGCTAAATACCTGCTAAAGAACTAAATCCTCCCTTTTAATGTATGACACAGTTTGTGGTCAAACCACAGTCGAAGTGAGCCATCAACCCAGAATTCCCATAGATGGAAAAAGTTGTTTTGATTAAGTCTATTGCATGTCACCAAGGAATTATCCCTAAGATGTGCACAAATCTGATTCCAGTAAAGCACAGCATTCTGTCACGAAGTCAGTGTAGTAGTCATCCAAATGCATTTTCTCATTAGTCATCCACCACTGTGTCACTATACTGTATATTTTGTTAAAGGCAGAAAATACTGCCAATGTACAGTTTGAGATCATTACTGTACATAATGCTGCTCCGTGTTTTTGTTTTCAAGCTTCATTTGACATTACACATTGTTTTAAAAAAAAAAGTAGGTCAAATATTAAACATCAGATCAGGTACCTCTACACTTAAGGTAGTATCTCACTGTCCAGCCAGCCTGCCCATGTGGGCCCCATCATAGGTTTAAACTGGGCTGTCTTATGGATCCCATGTGGGTTTGTCTGTGGGTTCCACATTGGCTCCATCTGTGTTTGCCCACATGGATTTTACCTGTGGTACAGGTAAGCAGGTAATCTGCTTACCCGCTTTAAACCTGAGCAGGTTTCAGGTTTCTCTCCGTCTTCATATGAACCATCCATTTTTCTGCCCTGCTCAGCTGTTTTTGATCAGTTTGAGCCAGTGTCTCTTTTGTTTTTAAAGGACATGATTAGTCATATGAAGCCGCCGGGTCCCCTGGCAGATGTTATCTCCCCTCCCTTGTTTAAAGACGTTTTTACTACTATTGGACCTTCTGTCCTTGCTATTGTGAATAACAGACTCACCTCTAGTATGGTACATAGGGTTTTTAAATATGCAGTAGTGCAGCTGTTGCTTAAAAAAACAAGCCTTGACTCTTCCCATTGTTCAAATTTCAAGCCTATCTCCAAATTACCATTTCTTTCAAAAATCCTGGAGAAGATCATTTTAACACAGTTAATGCCATTTTTAGAAACTCATGGTATTTTTGAGGTGTATCAGTCTGGGTTTCAAACCTCAACATAGCACTGAATCTGCACTTTTGAGTGTTTTAAATGACATTCTTTTAGCTACAGACTCAGGGAAATTTGTTGTTCTGGTGTTGTTGGATCTGACTACTGCATTTGATGCCACTGACATTTTAATCTCTCGTCTTGAACAATGGGTGGGCATAAAAGGTGCTGCCCTACATTGGTTTCATTCCTATTTAGACGAGCGAAGTTTCTCCGTCAAACTGGATGATTTTATGTCCTCAACTGCTCCAGTTCCCTATGGAGTTCCACAGGGCTCAATCCTTGGATCTCTTTTATTTTCTCCATATCTGCTCCCTTTGGGTTCTATTTTCAGGAAACATGGCACCTCGTTCCACTGTTATGCTGATTACTGTCAGATTTATGTTCCCTTGGCACAAAATGAGTCTGGTTCTGTCCAGCTACTCTTGGACTGTCTTTCTGACATGAAAGTATGGATGTCATTAAATTTTTTGAGCTTTAATGAGAACAAAACTGAAGTAATGATGTTTGGTCCAAGTACATGTTCTCTCCCCACTGATAAAAAAGTTTCATATTTGTGATTTGCTTTGTCTCAGAGTCTGTGTGAAAGTGTCAAGGATGCAGCTGGACTATGTTATCATTTTGTTTTAGTTCATTTTGTGCGTTTCCTATGTGGCTGGTGCTGAGTGAACATCATGGTTCCTGAGAAAGAGATAATCTGTACACCAAGTTTTGACCAGATGTACTGAACCAGTCACCGTGGACATTTTCTCCTCCATCTCTCAGATAACAAAGGGCTTAAAGAACTGAGTGATGTGTGTTTGAGTCAGAGTGATGCAAGAATAGGCTCTGAGACTGTTTTTGTATTGTTCTCCACTGGCCTCTGTAATTAAATTTGCTGAAACTCTGATCCCACCTGGTTTTTGACTGAAGGTTAAGAAGGATTTTTCTAACACCACTAATGTGGATCTTGGCTCTTTGACACCACATGTTAAACAATCTGTTAAAAGGAACTCTGATTATATTGGCATGTTAGCTCTATATGCTTTATTTTTATGCTACTAACATAACTATAATTTTTTTGAAAATAATTCCCAGTTTTATATATTTTTAAAAAACTTTATAACGATGTAAATCCCCATTATTGTTTACGTCGCAATGCATTCTGGGTAGTGACGTAGAAGGGTTGCAGCCGTTTTTTCTGTCTTATACAAGCCAAGAAGCGAAGCTACGAACTACTGCTATTTGTCAGTGAAAATGCCACATTGCGCGGCTTTTGGATGTAATTTCCAATCAAAGGGAAATAAAGAGAGCAGGGTAATTCAATTCAATTCAATTCAACTTTATTTATATAGCGCCATTTCACAACAACAGTCATCTCATAGCACTATCAACTGTAGGGAGGACCCCCACAGTTGCAGAAAGACCCCAGCAATCAGGCGATCCCCTGTGAGCAAGCACTTGGCGACAGTGGAGAGGAAAAACTCCCTTTTAACAGGAAGAAACCTCCAGCAGAACCAGGCTCAGGGAGGGGCAGTCATCTGCTGCGACTGGCTGGGGGGTGAGGGGATAGAGAAGAAGAAAAGAACAGACATGTAGAGAGCAAACAGCACGATGGGGACTCAATCTATGGGAGAGAACAAACAAATGTTAATGACCAGCAAAAAAAAAAAATATTTCATAGAGAGTGAGGAAAGGAGTGAGGCCCAGTGCATTACTGGAGGTCCCCCGGCTGACTAAACCTATTAGCAGCATAACTAAGGGAGGGTTCAGAAAACACATGATCCCTCCCTAATTGTAGGCTATATCAAAAAGGTAGGTTTTAGCCCTATTCTTAAAAACAGAGATCGAGTCTGACTCCCGAATCCAGATTGGCAGCTGATTCCACAGGAGAGGAGCTTGATAACTAAAGGCTCTGCCTCCCATTGTACTTTTGGAGATTCTAGGTATTACAAGTAAACCTGCATTTTGGGAGCGTAGTGCTCTGTTAGGATGATACGGTAGTATCAGATCTTTTAAATAAAAAGGAGCCTGATTGTTTAGAGCTTTGTAAGTAAGAAGAAGGATTTTAAACTTAATTCTAAACTCTATGGGAAGCCAATGAAGGGAGGCCAGAACCGGAGAGATATGATCTCTCTTTCTAGTACCTGTTAAAACTCTTGCTGCAGCATTTTGGATCAGCTGAAGACTTTTTAAAGATGTTTTAGGACAACCTGATAATAAAGAATTACAATAATCTAATCTCGAGCTAACAAAAGCGTGGATCAGCTTCTCAGCATCACTCTGAGACAAGATGCTCCTAATCTTGGCAATATTACGCAAATGATAGAAGGCAGTCTTAGAAACAAATTTAATATGTGAATTGAAGGACAAATCCTGATCAAAAATAACTCCAAGGTTCCTCACAGAGCTATTAAGAGAAAGAGTAACTGCATCCAAACTGAAAGTTTGATTTGGAAAGGAATTTCTAAGGTTTTTTGGACCAACAAGAATGACTTCAGTCTTATCTGAATTTAATAGCAGGAAATTACAAGTCATCCAAACTTTGATTTCCTTAAGACAGGCTTCTAACTTGGCTAATTGATTAGTATCATCTGGCTTCATTGACAGGTATAATTGTGTGTCATCTGCATAACAGTGAAAATGTATACAGTGCTTTCTAATAATGTTGCCTAACGGAAGCATATATAAACTAAAAAGAGTAGGGCCAAGCACAGATCCCTGTGGAACTCCATGACTAAGCTTTGAGCTGAGAGAAAACTCATCATTTACATGAACAAACTGGAACCTATCAGATAAATAAGATCTAAACCACTGCAACGAAGTTCCATTAAGTCCAACATAGTGTTCTAATCTATCAAGTAGAATATTATGATCAATAGTATCAAAAGCTGCACTAAGATCTAAAAGGACAAGTACAGAAACTAGTCCATTATCAGATGCAATGAGGAGGTCGTTAGTGACCTTCGCTAAGGCTGTTTCAGTGCTATGATGGATTCTAAACCCAGATTGAAACTCCTCAAATAAACCATTTCCCTGCAGGTGGTCAAATAATTGCATAGCAACAACTCTTTCTAAGATTTTTGAAATGAAAGGGAGATTAGAGATTGGTCTATAGTTAGCTAAAGCTCCTGGATCTAGCGTTGGCTTTTTGAGTAAGGGTTTAATTACAGCCGTTTTAAAAGCCTGCGGTACATGGCCTAAAGTTAATGAAGAATTGATTATATGAAGAATAAAGCTACCAATAAGTGGGAAGACTTCTTTAAATAACCTGGTAGGAATAGGGTCTAAAAGACAAGTTGAAGGTTTGGATGAGGAAACTATTTTGTCTAACTCACAAAGGTCGATTGGAGTAAACTCATCAAGACAGACATCAATAGAAGGAGTTGTAGTAGTTACAGTATTTAAGTTAACTGTGGGAAGAATCTGATTGATTTTATCTCTGATGGATGAAATTTTATTATTGAAAAAGTTCATAAAGTCCTGACTAGTAAGCTCTAAGGGGATGCTAGGATTGACAGAGTCCTGACTCTTTGTCAACCTGGCTACAGTACTGAAAAGAAACCTGGGATTATTCTTGTTCTCTTCTATTAATGCAGAGTAATAACTCGTTCTAGCTTTTCTAAGAGATTTTTTATAAATTAAAAGATGATTTCTCCAAGCTAAATAGATTTCATCTAAATTAGTAGAGCGCCATTTTCTTTCTAATTGACGAGTCTTCTGTTTTAAGCTACGAGTTTCTGTGTTGAACCAAGGAGTTAAAAATCTCTGATTAGACTTTTTCTTTTTTAAGGGGGCCACCAAGTCTAGAGCCTGATGCAGAGAAGCTGAAACACTATCCACCATGTTATCAATTACAGAAGGAGCAAGCTGTCTATAGCTTATTTCCGTTGTGTTGACACATGGCATAGAGGAAACAATCTGCATAAATTTGGAAACAGCATCATCTGAGAGGCATCTACTGTGATAATATTTTTCTTTAGGAGCCAAATAGTCAGAAATAGTAAAATCAAAGGTTAACAGACAATGGTCTGACAGTACAGGGTTATGAGGAGACACTACAAGATTTTCTATTTCTATGCCATATGTCAGAACAAGGTCCAATGTATGGTGGAGGTAATGAGTAGAATTTCCTACTTTCTGAGAAAACCCAATCGAGTCTAATATTGAATTAAAAGCCACATTAAGGCAGTCACTATCTACATCCACATGTATATTAAAGTCCCCTACTATAATTATTCTATCAGATTTCAGCACTAAATCAGCTAAGAAATCAGGAAATTCGGATAAAAATTCTGAATAGGTTGATGGGGAACGATAAACTATGGCAAATAAAATTGGGTTTAACCTGGAATTGCTAAAGTGTCCAATGCTGAGGACCAGGCCCTCAAAGGAATTATAACATGTTTTTTGCTTTACATTAACTAGTAATTTGGAATGGTAAATTGATGCTACTCCTCCTCCACGACCAGAACTTCTGGGATTTTGACAGTTTAAATAACCAGAGGGAGTTGATTCATTTAAACCAACATAATCCTCTTGTCCTAACCAAGTCTCTGTAAGGGAAATTAAATCAATCTGATGATCAATTAACAGATCATGGACTAACAGAGACTTGGGAGTTAGAGACCTAATATTTAATAAACCACATTTAATTTTTAAATTATGAGGAGGAACAGAGGCCAAATCATTCAATTTAGAGGCTTTATGTTTAATTTGAGTTTTACCAATATTTTGCTTTATCACTTTGGGATGCTTATACATTATATTTTTATTTACTTTGGAGGGAGCAGACAACGATTCTCTGATGGGGAAGACAGGGGCTAAGCTGAGGGGTGGCGGATGAAGAGGAGCTGCAGAGAGGCGTGTAAGACTGCAACTCTGCTTCCTGGTCCCAACTCTGAGTAGTCAGGGTTTTGGAAATTTGGATAAAAAAGATGCCAGATTGTTAGATAAATGAGAAGCACCATCCAAAGTGGGATGAATGCTGTCTCGTCTCATAAGACCAGGTTTTCCCCAAAAAGAGCTCCAATTGTCAATGTAGCCCACGTCATTTTTAGGACACCACACAGACAGCCAGCGGTTCAAGGATGACGAGCGACTAAACATGTCATCACTGGTCAGATTGGGGAGGGGCCCAGAGAATACTACAGTGGCTGACATCGTTTTTGCAAAGTCACACACCGATTCTACATTAAGCCTCCATAGCTTTCCTAAAGAAGGAAAGTTGAGGAAAAAGTGGGGCGGCAGCGGCTCAGCAGGTAGAGCAGGTCGTCTAATAACCCGATGGTTGGCGGTTCGCATCACACTCTCCCCAGATATCCTGCTGTTGTGTCCCTGGGCAAGACACTTCACCCGCATTGCCTCCAGTGCCCATAACACTGGGTATGAATGTGTAAAAATGTTTAAATGCTCGGTGGTGGCCAGAGAGGCTGTTGGCGTGGATTGGCAGCCACATTTCCCTCACTCTGAGTCTGTGATCACGCACTGTAGCGCATGCCTGATAAAGCTAATATATGTATTAATCACGCTGTAATAAAGCACAATATTGCTCAAAGCGCATGAGTGTGCGCTTTGCGCACCAGTGTGGCGGATGAAGTAAGGGAACCCAATGTGGAGGCACGGAATAATTGCAGGCAGGACACTGCGAACTGAAGTTTAAAAGGGTGTTTATTTCATCCTCCAGCACTGTGGAGCGAGCCCCTTTTATTTTTTTATTACTTATTTTGTACTAACCACAGTGCACAGTGGTTAGCACTGTGGCAGCACAGTTTACCCTTGGCCGGGGGATCGCGGAGATCGTGGGTTCGATCCCTGCCCCCGGCCAACAGTGATCTGTGTGGAGTTTGCATGTTCTCCCCGTGTTTGCGTGGGCTTACTCCGGGATTTCTCCGGTTTTCTCCCACATGTCAAAAATATGCAGGTTAGGGAGTTAAGGGGCGCTTGCGCACGCAGCGACTGGCAGCTGGTGGCTTGTCACCAGACTGCAAAACAAATCTACCTATGGGTACAAAATAAGTAATAAAAAAAAAGGGCTTGCTCCACAGCGCTGGAGTGAGTTTCGTGCTGGAGGATGAAATAAACACCCTTTTAAACTTCAGTTCGCAGTGTCCTGCCTGCAATTATTCAGTGCCTCAACACTGGGTTCCCTTATTTCATCCGCCATACTTGTGCGCAAAGCGCACATTCGTGCGCGTTGCGTGATATTGTGTTTTATCATAGCGTGATTAATACATATGTCAGCTCTATCAAGTGTTGTGGGATGTGTCTGGTGCTTGTGTTTGCGCAGCCGAGGCGCCCCCCCCCCCCCCGGTGTGTGTGGCGAACGGTGTGTGATTTGGTGCGGATAAGTAGAAAGAGCGAGTCGACCGGAGCAGGTAGAATTTGTTGCTGACAACAGTGCGGTATATAAATAAAGCCCCAACGCTTCAGCAAAACGGCCTGTGCTTCTGTGTACCACAAGAGTGAGGTTTACTCGGGAACTGACCGCGGAGGAAGATACATCTCCCCTGCGTCCCAAAACCACGGTTAGGAGACGAAAGGCAGGAACGGTCAACACAAGCGTGCGATCACAGACATGTCTCATGCGCGCGCTTTGAGCGATATTGTGCTATTATCACAGCGTGATTAATACATATGTCAGTTTTATCAGGCATGCGCTACAGCGCGTGATCACAGACTCAGAGTGAGGGAAATGTGGCTGCCAATCCACGCCAACAGCCTCTCCGGCCACCACCGAGCATTTAAACATTTTTACACATTCATACCCAGTGTTATGGGCACTGGAGGCAATGCGGGTGAAGTGTCTTGCCCAGGGACACAACGGCAGGATATCTGGGGAGAGTGTGATGCGAACCGCCAACCATCGGGTTATTAGACGACCTGCTGAGCCGCTGCCGCCCCACTTTTTCCTCAACTTTCCTTCTTTGGGAAAGTTATGGAGGCTCACCCTGCTCTCTTTATTTCCCTTTGATTGGAAATTATATCCAAAAGCTGCGCAATGTGGCATTTTCACTGACAAATGGTAGTTCTTAGCTTCGCTTCTTGGCTTGTATAAGACAGAAAAATCGGCTGCAACCATTCTACGTCACTACCCAGAATGCATTGCGACGTAAACAAAAATCGTAATAAAGTTTTTTAAAAATATATAAAACTGGGAATTATTTTCAAAAAAATTATATTATAGTTATGTTACTAACATAAAAATAAAGCATATAGAGCTAACATGCCAATATAATCAGAGTTCCTTTTAATAATCTGGGGGTCAAGCTGGATTTTGATTTTAAATTTGACAAGCACACCAGCTGTGTCCTTCAGAACTGTCTGTGGTGCATTACTACACCTGGCAACCTCCTCCTCTGGTGGTCAAGATTTTCTTCAAGAAAATATTCCATTTAGATGTCAGAGATTTCCAAGGCTATAACTTGAAAGTGGCAAGACATAATGGCTTACTGTCAATTAGAAAGATGTAGAATATGATCTAAAGTTTGAGACAGGAGTAAATTTACGCATCTAATTTGCATAATGTGACGCTGCCATAACGAATTACATAACTTTCAGTCAAAAATGGACTTTGCACATAGTTACACAAAGTATGGTTTTGTTTTTTTGTCACCAGTTTTGTTTAGTTTTTTTTGTTTTTTTGTTATCTTATCTTCAAAGTATATGAACCAGAACATTAGTACAATGTCAACAAACAAAGAAATTTGTCAGACTGACCACAGGCCAGGCGGCTGGTTTTGTCCATTTCCGTCATCCACAGTCCATATTTCGTCTTCTGACAGTCATTTTCACTCTTTCCCACATCCAGAAACTCTTATTTATTCCACCTCAATTTTGTTTGTATTTCACTGCAATTTAGCACATATAACGTATCGAATCGGTGCGCAATTGTTCTCTTCAGTCACGTGGAGTTCCGGTCAATTGCAGACGAAAAAGAACTAGCTCCAGCCGCAGAAGGTTTGGTTATTTCCCTTCAGAGGCTAAATAATCTGTTTTTAGCGTAATAGGCAAAATTTGTAGCAAAAGCCTCCAAACAGAGGAGGAATGCTCCTCCGTTCCTACGTTGTGGCTGACTGTGTGTCCATCCATTTTGGACTGGGAAGGAAGTGAAAGAAGGGTCAGATCACTCACCACTGAAGACCAGTGAAGTACTTCCGGCGCCACACGAGTAGGCTGCCTTTTTGCAACAGCGGATCAATTTCTTCCTATTTCTATTTACTATCTCGCTTCTCTTGCTAATCTCTCTGATCCGTCGACACCTTATACATCGGACGGACACACGGATCATCCAAATGTCTCCTGTGCCGGTAGACGGAGCCACTGTTTTTAGCAGGATACGTTACAGCAGAGACCGGCTGCTAGCACTTAATCGGACCAAGATGTTAGCGCAAGACTTCGACATACCGGGTGAAATAAGACAGAAACAACGTGGATGCCATGCTGGAGCAAGACAGCGGACGAGAAATCTAAGGTACAGACCCGTCCTTCCATCTGTTATTATGGGGAATGTTCAATCGCTACTCAATAAGACCGACGAGCTAGCGGCCATCTCCCGCTACGAGAGCGTCTTCAGAGAGAGTAGCATGATGTTGTTTACTGAGACGTGGCTAACAGAACTAGCAACAGATGCTAACATCGAACTGGAGGGTTTCCACGCAATATGGGCAGACCGGAAACCAGACAGTGGGAAGGCAAGTGGCGGAGGAGTGATAATGTATGTCAATAACAGCTGGTGCAGACCGGGACATATCAAGGTTAAACAACATCCCTGCAGCAAAGACATTGAGTTGCTAGCTGTTAGCATGCGGCCTACCTATCTCCCGAGGGAATACTCACACGTGATCTGCATTGTTATTTGTGCAAATCCGACGGTGAACGCGGGGACAGTGCGTGACGTCATTCACTCAGTAACTGGCAGGCTGCTGACAGAACACCCAGATGCTCTTCTCCTCATCTCCGGTGATTTCAACCATATTTCACTGTCCCCCATTCTGCCCACATTCACCCAGTATGTCACATGCCACACTAGAGACAATAAAACACTGGACCTATTCTATGCTAACACTAAGGAGGCGTACACCTCATCACCACTCCCCCCACTCGGGAGATCGGATCACAACTTGGTTCATCTCCTGCCGGTGTACAAACCCCTAGTACACAGACAACCTCCGGTCATGCGCACGTTGAAGATATGGTCGGAGGAGGGAATGGACACTTTAAAGGACTGTCTTGAAACCACTGCCTGGGAGCAGCTCTGCGATCCACATGGTGAGGACATCGATGGCCTCACTCACACCATCACGGACTACATCAGCTTCTGTGTGGACAACACCGTACCCATCAAGACAATACGGTGTTGCTCGAACAACAAACCCTGAATCAAGCCTGAGATAAAAACACTTCTGAGAGAGAAGAAGAGGATCTTCAGGTCGGGGAACAGGGAGATGCTGAAGACCGTACAGAGGGAGCTGAGGAGGAAGATCAGAGAAGGCAAGGACAGCTTCAGGAAGAAGATGGAGGACAAGCTGCAACACAGCGACATCAGCGGGGTCTGGAGAAAGCTTAAAACCATCTCTGGGCTCCAGAATACCTCCTCCCAGGCCACAGGGGGCAGGGAGTGGGCGAACAATCTGAACCTGTTTTTTAATAGGTTTGACCAACGCACCCCCCCCCCCGACTGCACACCAACCACTGCTGCCTCTAAAGTCATCGAGACCTGCTGTCCACACCCCACTCCACCATCACCCACCCACTCCCAACACACAGCCCCCCAACCTGACCCTCACTAAGACCCAGGTGAGGACGGAGCTGAGGAAGATCAAGGCGAGGAAGGCCTCGGGACCGGACGGCATCAGCGCAAAGCTCCTCAAGTCCTGCGTGGACCAGCTGTGTGGGATTGTGGAGCACATCTTCAACCTGAGCCTGAAGCTGGGGAGGGTACCACAGTTGTGGAAAACATCTTGTGTGGTACCTGTACCAAAGACTTCCCACCCCAAAGACCTGAACAGCTACAGACCAGTGGCCCTGACGTCTCACATGATGAAGACCCTGGAGAGACTGCTCCTTGCTCACCTCTGCCCCCTGGTGGGGCCAGCGATGGATCCACTCCAGTTCACCTACCAGCATGGCATTGGGGTGGAGGATGCAGTGATCTTCCTCCTTCACCGTTCCCTGTCCCACCTGGAGAAACCCGGGAATGCGGTGAGGATCATGTTCTTTGATTTCTCCAGTGCTTTCAACACCATCCAACCGATGATCCTGAAGGACAAGCTGCTGCGCGCAGGGGTGGACCAGCACCTGTCATCATGGATCCTGGACTACCTCACTAACCGGCCACAGTTTGTGAGAACCCGGGATTGTGTGTTGGACATGATCATAGGCAGCATGGGGGCCCCCCAGGGAACGGTTTTGGCTCCCTTCCTGTTCATCCTTTATACTGCAGACTTTTTCACACAACACAACACACTGCCATCTACAGAAGTTCTCTGATGACTCTGCAATTGTTGGCCTCATCTCCAACGGAGATGAAGCTGAGTACAGAGGACTTATCCAGGATTTCGTGGACTGGTGCCATCGGAACTGCCTCCAGATCAACGCGAGGAAAACTAAGGAGCTGGTGGTGGACTGCCGCAGGCAAGGACAACCCCTCACAGCACCAGTGAACATCCAGAGAACAGACATTGAGATGGTGGCATCCTACAAGTACCTGGGTGTTCATCTGAACAATAAACTATACTGGTCACACAATACCGACGCACTCTACAAGAAGAGACAGTGCAGGATGTTCCTACTGGGGAGGCTCAGGTCTTTTGGTGTACAAGGGGTGCTCTTGAAGACATTCTACGGCACGGTGGTGGCATCAGCCATCACTTTTGGAGTGGTCTGCTGGGGCAATGGCATTACAGCAGCCGATAGAAAGAGACTGAACAAACTAATCAAGAAAGCTAGCTCTGTCCTGGGGCAGCGCCTTGGCCCAGTGGAGGAGATAGGAGAGAAGGATGGTGGCTAAGCTGTCATCTCTGCTGGAGTCCGAGTCCCACCCTATGCAGGACATACTGAATGCACTGAGGAGCTCATTTAGCAGTAGACTACATCATCCTAGATGCGCGACCAAGAGGTTTCGCAGGTCCTTCCTACCTACGGCTGTCAGACTGTATAACCTAAGCAGGGCTGCTTGCAGAGATAGCAAAAAACGTGACGACCTAATAGTATTGAATGCAAAAGACGCAACAGACTTACACAAATGGTCCCCTCCAGTATACAACTAGGACAATATCAGTCGCTATGGAGGGTGACAATATGTATGGGTACATATTCATACCATGTAGGGTAACTAGACGGTTATGCTGTTTATTCCATCTAGCTACAATGCTCCGCACTGTGTATGTATTCATTCATTCATTCATTCATTCATCTTCTTCTGCTTAATCCTTTTCAGGTCGTGGGGGTGCTGGAGCCTATCCCAGCATCTTTGGGCGAGAGGCAGGGTACACCCTGAACAGATCGCCAGTCCATCGCAGGGCCAACACAGAGAGACAGACAACCATTCACTCTCACAGTCATACCTAAGGACAATTTAGAATCCCCAGTTTGATGCCAATTAACCTAACTTGCATGTTTTTGGCATGTGGGAGGAAACCGGAGAAATCCCGGGATAAACCCACGCAGACACGGGGAGAACATGCAAATTCCACACAGATCACTGTTGGTCGGGGGCTGAGATCGAACCCAAGATCTCCCGGCCAAGGGTGAGTTGCTGTGCTGCCGCAGTGCTAACCACTCTGCCACCGCACTGCCCACTGTGTATATATATATTTATATATACACATAAATATATAAATATATATATATATAGTATATATATATATATATATATATATGTGTGTGTGTGTGTGTGTGTGTGTGTGTGTGTGTGTGTGTGTGTGTGTGTGTGTGTACATATGTATATTCACTGCTCTTATTTTCTTATCTTATAAATCATTGCTCTGAGTGTTGCTATCCCTGTGCTGTTGCAATCCTGGAATTTCCCCATTGTGGGACTAATAAAGGCTTATCTTATCTTATCTTATACGTGTCTGCCATCTTGTGACGGGGAATGCTTGGTACACCTGGGCATTTTTTATGATTTATGGCCACATCACATGACAGGTGCCAAACTGCGACATAAACAGCGGGCGCTGTTGTATTATGCACCACAGACAGTTATTGGGTTTAAGATAAATAGCCAAAGTCAAATCCATTGTGTCAAGGAAAGATCTTGATAAACTATTGCATGTTTTCATCGCGACTCGTTTGGATTACTGTAATGCACTTTTTGTTGGGATCAGCCAAGCTTCTATCTGTAGTCTTCAACTTGTACAAAATGCTGCCGCCTGCCTTTTAACAAAAGCCCACAGGCGTGAGCACATTTCACCTATTCTGGCTTCCCTTCACTGGCTCTCTGTGTGTTACAGAATTGATTTTAAAAGTTCTCCTTTATGTTTTTAAATGTCTTAACAGTCTTGCTCCACCCTACCTCTCTGACTTACTTCAGCCTTATGTTCCACCACGATCCCTAAGATCAGCTGCTCTTGGCGATCCCTAAAACAAGGCTGAAGCTCAGAGGGGATCGGGCCTTTGCTGCTGCAGCTCCTAGGCTATGGAACGAGTTGCCATTACATGTTAGGCAGGCCTCCTCACTTTGTGTTTTTAAATCTCATTTAAAAGCACATCTGTTTTCCTTGGCTTTTAACTTGCCTTAATTTTGTAAATTTTATTGTCTGCTGTGCTTAGCATTTTGTTTTTACACTTGTGAGTTGCTTCTTTTTCTGCTGCGTGTTACTCTTATGTCCGCTGCGTAATTGCGCAGTGAACATATGAATTAGTACTAGCCCAAAGTGCAGTGAAATAAACGTGTTTATTAACAGAAGGAAGAGTGGCATACAAAGTGTCCATGAAACAGTTCAGAATGGGATGTGATGGTGAGATGACCGGCTACAAACTCTGGTGGGCCAGATGGAACTGGCCAGCGGAGAGGAAGGGCTGAAAATAGTACAAAAGAAGACTTACATAAATGTCGGAGCGGAATGGGCTCTGGAAACAACAACACTTAAAAGTCCAAAAGAAGAGGAACCACGCATGAGTGAGCCAGATTGTCCCAGGTAGACTGATGCCGACGCACTGAGCATTTCCACTGCCGCCCAGAAATACCCCTGGAGACGAACGAGCAGCAAGTGGAAACAGGTGTGTGGCAACAGAGTGTGAATGTGTGTGTGTGTGTGTGTGTGTGTGTGTGTGTGTGTGTGTGTGTGTGTGTGTGTGTGTGTGTGAGTGTGTGTGTGTGAAACCCCAGGTGATGGCAATCAGCTGGTAGGTGCCTGGTCGAGAGAGGTGAGAGGAGGGCCGTAGCTGTAAACTGGCAGAGGTGCCAATAATCTGCCAGCTGGGAACAATTAACAAATAATCAGGAGGCTACAGCCATGAGTCAAGGGCAGAGCTAAAACATCAGCCCCGCACATGACAGTTATGTTTTTATTGTCTTTTACTTATCTTTCGTCTATTTGTATTTTGTTATTTATTACTGTGGAGCACTTTGATCAACTTTGTTGTTTTTAAATGTGCTTTATAAATAAATTTGGTACAGTATGGTAACATTGGCGCCATATATAAAATTAACGTGGGCAAAGAAAGATAGGGCCAATGTGGAGCCCGCAGACAAACCTACATGGGACCCATAAAACAGCCCAGTTAAATCTACGGTGGGGCCAACATGGGCATGCTCACTGGGTGGTCTGCAACAGCTAGTGACTTGTTGGAGAAAAGCATTTGTGTCATGGTCCGTGTGCTGACTCTGTCGGCACTCGGGCTGTGTGGTAGTTCTCCGTTCTCTCCTCTGGCGCACTTCTAGACTTTTATTATGACAGCGTCTCGGCGGGGTTTCTGGCTGTCAGTGGAGCCCCGCTGGACGGCCTGATTCCAATCAGCTGGTGATCCTTCATCAGCTGATTAATCAGTTCAGCACTATTTAAGAGAGCAGCTCTGTTTGCTCGGGGCTGCGACCTCACCTGCCTTCCAGTCTGGCTTCCCTAAAACCGAAGTCAGTTCTTCCCAGCATTCAGGTTCCGCCCTCGCTGATCATATGTAAGTGTCTTGTCTTTATTTGTGTTTTGCCCCACGAGGCTCATTATTTTGTCATTTTGCCTTTATTTAATAAATGTACAAACTCAACGGCTGCCTGCAGCGTCTCATTGATGGCTTGTGAGAGCCATCCATAACAGTAGGTCGCAGCCCAAAGAGAAGCCGGTGACCATGAGTTTGTTTAATTAGACTTGAAGTTCCCCTGTTCAGTGTACCAGCGTGCTGGGAGATGGCATCACCGCTCAAGGGCTATGCTATGAGCCTGGGCTACGAGCTAGTCATGGCTCTCATAGAGATCGACGGAATCCTCTCCAACGCTCGTAGCCATTGCTTCCCCAGCGGCTTGCGCTGGTACCTGGACCACGCCGAGGCAACTATCAATCGCCATCCTCGCTACGCTGACCATCCTGAGATCAGAGCGAGGAGGGCGGACATCGCTGCTCAATGGGAGAGACTCCGTGGGCTGGAGGGAAACTCCAGCAGGAAGCCGAAGAGGATGCATCCTCGCTCCTCGCTTCAGGATCCTGTTCCAGGCCAGGAGTTCACACCGCCCAGGGGTGATCCCTGAAGGAGTGAGACGTCAGTCGGGATTCCCCCGGAGAAGCTACAACTGACAGCTGTTTCCATCCGGGACCAAGTGGCTGCAGCTCGCTCCACCGTTCACCCCATGCAGATCATCAAATATGTGACGGCGGCAGTCAGGCTGGTGGAGAGGAATCCGGTGTTAAGGGATTATCCAGAGTACGCCGACCTGCTCGCCTCTGTTTCCGCGCATTTCCCAAACCTCTCCTTCGCCTCGCCCTCTGCCGGTAACCATCGTCACACGGCCAACAGCGAGCCTCAGCGAGAACCCCGTCCGGATCCTGTTCCGGGTCGTCGGAAAAACTCTACCTCTCAGTCAGCTGCCTCTTCTGCGTCTCGTCAGGAGGGAATTCCTGCAGCCTCTCCCCCCGGGTCAACTCACCCTGCTGTTCCATCAGCTCCTTGTGCCCGGATCACCTCGGCTGTCATCCCCTCCTCGACGTCTTCCTTGGCTGCTGTGAGTGCCATGAGTCCTGTTTCGGTGAAGCCCATCGTCGGTCCATCGGGAGTGGCTCCTGCTCGTCCTTCCAGGGGGCCCTCCGTCACCATCCAGTGGGGAAAGGGAGGAACGAAGTCCACTGCAGCAGGTTCTATCGGGCCTCTACAGATCAGGCAAGTAACTTTTCATTCTGTTCCCACATTGGATGAATTGCTTTGGTTGATTCCTGGGGGCGGCGTTCGGGGTTCACAGTCCCCTGAACTCCCTCCACCTGCTGCAGTAATTAGTAATAATAATAATAATAATAATGCATCGGTTTTATATAGCGCTTTATCATATATACTCAAAGACGCTTTACAATTAGGTACATTATTCATTCATTCCAGACAGACAATGGTAGTGGCAAGCTACTTCTGCAGCCACAGCTGCCCTGGGGCAGGCTGACGGAAACGTGGTAGCCAATCTGCGCCAACGGCCTTTCCGGCCACCACCAAACATTTTATACATTTATACACATTCATACCCAGTGTTATGGGCACTGGAGGTAATGCGGGTGAAGTGTCTTGCCCAGGGACACAACGGCAGGATATCTGGGGAGAGCGGGATTCGAACCGCCAACCATCGGGTTATTAGACGACCTGCTCTACCTCCTGAGCCACTGCCGCCCCATAATGCCGTAATGGAGCTGCTACCTTTGTGTCTCCTTCCCCTGAGCGTTCCGCGGTGCCAGGCCTACGCTGCTGGACGAGGAGGGAGCCTGCAGCCCTGGAGAGCCTGGTTCCAGCCCCACAGCCACGTCATGGTGAGAGGAGGAGAGCGGACTGCAGTTTGGAGCCTGCTCTCCTGCCGCCACGCCGTGCAGGTTGTCGGCATGGTCATCAGCGTTGGAGGGTCCTCAGGCTGTGGAAACCATCATGCCGGCTGCGGGGCCCGCCGTAGCTGAGTGGGAGCCAGAGGATGTCCTTCTGCCTTCGGAACCCGGATCGTCGAAGTCCTGGATGGCGACAGAACTCGAGTGCAGGCAAGTGTTCTATTTTGTCTTCCTTCTATCTATTCTAGAGCATTTTTGCCTGTCTCTCGGGGAGACGAACCAGGTGCAGCCGTCCGCTGCATCGGGGCTCGTCTCACTGGGCTCTGTCGCTACTGGTGATCCTGATCTCGGTTCTTCTTCTTCTCCTGAGCCTCCTCCCAGGGTCACCGGTACAGAGTCAATCCCGGTCACTGTGCTGGAGGTTCCGGGTTTGGGTTTGGAAGTCGTCCCTGGTGCTGTGCTGACCCAGTCAGGGTCCGACGTGGGTGCACCCGCGACCCAATCGGGGTCGGTCGTGGGTGCAGCTTGGGCCCAATCGGGGTCCAGCAGGGGCGCAGCGCCGGTTCGATTCAAGGTCAGTGAGAGAGCTGCAAATCCTCTGCCGCCTGACACTGGACTGGCCCATCATCCTTACCCCAATTCATCTCCACCGGGTGCCACTGGGGTTCTCCATATTCGGCTCGGCTCTCCCTCGTTTCCCCCCTCTCCAGGGAGGCCGTCTTCATTTTCTGCCCTGCGGTCCTGGTGGCTGAGTGATGCAGGTCGGCCACCTGGAGGACTGCCTCGCCCGTTTGGCATTCTGGGTCGGCCACCCGACAAACTTTCCCTTCCGTTCGGCAATCTGGCCCGGCCGCCAGAAGTACTGTATTTCCTGGCCTGGGACTGGGGTAGGCCGCCCGAACTGTTCCTTTTCCCCCTGCCAGCGATTTGGAAGCTAGATGCAGGGCGGCCCCCCGAACTATTGGCTTTCATGCCGTTGTACTCTGCCCGCTGTCATCCCTGGTTTTTTGTCTTTGCTCTGCTGTAACCTCTTGGGATGTGCTGGTGTTTTTGTTAATGAACAGTGTATTTCACAGCTCCCTAGCGTGTGTGTCCCCCCCCCCCCCCCCCCGCCGTTGTGATTGTTCTTTCCGTAGGCTGGGAGATGTCCTTTTGTGTCCTATAACAGTTTATTTGAATGGATTTAAACTGTAGGGGTTCAAAGCTATTTAGTGTGGGTTTTTTTCTCTCCCTCCCTTCCTCTGTTGGGGGATGATATGTGTTTTCTATGGAACTGTGTATCATGGTCTTTAGACCCGGGTTTTCTGTTTGTGGCCTGTAGGCTTAGTTTTCCCTTAGTTGCACTTATTATTCTGTCTATTATCCACCTGTGCATTAGGGAGTATTTTTTGTGTTTTCCCATGCTCTGTAGTGTCTCCTTGTATTTTCTGTCTTCACCCTTGTTGCCAGGGTCTAACCCTCCTCGGCCTTTTTCCCCCTCCTCCCTTCCTGGGGTGGTCTTGTTAGCCTCCCAGTTGGGGGAAGCCCAATGTTACACTGCGTCTAGAATTCGCGTCATGAACGGGGGCAACTGTCATGGTCCGTGTGCTGACTCTGTCGGCACTCGGGCTGTGCGGTAGTTCTCCGTTCTCTCTTCTGGCGCACTTCTAGACTTTTATTATGACAGCGTATCAGCGGGGTTTCCTGCTGTCAGTGGAGCCCCGCTGGATGGCCTGATTCCAATCAGCTGATGATCCTTCATCAGCTGATTAATCAGTTTCAGTTAAGCACTATTTAAGGGAGCAGCTCTATTTGCTCAGGGCTGCGACCTCGCCTGCCTTCCAGTCTGGCTTCCCTAACCCCGAAGTCAGTTCTTCCCAGCGTTCAGGTTCCGCCCTCACTGATCATATGTAAGTGTCTTGTCTTTATTTGTGTTTTGCTCCACGAGGCTCATTATTTTGTCATTTTGCCTTTATTTAATAAACGTACGAACTCAACGGCTGCCTGCAGCATCTCATTGATGGCTCGTGAGAGCCATCCATAACAATTTGTGTCAGAGTTTTCAATATGTCTCCAAATGTTTGCGGGGGGTTGCAGTTTCCTCTCATTAGTCACAAGTCCTCACTCTTCTGTCATGGGAATTTTCAACATGCTGAGAAAAAATTATGCGATAAATTTTCTTGCCAAATAGTTACTGTCATCACAGGTGTTTTGAAGCTGTGTCAAACTGGTTTCAAACCATTCTCAAACTCTTTTCAATGTATTTAGAAAGTGCAGGAAAAGTTAAACAACTTTGCAAGGAGTTGGGGACTTATGAAACTAAAATATTACCGACAAGAGACAAAAAAGACAAAACTTTCTGCATGAGAGGCAGACGCGAATGGCCCGGTCATTTTTTAGCACAAGCTGACACAGCTGCGATGGACAGTGTCACCATGCCACCTAAGGGCAAGAAAGCCAAGGCTAGAGATATGGTGTCACGAACCAAGCTGGTGTTTTCCTGTAGGCTCGGTTCTGACCGTTCTCTGTGGTTCATGTATTGGGTTTATTATATATTGTGTTATCTTTTGAGTTCTTGTTGTTTTTATGTCTGTGTTCATTTTCTTTTCCATGCCTGTAGCCGCTGCTCTGGCTGGCAGCTGTTGGATAGATAGATAGATAGATGTACTTTATTGATCCCAAACTGGGAAATTACAGTGTAACAGCAGCATGACAGTTGACAGCCAAACAACAGAAATGCACACAACAGACAAAGGGATTACCCATGGAAAGAAAAAAACTAACACGACTATAGAACCTATATACATCACAGCTTAATACAGTGGGGTAAAAAAGTATTTAGTCAGCCACCAATTGTGCAAGTTCTCCCACTTAAAAGACGAGAGAGGGCTCCAGTTTTCATCATAGGTATACCTCAACTATGAGAGACAAAATAAGAAAAAAAAAATCCAGAAAATCACATTGAAGGATTTTTAATGAATTAATTCGTAAATTCCTCGGTAAAATAAGTATTTGGTCAATAACAAAAGTTCATCTCAATACTTTGTTAGATACCCTTTGTTGGCAATGACAGAGGTCAAACGTTTTCTGTAAGTTTTCACAAGGTTTTCACACACTGTTGCTGGTATTTTGGCCCATTCCTCCATGCAGATCTCCTCTAGAGCAGTGATGTTTTGGGGCTGTCGCTGGGCAGCACAGACTTTCAACTCCCTCCAAAGATTTTCTATGGGGTTGAGATCTGGAGACTGGCTAGGCCACTCCAGGACCTTGAAATGCTTCTTACGAACTAACTAACTAACTAACTAACCTGCACTTATATAGCGCTTTTCTAATCACAAAGACCACTCAAAGCGCTTTCACTAATACTAACCCTCTATTCTAAGGGCCTATAGGAAACAGATATCTAGGGACAATTTAGAACAGCCAATTAACCTAACATGCATGTCTTTGGATTGTGGGAGGAAACCGGAGCACCCGGAGTAAACCCACGCAGCACAGGGAGAACATGCAAACTCCACACAGAAAGGTTCCAACCCCTGCCAACCTGGGGATTCGAACCAGGAACCTTCTAGCTGTAAGGCAACAGTGCTAACCACTGCACCACCGTGCTGCCCACGAAGCCACTCCTTCGTTGCCCAGGCGGTGTGTTTGGTATCATTGTCATGCTGAAAGACCCAGCTACGTTTCATCTTCAATGCCCTTGCTGATGGAAGGAGGTTTTCACTCAAAATCTCACGATACATGGCCCCATTCATTCTTTCCTTTACACGGATCAGTCGTCCTGGTCCCTTTGCAGAAAAACAGCTCCAAAGTATGATGTTTCCACCCCCATGCTTCACAGTAGGTATGGTGTTCTTTCTCCTCCAAACACGACAAGTTGAGTTTTTGCCAAAAAGTTCTATTTTGGTTTCATCTGACCATATGACATTCTCTCAGTCCTCTTCTGGATCATCCAAATGCTCTCTAGCAAACTTCAGACGGGCCTGGACATGTACTGGCTTAAGCAGGGGGACACGTCTGGCACTGCAGGATTTGAGTCCCTGGCGGCGTAGTGTGTTACTGAGGGTAGCCTTTGTTACTTTGGTCCCAGCTCTCTGCAGGTCATTCACTAGATCCCCCCTTGTGGTTCTGGGATTTTTGCTCACCGTTCTCGTGATCATTTTGACCCCACGGGGTGAGCTCTTGCATGGAGCTCCAGATGGAGGGAGATTATCAGTGGTCTTGTATGTCTTCCATTTTCTAATAATTGCTTCCACAGTTGATTTCTTCACACCAAGCTGCTTACCTATTGCAGATTCAGTCTTCCCAGCCTGGTGCAGGTCTACAATTTTGTTTCTGGTGTCCTTTGACAGCTCTTTGGTCTTGGCCATAGTGGAGTTTGGAGTCTGACTGTTTGAGGTTGTGGACAGGTGTCTTTTATACTGATAACGAGTTCAAACAGGTGCCATTAATACAGGTAACGAGTGGAGGACAGAGAAGCCTCTTAAAGAAGAAGTTACAGGTCTGTGAGAGCCAGAAATCTTGCTTGTTTGTAGGTGACCAAATACTTATTTTACTGAGGAATTTACCAATTAATTCATTAAAAATCCTTCAATGTGATTTTCTGGATTTTTTTTCTCATTTTGTCTCTCATAGTTGAGGTATACCTATGATGAAAATTGGAGACCTCTCTCATCTTTTAAGTGGGAGAACTTGCACAATTGGTGGCTGACTAAATACTTTTTTTCCCCACTGTATATGATGACCCGTATAAACACATGAATCATCCCATTGCACAAAGAAGGACTATCAGGAGCAGAGTGAAAAGTGATGTACCAGTTAGTCTGTAAGATGCAGTGTGGCAGCATTGCTATGACCAGAATACAACATCATAGTGAGTTATTGTACAGTGAAATTGCATATGGCAGGAAAGATTTCCTGTTCCTGGCCGTTCGACAATGAAGCTGTAGTAGTCCACTGGAGAAAGTGCTTCGCTGTCTATCTAGTGTGTGGTGGAGGGGGTGATCAGGATTGTCCATGATGGATCGCAGTTTATTTAGTGTTCTCCTCTCCACCACTGTCTCAAAGGTCTCCGGTCTGAGACCAATTACAGAGCCAGCCCTCTTGATAATCTTGTCAAGTCTGTTGGTATCTCTGGCCCTGATACTGCTACCCCAACAGACCGCAGCAAAAAAAGATGGCGCTGGCAACAACAGTGTGGTAGAAAAGCTCCAGCATCCTGCTACACACGTTGAAGGATCTCAGCTTTCTCAGAGTCTGCTCATCCCCTTCTTGTGCACAGCATCGGCGTTGGATCTCCAGTCCAACCCACTGCTGATCCTGACACCCAGATATTTGTAGTCCTCAACCACTCCCACATCCTCCCCCCTAATCTGCAGTGGCTGAAAAGGAGCCTTCCTCTTCCTGAAGTCAATCACCATCTTCCTGGTCTTGCTGACATTCAACCTCAGGTGATTCTGCTCCGTCCACTCCACAAATCTGTCTACCAGTGCCCTGTACTCCCCCTCCTCTCCTCCTCTTACACACCCCATAACAGCTGAGTCATCAGAGAATTTTTGCAGGTGGCATGACTCAGTGTTGTACTGAAAGTCCGTGGAGTATAAGGTAAAAAGAAAAGGAGAGATCACAGTCCCATGTGGCGCTCCCATATTACTAGCCACCACTCCAGACAAGACATTGCCCAGCCTGACAAACTGTGGTCTGCCTGTCAGGTAGTCGGTAATCCAGGAGATCACAGAGCTGTCAACCCCCATCACCCACAGCTTCTCGCCCAGCAGCAGTGGCTGGATGGTGTTAAAGGCACTGGAGAAATCAAAAAAAGTGATTCTCACAGTGTCTCCTCCACCACCCAGGTGCAGATGGGCTCGTTGCATCAGGTAGATGACAGCATCTTCAACTCCTAAATGGGGCTGATATGCAAACTGCAGAGGCAGCCTCTTTGACCCACATTCAGGTGGGAGTTGTCTAACATTGGCCGGTCTGACCACACCCCCTCTCTCTTGACAGCCAGCTGATTTCTCCCCGGTAATTGTCTTTCCTGCACCTCGCCCAGGTGTGCCTAATTTGTGGTGCCAGCAGTGTTTGTAGTTAGGCAGCCTTTGCCAGTCAAGCACTACTGGACCATTGTGCTACATACAGTCATTAATCGCCGTATGACGGTCTGTGTCTATGAGGGATGGTGTTTGCTTGCTGGAGAATTGGATCTCTGGGACAGCTCCTGCTTTAACATAAGATAAGATAAACCTTTATTAGTCCCACAATGAGGAAATTCCAGGATTGCAACAGCACAGGGATAGCACAGGGATAGCACTCACTTTGTGAGTAACTGTAGCGTTTCTTTATGCAGTTTTGCTGCTACGCTTGACTGGTAGCATTTCTCTTTGCAGTACTACTGCTACACTTAGGCTGTATCCCAGTTTGTCCCCTCCTTAAGCAGTTGAGCCTCCTAGAGGACTCCCAGTTCTCCCGATCTTATACACTACCGTTAAAAAGTTTGGGGTCACCCAGACAATTTTTGTGTTTTCCATGAAAAGTCAGACTTTTATTTACCACCATGAGTTGTAAAATGAATAGAAAATATAGTCAAGACATTGACAAGGTTAGAAATAATGATTTGTATTTGAAATAATAATTTTTTCCTGCAAACTTTGCTTTCGTCAAAGAATCCTCCATTTGCAGCAAATACAGCATTGCAGACCTAACATGATTGCACAAGGGTTTTCTAATCATCCATTAGCCTTCTGACGCAATGAGCAAACACATTGTACCATTAGAACACTGGAGTGATAGTTGCTGGAAATGGGCCTCTATACACCTATGTAGATATTGCACCAAAAACCAGACATTTGCAGCTAGAACAGTCATTTACCACATTAGCAATGTATAGAGTGTATCTCTGTTTAGTTTAAAGTTATCTTCATCGAAAAAAAGTCCTTTTCTTTCAAAAATAAGGAAATTTCTAAGTGACCCCAAACTTTTGAACGGTAGTGTATGTCTTATACTGTATGTGCGTTTGTATTATTTGTTTGTGGCCACAGTGCACAGTGGTCAGCCCACTGTACGCTCATCGCGTCAGCCATTTGTGCACATAACTACCTTTTGTCAGTCATTATTTTGGAACTGTCTGTTTTTGTGTTCAATAAATGTGTTGTGATGAAATCCTGCACTTAAATCCATTTTTCCTCCTCCTCCTGCGTGCGCTGCGTAAAAGCGCACGGGGAGGTTCATGACATATGGGGGCTCCTCTCCCGGCCCTACGGGCCCCTACAGAGGAACCGGAGCTGGTCCCAGAGCCTGATATGTCTGATGCGAATGGCTCAGAGGCAGCCTCCCCGTCCTGCAGTCTCTGCACTTCTTATCTGTGTTTGATCTTGCTTGATGTCTGATGATAAAATGACTGCTGGAATGGGGAAATATGGTCATGCGAGTGTAGCACGGGATTTGTACTGCCATTTTGGGGACTGTCATAAGTGTAAAAAATGCACAATTTTGTCATACACTTGTTGCGTGAATGTTGTGCAACACGCACAAGGCATGTTGGCGAAGTCCTTGAAAATTTTTGCCCAAAATTCACTGGGAACTTGTGTGACATTTGTGCGATATACGCAAATGTTAAAATTCAGTGTGATTCCATGTGAAAATTGTCACTAATTTGTATTTGTCACAAGTTTATTTATTTTTTTTTATCTCCAACTAGTGAGCAGCTATTGTGACCCTGTGAGATAGTACCTTTACTGGAACAACTTGGATGCTCTAAGCAACTTAAACTGTTCCACTGTAGGGTGTAAAAAATAAACAACTGTCTATTCTAGAGGATGGTTTCTCTGTCATAAAGATCTCAGCATATCAAAAACACATTCAAAGCTTAAGTCTATAGTTTATCCACAGCATTCAGTGAATTATGCAGAATATTTCTACCTCTGTCACTCACGAGGATGCCCACACACAGGATGTGAAACATGAGTGCAGCAATAACCTCATCACTCATGCTGCATTAGAGCTAGATCACTACATTTAGCACTGCCCGGGTCTATGATTTCATTCCAGATGCTTAATTCAATACTAACAACTCAGATGCCTTCAGGTCAATTACTCAATGACAGCGCTGCAGGCAACACCATTAATCACCTACAACTAACCTTCATCCCATCTCCCCCGTACACCACAGCTCACCCTGCCCTGTTCATTTTTTCACACATTCCAAGTTCCCCTCCCTCAACGTTTTGAGCTCAGCTTGATATACACCACTCACTCCAGGATAAAGCTTCAATCACCAAGGGCACAGCTGTGAAAACAACCATTTACCATGTATTTCCCTATTCTGCTGGCTTAATTTCGAGTGTGTTTGGCCTCTGTTCCTTCACCTGTGTTTCCATCCAAGCAGGTCTAATTTAGATGTATGTGTGGGGGGCTGAGAGAGACAGTCAAAGTCAGACTGTTATGTCTGAAGAATGGGCAGACATGACCATGCGCTGAGGTTAGCTTTACTGGGCTTAGAACAATTGTACAGAGTACAGAACAGCATGTAGAAGACCGCAGGAAGAGGCAAGAGACCTTGTGTCGCAGCACTTCCTGTTATATACCTTGACATGCTGACGTCACCGGTGCACGTCTGCAGTGTGGCACGTCACATCGTGTTGCATACACTACATTTCTCCCCCCCACCTTTTGAAAACACAAACTGCTACCCTCCCACTTTGAGAACTCAGAGTAGATTAGCCCGACAGAACAAACAACACTCTAACTGGGCAACCGGGGTCGACTGCCGGTGCGCCTGCATGGCCTTGTGGGGTATTCTGCCATGTGCCAGACCATGCCCTAACTACAGACATGTACTTAAACCAGTCACATAGTCCTTGAGGTGAAGAGGCCACCATTGGGCTCGGGCCAGGCGGGGGCCTGGCGGGGCCCAGACTGCACCGGCTCAGGTGGTTCCGGCGGGCGCCCCGCTGAAGTTGCAGACCATTCACTGGTGAAGTCCCAGTCTGGGTGGGCCTGCTCAGTCACAATCTCTTGGCCAGAAGTGGGAGGTAGAGGTCATCTGGTGTCGTCTGGTGGAGGACGTACTGTAAGTGGTCCGGGGAAAGGTGCAAAGGCAGGCCAGTCTTGCCGCTGATGGGGTAGGCCCTACCTTCTTCTGGGTCCTGCATCGATGTGAACTGGAGCTCCTGCAGTGAGGCGGCAGCTCAAGGAGGCTCACACCATGTGCATGTCCATGTGAATTTAATCTCTAAATGTAAGAATCTTCCATGCATAGGGCACCTCCTACAATATAAAATCAGCAGTGACCTTGTTTACCTTCTTTGGAGTGGCAGCTTTAATCACACTAAAATCAGCAGCTGTTGCCCAAAAGCTAAACCACTATCACTGGCCTCCTCAGCGAGCTTCACCACTAGAATATGGAAGCTGTAATTAACTTACAGTCTCAGGATCAATCTCACAACCTCCCATGTCAATGTCTAACACTCTACCTGTGTTTCTGGATGAGTTGACCCACTTGACAGCCAGAGTAGTAATGTTTTTTTAATGACATGGTCATTCATTCCCTTGACAGATCTTGATATTGTACCAGTGTCAGAGGTTCATTTAAGGATTAAGGACTCCTGTCTTCTGGCAAAAGGTCACTATCAAAAGGAAAGATTTTCTGCACCTGGTTTGGCTCAGTTTAAACATTTCACTGTTTTCTGGAATATCTTTAAGAAAATTTATTGAACTGTATTTCTTTCTGCTGAAACTCTTGTGGATTGTCATTTTTATGTTGTAGAATATGTTGTGTGATGCATTTTTGCTTCGTAAAGACGTTTACTCACTGTTGCTTAGAGATGGAGTAAATTTTTGGTCTGTTTCTTTGACTCTGAGTCAATGAATAAAGACACAGTAGATAAATAGCAGAATATGCAAAATAACAGGCATGCAACAACCCCCTACTGTAAATCTACAGTAGTGTAAAGAAGTGTTTGCCCCCTTCCTGATTTCTCATTTTTTTGTAGGTTTTTCCACACTTAAATGTTTCAGATCATCAAACAAATTTAAATAATAGACAAAGATAACACAAGTAAACACAAAATACAGTTTTTAAATGAAGGTGTTTATTATTAAGGATAAAAAAAAATCCAAACCTACATGGCCCTGTGTGAAAAAGTGACCCCCCCCCCAAAAAAAAAACATAAATTAACTGTGATTTATCACATCTTTGTAAAGCTGAGTTCAATTTCTCTAGCCACATCCAGGCCTGATTACTGCCACGCCTGTTCTCAATCAAGAAATCGCTTTAAATAGGACTTGCCTAACAAAGTGAAGTAGACCAAAAGCTCCTCAAAAGCTAGACATCATACTGCAATCCAAAGAAATTCAGGAACAAATGAGAACCAAAGTAACTGAGATCTATCCGTCTGGAAAAGGTTATAAAGCCATTTCTAAAGCTTTGGGGCTCCAGCGAACCACAGTGAGAGCCATTATCCACAAATGGTGAAAACATGGAACAGTGGTGAACCTTCTCAGGAGTGGCCAGCCAACCAAAATTACCCCAAGAGTGCACCAATGACTCATCCAAGAGGTCACAAAAGACCCCACAACAACATCCAAACAACTGCAGGCCTCACTTGTCTCAGTTAAGGTCAGTGTTCATGACTCCACCATAAGAAAGAGTTGAATCACAACAATTCTGCAAAGATGAGTGGACTAAAATTCCTCCACAGCGCTGTAAAAGACTCATTGCCAGTTATCACAAAAGCTTGATTGCAGTTGTTGCTGCTAAGGGTGGCCCAACAAGTTATTATGTTTAGGGGGCAATCACTTTTTCACACAGGGCCATGTAGGTTTGGTTTTTTGTTTTCCCTTAATAATAAAAACCTTCATTTAAAAACTGCATTTTGTATTTACTTGTGTTATCTTTGTCTAATATTTAAATATGCTTGATGATCTGAAACATTTAAGTTTGACAAACATACAAAAAAATAAGAAATCAGGAAGGGGGCAAACACTTTTTTACACCACTGTATGTACATTGTAAGATCATTAGAGAAGATTGTTAACAATTGTAATACATTATTACAATGCATACAGTATAATTACAATTACAGTAACTGCCAATAAATTACATTATCAATAAAATCTGTCCAAAGAAAGAAAGAAAGAAAGAAAGAAAGAAGAAAGAAAGAAATACTTGTGTCTAATGGGCTATGAGAGAGGACAGAGTGAGGCTAATACTGAAAGCTGAAGGGGCAAATAAAATCTTTGTCACCATGAAAAATATATAATATTAGAAGACAGTTGCTCAATAATAGTCAAACAGGCCAGTTAGGATATTGACTACCAACTTTAATAAGCATCTCAAAATTAGTTTCATAATGATGATAACACGATGACATTAACAATTTATTGAGCTGATGCAAGTGTGCTGGAAAAATGCCAACAAGTGTGCATGTAAAATTATTCATGTTTACTCAGCAGTCTGTGTGCAGTCCACGATTTCCCCTTCGTCATCTTTGTAATATATAATTTTATGGGCACTAAAAGATTAAAGGAATGATTAAAAGAATGATTTCCGTTTTGGCTCAGAGGGTGAAAAACAGACTTAGAGCCCAGCTCCCAGCAGGACCCACAGTCATAACTGAGGTAATGGCCTTGAACTGCAAGAGTCTGTGCAGCCTGAAAATGAGCCTTACGGTCACTTGCTCAGATTATTGAGCCATTACTACAACTTAACTAGGGACTGTCACCATGGGTTGAGATGCCGTCTCGGCACTGAGCCCATGTTTTCCCTCATCCCTGCCTCCCATTGAGCAGCGTCTCAGCTGGCCCCCAGCTGGCAGCATTATGGACGGCTGGGGCCAATTAGTCTTCATCAGCTGGGGCGCTGCCAATGAGGATAAATAGGAGCAGCCTCGATGACTCGGGGCTGCGACATAAGCACTGCTAGGCTGAAGCCCCTTCGTCTGGTGTCAGCCTCAACTCCCCTTGCAGCATTCCTGTGTTTGTATCCCGCTGTGAGGATGTACGTCTTGCTACCCCCCACGTCCGGTACGAGCTGCTTACCTCTGCGCTGTGCAACCTGTGAGTGTACCTCTGCATGAGTATCTGTGCTCTCCTCATCCCTTATCCCTTACCCAAAATAAACCATCTCGACTCACTGGCTTGTCCCTGGCTCTGATTGCCCGGCTCCCTAGAGCCGGATATGACAGTATGTCGCAGCCAGAAGAGTTGCCGGCGGCCGTGAGTCGCTGTGGAAATGTACCTTTCTGTCCGGGTGTCAGCGCTGCTAGCATGCCGTTTCCCAGGAGTCACTTCCGGCGCCAGGGCGACGGGCTGAGGTCCATCTCGGAGGCAGTCGACGGGACGTTCTTCACCCTGCACGACGCCTCCAACGCGAGACGCTGGCATCCGGGCCGTGCTGAGGAACTCCTGGACTGTCACCCTCACTCTCTGTACCATCTGGAGGACAGTGCCAGGATAGACGCTGCAGGTACACAGCGAGAGAAGCTCCACGGGGTGGATGGAAATCCCGGCAGGGAGTCGAAGTGGGCGACGTCTTTCCCCGCTTCGGAGTCCCGTTCCTGCCGCTATTCCAGTCCGGGAGTTCGCGCCAACCAGAGGACTTCCCCCGACCTGCGCCACGTCACTCGGGATTCCCTTCAAGGAGCCGCAGCTGACAGCAGTTATGTCCGGGGTCGAGTGGCTGTCGCGAGCTCTACTGTGTTTCCTGTCACCACCTTCAGGCATGTGGCGGCGGCAGTGAGATTGATGGTGAGGACTTCAGGGCTACGAAGCCTTCCCGTGCTCGACGCCTTCCTCGTCTCGATCTCCGATCTGGAGCGGCGAATCCTGGGTTTCCCCCTCGCTTCGTCCCCTGGGAGTAGTCGTCATCACATCGCCGAGTCACCTCTGCACGAACCTCGTCCGGATCCAGTTCTGGGTCATCGTCAGGACCGTTCCTCCCACGCAGCTGTCATCCCTTCGCCTCGTCAGTGTGGAGATTCTACAGCCTCGTCCCCTGAGCCTCGTTCCCCCGCTGTCATTCCTGGACATTCGGGCTGGCTCACCCCGGCTGTTTCCCCCTCCTCCTCGACGCGCTTCCTGACCGCTGTGTGTGCCTGGAATCCCGGCCTGGTGAGCTCTCTGCTGGAGACAACGCGAGCGATCCTCAGACGAATTCCCGGGGGGTCCTCCGTTATCGCCGGGCGGGGAGAGGAAGAAGCAGATTCCACTACAGCAGGCGATACTCAACCTCCAGGGGGCAGGCAAGTCATTGTTTTTTCACACCTGCTTAATGATTTGCTCTGTCACATCCCTGGAGGAGAAGTTCAGGGTTCGCAGCTCCCTGAACTCTCCCCACCTGCTGTAACCTGTATGCCTAATCCCGCATCCTCTGTGTCTCTCTCCGCCGAGCGGTCCCCGGCTCCGGGTCAACGTGGTGGGATATGGAGAGGGCCTGTGGTTCCGCAGCTACATTGCGGACGGAGGAGGGGGACTGACTGCTGCGTGGAGTCTACGCTGACGACTGAGCGTCCCTGGGTCTCCACGGAGGAGCGGTTCGGTCCAGCGGGACGAGATTCTTCTGGCTTCACGCCGAGTGGATCGTCGGCGGGGTTACCTGAGCTGGAGGAATCTCAAGCTGCGCTGACCATCGTGCTGGCTGCGGGGCCCGACGCGGCTAGATGGGAGCCTGACAACGACCTCCTGACGACGGATCCTGGATCTTCGCAGTCCTGGACGGCGTCAGAACCCGAGATCAGGCGAGTGCTCTCCTTTCTTTTCTCTCTTTTTATCTTTGAGCACTTCAGCCTATCTCCAGGGGAGACGAGCAGGGTGCAGCCGCCCGCTGCGTCTGAGCTCGTCTCGCCGGGTTCTGGCGCTGCCGGTGATCCTGATCCCGGTTCTGTTTTCTCTTCTGAGCCTTCTTCCAGGGTCACCGGCGAGGAGTTGCTGTTCCTCGTGGTGCTGGAGGGTCCGGGTTCAACGTTGGAGGTCGGTTCTGGTGCAGTGTCCAACGTGGGTTCGCCCGAGACCCAATCGGGGTCCAACGTGGGTTCGCCTGAGGCCCGATCGGGGTCCGACGTGGGTGCTGCCCCAGTGTTGTCCAGGTCCGGTGAGGAGGTGGCCGTTTCCCTGAGGCCCGCCGCCCTCGTCATCGGCTCTCCCCTGAGCCTCTTCCACCGGGATCCGCTCTGACCCTTCGTCCGTCTCAACGGTCCTGGTGGTTGAGTGATGCGGGTCGACGACCCGACCCGCAAAACTTTCGGTTCGGTGATCTGGTTCCCCCCACTGGTCTGTGTTTCCCTCTGGGCAGCCTGGTTCGGCTGCCGGTGGACTGGATTCCTGGGATCTGGGTCCAGAGTTCGCCGTCCGAACACTTCTTCCCCTGATTCGCCAGCTGGACAATGGGCGGGGAGATCTCCGGAGCCATCTCGGCTATTTTTGGACTCTGCCTGCCATACACCTCGGGTGTCACTTTTTCTTTTATCGTTATTAAGGTCACTTGGGTGTAATGTCTGTCCTGTTGGTGGATGTGTATTTATAGTGCTGTGCGTTTTCCTTCCCTCGTACCCAGCATTTTATTTTTTGTACTATGTTTTTAGTCTCGTTTTTGCATTGTAGAGTTATGTTTTGTTCCCTTTCAGACCATACTCTGCAGTTGCCCATTCATTCCAGTCACTTTCATTTCTTTAGGTGACTGTGGGTATTTATATATTCATGTGTGTGGGTTTTTCTTTGCCTGCACTCAGTATTTCTTTTTTATGCCCTGTTGGTTCATTATAGAGTCATGTGCCTTGTTTTCCGTAACACCATGCTCTGTAATTGTCCATTTGTTCCAGTCACCCTCACTTTTCTTGGTGACTGTGTGTATGTACTTATATTGGTGCTGTGTATTGTGTTTTCCCTTTATTTGACCATACTCAGCATTTTTTGCCCTGTACCTTTTTGGTGGTTCTTTTTTTTTTTTCTTGCTCTGGGTCACGCATGGTTGGTACTCTCTGGGTAGTATGTAACCGGCGTGCTGACCCAGTTCTTCTCCCCATCTGTACCTGGGTTAATTGTTCTGTTGTCAGTATTGTATTTGGGTTTTTCTTTCCCGCTACCCTACATTGCCCCATTGGTGTTGTCCTTCCCTTGGCTTCTTCCCCTCCGGTCCGCCTCCCTTCCTCCCACCCTAGGTGGGGGGGGGGGGGGGCTGGGATGTTCCTGGTCGTTCAGGAGCCCGACCTTGAGGGAGGGGCTCTGTCACCATGGGTTGAGATGCCGTCTCGGCACTGAGCCCATGTTTTCCCTCATCCCTGCCTCCCATTGAGCAGCGTCTCAGCTGGCCCCCAGCTGGCAGCATTATGGACGGCTGGGGCCAATTAGTCTTCATCAGCTGGGGCGCTGCCAATGAGGATAAATAGGAGCAGCCTCGATGACTCGGGGCTGCGACATAAGCACTGCTAGGCTGAAGCCCCTTCGTCTGGTGTCAGCCTCAACTCCCCTTGCAGCATTCCTGTGTTTGTATCCCGCTGTGAGGATGTACGTCTTGCTACCCCCACGTCCGGTACGAGCTGCTTACCTCTGCGCTGTGCAACCTGTGAGTGTACCTCTGCATGAGTATCTGTGCTCTCCTCATCCCTTATCCCTTACCCAAAATAAACCATCTCGACTCACTGGCTTGTCCCTGGCTCTGATTGCCCGGCTCCCTAGAGCCGGATATGACAGGGACAGAGGGGTGGAACCAAACTCACATCAAAGTGATGCAAGTGAGCTTATGCCACATTTACATATCCTTCTAGTGTATGAAAAAATAAATTATGTTTTTTTGCGTGGTATTTGCACAATTGCCTCTGCTCTGCATCTTTGAATTCTCCCTGTGATCTTAACGGAAGAAATTGATGGTCAAGGTCAAAACTGATAAGAGACAGCAGAGTAAAAATCACTCAAGGCAGAATAGAAAAGGATGTGAAGGGGGAGCAATATGTGATGGTAAAAGCCAAAGATGTTAGAGTAACATTTTAAAAACCACTATCTAAGGATATAAAGACTGTTATGCACACAGAAATTCATCCAAAGACTCAGTGAACTGAATGTGAGCAATGAGAGGTTCGTTCAAGGCCTTGGCACTGCAGACAGCTCATCTGTCGTCCTCAAAGATAAGAGAAGGATTGAAGGCAGGATGGGTTCAGACTGTGAGGGAGGTCGTCTTTGTCAGCAGGCGCAGCATTTGAAAGTGAAGTTACCGAAGCTTCACTGAAGCAGAAACCATTATACAAGCCATATAGTCAATAATTTTCCACTTTTTGAGAATTACTAATATGAAATGAAAACTATCCAATTACTGTAGCATGTTTTGTTTTATTTTATGTGTTTTGGTACATAGGCGTAAATCATGTGGGGGATGGGGGGTGATATGCCCCCACCCCCGTATAAAACAACTAAATGTATATTAAAGAGAATGAGTAGTCATACTAATATGACATCTTTTGTTGTTGATGATGATGTGTTCATGTGTGCCATGTTGAGCAACAGATGCATTCATATTGGAGTTGGGTAAATGTTACTGGTAATTATGGATGTGAGATTTTTTTTAATAATAGTTTTAATCAGAACCAAAACCCAGCCACAGGGGGCAGCACAAACCGGTGTACTCCTAGTGCCGGTCTCAAGCCAGGGTAAATGGGGAGCGTTGTATCAGCAAGGGCATCCAACAAAAAACCTTTGCTAAATCAAACATGCGGATCATCACAAATGAGAATTCCATACCAGATTATCCGAGGCACAGGTTAACAACGACCACCACCAGCGCTGTTAACTGACAGGGTGCTGGTGGTACAGTCATGTGAAAAAATTAGGACACCCTGCATAAGCCTGTGTGGGGTTTTTTTTAACATATTTGGACATATGGATATTTAATATCAGTGTTCAAAATACTGGGAGATTCATGTAATACAACTAAACAATTAAAAATTAATTAAAGACTTTTTTTCAAATTTTCTGTAAAATATAATTCTAAACAAATAGTGAGGAATAAATTAGGATACCCCCCCCCATCTTTTTTAGGACACCCCCACAATCATTCCCACTTAAAATGGCTAAAATAAATGTTAAAAAATGCTAATAAAGCAAAAACAAGGTTAGACATAGATATGTGAATATTTCTTAATAAAGAACTGAATATTTAATGGGGTATCCTAATTTTTTCACATGACTGTAAGCTTAGAAGAGAAGGTTGTTGACTTTTTAACCCATAAGAATCCAGACCCCTTTCTCCTTCAAGGAAAATTATGGGGGTCTGGGTTCTTATGGGTTAAACACACTGTTTAACACAATCTTGGAGAGGAAAAGGGTGCCCAAAGAGTGGAGAAGAAGTGTTGTGGTACCGATTTTCAAGAACAAGGGTGATGCTCAGAACTATAGTAACTACAGATGAATAAAGTTGATCAGCCGCACTATGAAGATATGGGAAAGAGTTGTTGAACCCAGGTTAAAAGGAGAGGTGACAATTAATGAGCAGCAGTACGGTTTATGCCAAGAAAGAGTACTACAGATGCAATGTTTACTTTAAAGGACTATGCAGAGTCCCTCTGAGGGGAAAACGTTTGCGTTCTGTGGACTGTGTTTGTGTACACAGCAGTATTTACAGTAGTTTTTGAGCCACTGCAGCTCCCGCTCAGAGAAGCCGCATTTCACGCATGCGCAGTGAGAGTAGTCTGCAGTTCACATGCCCGGACAGTCAGTGGCAGCCAAGAGCCTTCAAACTGATTTGAACAGTTGCAATCCAAACACAAAAGAAGAGCACAGCAGCAGACGTTTAAAATGGCACAAGTGATGGAGGTATGTGAATACATGATATTCAAGATGAACAGGAGCTTTTGCTGTTTAGTGGCAGAGGAAGAAAAGAGACGGGCCAAAAGGCGGTCATTTGTTCACCCAGTAAAGGCAAATTGCTCAGTACTTCCCTCTGGCAGGGGTTTCCTGTTGCATGCACAGTTCACTGCGACCATTTGCATACTTGTATATGCATACACTTTATTGTGGCTGCATGCGCTCAGTCAGCCCTCACCCTCTGCGTAGAGTTTGACCACAAATGTGTCCATTGCGCTCGTTCGCATACCAACGTGTTTTTGCCACCATAGTCAGAAGGAGTTGCACTGTGTCTTTGCAGATCTAGAAAAAGCATATGATGGGTGCCAAGAGAGGAAGTGTGGTACCCTTCTTGTTTGCCATGGTGATGGACAGGCTGACTGAAGAGGTCAGGCAGGATTTTCTGTGGACCATGATGTTTGCTGATGACATTGTGATGTGTAGTGAGAGTACAGAGTAGGTGGAAGAGAACCTGGAGAGTTGGAGGTATGCACTGAAGAGAAGAGGGATGAAAGTCAGTAGAAGCAAGATAGAATGTGTGTAAATGAGAGAGGCAAGTAATAGTACAGCTCCAAGGAGTAGAAGTAGTTAAGGTAAATGAGTCTACATACCTGGGTTCGACCAGGCAAAGCAATGGATGGTGCACAAGCGAGGCAAAGAAGAGAGTGCATGCAGGATGGAGTGGGTGGAGACGAGTGTCAGGGGTGATTTGTGACAGAAGGATAGCAGCTAGAGTGAGAGGGAAGATTTACAAGACGGTAGTGAGACCTGCTGTGATGTATGGTTTGGAGATGGTAGCACTGACAAGAAGACAGGAGGTGGAGCTGGAGGTGGTGGAGAAGAGGATGCTAAGATTCTCATTGGGAGTGACTAGAAGGGAGAGGATTAGAAATGAGCATATCAGAGGGACAGCTCAGGTTGAGCAGTTTGGTGACAAAGTAAGACAGCTAAAGCTGAGATGGTTTGGACATGTGCAGAGGAGGGATAGTGGATATATTGGACAAAGGATGTTGAAGATGGAGCTGCCAGGCAGGAGGAAAAGAGGAAGACCACAGAGAAGATTTGTGGATGTCGTGAAGGAGGACATGGAGAGGGTTGTTGTTACAGAGGAAGATGCAAGGGATGGGGTGAGATGGAGGCAGATGATCCACTGTGGTGACGGGAGCAGCGGAAAGGGGAAGAAGAGAAGAAGTTTTAATCAGACCCAAATAATAATATACCCTCTATTTTCTAAACTGTAAATCATTTATGTTTAGAATGTATTAATTGCCAGCCTGGCCTTGTTTGACAGCATGAATACAACTGTAGCATTTAGATTTGTTCTCTTCACATAATGTCTCACACAGACAAAAGTGTATGTGTGCGTGAGTGTGTGCATGTGTGTGTGTGGGGGGGGGGGTATAATTGTATTTTATTTCAATCCGTGAAGCACTTTGCGTTACAACTTTTTGTACGAAAACTGCTATATAGAGAAGGACGGTGGCTAAACTGTCATCTCTGCTGGAGTCCGAGTTCCACCCTATGCAGGACATACTGGATGCACTGAGGAGCTCATTTAGCAGCAGACTACATCATCCCAGGTGCACAACCGAGAGGTTTCGTAGGTCCTTCCTACCAACGGCTGTCAGACTGTACAACCTAAGCAGGGCTGCTCGCAGAGATAGCAAAAAGACGTAACAAACTAATAGTTTTTTTTGAATGCAAAAGATGCAATAGACTTACACAATGGTCCTCTCCGGCATACAACTAGGAACATACCGGTCGCTATGGAGGGTGAGAATATGTATGGGCACATAATCATACCATGTAGGATAACTAAATAGACGGTTATGCTGTTTCATCCCACCTAGCAACAATGCTCTGCACTGTGTGTGTTTATATATTTACATATTTATTCCATCTAGCTACAATGCTCTGCACTGGGTGTGTTTATATTTATATATCTATATATTTATTCCATCTAGCTACAATGCTCAGCACTGGGTGTGTTTATATTTATATATCTATATATTTATTCCATCTAGCTACAATGCTCCGCACTGTGTTTTTATATATCTACATATTATTCCATCTAGCTACATTGCTCCGCACTGTGTGTGTTTATATACTTGCATATTTATTCCACCTAGCTGCAATGCTCCGTACTGTGGGTGTTTATATATTTACATATTTATTCCATCTAGCTACAATGCTCTGCACTGTGTGTTCATATATTCATATATTTATTCCATCCAGCTACAATGCTCTGCACTGTGTGTCTGTGTGTGTGTGTGTGTATATATATATTTTATAGTAATATGTACATATGTATATTAGCTGCTCTTGCTTGCTTGTTTTTTTTTTGTTTTTTTTTTTCTTGCCTTCTGATTGTTGCTCTGAGTGTTGCTATCCCTGTGCTGTTGCAATCCTGGAATTTCCCCTTTGTGGGACTAATAAAGGCTTATCTTATCTTATCTTATCTTATATAAATAAAGCTTTGATTGATTGATTGATTGATTAGACAAAGCATCTGCAGTTTTTATGCTCTGAAGGGGTTGGATATTTGTTGCAGTCCAAACCTAAAACACAAAAATGCACATCATTTGTCAAAGTACGGTACTCTGGAGTCTAAAGTTTGCTCTGTTCCCACAATGCTATTTTGGTCATAGACTGGTGGGGCGGCTGTGGTGCAGGTGTAGTGTGGCCAACTACTGCTCGGAGGGTTAGGGGTTCGATTTCCACTCTTATCTGCAGTCTGCATGTCGAAGTTTCCTTGAGCAAGACGCTGAACCCCCAGTTGCTCCTGGTGGGTCAGGCTAGTGCCAGTGCATGGCGGCTCTGCCACCATCAGTGTGTGAATGGGTGGATAGCAGGATCTGTAAAGCACTTTAGTCATCTAGAGATGAGAAAAAGCACTATATAAGTGAATGCCATTTACCATAGACTGTCCCAATCCAGTCATGTTTCAGATGCACTTTGGGAGGATTCTAACATTTTCCAAACAGCTAATTACAGTCCGGCCGTGGGTCTATAAAGAACAGACCTGGGACTTGATTTGTACGTCTGGAAATGTTTTAAGTGTCCCAAAAGTCTGATATTATTGGTAGTTAGTATCACTTTAAAAAACAAGAGGGTGGCGGAACAGATCATAAAGTGGGTTTGGCCTGAAGACAGAAGCAGACAATGTTTGTAGTGAAGACAGATGGTCTGTGGTAAAGCTGGAATGTTTGCTACCAGGCTGTGAAGTGGCACAGCCTGGAGTATGTTTATACTGTACACAGTATGCAAGCAAAAGAAAAACATGTTTATGAGTTACTGTCAGATGTATACATCTTCAACAGAGACAGTGGATCCAAACTGAAAAATTATAACGTATAATTAGAGGCATCAAAAATAAATGTGCCAGCTTCTATGATCAAAGTAAATAAACTCGTGACTCATTCAATTGTTATGCCACAGCGCAAACAAGCTGAAAGGTAAAGTTGTTTGGTGCTGCTATCTAGTGGAAAACTATAGAAAGTACAGTTTTAATTTTTTTATATTTCCTTTTTGTTGTCCTGCACTATCAATTTTTAGTTCCATGATAAAAAAAGTCAATATTTTGAATCTCAAAATGCATTGTAACTATTTGCATATTAATCAGTCAATCAATCAAAACTTTATTTATATAGATAGCACTTTTCATACAAGAAAAAATTGTAGCATTTCCCACCCCCACCCCACCCCTTCATTCACCCAACCTCGTACAGACAGACAGATAGAAAGACACACACACACACACACACTCACTCATCAATGGGAGACATGGACGAGCGATCCAGGTGTAGAAGCACCATCTTAGGGAGCCATCAACACAAGGGAAGTGCCAAGTCTGCAGCTACAGGGTCACCACCTCTGCCACCACCCAAGACCAGGCATTGGGTGGGCCAGGGCAGTCACAGGCCAGTGCCCTGCAGCCAGAACCAGGCAACCCCCGATGGGAGGGCTCCCCATGAGGAAACACTGGAGTTAGAACAAGATAATAGGATGAATAAAACCGTCAATGATAAATGATAATAATAAGATACAGTGGGGTAAAAAAGTATTTAGTCAGCCACCAATTGTGCAAGTTCTCAGACTTAAAAGATGAGAGAGGTCACCAATTTTCATCATAGGTATACCTCAACTAGTCAAAATGAGAAAAAAAAATCCAGAAAATCACATTGAAGGATTTTTAATGAATTAATTGGTAAATTCCTCGGTAAAATAAGTATTTGGTCAATAACAAAAGTTCATCTCAATACTTTGTTATATACCCTTTGTTGGCAATGACAGAGGTCAAACGTTTTCTGTAAGTTTTCACAAGGTTTTCACACACTGTTGCTGGTATTTTGGCCCATTCCTCCATGCAGATCTCCTATAGAGCAGTGATGTTTTGGGGCTGTCGCTGGGCAACACGGACTTTCAACTCCCTCCAAAGATTTTCTATGGGGTTGAGATCTAGAGACTGGCTAGGCCACTCCAGGACCTTGAAATGCTTCTTACGAAGCCACTCCTTCGTTGCCCGGACGGTGTGTTTGGGATCATTGTCATGCTGAAAGACCCAGCCACATTTCATCTTCAATGCCCTTGCTGGTGGAAGGAGGTTTTCACTCAAAATCTCACGATACATGGCCCCATTCATTCTTTCCTTTACACGGATCAGTCATCCTGGTCCCTCTGCAGAAAAACAGCCCCAAAGTATGATGTTTCCACCCCCATGCTTCACAGTAGGTATGGTGTTCTTTCTCCTCCAAACATGACAAGCTGAGTTTTTACCAAAAAGTTCTATTTTGGTTTCATCTGACCATATGACATTCTCCCAATCCTCTTCTGGATCATCCAAATGCTCTCTAGCAAACTTCAGACGGGCCTGGACATGTACTGGCTTAAGCAGGGGGACACGTCTGGCACTGCAGGATTTGAGTCCCTGGCGACGTAGTGTGTTTCTGATGTAGCCTTTGTTACTTTGGTCCCAGCTCTCTGCAGGTCATTCACTAGGCCCCCCCATGTGGTTCTGGGATTTTTGCTCACCGTTCTCGTGATAATTTTGACCCCACGGGGTGAGATCTTGCGTGGAGCCCCAGATGGAGGGAGATTATCAGTGGTCTTGTATGTCTTCCATTTTCTAATAATTGCTCCCACAGTTGATTTCTTCACACCAAGCTGCTTACCTATTGCAGATTCAGTCTTCCCAGCCTGGTGCAGGTCTACAATTTTGTTTCTGGTGTCCTTTGACAGCTCTTTGGTCTTGGCCATAGTGGAGTTTGGAGTCTGACTGTTTGGGGTTGTGGACAGGTGTCTTTTATACTGATAACGAGTTCAAACAGTTGCCATTAATACAGGTAACGAGTGGAGGACAGAGGAGCCTCTTAAAGAAGAAGTTACAGGTCTGTGAGAGCCAGAAATCTTGATTGTTTGTAGGTGACCAAATACTTATTTTACCAAGGAATTTACCAATTAATTCATTAAAAATCCTTCAATGTGAATTTCTGGATTTTTTTTTCTCATTCTGTCTCTCATAGTTGAGGTATACCTATGATGAAAATTGGAGACCTCTCTCATCTTTAAAGTGGGAGAACTTACGCAATTGGTGGCTGACTAAATACTTTTTTGCCCCACTGTACATAATTTGTTAATTAAGAGATAATCATAAACACACACACACACACACACACACCCATTTAAACTCAATGTTTAAAATGTAATAGTATTTAATAACAAAGTGAATAATTATAACAAGATCAACATAAAATAAGTTCAAAATCAGAAATTAAGAAAATTAAAATAGGAAACTAATCAAAAGCTAAGTTAAAGTAGTAGGTCTTGAGCCTGTTTTTAAAAGCATGAACACTCTTGGCAGCATTTTACAGTTATATATTTTTACCTCGGTCAAAGAAGTTATATTTCTGAACTTCTTTAATTTCAAGTAGAATTTTTTTTTTTCAGAGTGCAACTTTTAACTATGTAGTCACTTCATAAAATTAAGCAAATGTGACCAATTTTCATTTAATAAAATTCCCAAACATCTGATACTGAGCTGGTAATTCTCAATAATCAAAAGAATACAACCAATCAGTAAAAACTTTGTTTATATAGCACTTTTCATACAAAAGGTTGTAGCACAAAGTGCTTTATAAATTAAAAATATGACACAAAAAGAACACTAATTTGGGTTTTTACTGAATCCCCTGTACAGACTCCAAGGAATATGACGGGTAATGATTGGCAGGAAAGGACACACCACTAGGACATTGGCCTGGGAATCTGACGCACACTCTTCCCATGATACTCTTATTTGGGATTTACACTAACTCTGGATGCAATACATTATAGCTGTGATCCAGTCTCCACAGCAAAATGGTTCCCATTCTTGTCAATTTTCTAATCCCCACCTGGTCCAGACCATTGTGGAATGAATCCAGCTCGTCAGATTCGGTTTGCTAATGAAATGCAACAAGTCTATTTTTGATGGATACAAGTCACAAGGAAATCCCATGGCATCTTGTGGTATTTAATATCTGTTTGATCATTAAAACCGATTAAAGGATTGTCCGTTATTTTCTGAGGTCTGCTCCTCCACCGTGTCAGAGAAGGTAAAAACTTGACTTAACATACAAACGCTTCATAGAATTAAAATTAATGGGCTACTTATGTTTCATTTAGAGCACAAAAATCTAGGTGGGGAGCTGCCACTACATCAGACTTCCTTCTTGTTATCATGTGATCGCAATCAGTTCATCTCGGTCACTCTCAGGCCTTTCTCGAGATCTCGTGTTATTTTGTATAATTCTCACATGATCTTGTATTTCAAACTCTGTTCTCATCCATGCCGTTGCAAAACACAAACGGATTTGGTGAGGACAAATGCAAGGCACCATCCGTACTGCATCTGCAGTGTACTGCATCCGGAGTCAGTGTAAAACCTGGGTTACTGCCACTGAGTGCCTTTACAGGACCACGAGCATTCCAGCTATGAGTCTTATCCTATACAATCATGTTCTGGTATTACAAATTATGTTTAAAGCTCATAAACACTCATTGCCAAATAACACTGGTCAACACCAAATTTATTGTCTAAGTTTTTTTTAGCTGATTTAGGACAATTTTGATGTGCTGAATCCAAAAATCCCATTGGTTTTGCTCAGTCAGGTCAACTTTTTGAATTATGGCCACATGTTGTTTTATACGTTTTTGTTTACATGTACAGGTATTTTTGCTTTATATGACGCAAAATTCTTTTTTATGTCTTGAAATTCTCTGAATTTTGAACAATGATGACGTAACATTCAATTTACATGTACTTACTTACCTTTATATAAAGGTAAGTACATGCACAGTTCTAATTAAGTACTAAGTAAGTACAGGTGTTTACTTAGCACCTGATCGACAGAAACGGATGTCATTTTCGGATTCAGCGGTGCAAAATCGTCTTAAATCAGTTGAAAAAAACACAGACAACTTACAAAAAAATTATTTCTGTAACTGTGTAATCTTCAAGGCAGATTTGAAAAGAGAGAAAGCTGTTTTAACCTAAAAGGAACAGAGATGTTTAACAAACCAAGATTTAGAACTTAATTTAGGGAATGTTATGTTACTAAAGGAGTCATTTTGTGGAATAATTTGACTGAGGAAACCAAAACAACACAAACTGGGAGAGCATTCAAAAAAATTATAAAAAAAAAAAACTGCAAGAAAATATAATGAATTGTGCTAGTCGGGGATCAGGTTTGTGAAATTAAGAAAATGGGGATCTGAGACAAAAGTGTTCTTTTACTGTTATTTGTGTTACTTTTGTAATTTCTGTCGCCATAAGTTTCTTTATTGTTAATACAGAATAATAGTCTGTGTGATAAAGGGGCAGATTTTATTCTTTCTGCTCCCTTTCATTCTTTCGGTTATGGATATTTTTGTTAGCTTTGTTTTTAAATTGCTGTTTTGTTTTTCTGAAAAAGATTGAAGTAAACTTAACTAACTAACTAATTGGTTATGGCATTTACATGGCACAGGAGAAACATAGCTATTCATATTCCTATACACATGATCACACAACTATCCCAGTTATAAAAAAAGATACTGTATGTGCTTTTTCCATGCATTTCTTGGGGCTAAATTACCATCTTTGAGTGTAAAAGCCTTGGTTAAATATGAGACAACTTTGGCTCGACTAAATATCAACAATGAATGCTTTTTCAGTTTTGGCTCACCCACCTCATTTTTAGCGACTGGAGAGGACAGTGACAGTGTGTGTAGTGTGGCACTACAGGGGTTGTCAGTTGGGGAAAGTCGGCCATCTTAGGCCTCTCTCGACTCTCAGTGACATAGCACTTAACCATAACATACCTGTTCTGCGATATTAGTTATTTGTTATAATCAGTGTTGGACAAGTTACTAAAAAATAGTAACTAGTTACAGTTACTAGTTGCTTCTTTCCAAAGGTAACTGAGTTACCAGTTACTGCATGATTAAAGTAACTAGTTACTTGGAAAAGTAGCTTTCGCGTTACTTTTAAATGCATACTTAAATTATCTTGCACATATAGCAAGATCAAGGGCCCCTTGTTCTCATCAGAAAAAAGAAGAAAAAGAAAACTGATGAGAAAAAAGTCTCATCTTAGAGAGAAAAAATGTTTCAGATTTACACAAACTATTGTAATCAGTAGAAAGTCACAAATTTACTAGAAATAAAGCTGTAAATTCACAGAGAAAATTTTGGTCCCCCTATGTTTTGCCTTCGAGACCTATGTGTTGGCGTTGGACCTGGGCAAACTGGACAAGGTACAGAAGTGAGCTATGTCAATCCACAATCTGGGCACAGAAGGACAACACGTTTTCCACACGCTAGGACCAACGGACTTGTTCGCTCATGTTGTAGAGCAGCTACCTAGCTACACCACACCTGACAACGTGTTGGTGCAGTGTATTAGTTTCCACTAACAGCAACAGAAAATTGGAGAGACGACACAACAATTTGTCACGGACCTTCACAAAGATGCTAACAGCACCAAATGACATGATGTTAGCTAGTACCATCGAGTTAGCGTTCTAGCTAGAGTCCGCCAACACGTTAGCATCAGAGCTAGGTGTGCAGCAACAGCAGCGGCAGCCAAGCCACACACTGCTAACTTATGCAGTGAGCATGGAGAAACCCGATCACATGGCAGAAGAGATCGAAGCAAACACCGTGGACTAGAGGACCGCTACGAAACACTATACGTGCAGCAGCTGTGGTTCCCCGGCACACAGTGAGAGAGCACGTTGTTGCCCATCAAGGGGGCAACAATGCGAGAAGTGCGGAACACTTAACCACTTCACCAAACTTTGCTGGTCAGCAACATCGCCGAGCTCACTGGCCAAACAAAACCACCCGCCCGTGATGACCATCCACAAGGTAGGGTCCTTAGGCGCGGCGTATGTATTGTGCATGGTGGAGATGGACAACATTACTTTGCCGCTCGTGCTCGACACTGTTGCAGTGAGGTTGATGTTGAATTGGGCCACGGTGAAGAAGTTTTTCCCCAACCCCATGATTGGCAAGAACCCAACAGCACTGTATGAGTATGGTGGCTACAGAGTTAGCAACCTAGGGACCATCACGCTAACGGTCTGTGACATGTCAAGAGTAATTACTGACTTTGTGTTTTAAGTGACCACGCATGAAGAAAACATATTAGGATGTGACCTTTTGTTTGTCCATCCACGACAGTAATGGACTCCGCTTGACCGACTATGATGGTTGGGACACAGCATACCCCGATGACGATGATGATGAGTGGGACAAGACACAACAGAATAACGATGATGAGAGTACAGCCATCCCATGCGCACAAGAGGAACGCTGCCTTGAGAGGGGACAGCGACCAGACTCACCTCAGATCCTCGCCCAGCCCACGGGAGCCACTGCAGAGTTGCAGGAGAGGGAACTCATGCCCACCGAGGAGCCAGGGACACAACAACCCGGTGTAGATCCTAATGATGATAGTGACACATCACAACAACCAGACTTTCCAGGTGAGGGAAAGAAGGGACCGGACTGCTTCCGAATCCTAGCACAGTGCCAGTCTACGGGAGCTGCAGCTGAGCCGCTGGATGAAAAGTCCATGATTGTACAGGACACAGCAGAGTCACCGGACGTCTTCCGAATCCACAACCAGCATCGGCCTCCAGGGACCGCCGCAGTAGCGCTGGATGAAGAGTCAGTGACCCACCAGGTAACAGCAAAACTATTAGAACTCGATGGACGCCCCATGGCGGACATGGATGCTACATCACCGTGACCGCAGTGACACATGCAGCCAAACAGAATGCCACTTACGGTGTTGGACTGGGCTTGGGTCCACAAAACTGAGCGACCAGACCCACAGTAAACTACAACGCAATCTCCAGCACCAGTGGCACCCATGAGGATCAATGCACAGTTGGGGCCAGCGACCTTCCAGCTGACAGATGGTTTGGTGTGGCACGCCAACCATCTCAGTCGAGTTTGAGTGACAACTCCGGAGGACATGGCTTCGCAAGAGTCAGCTTGCATGGTGTGGGACCCGGACTGGAGTTTTGTAGGAGATGGTCCCGGTCCAGGGGGACCCAGCACCTCCAGGGGCCCGTCCACCACGGGCTCTCTACAAGGCCCCTCCAACAGGACTGCCTTCCCCATGGAAGAAAAGAAAAAAAAAAGGACTGTTTAACTAGGGACGTGGCTGTCAGCTGAGAGTGGAAGAATAACCCATTCAGCCGAGTTGGGCTATGCGGTGGTCCACCCGCTAGCCCAACCTAGTTATGTTCTGTGTATTACTAAATTGGGGAGGGTTAATTCAAAGATTCAAGATTCAAAGATTTTATTTGTCAATACTGTTATGTCCGCAAACTTGGCAAAGAAGACGGACAAGGCTGCTGTGTTGGAACTCAAAATTTATTACATGACTCTCAGTTAAAACAGTACACATACAGTGCATCTGGAAAGTATTGACAGCACTTCACTTTTTCCACATTTTGTTATGTTACAGTCTTATTCCAAAAGGGATTAAATTCATTTTTCCCTCACAATTCTACACACAATACCCCATAATGACAATGTGAAAAAAAAATTGAGATTTTTGCAAATTTATTAAAAATAAAAAATTAAGAAATCGCATGTACATAAGTATTCACAGTCTTTGCCATCAAGCTCAAAATTGAGCTCAGGTGCATCCTTTTTCCAATTATCATCCTTGAGATGTTTCTACATCTTAATTGGAGTCCACCTGTGGTAAATTCAGTTGATTGGACATGATTTGGAAAGGCACACACCTGTCTATATAAGGTCCCACAGTTGACAGTGCATGTCAGAGCACAAACCAAGCATGAAGTCAAAGGAATTGTCTGTAGACCTCCGAGACAGGATTGTCTCGAGGCACAAATCTGGGGAATGGTACAAAAAAACTTCTGCTGCTTTGAAGATCTCAATAAGCACAGTGGCCTCCATCATCTGTAAATGGAAGAAGTTCGGAACCACCAAGACTCTTCCTAGAGTTGGCCGGCCGTCTAAACTGAGCAACTGGAGGAGAAGGGCCTTAGTCAGGGAGGTGACCAAGAACCCGATGGTCACTCTGTCAGAGCTCCAGTGTTCCTCTGTGGAGAGAGGAGAACCTTCCAGAAGGACAACCATCACTGCAGCAATCAGGCCTGTATGGTAGAGTGGCTAGACGGACGCCACTCCTTAGTAAAAGGCACATGGCAGCCCACCTGGAGTTTGTCAAAAGGCACCTGAATGACTCTCAGACCATGAGAAATAAAATTGTCTGGTCTGAAGATTGAACTCTTTGCCGTGAATGCCAGGCGTCATGTTTGGAGGAAACCAGGCACTGCTCATAACCATGCCAATGGTGGTGGCAGCATCATGCTGTGGGGATGTTTTTCAGCGGCAGGAACTGGGAAGACTAGTCAGGATAGAGGGAAAGATGAATGCAGCAATGTACAGAGACATCCTGGATGAAAATCTGCTCCAGAGCACTCTTGACCTCAGACTGGGGCAACGATTCATCTTTCAGCAGGACAACAACCCTAAGCACACAGCCAAGATATCAAAGGAGTAGCTTCAGGACAATTCTGTGAATGTCCTTGAGTCGCCCAGCCAGAGCCCAGACTTGAATCCAATTGAACATCTCTGGAGAGATCTGAAAATGGCTGTGCACCGATGCTTCCCATCCAACCTGATGGAGCTTGAGAGGTGCTGCAAAGAGGAATGGGTGAAACTGCCCAAAGATAGGTGTGCCAAGCTTGTGGCATCATATTCAAAAAGACTTGAGGCTGTAATTGTTGCCAAAGGTGCATCAACAAAGTATTGAGCAAAGGCTGTGAATACTTATATACATGTGATTTCTTAATTTTTTATTTTTAATAAATTTGCAAAAATCTCAAAAAAACTTTTTTCACATTGTCATTATTGTCATGAATCTCCCCTCGGGGCAGAGAGAAAGACCCATGTGCTGGACTGTGAGTTTGTGGTACTTTATTATAAACATAAAGTGCATAACATAACAAAAGCCAGAGAGAGATAAACCCGAAGACAAGGAGAAAACGCAGAATGTAAAACTTACTTTAGAGAGTTCTGACATCCGTCAAGACCGCCGCGAGGAATACAAAAGGCAGCGGTCTTAAATAAGGCATCAAACAATAGACCACAGGTGTGGGTATCAGAGCAGACAGGAGAAAACAATGATTAACAATCTGGATCAGCTGGAAGCAATGAGAGCGGAGCGACTGGACTTGACAGCTGGCAGGACGATGCCCACACTGAGCACAAAACCAGAAACGCCACTTGACAGCTGTCAACCCCCCGAGAAAGAACACCACAGTAAGAATATAAAGAATAAAACATCACCAAATGCAGACTGTTAAATAATTACAAATTAATACAAAATATGAGCGTAACAAAACTAAAACATAAACAAGAAAATAGAAAACAGTACGAGAACAACAGAACCCAAAAAAGCACAAAATACAACAAATATATAAATGTAGAGAAAAAGCCATGAGACTGAGTGTGGCGGAAACCTCCAGCATTCAGCTCATGACAATTATGGGGTATTGTGTGTAGAATTTTCAGGAAAAAAAGAGAAACTGATGTCATTGGATTCAGCGGTGTGAAATTGTCTGAAATCAGTCGAAAAAAACACAGACAGCTTACAAAAAAATTATTTTTGTTATGTTGTGTTATTAACAAATATTAACAAAATACAGCAAAGTAGGACAGACCACTGTCACACTCTGAACCTGTCTCCTCCCACCACTCTCTGGTAGAATACCTGGTGGCATGAACATGTTAATCAGGTGATGTTGAGAAGTGCGCCATCAGTGATGAGATCAGGTTGAAGGCCTAAATGCCTTAGATAAGTTTGGAGTGTACAGTAGCTGGCTAGGTGCCAGATTATTTGGACGCTGAGAGACACCACTGCTCATGGGAATGCTACATAAGTCATTTAAAAATGACTTAAAAATGTCATTTAACACTTAAAAATGTGTTCATGCTTTTTCTGGTTTTGTCTGTTGTTTGTTACTGTTATATTTGCCACTAAGCTATTACTAGTAGCATTAGCATGCTAGCTTCTCTGCTGGAAAAACCAGCATAGACCAGCGTTTTCATGCTGGTCCACCAGCTAAACCAACACCAAACCAGCATAGTATGCTGGTATGACCAGCTTCAAAACACAACAAATCACACTGGTGACCAGCATGCTGGTCCATGCTGGTTTTTCCAGCAGGGTTGTTTTTGTTTTCTATTTATATGCATGTCTCTGAGTAAAATGAACAATTTAGTTTTATTCTCTATCCAACCGAAAACAACTTACCCAAATTCCAAGTCAAAATATCGTCATTTAGAGCATTTATCTATAGAAAATGACAGCTGGCCAAAACAACAAAAAAGATGTTGGTTTTAGATCAAATAATGCAAAGAAAACAAGTTCATGATCATTCTTAAACACTACAATGCTTAAGTTTTAACTTAGGAAGAACTCAAATCTGCATTTGTCAAATTGATTATTCACAGCTTTCATGTGTCTTTCCATGCTTAGATGATCGCCTAATCAGTTTCTCCTTAATTAACTGGCAGATTTACTGGTGCAACTGGTGCAACATGGTACTCCAGCTGCAGTATGTCAGACAAAAAAGCCCTGCAGAGGATAGTTAAGGGAGCTGAGAGGGTAAATGGAGTTTCCCTCCCCTCTGTCCAAGAACTTTTTCAGAACCGTTGTAGGAGCAGGGCACTGAACATTGTCAAGGACCGTTCTCACCCTCTGCATAAACACTTTGAACTTCTGTCATCTGGCAAACGATTCCAGAGCATCAGAGGCAGAACCGCCAGACTGATTAACAGCTTCCTTCCACAAGCTGTTAGGATGCTGAACAGTTGATCCGGAATCTCTCATACATACTACTGCACCTATGGACATTATGTATATTATTTGTATATTATAGTTCTGGTTAGTTTTCAAGTACGTCTCAAGGAAGTGTGAATGGCTGTGTTGGGGTGGGGGGTGAGGGTGTGTAGTAGTAGTAGATTGTGTGAGTGTGTCTTAAATTATGTTCTTTTTACTTATATGGATGCCGAGAGAAACGCAATTTCATCTTGCCTGCGCTACAGTTGTATGTACAGCAATATGACAATAAAGGTTGATTTGATTTGATTTGATTTTTGAGATTTCACGTGCCCCTAGTGGCACAGCGCAGCAACTGCGCCTGTCAACTGAATCTGACATCCCTTTAACCCTGAAGTTAACATGACGGGACGATGGGACAACAAAGCACGCCAGCAATGTGGTAACTGTCATGTACTGGGCCCCAGAGGGGCAGAGAAACAGACCTAGGTGCTGAATACATTCGTACATTTAATAAATGAAAGAACATAACAGTCAAAAGGTGCATACGAGACAAAAAATGTAGCAAGTAATAACTTACAAGAGAAAGCCTTGGAGCAGAGCATGCTCAGAGGCTGGGAGGAGATCAGAGATTGCCAGTTGACACGAACAATAATGCCACAAAGACAAAGTGAAACAGCAGACCTTAAATACAGGTAGGAATAATTACGTGAGTGGGCACCAATGTGAGCTTGCATGAGCAGACAATGGGAAACACAATGTTAATTGGAATCCGCTGGATAAGTGAGGGGGGAAGCGGCTGGATTGAGAACCTTGCAGGCAATGCCCCCAGCAGGACACAAACCCGGAAATCGCCCAACAGCTGTCAACCCAGAGAAAAACACCATAACATACATATAAAGAATAAACATAATCGCTGCAGACAGATAACAAATAATAAATAGATATGAAACAAACTGAGCCTAAACGGAGCCACAAAAAGTAGTACTGAACTCAAAAGCACAAAATATGATAAATATAAATAAACACCAGGAAAAAACTACGAGACTGAGTCTGAGAAAATTCAGACTCAGTTCGTGACAGTAACTGTGGCTCTCCTTCGCATCAAACATGCGCACCCGCCTGACCCACCAAAGGACACAAGTGTCAATGCTGCGGTAGGCTGAACCACTTTGCCAAAATGTGCCACTCAGCACCAACAAGCCTGCCATTTAACTCGCTCAGTCAGCCCAGTCCAACTACCATTCATGCAGTAGACTCCAGAAAACACACCATACAAGTGGTACACAGTAGAACTGGATGGTGTTAGTCTACTACTACTGCTGGACACTGCTGCCATGAGGTCCCTGCTGGATGGAACCACGGTGGAGACGTTCTTCCCCCGACACCCAATTGAGCCAGACGCAGTGGAACCTTTCGGGTATAGACATGTCAAAATCAGCATGGTAGGAACCATCACTCTACAGTTTCGCTGCGGGTCAAGAGTCTTCACAGCATTCACATTCTTAGTGACAACATCCTGGGTTGTGATCTTTTCTATAAGCTGGGCTTTTCCATCACAGATTACATGGGATTCAGTTTGACGGCTGATGGTCCAAGCCTGCTTCGCCCAGAAATAGGCGTAGCAGCTCATTTTTTCACACATTCGCACATTGGCTGGAGCACCGAAAACTGGGCATAAGCCTCCCAGAGCCACCACCTTGCTGCAGGAGTTCCAGTCTGTGTTAACGCAAGAACAGGAAGACCATGGGGTTCATCCGGTCACCACTGAATCCACTTCACCTCTACAACTGTCGATAACCCAACCACGTCCTCCATTAAAACGGTGCCCCAGCAACAACACAGTTCACCAGCCACATGACGAGAGAGCAGCAGCACACCTCAAAGCAGAAATCGTCTTCACTCACGGTGCACGACTGGGTTCGGAGTCACCATTCCAACCACCCCTGTCAGCTGCAGATGTTCCATTCATCAGCATCGCCACCATCACCGATGCAGATCACCGCACAACTTGAACCAGTTCAATTCAATTCAATTCTTTATTTATATAGCACCATTTCACAACAACCTCTTTCAATAACCTCTTTGACTAGTCTTTAACTTTTTAATATGACCCTTCTCTCTTATCTCTTTGTTTTTTCTCTTATCTCTTTGTCCTATGTCCTGATTGGTGTAGCCTTGAGTACTTTTATCATGTTTATAGTCAGCTTCATGTGTGCCTGTGTTTGTGTTCATGTTGAATGCAATTGGGGTTTGTAAATATGGATGTCACCTGACTGCAAAACAAATCTACCTACGGGTGCAAATAAAGTAACCTGAACCTGAGCCTGAACCTGAACAAGTCATCTCATAGCACTTTCAACTGTAAGTGGAACCCCCACAATTGCAGAAAGATCCCAGCAATCAGGCAATCCCCTGTGAGCAAGTGCTTGGTGACAGTGGAGAAGAAAAACTCCCTTTTAACAGGAAGAATCCTCCAGCAGAACCAGGATCAGGGAGGGGCAGTCATCTGCTGCGACTGGCTGGGGGGTGAGGGGATAGAGAAGACGAAAAGAACAGACATGTAGAGAGCAAACAGCACGATGGGAACTCAATCTATGAGAGAGAACAGATGTTAATGACCAGCAAAAATATTTCATTGAGAGTGAAGAAAGGAGTGAAGCCCAGTGCATTATTGGAGGTCCCCCGGCTGTCTAAACCTATTAGTAGTATAACTAAGGGAGGGTTCAGAGACACATGATCCCTCCCTAATTGTAGGCTATATCAAAAAGGAAGGTTTTAATCCTATTTTTAAAAACAGAGATCGAGTCTGACTCCTGAATCCAGATTGGCAGCTGGTTCCACAGGAGAGGAGCTTGATAACTGAAGGCTCTGCCTCCCATTGTACTTTTGGAAATTCTAGGTATTACAAGTAATCCAGCATTTTGGGAGCGTCGTGCTCTGTTAGGATAATAGTGTAGTATCAGATCTTTTAAATAAAAAGGGGCCTGATTATTTAGAGCTTTGTAAGTGAGAAGAAGGATTTTAAACTTAATTCTAAACTCTATGGGAAGCCAGTAAAGGGAGGCCAGAACAGGAGAGATATGATTTCTCTTTCTAGTACCTGTTAAAACTCTTGCTGTGTGGCGCGTGTAAATAATGAGGCGGATTTGGTTCAGGCGGTTTATTACACGACTCACACAAGGAGCATAGACAGAATGGCATACAAGTAGGAACTCTTCCCTTAAATAACATGACATCCTTCTAGACTCTTCTCACACACAAAAGATAATCTCCTTCTAGATTCTTCTCACACACAAAAGATAATCTCCCCGTCCGACTGCAGTCAGTCCATTCATCCTTGACACCTCCCTGTTATCTTACTAGGGCATCTAGAAACTTCTCACACACACAAGGTTAACTTTGCGTCCTTTGTTCCTGTCTAAGGTGGTAAACCATTATGCACTCCCCAGGTTGCCACACCACTCCCCCAGCAACTTAGATAGGACAAAAGGGTAACAGTCCACATGCTGTGATAGAACCATTAGCATCAGTCCACATGCTGTAGAACAATCAACATCAGTCCGCATGCTGCTTGGGCTTCAGTCTTCTGCCGTATCTACTGTAGCCAGGATTCGCTGCCTCCATGGCGCTGCCATGCTGGGGGGCTGATGTCTGGGGGTGAAAAATTTTTGACTGTCCATGTGGGTGCTCTGGAGAATCTTTTCTCTGGGAAGAGCCCCGTGGGGGTCTTCCACGCCAAGGGGCCCTCGCCAACAGCACTTGCTCGTCAGCCACAACGAAAGCAGGTTTGAGTCTGTCTATGCCAATTTTTTCCCTCCTACCCCCCAAGTCTAGCAAAAAATGCTTATCCCCTGTTTCCAGCACTCTAAACGGTCCATCATAAGGTGGGTGCAGTGGGGGGCGGTGGGCGTCGTGTCTGACAAGCACGAACTCTGCGTTTTTCAAAGCTTTAGGCACAAAAACGCGCGGAAAACTGTGGTGGGCAGGGCCCGGCAGCGTGCTTGAGTCTACGCAACGCTGCAGCAGCTGAGACGGGGAGCTGCCCAGCGCAGGATTATCTGGCAGAAACTCCCCAGGCAGCCGGAGTGGTTGTGCAAAAACGAGTTCTGCCGGGGAAGCTTCCAGATCCTCTTTAGGTGCAGAACGTAACCCCAATAAAACCCATGGTAGCCTGTCTACCCAATTTGCATCCGTCAGTGAAGCCCTCAGAGCCGCTTTTAACGACCTATGAAAACGTTCGCATAACCCATTAGCCTGCGGGTTGTACGCGGTTGTGCGGTGAATTGAGGCACCTAGGCTGCAGGCCATGGTTTACCAGAGTTCAGAAACAAAGTGAGAGCCTCCAGAACTCCAAAACGCGCCACCCATGCTGTTAAAAATGCGCGCGCCACCTCCTCGGCCTTGGTTGCCGCCAGCGGAACCGCTTCTGGCCAGCGCGTGGTGCGGTCCACCATTGTCAGGAGATGCGTGTACCCCTGTGATGGCGGAAGGGGGCCTACGAGGTCCACGTGGACATAGTCGAACCTCTTAGCCGGGATGCGAAACGGCTCCAAAGGAGCCTTCGTGTGTCTGTGAACTTCGGCTCGTTGGCACGCCACGCAGGCTGCCGCCCACTCTTTCACTTGCTTGCGAAGGCCCGACCACACATATTTCTCTCCTACCATTTTGACCGACGCGCGCACCTCTGGGTGTGCCAAAGAGTGAACCGACTTAAACACGCGGCAGCGCCACGCTGCCAGAACCACAGGCCGTGGGCGATCCGTGGAGACGTCGCAGATTAAGGGGGGAATGCCGTTAAGCAGCGTCCTATTCTCCAGCCTTAACCCTGTTGGTCCAGACTGGAGCGCGCGCACGTCCGCGTCACTAGCCTGCTCCGCTGCCACGGCTGCATAATCCATCCCTACACAGACCGGGGCCACAACGGCGCACGAGAGGCAGTCTGCCACTACATTCAGTTTGCCCGACACATGCTGAATATCGGTAGTAAACTCTGAGATCGCGGCCAGCTGCCTCTGCTGCCGGCCCGACCAAGGTTCTGAAACTTTGGCCATCGCGAATGTTAGTGGCTTATGGTCAACGAACAGTAAAATTGCGCCCTTCCAGCCAGAACTGGAAATGGCGAATGGCCAGGTGGAGAGCCAGCAACTCTCTGTCGAACGCGCTGTATTTACGTTCATCGTCGAGCAAGGTTCTGCTGAAAAAGGCAAGCGGCTGCCAAGCCCCGGCGACCCGCTGCTTCACGACAGCCCCTCTGGCCACATCTGAGGCGTCAGTGGTGAGGGCTATGCGGGCCGTTGGGTCTGGATGTGCCAACAATGCGCCGTTTGCCAGGGCTGCTTTAACTTCCGAGAACGCCTGCTCTCGTTCCGGGGTCCATTCGACCCTATTCGCGGGTTTCTGTTTTTTGAGCACAGCGTACAATGGCTGCATGAGCTGCGCTGCGCGGGGAAGGAAACGGTTATAAAAGTTCACTATTCCCAAAAATTCTTGTAGCGCCCTGACCGTTTGCGGTCGGGGAAAATCTGTCACTGCGCGCACTTTGTCAGGCAGCGGAACCGCTCCTTCGGGAGAGACGTGGTGCCCTAAAAAATCAATCCCCGTCACCCCGAACTGACATTTCACTGGGTTGATTATTAAACCGTGCTCTTCCAACCTTCGGAAAACCGTTGTGAGGTGGGTTTCATGTTCGTCTTCGGACGCGCTGGCTACCAAGATATCGTCCAGGTAGACGGACACGAAAGGGAGATCGCGCAGCACTGCATCCATCATGGGTTGGAACGTCTGTGCTGCCCCTTTAAGCCCAAACGGCATGCGCAAGAACTCAAATAAACCAAACAGAGTTATTACCGCTGTTTTGGGTATGTCCTCAGCGTGCACTGGGACTTGGTGGTAACCACGGACCAAATCTATCTTAGAAAAAATGCGCGCTCCTGCGAGGTGAACGGAAAAATCCTGAATGTGGGGAATTGGTTAGCAGTCGTGCGCTGTAGCGTTGTTTAACCTGCGGAAATCGCCGCAAGGTTGCCACAAACCTTCAGCTTTAGGGACCATGTGTAGCGGGGAAGCCCATGGGCTGTTTGAGTGCCTGATGATGCCTAACCTCTCTAGGTTAGCGAACTCCTCGCGCGCTATGGCCAGTTTAGCTGCGTCCAAGCGCCGAGGTCTTGCAAAAACGGGCGCCCCGGTGGTGGTGATAAAATGCTCCACCCCATGTTTAGCGATAGTTGCTGAAAACGTCGGGACTGTGAGTGCTGGGAACTGAGCGAGCAGTGTGTGGAATTTACCGCATGCTGCTGTGACGTTGGCTTGTGCTGTTGGCCGGGTCACTCGAGCTATACAGGGGAGAGAGTCAAAAGACAGCGCATTAACCAGGCGCCTGTTAGCGATATCTACCCACAACCCATGTGTACATAGAAAATCAGCCCCCAGTATATGGTAATCCAATGCTGCTACAACAAAAGTCCACTCATATGTACGGCCGTGTAGAGATAAGAGTAGAGTCCTCTCACCAAAGGTCTTAATCTCCGAGCCATTTGCTGCTGCCATCTCGGGGCCACTGGGTCCTGCCAGCCGCTCAGCGTAGGTCGGCCGGATGAAACTCTTCTGTGCGCCGGTGTCCAAGAGGAAATGCCTCCCCGAGCTTGCGTCTGTCAAATAGAGTAGCTTGTTCTCCTCCCCGAGGGTCGCGGCTGCTACCGACCCCCGGTCTTGGCGTTTCCCGAGCGCTTGAACTGGCACGGTGGTATACATTTGCGTGCCCTCTCTGCAAAGCGGCGGTGGTAGAAGCAAAACGTGTCACCTCCACGTTCCTTGGCCCCCGCTGCTGCTGCCGTTGGTGGTTCTGCTGCTGCCGTCGGCGGCTCCTCGCCTCCTCGTGTCAACGTGCCGGGCTCCGTCGCTGCCGCAATGGTCACAAAAGCCTTGGTGGCGACGATGATCCGGTCTGCCTCCCGGGCTAGCGCACGATAGTCCCGTTTGGCCAGCAACAACGAATTGGCCAGGGCCGCTCTCGCCACTGTCGGAAGGTTCCTGAGGAAAATGTGGGTGAAGATGAAGTGGTCGTCGTCCGTGCCCTTTAACCTCAGCATCTTCTCCATCATGTCCAGGGCAGAACCGTCTCCCAACTCGGTCCGCGTCAGAAGCCTCTCTGCTCTCTCACCATCCGAGAGCGTGTAGTGCTGGATGAGGGCAGCCTTCAGTGTGTTATATTTGCCGTCGGCTGGTGGCTGATCGAGCAGGCTCTCGATGTGCTGAGCCGTGCTGGCATTGAGTGCTGCGACCACATAGTGGAATTTCGTATCATCCGTCGATATCCCTCGGAGGGCAAACTGCACCTCGGTTAGGTGGAACCAGGAGCGCGGGTTGTGCTGCCAAAAATCAGGTAGTTTGATTGCTACAGCGCACACGAAGCTGGGGGTTCCAGTTGAGGTTGGCTCCGGGGATCTTACGTCGTATTCCATGATTCGTCTTGGGTCACCAGTGTGGAGCGTGTAAATAATGAGGTGGATTTGGTTCAGGCGGTTTATTACACGACTCACACAAGGAGCATAGACAGAATGGCATACAAGTAGGAACTCTTCCCTTAAATAACATGACATCCTTCTAGACTCTTCTCACACACAAAAGATAAATCCCTGTCTGACTGCAGTCAGTCCATTCATCCTTGACACTTCCCTGTTATCTTACTAGGGCATCTAGAAACTTCTCACACACAAAAGGTTAACTTTGCGTCCTTTGTTCCTGTCTAAGGTGGTAAACCATTATGCACTCCCCAGGTTGCCACAGCTGCAGCATTTTGGATCAACTGAAGACTTTTTAAAGATATTTTAGGACAACCTGATAATAAAGAGTTACAATAATCTAATCTAGAGCTAACAAAAGCGTGGATCAGTTTCTCAGCATCACTCTGAGACAAGATGCTCCTAATCTTGGCGATATTATGCAAATGATAGAAGGCAGTCTTAGAAACAAGTTTAATATGTGAATTGAAAAACAGATCTTGATCAAAAATAACTCCAAGGTTCCTCACAGAACTATTCAGAGAAAGAGTAACCACATCCAAACTAAGAGTTTGATTTGGAAAGGTATTTCTAAGGTTTTTTGGACCAACAAGAGTGACTTCAGTCTTATCTGAATTTAATAGCAGGAAATTACAAGTCATCCAAGCTTTGATTTCCTTAAGACAGGCTTCTAACTTGGCTAATTGATTACTATCATCTGGCTTCATTGACAGGTATAATTGTGTGTCATCGCATAACAATGAAAATGTATACAGTGCTTTCTAATAATGTTGCCTAACGGAAGCATATATAAACTAAAAAGAATAGGGCCTAGCACAGATCCCTGTGGAACTCCATGACTGAGCTTTGAGTTGAAAGAAAACTCATTATTGACATGAACAAACTGGAACCTATCAGATAAATAAGATCTAAACCACTGCAACGAAGTTCCATTAAGTCCAACATAGTGTTCTAATCTATCAAGTAGAATATTATGATCGATAGTATCAAAAGCTGCACTAAGGTCTAAAAGGACAAGTACAGAAACAAGTCCATTATCAGATGCGATAAGGAGGTCATTAGTGACCTTCACTAAGGCTGTTTCTGACATATTGTTCGGCCCAGGAAACACGCACGCAGGCTCAGACAGATTTGAAAGCTTTATTTTCAGCAGTGTTTGTGTATGGATGCGTGTATGTGAGATATGAGTGTGATGTGGGTGGAGGAAGCAGTCAGGACAGAGCAGTACGCCATACGGCCAGGCAACCCTATAAGAGAGGAGAGCAGGGGTTAGCTGGGCAACCACACGGGACAATGAGGATGTACTGTGCTTACTTGTAGCGGCGCGGTGGCTGGTGTTGGCAAGTTCCAAGCCTGGGAGACAGCGTCCTGCTGTGCGTCCGGGGGATGCAGCGAGGTAGAGGAGCAGCGTGACGAGGGGGAGAAATTCCGCCGCCAAGGAATCCACCTGTGCACAGGGGAAGTCTGAACGGGAGAAGGTAAGGCAATATAGACAGCTTACGTGTCAGATGAGTCGTCAGCAGGCCTGATGAGAAGGAAGTTGCTGAGTTGACTACGCAGGGAGACAGACGGCAGCTCAGGGCAGGATGGAATAAATAGCTGCGCCTAACAAGGAGCAGGTGTGCGCGCAGCTGAGGTGGAGGCTCGTGAGCTGCGGGTGATGACAGTACTCCCCCCCCTACCAGCGCCTCCTGGCGCTGGCTTACCTGGGTGTGTCCGGTGGAACTCCGCAATGAGGTCACGATCCAACACCCACGAAGAGCGCACCCAGGATCTCCACTCCGGACCATAACCTTCCCAATCCACCAGATATTGCAGCCCACGACCCCGACGCCGGGAGTCCAGGATGGCGGTAACACCCCACGCCGGGTCACCGTCGATCATCCTAGGCGCAGGAGGGGACCTAGGAGGAGGGGAGAGTGAATTGGAAAGGACAGGTTTGATCTTAGAGACGTGGAAAGTGGGACACACATGAAGGGAGGGGGGGAGGGCCAAACGCACAGCCACCGGGTTGATAATCTTGGAGATGGTGAAGGGGCCAAGGAACCTCGGTGCCAACTTCTTCTTCTCACCTTTTAGGCTGATGTCCTGGAAGGAGAGCCAAACCCGCTGACCCACCTGGTAGGCAGGAGCCGGCCTTCTTTGGCGATTGGCGGTGGAGCTGTTGCGCGCCGCTGTGCGTAAAAGCGTGTCTCTGGTCTTGGTCCACACGCTCCGGCAGTGCCTGATGTGCGCCTGGATAGAAGGAATGGCCAGCTCACCCTCCTGCTCAGGGAAAACAAGGGGGTCGTACCCCAAGGACACTTGAAAAGGTGACACCCCAGTAGCAGTGGACCGGGCCGAGTTATGGGCGTATTCCACCCAGGTCAGGTAGGAGCTCCAGAACGAAAGGTTGGATGATGTTACGCAGCGCAGGGCGGCCTCCAACTCCTGGTTCGTGCGCTCGCACTGCCCGTTAGACTGGGGGTGATAACCAGAAGAGAAACTGACTGTAGCCCCCAAGGCGCTGCAGAAGCTCCTCCAGACCTGGGAGACAAACTGCGGACCCCGGTCCGAGACCACATCCAGCGGAATCCCATGCAGCCTGACGATATGCTGGACCAGGAGATCGGCCGTCTCACGCGCCGAAGGAAGACCCTGAAGAGGCACAAAATGAGCAGCCTTGGAGAACCTGTCCACAATGGTCAGAACCGTGTCATAGGTGTTAGAGACAGGGAGTCCGGTGACGAAATCAAGGGCGATGTGTGACCAGGGCCTGCCCAGAACCGGCAGGGGCTGGAGTAGACCCGCAGGTGGAGAGTTCTGGGACTTGCCGGTAGCGCACTGGGGACAGGCCCAGACATAAGATAAGATAAGATAAGATAAGATAAGCCTTTATTAGTCCCACAACGGGGAAATTCCAGGATTGCAACAGCACAGGGATAGCAACACTCAGAGCAACAATCAGAAGGCAAGAAAAAAACAAGCAAGCAAGAGCAGCTAATATACATATGTACATATTACTATAAAATATATACTGTATATACACACACACACACAGACACACAGTGCAGAGCATTGTAGCTAGATGGAATAAATATGTAAATATATAAACACACACAGTGCAGAGCATTGTAGCTAGATGGAATAAATATGTAAATATATAAACACCCACAGTACGGAGCATTGCAGCTAGGTGGAATAAATATGCAAGTATATAAACACACACAGTGCGGAGCAATGTAGCTAGATGGAATAATATGTAGATATATAAAAACACAGTGCGGAGCATTGTAGCTAGATGGAATAAATATATAGATATATAAATATAAACACACCCAGTGCTGAGCATTGTAGCTAGATGGAATAAATATGTAAATATATAAACACACACAGTGCAGAGCATTGTTGCTAGATGGGATGAAACAGCATAACCGTCTACTTAGTTATCCTACATGGTATGATTATGTGCCCATACATATTCTCACCCTCCATAGCGACCGGTATGTTCCTAGTTGTATGCCAGAGGGGACCATTGTGTAAGTCTATTGCATCTTTTGCATTCAAAAAACTATTAGTTTGTTACGTCTTTTTGCTATCTCTGCGAGCAGCCCTGCTTAGGTTGTACAGTCTGACAGCCGTTGGTAGGGAGGACCTACGAAACCTCTCGGTTGTGCACCTGGGATGATGTAGTCTGCTGCTAAATGAGTAAATGAGACATAGTTGGTAACGTCCTTCTGAAGACCCGGCACCAAAACGAGCGTTGCAGCCAACTCACCAAGTGGGTGATGCCTGGGTGACAGGAGAGTTTGGAGGTGTGGGCCCAGTGGATCACTTCACCCGGAACCACCAAAGGAACAAAAAGCCTCCTCTCCGGCCCCCCACCGGGATCCGGCTCCGCCTCCTGAGCCTTCAGAATCTTGTCCTTGATGGACCATGTAATCGCCCCCACGACGCACGAATCGGGCAGGATGGTATGCTCGGACTTCTCCGGACCTTCTGGGGCGAATTGTCTGGACAGGGCATCGGGCAACCCATTCTTCAAGCCTGGATGGTACGTGATGGTAAAGTTAAAGCGAGTAAAGAATAGGGACCAGCGCGCCTGGCGGGCATTCAGGCGCCTCACTGACCTCAAGTACTCGAGGTTTTTGTGGTCCGTCCAGACCACAAAGGGCTGGGCTGCCCCCTCTAACCAGTGACGCCACTCCTGTAGGGCGAGTTTGACCGTGAGGAGCTCCCTGTCGCCGACGTCATAATTTCGCTCTGCCGCTGATAGCTTCCTGGAGAAGAAGGCGCAGGGCCGCTTGACACCATCCACCGGTGATCGCTGGGAAAGCACCGCTCCCACCCCCGTGTCGGACGCGTCGACCTCCACCAGACACTGAAGTGCGGGATCAACCTGAGTCAAGACCCGGGAGGACGAGAACTCCGCCTGGAGAGCCTTAAAGGCGGTAGCCGCCTCCTCAGACTACTGAAAGGGCACCTTCGATGACGTGAGGTGGGTCAGGGGGGCAACGATGGCACTGTAATTGGGGACAAAGCGCCGGTAGAAATTAGCAAACCCGATGAATTGCTGCACCTGCTTCCTAGAGGTAGGCGTGGGCCACTCGACCACCACTTTAACCTTAGCGGGGTCGGGGAGGATCTGATTGTGGGAGATCACGAACCGCAGGAAGGAGGTGGTCTGGACGTAGAATTCACACTTCTCTGCCTTTATGAACAAGCGGTTCTCCAGTAGACGTTGCAGGACCCGCCTCACATGGGCCTGGTGCTCCTCCCGTGATCTGGAGATGAGTATGTCGTCGAGATAAACAAAGACGAAAACTCCCAGGAAGTCCCGCAGAACGTCGTTTATAAGGCGCTGGAAGATGGCAGGTGCGTTGGTGAGCCCGAACGGCATCACAAGATATTCGAAGTGGCCGCTGGGTGTCCTAAAGGCCGTCTTCCACTCGTCTCCCTCCCAGATCCTAACGAGATGGTAGGCGCTGCGGAGGTCAAGCTTGGTGAACCAGGTCGCCCCCTGGAGGGAGTGGAAAGCAGTGTCCATGAGCGGCAGGATGTAGTGGTCCTTAATCGTGATGTCGTTTAATGCTCTGAAGTCAATACAGGGACGTCGGGACCCATCCTTCTTACCCACGAAGAAGAAACCCACGCCAAGCAGGGACGAGGAGGGGCGGATGATCCCAGTGCTGAGTGACTCCTTAATGTAAGTATCCATCGCCTCGCGCTCCGGTGCAGAGAGACTGTATAGGCGGCCAGATGGCAGGGGGGGCCCCGGGCGGATGTTAATCGCACAGTCGTAGGGTCGATGCAGCAGAAGGGACAAGGCTCTGGACTTACTGAAAGCTGCCCCCAAGTCATGGAACTCCTGCGGCACCAGAGTCAAGTCCGGGGGCTCAGAGACCGGAGCCGGCAGAGGGAAGATGGAGCGCAGGCCACCGACTGGAGGCAGGTGCCCAGGCAGAAGGTGCTCCAGGACAGGACGCTGCCGGTTCTCCAATCCAGGACAGGGTTATGCAGCCGCAGCCAGGGGTAACCCAGAATGACACGGTCCGACAAGGAGGGCAGGACGTAGAGGGTCAGATCCTCCCGGTGGTTGCCGGAGACGATGATGGGAACTGGCTTAGTGCGGTGTGTAACTGTGCCCAGAGAAGAGCGTGAGAGCGTCACCAAGTTCAGGGGGTTAGGCAGCAGTTGGCAGGGTATGCCCAAACAGGTTGCCAGGCTCTTAGAAATAAAATTCTGCTCTGCCCCAGAATCCACCAGTGCGTGAGTGGAATGCCCGGTGGAGGTGTGGCAGAAACGTATGGGCAGTGTGCATGAAGATAGGGGATTGGATCGGTTAGAGTCCGCGAGGCCCCCTGTTGTGACTCGCGGACCTCCCCGTTTGGCTTCACCGGGCACAGCTCCACGGGATGCCGGTCATCTCCGCAGTACATGCAGAGACCCCGTTCCCGCCGGCGTTGTCTCTCCGTTAGAGGGAGCCTAGTGCGCCCAATGGCCATGTCCTCTGGTTCATCGGCGGACTCCGGAGCTGGTAACGCCAGGGGGTGCGACTGAGCTGGGCGGAGGGAAGCTCCGCGCGAGCGGCTGACAGACTTCTGCTCCACAGCCCACTCATGCAGCCTGTTGTCCAGGCTAATCGTGAGCGAGATCAGCTCAGAGAGTCGCCCTAGGAGATCCCAACCAGCTAGTTCATCCCTCAGACCAGAATTGAGGCTATGGAGGAAAATGCTGCAGAGAGAAGCCTCTCCCCAGCCCACCTCCTCCGCTGCCACCCGGAAGTCGACCGCGTATTCCGCCGTGGACCGGGCTCCCTGTTGGAGACTGAGGAGTCAGTCCGCGAGGACGCTGTCGAGTCGGGAATGGTCAAAGACCTCTAAGAAGTCCCGCACGAACCGGTCATACGAGAGGTTTGCGTAGCTGGGCTTCGTCATTACAGCGTAAGCCCAAGCTAACGCTCGCCCCTCGAGAAGGTTAGCCATGTACCCGATTCGGCTATGGTCTGAGGGAAAATCCCCGGGAACGCGCAGAAACACCGACTCACACTGCAGGATAAACCCCTTTGCTCCACCGAGTTTCCCGTTGAAGCGAGCAGGAGTTGGGATAGGTGTGAGGCGGGTAGGCGCTCCCGAGCTAGGCTGGCCGGCCGTGGAGGCACCCGGAGCCGCAACGCCAAGAGGACCCAGAGGGAAAGCCCGCGGGGGGTCCAGGCGGTCCAACCGATTAGTAATTGAGGTAAGTTGGTTCAAAATAACCTGCTGCTGATGAGCTATCCTATCTACCCAAGCCTCGAGGGTGGAAAAACGGCGTGCGAGCCCGCTGTCAGCTGGGCCGCTTTGCTGGAGCCGTACTGACATATTGTTCGGCCCAGGAAACACGCATGCAGGCTCAGACAGATTTGAAAGCTTTATTTTCAGCAGTGTTTGTGTATGGATGCGTGTATGTGAGATATGAGTGTGATGTGGGTGGAGGATGCAGTCAGGACAGAGCAGTACGCCGTACGGCCAGGCAACCCTATAAGAGAGGAGAGCAGGGGTTAGCTGGGCAACCACACGGAACAATGAGGATGTACTGTGCTTACTTGTAGCGGCGCGGTGGCTGGCATTGGCAAGTTCCAAGCCTGGGAGACAGCGTCCTGCTGTGCGTCCAGGATGATGCAGCGAGGGAGAGGAGCAGCGTGACGAGGGGGAGAAAGTCCGCCGCCAAGGAATCCACCTGTGCACAGGGGAAGTCTGAACGGGAGAAGGTAAGGCAATATAGACAGCTTACGTGTCAGATGAGTCGTCAGCAGGCCTGATGAGAAGGAAGTTGCTGAGTTGACTACGCAGGGAGACAGACGGCTCCAGGCTGCAGCTCAGGGCAGGATGGAATAAATAGCTGCGCCTAACGAGGAGCAGGTGTGCGCGCAGCTGAAGTGGAGGCCCGTGAGCTGCGGGTGATGACAGTTTCAGTACTATGACGGATTCTAAACCCAGATTGAAACTCTTCAAATAAACCATTTCCCTGCAAGTGGTCAAATAACTGCATAGCAACAACTCTTTCTAAGATTTTTTTAAATGAAAGGCAGATTAGGGATTGGTCTATAGTTAGCTAAAACTCCTGGATCCAGCATTGGCTTTTTGAGTAAGGGTTTAATTACAGCCGTTTTAAAAGCCTGTGGTACATGGCCTAATGTTAATGAAGAATTGATTATTTGAAGAATAGAGCTACCAATAAATGGGAAGACTTCTTTAAATAACCTGGTAGGAATAGGGTCTAAAAGACAAGTTGAAGGCTTGGATGAGGAAGTTATTTTATTTAACTCTAAAAGGTCAATTGGAGTAAACTCATCCAAACAGATATCAATTGAAGGAGTTGTGGTACTTACTGTATTTAAGTTAACAGTGGGAAGAATCTGACTGATTTTATCTCTAATAGATCAAATTTTATTATTGAAAAAGTTTGTAAAGTCCTGACTAGTAAGCTTTATGGGAATGCTAGGATTGACAGAGTCCTGACTCTGTCAGCCTGGCTACAGTGCTGAAAAGAAACCTAGGATTATTCTTGTTCTCTATTAATGCAGAATAATAACTTGTTCTAGCTTTTCTAAGAGATTTTTTTATAAATTAACAGATGATTTCTCCAAGCTAAATAGATTTCATCTAAATTAGTGGAGCGCCATTTTCTTTCTAATTGACGAGTTTTCTGTTTTAAGCTACGAGTTTCTGTGTTGAACCAAGGAGTTAAAAATCTCTGATTAGACTTTTTCTCTTTTTAAAGGGGCCAACATGTCTAGAGTCTGATGCAGAGAAGCTGTAACACTATCTACCATGCTATCAATTACAGAAGGAGCAAACTCTCTATAGCCAATTTCCATTGTGTTGACACATGGCATAGAAGAAACAATCTGCATAAATTTGGTAACAACATCATCTGAGAGGCATCTGCTATAGTAATATTTTTCTTTAGGAGCCAAATAGTCAGAAATTGTAAAATCAAAGGTTAACAGACAATGGTCTGACAGTACAGGGTTATGAGGAGACACTACCAGATTTTTTATTTCTATGCCATATGTCAGAACAAGGTCCAACGTGTGGTGGAGATAATGGGTAGAATTTCCTACTTTCTGAGAAAACCCCATTAAGTCTAATATTGAATATTTTCAATATTTAATATTAAATGCCATATTAAGGCAATCACTATCTACATCTACATGTATATTAAAGCCCCCTACTACTCTGATTTCAGCACTAAATCAGCTAAGAATTTGGCAAATTCGGATAGAAACTCTGAGTAGGCTGAGGGAGGACGATAAACTATGGCAAATAAAATTGGGTTTAACCTAAAATTGCTAAAATGCCCAATACTGAGGACCAGGCCCTCAAAAGAATTATAACGTGTTTTTTGCTTTACATTAACTAGTAATTTGGAATGGTAAATTGTTGCTACTCCTCCTCCACGACCAGAACTTCTGGGATTTTGATAGTTTAAATAACCAGAGGGAGTTGATTCATTTAAACCAACATAATCCTCTTGCCCTAACCAAGTCTCTGTAAGGGATATTAAATCAATCTGATGATCAATTAACAGATCATGGACTAGCAGAGACTTGGAAGTTAGCGACCTAATATTTAACAAACCACATTTAATTTTTAAATTATGAGTGTGGCCGACACACATTGTGGGCTCACGCTGCCACAGAGACAGAACTGAATGTGTATTGTGGAGTGTCACATCTGCAAGGACTGAGGACTCAAATCTACAGGAGGTAACAAGGAAGTGTGAGATTTGTCTCTTTGTCCCACAGAAGACGCCCCGGAGGGTATTCCGGTTCATCAAGAAATGAGAGACAATGGTGAAGCTTCAAAGGGATGCTTTGTAACTGTATGTTGACTGAAGACACCATGTGACTTGAATTCTGATGCTGGAAATGTATAAAAGGGGGTTGAAGTATGATTCTTTCTCTTTCCTGCTTTGAGAATGCTAGGAGCTTGTGTTCTGTCAAATAAAGCTGGTTTATGACTAAAACTCAGCCTCGTTATTTGAGCATGCTCCTACACTGGTGACCTACGACGGAGAATGAGCAATGAGAATTCTTCCGAACCGGGCTCGGTGGAAGCCAGCCTGATGGCCGCCTCCACGCTCCGGCTGCCCGATTTCTGGCAGCACAGCCCGCGCTCATGGTTTAGCGCAATCGAGGCGCAGTTCAACCTCCGGAGAATCTCCAACGACGACACAAGATTCTACCACGTGGTAGCGAAACTGGACAGCGACACGGTCCAGAGAGTGGAGGATTTGGTTAATCATCCACCAGACAGCGACAAGTACAGCGCATTGAAAGACGCGCTGATCAGCCATTTCACCCCCTCAGTCCAACAAAGAGCAGAGGGGCTCCTGGCGCTGACGGAGGCAGAAAACAATAGACCTGCGGACCTGATGGTGAAGATGCTGCAGCTCAAAGCCTCCGAGGATGGCGAATTCATTTTCGCCCACCTATTCCTTCGAACCCTGCCACCAGCAGTGAGAGTGGCCCTGGCAGAGTCACCCCGATTGGCCAAGCGAGACTACCATGGGTTGAGCAAGGAGGCGCAGAAGTTGGTCGACGCCCACAAGCAGAACGCGGTTTCGGCCGCGGCGGCTAGTTCGGGAACGGCGTCCGGAGACAGCTTGGGTCCAGCGGCACCAGACGCACCAACAACGGCGGCGACCGGAGCCAGACGACGCGGAGCGGAGAACGGCTCGTGCTTCTACCACCGCCGTTTTGCAGAGAGAGCGCACAGGTGCGTCCCACCGTGCAATTTTAAACGCCAGGACCGAGGGCCGGTAGCAGCCGCGACTCTCGGCAATGAGAACAGGCTGCTTTACCTGACGGATGCACGCTCGGGGAAACAGTTCCTCGTGGACACGGGCTCGCAGCTGAGCTTCGTCACGCCCACCTACGCGGAACGGCTGTCGCCTTCTAAAGCCCCCTGGGTGTCAGTGTCAGCAGCGAACGGCTCCACAATTAAAACGTTTGGTGAGAGGACCATGCTTCTGTCCTTACAAGGCCGTTCATTTGAGTGGACATTTATTGTAGCAGCAGTCAGTTTCAACATGTTAGGGGCTGATTTTTTGTGCTCACATGGTTTATTGGTTGATCTTGCTAATAGACGTCTGATTAATGCACTGTCTTTTCATTCTATTTCCTGCACAGCTCGGGTGGCCCCGCCAACTGCACATGCCAGCGTCTCAGCCGCGGGTGGTAAGTTTCACACTCTGCTTGCTCAGTTTCCAGCACTCACAGTCCCCACTTTTTCAGCAACGGTGGCCAAACATGGGGTAGAACATTTCATAGCAACCACAGGCCCTCCCGTTTTTGCAAAGGCTCGGCGTTTGGACCCAGCTAAACTGGCCATCGCACGCGAGGAGTTCACTAATCTGGAAAAACTAGGCATCGTTAGACGCTCCAAGAGTGCTTGGGCTTCGCCGTTACACATGGTCCCAAAGGCTGACGGCTCGTGGCGGCCTTGCGGCGATTTCCGCAGGTTGAACAACGTTTCAGCTCATGACCGCTACCCGATTCCGCACATTCAGGATTTTTCTGTTCATTTGGCGGGGGCGCGCATTTTTTCTAAAATAGACTTGGTGCGCGGCTATCACCAGGTTCCAGTGCGCGCGCATGATGTACCCAAAACAGCGGTCATAACTCCTTTCGGCCTTTTTGAGTTCTTGCGCATGCCTTTTGGCCTCAAGGGGGCCGCGCAGACTTTCCAACGCATGATGGATGCAGTTTTACGCGACCTGCCTTTCGTGTTCGTTTATTTGGACGATATTTTGGTAGCCAGCACGTCCGAAGGCGAACATGAAAAACACCTCACAGCAGTTTTCCAGAGGTTGGCAGAGCACGGGTTAATAGTGAACCCAGCGAAATGCCAGTTTGGGGTGGCGCAGATTGATTTTTTGGGACATCGCGTTTCGGCAGAGGGAGCAGTTCCCCTTCCAAATAAAGTGCGTGCCATAACAGATTTTCCGCAACCTCAAACGGTTAAGGCGCTTCAGGAGTTTCTAGGGATGGTTAATTTTTACAACCGTTTCCTCCCAAGCGCAGCACGACTCATGCAGCCATTGTACACCGCGTTAAAAAAACAAAAGCCCGCAAATAAAGTCGAATGGTCTCCGGAGCGGGAGCGCGCTTTTGCCCAGGTCAAATCAGCCCTGGCAAATGCAGTTTTGTTAGCGCACCCAGTTCCAACGGCCCGCATGGCGCTCACCACTGACGCTTCCGATGTAGCGGTGGGGGCGGTAGTTGAACAGTTTGTGGCAGGTACCTGGCAACCCCTCGCGTTTTTCAGCAGGACCTTGCGCGATAGTGAACGGAAATACAGCGCGTTTGACAGGGAGCTTTTGGCCCTACACTTGGCCATCCGTCATTTTCAGTTCTGGTTAGAGGGGCGACGTTTCACCGCTTTTGTGGATCATAAACCGCTAACGTTTGCGATGGCCAAAATTTCAGAACCCTGGTCAGGCCGGCAACAAAGGCAACTAGCCGCAATATCGGAGTTTACTACTGATATTCAGCATGTCGCGGGTAAACACAATGTTGTAGCAGACTGCCTCTCGCGTGCAATAGCACCACCAAGCCCTATGGGGGCAGACTCCGTAGCCATGGCCGCGGGCCCAGGCAGCGACGCGGGAGCGCGCGCAGCCCCGGTCTGTGTTGGGTTAGATTATGCAGCCATGGCTGCGGAGCAGGTTAACGACGCGGACGTGCGCGCGCTCCAGTCTGGACCAACAGGGTTAAGGCTGGAGCACAGGGTGCAACAAAACGGTATGCCCCCGCTAATCTGCGATGTCTCCACGGGACGGCCCCGCCCTGTGGTGCCAACCGCGTGGCGTCGCCGTGTTTTTGACTTGGTCCATTCTCTCGCGCACCCGGGGGTGCGCGCATCGATCAAATTGGTGGGGGAGAAATTTGTTTGGCCCGGGTTGCGCAAACAGGTCAAGGAATGGGCAGCAGCCTGCGTAGCGTGTCAGCGAGCTAAAATACACAGACACACTAAGGCCCCGTTAGAACCTTTCCACATCCCCGCTAAGCGTTTTGATCACGTGCATATTGACCTGGTCGGCCCGCTTCCGTTATCACACGGGCACACACATCTTTTGACAATGGTAGACCGCACCACGCGCTGGCCAGAGGCGATTCCTCTGACATCAACCACAGCGGAAGAAGTTGCGCGAGCATTTTTAACAGCATGGGTTGCGCGTTTTGGTGTACCGTCGGACATAACGTCCGACAGGGGTCCCCAATTTATTTCCGAGCTATGGTCATCGATGGCCCGCAGCTTGGGGGTGAAGATTCATCGCACCACCGCGTATAACCCCCAGGCCAATGGTTTATGCGAACGCTTTCACAGGTCATTGAAAGCAGCCCTCAGAGCGTCGCTAACGGATACAAATTGGGTAGACAAACTTCCATGGGTGTTATTAGGGTTGCGTTCTGCACCTAAGGAAGATTTGCATGCTTCCCCGGCTGAATTAGTTTTCGCTCAGCCGCTCCGTTTGCCCGGGGAATTTCTTCCTGATAATCCCGCACCTAATGGCCCCCCCGCTCAGCCGTGGCAGAGCGGCTCAGGAACAAACACGCTTCCTGGCCCGGTCCATCACAGTTTCCCACACGTTTTTGTGCCCAAGGCTTTAAAAAATGCAGAGTTTGTTTTTGTTAAACATGACGCCCAGCGTCCAAGTTTGCGGCCGTTTTACGACGGACCGTTTCGAGTGCTGGAGACCGGGCAGAAGCATTTTCTGCTAGATTTAGGGGGCAGAAGGGAGCTGATTTGCATTAACAGGCTCAAACCCGCTTTTGTTCTGGCTGAGGAGGAGGTGCAGCTCGCGAGGCCCCCCCGCCGGGGCAGGCCGCCGAGAAGACATTCTCCAAAGTCTTCACAGAGAGGTGCTAACAGCTTTAATCCACAGGTGCAGAGAGATGTTGCAGAGGCAGTCAAGCCAAGTTGCAGCAGATTCGGCAGAAGATTAAAACCCAGGCAGTTGGTGGATTGATTAGCGATGTATGGAGTGTTTTGTGTTTCTCTTTTTGTTATGCCATGCAGATTTTGCCTTACTCGACGTTTGGGGGGGGGGTAGTGTGGCCGACACACATTGTGGGCTCACGCTGCCACAGAGACAGAACTGAATGTGTATTGTGGAGTGTCACGTCTGCAAGGACTGAGGACTCAAATCTACAGGAGGTAACAAGGAAGTGTGAGATTTGTCTCTTTGTCCCACAGAAGACGCCCCGGAGGGTATTCCGGTTCATCAAGAAATGAGAGACAATGGTGAAGCTTCAAAGGGATGCTTTGTAACTGTATGTTGACTGAAGACACCATGTGACTTGAATTCTGATGCTGGAAATGTATAAAAGGGGGTTGAAGTATGATTCTTTCTCTTTCCTGCTTTGAGAATGCTAGGAGCTTGTGTTCTGTCAAATAAAGCTGGTTTATGACTAAAACTCAGCCTCGTTATTTGAGCATGCTCCTACATGAGGAGAAAGAGAGGCCAAATCATTAAATTTAGAGGCTTCATGTTTAATTTGCGTCTTACCAACTTTTTGTTTAATCACTTTGGGAAGCTTATAAATTATATTTTTATTTACTTTGGAGGGAGCAGACAATGATTCTCTGATGGGGAAGGCAGGGGCTAAGTTGAGAGGTAGCGGATGAAGAGGAGCTGCAGAAAGGCGTGTAAGACTGCGACTCTGCTTCTTGGTCCCAACTCTGAGTTGTCAATGTTACCATTGTCAATGAAACCAGCCATGTTTCAGATGGCAGATGGATCTTGGGCAATAGGTGATGGTAAAGTTGAATCTGCCGAAAAACAGGGACCAGCGGGCTTGCCAAGAGTTGAGTCATTTTGCCGTCCTGAGGTACTCCAGATTCTTGTGGTTGGTCCAAACGACAAAAGGCTGGGAGGCACCCTCCAGCCAGTGACACCACTCCTCCAAGGCTAACTTGACCGCCAGCAGCTCCCTGTCCCCGATGTCATAATTCCTCTCTGCAGGGGATAGACGGAGGGAGAAGAATGCACAGGGGCAAATCTTGTCGACGGTGGGAGAGCGTTGAGACAACACAGCTTCCATGCCAGAGTCAGAGGCGTCCACCTCCACCAGACTTTGTAGTGCTGGGTCCACCTGGGCCAAAATAGGTGGACAGGAGAACAATGATTTCAGCTGAGCAAAAGCTGCCTCCACCTCCTCCATCCACCGGAATGGCACCTTGGTGGAGGTGAGGCGAGTGAGGGGTGGGGCAATAGTACTATAGTCTTTAATGAAGCAGCGATACAAATTGGCAAAACCCAGAAACTGCTGCAGCTGTTTCCGGGATGATGGGACCAGCCACTCTACCACCGCCTTTACCTTGTCCGGATCCATGAAAATCTCGTTATGGGAGATGACAAATCCCAGAAACGTGGTGGATGGGGCGTGAAACTCACATTTCTTGGTTTTGACAAACAGTTTGTTCTCCAGTAAGCACTGCAGAACCCGCCTGACGTGTACCCGATGTTCATCGAGGGACTGGGAAAAAATAAGGATGCCATCGAGATAAACAAACACAAAAGAATCCAAAAAATCCCTCAACACATCATTAATCAGTCGTTGGAACACAGCGGGAGCATTAGTCAAACCAAAGGGCATCACCAAATATTCGAACTAGCCACTAGGAGTGTGAAACCCTGTCTTTCACTCATCCCCTTCCTTGATCCTCACCAGGTGATAGGCGTTGCAGAGATCCAGATTAGTGAACACTGAGGCCCCCTGGAGGGAATCGAAGGTGGTGTTAATGAGGGGGAGAGTGTACTTATCCTTGACCGTGATGTTATTAAGCTCCCTGAAGTCAATACAAGACCTAAGCGAACCGTCCTTCTTCCCCACAAAAAAGAATCCTGCCCCCACCGCTGAGGATGACAGCCTGGTAATGCCCAAGCTTAGGAATTCTTTGATGTATTTATCCATCACCTTCCACTCTGGGGCAGAGAGGCTATAAAGCTGGCTGGATGGCAAAGGAGCCCCTGGCAGGAGGTTAATGGCACAATCATAGGGGCGGTGGGGGGGAAGTGACAGTGCTTGAGTCTTGCTAAAAACGGCGCCCAGGCCATGGTATTGGCTATGGCTATGATTAGTGGGGAACTCCCCCGGCACACGCTGGAACACTATGCCACACTGTAGCAAGAAACCCCGTGGTTCCCCTAGCTTACCACTGAATCACATGGGGGTGGAGACAGGAGTCAGCCGAGACTGCTGGGAGGGAAGAGGGGTGAAACTCGCTGGCCCTGCCATTCCCCCCGGGAGCAGGTGGAAAGGGCTGGGTCAGTGTGAGGCGATCCAGGTGGGTGTTAATCTGCATCAGTTGTGTAAGTATGACTTGCTGCTGGTGGGATAACTGATCTAACCGAGCCTCGACGATGTTAAGTCTTTGTGCGAGAGCACTGTCTGCTGGGTTAGTCTGACGGAGATGTACTGACATGTTTGGTAAAACCCAGAAGCAGACCCAGACTCGGAATAAACACAATTATCTTTTATTGCAGAGTGTATGCATGTGAGTGTGTGCGTGAGTGAAGAAGTCAGCAGCTGGGCGAGCAGAGCATGGTTCGAACTAGCAACCCTAGAAGAGAGAACAGGCAGGCGAATGAGACCAGGGTGAATAAACAAGTGAATGTTCAGTCTTACAGGATGGGCGAAGGGCTGAGGTGCTGAAGAGCTCCCAGAGGTTCAGAACCTGCTGCAGTCCGTTCCGTGTCCGAGCTGTCGCCAAAGAGTGAGGTGAAGATGTGCAGGTGAGTAAACGGTGCTCATGCAGCGTGCAGGTAGGAGTCCTGATCCGCCGCCAGGAGGAGGAGTTCAGCCGCCAGGAGGTTTCCACCTGTGCACAGGGGAGAAGAGGTGAAGCGGAGAAGGGATTGAATCCTGGAGGCTTACTTGGAGTTGGAGAGCTTAGGCTCCTAGAAGACCTGACGGAGCAGGATAAGGCAAGGGAGGAGAAACTCTGGAGCAGGATGATGAGGTAGGACAAAGAGGTCTTTCCAGACCGAAGGAGCGTTGACGTCTCCGTACAGACCAAGAGGCAGCGCAGCTTAAGAAGGCTGTCTTATGAGTGGGCCAGGTGTGCGCGCAGCTGTGGAGGCAATTAGGGCAGCAGGCATGCAGAGCAGATCACCACACATTAAGCAATGTACTGACAGTATTATCAGCCAAACTATATGTTTGCATTTCATCACTGGCTTTAAGTTACCCACATGTGTGTGCATAAAACCAACTGTGCGTTAGCCGATATGCTAGTCTGCCTTATTGTTTTCTTGCCACCCTTGCTAAGGCTAGCCACGGATGTAGTTCTAAGCTTTTTCAGGGGGGCTAAATGTGATGTATGGGAAAAGGCACGACGAACCACGCTGCAGTTGTACATACATGCGCATGACGTCACTACACCGCAGGGTATAACAGCCGGCTACCCAGGGCAAGCCAGTCTCTCTTTCTTGCTGTCCACCTTTGGTGCCACCCGGTTGCCTCACTGTGCACTCCTTCCTAGCATGTTATGCTAATTGTTCAATAAAGTTAACCTCAACACGTGGACCTGTCTGCAGACCCATTATTTCCAGACATAACAAGATGCCTTTTCTCTAAGGAACAAAGCCTTATTTAATCTTGGTTATAATATAAATGTATATATTCTCAAAAATCATACTGCAGTATTTGGGGCAGTCACTTGCATGTCTTTTTCATGGTTGCTGTAGGATTTGATTGAGTTCATTACGGTTTCCCAATCTATAATGAGAATGTCATAACTTCTTCAGTAACTGCAGAATTTATGGTTGGCTGGCTTTTCTTGTGTAAATGTGTTAAAAAGTAAAATACTTATACTAGATAGTATGACTGACTCTGTTGTTTCTCTCTTTATTAACACCAGTGCTGCATTGGTTTGATCTGTAGAAAGCCAGGCATGCTTACACACTGCATCAAGTCAGAGCTCAAGTAAGGTCATTTCTGCACATAACCCTCTGTCTAAAGCTGTATTAGAATTTGTTCAGGAAAACACACATCTAATACCTTTATTTACAGGTAATGGCTATGACAAGTGGCTTGTTGTGGAGCTCAAAATTTTACTGCTATCAGTCTATGCATATCAATTGTAAAAGGGATTATTAGTAATTATAGTTTTCAACTAGTCTGTAAAGGGTTTGGGGACGAGGGGGATGACTCGCCTATCACAGGGGCTGAGGTCGCCAAGGTGGTTAAAAATCTCCTTGGTGGCCGGGGCCCGGGGGTGGACAAGATTCGCCCTGAGTACGTCAAGGCCCTGGATGTTGTTGGGCTGTCATGGTTGACACGCCTCTACAACATTGTGTGGAGGTCGGGGACAGTGCCTTTGGCATGGCAAACCGGGGTGGTGGTTCCTCTCTTCAAAAAAGGGGACCAGAGGGTGTGCTCCAACTTTAGAGGGATCACACTCCTCAGCCTCCCTGGGAAGGTCTATGCCAAGGTACTGGAGAGGAGAGTCCGGCCGTTGGTCGAACCTCGGATTCAGGAGGAGCAATGTGGTTTTCGTCCTGGCCGTGGCACATCGGCCCAGCTCTTTACCCTCTCGAGAATTCTTGAGGGTTCATGGGAGTTTGCCCAACCAGTTTACATGTGTTTTGTGGACTTGGAGAAGGCATTTGACCGCGTCCCTCATGGTTTTTTGTGGGGGGTGCTTCGTGAGTATGGGGTATTGGGCTTGTTGTTACGAGCTATGCGGTCTCTGTACGACCGTTGTGAGAGTTTGGTTCGTATTGCCAACACCCGGTCGGAGTCATTCCCAGTGAGAGTTGGACTCCGCCAGGGCTGCCCTTTTTCACCGATCCTGTTCATAATTTTTATGGACAGGATTTCTAGGTGCAGCCAGGGAATGGAGGGTGTCATGCTTGGTGACCACAGGATCTCATCTCTGTTGTTTGCAGATGATGTTGTCCTGTTGGCTTCATCCAGCAATGACCTACAGCTCTTGCTGGGATGGTTTGCCGCTGAGTGTGAAGCGGCTGGGATGAGAATCAGTACCTCCAAGTCCGAGTCCATGGTCCTCAGCCGGAAAAAGATGGATTGTCCTCTCTGGGTTGGGGACAGGCTCCTGCCCCAAGTGGAGGAGTTTAAGTATCTTGGGGTCTTGTTCACGAGTGAGGGGAAAATGGAGCGAGAGATTGACAGACGGATTGGAGCAGCATCTGCAGTGATGCGGACGTTGTACCGGTCTGTTGTGGTTATGAGATGACTGTTGTTGTGAAATGGCGCTATATAAATAAAGTTGAATTGAATTGAATTGAATTGAATTGGTGAAGAGGGAGCTTAGTTCTAAGGCAAAGCTGTCGATTTACCAGTCAATCTACGTTCCTACTCTCACCTATGGTCACGAGCTTTGGGTAATGACCGAAAGAACAAGATCGCAGATAGAAGCGGCTGAAATGAGCTTTCTCCGTAGGATTGCTGGACTCACCCTCAGAGACAGGGTGAGGAGCTCAGTCATCCAGGAGAGGATCAGAGTAGAACCGCTGCTCCTCCACATTGAAAGGAGTCAGTTGAGGTGGTATGGGCATCTGATTAGGATGCCTCCTGGACGCCTCCCACTTGAGGTGTTTCAGGCACGTCCCACTGGGAGGAGACCCCGGGGCAGACCAAGGACTCGGTGGAGAGACTATGTCTCCCAGCTGGTCTGGGAACACCTTGGTATCCTCTCTGAAGAGCTAGAGCAGGTGGCTGGGGAGAGGGAAGTCTGGGCTTCTCTGCTTGAACTGCTGCCTCCGCGACCCGGACCTCCGGAAAAGCGGTAGAAGATGGATGGATGGATGAACTAGTCTATATAAGCCCATGACAACAACATTAGAGAATTTGTGGACTTGATTTTTGGCTTTTGATTTTGATGTGCCACTACAAGATTTTCAGTGGCCCCCATGTGGTCACCCCATGAAAATTTTCTGGAGGCGCCACTGCTGTCAGTATGAAGCTGTCATTCCCATGAAGAACCAGAAAACAGTTAATGAGACAATATGAAGTCATGATTATTGAGAAAAAATCGTCATGATGGAGTCCAGCAATTCTGCAAGGCATTTTCCCTGCAGCCACCATTATGTTTCTATTTCCCACGTCACTTGCTACAAAAATCATTTTGGTTCTTGTATGTATTTGCTGCTATAGCGGTCAATAGTGGTACTATATACACAAATAAGGTATACAAATGTGTGGAAAGAAAGGTAGACATGAATAAATAATATGTACTATGCATGTATTTACCATCCATTGAATGTTTAGGTTTCATGTGAGGCTATGCTTCTTACTTGTTATCAAATTATTCATCTGTGTGTATTATGAAGGTCTTTTTTATTTATTTAAAATTTTATTTATAGGAGGCAACCTCTCTTTTTCAAGGACGCCCTGTTCACACTTGCACAGTTACCCAATCACACCTGGAAGCTGCCTTGTGCAACCACAGTCTCACCTGTGCCCACTGAGCAGCTCCACTGGAAAGTTGGGGTTGAGGGCCTTGCTCAAGGGCACCATAGTGGGGTTAAGAAGAGTGGGGCCAACACTGCTATGCTATCTGTCCCACACATCAGTCACCAGTCCACATCCCTAACCATTAGGCCACCACTGCCCCACTTGTTTTATTGAGAGTTGCATTTTACCATTGTATGGCTAGCTTCACATCGATGAAGCTGACATCTTTTCATGACACCCAAAGACGCTTTACAATGAGTCAATTATTCATTCACACCACAGACAATGGTAGCGGTAAGCTACTTCTGTTGCCACAGCTGCCCTGGGACAGACTGATGGAATTGTGGCTGCCAATCTGCACCAACATACCAGATGGAGGAAAAGAGCATTTTTCAATCCTAAGACTATAGTGATGTTAGGGTTTTTCATCAAGGTAAGAAAGCTCATTATAAACTACTTCTAATGGTATGTTGCACATAAATGAGCTAATTATTATGTACAAAAAAAAAAAGAACAGAAAACAGTGGTGATGGTATATTCTGGTCATATCTCCACTGAGGCTGTATTTCTGGTTTGCCTGATTAACCTGTTGAACTCCGGGATTTCGCGGGCGGTCACGTCTCTGCGTCATAGTGCGTCTCAGTGTGCACTCAAAAAAAAAAAGCTGCATTTCCGTTCTTCTAGTACAGACACAGCCGCGAACAGAAAGCCAAAGGAGTGTTTGATTGGTTTAGATTTGATTGACCTCTCATTCGACTAACAAGAGCCTTGAATTGGGTTTCTGAAACCTTGAAGAACCAATGACTGAAAACCTAGCAAGAAGGACCTGCCTACCAACGACCGCAAATACAACGAGCCAATTGAAGCAGAGAAGTTCGAAGATTGAAACGCGTGCGTCCCGTGCATAAAATCTTTTTTTTCTAAGCCGCTGGGTGATTCACATTGAGACCTGTGTGTAACGGTAGCGTTAGCCACTCTCAGCCGTTAGCCAGTCTTTTTTTATTACTACTGTTCTTATTTGTTTTGAAAAATGGTTCGCAAAAACCGCAACCATGGAAGCGGAGATGGTTTGTCCGGGTCGGGTGACCAGAACCACGAGTCCGTAACAACCGGACCAGCTTCATGTTCATCTGACAATGAGGAACAGATGTTCGTCAATGACACTGCTGTTGTGGACAGGTAAGTGTTATAAGCTAAATTATTCTTTATCAGTGAAAATAGTAATAAAAATGACTTTTGACCGATTGGTAATTACAACGGTCCGTCATGGCCACAAGTGTTTTTGTGCGCCGAGCTCCTCTGTAGCAGTGGGGAGGGGGGGGTATCCTCTACATTGCAGATATTTTAGTATAATTTTTATTGCACTGTAGGTTATTTTTTCTTGTAAAAAAAGGCCACACATTTTTTACATGGCATGTTTCTTTGTGTGTGGGGGGCTTGTTTGTTCATTCATTCATTCATGAATGAACAAACAACCCCTCCCCCCACACACACACAGCCCTGAGTGTCACCTTGCATTAGAGCCCAAGATGAAGCTTCTATGTTGAAGCATTCAAAAGTTATAGACGTTTTTCACAGTTCAAAAACGCCTGGGAACAACCTGAGAAAAAAGCTGTGTAATATATTCATTTTTTGTGGTATTGTTACAAAATTTTGACCTCAGCTTGATAACACTTGGTTCTACATTTCTGTTGCATTTTCCAGCCAGTATCTGACAGCTGTGTGTTATTTGCAATCATTTGTATCTAAAAAAAACACCCAGGCGAACTTTATTTTCTTCAAATTCAGTATGTTTAGATGACTGTTACTCAGTGGCAGGAGCACTTAGAGAGAGTATGACTGTTTTGCCAAAAAATTCAGTGTTTTCTTTTAAATGAGACCAATCCCATGAAGATGCTGCAAAGGGTTGAAGAACAGCTTTTGATTTACTTTGGGTACGTTATTTTTAGGCGTTTTTAGGGAAATTGACCAGAGTTCAACAGGTTAACAGTTGAGTTGAACTGATGTTACCTCTGTGCAATGATCTGGACACCAGACTTTATGAGAGAAAAAAAATATATCAGAGAACAGTAGGATCCAGACTTGGGGATCATTCTAGAATTGCAGGACATTTTCTCTCCCACTCATTAAATTGACAATAATTCATGCAAAAAATACTAAATCATACATTTATTCTGTAGATTATGCTTATACTGAGACAAACTGTCACTAAAGTTGTTGAAAAAGTAGTCCCAAAATATTATTGAAGCTCTAAAATACTTATGAAGCAGCTCCTATAATAACATTTTTCTCTTGTCCCAGGTCCTTGCTAACCAAATTGCATATTATGTCATGAACGCACCTGTTCACGGGCAAAAAATAGGATACCAAACGCTCGCTGTAGATTTGCACATTTATTAACTTAAACACAAACAAAAAGAGGTCACATACAATTACAATGGAAGAAATGAAATAACATAACCACTGGAGGAGAGTTGGGCTCAGCGTCAAAGGTATAAAGTCAGGGAACGCCTGACCAGGTAGAAAGCTCAGCCAGAGGACCCCAAGTGCAATAGGGCTCGACGGCTGAGAAAAACAGAGGGGAAAAAAGGCATCAAGATGGAGCTCACCAACTTATCTCAACAGCAGGACCTAAACCATGAAAAATAGGTCACGGCAGGAGAAGAGGAAGAAGAAGGAGGACACGACAACAGCAGAAGTTGTCGTGTCCCATAAATACACACACACATAACCAAAGACAGGTGTAATCCATGAGTAGCAAATGGACAGCAGCTGTGCAGCCCCGAAGGGATTGACAGCCGGAAGCTGGACAGCGCTGTCAAAATAAACAAACCGGAAACAAGAAAATAAAACACAACGAAACTTGAAAATACCATAATAATCTTGGAGAAAACAGAAAATAAACAGAAAAACACTCACTGGGCAGAGAACCTGGGCACAGCTCTAGCCCGTGCCCCAGGACCATGACAGAGCACCCCCCCCCCAGACACCCGAGGGTAACATCACAAAAAAGATAAGAAAACAAAACCTCCCACACACAAAGAAAGGGCCCACCCTGGGGGAGGGGAGGAGGGGGAAACCAGGAATGGAAGGACCAAAACCAGAACAAAAAACCAAAAGAAAACACTCATGAATCACACTCATATACACACTCATTGGCTACTATAGGTGGCCAAACAGGACTCTAAGCCCGACCAATGAGTGGGTGAAACAGTTCAGGCGGACTTCCCGAGTCCCACGACCACCAGCATGTGTGCTGGGACACGTTGGGTGGCCTTCCCATACCCCAGAACCAACAAGACTGAGGAAGCAGTCTGCCAGGCGGTCTTTCAAGAAGAACCTCTTGGGATGCACCCACGGTGGCCCCAGGCTGGGGCAGAGTTGCACCTGCGGTGGCCCCGAACTAGGGTAGAGTTGCACTCGCGGTGGCCCTGGGCTGGGGATGAGTTGCACCTGTAGTGGCCCCAGGCTGGGGCTGAGTTGCATCCACGGTGGCCCCGAGCTGGGGCTGAATTGCACCCATGGTGGTTCCGGGCTGGGGCTGAGTTGCGCCTGTGGTGGCCCCGGGCTGGGGCTGAGTTGCACCTGTGGTGGCCCCAGGCTGGGGCTGAGTTGCACCTGTAGTGACCTTGGGCTGGAGCAATGATGCACTCGCGGTGGCTCCAGGTTGGAGCAATGATGCACCCACAGTGGCTCCAGGTTGGAGCAACGATACACCCGTGGTGGCTCCGGGCGGAGGCAACACCGCACCTTCGGTGGCTTCGGGTGGGAGCAACACTACACCGTCAGTGGCTCTGGGCGGGAGCAACGCCACACCCTTGGTGGCTCTGGGCGGGAGCAACGTTGCACCCTCGGTGGTTCCTGGTGGGAGCAATGATGCACCCTCAGTGGCTCCAGGTGGGAGCAACGCTGCACCCTCGGTGGCCTCAGCCAGAGCGGAAGCAGCACCCACGGAGGTACCGGGCTAGGTCGGAGCATCCGCGACAACCTCAGCAGGAGGAGCTGAACCCACGATAGCTTCAGGCGGCGAGCCTGGATGCACAAAGACTTATGGCTCAGGTGGCTCTTCCCCAGCGACCCTTGGAGGAGGCTCAGAAAAGTCAAGCAGAAAAACAGGGTCAGGGTCACCAGCAGTGGCGGAGCCCAACGTGGTGAGCTCAGGTGCAGCTGATGGCTGCACTTGGCTCTCCTCCCCATGAGCCAGACAATATCTCCCCAATATGGAAACAATATGAATAGAGGAGGGCACTTGCCTGGACTCAAGATCCACCGCCATCCAGGACTCCATCGATCCAGGCGGCAGTGCTCCGGGCTCAGGCCTCCAGAGGTTTGGTTGCAACTCTGCTGTGGCAGCCTCCGCAGCAGGCGTGATGGTGTGTGCCATTCAGGTGCCCCCAGGCGAAGTGACCCACACTGGTGACTCCTCCGGCATGGCAGCTGGGGGTCGACTCTCCGCTGGCACTGGAACAGGGTTCTCCAGGGCCACAGGTTCCTCCATCGACCGGCGGCTCAGTTCAGGGACCGGTGGGCACTCAAGGACGGATGGAGGAAACACGGAGAGGGCAAGAAAAGAATTAATTGCAGCAGGTGGAGAAAGCCCAGTGGACTGCAGGGACTGAGTTTCCTCTCCAGGAATCAGGCAAGAAAATTTGCTTTTTAATGATGGAAAACAAGAGTTCACTTGCCTGAGTTCCTGGGAGGTGATGGATTCCGCTGCTGCTTCAGGGTCCAGCTCCGTCTCTCCGGGAGCCTCAAGAGTTGTCTGGATGAAGGGTGATGACGTAGACTTGAGGCGGGAGTGGCGAGCCTTCCGCCCCCATGAACGCTTCTTCTGCCTGGGTTGAACTGAGGGGAAATCCTCCAGCAGCTCCACAACTCATTGTCTAGTTTCATATATTATTGTGATAAGAGGAGTCAGAGCTGGGTAGCTCCACAGATTAGGGCAAGTCTCAATCAACCTGGCAGCAAAGTCCACGAAGCCATAGATGGTCTTGGGAGTGTGGGTGACCTGAGCCTTAGAAGCAAAATCCACAACATCCTCTGCCATCGCACACTCCTCCTCACTCAATCCCAAAACCCTCAAGTCCATGATAAGCTCCCAAGCGTAGGTGAACACACAAAAAATGGAAAAACTCAGAGACACCACAGCTGGGTTTCACTGGCCGTTACATTCAGTCATATGGGCCTCTCTGAGGTGCAGAGAACCCAAACGCTAATGGTGCTGTGCAATTTATTAAACAAAAGAATAAGCATAAAGTGCTCCAACAGGCTTAGTGGCAAGCAAAAAATCAAGAATAACACTGAGCACTCCCAAACTAACTGGTGAGCGAGGAAGGGGATAAAGAATTAACCCAGAGAATCAGAATCAGAATGAGATTTATTGCCATTGTTCATGTAGTACACAAAGAGAGCTCCTACATGCAAACTGGTGAGTGAGGGGAAAGGATTACTTACAGAAGATTCACCAGAGCAGATAGTGCTCTGGTGGGGGAGAAAGTTGACACTTCAGACAAACAACTCAAAAAGAAAAAATGCCAAAACCTACAGCGGCTGGTGTCCACACTGGCCATGTCCTTCTGTCATGAACGCGCCCGTTCACGGGCAAAAAATAGGATACCAAACGCTCGATGTAGGTTTGCACATTTATTAACTTAAACACGAACAAAAAAATGTCACATTGTAGAGGGTAAAAGGGAAAGGTTATGGAGGCGAGGAACGAGGTGGTCGACACAGATTCTTTATTGAACCCTCTATCATATGTACAGCCTGTGATCCCAGCATAGACTCTGGGGCTGTGAAGAGCCTAGTCTGGAAAGCCTCTGCCTCAGTCCCTCTGTGCTCTCTTATATAGCTTTATTGATCTGCGCGTAGGAACTGAGGCTGGTGCATATTCATTAGGTCTGACAAAGGCCATGAGTGGCAAGATTATAATAACACGTTTTATACAAAAACACTGTGTGGCACTATTAACATAACACATGTTACCTTCCTACCATACATTCGCCTCCCTGTGCTGTAGTTTAAAGCAGCACGAGGCGGAGACATCTTAGAGTCCATTATCCAGCCCCTCTGTCTGCTTCTGGGTGAGAGATAATGTCCGTCCGCAGTGTGCTGGCATTGCCACAACATACAATTACAATGGAAGAAATTAAATAACACAACCGCTGGAGGAGAGTTGGGCTCAACGTCAAAAGTACAAAGTCAGGGAATGCCTGACCAGGGAGAAAGCTCAGCCGGAGGACCCCGAGAGCAATGGGGCTTGACAGCAGAGAAAAACAGAGAGGAAAAAAGGCACCAAGACGGAGATCACCAAGGGGGGGGAACCTAAACCATGAAAAATAGGTCACGGCAGGAGAAGAGGAAGAAGAAGGACATGGCAACAGCAGTTGTCATGTCCCATAAATACACACACACATAACCAAAGACAGGTGTAATCCATGAGTAGCAAATGGACAGCAGCTGTGCAGCCCCTGAGGAATTGACAGCTGGAAGCTGCACAGCGCTGTCAAAATAAACAAACTAGAAACAAGAAATCAAAACACAACGAAACTTGAAAACATCATAATAATCTTAGAGAAAACAGAAAAACGCTCACTGGGCAGAGAACCTGGGCACGGCTCTAACCCGTGCCCCAGGACCATGACATATCAAGTATGACTGTTAAGTTATAAATTCCCTTTTTTGTTGTTTTGTTGGGGGTGTTTTTGTTTGCTTTCTTTTTGTGTGTTGTCCCATCCAGCTACAATGATTACCGGCCCGTAGCACTGACCCCTATCATTATGACGTGCTTTGAGTGGCTGGTCATATAGAACATCAAGTTCATCCTCCCCCTCTCCCACGACCCATATCAGTTTGCATACAGGTCAAACAGATCCAAAGAAGATGCCATCTCTGCTGCTTTCCATCCAGCCCTCACCCACCTGTACCCAAAGAACTCCTATGTGTGAATGGTGTTCTTGGACTTCAGTTCAGCATTCAACACAATCATCCCCCAGCACCTAATGCAAAAACTCAGACACTTGGGACTCAAAACCTCTCTCTGTAACTGCGTGCTGAACTTTCTCACAGGGAGGCCACAGAATGTGTGGGTCAGCAGTAACACCTCCAAGACCATCACACTGAGCACAGGGGCCCCACAAGGGTGCGTCCTCAGCCCGCTGTTCTTCACCCTGCTGACCCATGACTGTGTACCAGCCTACAGCACCAACCAAATCATCAAGTTTGCAGACAACACGACGGTGGTGGGCCTCATCACCAACAATAAGGTGGCCAACTACAGAAATGAGGTGAGCCAACTGGCCCAGTGGTGTAAAGACAATAATCTCTTCCTGAACGTGGGAAAAACCAAGGAGATTGTGGTCGACTTCAGGAGAGAACACACACAGCATCCCCCTCTGATCATCAATGGAACAGCTGTGGAGAGGGTGAGCAGCACCAAGTTCCTGGGGGTGCACATCTCTGAGGACCTCTCTTGGTCCAACAACACCACAACATTTGCCAAGAAGGCTCAAACTCGCCTCTCTTTCCTCTGCAAACTGAAAAAAGCACGAATCCCACCCCCCATCATGTGCTCATTCTACTGGGGCACCAATGAGAACATCCACACCAACTGCATCACAGTGTTGCATGGAACTGCACCGCCTCCTGCTGGAAGACACTACAACGCACAGTGAAAGCAGCCAGCAAGATCCTCGGTGCCCCTCTGCCCCCCATCTTGGACAGATTATCTACCTCACCTGCCTCACCCGCAGAGCCATCAACATTGTGATACCTCCCACCCCTCACACTCCCTCTTCAGCCCCCTGCCCTCAGGGAAAAGGTACCAGAGCCCCCAGGCCCGCTACACAAGACTGCTAAACAGCTTTGTTCACCAGGCCATCAGGACCCTGAACTCTGTCCACCCCCCACCCCCCCACCGCCAGACCATAACACACTCACCCACATAATAACTACCTCAGCTGTTTGCACAGAAAGACTGGCACACCAACAGTAATACATCTGCTGCTGTATGTCTTTGCACCTTACTGTAACCATTTGCAAAAATGCCATATCTGCTGCTTCTTCTTCTTCTTCTTTTAGATTTGATTGGCGGTTAGCAACCAGCTTACAAGTGCATTACCGCTACTGAAATGATTATCATCACTCTATATCTTTGTATAAGGAGTTCTGAGCAACTCCCTATGTGTGAAAAAATTATCTGTCCTTGGACTGTGTCCTAGGTGCGGATGTCATGATGTGCATTGTCTGTTATTGCAATACTGATCATTTGCAGTCCAATCTGTCACTGTCTGCACCTACACTACCACATCGAATTTGCAACTACGAGTATTACTGCTCTAGTTTTTCTGTATTTACAGTGTATAATGCTGGGTTTTATCGTTTATCTTTATTTGGACTATGGGATGTCTGGGTTTTATCTTTTGTTGCTATTTGCACTACAGGTAGTATTACTGTACATAGACTGCAGTTGTTTTTCCAGCCTTATTCCTTTTTTTATATTGCTTACACTGGTGGAGAGAGAAATGGCATTTCAGTTATCCCGTATGTCCTGTATGTATAGTAGTATTGACAAATAAAATCTCTGAATCTTAATACATGCATCTTGGAACTGCTAAAACCATTTATTTAAAATAAGCATATTTTAAATAATATTAATTAAGCTCCTGAAGTGGTGTCCAACAATAAGATAAGATAAGATAAGATAAGATAAGATAAGCCTTTATTAGTCCCACAATGGGGAAATTCCGGGATTGCAACAGCACAGGGACAGCAGCACTCAGAGCAACAATCAGAAGGCAAGAAAAAACAACATCTAGCAAACATATGTCCATATTACTATAAATGTATATATATAGACACACAGTGCAGAGCATTATGGCTGGTGGATGTGCAGCAGAAAGTCTAAGCTCTCTCTCCGCGGATGCAGCGGGCCAGCTGGAAGTCTTTGGGCATGATGGTGACCCCCTTAGCGAAGAAGAGACCCACCAGGTGGGTCTCGCTGGTCTCCTGCAGAGCCATGACAGCGAAACTCAGGAAACGCAGGACGGTCTTGAAGTCCTGAGCGATCTCCCTCACCAGGCGCTGGACAGGCAGCTTACGGATGAGCAGCTCCGTGGATTTCTGGTAGCGACGGATCTCTCTCAGAGCCACGGACCTGTGACGGCGAGGCCTCTTCACTCTGCCGGTGGCCAGAGCGCCTCTCCGAGCAGCCCTGGTGGCTAGCTGTCTCCTGGGGGGCTTCTTCCTCCAGTAGATTTTACGGGCGGTCTGCTTGGTTCTTGCCATCGCTCTTTATTATTCTGTCTTATATTTCTTTCACGCCGCCTAAACTCCAGCCCGGCACCCGCTTCGTTTTCGCTACAGCTCCCGGTATGTCGAGTTTCCCATTAGCACCGGGTGGCGGCCAAGTGCTAGCTAGCACTAGCTCCTCCCCGCTGTAACGTCTCCCGCTGCAAACCGTGGCTCCGTCCGCCGACCCGGGAGATCCCCGGGGCGATCCGTGCGTCCGTGATATATATACAGAGTGAAAGGTGTAGAAAGAAGAAGGAAGATAAAAAAAAAGGCTGTTGCAACAGGCAGCCGACTCGTGTGGCGCCGCCGGTCCGGCAGAGCCGGAACCGGAAAAAAAAATGTGGCTGTATCTCAACTCAGGTTCTGCATCCTCCAAGTGCGCATTTGTAGGTCACATACGTCACTGCGCTGCATCGAAGGCTATCCCATTCCATGGGCTGCTTCACATACGGCCACTGATCTCTATAAAAAACCTGAATAGCTCATGTCCCATTAGCTAGTACAGAGCCGAGTGAAGCCACCTGGCCGCCATATTAGTACACCCAAAACACTCAGCGAGTCAATGGAGAATGATTGGGTTAAGTAGTAAACGGTGCCACTTTTACCTCAATAACTTCTCAAAATATTAACAGATTTTGAACTTCTTGATATGGAGACACAGCTTATAATCTTGCACAACTGGTGAACTACAGCAATTGAGTTTCCATTGTATTTAGCGGCTGTGGGAAGAAGACATCTCTATTGTCATTCAGTTCATACAGCCAATCATGAACAGTTGAACGAAATTACGTTTCTCCTAGCTACAATGTTAATCACATGTAGAATCAGAGGGGTCGCTGCCATGCAAAGCGCCACCACAAACAACTTCTTCCCCCTTTCTATTACGCTGAGCACCAAGCCAGAAGGTGGGAAGTACCATTTTTATATGGTCTTTGGTATGACCTGGCCGGGACTTGAACCCCCAACCTCCCGATCGCGGGGCGGATGCTCTATCAACTAGGCCACCACTCTGGTGGAAGGCTGGATAATCGGAAAAGTCAAGCCAAGGCGAGTACATAGTTCTGTGAGAAATGCATGCAGTGTGTTTAGGCATGTCGTCATAATAGTCCTAATGATAGTCCTATATGAGTAAACTAAAATATCATGAAGTGCTTTAATCTTACTAAGTACCTAGACCAAATCTAATTAACAAAATATGGGATCATAACCTTTTCATAAAGGTCCTATTTAAATTGAGGTAAAATTTTGAGAAAAAAGGCCTCACATATTTTCTGTGATGGTGTAGATCTAGGCCTTGCTATACATAGCCCATTTAACTAGTTTAGACTAACCATATATTGAAATAATTTGTCATACTGTGATGAATAGGCCCAAATTGTCATAAATTGCCCTGGCAGGGGCAGATTAAACACTCCAATCGCCAGCTGTGAGTTTGCACATTTAATAACGAAAAAGCACAAAAATACAAAACAACACAAAAACACAACATTTACAAAAATGGTAGGAATCTGGCTAGTGTGAAGAGGACCCTCTGCAGGATCAACCCACGCAAGGCAGCTGGCCCACACAACATACCGGGTCACGTCCTGAAGGACTGTGCAGAGGAGCTTAAGAATGTCCTGGCCGACATCTTAAACATCTCCCTGTCTCAAGCTGTTGTCCCCACATGCTTTAAGATTGCCACAATAATACCAGTCCCAAAGAAACCCGTCCCATCTAGCTACAATGACTACCAGCCAGTAGCACTGACCCCCACTATAATGAAGTGCTTCGAGCGGCTAGTCATGCAGAACATCAACTCCACCCTGCCTCCCTCCCATGACCCATTCCAGTTTGCAGGCCAAACAGATCCACAGAAGATGCCATCGCTGCTGTTATCCATCCAGCCCTCACCCACCTGGATTCAAAAAACTCCTATGTGTGCATGCTGTTCTTGGACTTCAGTTCAGCATTCAACACACTCATCCCCCAGCACCTGATACAAAAACTCAGACACCTAGGACTCAAAACCTCTCTCTGTAACTGGGTGCTGGACTTTCTCACAGGGAGGCCACAGCACGTGTGGGTCAGCAGCAACACCTCCCAGACCATCACACTGAGCACAGGGTCCCCACACGGGTCCTCAGCCCGCTGCTCTTCACCCTGCTGACCCATGACTGCATACCAGCCTACAACACCAACCACATCATCAAGTTTGCGGACGACACGATGGTGGTGGGCCTCATCACCAACAACGAGGAGGCCAACTACAGAAATGAGGCGAGCCAACTGGTCCAGTGGTGTAAAGACAATAACCTCTTCCTGAACACTGGAAAAACCAAGGAGATTGTGGTTGACTTCAGTAGGGGTCACACACGGCACCCCCCTCTGATCATTGATGGTGCAGCTGTGGAGAGGGTGAGCAGCACCAAGTTCCTGGGGGTGCACATTTCTGAGGACCTCACCTGGTCCAACAACACCACATCATTGGCCAAGAAGGCCCAAACTCACCTCCATTTCCTTCACAAACTGAGCTGAGGATGAGTCCCACCCCCCATCATGCAGTATTTCTACTGGGGCACCATTAAGAGCATCCTCACCAACTGCATCACGGTGTGGTACGGAAGCTGCACCACCGCCTACTGGAAGACACTACAACACATAGTGGAAGCAGCCAGCAAGATAAGTGGTACCCCCCTGGCCCTGCCCCTGCACCTATATCTACCCCACCCGCCTCAACCGCAGAGCCATCAGCATCACAGGCGACACCTCCCACCCCCTACACTCCCTCTTCAGCCCCCTGCCCTCGGGGAAAAGGTACCAAAGCCTCCGGTCCCACTCCACAAGACTGCCGAACAGCTTCATTCATCAGGCCATCAGGACCCTGAACTCTGTTCACTTCCCCCCGCCCCCCTCCCCGGACAGTAACACAATCACCCGCACAATAACTACCTCAGCTGCTGGCACAGAAAGACTGGCACACCAACAGTAATACTGTTGTTTGTTGTACTTTTGCTGCTGTATGTCTCTGCACACTAACTGCAACCATTTGCACAAATGCCATATCTGCTGCTGTCACTGCTATACTGACCACGTGTAATCATATCTGTCATTATCTGCACCTACACTACTGCACTGAAATGCCACTATGGGTATTCATCTGTAGCTGTCTGTATGTAGGATTGTTGGGTTTATTATTTATTGTAGCTAATCATTTATCTCTATGGAGATCAGGGTTCATCTGGCTGCCACTGACACCACGGGTTGCATTACTTCACATAGACTGTACATAGACTGTTGCTATTGCTGTTTGTTTTTCTTTTTTTCCAGACTTATTCCTTTTCTTTTTTTTTATAAAATGCACACCAGTGAAGAGAGAAAAACACCATTTCAATTCTCCTGTATGTCCTGCATGTATAGTAGTATTGAAAATAAAATCTTTGAATCCTGAATCTTGAATAGCGGGGTAAATAGCACGGAGGCTGAGGCGTATAGTAAATGCCAGAACACTTTACTAAAAGCGCTATATAAGTGCAGGTTAGTTAGTTAGTAGTTAGTTAGTTAGTTTACCAAGAGATGAGAGACAGGGGATTCCCGTCTGATCATTGAGATGAGAGAGACGTAAATTAACACCTGACATTGAGAAGGACATTACATTGAAGGACACTTTTGTCCACCATGCCATCACACTCTGTAACTCCTCACTTGGGGGTGGGGGGACATAGAGTACAGAGGACAGTAGGGCATTCATAGTGCAATAACCTTAACTTAACCACACTTGTACAAGCCATATTTAACCTTGCATTTATATTGTGTATATTAAGTGTTTATTTTTTTCTTCTTTGCTTTTCTGATCTGTACGCTCCTTTTATGTGTTGCTGGAAATTTTAAATTTCTCAAAGGGAGTCATCCCAAAGGGATTAATAAAGTTAAAGTTAAGTCTAAGTCTAAGGAATGAACTGAGCAGCCATCCTTAAATAGGGCAAGCAGAAATTAACACAAACGATCAACAGGTGGGGGTCACATGAGCAAAGATAATGAGCTCAAATCAGTGGCAAGTGTGACAGCCTGTGAACAGAAATGACACAAGGAAGTAAACAAGGTGACTGTCAAAATAAAAGCACAGGGGAATGCATGAAATTCATGAAACAGAAGAATGAACAGAATATACTCCACACACTAGCTATTCAAGGACCGGATAGAAGAAAGAAACAAACTCAATATACACTTTAAGAAGAGAACTAAGGAGAGGGTGAGGATAAGAAGAAATACAAAACCAGGGAGAACTCATAGCGCAAGACTAATAAATATTGAGACTATGAAAAGAAACCTCGAGACAAGGATAATAATAAACAGGAAAATAAATTGGAATACAAGATAATACAGAAATACATAAAATAACCAAACTAAGATAAAATAACAAGAAACTAAGAACATTAACAAAAGGACAAACTCAGATAACAAAATACACCAAACCATACTCAATACAAAATAAACCAAGATGAAGAAATACAGAAAATGATTCTAAATAAGAATCTAAATAAGGGCAGTGAGGTGGCGAAGTGGTTAGCACTGCGGCAGCACAGCAACTCAACCTTGGCCAGGGGATCCTGGGTTCGATCCCAGCCCCCAACCAACAGTGATCTGTGTGGAGTTTGCATGTTCTCCCCGTGTCTGCATGGGTTTACTCTGGGATTTCTCCGGTTTCCTCCCACATGCCAAAAACATGCACGTTAGGTTAATTGGCATCAAAACTGGGGATTCTAAATTGTCCTTAGGTATGACTGTGAGAGTGAATGGTTGTCTGTCTGTGTTGGCCCTGCGATGGACTGGCGATCTGTCCAGGGTGTACCCTGCCTCTGGCCCAAAGATGCTGGGATAGGCTCCAGCCACCCCGCGACCCAAAAAGGATTAAGCGGAAGAAGATGGATGGATGGATGAATGGATTCTAAATAAACTTAAGACCTGAGCACAGCTCTCTACCTGTGTTCAGTATCATGACACAAATGGAATAAAACTTAAGGCCTAATGCTAATTCTTATATAATTATCTTCATCAAATTTAGGATTCTGATACGACATGACACCTTCCCTCCTGCTTGCACATCCTGGGCTTGGGACCAGGCAATGGTGCAGTTAAAGGTGATTGGTAATCAACAAAAATCTGCATGTAGAATTGATACAGTGTTGATTGGTAATCAGTAGTTGACGACCAGCATCAGGAATAATTTAACACAGATAAAGACTGTCAGATGATCAGGAATCAGAAGTCCTCCTTAAGTGTCCTTGGTGATCACTATTCTTGGTAAGCATATTATAAATAATTCATCATCATATGTGTACCACCATCATGACCATTAAGCATTGATGACCAGCATCACAAGTAAATTAAGAGTTCACAGATATTTACACTATATGATGGCCAGCATCCTGACTAAATTAATTGATCCAGCATACTAGTCATCATATTTTGCAAATTAGATTAGGCCCAGGCACTTAATAGCAAGATTAAAGCACTGCTTGATAGTTTAGTTTACTCATATAGGACTATCATTAGGACTATTATTATGACAATACACACTTACTGCATGCATTACTCACAGGTCTACTCGCCTTGACTTGACTTTTCCAATTATCCAGCCTTCCCACGGCCACTAAACATAATGTCAGCTCGATTTATACAGTTCACTGGTTGCACAAGATTATAAGCTGTGTCTCCATAACAAGAAGTTCAAAATCTGTGAATTTTTTGGGAAGTTATTGAGGTAAAAGTGGTACTGTTTACTACTAAACCCATTCATTCTCCATTGACTCGCTGAGTGTTTTGGGTGTACTAATATGGCAGCCAGAGAGTTTCTGGTCGCTATGTTGTGTGGGGATTTGGCCTTTGAGGCTTGTCGTAGCCGACGCCAGGCGCACAAGGTGGTGACATCAGGTGGGCTACGACCAGTGTGTTTAAGTGCAACTTAAGCTAACAGAGTTCAATCCGTTGCTTGGCATAGCTTGGCTCACATCTCACTCTTTTGGTACATAACATTTGGCGACTGAGGATTAAACCATGGGGGCGTGGGCAAGACCACCACCTCCATTCTTGGAGTCATCGGCTGTGCCAGCCACACTGTGATGCCACTGGTTGGAGGCTTTTGATGCCTATATCGTCGTGGCTGGCCTGGACGGTGCAGACGAAGTGAGACGGAAGAGCGTTCTAATCCATTGCCTCGGCAAAGAAGGATAGCGAGTGCTTTGTGCGCTGGGTAGCATGGGCTCTTTGGACAAGTGTTTGTGTATGATGGATGAATTTTTTGTTGACCAGCGTAACATCACATCATGAAGATACAGATTCTTTGACCACTGTCAGCAAGCGGGTGAGTCCACGCATCATTATCTTATGGAGCTCCGTGACCTAGTGAGCACGTGCGCCTTTGGCCTTTGGAAGAAGAGCAAATTTGTGACAAGCTTGCGTATAGCACGAGCAACGAGTGGCTAAAGGAGAAGTTGCTGCTAACAAAGGACAATTTTACGCTATGTCAAGTGATGCAAATGGATAGCTAAATCAAGTCCGCTACCCAGCTAGGAATGTAAGTATTGGCTAGCGAACATCTAGCCATGCAAGTTTCCTCTCCACATCAGACCCATAGCAACCCAGCTAGCTACACGGGGCGAATTCCCACACGGCGGTGGACCATGGCATGGGCAGGAGCAGGAACCCAGGGACTGTGTGGCGGCTGTGGTTCCCCTTATCACCAGGCGGGCTTGTCCGCCTGCCCTCACTAGGAGGAAAAAAGCTCTACAACTGCGGTCAAGCTAATCACCTGGCTAGGGTTTGCACCACTGCTGACAAGTTGATGGATTCGGGACTTGTGGGTGTAGCCTCGGTGTGTAGCAGGCGCCAACAATTGACAGCTAAAATGGTATGTGGTCCAGCTCGACGGAGTCGACATACCGCTCATGGTAGATTTGGGCACTGCAAAATCCATATTTAAGTGTGTCCACACTAAAAAAAACATTTTTCAAAAAAAGCCTATTGTAGCGGGCACTGTGAATATGTTTGGCTATAGACATGCGAAGATTGGCATGTGGGCACGGTCAGTTTCTCTGTGGTGTGTGGGCCAAAGGTTATTCCTGTGTTCACCTTTCAGGTTTCATGCCATGGGGCTGACTTGTTGAGTATTGACTTATTGGGAGAGTTAGGATTCTCCATCACGGACCCAGTGGGCTCCATGGTGCTGACTGTTTCTCCCAGGTGGCATGTTCGCTGGCCAGCGCTGTTTGCAGGCTTGGGCTGCGTGATGGCTTTCAACCACCATCTGCTCATCAACCCGAGTGTGATGCCCAAAATCCAATCTCTTCGGTGGCTACCACTCGTCCTGCGGGACATCACAGTAGAGCTGAACAAACTACTGAGCACCGGCGTTATCGAGAGCATGGATGCCTCACCATGGATCTCGAATATTGTGGTGGCCAAAAAGAAGACGGGTGGCATCCGACCATGCATTGACCTCAGAATGGTTAACAAAGTGATCATTCCGGACAAATATCCACTGTCCACGATGGAAGAGCTCACTGCAATGTTCAGCGGCTTCAAGGTGTTTTCAAAACTGGACCTCTGTCAAGGTTATTTACAAGTGCCCCTCCACCCAGCCAGCCGCAACCTGACAGCGTTCGTGACCCACATGAGCATTTTCAAATATACCCACATGCCTTTTGGCCTGAGTTCGGCACCAAGTTGTTTTCAGAAAATCATGTCCACTATTCTCACTGGTCTCAAGGGTTGGGTGGTGTATCTGGATGACATCATGGTACACAGCGCGTCATGGGTGGCGCACAACGAATGTTTGGAACAAGTGACGGAGGTGCTGCTAGAACACGGGGTTATGCGAACGGGGGAAAGTGCATCTTCACAGCTGAATCCATTGAGTTTGTGGGATTTCGGCAGTCGGCTTAAGGCCTGAGGCCCCTGCACTCGAACATGGAGGCAGTCCTGCGACTTCTGGACCCCACGATGCCTGCACAAATTTCCTCATTCCTGGGCATGGTAAACTTCTACGGATGTTTCATTCCCTATTATTCAGATACTACTGAACCTCTTCAAGCCCTCCGCTCCGTGGCAGCGGACCCCAGCCTGCTCAGCAGTGGTTGTTAAACTGAAATCTCAACTCACCTCCCTGCCAGTGTTGGCCCATTTTGACCCTCAATGCCCCACTTTTGTGACTTGTGATGCGTCTGATTCTGATTGGAGTCAGGTCAGGCATTGGTTTGCTTGCTACCGGATAACCATGAAAGCCAATACTACCTGACTCATGGGTCAGGATGCCAGCGACTAAACCGGCAACCCTGCCTTTTCGGGGATGTAGAGGGTGAAACTGGGCTTCCTGGCAGGACTAAAAACAATATCTGTCACAGGTCTGTGGTGGACCACTCCCAGTTACACGGAGTGAGACTGGACATCCTGGAAGATAAACAGCACATCTGTCACAAGACCTGTGGTGGACTTTTGCCAGTTGGTGCACTGTGACATGCACTACACAAAGAGCAGAGATAAACAAACCTATCATCTGGTCAGTCACTGCAACAGATACGGAAGTCAGTTTGTCTTGGTCTGCCCTTGCCATTGATAACATTTTTATCTGCCAAGAATGTGCAGCTAGTCCAGCAAAAGCTAGCAGTACTTAAATACTTTGCAAGCAGTTTCATGAAATGGTCAGTCAGAAAGCAACTCATACTGGCTTGGACGTTGCCCGGGTTAACAAGGTCCACGCTGATCTATTCATACTCCAACAGGCAGCGAAAAGTATGCTAGGAGCAGGAAGAGAGAAGAAGAGGAAAACAGCAGCCTTGTGTGTAGCAGAATGAAACGTACGCACTCTGATGGACAGATCAATATCACAGCGCCCAGAAAGACAGACTGTACTTGTGTCCTTGGAAATGAACAGGTACAATGTGGACATATCTGCACTTAGTGAAACAAGATTGCCTAAATATGACAGTTTGAAAGATCATGGGTACATCTTCGTCTTTTTTTTTTTTTGATTTTTGATTTTGTATACTTTATTGATCCCCAGAGGGGAAATTGAGGGCATCCGCGTGGATGGATGAAGCAGCCACGGTACGGCGCTATCCCTTAACCATTCACACACACATTCACACCTAGGGCCACTTTAGAGTCTCCAATTAACCTAACCTGCATGCTTTTTGGCCTATGGGAGGAAACCAGAGAAATCCCAGAGTAAACCCACACAGATAGGGGGAGAACATGCAAACTCCACACAGATCACTGTTGGTCAGGGGCTGGGATCGAACCAGGGATCCCATGGCCAAGGGTGAGTTGCTGTGCTGCCGCAGTGCTAACCACTGCACCACTGTACTTTTGGAGTGGGAAATCAACTCAAGAAAGGAGAGAAGCAGGAGCAGACTTTGCAGTTAGAAAGGAGATAGCAGCAATGCTTGATGAGGAACTGGTGCCAATCAATGACAGGATAATGACTATGAGACTCCTGCTACAGCGGAAGATGTATGCCACACTCATCAGCGTGTATGCCCCAACAATGACCAACACAGAGGAGGCGAAGGAAGAGTTCTACAGTGATTTGTGTGAGCTCATCAGGCGTTTTCTGTCTGATGACAGGCTGATACTCATTGGAGATTTTAATGCTAGAGTTGGTTCAGACACTGAGAAATGGAAAGGAGTGCCAGGCAGTCATGGAGTAGGGAAGTACAATGCTAATGGAGAACTTCTACTTGCACTTTGTTCAGAGTACAACCTTGTGATAAGCTACACCCTATTTAAGCACAAGGATAAACACAAGAAGACATGGATGCACCCAAGATCCAAACACTGGCACTTGTTAGACTACATCATAGTAAGGCAGAGAGACATAAGATGTATTGGACACCAGAACAATGAGAGGTGCGGACTGTGGTACTGATCATGCTATGCTGAGATCTAGAAAAAGGATTTGTAGACAAAAACAGCACTGCAGGATGGGTACGAAGTCACCACGGAAGCTAGACACTAGTGCGCTGAAAGGCCAAAAGAAGCAGGAAGAACTTACACAGGAAATGGATGAAAACTTGAAAGACTGAGACAGCAACAACTCAGAGAAAGACATAGAAGAGAAATGGGAAACACTGAAGGATATGGTGTATCAGACAGCGAGTGATGTTTTAGGCCACCCTGAGAGGAAACATCAAGATTGGTTTGATGAGCATGACGAACATCTGAAGAAACTACTAAAAGCAAGGAATACAGCTAGGCAGGAAAATCTACAGTGTAACACAAGGTCGAAGAAGAAAAAATACTCAAAGGCTCAGAGTGAGCTACAGAAGTACACCAGAGAGATGAAGTCCAACTGGTGGGATGAAAAAATGGAGAAACTTCAAACTGCAGCAGACATGAAGGACATGAAAACATTCTACACAGGTCTGAGAGAAATCTACGGCCCTAAACCAAGAGGATTGAGCCAACTAAAAGCTATGGATGGCGAAACGGTTTTGGAGGAAAAAGATAAGATCCTGGACAGATTTGAAGACCACTTTGACCACAGGTATGCAAGTAAACGTGGCAATGAGTGGTTCAGTGTCTAAAGACTTCTAAGTAAACAACAGTGTGAAACAAGGGTGTGTGCTGGTGCCTACACTCTTCTCGCTATATCTGTCAGCCATACTTGAGGTGGCCTTCAAAGACACTTTAAAAGGAGAATACATTCAAACAAGGAAAAAAGCAGACTTGTTCAATGTGGCACAGCTCAAAGCCAAGAGCAAAACATCAATAAAGGTAGTAAGAGAAATGCTCTTTGCTGATGACAGTGCTCTAGTTGCACACAGTGCGGAAGCTATGCAATCTTTGGTGGAGAAATTTGCAAAAGCAGCTAGCCAATTCAGCCTCAGAATTAACATCAAGAAGGCAGAGTGCCTTTATCAACCACCTAAGCTCCAGTTATCAACATCACTACCAGAAGAGATCAGCATTGGTACCACTAGTCAAGTACAAGACTTTCAAGTATCTCGGGAGTATTGTTTCCAAGAATGCTAGGCTGGAGGATGAACTATCTCTCAGAATGGGAAGAGCGAGCGCTGTGTTTGAAAACTTGAGGGAGAGACTGTGGAATAATCGACATGTGTCTCTCCGTGTGAAATGCAAAGTGTACAGAACAACAGTACTGGCTACTTTATTGTTCGTTGCTGAAACTTGGACTGTCTACAGGGTGCAGGTGAAGAAACTCGACACTTACATGATGAGACACCTTTGAGCCATCATGAACATCTCATGGAAAGATAATATAACCAACATAGAAGTGCTGAAATGACTTGGTCTACCATCAATGGAGGACATACTAATACAGATGAACCTGAGATGGATCGGTCATATTGACAGGATGGATCACCAGCGTCTCCCTCGGCAGCTACTCTACTCACAGTTATGCGAGAGCAAATGCAATCAGGGTAGACCAAGGCTTAGATTTAAAGTCACTGTAAAAAGGAACCTGAAGAAGTTGGATATAGACAGGAGTTCCTGGCAGCGGAAGGTGAAGGACAGAGCTGCATGGAGGAATCTGATCAGACCTAAATGAAACAGTTATTGTCACCCTTGACAGACTGCTATGATGATGATGATGATGATGATGATGATGATGATGATGATGATGATGATGATGATGATGATGAAGATGAGGATGCATCTGATTCTGCAGTGGGGGCGGTCATGGCTCAACTTCAAAATGGTACGGAGCGCCCAGTGGCGTTCGCTCCGAGGTCCCTCACATCGGCTGAACAGAGGTACGCGGTGGGTGAGAGAGAAGCGCTCGCGTGTGTTTGGGCATGTGAACAGTGGCACATCTACCTCTATGGATGCCATTTCACCCTATGCATGGACCATAGGGTGCTGACAACCCTGCTGGAGATGACTGCCTCAGAACACAGACCCCTGCGGATCCACAGGTGGGCGGAACGGCTGCAAGCCTACAGCTTCACTACTCAGTTCACCCCAGGCAGAGAAAACTTGGTGGCAGGCCTCCTGTCCCGTGCCACAATTAACACTGCGCAGCCTGACGACTGTGATTCCTTGAAGGCGGACCTAATCAACACGCTCCACGAACCCCTCCGGAACATGGTGTCCCTCCAGGAACTCCAGGCAGAGTCGGAACGGGACTCAACTTTGTCACAACTGCGCTCATTCATCTGGGGAGGGGGGGTTGGCCCACGAAAATGCAGGGTGACTTGGCACCTTTTCACAGGGTCAGGGATGAACTGAGTTGCTGGAACAACATGTGCATGGTGTTTTGGCTATGCTCCCTGAGGGTCATCTGGGGGTGGTTAGGGTGAAACAATGCTGCAGGGATTCAGTTTGGTGGCCAGGTATTGACAAAGACATTGAGACTATGGTTAAGAACTGTGTACCATGTTTGGAGAGCGGGAAAAATGGAGTGCTACCTCCCCTACACCTGCGACTGCTACAATAACCGGAGGGCCCCTGGAAGCGCATCTAATTGGACATCTGTGGTGAGTTACACACAGCCCCTGCGAACAGCCATTTCCTGCTGGTGGCTTATGATCTGTTTTCACAATGGCCGAAGGTGTTGCCCACTGGTTCGGTCACGACAGACGTGGTCACCGGTTTTCTCTTGTCACTTTTTGCTACGTGCGGGGTTTCCAAGCACCATTACAATGGACAGTGGTCAACAGTTCATCTCCAGGGGGTTTGAGGAGTTTTTGAGGGAAAGGGGCGTGGTGCACATTAGAACCGCGTTTTATCATCCTCAAGCTAATGGGGGCGTGGAACGGTTCAACAAGATGCTAAAAAATGGATTGCGGGCACATCTGGTGAATGGCTTCACGTTCTTCAGAACACGCTCCTCCACTACACGCTCCACTATGGCCAGTGTGTATAAGTGCAACTTATGCAAATAAAGTTCAGTTCATTGCTCGGCAATGGCTCACGTCTCACTCTTTTGGTATATGACAGGCTTCACTTCTGGTGGCCAACAATCCATCCAGTTTTTCTATAGAGATGGGTGGTTCAACCCTATTACTGAAACCTATTTAGCCTAGCATGGGAAAAGCAAAGCAGTGATTGGCATGACAAAGAGGAAGTGACATCATCAAACCATGTGCTAACACCACGGTTAGACCAAAGGTTTGTCCCCTTTGATATATTTTGTATTTTTCAAATCTTTTCTGACTAAATTCAGTGTGTTACTCTACCCAGTTCAACCCTGTTACTCATAGTACCAAAAAAAGATAAATTATTTTTTTAATATATTTATTTATTTTATTTATAATTTATTTATTATGTCTTTTTTAATTTATATAGTTACATATTATCTTTTATTTTCATAAACCATTACATTCCTCAAATAGCATTTCTTTCTGTGAAAAAATGCTATTAGTAGCACTGATTTTTTCCAAACCTGTTACTTTCAACCCTGTTACCATAATTAGAGTAATAGGGTTGCACTACAGTGACAGAGTTACTTCTCCTTTACTAAGAAGGGATCATCTACTGTCTGTAGTAAATTCAAATGCATGCTTATTATTTATAATAATCTACACATTTTAAAAGGTTTACTTAACTTTTTTAAGAATATACAGTGGTGTGAAAAAGTGTTTGCCCCCTTCCTGATTTCTCATTTTTTTGTATGTTTGTGTCATGAAGTGGAGCATGGGGAGGGGGGGGGGGGGGGGTCGTCCACCGGGTGCACGTTTCAGGTTTATTATGGTTTGTACTTTTGTATTTCTGTTTATTTTGTATTTAATATGGTTTGGTGTATTTGGTTATCTGAGTTTGTCCTTTTGTTGTTGTGCTTGGTTTTCTGTTATTTAATCTTAGTGTGGTTATTAAATGTATTTCTGTATTATCGTTTATTTCAATTTATTTTCCTGTTCATATTTTTTATCTCCAGTTCTTCCTTTGTAACCTCAGTTTTCATTAGTATCGTGTTATGAGTACTTCTTGGGTTTTGTATTCCTTCTTGTTTTTGTCTTGGCAGTTATTTTTTTCTCATTGTGTATTTTGGTCTGTTCCTGCTGTAGAATTATAGTCAGTTACCTTTTGTTTTCCTGCGCTTTTACTTTCATAGTCATCTGTTGCCGTTATTTCTCTCTGTGATTGATAACTGTCTGTGTTTGCTTCTAGGCGTCAACTCGTTTCCCGGGCTGTCACACCTGTCATTGTTTTGTTCTAATCATCCTCACTCATGTTACCCACACCTGGCCTTCATTTGGTTTGTCCCTATTTAAGGACTGCTGCGTGGATCACTCCTCACAGCAGCCTTCTGGTAGTTAGACGTTATTCCTACGTCTCTCTAGATTCAGACGGAGTCCTCGTCTTCCTGTTTTTCCGGGTGTTCCCCATTCAGCCGGCGTTCCTATGCACCACAGCCTCCATGCTGTTAATCCTGTATCCAGCCTGTCTTCGTAAGTTTTTGTGTTTGTTATATTTTGTGTTTTTTCATTATTAAATGTGCAAACTCACAGCATGCGTTTGGAGTTGTCTATCCGCCCATGCCAAGGGCAATTCATGACAGTTTGTCACACTTAAATGTTTCAGATCATCAAACGAATTAAATATTAGACAAAGATAGCAAAAGTAAACACAAAATGCAGTTTTAAATGAAGGTGTTCATAATTAAAGGAAAAAAATCCAAACCTACATGGCACTGTGTGAAAAAGTGATTGCTACCTAAACCTAATAACTGGCTGGGCCACCCTTAGCAGCAACAACTGCAATCAAGCATTTGTGATAACTGGCAATGAGTCTTTTACAGCGCTGTGGAGGAATTTTGGCCCACTCATTTTTGCCAAATTGTTGTAATTCAGCCACATTGGAGGGTTTTCGAGCATGAACCACCTTTTTAAGCTCAGTCGGATTCAGGTCAGGACTTTGACTATCCCACTCCAAAGTCTTCATTTTGTTTTTCTTAAGCCATTCAGAGGTGGACTTGCTTGTGTGTTTTGGATCATTGTCCTGCTGCAGAACTCAAGTGTGCTTCAGCTTGAGGTCACAAACAGATGGCTGGGCATTCTCCTTCAGGGTTTTTTGGTAGACGGCAGAATTCATGGTTCCATTTACCACAGCAAGTCTTCCAGGTCCTGAAGCAGCAAAACAGCCCCAGACCATCACACTACCATCACCATATTTTACTGTTGGTATGATGTTTCTTTTCTGAAATGCTGTTACTTTTACGCTGGATGTAATGGGACACACACCTTCCAAAGAGTTCAGCTTTTGTCTCATCAGTCCACAGAGTATTTTCCCAAAAGTCTTGGGGATCATCAAGATGTTTTCTGGCAAAAGTGAGACGAGCCTTTATGTTCTTTTTGCTCAGTAGTGGTTTTTGTCTTGGAACTGTGCCATGCAGGTCATTTTTGCCCAGTCTCTTTCTTATGCTGAAGTCATAAACACTGACCTTAACTGAGGCAAGTGAGGCCTGCAGTTCTTTGGATGTTGTTGTGGGTCTTTTGTGACCTCTTAGATGAGTCGTCGCTGCACTCTTGGGGTAATGTTGGTCGGCCGGCCACTCCTAGAAAGGTTCACCACTGTTCCATGTTTTCGCCATTTGTGGATAATGGCTCTCACTGTGGCTCGCTGGAGTCCCAAAGCTTTAGAAATGGCATTTTCCAGACTGATACATCTCAATTAGTTTGTTTCTCATTTGTTTCTGAATTTCTTTGGATCACAGCATGCTGTCTAGCTTTTGAGGATCTTTTGGTCTACTTCACTTTGTCAGGAGGTTCTATTTAAGTGATATCTTGGTTGAGAACAGGTGTGGCAGTAATTAGGCCTGGGTGTGGCTAGAGAAATTGAGCTCAGCTTTCCAAAGATGTGATAAACCACAGTTAATTTATGTTTTAACAGGAGGGCAATCACTTTTTCACACAGGGCCATGTAGGTTTGGATTTATTTATTTTTTACCCTTAATAATAAACACCTTCATTTAAAAACTGCATTTTGTATTTACTTGTGATATCTTTGTCTTATATTTAAATTGGTTTGATGATCTGAAACATTTAAGTGTGACAAACATACAAAAAAATGAGAAATCAGGAAGGGGACAAACACTTTTTCACACCACTGTAAATGACCATTATCTCATTCTGTTGCCACCAGGAACCCTAAGAATATTAAGGTTGTAAAAACTGAAACACTCTCAAGTTTGTTTTAATCATGTTTGTATCATTTTTACTGTAGTTGGTGAATGGATATTTTTGAAATTTTTAATTTACACAGAGCTCAAAGACACCATTAAGTGCTGCTGAAAAGCAGAGGTGCTACTGTGCCAGGTGTGATGCTGATCCAGACAGAAGGCAGCAGTATTTAGAGAAAGAGAAAGGGAAGTGTGGGCTACTCTGGTAAGCCATAAAAAAACAACAACATTGAAACACCAGAAGCAATCCGTTCATAAATGTTTTTTTTAATAGGCTGATTCATTTAACTGCCAGGTTTTTAATCTACTATTATGTTGAATGTAGGCCTGTCACAATATTTACCTCTGGCAAGGAGGTTCTGTAATCGGGGTGATTTGTCTGTCTGTTTGTTTGTTTGTTCGTCCATCTGTTTGTT